>OX244006.1:7500000-8750000 GCA_945859715.1 Apamea sordens | reverse complement strand
AAAAGGAACAATGTTTGTTTGCGAGCGGGAATTCGGCGAGAATTTTTTTGGCTCGTAAGGGTTTTGGTATCTTGGGTATGGGTTGTTGGGATTTGATCTGAAAATCTTGTGTTTCAGCGATAGAGGAGTTGATAGGTGCCTATTTTCTTGTGTGTTTATACAAAGATTGTTCTTCGTGGTATATGTTGTGTTTATTGGAATGTAATGCGTCGCCACCTCTTTGTAAATCAGTTTTCAAATTTTCAGTTGTATTTACATATCTAGTAAGAGAATAATCTTTTACTACTGAGAAATTGGGTAGGTACCTATCTTTTTTTTCTTAATATTTTGCTATAGATTTTTTATATCTATCATTAAAAAAAATTCTTCTATTTACAATTAATTAATTAATTCTTATCCAGCGGGGTAATTGCGTAACACACAGCAATGGCTTTCATTTTGACAGTTCAACAACATTCATTGCGTTATTTACGTTGCTGAGTAGACAAATTTTTCGAACATATGAAGCAATGGATTAGCAAAATGCTTCAGATTGAGATGGATAGTATGTTACGTAATTAGGGTGCAGTTCTAAAGAATTTAGAGATTAAAGTATCCATTATGCCTATTTCCATAGACCAATTTCTCAAGCCAATCTAAAGTTTGTACCAAAATTATTGACTACAGAACCCATACAGTCGTGTGCACTTAATACATTCTCAACGGCCAAGTGATTTGTGAGTGCATGCCTCACATATTGAATGTTTTAAAACCTTTTAAGTTGGATACGAGGTTTGATAAAATTGTTATAAACTTGTAATTAATTGAGCATATTAAATAGAATCATTTTTTTTGTCGTTAGATTAGTAGTTTTTATGTTCTTTATGATTTTTGTGCGTGTCAATTGTTTTATGAGTTCATATTGATTTTTTGAAAATTTTAACTCTTTTCTCTCTACGTCATAATTATGGGTAGACCGAGATGAGTTTTGCATCAGTCATTTAGGCGTTTTCTAACAGAATTAGTTCTGTTAGAAATTGCTTATATGGCTTAATTACTAAGAGCGAATTTTACCAATCTTTTATACGTCTTTTTGTATAAATTTTGTATTTTTGACAGTTTTTCGATACTACGTAGAACTGACTTTGATACTCGAACTATCAGACGTCCATGTTATTCTACGGATAAAGGATACGTACCTGACTTTCGTAAAATCAGCCCTAATTATTTCAAGAATTTGTTTTCTTAATTATGTTTTAACTTAAGTATTTCTTTAAATTTTACAATTTAGTACTTCGTACAGTAACGCAACAACCTTCCTAGACGGTAAGCCTGTTCAGCCAACAAGATTTTATCGATAAAATTTTGCGACTCTATGCTTGGTATACCGAAGCAATTGTACAGAATAGCGAAGTGCTGTGCTCAATATCGATATGACACTCGTACCTAAACGTGGTGCCCACTTCGATATAATTTTTATGAGATCTCTCATCTTTCTTCCTATGAGGATGCTTAGGTTTTGATGCTTTTGTACACTTCTTCGGAATTGCTGGTTACTTTGGCAATTTGGGACATTGGGCTTGCAAACTGGCGCCTAGCGAACATTATGCAACTTGTTGGTTTTTACTTCTATGTCAAATAGTTTTGTGATACGAAATCCGTATGTTTCACATAAATTCTCATCCCTGCCTCTGGGCTGGATTGAGGTCAAGAGTGAGTCCATTGTCAATAAAAAAAAAAAAAATCTTATTTAAGAGCATGGTCACACTCACTAACAAAAGTTTGATCTAATTAGATATGGTTTGCTTATTGTTCTTGCAATTAGGAAGACAACATATTTGCTCGAACCGCTTTTTAACGGGTTCGTATTTTTTTTTTAAAGTAATATTGCAATTATTTTTCAAGGCTGCGAAGTATTTCAACTATCCACTGACCAAGATATTTTGTATATCAATGGACTAAGACCTAATGTTACATTTTAGTTTCTTCTACACACAATAACGAAAAAATCACCCAAACACCTACCTCCAACTCAAAAGCAGCAAGTATCAAAACCGCTCGCCGTACAAAGATCATCCGAAACGCAATAGGAACGTGACCGGTTTGCAAACGGCGCCGTATCCGGATCGCGTGTGCTGTTGTTATTGTTATGTAATTTGTCAGGGACGTTTACGGCTCTGCGGTAACCATTCCTTATGCGATATATGTACTTACATGCTCTTCGAAGTTTCAGAAGCTGGTGAATACGGTTTTGTAAGGGAGTCTTTTGCTGTGTTTTTAGTGTTGTTATTTTAATATTGAACTTCATTGAGTCATTCATTACGCTTTTATTTATTTCTTTATTTTATTATTTGTGTATACACTGGAAAGGACATAGGGAAATGACTTTTATAATTATAGCTTTTAAGTATGTATAGTCCTACAGACCGTATTTCAGCCAAGACGCCAATCTCAACGGAGACTAGCCTTCGGCGCGGGAGATATTATAGTGCACTAGCGTGTGCGCAGACACAAGACCTTAAGACCAAACAGCTTGACAGGAACTTTTAAGTACAAAGGCACTATACTGAACGCTTTCTGAAAAATCCTATAGTCGATTTATTATGTGTTTTATTTAAATAGATGGATGATAAATGATTCCAACCATGAAAATAATGCCTCGAATTTACACCTAGATTTGTATTTCTTTTTTTTTTTATCTTGAGGCATTACGAGGAGGGATCTGTGGCTAAATAATAACAGCCGCACAGGTCGATCGGTCAGGTTAAGCTACGCTTGCCGCGGTTGGTTTGTGGATGGGATCTTAACATACCGAGACCCCTCCGTGCCTCGGAAAGCACGTTAAGCCGTTGGTCCCGGCTGTCATTCGTGGATCTTTGACAGTCGTTCGTCATCATCTGTCTTGCCTTTTCCCAACTATATTGGGGTTGGATATTGGGGTTGGCTTCCAGTCTAGTTAGACTGGAAGCCAACCCCAATATCAACAGCAACAACAACAACAACATTCAACTGCATCTAGTTAGATGCAGTTGATTATCAGTATTTTACATGAAGTGACTGCCTATCTGACCTCCATAACCCAGTTACTGGGTAATATTATATCCCTTGGTAAGACTGGTTGTACTTTCGGGTTTCTGACGACCCGTAAGGACCGTCAAAGATCCACGAATTAGAGCCGGGACCAACAACTTAACGTGTTTTCCAAGACACGGAGGGATCTTGGTATGTGAAGATGGTCACCCATCCACGGACCAACCACAGCAAGCGTAGCTTAACCTGATCGGTCAACCCGTGCGGCTGTTATTACATAGCCAATGTAATGTAATCAAAACAAAAGGTCAGTAAATGATTGCAACTTATTATTAGGTATGCTCACAACTGAGACCGCCATTTTGTTTCTAATCCTATTTATTCCACCAATCCCATCAAATATCGTCCACAGACAGTTACACTAAATATTCTAGAATAGAATACTAATACACGAATTGATATTCAGTTGCAGGTCCATGGTATGAAATATTGATGAGAACAACGCGATGCAGTGATTTCGATTGGTTCCGTACGTGCTAGCGACCGAGGGGTTTTTCCTGCATTTTATTGGAACCCTGATTTTATATGACCGTGGTCTGGTGTGGGAGTTATAAGAAATGATGTTACTTCAAATTTTATTTGGACAGACAAATTTATTCTCTGCTGGTATATCTTTGAGATGTCTTCGAGAGAAATGGAAAATTGGTACTGAAGTTCTGTTATGTTTACCAATGAGTTCATCGAATTTGTTTTGGAGAAATAACTTCGGATTCTTTACTGCTTATTTTTATTGTTGTTTGTTTGTTAAAATAGTAGTTATTTTTCCACTCTGCAATTGATATTTTGTTTTTGTTTTGATTGTTTTTTTTTTTGTTGTCATTTGTGTATTGTCTGTGGTCCCCCCCTGACCCTGACATCAAGCAATGGACAAAATTGACAACTTTTTATTGCGTGAGTACAAGGCTTTTGGCTACTTTGTAGGTGTATATTTTATGTTTAGAATCAACAAATGCAGAATAAACAATTTTTCTTTCTTTTACTGCTATTAAGGTGACAACTCAAATAAAAAGACTGTTGGAAGGCAGGTAAGTTATTTTTTGTGAATACCTACTTTAAAAAACATTGTGAGGAAACCGGCATGTCCTAGAACCAAAAATTCGAAGACATGATACATCTACCAACCCGCACTAGGCCCGCGTGGTGGATTACGGCTCCAACAGTGGAGGCATTATAAGCTTATGACTATGGTTATGTTAAAAAACATGTTTTATTTTTTGGTGTTACTATACACCTCTGCGTCTGCCCAACCCTTTGAGAAGAACTTATGTTAAAACATGCTTTTGGGCTCCACAGCCGTCGGGTCAAAACAATGGCTGTAAGAATAAATAGGTCAAATAGCAACAGTCCAGACACATGTTAGGTTAAATGTTAGGCTAACCGCTTAACTGAGACGTTGCCTGAGGTAGCAGAGCGGTGCGGGAGGGGTGTGGTGACGTGATGCGAGAGCTCAGTGATTCGTCAGCTTGTGACAACTATCACCCCTCCCGCACCGCGCAGCTACCTCAGCCAACGTCTCAGTTAAGTGGTCGGTCTATAAACTAAACGTGCCTTAAAAAAATAACCACAGTCTAAAAGCTACGACCAATAGGCCTTTCAAAGCTGTTATTATCAAGACCAAGGATTTTATGTTTTTACGGCCAATCAAAATAAAAATTGCTACAGGATATAGCCGCAGATATGATTGTAGCAAAAACAATACGCAACCACGTTTTATAAGATTGAGATTGTGAAAAAAGAAATAAACTATGTAGGTACCACGAAGTCGAACCAAATATGGATCAATGGGAAATTTTCTGCATTTGGTTTTTTTTTTTGACTGCGCCGTTGGTCTAGTGGTCGCGCTACTGCTGAGCATGAGGTCTAGGTTCGATTCCCTAGTCGGGCAAAGTGTTATTGCGTTTTTCATCAGGAATTTCTCAGTAGCAGCTTGGAGTCTGTAATTGTGCCTGGTGAATGGCAATAAGCTCACCCCTATTACATGGTACTAAAGCATAACGGACGAAATGTGGGTGTATTATAGGTACAACTCTGCCCAACTCTTCGGGGATTACAGGCGTGATAGGCAGCAAGCTGTAGGTGCAAATTTCGCCAGTTAAATATTGCCGTCAAGTTACATGGGACGTAACCATAGGTCCGATTTTTTTTGAGGATGGGAAACCATCAAATGACTCCTCCCGCTCTGGGTGGAGCAGAAGGGAGTGTCAGACTCTTATTGACTAAAACCCACCCGTGTTCCTTCCTTAGCCCTTTATGTTCCAGGGCAGCGTTAACCCTTTCGGACGTTCCCGCTACCCTGGCAGGCTTCGGCCCTATCGGGCCCCGTACTTTGACCTGGAGATTGAAACTGAAACTTGGACCAAAAATATAGATACCTACCTACCTACTCAGTGGTCACACTTGCTGTCACCAACTTTTCGTTTCTGTTCCAAAGTCAGAATAAGTAAGACATAGTTCATCCATCCTCATCCTTCCTGCCATCTAATCTCTTCACCACCCTTGGTTGACTGGTAGAGAATGCCTAAGGCATTAAGTCCGCCTTTGTACCTTTTTGTGCGAAAAGTTTAAATAAATAAATAAATAATTATTGATTACCATATCAACACAACCATTTTCTATATCCACTTAACTGTTCAGAAATTAAATTATAACCAAACACAATAATAATATCACAAACATCCTCAAATAGTTAATGCAATAGTTTGCCAAACTGCGGGACATTCGATGATACAATACCAATGTCCAATGTCCCCGCTAGGTAATTAACTGTAGTGGTTTCTATTAATAGCTGTATTAAATTTAGCTGTATTACTGTACAGCATCACGTACGACGCAGCGCGAATTGGTAGTGCGATGCTTAAAATAGAATGTAGGTGCTTTTGTTAATTTATGTAGGTCGTTTTTGGGCTTATTTAGTAGTAATGTTTATTTAGGCGTAGACGATTTCCAACTGATTAAGAATAGCTATCCAGTAGGTACTATGTAACAGATTTTTTTTCTTTTGACTTTGATCACGCCTGATGGAAAGCGATGGATCCCATATCCACATGTCCACAAAACCTCACTCAAGACTCAAGCATTACTTAAAACTATTTTCAACCAATAAAATGGCTATGAAGTCTCTGATGCAGGGGCTTGTGGCTTTAATGGGTGTTTGACTTTTCGATGCCTCTACAAGCCTTAGGTATTAATTTCTGATTGACGTATTGTCATGTCAAAAGCGGAAAATAGGCCGAAGTCGAGCTTTTTTACTGTCTAAAACATCTTTTATAGAATTCCAGAGCATAGTTTTTCAAAGTTTAGTACGTATTTCCAAATTACAACACTATGATAACATTGCTAGGTAATTTTTCGTATCTGTCACCCAACATTCGCCACCCCTTAACGTGCTCAATTTAAATTCGTCCAACTATATAGCCCACTCATCTAGCTAACAACGTCACATGATCCGAACACAATTACCGCGCAATTTGGCGCGTGCCGCACAATAGCGGTACAACTACGGTCCGGACTACGCCTAACGAGATTAACTGTTACAGAATTATTGATTTTTGAGTCGATGCGTTAAGATGATGGGTTGTTTGGGTTTTTTAGTTAGTTAAAAGAAGCTGAAACTTTTTCAATCAATGATAATGGGGCTAACTTTGTTAGAGACTGAATCCTGAAGCAGGTTTATATGAAAACCTGTTTTACAGGTCACCAGAAGTAGTTTAAGGTCTTAACGGGTCTATTGTTCCCACTGCTGTTACACAAGCCTCCTCTCTTCAACAGGGAGTGGGGTATAATCTACCACGCGGGCCCAGTGCGGGTTGATAGATGTCACATGTCTTCGAATTTTTGGTTCTAGGACATGCCGGTTTCCTCACGATGTTTTCCTTCACCGTTTTGAGAGCAGTGGTGATGAAATAATTTACACCAAGTAAAGCGCCTGTCTGGGTTCGAACCTACGACCTACAACTCGTAAGTCGCGGCCATTACCACTGGGCTATCACTGCTCTCACTCTAAGGTACGTAAGGTACGTACATGAAACTAATTCTGGGTGCTAAAAAGTGTGCTTATTACTGATTATCTACAAATAGTGTATCCTAAGAGACGTATCGAATATCTGAAGGCCAATTCTCGTAATTTAAAACGTTCAAAATCTAGTCGCAGTCTCATCTCGGCGACAAACAAATGTCAAAAACTTGTCAAAATGTAGGGAATTTAGACGTATTTTTGACAGATTGAGAATGAGATCAGAAGGCCAATTCTCGTAATTTAAAACATTAAAAATCTAGTCGCACTCTCATCTCAGCGACAAACAAATGTCAAAAACTTGTGAAAATGTAGGGAAATTAGAAGTATTTTTTGACAGATCGAGACTGAGAACGGTCTTAAAATTACGAGAATTGCCCCCCAGACTGTGAACGTTCTTAAAATTACGAGAATTGCCCCTCAGACTGTGAACTTTTTAAAATTACAAGAATTGCCCCTCAGACTGTGAACGTTCTTAAAATTACGAGAATTGCCCCTCAGACTGTGAACGTTCTTAAAATTACGAGAATTGCCCCTCAGACTGTGAACGTTCTTAAAATTACGAGAATTGCCCCTCAGACTGTGAACGTTCTTAAAATTACGAGAATGGCCCCTCAGACTGTGAACGTTCTTAAAATTACGAGAATTGCCCCTCAGGTTTAAAATTTTTCGACCTACCAACCTACCTAACATCTCCTTAATACCTCATCATAACCTCTCTGTGTACCTACATGAAATATGCCTGTTTTAGAAAGTTCTACGCGCGTAGCATCTTGTACTCGTAGCGATTAGGACTACGCGGCTACGCCGTAGATCGTAGCGACGCGACACGATCTGCATGATAACTACGTAAGTAAAAAGTAAAAGTAAAAAAAATACAGTGTTTATACATTTAATGAATTTTATACATTTATAAATAACTTATCTAAAAGTGTTATAACAAATTCATTACATAGGTATACTACACTATAATGTTGGTATACTTAATTATAATATAGTAGATGATGTGAGAAAACATAATCCCATAGCCACCATCGAAAACATAGAACAAAATTTGAACATCCTCATCAGCCTACAGCAGTCCACTGCTGGACATAGGCCATTGCACGCCATTCCACTCCGTTTTCGACAACTCTCATCCAGTTGCTACCAGACATCCTGCGAAGATCGTCGCCCCACCTAGCGTCCTTTCTTACGTTTGCCGATACGCAGTTTCCACTCAAGAACTCGTCTACACCAACGGTCATCGGTTCTACGACTAGTATAGACGGTCCATTGCCACCTCAGCTTGCTCATTCTGTGATCTATGTCGACAACTTTGGCTCTCTGCCGGATCGCCTCGTTGCGAATTCGATCCCTCAGAGAGACTCCGAGTATAGCCCGTTCCATTACTCGCTGAGTGACCTTGAATTTATGGACCAGCATTACAGTGATTATCCACGTTTCGGCTCCGTAAGTCATAACTGGCAGGACGCACTAATTGAGGTCTTTAGGCTCTGTGGAATACGCGACGAGAAGACTCTTCGAAGCTTCCCAAACGCTGCCCAGCCTAGCTGAATTCTTATGTACAGTCACGAGCACCAATATGTCAACACTTGGCAACTTTCAATTGCGATTTTTTCGTGAAATAACGAATGCAACGTTGAAATACGACACATTACATAAACCTATGGGTTTGAAAATGCTATGTTCGTAACAACATAAAATTTCATAAAAAAATAAAGGAGTAAATCGCTTTTCAATAAAGCCGAGTGTATACATACTTTTGTTCGTGACTGTATGAATGTAACCGAAACAAAAGGAGTATGTATGAATCATAGCAGGTAGCGTTCTGCCTACCCCCATGGAAAGAAAGCATGAATTTACGTATGTATGAGTCCAACAGTAAAATCACCATAATTATTCAGACAAACAGCAATATTTTAAAATTCAGTAAAAGAATAATTAATAGATTAATTCCATTCTTGTATAAATCTCAAACGAACATGTAACCCGACAATCGCCACACAATCGATTAATCGTTACAATCGTCAAACACGGCATTGATAGCGTGCGACTAATTAATCGCTTCATCTGTCGCATAATGAGCTGATAACCTGTCGTACGATCGTGGTGTGAACAGAATTATTTATATGACGTCATTTTATAGGTTTCATAATGTTTGTGTGTTTTACAATATGCTGAAATTGTGATGGATAGATTTATAATTTAGTGGGGCTTGTGTATGTGATGGTATGTGTTGTACTTAAAACTACCCCACAAAACTGTTTTCACGGTTTGTTTGTGGAAACGAATCATACAAACGTTGCACTTACAATTGTCAGCATTACTGTAAGCCTTTGGTAAAACCGTAAAAATGATCAAAAAAAAAAAAAAACCGACTTCCTGTCAGTGCACATCAAAACATAAGGAGTTCAACAATTCGACAAAGAAACGACATTTGGGTAGGCCGCATAAATTACTCAAACCTGCCAGACAATGATTAAAATTAAAACTTAACTGAGATGCGGTTACATTTTCATCCACCCGAATTAAATACCCACCAGACAGTTAATTGAGTTCCTAAACGATAATCCAAAAATAGACAATTCTGAACCGGCTAGTCACCGCAGAGCTGTTGAGCTATTTGCGAGCAATCACCGGCGAAACTCGATAACTGGGCAAAGTGGATATTGGACAGAATTAAATATTCATTTCGATTTAGACGCCTGTTAGGTCTGTACGTCTTTCTATCGAGGGGTTATTTACGATAAATGACAATTTGAATATGAAATGGTATTTGTGTAGAAATGGATTTCAAACTTCCCTAGCTGGATTCATTCAAATAACTATTAAGTATTTAGGTACCGCTTGTTTTCTGACCAGGAAAAAATACATTTCGAATCCAGGTAAATAGGATTGTGATCAGACATACTTTTAGTGACAGATATACAGTCGTGGGCGCAGAATTGGGATACGGGTAAACAAGAGAAATAGCTCCGTTAACTTCTACACAGTTTATTGTTACAGTCAATTCCTAACACTACTGTACTAATTAATACTCTGAACTTAAAAGGAATCACTGAGCAGTTCCTAGGCTAGTATATGTTGCGACCACGTTTAAACGATCAATGTCGCTCCATGGATCGTAAGGTCCGTGGTAAACCAAAACTTTTATCTGGATATCTTTTCTTGTACGTGCTATATTAAGCTATACATTTCCAGTATAAGCTGACTTCTCATTGTACGAAAAACTAATACCATGCGAGGTCAGCTAAAACTGGAAATGTATAGCTTGATACAAAGTACAATCACGAGCACCAATAAGTCAACACGTGGTAACTTTCAATTGCGATTTTTTCGTGAAATAACGAATGCAACGTAGAAATACGACACATTACATAAACCTATGGGTTCGAAAATGCCATTTTTGTAATAACATAAAATTTCACTAAAAAATAAGGGGACTTTTGAACTAAGCCGAGTGTATACATACTTTTGCTCGTGACTGTACATAACTACCCAATCCGACTTGCATAGAAAAATAAATTACATGTGTCTAATGTAAATAATTATTATGGTAGGCGTACGAGACGATGGATTACACCTACATTTATTAATGAATTACCTGAAGGAATAATCGATTGTGTTAAAAGTAAAAACCACCTGAAAAGTGTCCTAAGGAAACCTTACCTCTCGATGTGTCCATAGTTGCTGTGGCCGATCGGCGGCTTCGGTCGGCTGATGTCGTGGGTTCTAATCCTAAGTTTGCTTACCACATAGGTACAGTCAACAGCAAAAGTAGGTAGATGATCAAAATCAGAAATTCAATACTAATGAACGGAGTTCGCAGCTATACTAGGCAGCTGTACTAGTAGTAAATGTTTGGTATAATTTACAATCACATACTTTTGAATCACTTCGACGCCACACAGTTCTGACGCGAACTCCGTTCATTAGTATTGAATTTCTGATTTTGATCATCTACTTTTGCTGTTGACTGTACTTTTTTTTTTTTTTTTTTTGAGGATGGGAAATCATCAAATGACTCCTCCCGCTCTGGGTGGAGCAGAAGGGAGTGTCAGACTTTTACTGACTAAAACCCACCCGTGTTCCTTCCTTAGCCCTTTATGTTCCAGGGCAGCGGTAAACCCTTTCGGATGGTCCCGCTACCCTGGCAGGCTTCGGCCCTGTGGGGCCCCGTCACTTGCTGACATCTCTTTGAGGCGCGCGTGGAACACGAACACGCCGTCCGGCACGGGCCTAGTCCTGATCGGACGGAGACGCTCCGCCCGCAGGCCCGCGCCTACGGTGGCCGGGAGTCGTCACGCGGCTCCCGACGCCCGGAGCGTCTCCCGCGGCGGCTGAGGCGTGAGGTGCGCAAGGCGCGTTCCCTCGCCCACCCCGCCACCTCCTTCGCTAGCATGACTGCTTCGCAGAAGGAGGTGACTGCCTCCCACTCCCTCTCACCCCGGACCATGGCTTGAACCAGGGCCGGGCGCGAGAGGTCGCCGCCGCTGCCAATCGCCTCTACGAGGACACGGCGGTGCTCTGCCCAAGCAGGGCAGACCTCCACCGTATGCTCCACCGTGTCCTCTGGGCGATCCTGACAGTGGTGACACCCGGGCGTCTCCTCCCGCCTGATGATGTGCAGGAACCTCCCGAAACAACCGTGTCCGGAGAGGACCTGCGTCAGGCGGTAGGTGAGAGCTGTTGACTGTACTAAGGGATGGTTTCTTGGCGTTTGTAGGCTAATGCCGCTGAGTGTGGTGGCTGTGGTTGTAGAATCTATGATTGGGTGGGTAACTACTCTGTATTCACATGCGGAATATTTGCCTACAAAACCATGGTTTTAGTCTTAATTTTTCTCACTTAGATTTAATCTTAATGTTTAGTCAAGCAAAAAGTCGTGCAAAATCCACGAGAACCGACTGCCGACCAATTGCTTTTCAGTTTGGCAGGTGTTATGTGAATATAAAACTGTAAAATTATGGATTAGAAAGAAAGAAAGAAAGAAAAAGCATTTATTTGCGGCAAACATGACGCATAAAAAAAAGGACATAAACACACAAAAAATAAAAACAAGTTGGGGGTAAACATGCGTCACGTTCACGCAAAACGGCCATCGCTTAACATAATGCTAAGACCCTATACGAGACAGAGCCCCAGCGCTGGTTTTCAGCGGCAGTCGGCACTGACGTGTGACGTACAAGTGCAGCATGCAATTAAACATAAATAAATAAAATCAAAACAAGAAATAAAATAAACCATTGCAACATATGATTCGACACAAACAAAAATCCACAATCAAAACATGAAATAAACATACATTAAAAAAGCAGAAAAAAGAGATGGTGAAACAAGAAAAAAAAAATATATATATAAGTATTAAAAAAAAAGAAATGTGTCGCTGTGTGTACCTAGAACATTTTTTTACTCAGATTTAAACTACCCGTGTCTGTGACGTGACAAAAAGCCGTTTTTTTTTCTATTTTATGAAGAAAATGTTTTTTATTAGGTTTTTAATAGCGAGACAAAATTTCGTTACCATTCTATGACCATCTCTGCCTAGCCTCTTTCCAACAATATTGGAATCGGCTTTCAGTGTAACAGGATGCAGCAGAATACAAATATTTTACGCGGTGAGACTGCCTATATTACCTCCACAGTAACTGGGTAACTCGATACCCCTTTGTAAGGCTGGTTTTGGGCTCCTGATTACCCAGCCCGACTGTCGAAGATCTACAAATTACTGCTCATTCTTTGATCGTACAATAGAAATGGACTAATCTACTGCACAGCCTTTCCACACGTACAAAGTCACATCTAACCCAGGCACACAGGCTGGCTACACGCGACCAATCTCTCACAGCCAGACACTCGTGTCCAGCCCCTTTTTAATTCGTCAAACATAAGTCAGACAGCGATAAAGCCGCCCCCTCTCTCGCAGTATTAACTCAATTACTGATGCGATTTTTTTGTCGCATTGTCACTAGGGAGGCGGATGAGTTAAAATTATCTGTGGGTCTGTAAGTTTTTTTTTTATTGGGTTTTTCACGGGATTTGTGTTTTCCGGATAAGCGGAAAAGCATTGTTTAGGTACTGAATGGTAGTAGGTAAATATGTTCATTAGGTGCCTAGTTCGCATTCGCCAGTGATTGTTTAGTTATTTATGAAGAGTTTACAGTAGACTTGTACTTAAAACAACAAAATATAACTGGTGCAATAAGGCTGTAGGTACCCTCTAAAGGTACACCTCTAACCTAACCTAACCTTTCGTGGAAACAAGCCGTGATGGTACTCGTATGTGTTGTACTTAAAACTACCCCACAAAACTGTTTTCACGGTTTGTTTGTGGAAACGGATCATACAAACGTTGCACTTACCACTGTCGGCATTACTGTAAGCCTTTGGTACAATCGTGAAATATCTCATCATCTCATCTGCCTAGCCTTTTCCCAACTATGTTGGGGTCGACTTCCAGTCTAACCGGATGCAGCTGAATACCAGTACTTTACATTGAGCGACTGCCTATCTGACCTCCACAACTCAGTTACTGGGTAATACGGTGGGTAATCGTAAAATATCTACAAAAAAAAAAACGAAAACAAAAATTACTGGTAACCAAAGAATCAATTGCCTAAGACATTACACTTGGCAGCGGCAGAATATCTTTTCCTACTAAAATAAGCAATTTAACCCTGAAACTTCCACTTCCACTTCCACCAACATTAAATACCGCGCATCATAAAATAATCATACAACTATAATCTATAAGCCATAACCCTGCAAATGCAGCACCCGGTCGCAATAACCGTAATAAGTGGGACACTAAAACAAAACCGTACTTAACGATATCCCGATAACAATATAACGGGACGGTCGTAACCCTCGCCCCTTTGCTAACAATTAACTTATTGCAACACTTGGGGGGTTAAATGGAGAGTAAGTTTTGTAACTATAGAGGTAACAGTCTTTTGTGGGAGCTGATGCCGATTATCAACATCACGAAATTGTAAAAAAAATGTGTCTTGACAAATATTGTTTGAAAAGAAGTTAAAAAAATAAATATATGAATGCTGACGTGGTTTCATTGTTGAAAACTTTTTCTTACAGTATTTTTCGGCTTCCAACTATGATTGCGTTGTCTATAAGAATCTACTTTAAATAGTTATTTATTTATTCAGCCATTTACTTTCACAGAAAATAAAATAAAACACGAAAAAAGAAAAGATAAGTAATGTACATAGGTACCTAGTCCGTATTTGTTAGGTACTGTAGTTACAATCCGGCCGCCGAGAGAATGTCAGTGCTAATAAAGATCAAATTCGCAAAACGCGTATTCGTTTGAAATACGAAACTGACAGGTGTCAAGAAACCATTGTTTTGACGGCCGGACTGTAGTTTTAGAGAATGACGAAAAATATAGACGTGTCATACTTAATTACAATATTTAAAAAAGTATAATTCCAATTTATTCAAAGATTTGTAGTGTTCCAATTTTACGGAAGAGTATTCTGCCTTCTGCACCCTCTGTTTAATTTACAGTTAATCGCAAGTTTATAGTCAGACACTGTCAGATACCGCCCTATTGAGTTTTAACGCACTTTTGAGGGTTAAATAATGTGCCCATTTTATCCAGACCCATAATACCCGAACTTTTTCTTTGAGTGCCTTTAATGGTGAGAGGTCAAGGTAAAGTGGTGATGGGGACAAAATTTATTTGTTTGTGATTGGATTATAATCGATCAAAAGATAAGCGTCTTAGTTGGAATTATTGCGGTTTATTGTTAAGTGATTGCTTTGGAAAATAATTTTATTATAATTAGATTAATTTATTTTATTAATGAGAGGGGTCTTATAAAGTAACGTTATGATGAAATAGTTTGATTGAGTTTGGTGTGTAATAAAAACACATTTTGGTACTTATCATAAAGTCGTGCTTGGATGTAGGTACCTAATTCACTTATAATTTGGCACGCGTTGTTTTCTACGCGACGACAAAACGAAAGAGCATGAGCAACAACGGTCTGTCAAAAACTAGTGGCATTGATGGGTTATATAATTATATTTTAACTAGCTTCTGCCGTCGACTTCGTCCGCGTGAAATTCCTTGTTCCCCGTCGCATCGCATCGCCTGCCAGCGCTATTACCACGGTTACACTTAACGTTCTTTCTTACTTGTTTTTTTTTTACTCCTAAGAATCCTGGCGTGATGTTAAATAGCCTATAGCCTTCCTCAAGAATTGGGCTATCAAATGTAAAAAGATTTTTCAAATCCGACTGGTAGTTTCAGAGATTAGAAAGAAAGAAAATGCATTTATTTGCGGTAAACATGACGCATAAAAAAAGGCATTAACACGCAAAAAAAAAAACAAGTTGGGGGTAAACATGCGCGATGCGATGCGATGCGATGGTAGATTAGCGCGTTCAAATAAACTCTTCAGCTTTATTATTAGTATAGATTATTATTTCATAATAATAAGATAGTAAAAAGGGTCTTCCTTTCTGTGTGTTTGTAACTGGTGCTTATAGCACAGGAGTCTTCCTAGTTTAAGCCCAGTTGCACATGTCTAGTTTCTTGCCACTAAGTAGCAGTCTAAATTAATGTACAAAATAGTATGTAAATAGGTTTATTAAGTCTTGAACGAATAAATATTGTTTATTGTGCGTGTGCTTTAATAATAATTTTAACTAATCGTTGGTCTTGAAAGCAGTGCTTAACTTTTATTCTTAAAAATAAATCAGTTGGACTTAGTCATAACTATCCATACAGAACAACACATGTTACAACAACAACAATTATTTTTAACAACAAAACAATAATACAATTTCTTTTAATATTTATTTGTAAATCAATGAGACGTGAACACAGCAAGTAGTTGAAGTACTTGCTTGTAAAACAATCTGTTGTCTAAACAAACAACTGTAACTGCCTGGCTGTCGCTCTGTGATGAATTAAAAAAGTAAGCCGGCAGGGTTGACACAGGCGCGAATAGGGAGGGTTAAATCTTTTTGGCGTTATTGAGGAGACGAGAGAGAAGGCTTGTAAGGATGATTTAGTCAGAAAGGTACCTAACTTGAACGTATGTTTAGGTATAATGAGAAAACCTTTCAAAAGCCGACAACGAGACAAGTTGATTACGATAAAATAATATCGTTTTCGACTTTTCCGTTAAATGCCAGTATAAATAAAATTTGGAATTCATTCAAAAACGAAGTAAAGTATTTTAGTACCAACCTTCTTGTATTTTTAAATAGGTAACGACACAAATAAATGCAATAATGCATTATCAAATGCTTCAAATAAATTATTCTATTGCGAAAGAGGTAAGGTATTAGGGTACTATAGTAGTATTTCAGTATACAATAAAGCATATGTTCAAACTCTGCTCGTAGAAACAAGTGTCATAAAGTGTATTAAGTGTATACTATTAAATGATTTTATATTTTTGAACAAATAAATTATATATTTTATTATTATTCTTAATTACTTATACAATATAATAAACAATAAGCCTACATTGCGAATACTTACGATTTAAAAAAGGAAATATTCATTTATGAGAAAGTCAGAAGTCATAAAGTCCCAACCAAAAATAAAATAAATAAGTGATATTATTATGATTTCGGCTCCGTACAGCCCTGTACCCCAGCATCGCCCTACACCACTCATAGCCGGGACAATAAAAACTGCGAAGCGGCATGTGCCGTGTGCGCAGTGATCAAATTATCCCATTATATAATAGGCGCGATATGCAAGGACCATCTGATATCATTGTGAGGGTAGCACCAGAATTTTATTATATTTATTATTTACGCGTTATTGATTGGTTTGTTTTGGTGGCGTTACTTTTAGGTATTCGCAGCAAATTAATTTTCTTATGACATTGAATAACAGAATAAGTAGAGCGTCTTAATCTTTGGAGATCATCATCATCATTTCAGCCGAAAGATGTCCACTGCTGGACATAGGCCTCCCCCAAGCACCTCCACTTCGACCGGTTCTGTGCTTGTCACATCTAACGGGTTCTTTCGGCTTTCACAAGGTCTTCGGTCCACCTTTTGGGTCCAATTTTTCCAATTGGTCTAATTTTTGGAGATCTGCTAATCATTTTCTATTTGGTCATGGTCCTGACTATCAAAATAGCCTAGGTACTTAAGGCATATGACAGTGCAAGCTCTTGCAACATAGTAAATGAAATATAGTACTCTCTGGCTCTCTGACTCCCTGGCTATGGCAAGGTATTAGAAGGCGATCATGTTGATCAGGTCTCCGTCTATCGAAAGGTTCGAGAGTATAACCTCTGTTGCTAAAATATCACCCTATTTGAATTTCAATTACCTAAGATTTATAGCACCAATTGCCAAAGTTCAAATTGAAAGCAGACACAAAATAAACTCCACCAAACCAAATGAAATTTCGCGTCGCATTAACTTTTAATCTAACAAAATAAACGTACCGTGAGAAATTCACAAATATGATATAGACATCAGAGGACTTGGCGCTATGGGACCATCACCATTACCCTTTCTATGGTGAACAAGATGTTATCCATACATTCTGTACTAGAGTCAAGTGCAAAATTCGCTACTGCACTAACGCGTTACATATTATGGGAATCACGCCTTGGTATTAATGTTAAAACGGCTTTAGGACCTGCAGCTGTTGTATCCGAATTTGTATTTTGATTAGCAAGATTTAGAGTTGCATTTGCATTGAAAATGGAACGCATTACAGCAATTACTTCATCTAAATTACAAACATAGTAAATCAAATCTGCATTCTCCCCAATTTCAAATTCTATTCCTCCAACATTATGGTACGTTTTTGAATGTTGTGCTATATCAATATCAAATGCCAGTTAACACGGTTAATCCCCATGGGGTACAACAAACCCCAAAGCTTTGCGGGGTACAGATGGAATGTTTATGAAGGCGCACTTGTTAGCCAAGGGAATTACAAAAACCGTGTTATTGTTTTATATGGAGGGCTGGGAGATTTTATGTGTTAATAAAAAGTGGGTGGAAATTGGCGTCTGAATTGTGATTCTCTTATTTAACGTTTGAGTGATAAATGGGAGTGCTTTGTTTGATGTTTCTGGATGATTTGAATGATATTTTATTGGTTTATTGTTCTTTTTTTTTGAGGTTCGAACCCAGACAGACGCTTTACTTTGTGTAAATTATTTCATCACCACTACTCTCAAAACTGTGAAGGAAATCATCGTGAGGAAACCGGCATGTCCTAGAACCAAAAAATTTAAGACATCTACCAACCCGCACTGGGGCCGCGTGGTGGATTATGGCCCACTCCTTCTCACAGAGAGGAAGCCTGGGTTCCAGTAGTCCGAATATTATAGGCTGATTATTAATATTTTGTTTATTAAAGATAAAGACATTTAATTTTACGTATGAATTTGTCTGTCACCACTAGGTATGTTTTGGTTTTAGAGAAAAACAAGTAACAATCAGGACTTGTTATCCTCTAAAACGGAATGTTATAGATATTTTCAGCTACTCCTAGTAAGATAAATATTATCAACATCGGCTGCAAATATATCATCCCAGCAACTGTGTAATATGAAGCAAGAAGAAAATCAATAATACAATCATCTACAATTATAGGCTTAACTGTATGTCAATTCACACTCGCATAGTCATTATCAGATTTTCCAAATCCTGTCAGCACGTCCTGTACATTTTAAGTTTCATTTATCTGTCACTAAATATCATGTCCATCAAATATAAGATCACTATCATCACCGAAGCGTGGGACTGTATCAAATTCGTGTGACGATCTCCAAACATTTGTAACTTCTCTCTTGAGAATATCATTAGTTGGGGCTGTTTTGTCTCCCATAACTTGATCTACCTCGCCCTGCTCTTCTCCTACATTAACAAGGATATTAGGAGTAAAGGTTTTGAAGGGTGGGGTCATCTTATAGTGGACAATTTAGACTTGGCTAGTTGAATTCGCACGGGTTTGCCATTACAGTATTAAATAAGTGAGAGAGAATTTTCTGATGTTATTTAGGGTCAAATATTATTTTGGTATTTTTCTGTTTGGTTGATATGAATCTATTTGAAGTTATTGTAGTACTACGATTTGTTATACTCGTAGTTATTTTTTGTTAATCTGTTAGTTTGCCCGGAAGAAATCGCTTTGAGCAATTAGTCTAACTATTGAATATTCATTTCGTATGTCTAACCTCAGAACAGCTAACCCCAATATAGTTGGGAAAAGGCTAAGCAGATGATGATGTCTCATCCAAGTTTCACTGTATACAGAAAGACCAAGATATACTATTGTTTGTATTGCTTAAGGTGCTTTCCGAGGCACAGAGGGGTCTTGATATGTAAAGATGGTCACCCATCTATGGGCTGTTTGTGTATGTGAGTTTAAATGTTTGTAAACGCAGCCACGATACAGGAGAAATCCTAGTGTGGGGCAACGTTTTAAAAAAAAAAAAGAAAAAGATCTATGGACCAAACGCGGCAAGCATAGCTTAACTACTTAGCCACAAGCCTCTATTGTTAAAAATAGTATAGTATAGCGGACATAAGTCCAAGTAACTTACGGTTATAAAAAAAATTGCAAACATCATTAACCTTTTCACCTTTCCTCTACTAAAGCCACAAATACGAGTAAAACTTTCTAATGACACACATACTGTTACAGAAGAACTTCAATGTACATATGAACAGTGATACCTTAACAAACGGTCGATTTGTTCTGACTGTTTAGTCGCCAGTTTAAAATTAATCGGGATGGATTTAAACGACTGTTGATTGGCTAGAGTAAACTGAGTCTAACGCTAGACTGCTGTCTACGATAAAAGGAGAAGAAGAAGACAATGTCGTCGTCTTTAACTCCATCCTCGCGATCATCGCTAACAGACTGGATTGCTCTTATATCCGGCAATGCTGCAGCAGACATATTGCTACCTTGTGAGTGTTAGTTTTTTTCTGTGCTTGTTATCCTGTCTGTATCCTTTTATATGTATCTGTTTGTATATGAGTGTTGTTACTTGAATTAAACTAATTTTATTTTACCCACCCATAATTTTCAATATCGTGTGTTCTCAAAAGGGAAAGAGGATCAAGTTAGCAATCTTTCACGTGCAGTGCAATTATGATAAGAATATCGGTTTAACTATCTTTAAGCACAAAAATCTTAACGGGTCCTAAAATTTCCTTTTAATCTTTGAGTATTATTTTTTTGTGTACAAATGTGTGATTTTTATAAATTATTTTTGTTTTAATTTACTTAAATATTGACAAGGTAGGACTTCGTTAGAAAATAAATGAATTATTATTATTATAAAACCCAAAAAAGTAATATCAAAATTTACAAGACCAAAAACGGACCATGCATCTGAGCCCTTATATCTTAACAAGTGAACATCAACGTACAGTCGCGTCCACAAGTGTACCGAACTCTATCACCGTTGACACATCGTGAATATTGTAGCACAAGACGGTGCGGGTCAGCCATCATCCGTCAAAGTCCATTTTAACTTAAAATTTACTCTTTATTTCATTTTTTTCTTTCAGGGGGAACATAAAAGCGTTATCGAGTAAGGGTGTTGAAAATAATAGGGGGACGTAGAATTTTTAACATTGAAAAGTTGCCTGATAAAATATTAAATGGTTTTCGTTTTGACTGTACTTTGCTGTAGGCTAGGCTTTGTATGTCTATTCTGTTCTTTTTTTTTGCGATTTCAGCTTGCGATTAAATTGTTAATGTAATTAATGTCGTTTTTGAGTATGTCCTCTCTACTACCTATATACTAAAAGAGAAAATTTACTGTGCACGTGAGTACAATTCAGGCATCAGAAATACATCACATTTTGTACATACATTCTTTTTATTTTCTTTGTTTTTTTTTGGTTTGTATACAAATGACTTTATAACTAACTGTCTGGCGGTTTTGAGTATTTTGTATATGGCCTACGCAAATGTCCTGCAGCTTGCCAGCCGTCCTGGTAGCGTCGAGTGATGGGCCGTTGAGCTCCCTAAAATTGGTGTTGAGCTACACAATGACTGATGCATGCATGCCGTCTGTTGGGACAGGTCTACTCAAAGCAGCAATGGCTCTTTCTTCAAAAGGCCCTTCCAGACATATGGCCCTGCATTGACTCATTTATAATCCTAATTTTAATGTTTAGACTTTAAAATAGACCATGTCCTCTGAGTTTGTGTTGCCATAACTTCTCAGGGATCAGCTAGGAAATGCCGGCACAATCTAGTTTTTTTTAATATAGACCAACAAAACTGAGGACAAGAGTGAGATGTCAATAAAAATAAATAAAAAAACTGATGTGTAAAAGTGTCTTAAAAGATCTACTTACTTACATAAAACAAACATTTCATTTCATTATTCATTAGTAATTTCTGTATAAAGTACACAAAACAGCTGATTTCGCAGAGTTTGACAGCCAATCAATAAATATTTTTTGGTTAATCTCCATCAAACGCGATATTTGTTTGAAAGATGATTAGCACCATAATAGCTATACTGAGGCCAAAAAAATAAAAAAATAAATAATAAATAAACCTACTTTGTAAACGACACTTTTTCTTTACGGCACTGCGCATAAACCGAGCCGTAGAAAAAACGTGTCCGTCAACATGCTTCCATAGTTGACAACACGGTTAGCGCAGTGGCTGAGCGATCGGACTGCTGCGCTGCGTGTCGCGGGTTCGATTCCCGCATAGAACAAATATTTGTAAGTCCTACATGTATTTGTTCTGAGTCTGGGTGTTTTTCTATCTATAATATGTATGTATTTACAAAAAATAAAAATGTATATAAGTAGTTTATCAGCCATCTTGTTACCATAACACAAGCATTAGGTTGCTTAGCTTGGGACTAGATGGCGCTGTGTGAAATGTCCAGGGATATTATTATTTTTATAGTGATCCAACCATACAACACTGACGACCGTGCCGCGCCAACAAACGGCCAATAAAACATAGTTTTCCACAGCAAGAATAACGTGTGTGTACACCGTGTGTGGGCGTTACAGGACAATTGCTATCTCATTTTCCTCGTAACTGTCGTCAAAGAAAAATTACTTAGGCAAGTCAGTCTCATATGTAGATACGACAATAACCCGTATTATTATAATGATCAATATTATTTCACTACATATTTTACTCTCTACAACACAGTTCTCATTACCTACATTCGTTCTAAATTGATTGTATCGCAGTGTTGTATGAATTAACAGCGTCGGTCGCACAGTACAAGGCTGTGCACTGTGGTTTGGTAATGAGCTCATGTCAAGCGACAAATTGTGTGTGGAACTAGTAAGGGAGGAGAATTAAAATTATTTTGGTTGATTTGTATTTTCAGATGAACTACCATAATGTCAGCTGGTTTATTTGGTAAAATCTAACCGTGAAAACGAAGCTGAAGTGAGCTTAATCATCATCATCATCAGCCTATAGCAGTCCACTGCTGGACATAAGCCTCTCCTATTGCACGCCATTCAACTCGATTTTCGGCAACTCTCATCCAGCTGCTACCAGCCTTCCTGCGAAGATCGTCGCTCCACCCAGCCTAAGGGCGTTCCACCTTACGTTTACCGATTCGCGGCCTCGCTCAAGAACACGTCTACCCCAACGGTCATCAGTTCTACGGCTAATATGGCCGGCCCATTGCCACTTCAACTTGCTTATTCTGCTATGTCTCTGCTGAACTTGGTTCTCTGCTGGATCACCTTGTGAGCTTAATGTGAGCTGTCAATAGTGTTAATCCGTAGCATCAGGTGAAATGTCAGCTCACATCAAGCTCACTTTCACAATAGCTCGGCTGGTCTTGATTCTCAGAGGTGCGTTGACACATGATTTAATGAGTGCGAGCCTACTGCCATAAACCGGGGACTAACAATAGCAATGTCTTTCATTTTGACCTTTCGACAGCGTTCATTGCGTTATTTATGCTATCGAGCAGACGAATTTTCCAAACATATGAAGTAATCGATTAGGAATTTCCTTCAAAACCCATCGGATTGTGGATGAAATGTGTGTTACTCAATTAGGGTGCAGGATACGGGCTACTACTCAGGAACTTCTAATGGGAAAAACCGTAGCTTTGACACCTGGGGGTGGAACTCCATGTTAATTCCATGCTGGGGAGTTGGTTGCGCCACTTCTTCTTCCCAGCAAAAGAACTGGTGAGGGGCAGGTGTTTTGTCTTATGTAACTATGAATTTTGATTTGATTTTTATTTTAAGCAGTGTTGTGTATTAAGAACAAAATTTTACTTGACATGGACAGACAACCAATCAGAGCAGGTTATTAGACGATGTCAATTAAACCAACCAACCAACCAACTGTTTATTATATTAAATCAGCTAACGATATCGATATTCAAAACCAAACGCGAGTTGCTGTGTTCCTGAGTGAAATTGTTGGCACATGTTCGGCAATGCATTGACCAACGGTAAAATTCATACATTTTCTGCCAAGACTTCCTTTTCATCAACCTTATTTTCCCAAGAGGGTAGGCAGAAACTACATACCGCTACCTGTTACGATCCTTACCTACTCCTTTGCTTCGTTTGCGTTCATACATCTGAAAATAATTAATTAATTCTCAATATAATCGGTTCAAAAATACCCACTCTATCCCAATCCTAGCTCCAAGCTCCCCTCACCTCAAATTGCACGCCAGCCCGAGATTATATTTGATGCAGTCCTAATCAGTCTCACTTACCGGCTAATTGCTTTCCACTATTGTGCTAAATTACTAAATATGTGAGTACGGGCATTCGCCTACTTAAGGACGGTAATAATTAAGCTTTTGAAAGGGTTTATTTTGTAATGTTTTAATTGGTTTGGGTTGATTTGGTGTTTGTGGTAAATTATATTATGAGTATCACTATTTTACATGGAGCGATTGCCTATCTGACCTCTACAACCCAGTTACTGGGTAAGACGATACTTGGTAAGACTGGTTGTCAGACTTTCGGGCTACTGTCGACCTGTAACGACTGTCAAAGATCCACGAATGACAGCCGGGACCAACGACTTAACGTGCTTTCCGAGGCAAGGTAGGGTCTTGGTATGTAAAGATGGTCACCCATCCACGGACCAACCGCGGCAGGCGTAGCTTAACCTGATCGATAGAGTCGTGCGGCTGTTATTACTTAGCCACAAAGATGGAGTTACAAAAATTTAAACGATCAAAGCTGGAGTTACAAAAATATAAACGATTATGCTTAGATGTCATGTTGTTAGAGGTTATGTTAAGAGGATAAATGAAAGACGACTGACGCCAGGAGGGGCTGCAATTGAAGGACTTATACTTACTACTAAGGACTTATACTTGCGTATTGCCAGTTAAGTTTGGCAATTCTTCGGGCTATGTCGGTTACCCTGGGGGTCTACTCCGAATTAGTATCGGCCGAATGTTCGGCCGTTTCCTGCTACGAAGTTACTATTTGGTTCGGTCGGTTCCGATCCTACACTCCTACACTCTTTCGAATATTGACTATGGTCCCGACCCAACTGAACCGATCAGAACTTTTTTCGCATTTTTCAATAATATTCTGTTCGGCCATGTGTCGGTACGATCCGAACATTCGCACTTTGCACTTCGGAGTAGGCCCCCTGGTTCTCCTGCTGATCTTTTCATGTCTGAAGAAATCTTCAGGAAAACCTGGGTATATTTTATAATGTTTTAATTTTGTTTGCTTTGGGTAAATTAGGGCAAGGTTTATATGCTTGGGACGGCTTTTTATATACTTAGGACATTTTTACAAAAGGTTAAATCAAGATATAGGCAAGATATTATAATGTATCGTCATACCTACATAGATATTATATTATAATATCTACGCTTTGTTACGAAGTTACGGGAATCACCGAAAAGGTCGGATAATATAAAGTGTCGTCACTGGCTGGTGGAGCGTTACTCTTGCGGAGCGTCGCATCTATGGTTACGTAACGGCCGTCTTCTGATGACGGATGATGTTAGAGTAGCTGCTGTTGTACCACATGCACAATGAACTGCTATATTCCGGCACAATCCTGATGATATTAAAGTCGCAGAACTTACACTTACACGATGACCACTTCTGGTAAAGGCTATCCTAGGCTATCACCGTTAGGTATTATCAAGCATTTTAATGTCTTACAAATTAAATGCCAACTCTAGCTAACAATATCATCTTACCTACACACGATAGAGTATTTCTATTTCAACTCATTTAAAAACTTAATATAACAAACTATCGGTAGTTAGTGGAACTAGTCAAATTATGTTGTCGTGTTACGATATGACATCGAATTAGCTGCGACTAGCGGCTCGCAAAGAAGCGCATGTCAAATTGTCGCGTTCATTTGAATAGTTGGGTAGTTGTGGATTGTTCCAACTTATCAAAAATATATTATTTTTTTAACGTTTAATTAGAAATAGAACATATACATTTTTTTTAAAACGTTGTCCCACACTAGGAATTTCTCCTGTGTCGTGGGTGCGTTTACAAACATTTAAACTCACATACACAAACAGCCAGGCCCGGAACAACTACTTGTTCAAAAATATTTGTTCCGTTCGGGAATCGAACCCGCGACACGCTGCGCAGCAGTCAATCGCTTAACCACTGCGCCAACCGTGCTGTCCAGGTAATAAAGTAAGCAGGTTCACAGGTTAACAGCAAGTTAAGACGACATAAGTAAGTAGCTTAAGATACTACCAACATCTAGGTTGTAATATAGTATTTGCTAGTGAGCCCCAAACTAGACAGTTAGTTTGTATCCTGAGGCTCGGAGTACAAATTCCAGAGTGGAGACTAGAGAGGTGATTTCAGCCGATCGATTCTGTAAAAATTTCACCGTGAAAAGTTAGGTGAAGTGAGCGTGGAGTGAGCTGTCATTCCAACTAATGCTAGGGATTGACACCTTTGACAGCTCACTCTAAGCTCACTTCAGATGGTTACAGAATCGCACTGCAGGTATGGTATGGTACGTGTGTATGTGTGATGTTTGTGTGGTGTGTGTGTGAGTGATATGTGTGTGGCATGTGGCAAATAATAGTATAATCATATTCAGCCAATATTGTTCCCACTGCTGGGACCTCGGTGAGAGGGAGTGGACCGTAATCCACTACGCGGGCCCAGTGCGGGTTGGTAGATGTCTCATGTCTTCGATTTTTTTTTTTGGTTCTATGACATGACACTTTCCTCACGAGTTTAATGAATAATTTGATAACTTACCTTTCAGTAGCAAATATAAATAAGTAAAATAATTATAAATAATTAATTATGTATTACGAGTATCATTATGATCTTAGTTTTTGTGCACTTACCTTAACAGGAAAAGTGTACCTACGTGTTAAAACATTATATAGTGGACACCAAAATTTGGATATAGAACACAAATTAATATATTTGATTGGATAATGGACAATCATATTCGAGAGTTCGTATTTACCTACGGTTGTAATCGATTTGTTGTGGTTTCCTGAGTAATTTCTAATTTTATCGATGATGATTTTTGTGGCAGCCCAAAACTCTATGTCCCTCAGTTTTTACAAGCAATAACATCAATTTTACCTGTATCCCTTATATTATCTGCTTCATTACTTTTAAGCACAGTTGATACCTACAATTGATTTTTCTTTTGTTTAATTCTTCATATATTTTTTAAAATAAAGCAAATGACGATCGAAACAGATGCCAATCCAAGGCGTCGTCACTACATTCTCTAGTAGCGCAGTTGGCACGCTACACCTATTATAATGGTCCCTGCTTCGATTCCCGTCAGCGGTGCCCTTGCGACTTTTGTAAACTAATTTGAGACAAAACGTCACGCGATACAGAAAAAAAACAGTTTTAAAGCTTTTTTGAGGGCCCATTATTTTAATATGGCTGTTTTAGATGGATACCGGCAATTTGGATTTGGAGACAAAATTGTAGAACTTGACTGCTGTTTGAGATTTTCGTGTTATTAATACAATGATGCCTGCAGGAGATTCTGGTCTTACTTGTATGGAAATAACAGGTTCAATAGGTTGTCCATTTCATAAACACCACCACACACACACCTGACACCACATGACACCTGTAATCCCCGAATAGTAAGGCAGAGGTGTACCTGTTTGTAGAATACCGAATGTCAAAAACTATTCTATTGAGACACTACTTACACACTATTGACAAGTTGGTTATTTTACAGAATTGGGCCCCTGTAGTACACCGTATACCTACCTATAGTATTCCATTATTTTTTTTCAGGATGGGAAATCATCAAATAACCCCTCCCGCTCTGGGTGGAGCAGAAGGGAGTGTCAGACTCTTACTGACTAAAACCCACCCGTGTTCCTTCCTGAGCCCTTTATGTTCCAGGGCAGCGGTAACCCTTTCGGACGATCCCGCTACCCTGGCAGCCTATGTATTCCATTTCGTTACCTTAAATACAGCGACTGACGTTTTCCTTCAGGCTAGCACTAATGAAACGGCGGGGTAATTATTATAATAGTAGCAATGACTCTAATTTTGACAGTTCAACAACATTCATTGCGTTATTTACGCTGTTTAGCTGACAAATGTTTCGTACATATTAAGCAATGGATTAGCAATAATCTTCAAAATTATTCAGATTGTGGTTAAAAGTGTTTTACGCAATTGGAGTGCTGTTGTTGAAGGCGTTAGGTCAATGGTGAAGGCAGTGGAGCCAAATGGACCTTAACGTTTTGGCTTATTAAATTATAATAATCCCCTGACCGATTTCGGTCACGGTGGCCAATCCAAACGGAGATTAGCCAGGTACGTAGGAGATATTATAGTGCACAAGTGTGTGCGCAAACACAGGTGCACTGTCTGTTCCTTTAGTCTCATAGTCCGATGGGACGGCAATCCGACACGACCGGGGATAGATCAGGCGCACGACCAACGGCTTTACATGCTTTCCAAGGCACAGGGGTATCAGACCACCAATTTCCAAACTCCGGGCGACTACTGATAGATTCCTAATGGTAAAAACCTAATAACACGTATGCCCGACCTGGGAATCGAGCCCAGGATCCCATGCACAGCAGTCGTGCCTGCAATCACAAGACCAACGGGGCAGTTAATCTTTTCTTTCTTTTTTTAAAAAATGTTGCCCCACACTAGGTATTTCTCCTTTATCGTGGGTGCGTTTACAAACATTTAAACTCACATACACAAACAGCCAGACTCGGAACAACTACCTGTAGGCAATACAATTATTTGTTCCGTGCGGGAATCGAACCCGCGACACGCAGCGCAGCAGTCGATCGGTCAGCCACTACGCTAACCGTGTCGTCCGTGTGGTTAATATAATATTAGTGAATCGGGCTGTTCTTGACCTCGATCTCGCTTGATGGAACATGATGGATAAGGTCTACAATGCGAGCGTGCTTAGATGTCAGCCGGTCGATTCTGTAAAATCTCACCGTGAAAACTCAAGTGAAGTGAGCTTGATGTGAGTTGTCAGTAGTGTCAATCCCTAGCATTATTTGGAATGACGGCTCACTCCACGCTCACTTCACCTAAGTTTTCACGGTGAGATGGTTACAGAATCGCACTGCTGTCCACTCTTGCTTTGAAATAACCGACATGGTGGACGCACCAGTAGAAATTATATGAATAGGTTATTAAAGTCATTGCAGCCAATAGATGTTGAACACGTCGCCAGGGGCCTAATGCAGTAGATTGATGTATTTTATTTAGATAGTGGAATTTCCTATCTGTAGATCATTTTCCTTTGCTTTAAGCTCATCATCTGCCTAGCCTCTTCCCAACTATGTTGGGGTAGGCTTCCAGTCTACCCCCCCAGTGGGTTCCCGCATTGTCGAGGCGGGGGGGCTCAGTAGCCGTGGCTGCGCGAGCCACGGTGAAGCTAAGAGGGACCCAGGCGGGGGCCGCTCGTCCGGGCTGTGCGGTTTAGCCCGGGACGTAGCGGCCCACGGGTAGGTTGCGGTGCCGCTTGCGCGACATCGCGACCTACCTGAGGCGGGCCGCGATGTCCCCCGTGAGGGAGACATTGCGGCTGAGGACAGAGGCCGCGGCGGGAGGGGCTCTCCCTTCCTTCCGCGGCCTTGACGGGGCCGCCACCGTTAGATGGCGGACGCGGCGGGGCCGCAGGGGAAGAGGAGTGTTCGGTGTTTCGTTGCCGCTCTCCCTATCCTCTGCGGCCGTAGCTCCCCCAACGCGGGGGGCTTGCGGGGCCCGCCTTTTAGGCGGGCGTGGAGGCCAGCAGGCAACGGGTGCGGGGGCTCCGTTGCCTGTTTTGCACAGGCCTCCACCTTGTGGGACGGGAATGGCCAGGTGTTCCCGGCCATTCCCGTAGCCCCCCAACCTGGGGGGCATGCGGGGCCCGCCATACCATCTTGGCGGGCGTGCGCCGGGAGGGCCGTGGAAGTATTGAATTCCCATAGCCCTCCCATTACGGCGTTTGTAGGAACACCGCTGAGTTTTAGTGGGTATACTGTCCTTACCGACAGGGAGTCCCACATACCCCGTCTCGGTCCCCCGCGGGACGGGGATGCATAAAGCATTTCTCAGCGAGAAAAAAAAAAAAAAAAAAGGCTTCCAGTCTAACCGGATGCAGCTGAATACGAGTATTTTACATGAAGCGACTGCTTATCTGACCTCCACAACCCAGTGACTGGTTAATACGATACCGCTTGGTAAGACTGGTTGTCAGACTTTCGGGCTACTGACGACCCGTAACGACTGCCAAAGATCCACGAATGACAGCCGGGATCAACGGCTTAATGTGCTTTCCGAGGCACGGAGAGGTCTTAGTAAGTAGTGTTAAGATGGTCACCCATCCACGGAACAACCGCGGCAAGGGTAGCTTAACCTGATCGATCGACTCGTGCGGCTGTAATTACTTAGCCACAAGCCCCTTTGCCTTAAGCTATGGTTTCCTAAAAAGCGATGGCCAACACTTAACGGTAGCGATGGCGGCCGTCATGAAAGTAGCAATGGGGTTGACTTTACGGTGTCAAAAAACGCTCTTAAGGGAAACACACCAACTTACTTTCATAAATAACGTGTCAGTAGTGTCATTCGACGTTTAATTGCGGACGCTATGTGGCGGCCACCGCAGTCTTAGGAAACCCTTGCTTTACAAACCTACACCAAACTACCGTTATTTAACGTAGAACTTAAACAGTTTAACGAAAATAGTCGTGCAACCTTTAATGAAAATAATGATCCATCATATCGACAATGAGGTGACTTGTAAATGACGCCGAATCATTTTTATCGCTAAACATCGATTATATGGAGACATCCTTTAAAATATCATTTGGACTAACCTTGATATGCACCCAATACTTTGTAGCTCTTTAATTACTGCTGTTCCGCATTGTTCAATAACCATTGCTGGTTTTGTTCAGGGTAGTATTATTTGCGTTGATACTGAAGTAGCAATGGATTTACAACAATGTTATACGTGGTGCAGAGTCCGCGTTTCGTGGTAAAAGTATATTAGGGTTAACAAAAACAATCAGTTTAGTTTTTTTTCCGCTTCATAAAACAAAACGTCATAATAATAGCACAGGAGTCACGTTCCGTATAATGTTTCGTTATTATATCAAACCTTCTTGGTATTAAAATTGTATTAAATTTTTCAAAATGGAGGTCTAATTGTCGTTAAATCGTTCGTTTGAGGACGGAAATGTGAGCATTTTTTGTTTAAAATCGATTTCGTTTAGTAGTTTTGTGGACAATTGTTTTCCGTTTGCAGTGTGTAATTTGGTTGAGCGCCGCTTTTTTGTGCTTACTTCAAATATGATGGATTTACCTACTGTATTTTATTTGATTGGTCGGTTTCTTTTAAGTCTGGCAATGATTCTATGATTACAGATCTCATCTATTTTAGTACGTTTGAGAAGAATGAGGAAAACTATAGACATTTTGAGGATGTATTATTTATTTTGTTATTACAACTAGGTATTTTGGCAACTGTGGCAATATGGCTTTTTCTTAAAGAATACTTACGATGAATATGACATCACGTGGTGGGTTCGCTGATAAAATGAGGTTCTTCTTCTTCGTGTCAAAGGTGGCAGCGCAGAAGTTACTTTGACTGCAAGCTTTGGGACACAGAGGACAGGATAAAGGTGGAGCATAGTTTACGACAAGGCACCAAATACACACCCTGCTACCGTTCCGTCGTCGAGGCAGACCCACTTCACCCGTTGGAGTTACACCTTCCCACTTGTGTCCGGAGACGGTTCAGGGACTACCAAGTGGACCACGAAAGTTTCACCGTGTCATCTAATAGTACGACATTGTGCCCTTTTTTAGTAGGTAATAGGTAGCCTATCTATCTCTTTTTTTCTTCTTTAATCATCGGGAGCAAAAAAGAGACAAGATGATACGTAACTAGGCTAGTTAGCACGTTGCGGGACGCACTGCATTAGCAGTAGATTTGTCGGTGTTGAAAATGACAGTACGGGCACCGCCGGAACTGAAGTACGGGCATTACAGCGAAATTTTTTATAGAGGAACAAGGAAACCCGTTTTTACTGTCATACCACATCAATATGGCTATGAAAGTACTGTCATCGTATATTATTCTTTAGTATTGCTCTAGGGCGGTACGGATAAAGCAGTGGTAGGAACTTGTATGGACAATTTTACTGTCATATCGCATAATTTGAAAAAGTCAGTACCGTCCCGCAACGTGTTAGTCAAGTTTAAACCTGCGACTTGCGGAGCTAACGTAACCTATCTACCTCATTTTACTTATAATATCATTCCCTGAAACGCCTATTTATGATCAAGTAACAAAAAAGACTCATTATTTGGCACACAGTTTCAATAGCTGATCACTTATGTTGCACCTGCCAAGTTTCCTCTCTGCATCTCCCCTGGTAGAAAAGGACTTTGGCATTAAGTCCGTCTTTGTACAGTATTTTTTTACGTGTGCATAAAATTTAATAAATAACTAAACACCATTCTTGAAATACATAGAAAATATAATCCATCTTCTTAGATATAATTTGCTAAAATGAGCATATCTAATATATTATCGTCTTTTTAATTTGTTTATAATATATTTTTTTGGTTTTTAACCAACTTCAAAAATTAAGGATCTTCTCAGCTCGTCGAAATCTTTTTTTATTTAAAAAAATGCCTCAATATGTTATAGAACCCTTAGTACTACTATTCGGGCAGATTAAATTCTTATTATTGGATATACTGGGTTTGCCTGTTAGAAAATTCGTAGCAGAAGTCTTGATTTGGGAGTTGTAGTTATACTTACTAATAAACTGTTCTGCCACTACCAGCACTACATCACATTAAATATTTTCGGAATCAGACCTCTTAGCAAATACGTACTTTTTTCAAAAACATGCAGTGTACAATTTAGACTTCTTCTGTACGCCTATATGTCACTGAACTCCTCCTAAACGGCTGGACCGTTATTGATGAATTTTTTTGTGGGTTCCTGGATGGTTTAATTTTAGAATTGAACCCGATAGGTGACGCTGTTCGGACAGGTCAACGTCTGTCAGGTCCGCTAGTTTTATTATAAATGTATTCTTCTTCGTTTTAGCGTGTCGATGGCAATCTAAATGGACTCGACCCAGAATTTGGCTGCGAGTTTGGCACCTTCACTAGCGTCCATCAGTTCCTTAAGCGTGCAGCTGACAGGACACGTAGGACATGATATTAAGTATCCCATCGTTTGTGGAACAGCACCACAATTACACTCCAAGGCGGAGTCATCTATGAATCTATTACTTATAATCTCCTTATTATATGTATTGATATTTAACCTTTTCGCCGCCAACGTACACAAAACGCAATGCCTCGCCGAGCGCCAAGCTATAAATGTATAACTAAATATACAGTAAACAGTAGTGATGGGAATATCGTCATATCGATGAATAAGATTTGTACGCGTAAAGTTAAGATTTAAAGTTGATTTTACGAATATAAATAAAAACTGATTAAATAATTATTTCCAGATTTGTTTTATTTCACAGTATCCTTAATAAGAAAAAACAGTATAAATTATGAGTATCAAAGAAACTAATACATAACTCAATTAGAACTATAAGGAATGGGGTACATCTCTATTTGTTTCATGATCTCATTCTTTAACTTCATATCAAGTTATTGGCACTGAGGGCACGTTGAATTCGATTCTGATTAGGGATGGGGTCTATGGTCTTTCTTTCTTCTATTTTTGTTTATTCCTGTGTTTTTTTAATAACTTCAGTCAACGTTTTTTACCGTAGGTATCTAAGTGGCAGAAATTTTAATTGTTTTTAAAGTGTTTTTTGAAATGGAAAGTAATTATATATTTAAATTCTATCACGCTTGTAGCCGTGTACTTATCAAAGCATTGTTTTTAAGTGTTGTTTCTGTTCTTTTCTTAACTCATGTATCGGTACCGTTTACCCATCTGCGCGCGGGGGACCCCGCGCACAGATTGCGTTTCTCTATTTACCCACGACGGAACGGAGCAGGTATATGCGTTTAGGGTGAGAGATGTTTGTGTGTGTGTTTGTGCAAAGTAATGTTCCTACCTATCTTCTAAACTAATGATCCGATTATGATGCGGTTTTCAATAATAGGTTTGTGTTTGATGAGTTCGTGTTCTTAGATAGGTGTCATGGCTGTAACTCACTAGAGGGCGCTACAATATTAGTGCAAAATAATATTGCAATAATATTAAAACGAATTGTCCGATTTAAATGTGGTTTTCATCAGCAATTACAATTCGTATATGCTCTCTAAAAAGTCAGAAATAAAATTAATCAAAATTAAAAATTTTGAAAAAACCCACGACGGTTAAAGTTCGTCCGAATCAAGTTCTTCACTCATTTTTCTATTTGTTTCGTAGTGAAAGAAAGAAAGATGCGTGCGCGCGAATCCGATTTTGTGCTGCACTATGCCAAAGTGACCTTGACAGCCGCACGCCTATGACGTCACTGACCAACTTCTATAGTAGTTCGTGGCACTCGGTGGCGCACAGGGGCATAGACGACCAATTGTTTTGTAGAGATGGGAAAATAACTATCGACAAGAATTGGTAACAACTTTATAATTACGTATCGGCATCTACCTGAAGGTCGAAATTCATCTACTATCCTTTGTAATGAAGTAGATAACTAAGTTCATATTTTATTGACCTCAAATTGTTTTCGATATTCGTAACTTTCTGTATTTATAAATATTTCAATGGTGAAATCAACCTTTCACGGCACATCACTGGCCAACTTGATATGAAGTGATTGGCGTTCTGAGGAAAGTAACAAAATTCGGAGTTTCTGTTTTTGCCGATTTTAGGACAAACTAGGGCTTATTTGGTGTAGAAAAATAAAAAACAGGGTATTAGACAGTGCTATCTTAAATAATAAAATGAAACAAAGCTTTTAATCACAGTAAATTTATTTTAATAAGATAGTTAAAATGAACAACTTCTATAGAAGTTGTGGCGCTGGTGGCACGAAAATCCCGAACTTCTATAGAAGTGCTTGGCGGTGAAAAGGTTAATACCTACTGTAGTTATCATGTGGAATTCGATTGTTTAGGCTGTGCATTCTGGAAGTTGACAACGTAATATTTGACAGCTATTTACGACGTTGACGTCTTTCAGCGGGGTAATTGCGTAACACACTGACAGTAGAAAATGATTTCATTTTGACAGTTCAACAACATTAATTGCGTTATTTCAAATTGTGATTGACAGTGTTTTACGAAATTAGGGTGCAGAATACCTCCTCAGAAGTGAATCTATCTATTCATGATTGACAGAATTATCGACATTTCAAGGAAGAATATAAAATCAAACGAAAAACATATGGATATCTCAATATTTTATTAAAACGTCCACCTCGTGTGTGTAGCCAACGCAATGAAAATTCGACAATTATACAATAATTTACATTTCTAATACATTAACGCAATTTAAGACAGATTTCACAGTGAATTGAGCTACTTTACAAACTATAACTTATTTTAATAATATTACATTTTAATAATATTACATTTTAATATTTACAAGTGTCTACTTGGAATGCACATTTTAATAACTTACACTTAAAAGCCGTTAATTTTCTTAAATTTAAAAACCGTATTTTAAAACGAGAGATGGTTTTAATATGTAAAATACAAATAAGATACGAAATAAGGCGTCGTGATTATTTTATGAAACGTTTTTTTTAGAGTACATATTTTCTTACTTTTATTTTTTATTGCAAAAGTTAGATATTGAGATCCGAGTGAAAAATAAAAATAAAATACGAAGAGTATTTTGTTTGTATAAATTTACTTAAATATTTACAATATTTTTACAACGTATTTTTTAATAATATTGCTAACATTAATAAAATATGGAACTGACAGCTGTTATCATTTTTCGCAATAGAAGGTTGAATAAATTCAATATAATATATGATGACTGAAAATCCATGAAAAATACGTAAATATGCATAAATAATGCCCGGGCATTTGTACAAACCTCTTGTAAAATATTATGATTCATTTAAGTACAATCGTGCACACAACTCATACGAAAAATCACCATTTTGGAAACTGGGTGGTTGATATATAATTTGTATATCTGGTGTAAATTTTATAATGTGTTTATTCCTGAAATAAAAATGATTGTTTATTTATTTAAAATATCGTTTTTTTTTTAAATGTGTGTATACGGAATTTAAAAACTCTTCTATTAAACAAGTATATGGTATACAAAAAGTTCATTTATTATTTCATTATGCATTGTTTTAAATCTATCATTAATTTACAAATTCTTTGCTACATTTAAAATAAGCAGACTTAAAGAATATATTCTATTACACGATATTTATCATAGAAATAACTATAGTTATAATACTGATAAAGTTTATTTACAAATAATTATATTTATTTATTGCTACTTCCTATAACATAATATAAAAGAGCTTCGAATATCAGTAGTTCGGTATTTTTTATTGTATTTAATATGGACTAGAGGCAAATTTCAATAATAAATTGAGTAGACACGAGTATAGGTTACTACAAGAATTTATCGGTATGATAATTTTATTACATTTGATGCTTATCGTTATGCAAAACTAGTTCCAAGACAGATTTTGAATAGCAAAGCTCATTAAATCATAATTATTGATGTATTGCATGTATTTCGTTGTCTTGAAGTTTCAAGGTTGATTATAATAACATTGGAATAGTAGAACGGCAAACGTTTAGAATTTATTTCGCATTTTAATTTTTATTTCAATTGCACTTTTTGCAACGCCTGTACTTTTATTTCTTAAGGAACTTTATTTTGACATGCGGGATAATTGCGTAAACTCTAACAGTAGTAATGGCTTTCATTTTGACAATCTGAAGGATATTGCTAATCCATTGCTTTATATGCTTGAAAAGTGTGTCTGTTTAACCACGTAAATGACGCAATGAATGTTGTCGAATTGACAAAATCAAACACATTGTCATTGTAACTGTGTTACGCACTTGCGCCGCTGTTATTTATGCCAACGGAAATAAGATGGACAGCTGATTTATGAAGTACAAAAGAAGAGAAAAAGACTTCCTAGTTCAATAAGCTTGCAAATTCTTTACCAAGCTTATAACGTTCAACACTGCATTTAACATCTCTAGTACAAAAAGCACTATACACTCCTAGTACACATAATTCCTGCACAAAAAATCTAATCTATTTCCGATCAACATATAGGCGAGGCGACTGGTGGGGGGTGAGGGGGCTGGGCGGTCGCCGCTTGCGCATTCATAAAGTTACTTTGATTGCCTGCCCATGGCTGGAGGTTTTGTAAAGCGCTTAAAGCGGTATTTGACGGCTGTCCTTGCGCTGCATTTGCCGAGTTCTGGTAGTGTAAAGCGGAGAGTTGCGCTGAACCGGGTGGTGCTTCGGGCATGTAACCCTTGCTTAGAGCTTCGGCTTGCAGGGAGAGCATCAAGCGGTTCGCTGCTTGTCGTTCTGCCTCGCGCTCTTCTGCTGTTTGGCGTCTGTAACAAGAGATTTTGGATTAGGGGTTTTGTTGGTGAGTGTACCTGTACAGGATAGAGGAATTAAGTTGCTGGTCACGTAAACAATTTTTTATATATTTGACCAATTTATTGAAGGTAAATAAGACCTTACAATCAGCCGGGCCATTCTGTAAAAAGCTAACATTCTCCTTAATGCTAGGGATTGACACTATTGACATTACCTAAGTTTTCGCGGTGAGATTTTTACAGAATAGATCTGCTGGTTAGATAAAATGACAAATAATGACATACATCAGTCATCCTTATAAGATTGCAATCATTCATTAGGTGCCAAAGCATGAACGGCAAATTTTTTCGATTGCAAGCTCTCAATCTCAAGTACCGAATTGAAATATAGACAGCACCATAATAGTTTTACTGGACCTAATTCTGTACAACTCCTAGGACCAGACGTTCGGTCATTTAATGGATCATATGAAGATCCTTAAATCGCAGATAAAACTGATTAAAACCATTGATCATTTTGGCAGATCCTACCCAACAATACACCTCTCACGAGCTCTCGTAACAGGTAATACAATTAACTATTTTTATCCTTCCCATCAATAAATCAGTTTAATTACAGTAGTACCACATGTAAACAGACCAGCTCGGCCAATGGACAGCACACTAATGGGCAGGCAGAATAATTCACGAATCAGGAGTCAGGCCAGCTTACTGTAGTAAATATTAAATTATAATATGACTGCGATAATAAGATCCGTGTAGATATGACAGGATAATAAGACTGTTTTGTACTGTTTGAATGTTGGGGACTATGAATTGGAGTTATTGTTATGGTTCTGCATAATTTATGTTTGAATGTTAATATTGGTAATGTCGTGTTGGTTGAGCATTCGTATACCGCCGGATAGTAGATCTACGCGATACGCGAATTGAAGTTTTTCAAGCTTCTTCTCTACTACTATTTTGCAGTGCCCGATAGGGTCCAAAATGATCTCATTACATATTGAGTTACCACCTAAGTACATTAATGCATGATTGAGTATTGCGAAGTTGCACTTATTTTGGCTATGATTGGATTTCAACTCATATACTATCCTAATTAAACCAGGGCGACGCTGACTGACGGAGAAAGAAAATATCGCAAGGAATTCTAGTACCTACAGACGCCAGCACATCAAGCTACTACAATCTGTCAAATTTCTTTAACAGATTTTCAACTTTATCACTAAAATATTAAGGTTCAAGGATGTCTATTTGTGTCTAATCTGTAGATATGCTGTGAAACTGATAAACAATGCGAGTGCCTATGTCACATTACAAACAACAAAATATAACAACATATTCAAGTTGGCTTATTGTAATGAGTACCATGATTTCGCCTGATGGAAGCGATGCTTGAGTTCGACGATGGAACGAATAAACAAAACAGAAGATCAGAAGATGACAAACGGGGTCATGAGTAAAATCATATTAAATTCATCCTTACTATAGACTCTCCGAATTAATTAAACATAGACACAAAATATCGCCAACACAAACTAATTATGATCACCGCCCACAGCTTTCAACGCCTACGTACATAATACATGAGTTAGATCTGACGACGAGGGCCGTGACGTTAGCGCTGTCAATTAAATACGACTATCTAAATGGCGACAGGCGAATTAGTTTTACGCGTAAGTAACTCGGCGGGTTTAGTTTCGAGTACATGAAATAGATGTAGGTTTCAAGGGTTTTAATAGGCAAGTCCGTTTAACTAATCAACTGGATTAAGCGGTCTTTTGACCTTTCAGTTCTTATACTTAACTGAACAGAACTGCTGGGGACTCTGTTGCGCCACTTCTTCTTCATAGCACTAGGAAGTGGTGAAGGACGGACGTTTTGGGAGACTGTCTTAGGTTATTTTGACGTGCTGATTCTCAGCCTAGTTTGAATACAAGACTTGATTTAACTGAAATATTTTCGGTGCCCAGTTTAAAGGACCTCCTATGCAGCCCTTCGTGGTACCCCAAGGGGAACTAGACTGGGGGACCACGGGCAAGTACCGCTCTAGACTATAGCGAACAAAGTAAAGAATATTCGTATAAAGTTATCTTATAACTCGATTCGTCAGGACGTGTTAGCTTAATAATTGGCATAGCACGAACTACGTGCTATGCCAATTATTAAGCTAACATCTTTGATATCGATAGTTGTCACGTTTTCTTCATATATCTAGGTTAGAAACTAAAAACTTAGTTACTAAAAACCGTATTGTACTCGTAGAGGTTAAATAAAGAGTATTTAACCTCTACGAGTACAATACGGTTTTTAGTAACTAAGTTTGAAGTAAAGTTGAGAATGGGACCTTCTCGGAATGGGATCTTTTGAGAATGGGACCTTCTGCGAATGGGACATTCTGAGTCAGATCCTTTTAAGGATCGCGGCATTTACGGTTACCCATCATAATTTTAATCACGAAAATTAACCATGAAGCTCATAAGACTTGAATCAAAATTAAGTCTTTGTTTGGGTATCACGCAACCACATCGCAAAGCTTGGTGAACCGCGCTTTGAGTGTCACCTGTGTACCTACCTGAATTATTTTACCCTTTGTTGTTGTTATTAATTTAAAATAGAATAGAATGTATGTATGTATGTCCAGAAGTGGATCGGTATAGGATGTTTATGATGTTAATAAAAATCTCACCACTGCTGCAGCACTGGATATTTTATCAGACTATGAACTGTAACTTTTATTTACTGGCGTTCTACGTCGAATAATTGTGGACTTGACATGGTGAAAAAATTGAGAATCAAATGAGAAGATTTTAACGAAGGCATTATCAACAAATAACTATCTATTTCCAAAGATTCACTTCTTACTATAATCACAAAACACTCCAGGAAATAGAACAGTCCATGCTTTACTATGTCTACGCATTTGCCTCCTTCAAATAACTCAGCTCATATCTTCAGCAAGTCGCATACAATCTCATTAGCAGTTCCAACGGCTTCACTGCGCTCTCTGAGTGAGCAGTTGATCTCCAGAGTCAAGTACACCGTCTGATAACTTCCGAGCCAACCCTCTTAACACGGAGCCTTGCATTTGCATAATTTATTCGTCGACTTCTCGCTAGATTTGTTGGAGGACTAGTTGGACGATTAGTCGCGTCCTGTAGCTATTGATTGTGATTACTATGGTTTCATTTTGTTAAGGAGATTTTTAACTAGCAATAGCAAGATGTTTAAAGACGATTTGTGTAGATTTCGTGGAAATATTTCCGAACGTCTTGTAGGATTTCTAAGATTTTTATATATCGTGGTCTGATTGAGAGATACGGAGAAGGGTTTGCGGAGCACACAGAAATCGAACAATAGGGTAATAGATGAGTTGCTATCTATACGAAAAGCTATTGACCAGAGTCAGATATCTTTTATCCGTGGAATAAAATTGAAGTCTGTCAGTTGTAATATGGGAAAACTGTCAAAAATTCTAATTTTTTTCTCAGTATAAGACTTATTCTAGGTATGCAAAAGTTGGATGGAATGTGCCCTTAGTAGGTTTGTACAAACACTTTTACACGTTAATCATATTTTATAAACTAGATGAGGTTGGCGTTTCCTGACTACTCTGAGAAGAAAGGTCGAAACAAACTCAGAGGTCACAGTCTCTTTTAAAGTCAATATAAAGACATGATCTTGGTCAGATCACATGATCTCACCAAGATCACATGAACAGCAAGTAGAGTAGTTGGGATTATAAAGATACTATGGCTAGGTAGGTTTTGATTGCACTCAAATAAAGGCAACATGTCTAAGCCTCTAGATCTAAAAAAAAAATGAAACTAGGAACAAAGCAAAGGTACGTTTATATGTACTTTCAACACCTATATATTTACTTCGTTTTCAACACTATCACATTCATTTATTTTTTCTAACAAACAACAACAGTCGCCATATTTTCTCCTTGAACCAGCCAGTAATGACGGATACCACCGCAGTCTGCGACCACAACCCAAACTTGGATGTGTTGCGCAACCGATCGGGTCGTCGTAATTTTAGAGCATCCTTAACAAGAGATTAAGATTTAATGGAAGCGACAAAGCTTTTGTTGTTTATTTAGATACTTTGATGAGGATAACTTTAGCGTTTTTATTTACGTTACTTATCAAGTACTTCCTTGTATGTTCATTTTCATTACTTTTTTTTTTAAGCTGATTTGAATGGATTCTGTACAGAAATAGATTGCGATTATAGAGTATATTCTTTCACAGAATAATTTTATGTAAACCTTTCGCGTTGAGTCGAATTAGTGTAATAATTTATTTAATGAGCATCTCACTCTCAAAATGGAGATGAATCTGACTGAAAAACAAATCAGCTAGAAAACTTGTAAAAACTTAGGTATACCTACTTATATAAGTTAGGATGAGTGTTCCTAGATTAAAAAAAAATAAGTTCAGGGCCGTTTTTCAAAGATTTAGGCGGTAGTGCATTTCAAGGAAAGGGTTGACCCTTCCAAAATGTATCTTGTTAATGTAAGTCATATAAAGCGAAATGGTGAAATTGCAAAAAAAAAAGGAAACTTGTTGTATAGCGGATCTTTGTGCCACAGAGCTACGCCTCTACCGTATCCATGAAACTATATCGGTGTTAATAAGTAGACAAGTACTTAGATAATACAGCCACAACTTAACTCTTAGCGGCCTTTACTTAAAAGGGGTGAACACACTTTAGCGTTAAAGATACGACGCTTTTAAAATATTTATAAGGCTGAGTATGAGACTTCTTGAACTTATGAGTTTGGCAGTTTTAATCATGAGGTAAATCCTCATGATTAAAACCTCCAAACTCACAAGCTCGAAGAATTCTGAAGCATGTTTTCAGAAAGACTAGAAGAGGGTGACATTATAATCAGCGTATAATGTTCCCACTGCTGGGACACAGGCTTCCTGTCAGTGAGTGGGAGTGGGCCGTAATCCACTACGCGGGCCCAGTGCGGGTTGGTAGATGCCGCATGCTTTGAACTTTTGGTTCTAGGACATGCCGGTTTCCTTCGCTGTTTTGAGAGCAGTAGTGGTGAGGACATAATTTACACAAAGTAAAGCGCCCGACTGGGCTCAACTGTACTGGGACGACTCGTAAGTCGCGGCAGTTAACAATAATACTTGCAGTATACACGCTTATATATCACATATATATCGCTTATATAACACTTTTTGAACGTCAAAATTACATAAGACAGCCCTGCAAAACGCCCGCCCACTTCCTAGTGCTGGGACGAAGAAGTGGCGCAACAAACTCCCCAAAAACACAGCTGTTTGTTCAGGTAGAAGAACTTGATTCTACGAGTATACAGTAGCAGTAGTTAATATTCAATTTTAATATTTTTTGCGGTGCTACCAAATTCAATGGTATCAAAAAAATTTCGATAAAAAAATCATATCAAATTCCTTCAAAATATTTGAAATGCCAAAAAACACTTCCGAAAAAGGTTTTTAAGATTCACTTATGATTATGACTCTTTCAAGCTAACTCGCGAACTGACGATTCCGATTAACTTAATCTTCATTTTACTTAAGCGTTACATTAAATACTCTTAAAAACGCTGGTTAACCATTCAACCATAAAATAAAGCCTGGTGCACACTAATGAACACTTAAAACTTAATCGTTATTAAGTACGCAGACAAGAATATCGGGACGAAAAATTTTCAATTACGATAAAGCCCTTACATAATTGAGACTCTTAACTTAACAGCGTTCGCGATATCGTGTGGACTCCGCTTAAAAGCTTTATTCATCTATAAACCGTACCCTTCTCAAAGTGTACAAATGAAAATATACTTTATCGGCTTTGTATCAAAGTTCATGTTAGTTGTTTGTGTTACTTGGTTCCTTTACATGCAAATTAATGTTGGGTGCATTGGAAAAGTTTAATGGTATCTTAATTAGTCGATACAAGGAGGTTAGTGCTTATTTAGTGGTGGCCAGTATCAAATTTATATCTTCTCTAATAATGTGCAGGGCAAAGTTGGGAAGATTTCTTGTACCTACCTATGTGTTTCTTAATTGTAGGAGGACATATATAGAACTTACCTTGTCTTTGATTTCAGAGGTTTCTATGGGGAATTGTTTATGGAAGGGTAGGTAATGTTATGTTGTTTCTGTTATTGTATTTATCTTTAACTAATGGAATAACATTAGCTTTAGCATCTGCTCTCAAAACGATGAAGGAAAACATCGCGAGGAAACCGGCATGTCCTAGAACTAAACATTCGAAGATATGTGACATCTACCAACCCGCACTGGGCCCGCGCGGTAGATTATAAGCCCACTGCCTCTCGAAAAGAGGAGGCCTGTGTCAGTACAGTAGGATTAATCAGCAAATTAATTTAGTTGTTTAATTACCAAAAAGGCTAAAGAGATACTACATATCAAACACATACAAAAATACGTTAACTTATAAGCGAAGAAAGTTCCACAATAATTCACGTTTCATTAAAACTGACGTTCAAATGAATATAAAGTTAATTCATTCGTTGAATTCAAACTTTAGACTGATATATGACCACCCTGAAGTGGAACCTCAAACAGCCAGTTTTCCCAGATCTCCCCCACCGCCTTCAGTTATGAAGATTCTAATGAGGAAAGGGGAGATCTGGGATGTTTGGGGGGTTCTCATTATCCTGGTCTGTGTATAGCGCGATAATGAATGATTGAACAAAGCGTTAAGTCTATTATAACGTTGCAAGAACTTTATTAGACCGGTTAATGTACGAGGTGAAGGGAGGTGCTTATATCGATAAGTTTTTGTCGATGTTTTTTTAAAGGTTCAATTGACTAATGAGTATTGCTGATAAAGAGACAACAATTACCATCACAAAAACCCGTGCTCATTATTTTCATTAAACAATCCTTGCAATCGTAGTTTTACGATATGGATAATGCCTAAAATGCAAAAACGTAATTGCTATACAAAAACAGAAAATAATTGGCGCATTCTTTTCTAGTTATCTTTGAATTTCAAAAAAAAACAACCAATTAGTTTAATTAAAACTACACTTTCCATTCTGCATTAATCTCAAAGATAGAAATAATATAACAATTAAAAAGTAATTAAAACGACACAATATCGCAATTAATATTATCGAGTTAAGTTTTATTGACTCGGCACACCACTAGCTAGCGGGCCTCGAGTTGAGTTCGCGTCTTTATAATTAGATAAAGCGGGTAACAATTAAACTTCCCTTAAATAAGCCAAACATGGAGGGTAGCAATTAGAATTTTCAGACTGATTATTTTATAAGTATAACAAGGATGATGCATTTGCTGGATGTGGCAACGGTAATGGTATGACCGTATGTGCGTTTGGCAAATTAAAATGGGAGTGTGTTCAAAAGAAGTATTGTTAAAAAGAGGGTCAAATATCATCGCAGTCATAAAGCCAATAAAATGGTTGCCTACCGGTATTGGAAACAGCACCCTAATTGCGTAACACACAATCAATCGGAATCGGTTTCATTTTGACAGTTCAACAACATTCATTGCGTTATTTATGTGTTGAGCAGACAAATTTTTCGAACTTATGAAGCAATGGATTAGCAATTTGCTTCAAAATGATTCAGATTACGCTTGATTGTGTGTTACGCAATTAGGGTGCAGGTTCCAAGCTAACGGTGGTCAGGGCTCGAGAGGAACCTCCTAACAATGCGGGCCGTGGCCAGAAGTACCGCTTTCTGAATCAAGCCCTAATCCAGCTGCCCAGCGAGAGCCTCCTCAGGTTGTTCGAGGCTCTTGGCTATTAACCCATTTACTCAGCCAGGGATTTTTTACTGCAGAAGAGACACCGGATTTTTTTTTATATTCGTTCAGTATGAAGTCTAACTTTACAAATCTGTAGCAGACTTACATTTTCTCTTATATAACTTTGCCAAAAATTGCTGCACAAATATCTTACAAAACAACTAAAATGACCCGTATCGCATACTAGAACAGACACAAATGAACTGCTATACAAACGTAGGTTTTCCTTCTCCTCTCCAAAAGCTCTTCCAGTTCCACCTACATCGGTGTTCCCCCATCCCGCCAGCGCGGTTGGTTGTAACAAATTTATGCCAGCTAATTAAGATCTGCTTTATTAATTACTTTGGCCAACTCTCTACAGTTTTTCTCCTTTTTTCTCTCTCCCAAAATCGTGTCTAATAATCTGTTTAGCGGCTATGAATTTTTGGGGTTAAATAAGCTGATTTGACGGTACTTTTTGTCCGTTTTTAACTGTAGGTAATTAATTTTAGAGTAATTTCATGTCGGCGGTTTGGGTGTGCTACGTTTTAATCTGTAATTTTTCGAGTTACGGTTAAGGACATTTATTTCTCAAAAGAATTTCAAAATTCACTAATAGAGAAAACATAAATAGGTTTAGAACAATGTTATCTGCCACTTCTGCCAGTAAGCGTATATCAAAACCAACATGTATATCGAGTATATACATATTTTGAGTTCTCTTGAATCACGTCGGTTATAAGGTACGCCATTTTAGTTCGTGTATCTGGAGTAATAATCATAGAGCGGATACTTTACTTACTGATTTTGAATAGCAGTCGATAAACTAAGAAATTCACAATAATTTTTTGTTCATGCTATGTTTCAAGTTCCAACCTTTAAACATTCTTCATCCACACATTTAATTATTCTTACTGAATCGTCCATTATATCAAAAGTTTTTTACTTTAAAACGAGCTAAAGCTGTAATATACTTTAAGAGCGATTCCGTCACATTATAACGGCCGCCATGAAAATTAGTCGTTTCCCAGTATTGGACATGAAGGTGTCAAAAAAAAAAAAAAACGCTCGATATCTGGACATGTGTGGCCGTACACCGCTATCTAAGGAAACAAAAGCTTTAGACTTTAATATAAAGGCGTACTTCAATTTTATAAAATCACTTCCTGAAATTTTCTACATCAAAAGCAAAACATGCCTCCGAAAACTCCCTAAACTCAAAACACACGAACAATAAAAATGTTCTAACGATAAAACTTTACAACTTTGCCCTCAGCAGTTATCAAAACAGTCAAATAAATCCGGGGAGCGTTTTAAAACTTCAAGATGTTCTCGTAAAAACGCCCTGCATAATGTATCGGCTTCTGAATTTGTTATTATTTCGTTCCTTAAATTCTTTGGATCGTAATCATGGTTTCTATCAGGTGGATATGACTCTGTTAAGTTTTCTAACTTGGGAGTTTATGGAGGGAGAACACTATGTGTATTGGCATCGTTAATTCCTTGACTGCTTTTGTAGTACATACACAAAGAAAAGATGATTTCTAAGAAAGGATATTTACCTACATTGTCTGACTTAATCATGTTAGTTTTACATGGATGGCTTGATAGTTTTTTTTTTTGTTGACGAGTGGTTGCATCTTTAAGGTAAGATACATATTTGTGTGTAAAATTAAGTGCTCTTTATTTATTTATATATACTTTATTGTACACAACAAAAAAAAAAAATATCGGAAACTAAAAATTTACAATGGGCGGCTTTATCGCTTTCTGCGATCTCTTGTTCGGGGTTGTCGTTACTATTATTATTAATTATCATATTCATAAAAACTTTTCTGTCATTGAAAATAGTAACAAAATACGAGCAGGTACGGCTACTAAGCCGTCTTCGTGGTTAGCAGGTGCTGTCACCTGAGAGGTAATTCTCGTAATTTTAAGAACGTTCACCATCTGATCTCAGTCTCAATCTGTCAAAAATACTTCTAATTTCCCAACATTTTTGACAAGTTTTTGACATTGACTGTCGCTGAGATGAGATTGCGACTAGATTTTGAACGTTTTTCTTTGGAAATTGGCCTTCTGCTGTCTGCTGCTTCATTTGCATCAATTGACAGCATCAATACATCTTCTTCCTCCCCTAATCGTACGGGAATATAAGAAAAGACGACGTGCAATAAAAATTAACGACTGACTGTGGAACACATCACTCCCCTTCCTAGAACCCTCGTATCAATCGGCAAACAGATTTGTTTCCTAATTCCTAAGGAGACAACCTACAAGCAGCAATTATACAAGAGACAACCGACATAGCTTCTAAGAAACGCACATGAAATAAACACAAGCCATTTAGAACTGTATGCGAAGAAAAATACACCTCATTATCCTTTGCAAATAATGTATTCGCGAAATTAAATCGCAGGAAATAATCTTATACGAAAACATACCCTTAGCGGTCGAGATAAGACGTTCTTTCAAGAAACGGGCCTAAACACCCTAATTCGGGGAGTTTTAATATTCACTTATACAAGGGAAAAGAATTACAGGAAGAAAATGAAACAGGGCGAGTAAATAAATAAATAAAACGAGACGCCTAGGGCGGCCATGTTGCTACGTGGGTAACATTACGTGTTAGATCGTGCAACGATTCCAATTCGATTTGTCGATAGTCGAACACGATTCCAGGGAAATGACCATCGACCTTTAGAATGTGTAAATAGTTTGAGGAAATTGGCTTACGATGCTTAACTTCAAATAGAAAGAAAAGTACGTAATAAGGTCCCAATTGCAATCGACTTTTGAATGCTGAGAACTAAAATTAACTTTAGTGCTGTACCCACAAATTATAGATATCTAAGTATACCGATATCGACTAAATGGAAAAGCTACAAATAGATTAAGATGTAAAACAGTATGTTAAGTACCTGTAAAGTAGTTCACAACAGGGAAATAATTTACTTTAATATGTAGTTAAAATTTAATGCTTCGTAATGACTTTATCAATATTCATGAATACTGTTGCAAACTGTGTTGATATTCCATTACATATCCATAGAACTACTTTACACGAACAGTGAACACGATAAAAATTGTCGAAAAATAATTTAAAAGCTACGCGGTATCATTAATTGTAAAATAACTAGTAGTACCGCTTATCCAAGACGAGTTGCGCATAAAAATAACGTTAAAACGCCGGTAAAAGTCACAAAAATAGGCTATAAAACAAACAAACGGGTACAATACATGTAAAAAGTCGAGCGTTCGTCTTTTCCACCGCAGTTAATAATTGATGCCTCAAACTGCCGAGTTGTGTTGCTCATACAAAATGTATGTCCCTAGCTACCCCATGTTACCGCCTGCTTGATGTTGTGTACATAGCATATGTATAGTTAGTACGTCCACTTAACTGCTTCTCTCTAACCTTTGTTATAGCAATTTGGATCGGTTTGGGGAACGAATTGATTGGGCGTACGCGGGGATATATTGTTCCGCTTGTAATTTATTGTATAGGTGGATTTGGATGTGTTATAATGTGATTTTTCATGATTCTATTTTGTAAAAGTAGGGTTTCAATTAGTAATAATTACAATAGAACAATCTATTTCAGCTCGTTCTTTGGTTCAGCAACATGAACTTAGCCGGGGCTTTCATTTAACAGCATTTTTTCATACATTACCGCAAAAAAATACAGCTATCCCATAAATAAAGTAAATATAGGTACTTATAATTAGATGTCAACAGGATTTTATCTTTTTAATAAGTAGATACTAACACCTTTACAATATCCAATAGGTAAGTAATATAATAACGTCTTTGTAACGCGTATTTGATAAGTTGTTTCTTCATAAATAAACATCGCTTTCTACACTTTAAAAGAATGACAAATTACAATTCCAAAACTCTATTAGGTATCAATAATTCAAACTGATACATTATTCATGTATTGAAATACCTACACGACTATACAACTACAATTAATTTCAAATATAGAAATCGTTACACAAGAATCGACTGTCAATAAAATCGATAGTTTAAATATATTCGTTTGTCACATCCTTATCTGAGTACACAGATAATCAATGAAGGCACAGATCATAATGCATGGGGCCATTGTTTATGGATGAGTTTAAACTATTACTTACGCGAGAGGTGTAATTTATTGTGTTTCATTCATGTATTGTTTTCATTGTTGACAGATGAGCGCTGATTGCATGCATATGAATGATTGCATGTTTTATTTAGCGCACGTTTAGTTTATGAATCGGTGAAATTAAAATGTGAGCCGTCTTCGAGGTTTCAGAATGTTTGCTGTCAAATATTTGAATTTGGAATTTCAAAGCGATCTTGAGAAGTCCGTCCCGTAATTGAAAACGTTCAAAATCTAGTCGCAATCTCATCCAAGTCAACGTGTCAAAATTCAGGTAAATTAATTAGAAGTATTTTTGTCCAATGTCGACTAAGATTAGAACGCGAACGCTCTTAAAAATACGGGATTTGCCCCTCAACTCTAAAAAGTAAGGATCTTATACCAATTAGCATCTATCTAGTTAGTTTTAGTGTAATTAAAATGTTGGATGTATTTATAGTATATTTAAGTTATATTAATATGGTATTGTATGTGTTTATATGGGCCTTGATGCCTGAAATAAATGGATAAATAGATAAATAAATGTTCAGCCTATAATGTTCCCACAGCTGGGACACAGGCCTCCTCTCAGTGAGAGGGAGGCGCTTTACTTTCTGTAAATTATGACATCACTCTCAAAACGTCGAAGGAAAACATTGTGAGGAAACCGGCATGTCCTAGAACCAAAAATGCGAAGACATGTGACATCTACCAACCCGCACTGGGCCCGCGTGGTGGATTATAGCCCGCAGCCTCTCGGAGAGAGGAGGCCTGTGTCCCAGCAGTGGGAACGTGAAAGGCTGATTTTGCTAAATTGCTTATAGAAGTCTTACAGGCCTATTTATTACAAGGACCAGATAAAAAAGAACTTTCAATATTATTATGTAGTATCGAAAGGAAGGAAAAATTTCAGGTTTAATCCTTAATCAATGTCAAATAATAACTAATTATCATGGGGTTCTGTACGGTAGCCCAATATTTGTATTAACGATCAGCATCCTCCGACGCAGCCACAGATAAGGCAAACCCATTTGTCATAGATAAAATGCCACTTCATTTAATTTATGTCTCCTCTATCAGTTATAAGGATATTAAGTTGAAATCATAGTGATTTAGAGAAGTTTAATAACTTCTCTAAATCACTATGATTTCAACTTTAATGATGATCTTATCATTATTTATCTTTATTTAATGATGATCTTATCATTAAATTTAATAACTTCTCTAAATACATGGTCAAATTAAATTAGCTAGTAAAACTCTGCAGAAGTGTTGGGTATCCATATCTCAACTCTATTCTATTAACTATAAAACCAAAAAAAAAAAATGATGTTTTTCTTTGGGGTTCAACGGCAGCTGGATGTTTTGTTACTTGATGTACGAGTTGAGAAAAAAACTGTTTTATTTAGTTTTGTTGTGTTGAGATATCGATACCTGTCACGTCTCTGAAGTACACAATAAAAGTCTGATTTTGCAAGTGACTGCCTACCCAACTGAGGTCGGTGACTCCATAAAAAAAAATCGACAAATTTATTATTTTTTTGGTTTTATCGTGTTTAGTTAACGATACCCACCCCGTCCGCGGAGTTTCGCTAGCTAATTGAATTTGACTCTGTATACCTACTGCGTGTTGCAGAAATGTGTAGCCATTAATGGGTGTGACACAGACCTTTGGAGGTTATCACACTGCGCCGGACACCGCTCCGGTGTGCGGTGCTGCGGTTTTTAACTTTGACTGTAGAATCTTGACTTGTATGCAAAAACTGCAGGGTATAACACACTGAAACTGCACCTGCGTGCGGTCTACAGTCAAAGTTAAAAACCGCAGCATCGCACTCCGGAGCGGTGTCCGGTGCAGTGTGATAAATATGACCATACATTTCTGATACACGCTATAGACAGAAGGTATGTATGGACTGTATTTTTAACTAAAAGGTTTTTCGTAGGGAGAACCCTAAATTCTGTATCGTGTAAATAAATAGTAAGTGATATAAAACGCAATGTATATACTTTAGCTAATCTTATTGCTAAACAGCACAGACACAAGAGAAGTAGCAACGAGTAAAACTATCTTTAAAGCGACGCCTATGCAGTAATAACCATTTTCCTGAACATAAAGATTTGTACACGACAAACTAAATAGCATTCTTAGACCAATATAGAGAACCATTGCAGATATGCTACTACAATATCGAATTGATCGAAACTCATTCCACAAATCCTTTTTAAAACAATAAACACAGGCACAAAACAAGAAATTCGATATTCAGAACTGCGAGACAATGCACGAGGTGCGTTCCAAAGTTGTGTTGGTGGCATCACAACCGATTACGTTCTAATGGACAAGCGGTGTTTGTGTTCGATACTGATAACGCATGCTCGATACGCGCGGCGCCATGCCACTGATTTTATTATAATAAAACAAAAAAGACTATTGGCCAGGCACTCACGGCCGATGTTCGTGATCTACTGTCTGATACAGGATTTTATTTCGCCTTTGTAATCGTACTTTGATTGTGTTTCGGAACGTATGTTTGTTAAGTTGGTAGCGTTAGTATTGTTGGTTTGGATTTGGAATAAAGGCTATCAGACTAGATAGTACTAAAGATTGAATGTTGGCAACAAATGTGTTTGGTAAAAAGGTACCTCCTATACTTATAACATCGTACAGGTACACGGAAGGGTCTCCTTCATAGAATTAAATGGCTTCATGTACTGGTGCATATTCAAAAGTAAGAAATAAGCCACTATCAATGAAGTGTCCTAAGTATTTCCTTTTGTAAGCTTATAGCTTTTGCTTGCGTGTTCGCAAAGTTGCAAGGTGCGTAGCAGTAATCCCCTTCTGTGGCTAAAAATACTATCTGCATGCCAAAAACGACCCCAGTTATAATTATTAGAACTTTTATGAGGTTTTTACTTCTTGGGTTTTATATTTTTTTAAGCATTCTCGGAGGCTTGTCGAACACGATCTGAAGATGGCGCCTAAAAAGAACGGATTAATCCTTTCCTATTTTGAAATGTGTCGTACAAAGGGCATTAGTATTCCGATTCGGTCGATTTAGCCGACGTCTCTTTGTATTAACCGGCTAAGTTAATGGTCTCTTATCTCTAGCTCCTTGTTTTTGTCCTGTTGTGTATTATTAAAAGTCGGGTTATCTGCTAACGAGGGGCGACGTGGCTAGGACCAATGATGATAGGATTTGTTTCCAGTTTACTTGATTAATTTACCGCCTAATGTTTTTGACGGAGTAAGTAACCGACGGATTTAGTAAAAAGCGACTTTAAACATAAATAATGATAAAGTTTAAAGAGCTACGTTTTAAGTAATTTATAGCCTCCGCTTTACAGAATTAATCAAAAGATTCTATAAACTAGTTTTGGGGCTGAATTAAAATGAAAAAGCTTTTGAGTTGCGTGGTCCGTTCTGGTCTTTTTCAATAAATTACATTTTGAAACGTATTAACATATTATAAAACATTTTCCAATCGCTAAGTATGACATGTATTCAAATCAATCTTCTTTAATGTTACTCTCAAATTCGAAAAAGGAATTAAGTATTCTAAAATATTTGAAACAATACCATAAACAAACGATATCGTTTTAAAATACCAACATATAAATACGATGTAAACTGGGCAAAGGAATTTTGGGTTCAGCCGCACTTTACCGTGTTACCGAACGGACATTTGAAATAAAAGACTCATTTAAAAGATTAGGATAAAGTACGTTCGATTTATTATGAGGCTCTCAATATATTTTTAAACTGGGTTAGGGTTAAGTTATGGGCTGATAGTAACGTATTTTAGGTCTGAAAAAAAATGAGGCACAGGACTATTTTATAAAAGCGAGAGTTATGTATTATTGGTTCTGATTCAGAGTTAAAATAGGGATTGTGAATGTTGTAGCAGGCGCCAATCTTATGTTTATTAAATTGTAAATATAAAAGTACCTATATTAATTTATTGCAATGATTCAAAGTTTTATTCCAACGGTTTCTGCTTTTAACATTGTCGGTTGTAACTAAATAGTATTAGGCGCCACATATAACGGAATTCTCGAGGGGTGTAGAAATGAACTCTGCGACGGACACGATAATTTTGCGTTGCCACTGACTGATTGTGTATTAATTGTGCTGCTTGATAATAATATAAACTGTTTAATGTGACCGTGCAGAGTTCATTTCTACACCCCTCGAGAATCCTGCTATAAATTCTAACGCGTTGCTTTATATATAGTTTGAACGGAAGATGGACCGACACATTCAGAAATACATTATTCAAAAGTGAAAATCTCAGAAATCATCGGATTCATGAACTATTTCAATAGATTGCGCATTTTCTTTATAATTTCGAATACGGTATTAGGCATATTGCGGTCAAACATGAACTTATTTTCTAGACTATATTCAAGCAGTAAGATATTATTAGTGTTTATGTTTGTGGTAGGAATAATGTCATGCTTCAATGCTTTTACATTTTATTATCTTTATAAAACATAACGGGCTATGGTATGCCAAAGCATTACAGAAATTAAGTAGGTAAGTGGAACTTAGTATGATTTCATAATGAGTTTTAGTAACTCGGCTTTATAAAGTAAGTATAAAATAGTACCTATGGTAGTTGCTACTTACTGCTACTGCTGTAAGGTACTGAATGGATCCACAAGTCAAGCAAATTGTTACTCGGCTTTCCAATAGGAATCTCTCGTAGTAGCTCGGACTGGGGAAATGTGGGTGTAGTATACCGTGAGGTTAGGTATAGAAAATACGTTAAATATACCCGGAACCTGGACCAACGTTCATTAGGTACGTAACAGACGTCCAAAAGTATCTGACAAAAATGAATAATTGAATAATTTTATTCAAACAATAATTGTTGGAAAAAATAGCGACATATAAAGTTGAAACCTTCTAAACAAAGATGAATGTGTTACTAATTTCCTTTAGTGAGTGATTGCTTCAGAATTTCACCTAAACGTAGTTTATTTACACTTTCATCAGATACTTTTGGAACAGACTATACCTAATACAATTCTTTATTTAAAGCGAGCTTCAATCGGTCAATATTAAAACATGAATCTCAAGATTGTCTACGGTAAAAGATGATTTCAAAATTTATAGTCAAGCTAATGTTACCATAAATAAAATGACAGTGTTGCCAGCTAAAAGCACTTACAAAACACGTGTAGTTCTATTGATTGAATGGTTTTAATTAATTTATGTTTATCGTCGATTTCCATATAAGATGGCATGGGAATTGATTAAAATTATCGTAAAAGACTTGTTTCCTACTTGTCACCAGGTAAACTGTATTAAATGAAGGTTATATGTTATAGGTTATTGGAGATATAAAGTGGTACACTTTGTATTCTGTCCAAACCATAGTCTCTAAACCGGTTTAAATGTATTTTCTATAGAAAATTATGTTGAACTGTTTTACTTATCATTAACTGCATGCTATACATACGGGGTGGCGACATCGACGCGCAAACTGAAACCATGAGTTCAGCATATGATTCAAGACCCCTAGCGTAGAACTTTTTCGTCGGTTATTAAAAAAAATCTGTTGTTTCATAGAAAATGGCAGTCACCTACGCGGTCAAAATGTATGGAACAGCAAATTTTCTTTCTAATAAAATTTTATTTAATGAATATAAAACAAACAGTTCGTTTATCAAATTAAATTTCATTCGAAAACATCCATCGGTTTCCTGTTAAACTTCAACTATATCCGACGACCCTGGTCACTTATCTCTTTTGGTGACTGTACCTAATTATTTAATTTACAGTAGGTACCTTTACCTTTTACCTCAATTTCGGATATATTTGTCTACGTGGTTTAACATTTGTCTGTCTTCTTTAGTCGAAAAATTAAATAATTAATAATAAATAACGCTAAGTTAGTAAAATTTTACTACATGCCAATTTGCGTTCATGAAACACTTCCTTTTATGTCTCCAACACGTTATTATAAAGTAACATTTCACGTAAAACATGCCATTCAGTTTTACGATTTGTAATTAAAACAAATACTCAACGGACCGTATCATACTCTTCTACTTAATATTTTACTACCCAACACTACTAAGGTACGAGAAAATACCAGTTTTTGAAGACCCTCAACTGTTAAGGACGTGTAGGAAACCAGGGGTCAAGTTATTTGGACATTAGAAACTTGTCTCTGGTTATCTTAAGAGAGGACCAGCAAGCTAAGAATGTTGACGCCTCCACTAAAATAATTACAAGTATTTTAAGTGTAGATGAATATTGTTATCGAGTGTATACGTATTTTGTTATCAACAAAATCGTTTGAATAAATGTTGAGAACATGCACTTTGGGGAAATGAAGCTATTTTTATGTAAATGTCTAGAATTGAGTGTAATGTATTGGGTGTATCGATAAATGGAATGAAACTTGTGTAACTATAACTTATTTTGATAACAAAGATAACATCAGTAGGTGTTATATTTATTTTAAATAGATTTGTTTCAATTAAATTAATAGTTCAGAATTATCATTTTATCTGTCTTTTACAGCCTGAAGTAGCATAGCGCTTCAATCAAGTATCATACTTGAATATACCGCTTTAGAAGAAAACAATGGAAGAACGTAAAAGCTATTTTTACTTCTCCAAGTTTAAATATAACTAGACTGGACAGATTCAACACATCGTGGCGCGACGGTTATTATTTTTAGCAAGTCTAAAACTACCACAAAGTTAGTCTAGGAAATCAGTTGAAATTAGCTAGGTATGTAAAAGGTATGGCAGTCCGAGATAAGATTGGCTGACTGGTAAAATGCCAATAGGAATACTTTGATATGGCATTAATGCTGAAATGAACCTTTTCGGCGCAGCCGTGAGGCACACACTATTGTTGTCTGAAACATTATTTTATTATTTTGTGTTTCACGAACTGTGTCCAAATAAACTTTTTTCTTTCTTTCTCTCTATATTGACGGCACGGTTGGCGCAGTGGTTAAGCGATTGACTGCTGCGCTGCGTGTCCCGGGTTCGATTCCCGCACGGAACAAATATTTGTATGACCTACATGTATTTGTTCCGAGTCTGGGTGTTTTTCTATCTATAATATGTATGTATTTACAAAAAAAAAATGTATACAAGTAGTTTATCAGCCATCTTGTTACCATAACACAAGCATTAGGTTGCTTAGCTTGGGACTAGATGGCGCTGTGTGAAATGTCCAGGGATATTATTATTATATTGCAAGGCAGGATAAAACCATTTTAAAACGATAAACCGTACCCTTATTTTAAGGCTCACCTGGATAAAATTTCTATGTTCCTAGATTAGTTTAGCCTGGCACAGTTATGGTTGCTCTCAGCTCGGTTTTAAGAGCAGTGGTGGTCGCGAAAGACCGCGACTTACATGTTGTAGGTCGAAAAGTTCGAACCATGACAGGTGCTTTAATTTGTGTAAATTCATCACCACTGCTCTCAAAATGGCGAAGGAAAACATCGTGAGGAAACCGGCATGTTCTAGAATCCAAAAATTCAAAGAGATGTGACGTCCACCAACCCGCGCTGGGCCCGCGAGGTTGATTACGGCCCACTCCCTCTCACCGAGAGGAGGCCTGTGTACCAGCAGTGGGAACATATAGGCTGATTATATTAACTGTTTTCTCTTCAAACAAGTGAGCATCACAGCACTTTTTATTTTTAATTTAGTTTATGATCCTGTACGAGTCCAATAAATACTTTTTTTTTCACTCACTTTTTGAAGATCATAAGTAAATAAAAGAGCATCATCTAACTCACCTCCACTTCGTTCGTCTATTCTGGAACCACGTCTTAACCTGCGCGTCAGTCATCTTCAAAGTCTTCGCCAGTGACGCCCTCTCAGCAGACGCCAGGTACTTCTGCTTATGGAACCGTTTCTCCAGCTCGGCGATTTGCAACCGAGTGAAGGATGTTCGGGGCTTCTTTCGCTTCGGAGGTGTTCTGTTTTGGTACGGGTGACCAATCCGCCTCGTGATTGGGAATGATGCTGGAAAGAGAGGTTTGAAAATTGTTAGTTATTTAGCAGAAGGAGGTGGTGGCGGGAAAGAGAGAATTCCTGGAAGGACTTGGGGGGAGGCCTTTGCCCAGAAGTTAGAGAGTATGGGCTAAAAAAAAACAAAGTTCAAAAGACTGTTGGAGTTTTTAAGGTGTTGTCTAATTGCGACATCTATGTAATATTATCTTTTTAAGTCATGGACTGCCACCGCGTTCACCGGTGTCTGCCAACAATAGATTTTCCATGGTGTCCGTTGTCTGGTAGTCAACGTGTTAAATAAAAACTTTTCAGGACTATTGACATTCAAAAAGACCTTCACTACTAAAACAACTACTAAATTAATCTTCAATGTTTCTCTATAAACTTGATGGATTAGTCAGGAATTAAGTTGACATGACAGTGTCATAATATTTTAACGAGTATGAAAGCCCGTGAAAAATGCTTTGCTTATCTTGAATCACAGTGAATTTATTTTACAAAACCTATTTTATTATCAAAACCTTTTTATACTATTCAGGACTATAATTATACCTGAAAATTGCAGAGTATTATATCAAGAAATAAGCACTCAAAATCTAAAATAATGAAGATACGAAGCCATGAATCATATTTTTAATGAAACAATAAAAATCAAATGAATGAAAAGTAATTTAAGAAGCGTATTATTACTTCCATTCATTGTTCCTTTTTGACTCAATCTTTATTAAAAACAAAACCTCAAGAACTAGGTTAAACTGCCTCCGTAATAGGTTCTATTCAAATTCTGTTACGTAACGTTTATATCAGACTGAAGCCATCAAGCAATTACAACGATTACGACTCTTAACGTACATTTACATCTTATCTTAGTAATTGAAATCACGATTTAATCCTTATGAACAATACAATACGAGAATTATGAAAAAAAAATGTTATGAATAAATAATAATCTCATTAAAATACGCGTTCATAGGTCTATGAAGTTTTGATTACATCGGATAATAAGGAAAATTACATGTACATAATCATTCATGGTAAACACACCTTAAAATACTGGGCATACACCAACCGCAAGCTATATTACTTTTAAAAATGGAAGCGGTAATCGTTACAAATCGTTTCAAAGTAGCTGTTGCACGTTCTCTTTTCAAAATTACATCCAAGATGGCGGGCGTAATCACGTTTTAAAAATTCGAAACTCAATAAATTACTATTTAAATGGCGCGTTGCTATTGGTCGGGCGGTCAGTAATAGCCGGTGTTTTCCGTAATAGATCGATTTGCATTAAATGATCCGTGAGATGAGATCATGTTGTTTATAACTATATTGTTTTCAATGTCATATCCATATTATAGTACAATCAACGTAATAGCGTATTTATGTCCATTTACTTCTATAATTTCGTAGCAATCTATCTGTCTGTCTATTTACTAGACCGTAAATAAGTTGGGCATTTATGATTAAAAAAAATAAGTTTAATTCCAAGCATTAGTTGAAATTGGTTGCTGTTAAATTATTCGTACAAAAAAATACAGGCTTGAGTGCGAGTAATAAAGTATTGGAACATCATATAGCGCATTAGTAGCCATTTATTTCAGTTTATCAGCGCTTTCTTTTCTACAATTATATACCTTTTACTGACCTTTAATTAATTGGCCATTAAATTCAGGCCTGTCGTGGTTTTAACACTTTTTTGTGGCATTTAAACACCTCGCGACATATATTATATACACATCGCAATAAATTCATTGCACTAAGGACTATATCACTACTGCCCTATTCTGAATTAAAAATACATTCATAAATTCTTTTCAAATATGGAAACGTATTAAACGGCGCGCTCTCATTGGTCGGTCGACAGCGTAATGGCCGCCTCACGTGACCGCAAATTATGTAGCAATTGCTGGGGAGTAACTTGGTCGTAGCTTAAGATTGTTAGTGACTTTTGTTCCCCCTGCAATTTAAGTTTAAAGGTAAGGCTTTCGGTTTATTCGTTTCCCAGTGCACGAAGTACTTGTGCTTACATTTTGACCTTTAGAACGCATTTTTGTACGTTTTTTTTTCTTTGTTGTTACAGACCATAGGGATAGTAAATATAGATATATGTACATATATATTTGTTTGGTAATAAGTCACCATGTCTGAAACATGAGACATGATAACTTATTACTAAACAAATAGGGTTAACCGTATTAACGTTGTGTGGTAAATAACAAAAATACCCGAAAACTTTTGGGGGCGTAAAGATTTTTAAAACACGTAGCAGGAATCTCGTAGCACTTTGCTACGAAAAGGGGATTGAAGACTTTATATGGAGCCTGGCATACATAGGACTAGGATCACCACAGGCACACCTGTTTGCATTGATGTCACCTATCGATTTATAAAAGTTTCATGCGTGGCCGCCATTTAAAAAAAAATAATTGGCGGACTGGTAGGTACGCCAGTCAATATAAAAAAAAATTAATCCTCTTCAAAAGTCGTTATAATATTAGTTTTGTTGTTAGTAATGTTACTAATAATACTAATTTATTGCAGAATGTTTATAGAGATCTGCGCCAAAAATTAAGCTATCTATGTAGTTACTATACCTACAAATAAAAAAAATTAATTTAACAAAACTTTAATTATCTAATTTAGAAACTAGGAGTTATGCTAATCAACATATAATGATTTATCTATTGTCAACTTTTGATTATTTATTATTTTTTAAAGACTATTTTAGCTCTTTTCGCCTGTAACACAGGATTACCAAGTTCAGGCACGTAAGTCTTAGGAATATAATTGACATTTAAGCAAAACTGTACTAATTTTCATGCCTTATAATTTTTTGAAGAAATATATTATTATTATTTTATTATACAAATGTCTTAACAGTGCCAATACCACTAAAACAACCCATCCATCTTAAAACCGCCTTCAATATTCAGCACAACCTAACAACATGACCCACAGCCGCCACAGAACTATATAAAAACGATTAGCTACATAGTAAAACGAATTTCCCGTCCGTTGGTATCAGGGTGGAAAAGGGTGCGGTAACAAGATTTCGCGGGTCGTAATCCGGTTAAGGGTGGTATGATTCATGCGTGCGCCCGAAATGGCGTGGTTTGTGTTACGTAAGAGTTGCAGAATAAGGACGTTTTGAGGTGGGTGTACATTTGTAGCGTTTGGGTAAAAATGTGCACCTAGCTTTATTTTATTTTTATCGATGCTCATGCAATAATGTTTACCTATTATTTTGATTGGGATTTTCTATTTTCGATTGTCTGTTTTTATTTTGCTGTTTGTTTTTTCATTTTCCTACTTTCTGAACTCCTTAGCTATTTATTTTTATGTTTTTACATATCTCGGGACCCTGGGATCCCGGTCCTTTGGAAGGCGTACAAGATGTCGAAGCAACTCGCAGAGGCCCCTTAGTAAATTTTAATGAAATGCGGTACCAACCGACGGTTATCCCTGTAAGCACTATGCAAGTGCACCCAAGGACAACCCTCGGTTTGTGTATAATTATAATTTCTCTAATCTTTACAGAATAAGGGTTGGTTTTTGTAACTGACTTTACATTATCATTACCTGCATAAAGGAATAAAGCTTTTAATTACACTGTTAGTAACTACAGATAAATAGAGTTTATTTATGGTTGAATCATAACCAATGATGATTCATAACCAATTTTATTGAACCCTAAGCGACATTACACTAAGCATTGAAATAAAATCTAGGTATTAGTATAATTTCATCACGTTTTAACTGTCATTATTGTCGTTATGACAACTTATTTCAATAAACTTCAGTTATTATGGCTTTCAACTCCTACGCAGTACAAATTGCTAATGCAATGACTGGTGTGTCAACTGTCAGTTTAATCAATAATGTAATACATGACCTAAAGGGATACCATTTTGTGCGAATTATATCAGTCTGTGTCTATTTTACTGCAGTTTCAGAGTCATTGATCTATGCAATAAATAAACTTTACCCAGCACCCTAATTGCGTAACACACTATGAATCAAAATCTGAATCATTTTGAAGTATATTGCTTATTCATTGCTTCATATATTCCAAAAATTTGTCTGCTCGCCAATGTAAATAACGCAATGAATGTTGTTGAACTGTCAAAATCAAAGCCATTGCTACTGTTAGTGTGTTACGCAACACCGCAGCTCCTTACCCAGGTCAAGGTCTATCTTTGTGCCAAATTTCATCCAAATCCGTTTAGCCGTTTTAGCGTGATACCGTAACAAACAAACTAACATTCGCATTTATAATATTAGTAAGGATTTTGATAGCTAGCTTTCTAGGGGTGAAGCTATTCATGATCATGCTATTTTCAAGCTTCATGCCCAGCCTTTTTCCAAATTACTAATAAGCACCTACTACTGTTTTAATTAAATTGAACCGTGACAATAATATTTGGCTGGATGGTTTGTGTTAGGGTCTTATGAAATTAATTCTTCTTCATATACAGAGATGGACCACCAGCTTCATCCACTGTGTGATGGCCAATTCAATGTGATACAAGCTAAGTGAATTACTAGACGGTCTATTTTTTTGCTCGAAAATAATCTTGCTTCTTGTTGTTGTTAAACCGTGTACCTGTCCACAGATGGCCCTTTTACTGTTTTACCGGATACCCGCATTGCAAACATATGCATATCTACATACATACAATGTTGTGTAGGTACTACCTACACATACTAGCTGTAAACACGCTGTAACGCTGTAAGAATAGCTGCAGTAGTCAAGGAAACAGTTTCATTTTACAGACAGAGAAATATAAACTAAGTAGATGTGTCTTGTTTGAATTTTCAATAACCCCAAGCAATCTTCCTTCTATTTCTAAATAAATAAATGTTTAAAGGAAAGTAAAAATATTTTTTCACAACCATAAAGATTTCCACGATAATTTTCCTCGTCAAGACAAAACAATAAAAAATCATAACCCTTAATTTTAAAACGGAAACCCTAATTACGTCAGTTATAAAGGCAGAGAAAAATTAACAAACAAATTAACATTGAAGGGTTTAACCGTCTGGGGCGAACCCTTTATGATATTACCGTGTAACCCAACCCTGCGCGCCCGGGTAGCACTCACCGTGAATCACATTTATTTATGCTGGTTTTATTGAAACCTACAGTTTTGTTACAGATGTTAAGTGAAAAGGTATTTCAAAGGTTTAATAATATTGGAATATTTAAGCCTGGCTAATAGAATACTTGGGTAAAATGGGTACCTATATCCAATCAGTTGGGTTGAAAAGGTCAAACGCCAAACCCCTAGCATAATATTGAGAAAAAAAAAATTATGATGCATATTAGTTTAAGGGCTCTCTCGGACCACCTCACGCCTCAGCCGCCGCGGGAGACGCTCCGGGCGTCGGGAGCCGCGTGACGACTCCCGGCCACCGTAGGCGCGGGCCTGCGGGCGGAGAGTAATGGGTAGCTCTCCGTCCGATCAGGACTAGGCCCGTGCCGGACGGCGTGTACGTGTTCCACGCGCGCCTCAAAGAGATGTCAGCAAAAGAGACGGGGCCCCATAGGGCCGAAGCCTGCCAGGGTAGCGGGACCATCCGAAAGGGTTTACCGCTGCCCTGGAACATAAAGGGCTAAGGAAGGAACACGGGTGGGTTTTAGTCAGTAAAAGTCTGACACTCCCTTCTGCTCCACCCAGAGCGGGAGGGGTCATTTGATGAATTCCCATCCTCAAAAAAAAAAAAAAAAAAAAAAAAAAAAAAAAAAAAAAAAAAAAAAAAAAAAAAAAAAAAAAAGGGCTCTCTCGGACATGTGCAACGCGATGGTGCGACGTGCTTCTGGTAGAAAATTTTCTATGAAGCTTTCATAGAAATTATTCTACTAGAGACGCATTGCGCCTGTACATCGTCCGGTTTAGCTGGGTCTACCTTAGTGCCTAAGATTAGTATACAATTTACCTAGTATGTTTTCATCCATATTCTTCAGAATATAAGCAAAAAGTACTTTCAAGATGTAGGTATGTAAATACATACTGCCATACACAGCACCTAAGAACGCTGCTTTCACATAAGTGAGACAAATTCTCGCTCATATTTTCCTACAAATCCGCCCCCAAGTGAGGGAAGTGAAAAAGTAAGGACGGGAAGACGAATGCCTGACGCCTAATTGGACGCAGCCGTCACGAGGGATTACATGGAGTCGCTCCATCTCTACTACACTCGCATTTGTCCGCGCCTCCACCATTTTAACACACTGTGCACCAAAAATTCGAGTAGACAACGAAAAAAATTTACCAGCATCCATTATTTACTGATTGAACTGTTCCCGCCATCTGCATATAAAATGTAACTAGCGAACCGAAAAAAATAAAAAGCTTAAAATTTTCGGCAATTTTTTGCAAATCAATTTGCACTGCAATCATAAATATGCAATTACCCGGTCCACTGCAGCACCGACAATGTGCACCGAGAGCAAACATTTCTCAATTACACTGGACAGTGGTGCGGAGCGAAAAAAATGGTGGACAAAATCTCATATATATTGTACGCAACAAGCGAATACCAATTCCCACTAGTTACGTTGCCAAACGAACGGGAATCGGGGAGGTACGACCTCATGGAAAATTCATGGGTTGAAATGCAATCGGGATACGGGAAAGCAGGTTTAGGTTGCATTTTCAAACGTTGCACTCGTTCCCCGGAATAAAAGGCAGGCTTTATGACGTTGTGCTTTTAGTGCCCTTGTTGGTGTGGCGTGCGCCATGTACGATACGTGTTCGATGTGTTTGGAACATTGGTTTTGTTTTTGTTAAGTAGTGTATAGCTTGAATGGTTGGCCATTTTATGTTTATTTATTTATAAAGGTACACCAACAGCTTCTGTGTATAGTATGTATATCTTAATGAATATAGGCAACAATAGCCTCGGACTTACACAGTCACCAATTACAGATTAACCAGCAATATCAGAAATAGGTGATAAACTTCTCAAACTTAAGATAAATAGCCTATCCAAAGGAAAGTCATACCAACTTTTTATCAAGCTAGTAAGTCATCTATAAAACATTTTCTTTTTTAAATAGTTTTCATATCTTTGTTTTATACTAAATTATCTAACAGACTATTTAAATAATACTTAAAAATAGTATCTTAACTCAACTAAAACTATTCACGAACTAAAACATGGCGTCGAAAAACTCACTCGCATTTTAAAATTGTCCAAAATCAATAAAATACAATTATTATTTTAAAACATTCAATTGTGAAGTACCTAAATGAGTAAATAATGATATAATAAGTTATTTCTATTTTGATAAGAAATGTTACATTATGTAAAATCATTGAACATAATATTGTATGCAATTTGCATTATCGTAATATACCAAAGGTATAATTCAACTAATTTTATATACAATATATGTATTTGCGGAAAATCCCTCTATGTTATTAGCGTAAATTGGTTCTATGGTTATATTATATTATTATTGCTCAAAGTACATTACGATTTCAATGCAAATCCTACCTTATTTAATCATAATATTATCATCTTACACGCAATAAGATATGCAAAGTTAACTTCACACTATCTTTCGTTGACTGGGTATTGGCGATATTATAAATTGCATGATATAATGCAATACTTAATATTTATATTTTATATTCCACAATGTGAACTTAGGTGGTAGGTTTTTACAAGGACACGATCATTGCGGACCTTTACCGGAGGGCTTTAATCTGATGAATTAGTTGGTATACAGCATCCTAATTGCGCAACACACTATTGATCTTAATCTCAATAATTTTGAAGGACATTGCTTATCCATTGCTTCATATGTTCGAAAAATTTGTTTGCTCAACAACGCAATGGATTTTGTTGAACTGTAAAAATGAAAGTCATTGCTACTAATAGTGTGTTACGCAATTACCCCGCTAGTTGGTTGGTTTATGGTATTTGAATTTTGTAGGATCTATAAATTGCTGTCCTAATGTTCGTTTGATAAAAGTAACAAAAGCCAAGCAAGTATACCTACTTATTGCTAACAAATTGACTGATTGAATTGATTAATTTTTTGAAGAAGGTAATTTACAATTTGTCACTCTTCTATTTAGGTTGTTGCTAGGGGGAGTCCCCCCTAGCAAGAACCTCTATGGTAGGCTTGCCAGTTTGGGAATCTGTAGTAAATCTTTCAAAATAAAGTCGACATTCTAGCACTCAGAAGATCGTTATTTCAAATACATATAGACACTCCAAAATACTTTTTTGGACAGCGAAGGCTAGGTTTTATTTTTATTTTGGAGTGTCAAAGTTCATTTGTTAATCCTGGGCAACGGCGTCCCTCCACTTCTCCCATCTTTCGCAAGACCGCGCGCCTCCTTCCAGATTTGACGGAACCTATCCAGCTCGTCCCGTATAATGTCATTAAAATAAATTACACTTTAACATGAAACGGCTATCCGAAAATTACATTAGAAAAAAATCATACACCCATCTCACAGAACTCCAGACATACTGACATGATCGTCTTCCATTCGTCCACGAACACGTTACAGCACACAACAGCATACAACACTAAGAGGAAACTACGTTTTCAACAAACAAAAAAGAAAACCTGCTCTTCACTGATACCTAGTGTTATCTCATCTCTTACGTACTTACAAAAAACAAAAGCACGTCACAATATTTTCATAGCGGCCTTATTTCTTCCACGACATCACTATGATTTGTAACACAAGGAAATACCTCGACAAATGCTCCCATGTTCGTGGGACAGTCACATAGCCCGCTGTGTGATTACCCGCACGCTCGCTCATTTTGTGCTCATTAAAATTTTGTCTTCACTGTCGTCGGTTGGACCACTGGGGTTACGTGTCACAGCCTAATTGCGTATAATCTAGCATCCGTTGGTCGTGTATGGGAATTTTGGACATGAATCTTTTGAGAGGAAATATGGTACATACGATCAAATTAATGCTAAAGATCTTGGTGGTCGAAATAGGATTTTGGATATGATAAGGTAAATCGGTAGTTATTGCTAAACCGCAAAAGGTAATTAATGAAAGTATTGCATGCAGTTGAAATCTGAATGTTACTACGGGTATGAGTTATGCAAATGTATAGAGTTGGAAATGGGGAAGACTAAGAAAATACGAAAATTCTGTATAGTATAGAAGACTACATGGAGATTCTGATTAGTAGCGGCGGAAAATAAGATGACGACTGAAAGAAACGTAGGTATGGAAGCCAAATCTAATCATAAATTGAAATGAGAGCAGAAAGATTTGTATTATGATGAATAGGCATAACGGACAGTCCTTTATGCAGGGCTTGCATGGAGGCTAGGGAAACCGTTGCGCAATGTGCTCTTTGAATGCACAGGCTTCCCTCAGATTAGGACAGAAACCTCGGGGCACCCATGACCCAGATCTTATACAGTTGCCCTTAACAGACCAGTACATAAATATAATCAACTTCAAGTGGGCTTGTCTATGTTCTATGTTAGAGGGTTTGGTTGCCGCATATACTCGTTCCGGTCGACCACTATCCACCTAAAGGAGTATGTGCGGCAACCAAACCCTCTAACATAGAACATAGATACACTTTTTTTTTTTTTTTGAGTATGGGAAATCATCATATGACCCCTCCCGCTCTAGGTGGAGCAGAAGGGAGTGTCAGACTCTTACTGACTAAAACACACCCGTGTTCCTTCCTTAGCCCTTTATGTTCCAGGGCAGCGGTAACCAGCTTTCGGACAATCCCGCTACCCTGGACATAGATACACTCTAAGATAATTTTGAACACCACTGACTGATGTGACGTTGTCGGAAAACATTCAACGGTTTGAATGGTCAACATGCAATCACAAAGCGATAAATGATGGTTTTCCCATTTATGAAAATAAGCCCTTGCATTGCAGTAAGAAAGATGCTGGTTACAAATTTATGTTTGATGTTTTCTGTGTCCGAAATAATTTTATTTATCGAATTTCAGACTTTAAATGAGAATCTAGCGATGTACAGTCTCGATTGTTCCAAAAAAGCCTTAAACCTATATTATTAACGTTGAATAAACGTTAATATTATCAGTTATTAGCTGCGCCCCGCAGTTTTACCCGCATAAGTCTCGACCCCGTGGGAATATCGGCTTAAAATGTCTTAATCTTAATCCAGTTCATAGTCTACCCATGTGTTTCATCCAAATCCGTTCAGCCGTTTTAGCGTGAAAGCGTAACAGACTAACATCCTGCTAATATTATAATGGCGACAGTTTGTGAGGATGGATGGATGCTTGTTACTCTTTCATGCAAAAACTACAGAACGGATTTTGATATCAGAATAACACATAGGATACTTTTTTTTCCCGACATTCCCACGGGAGCAACACTTATGCGGGTGAAACCGCGGGGCGCTGCTAGTACAAACATACGATAAATCAAATCTTTTCTCTTTATAATATTAGTTTAGATAACAAAGCATTGTTTTCTGGTAAACTATGTATAAAGTAATTTGTGAATCGGACTGTAAACGCTTTAAAAGCTTGTGAACGTTTGCCTGACATCATTTTCTAGGCTGTTGAAGAAGTAATTTCGTAGGTTAATTGCATGTGGTTAACAGTACCTTTAACTACAGTTTATGTAAAGAAAGACATTGTGTGTTCGGCAGGGCTTGACCATAGACAAGTACTTAAATGATTAGATGTGCATTAAAATAAGCTGCACGAGTGGTTACTTATGATTAGTTGTCGATCTAGCAAAACCCAGTGGTAACTGTCCCGACTTACGAGTGGTATACTATAAAATATAATGTTCCCACTGCTGGGACACACGCCTACTATCAGTGAGAGGGAGTTGGTGGTAATCCACCACGCGAGCCCTGCGGCTGCAGTCTCGACATTCATAGCGATCGCTTTACGACCGAATTCGGTCGCAAAGTCCTGTCACTGCATACATTACACCTGTCAATCCGGGACTTTGCGACCGAATTCGGTCGTAAAGCGATCGCTATGAATGTCGAGACTGCAGCCCCAGTGCGGGTTGGTATTGGTAGACGTCCCACGTCTTCGAATTTTTGGTTCTAGGACATGCCGGTTTCCTCACGATGTTTTCCTTCACCGTTTAGAGAGCAGTGGTGATGAAATAATTTACATAAAGTAAAGCGCCTGTCTGGGTTCGAACCTACGACCTACAATTCCTAAGTCGCGGCTACTCACCCAAAAACTTAATTAAGCTTTTGCTACAACACCTATTCAGCAATCAGCTATCAAGTAGTAGGTATCTCGTTTTATCTATACCCACATAAATCACTACGCGTCATATTAAATTACATATTTGGGTCTTACTTTTTCAGTCACGATAAATCGTGTCCGACACATTCATTTGCTTATGCACATTCGTTTTCGGTCATTAATGATATAACTAAAATGGATTATGGTCTATTTAAAAAGTTTCTGATGATAATGTAAACAAATGGATCTGAAAATGTACCTGTGGATGCCAATTTATAGTGCATTTAGAAATTACGAAAAAAAAATCGTACAACCTTGATGCTTATTTCTAAAGAATCCTTAACATTATATAATATCGGAAAAGTCGCAAGAAACACCTGGATGAGGGACGCACGAAACCGGGAAATATGGCAGAAAAAAGAGGAGCCCTAAGTATATCCAGCAGTTAGTGATTCCGGGCAGATATGATGATGATGATTATTCGGTACATAATTTCGAAAAACCAAGAGCAGAAATCAGAAGAACAATACAAACCGATGCAGATTAAGTCCTGGTGCCTATAATGTACTTAGCCTATTGTTCTGTAATCTAGATAAAAGTCATTTCAAGCTGTTTCGTCATGACCATGATTGATTAAACTAACACAAAAACACGTCTATGCAGAAGCACATAAACATACATGCAATACCACTTAACATAAACGGGGATTCTTCTAATCTTTCTGAGGCGAAAAATATAAATGGCCATATAATATTTTATGTACTCGGGTCCACGTCTCGGGGGGAGGCGCGGGGAGTTCGCTCACATATATTTACACATTTGAAATATGGCCGGGTTTATGGCATCGCGCGTTATGGATTGGCGATAAAACATATCAACTTGAGGCTTACTTTACTTATACTTAAGGTTATGAGGAGGCCTTTTTTTGGCGTTTTACTATGGTAATAGAAATGTCTTGTGTTTATCTAATCTAATCTAACTAGCACTGCAGGGCAAACGCCTCTCTTTTCCTTTTCCTTTTTTTTTCTTTTCTATCTTTTGCTAGTGCCAGTTTTTTCGGTAGGAGTCAAGCACATCCCACCATCTTCATTATCAAAGTAAGAGAGATGTCTACCTCTCTCGGGGCTTCAATTTTTGCTTGTGTTGATCAACAAAAAATATAGCTCTTTACCTCTCTCCTACTTTGCTGTACCCACAATGAGAAAGTCTTTGTAAAACCTGCCACCTAATTGGGGAAAGCAAGCAAACAGATATATGAAGTATGAAATGATTATTATTATTTATTATTTCTTGGTTGAATTTAGTTGGGAAGACTTACATAAAAATTATATGATCTGCTGGAACATTGTTGAATTTTATACCCTCCTATGTACGTTTTTTTTTCTTCTTCAGATAATGCTTATGCTTATTCGATAATAACTATTTGCAATTTTCATTTCTTCTGATGTAGTAATTTATTTTCCCTATTACATTTAAATTAAACATAATTGGCGAAATGTGGGTGTACTATAGGTACTCCTCTGCCCAACCCTTTGGGGATTAAAGGCCAGATGCTATGTCATGTTTTAGTTTATTACCCGCTATAGTTTATTCATTACAGGTATTACGAGTTAAGGCCAAATTAATATGCAAAACGTCAAGATATCCTTACCGACCGCAATAATTTCAACGCACCATAAACAATTACTGAACTAAAGCCAACCGATTAAGAAAACCCCATCTCACCCACGAGGGGAGGTCGGGCAATTTCACACATGTAAAATAATATACGAAACGTAACCCCTGAACGTATCATCGCATATTGGTTCACGTCAAATTTTCATAACGCCAACGATCCCACGTCTCCCCGCGGGAAATGCGGGCGAAGAGGCTTTCGAGGGGAGGTTGGGGGATATTAGACATGTGTATTAGTGTATCGATGATTTTGTGGCACGTTTGAAAGGTAAGAATGGTGCGATAAAGTTCGGCTGGAGTGACGACGAAATAAAATTGCGGTGACGTGTCGTCAAATGTTATGGTTTTAGTAAATTGTAAGTGCAGCTGTGAATGTTTTTTCTTTATATCAGTAGTTAACTGAATTTTAGTTTATAACATCTAAGGGGCAATACTCGTAATTTTAAGAACGTTCACAGTCTGATCTCAGTCTCAATCTGTCAAAAATACCTCTAATTTCCCTACATTTTGACCAGTTTATGACATTTGTTTGTCGCTGAGATGAGACTGCGACTAGAAATTACGAGAATTGGCCCTTAGATGTTATATATATATAGATCGTTCAATAATGTAGAAGCATTTCACAAGTTAATTAAGTATATCCATAAAAAAACGTACCTAATTTAAATACAGTTTTTACTTAGGTACTACCTCCGTTTTGCCTATAGTTATATATCTTTAAGCCTTCAGTTAGAAGTAAAAAAAACAGCTGCACTCTTTTATATGATAATGTAGATACTTATCTACCTACTTACGGCAACAAACATTTTTATAGGTTTTTCTCTTCAGTTATAGGCATTTACTGGCAAATATTAAAAGCACCCATATCCGCTTATTAATTTGAAATTCAAAGTACAATCCCACATTAAATAAACTAGAACCTCACAAGTTTTCCAGTTTTTTTAATAAACTGTTAACATATTACCTAATTCTCAATTAAAATTAAGTAATAAACACAGCTATAAAACTAAAAACATTGATAAACACTCCAAACAACCATTTATCTGAAGTTTTATCGTTTTTTTTACGTTCGATACGTACTGACTTAAGTTTACTTCTTTGATATCCGGATTAAAATGTGTTTAAAATGTCGTTATCTATTCATTTTCTCTTGAAAATTGTGGATAAGATGCTAAACGGACTACTGAGGGGCAATTCTCTCAGCGATCTCAATCTCAATCTGTCAAAAGTACCTCTTATATCCCAACATTTTCGACAAGTTTTTGACATTTGTTTGTCGCCGAGATCTACATATATAGAAAAAGGTTTTATACGTAGGCACCTATGTAAAATCAATAAGTTAATTAATTATGACCAAATCAATATTAATTAAGAAAAACAAATACTTAAAATGTTTCATAAAAATATTAAAAATAACTATTATGACAAGTTGGTCCGTTTTTGCCGACGGGGGCATAATTTTAATATTTACGTAAATATTAAAATTATGGTTTTAATCTTTTCTTACTGAAGTGGATCAGCCTATAATGTTCCCACTTCTGAGACACAATCCTCCTCTCTATGAAAGGGAGTGGGCCGTAAACCACCACGCGGGCCCAGTGCGAGTTTGTGGATGTCAAGTTCCTTCGAACTTTTGTTTTTAAGACATGCCGGTTTCCACACGTTGTTTTCCTTCACCGTTTTGAGAGCAGTGATTATGAAATTAAGTACACAAATTAAAGTGCCTAACTAGGTTCAAACTCACGACCTACATCTTGTAAGTCGGAGCCGATACCACTGGACCACCACTACTCTACCACATACATTAAAGCAAGCACAAGCTATATTTTAGTTTGTTTTTAGTTTTAGTATAATTTAGTTATTTTATTAATTATTTCTTTCTTGAAAAACGTTGGAATTTCTCCTGTATCGTGGGTTCGTTTACAAACATTTGAACTCACATACATACACAAACAACAACTACATTTAGGCCATACAAATATTTGTTCCGTGCGGGAATCGAACCCGCGACACGCAGCGCAGCAGTCAATCGCTTATCCACTGCGCCAACCGTGTCGTCGAATTAATTAGGTATTAGTTGTAATTTATTTGTATATTATTCTACATACAATATTAATACATTATATTACTTAATTCAATTTTTTAAAATTAATTTTATTGTAGGTAACAAAAAAGTCTTCATATCTTAGACAAATTACTGAAACTTAAAAAAAAACTAAAAGGACCTCATTCTCACGGTCAAGTAACTAGCTACTTACATAATCTTATTAAATAATGACGAATCATTATCCCATCACCTGAGCAATCACTTTGGGTACCTTGGCCCAATTTAAGGCACAGAGTTCATTAAACAAAATAATGGAATCAAGCAAATTCGTGCCGACACAACAACTGGGCAAAATTACTATGAATTAATATTTTAGACTTTTGGAAGGTCTGTGGTTTAGTATCCGACAGTTAAAAACTTAAAACTAGTATCTGAATCATCGCGGTTCTATGTTTTTGTAGTCTTCAAGGGCAGCAGCGTAATTACGTATAACAGTTCTAATGACAATCTCTTTCATTTTGACAGTTCAACGACTTTTTTGCGTTTGATACCTTGAAAACCTACGTCACGAATGACGAAAGCTATTGACATTCTGAATGTGTTAAGCTAATAGCACTCGTAATGACAACTCCTAAAGCTTGGGTTTCCTAGGAAAGCGGTTCCGTCATATTATAACGGCCGTCATGAAAATCTGTCATTTTCACCAGTATTTGACATTTAGGGGTAATAAAACACCCCGTATTTAGACAAAGCTTTGCAGCTTTTATGACAATCTCTTTCATTATTACAGATCGACGGCTTTTATTGCGTTGACTTGTATATCTTTTTTTTTTTTTTTTTTGAGGATGGGAAATCATATAATAATATCCCTGGACATTTCACACAGCGCCATCTAGTCCCAAGCTAAGCAACCTAATGCTTGTGTTATGGTAACAAGATGGCTGATAAACTACTTATATACATTTTTTTTTTGTAAATACATACATATTATAGATAGAAAAACACCCAGACTCAGAACAAATACATGTAGGACTTACAAATATTTGTTCTGTGCGGGAATCGAACCCGCGACACGCAGCGCAGCAGTCCGATCGCTCAGCCACTGCGCTAACCGTGTTGTCGAAAATCATGAAATGACTCCTCCCGCTCTGGGTGGAGCAGGAGGGAGTGTCAGACTTTTACTGACTAAAACCCACCCGTGTTCCTTCCTTAGCCCTTTATGTTCCAGGGCAGCGGTAACCCTTTCGGACGATCCCGCTACCCTGGCAGGCTTCGGCCCTATCGGGCCCCGTCATTATGCTGACATCTCTGACTTGTATATCTTGAACACGGATTTGAAAACATACGGCTTTGTGCCGTATGTTTTCAAATTCTGTATTGCCGTTACAAGTGTGTTATGTACGCAAAATTGATCACAAGACTTATTTAGACTGTCTGTCTGTCTGTTGTTTTGACTTGTTGTGTCTGTGTGTTTATTACAGTATAGTTGCTTACGCAAGTACGCAATAGTACTATACTGTAATGTTTAATTAAGTGGAGTCTTGTGATTGATGTTCCACCTACTCTCCATAATCCGGTTGATTTTAAACCTTTTTGAAAACAATTATGTTTTCAGGTTCATTACAGATTTTTTTTGTGGGACAAATATTTTGTTAGGTTTTACGAAATTATATTTCGATGACTCATATATTTTTCTCTTTATAAGTTATTAGAATAAGTATCATAATAGGTACTGGTTTGAGCAGTGGTGGCCATGACTTTTAGGTCTTGGGTTCAAACCCAAGCAGGCACTTCACTTTGTTTAAATAATTTGAAGACATATTTGACATCCACCAACCCGCACTGTGCCCGCGTGGTGGATTATGGCCCACTCCCTCTCACAGAAAGAGGAGACCTGTGTCCCAGCAGTGGGAACATTATAGGTTGATTATGAATAGGTACCAAAATAAGCGTTTACAACGGCACATTTCCCTCAGTCATTTTAACCATGGCTTTTCTCAGTTTAATCTTAATCGCCTCAACATTAACCCACAAGTTAACTTCATGATCTTTTAATTAGCTCTTTAGAACCCAAACCAACAAGTTACACAGCTTCTCAGAGTATATGTACCAAGTTAGAAGTAACGCTGCTTAGGCAGACTATCTGTAGATTGATATTTAAGAGTATGCTCACCTCCGTATCTTACTTAAAGATAAGCTAAACCAGTTCTATCAGTGTCTATTGAAAGGAGAGACGGTTAGCACTCCCCTTGACAAGGATGGAACACAAAAATGGTTAAGGCACTCTTGACCACATTTGGGTAGCGGGACCATCCGAAAGGGTTTACCGCTGCCCTGGAACATAAAGGGCTAAGGAAGGAACACGGGTGGGTTTTAGTCAGTAAAAGTCTGACACTCCCTTCTGCTCCACCCAGAGCGGGAGGGGTCATTTGATGATTTCCCATCCTCAAAAAAAAAAAAAAAAACCAGTTCTATCAACGATTAACTTGGTCTAGTATAGATTATGTTTAACTGTTTTTAATAATTTTCTACGTGTGCTTCTTTGAGAGCCGTGTTTGTTTTGTTTTACCGGATGGTTTTTAAATCTAAATGCATTAAGCCAATAGTCATTTGTGTCCGAAACCAGCAGTGCAATAAAATCTGCACGAAATTCACCTCTATGGTATTTTTGAAGTGAAAACTTCTTTAGCGGCGTTATGAACTTTTTTGTGATGGGTAAGAAATGTTAAACTTGCGTCAGGACACGTGACTTGATCGAAAATTCGTAAGACGGAGCTCGCGTCAGGACACGTGACCTGATCAAAAATTCGTAAGACGGAGCTCGCGTCAGTACACGTGACCTGATCGAAAATTCGTAAGACGGAGGGAGAGTAGACCGCATTCCAAAATATCAAAATGCACAACGTTAATATTGGAGTTTTCACTTCTGCCGGCACTCCCGGAGTGCAACCCGTTTTTTTTATATTTTTCCTATAGTAGGACTAAATAAAATACTTTGGAGCCTTCGATGATCGAAATTTTTAACAGAAGTAGTTAAAAACTATGATCGCTTTTTTTTGTAAAATCCTTGTCTTTGACAAAAACTGTCTGTTTATTACCTCAACCTTTTTTTCAGGCACTGCAAAACTCCCGTTTTGAAATAAGCATTATAATGTTTTTACTGCCACTTGTGGCAGTGATAATTATGTGCCCAGCTTATTTTTAGGATGACCCAGAAGCCATACATTGCAATACTTATCCAGCAATATTTCCAGTATGGCCCGGCCACTATAACCAAACATTGCAAGTTCCTATTGTTGCAACATTTCCAAGTTTAGTCGGACTATTGCACAATTTTGTTTGTGAAAATCTTCTACATAATGTTACTACATACTCAAATGTACAACTTGTACACACGGCTACACGTCAAGCTATACAAAACCAGTTTGTCTTGGCCTCACTTTTTATGATATTTTCTCACAATGAACGGTCAGCCAATACTGGTTTTGCATAGCTTGATGTGTAGCCGTGTGTACAAGCTGTAAATTTTCTTAAAATGTATAAAATAAATAAAAATATTGCCAAATCATAATTTCCTTGGCAGACAGTTTCTCCCACAAACACCAAAAACAAAAAAAAACAACCTATTGCAAGGAACAGGCAAAACGGTTGGTAGACATAAAAAGCTATAATAAAACAGCTCGATGCTCACTAATAGATGCAAAAAGGTGGATTAGGTAAAATTGTGCGGTAAAATAATGAGAACTGCAGCGGAAATAGATAACCACAATTAGGTAGGTAGGTAGGTACTAGAAAGACCGCGGAGAGTCTGATTCCACTCTCTATTGATTTCGCAAAGCGATCACCGTTTTTGTTAAGGTAACTGGCTTGCCTTTCTAAACGGTTGACAATCAACTAAGGTTGTTGCTTCAGAAAAAAAAAACGCGTTTTTTTTTTGTTTTTTTTGTGCAATGATGCCGTTAAATAACCGTTGTTCAACAGTTTTTGGGCGGTTAGAGGGCGTTGTTGGTAAGATTTTGCTAGAAGAAGCTGGAGTTTTAAGATAAAAAGAAAGAAAGAAAAACGTTTATTTGCAGCAAACATGACGCATAAAAAGAGCAGAAACACAAAAAAAATAACAAGGTGGGGGAAAACATGCGTCACATCCACGCAAAACGGCCATCGCTCAGTATAATGATAAGACTCTATACGAGACAGAGCCCCAGCGATGGTTTTCAGTGACAGCCGGCGTTGTCGTGATGACGTAGATGTTGAGTTAACACTACATCCCTATCTGGTGTAAGTACGGTCAGGGAAATTAATAGAGAAGCAAAAACACCCTACATCAATTCATGAAACTGGCAAAGTAAGCCAGTTGTAATTTCAATATAGGTATGGACAATTTAAGTTAGTAGTCAATTTGCTTGAAAATCAATGAACTTGACTGTACCTGCCAGCTAGATATCGATAAATACAAATCGACTTTTAGCATCAGCATATATCTAGATAATGTAGGGTTGGATAAAACCATCAAGTTGAAGGCAATAGGATTAACACGTCACATGCTTAAGCAGCGAAAAGAAAAAAAACAAGTGACTTCCAAAAACGACACTTAGTGAAAAATAACTTTAATTTCGGAAGTCGGTGTCGTTGGGTTCGCATATACGTTGTTTGCCATCGACTTCCGAAATTAAAGTTATTTTTCACTTTATAGTGTCGTTTTTGGAAGTCAGTTGTTTTTTTTTTCAAAAACGTTCTTATTTTTCACTTTTTAGTTGTTACATACATAAGCGATAGCAGCAATAGCCGTTAATTTGCTGGCATTTATTGAAGAGTTCCGTTGTCTGTGTCCGAAACTCATCATCAGATCTTGTCGAAATTTCTATGGGACCATTTGGGAAGTATAGCCTTTCCAACAAAAAAAATATTTTTTCAAATCGGTTAGCAAAGCAAGCGACGGAGTTATGCGCGAACAAACAAAAAAAAAATACAAACATCCGAATTGAGAACCTCCTCCTTTTTTAGAAGTCGGTTAAAAATAATCCAATTGCTTGGCAAATTATAAAATAGAAATAGAAAATATTTATCGTCCAAGTAATATAGTAAGCAGGATCACAGGTTAACAGCAGCTTAAGACGACATGAGTAGCTTAAAATATTACCTACACCTGAGTTACATAATAATATATTATTTGCTAGTGAGACCCAATACCCAAACTAGACAGTTAGTCTGTATCTTGGGGCTTGAGAATTATTATATAGGAAAGCTAATGAGTGTAATTATTATCGATCCACATGGTCTTTGAAGACAAAAAGCCAAAGACAGAAAGAGAGGCAAAAGAGCCTGTGATCTCCGAGTTTGTTTCGGCTTTTCTTCTCAGACCAGTCAGATAGGAAACGCCGACCTCATGTGGTTTTTAAAATATGATTGACGTGTCAGTGTTTGTACAAACCTACTTACAAAATAAAATCATTTACCAATGATTTATTGAATAGGCATACCCATCATTTGATAACTACCTAACAAGCTTTAAGATACAGAAAACTCTCACGAAAAGACTCCGTAACATAAATCCCCGCGCTCCGTCGGTAAGCAAAGCGCAATAACCGCAAATCGACGGAAATTGTTCCAGATGACACGCTTCAAATAGCTCGGTTATACAACTATTATACAGCTACGTTACTGAGCACATAACCATGTCATAATCACACCAACAGTTATAACAACTTATGGTGAAAATATTGATGATGCCGTTTAAGAAAGGAGGTGTGCTTCTAAGAAGTTAAAAGGAAAGGAAACCATCGTGATGGTAGAATTGATTTGGAAAGCTCAATTCGTATACTGGACGCATTTGCATCGGCGCATTGATCCTGCGTTATAATTTTTCGTCGATTATTAAAAAAAAAATTGCTGTCAAGTGCATACATTTTTACCGCTTGGGTATCGCACTTCTCTGTGAAAGAGCTGTTTTCTTTTTTTTTTGTTAACCGACAAAAAGTTTCTACGCTACGGGTCTAGAATCGTGTGCTGAATTCATGGTTACAGGTTGCGCGTCGATGTCCCTGCCACCCTGTATTATTTTATCTTATTCCTTTTTTTTTGCTAAGAATGACTAAAACTGTGAGTAAAAAAATAATAAGTAATTTAAAAAGAGACTAATTAATAATATAAGTGAGTCGTTTATTTTGCAAACTGTGAGATAATTATGTTACAGTTTTTATTAGACTCTTTTTAAATTACTTATTAACTTTAGAATGTCTTCATAATCGTGCAAAAAATGTTTTCGAAAACAGCAGTCCGTTTTATTTTTCAAGGTTTTTTTTAAATGTAAGTATGTATTTTATTAACCTCTGAATATTTATATAATTCCTAAAACAACTTATAGATTATAACTGCAAATAAAACTTATAACACGTAAAACTAAACGCTTTTAATTACCATTTTCCTAAATTTGACCCACTGTAAATTTAGCTCTTTGACAGCTACACAAGACCGAAAATCGCTCCACTTGACATTTTCAAATGCAAAACTGATTAATTAACCGCTAACTATTTACCTATACGGTTAATCAAAGATTATGTTAATCTACGTTTAACGATCCTATAATACTCAAATGGTGTAACGACAAAAGTGTTTTAAAAAGTCATAAAAACTTTAATAGTGTAATAAAAAAAAACTCATCGGCGCCGACGATTTTTTATTTTCGTTTTTTTTTTCTCACTCCTTAAGTATTTCCGATGCACGTACGGATCTGAGGATTCCGAGTAGCTATTGTCTCAATTATATAGTGTAACCCTGTAACCGCTTCCTCTTTGCCGGTGGTCGCAAAAACCCGAGGGTCCTGCACGCGTCGGGATCGGTTTTTTGTGAATTTGTTTTGAGCGAATTGACCGAGATGAGGTGAAAGTGGTGTTCCAGCTTTGGTTTTAGCTTTTACAGGAGATATTGTTGGGTTTTCCCACAATCTAGCAAAAAAAACAAGTTAATAAAAATATGAAATGAGTAAATATTTTTCGCAAGAATTGAAAATTTCGGCATAGCAAAACCTAGGTACCTATACCTACTTTGTTACTTCTTGTAATTAGGTCTCTTGGATATCTTTTTTAATCATAAAGCTAACAAACAAAAAATATACACATCCGAATTGAGAATCTCCTCCTTTTTTTGAAGTCGGTTAAAAACGACCAACCTGACACACTTTTTCGTAATCCCAATCTGTGTTTACTCGCATAAAAAAGCAAATCACCCAAGCATCCGGTTCAATACGAAAAAGTTCCCAGCTCCAATTACAGCGACACCAAACGTGCAACTTAACAACCAATTTTCTGTCAGTATGAGTAACGTAACAAAAAAAGCAGTGTCCCCAACCTGACCGGCGGCCGACGCGACAAATTACAGAACGGGGCGCCTTCAATCTCGCCTCGAAGGACCAAAAAAAAAGGAAAAAAAGAAATAGTTCTCTAGGTGTGTCATCGGTTCGCACGCGAGAGTAATTGGCTCAGAGGCCGTTGGCACCCGATTTGGACCCTTTTTTATAAAACAAAGAAGGAAAAAGTCGTGTCTCAAATGTTACAATTTTCGATGCGTATTTGTTTTTTTTTTTTGGGGGGAATTTATTTGGTCAGAGAAAACGATAGGTTTGTAGAATAAGCTGTTTACTTTCGAAAACTTTTTTATCTATTTGAAAAGTATACTTAGAAAATAAGTACTTATACTTAGAATATAGAAGAGAATATAAGTATACTTAGAAAATAATACCAATATCAAGTAAGAAAAAATATCTTAATAATCATAATTATTTTGACACTAGACCGATTATCACCGAACATCGGACACGCTAAGGATAAAACAAAGGTAAAATGCATCTAGGCAACTAACAAGCAACCAACTTCCAAACTACAAAATTCTGTTTCGGTCAATTAAAGATTAAGGACTAGAATAATCAGTATAACTAACAACACTAATTAATCGATCCAGGTCAACATTATTGATAAACAGCAGCATATTAATTAACTAAGAATCTAATATTTATTACAACTTGTACATTACAGAGAATATATGCGACAGTTCAATTTATTTTGTTATCTGCCTCATTAACCCTTTTAACTGATCTGACATTTGACATTTCGTCTATCATAGATTATAAATAATTAACGCTAATGTAACGTCAATCAGATATCTTAGGACCATTTAATAGACAAGATATCAATTTGCTATCAATTTTCGCACCGTATCTGACCTTAATTCAAAATGTTATTAGAACAGAAATATTTTAAAACTGTCAATAGCGCATATACTGGGTACTCTATAAATAATGGATAACCTTAAATAAAAGGAATTTAAAAGAAAGTGAATAAATTGTCTATTTATTAAAACATCTCCATGGTGACTAGAGATATTATTGTATGGATTTTTTGAATGTCCTTAAGTTCTTTTATAATCCATTTCAACGTGATCCAATAATTACCGGCGCTATTAGTAATTTTCACAAAATACATAGTAGTTGATTTTTAAATTAAAATAATGACAAAGTTCTTACCGTTCAATCTATCCTTAACAATTTGATGTGCGAATGCCGCCGCTGCTGCTTGTCGCATCGGATCCATGGTGACTCCCCAGGCACCCAACGCGCCCAGAGCCCTATGAGCAGGCACTCGAACAACCCCAGGGTTACTCGAGAACCCATACCCGCCACCGATACCTAACCCAGGTCTCAATAACAGTCCCGAATTTGGATATAAACCTGGGGTATGCGAAAAGTTCAAAGGTAAACCAGAATTATCCTTCCCGTCATCTTTAGCACTCTCCGATTCAGTGTCCTGATCACTTCTGTCGTCACTTTCCCCGGAATTTCGACGCTTATCTATATCTTCGAATTGTTTTCCTAAAAGTCGAGATATGCTGAAAGGTAGGTTCACCCTCGGTTGGGTGTCAGTCATATGCTCGTTCGGTGAATCACGATATCTGTCGTGGTAACTGTGTTCTGAATCTCTATCTTCTGATGCTATGCTTCTGTCGCAATGCCCCGATAGCCTGCTGTCAGAGTCCACGTTGATCTCCTCTTGGTCATCATCTGAGTGCACTGACGACATTTTTAAAAAGATTTTGTAACAGTTTATCAAAACACTGACACTAGATTTTAGTCTTCACCGATACTTTTCGCAGCAAACATTTTTTTTAGGAAACACCAATTTGAAATTAGACCAATGCTATTTGAAATCCGAAATAAGAATGGAACATACGAACTCGAGTTTCTTATTTGAAAAAAGCTCAGTTGGCGCGCTACGCTCGACCGCACGCGACCGAATCGTTACACAGTGTATCGGCCAAAACGAGCCAATCAGCAGTATCCCCACCGCTTTTCGAAATTCAAACGCGATAGTTTGACCGCACAAACGCCTCAACTATGCCCGTTGAGTGGAACAGTTTCCAACAAAAGCTTAATACGATTTCCAAACATAAAAACTCGTTTGGACTCACTAACTTAAACAGAACGATTCGCTGCGTCCCTTTCGTGGATCGTCTCGCTTCAATTGAGTCCCCCCATGATACCATTAACAAAGCGTTTGCAACTTTAACACCAGTCACATAAGGCTTACAATCTTGTAGCAAATATTGGTCTTTGGCACATTTTTAGCGGTCTTGTAACAAGGTAAATACCACCAAGAATATTTGTGCGATAGAGACATATAGAAACTTTAGCGAGGCCTTTCAGTGCGTTAGAGGAGGCGGGCTATATGTCTATCAGAGGGCGTGGCCTTTTTCTTGTAACGCGTCGTTTAAATCCAGTTATGGCCTGACAAATGGTGTACATATTAAGGGGGGCAATGTTAGGAAACTATTTTTGAATCTTTTAAGACAGTTAAATTATTTACGTTCGGCGGTCGACCGACCTCCTCTATAGTAGACAATGCACTTTATAATAAAATAGATCCCAAGTTTCATGTTATGGCTATAGATAAGTAAGGATAATGTATTGCTGAAGATAGCTACTTTATAGTATTGTATCCGACAGTTGGAGTGGTAAAGGGTGTTAGATTATGGTTTTCTATGATACGGGAATGCTTATTCCTTTTGCTGTTATGGTTGATCACGGTAAAAGGGATGACGTAATGGAATGTGTATTGAATTCGCAATTTCATAAATATTTGAGTTATGTTTTTGTGGATCAGACGGTTTGTGGAATTGTTTTGAATATAACGTGATGGTGATTTGGCTTGGTCTATCTAGTTATCCATAACAGTATAATCAATTAATAAAAACAATGACAATGAACAAATTAATGAATAATAATAGAGTAGGTGCCTTATCCATTTTCTATTTTTCTTTATTGCAACCTTAGCTCTTTCCCATTTTCTCAGAAATAAAGCTTAAATGTTCAGTATTTCTGCTTTAACCAAATCTTACATAGACGAGTTTTCTTGCTTGGCTATTTAATTTGATGAAATAATACCAGTGATAGATATATTACGTAGATGTTATTCCAAAATATATAAGCACAAGTTATTGTATGTATTGGAATTTAACTGATTATAATTTTTGTACTGTTCCTATGACAAGCCCTTGCGGAACTCCACCCTCAATATTCTGTAATTTATACGAGATCTTCAGTTCCTTGAATTTCTTGCTTGAAATACTCTTTCGAGCTTCTAAGAATCAACAGTAGAAAGGGGGATAACGGGCAAGCAATTTTTCACACTTACAAATGTAATCTTTAATGACAGACATGATCAAAGGCTGGTGCTAAGTCCAAATAGTTTGTAGAACACTTCTTATTTTGTAACGTAATTTACCTATTTTCCAGCTAGACAGGTTCATGATATTATTTAGATTTCGTTTAAGGAACGCCACTGGCAGTAACACACAGTACAGTGCAGTACAGTACAGTGGCCTACTCCTGAAAACTCTAAGTATTCCAATGAATACTAGGAGTTTTCAGGAGTCTATCTAAGAAAATATATACCTACGTAAGTACATAAACTCGCGGTTTCTCGGGTAGTAAAAACAAACGCCATCTGCTACGATCCTTACATATTCCATTTGCTTCGTTTATGTTCATACATCTGGGGGGCAATTCTCGTAATTTTAAGAACGTTCACAGTCTGATCTCAGTCTCAGTCTGTCAAAAATACCTCTAATTTCCCTACATTTTGACAAGTTTTTGACATTGATTGTCGCTAAGCTGAGATTGCGACTAAATTTTGAACGTTTTTAATGACGGGAATTAGCCTTCAGGTCATACACGCACGCCGGTTACGAATACTCCAACCAGAGTCGTTTGATTTTACAAAACGGTGTACTTTTGGTGCATCTACTAACTACATTGTAGACCCAGTAATCACTAACAAGGTTCGGTTGCTTAGGATAGACTTCCAAGAGGTCTACAGAAAGCTGTGGTCACATACGAGTACCTACACGTAGGTGATTAGTTGAAGTTTTAAAATTTTTGTTTACGTCTTAGATGGGAATCGTGACTAACAGCCGCACGGGTCGATCGATCAGGTTAAGCTTGGCTTGGCGCGGTCGATCCATCGATGGGTGGCCATTTTTACATACTGAGCTTCAGAAAGCCGTTGGTCCCGGCTGTCTTTCTTGGATCTTTGACAGTCGTTACGGGTCGTCAGAAGCCCGAAAGTCTGACAACCAGTCTTACCAAGAGGTATCATTTTATCCAGTAACTAGATTGTGGAGGTCAGATAGGCAGTCGATCCATGTAAAACACTGGTATTCAGCTGCATCCGGTTAGACTGGAAGCCGACTCCAACCTAGTTGGGAAAAGGAAAAAAGCACACAGAATAATGATGATTCCCATCCAAGTCATCAGCATCTATCTGCTGATGACTTGGATGGGAATCGTCATTATTCTGTGTGCTAACTAAAAAATCATGAACTCAAATCACTTTGTTCAGCGTGGTGATTTCGCCAGTACCTACCACTTCAATTACAACGGTTATGAACCTACGATCAGCTTCTGGTGGCGGTTTATGCTTGGCTGAGACCGTTCCGTTGTCTCTCCTTCTCCCTTAATCCATCCAAAGGTCGTCTTGAAAAAATCGCTTTTAGTGATAAAACCGCGCATTGTGTCACCCCTTGTAAAATGTCTACATTTATATCTGTAATTTTTATAGTGTAGGCACATAATAAAGAATATTCCATCTACCTATTCTATCTATCTTTATGGGCTCTTTCTAGTTTTTGGTCAAGACCTGCTTGGATTTTGGAAACGTGGTTTACATGATTCCCTGATCACATATCCCATACAAACATCAACTTCCCAATACGCAATTTCATGAAACCCTAAAGATACTTTCCAGTTTAAAAATCTACTTAATCTTTAAAATAAAATTGCATTTATTAGGTATCCGTAAGTCTAATTGTTTAGCCTAGAATTTTGTAGAACTTGTTACTTAGTTACCTAATAAGTTAATTGAAAAAAATGTTTTTGTTACAAATGTTTTTTGAAGTTCAGAATATAAATAAGTAGTTCCTTATATAGACTATACTTTATTGTAAGTACCTAGTATAAAGATAATTATTTTTGTGTAAAAGTCTTACTATTAATTGTGAAAACCTCAACTATTCAATCATCTTTGTTGTCTGAAAGTAGGAAACCGTTTTTTATTTGATTACTCGCCAACTTGGATCGCTTTTAGGTAAAAAGGAGGTGATTTAATTTTACTTAGGTTAGGTACCTGGTGAGGCTCGTGGCTAAGTAATAACAGCCGCACGGGTCGATCGATCAGGTTAAGCTACACTTGCGGCGGTCGGTCCGTGGATGGGCGACCATCTCTAATACCGAAACCCTTCCGTGTTTCGGAAAACACGTTAAGCTGTTGTCCCGGCTGTCATTCGTGGATCTTTGACAGTCGTTACGGGTCTGACAACCAGTCGTATCAAGGGATAGGTATCCTGTTACCCAATAACTAGGTTGTGGATATCAGATAGGCAGTCGCTCCACGTAAAATGCTGGTATTGAGCTGCATCCGGTTAGATTGGAAGCCGACCTCAATAGTTGGAAAAACGGCTCAGTAGATGATGAGGTACCTACAAAGGAATAATTATGAAGACTCTGGGAAAACTTAAACTTGTATTATAAATACATTATAATAGTCATGTTTCCCGTAACAAGCGCTTACATATGTATATTGCCCAAAATAATTTTTGATGATAGTATCTAATAATTACAAGACATTTTCAACGACATTAGTTTCGCAATGTCATGACATGTCGAGTTTCCTTGTTTAGCTAGTCATCAAAATTAAACTAAAATCATCTTTTTTTTTCTATTTAAATTGCAGTCTATTAGAACAAATTTTTATTAACTGCAGAATTTACCAAATTGAGACTGTCCTCATAATTGGTCTAGCTAACGTAGCATAAGTCCTGGGATCGGTCCCGAGGTCGAGCAAAGATTTACTGGGTTTAATGATAAGCAAATTCTGAGTAGCAGCTTGAAGTTATTTGTGCGCGGTTAATACAAATTTTCCCAATCAACCTTGAACCTTAATTTCTTAGCGATAAAGTTGAAAATCTATTAAAGAAATTTGACAGATTTTAGTAGCTTGATGTGCAGGCTGGCGTCTGTACAAGGCATATTTATGGTCGCCTCCTGACACACACAGCTTGTAACATTGTATTATTATTAAGGTAATATTGGCGTGATGGTACGAATCTATTTAATCTACTAGAAATATGTCCACAACAGAAAACAAAAATCGACTTCCAAAATACATGCTATTCTGAATTGCAGCGCCATCTAGTGATGAGCAGCGAATCTAGACGACAGGTAGATAGGCTGGGCACAGCGCCATCTAGGGGCGAGTAGATGAAATGCTCCGCATTCATTCTCTCGTATAATATAAAGAACTGGCCAGTTTTCGTAGTTTAGGATGAATATTTACGCATACACCGTATTAATTTTACCAACTCCAAAAATAAGTGTGTATTTCAATACCTATCATATCTTAATACTTTCCGAATTCGACTGTAGCTGTTTCTTATCGCCTCGCAGAATAAACTAGGTATGCCTGTTTCGAACATGTCCTTATTAGAGAACTGGCTGTCGTGTTCTTCCCGAGTTAATCTACCTATTTAGTAACTCGTACCTAGTCAAACATTTATGTAAAAACTAAAAAATATGAAAAACCAAGTTATTTCAGCGGTTGTTACCGAAAACATCCCTTGAAGCTGAAGCTCACAAACTATTGACACTTAGAAACATCATAATCTTTTTACGTATGGCTTCTAACGTTACGCCTGTGCATTGAGTTTTTTTTTCATCCCTCGATTACAAGTAGGTATGGGGAGTGCACCCTTAATTATTTTTTCGTAATTTTCCTATAACATTGTTTGGCGGTGCACAGAATATTATACACCTTCTTTCCAATTTTCACAAATATTCAATGGGTTCCGTTTTGGCCATTTGGCTACGGAAACCTAAAATAACCGCTGATAAAGTCCTAGCGCCTTTTTGATTTTAATTAATTAAAGCAGATTTGCCAATTGTGGTTGTTTGTGGCACTGTGCCACGATACACGATTAGACATAAGGTTTACGTGTGTGTTTGTATATATATTATTATTAAAATGATGAAGGAAAACATCGTAACAAAACTGGCATTTCCTAGGGATAAATTACTCGAAGGCAAAGAATCCATGAAGTCTCTTGTTCGTTCTTCTCCACAAGAACCTACTACGCTTTGGAATGGACAACTAGCTACATCTTTCAGACTAAACGGCCTTGACACTCTCAAAAGTGCCTGCATGTAGGTAATTGGTTTACATAATTGAAATAACATCCACTCATAGTTACTTCTGCTATATTTATTGCTATGGTAGCACAAAATTCAAATCTTTCGCCTTCGTTTCTTCTCATTTAAAAACTGTTCTTAAACTCAATCAGGCATGTTATCGAATTGTACATTATTAGTGACGCCGCACACTAGGTGACTCGCCACAAGTAGCATTAAAAATTTTTATACATTATAAGTCGGGTACACGATGAGATTTTCCATCGACAAATGACGAACTTCCTTACTTAACCCCTTTAGAGGATGAATTTTCCAAAATCTGTAGGTACTTCCGTTATACCTAGATATATCAGGACCTCTTTTTTTTTTTTTTTTTCAGGATGGGAAATCATCAAATGACTCCTCCCGCTCGCAGAAGGGAGTGTCAGACTCTTACTGACTAAAACCCACCCGTGTTCCTTCCTTAGCCCTTTATGTTCCACGGTAACCCTTTCGGACGTTCCCGTTCCGGACCTCTTGTGCAGAATTTTATGCTTCTAGACCCAGCGGTTTAGTTTACCAAGACTGTGCGTTGTCTGTCAGTTAATGAATTTAAGATTTTTATTAAGTAGATTGTTCAATATACTACTACGTAAATTATAGGGAAGGTAGTCTGACATTTCATGAAGAATGTTTTGAGTTTGAATGTGAGGGCCACCAAAGAAAGAATGAACGGATTGCGTGGCAGGCTATCGAAATGACGGCAATGCTAGTAAAATAAAAAAATCAAAAAAAAAAAACCCTTAAACCCCCCCCCCCCCCCCCCTAAATAAAATAAAACCCTTTAACCCTTTATAAAATTTTATATATTTATGTTCTGTAATTTGTATGGTGTACAATAGGGAATGAAGAACCGGTGCTCTTCTTGCGTCCCGGGATTTTCGGGATTACTTGTTGAAGGAACCGGGAGAACCGGGACTTTCGGGACTTTTGGGTATTTTTTTACCTACTGCTGGTATTTTTATTTTAATAGGTCTTTAGTATTTATGTATGTACTTAGGTAATGAAAACTAGATTGTATTAATTAAAGATATATGTATATTTAAAAAAATCAACGAAAGCAGAACCATTTACTATTCTTTGAAAAAATAATCAACAGAAGAAAACAACAAGTCAAATCAGCATTAAACGCTCGCTATTATTATAAATTATATATCAATATCAATCAACAAAAACATAGTTACTTTCCATAAAACAAAATAAAACATAAATCCTTTTCTTAATTCGAATATAAACCTAGTCATCATCAGCATTCAGCAGTTATCATATCACTGAGACGCTTATCTTTAAGGAATATAAAATAATAAAATATGAAAAAGTTATAAAGGAATGAAAGTAATGAAATTACAAAATGTGAAAACGTTCAATTATTTATTACTGTCTTGCTCATTATAATGGGCTGTTAAAAAAATAAGTGCGTCTAAGCTTTTATCACTTAAGCGAGATCTTATTTTGTTGCACAGTAATCCTGCTGCAGAGAATATACTCTCGGGCTCCACGCTGTTCGGAGGGATCGTCAGAAGGTGATCATAAGCTTACGACACAAAACGGCCACGATCACCACCATTCTCAAAAAGAGCCATTTATATTCTAATTGTAGTGTTTAAATCTTCTTGATCGCTTAGAACTCGTACATTTTTGGTAGCATTCAGTATTTCAGTATTAAGCTCTGCACGGTGAGTTGCGGTGCGGGAGGGGTGGACGCTTCTCGGTCGGCCGGGAGGTGCCTCCCCCTCACCGCATCGCACGCGGCAAAACGCGGGCGAACGCTGGAGTCGAATCGCGCGCGCGTATTTTGATTTTATAACTTTATTCTTTAATTTATTTATCTAAATTTTTATTATAAAGAGGAAAGATTTTTTGTATGTATGTAATCGATAAACTCCGAAACTACTGAAGCGATTTAAAAAAATATATCATCATTCATTAGAAAGCTACATTAACTCTGAGTATGAGTGCAATATACTGTTTTACCGCGGGAAAACGCCTTATTCTGACGGGAAAACGGGCAGCAGTAGCAAGCACCGGGTAAACCGATGAGCGAACCACTATCTAAGTACAGTGTAGATTCTACACTATTAGGTTAGGTATTACAAAGAGGAAAGATTTGTTTTTTTTTTTTGTAGCTATTCTAGGTATGTAACCAATAAACTCAAAAACTACTGATTATATTTTAAAAATTCTTTCACCACTAAAAAGCTACATGATCCCTAAGTAATTTGGAGGCTACTTTTGACCTCATTCGCTCGGAAAAACGTGTGGCAGCGGGTGAAACCGCTAGGCGGACCTCTAGTTTTAAATAAAATCTTAGTAAGAAACCTTTTATTGTGATATCTGAATGGGGAAACTCAAATTCTTAATTTAAGTTTATACTTTTCAACTAAGTCCCGAAGGTCCCGAAAGTCCCGGGAGACTAAAGAATCGTCCCGGTTCTTTAGTCTATACAAAAATCCCGGGACTTCCCGGGATTTTCGGGACCGGGATTTCCCGGGACCATTCCCTAGTGTACAATAAAGAGTATTCTATTCTAGTAGAGATCTATGGAAAATAAATGTTGTTGGGGTGATGATGATGCGTACTTTCTGCTCGACTCGCCTTATTCGAGTTCTGGGCTAAAGTACCTTACTCCTCTAGCGGAATTTTAATAAAAGGTGTCTATCGACTCGAGTAGGTCGTGTGGCTTTGTTGCAAAATAGCGAATTATAGACGTCAGTACTGTCTAGAAAAAAAATTGTAACAAAACCATGTGGAATATCAAAATAAAAGGCTTAAGGAGATGATTCCAAAAATATAACACAATTAACGGTGTTAGGTCCGTTAAAGGACCGCGGGTTTTTTTTTTCACTTTATTTTTGTAAGTGTTACGTTGCTGGCTGGCTGGGAAAATGCATAAAAAGCGACGATCACTCGTGGCGGCGACTGGTGGTCACCGTTAGTCGCTTATCTTGCGACGGCTGCTAGCCATAAGTTAGTCCACGAACACGTGCGTGTGCCTTGTAAATTGACGGAGTAAATAAATCTAAATTATTATGTAACGTAGGGAAGTTATTTTGGCTATAAAAATGTTGTTTTTAATTAATTTAATGATGTTCGTCATGACCATGACTTTAGCCGGTAAGTTTAACAATTTGAGATTGAATGTAGGTACAGACGCCAGCACATCAAGCTACTACAATCTGTCAGATTTCTTTAATAGATTTTCGACTTTATTGCTAAAGCATTAGGTTCAATGTTGATTGGGAAAATCTGACAGTTTCGGGTAGGTTGACCTGCCGGCGTCCGTACTTAATGATGAGCAAATACTTAAAGGTAGATCAGGGGGGTGATTGCGTAACACACTAACAGTAGCAATGGCTGTCATTTTGACAGTTCAACAACATTCATTGCGTTATTTACGTTGTTGAGCAGACAGAGTTTTTGGAACATATGAAGCAATGGATTAGCAATATCCTTCAAAAAGATTCAAATTGAGATTGATAGTGTTACGCAATTAGGACGCAGATTGATCTACGCGTTATACAACACTTTGCAAGTGTTAACAAGTACCAAATATAATACTCGACGGTTATGACGTAGTAGGTAGTTGCTTAATTATTCCTAAATTACTTTCTAATCTTCTCAATAATATCTAAATAATATCCTTTGTATTTATTTTCCCATAAGTAGTTATTTTATTTGATTTTTATAACAATAATTTAGTATTCATAACATATTGAGTAATTAACTGACAGTTGATTTGAATATGGCGGTTATGTGTATAAAAAGGGAGGCAAATCATTTTTAACGATTATTATATTGTGAACTAGGACGTTGCTCTGCCTAAATACTTACAGACTTGAGTGTGAATTATAGTTCGTGTTTAATTGTGTAAACCCTGCTACTGAACAATACAAGTCTTGCAGCAGTGGTGACCCAATGGTAGCGGCCGCGACTTGCGAGAGGTCATAGATTCGAACTTAGACAGGCGCTTTATTTTATTTAAATTACTAGCTGCGCCCCGCGGTTTTACCCGCATAAGTTACGATCCCGTGGGAATATCGGGATAAAAAGTATTCTATGTGTTAATACTGGTTATAAACTATTTCTGTGCCAAATTTCATCCAAATCCGTTCTGTAGTTTTTGCGTGAAAGAGTAACAAACATCCATCCGTCCATCTATCCATCCATTCATACAAACTTTCGCGTTTATAATATTAGTAGGATTTCATCACCACCGCTCTCGAAACGGTGAAGAAAAACATCGTGAGGAAACCGGTATGTCCAGAACCAAAAAAATCGAAGACATGTGAATCTACCAGCCCACACTGGCGCCCGTGTGGTGGATTGTACCCCACTCTCTCTCTCACCGCGAGGAGGCCTGCGTCCTAGGATTACCCAATCCTAGGACGCAGGCCTCCTCGCGGTGAATGAAACTTAAAAAGAAAGAGGTGAAACTTGTAAGCATAATCAGCCTATAATGTACCCACATTATATATAGGGCTAATTATGCCCCATAATCCCTACCTGCTTTTTTTTATATAAAACGTTGCCCCACACTAGGAATTTCTCCTGTATCGTGGGTGGGTTTACAAACATTTAAACTCACTTACACAACAGCCAGACCCGGAGCAACTACTTGTAGGTCATACAAATATTTGTTCCGTGCGGGAATCGAACCCGCGACTCGCAGCGCAGCAGAACCGTACCGACACAATCTTTGGACAATCTATTTAACCGGCAGTCTTGGTTGTTAGACATGAAAAGACTGCAATGTATGATGATAACGATCCAAACTAAACTAACCTAAAGTTATGGTTGGAAACATGGGTTATTCCGCCCCAAAGGATAGGTGGGTGGTAGGATAGGGTGGAGTTTTTGGGGCGGAATAACCACGCGGAAACGCATTTCCGAGAATCCACCTAGAGTTCAGTTGGATAAACGGAATTTATAGGCTTACGGTGGATTCTTGGACATGCGTTTCCGCGTATCCACCTTTTGGTGGTTTTTTTTTAATACCTTATAGATAATGGCTTCACATTTGATTACATTCGAACTGATACTGCTGGTAGTGGAAGGCGGAGCGTGGGTAGGGATAAGGTAGACCGATGACCTGGCCGAAGCAGGAGAAGGTCAGGAATCAGCTGAATGCAAACAAAACACAGAACCGGGTCGGACTAGGACGAGACACCAGGTTGGGTTGCTTGGGGAGGCCTATGAACAGCCTTTGTCTTGCGGCTGAATAATCATCATCATTAAGCCGATAAACCCGACAGAATACTCTATAAGATCGAGGAAAAATGCCAGATTGTCGAAAATTAACACTTGGTTGTCGAAAATAAAGAATTTCTTCTCTCCAAATATTCCAGGTCCAATAGAAAGCATAGACACAAATGACACAATACCTTACAAGGTGAATGAGACCTTAAAGGCAACAAGAAGGATTTTACAGGGACGACCAGTAGGAGACACGAGACCGTATATGGTAGGTCTCCTTTATATTTAACTGTTGGTTTATGAATTATGTGTCAGAGCTATTCTGTAGCTTGTTGTTTCGAAAGTTTTCGAAGTTGGTTTCGAACTTCACTCAGGACTACGTAATAACAACACAGAATCCACACTCAGTAGGTAAGCAGCTTGGCCGTGCGTCGCAGTAGACGATCTCACGCCTACAGTTTTATAAAATTGGCCCACGCTATACACGAATGCGTGGCTGAAAAACTGAAAACAAATGAACCGTGCAGCCATAGTAAAAGCAAACAAGTAGGACATCTTCATACATTCGCACCGCGCACGGTTTGTATGTGAGCGCGCTCGTACGTATGCGTCGTCGCACGCACACACTGACAAAATTTATCGCTGCTAAAGGTGTGCCCAGTGCCAGTCGTGGCTGTGACGCCGTACGGTAATATCGCCCGCGCCCGCGCACCGCTTCGCCGCTGCCCTGCTGCTCGTAATAAATAATTTGTACGTGTACCTACCTACCTCCTTTAACTACAAAGATGGCTACAAATTCGAGTAGCTATAGAAAATATTGCAGTGTTTATATATATTTTAATAGCAGTTTGTCAAATCGAGAATTGTCTTTCTTCACATTACCTAGCGAACAAATAATTTAAAAAAACTTTGTATTAAAGGTCCCTGATGCTTACTCTACAGGGGAACATTGTTTTGTATAGAGATTGACTATGCATTTTTGACGATTGAATAAAGTATAAGTGACAGCCCTACGAGTTTAGGCTATTATCGCTCGCTCGGGGTTTGAGTTGGCCTACTTGTTTGCTTTTACTATGGTGCAGCTAACGTGGCATATCTCTCCGTGCACATCCTATGCAGCAACCTTCGACTTTGGGTACAAAACATTTCGGGAAACTATCAGATAATTAATGAAAGGTGATGTTCTGTGCAGGTGTACTTAAGATCAGCTCCGAACGCAGACCCCAAATTTTCGGGATCAGATTGGATCTGTGGAGGAGTGATCATTCATGAGAGATACATACTGACGTCAGCAGCCTGCATTGAGGACGCCAAACATTTCTACGTTGTCTCCGGAACGCACAAGTATGTAAGGCTACGTATGCAGTGGCTATAATGGCAGCCATACACGTTACGATATACTTGCGCAAGTTTATACTTGCACCAGGAGGCCAATTCTCGTTATTAAAAACGTTCAAAATCTAGTCGCAATGTCATTTCAGCGACAATCAATGTCAAAAACATGTCAAAAATGTAGGGAAATTACAGGTATTTTTGACAGATTGAATTGTGATATCAGACTGTGAACGTTCTTAGAATTTATTACGAAAATTGCCCCTCAGTGTGTTATGAAATGAAAATGCAATGTATGTATGTTTGCGCAGAAACACACTTTACTGTATAGGTATACTTGCGCAAGTCTAAACTGTAATTCTGGGTTGAGTTTGCCATTGTACCTATATCCACGTAACATTACTTACTTAATAAAAATCTTAATTCATTTATTCACTGACAACGCACAGCCTAAACTGGATGTAGAAACATGAAATTTTACACAAGTGTCTTTAAAGCGAAAGTAAGGATTTTTTAAAGTTCATTGAAGGGTTTTGACAAGGGGGTTGATAGTTTGTGTAGAGTATCTATTTAATAGATATGTAAACACTCTCATTCACACAAGCGGGGTAGCTGCTGTCACCTATGTCATCTGTCAGTCACGAGGAACGGCGGGGAACAAACAAAATTGAAGCAGGCTAAATACGATAGAGCTTGATGTGGTAGTGAGCCAGTGAAGTGATATCACTTCACTGGCTCACTACCACAAAACAATCAAGCTCAAACTTTCATACAAACTGTAGAATCCTGTGTTCCTGTGTTCTACAGTTTTTATGAAAGTTTGTTACTTTTGCCGATGGGAAAGCCCATTGGGGATATGGGTTGTCCATAATAATTTTTTGTTTAGGTACACCTACGACTGAGCATTTCCCCCATTTTTTTTTTTTAGTTAAGGCCATTGTCTCTAAGCGGGCCTAATCTATGAACCGGGCTGCTGACGGTTTAAATTGTTGTTATATTTACAGATGGATCCCATTGTCAGATGAAAAAAATCAGTGCATTAAAAATGGAGCTAAGAAGGCCATATGGAAATGTGTGCCAAAATGTAAGTACATCTTAGACCATTTAACCGAGGTATTTCACTCAGAGCATTTATTTCAACAGCACTTGATTGTTCTTACTTAAATTCTTGCTTAACCTTCGTGCTAGTTATTGTATTTTAAACTTTATTACCTACAACCTTATATGTAGTTCTTAATCGGTACAAAATTGACAACGACTCAGATTTGACGTCAGTTCTTGTAATTAGATCTTAAACTTTTACGAAAAGACCGAAAATCAAAAAGGCTCGTAGGTAAAGATAAATCTTGTTTTGTAAGGCCGCCATTACACTTGTAAGTTGCTTTGGTACAATTTATGTAAGTAACTTACTTACGAAATAATACAATTACAAAATAGTTTACATTTTCAAATTTAGTTAATTAAGTAAGGGACTTACGTGAGGAAAACTTACAGGTGTAAGGCCGGCTTTATAAGATCGAAAATAAATATTCTATAAAAAAAAACCTTTCAAATTAATAAGCTTACGTCTACGACGGCGACGAATTCGACAACATTCGCTGGATGATCGGCGACATAGCTGTAGTGAAAGTGGAAGATCCCTTCAACTTCGAGAAGCGTGTCAGGGGCTGCGACTTCATACCGAAGAAGGTGGACTTTAACAACCGCTCTGCTGATCTGGAGAAGCAACGTAGTTACGGTTCCATTGCTGGTTGGGGATCATCCGATACATTTGATGATGTAAGGAAGCCTCCTTTATTTTCTTTATTTCCCTAATCAGGGAGATAGATTAAATTACCATACATACATAAACTTACACACTTAACTTCAGCATAGTGTGGGACTTCCCCCAGCTAGATGGACGGACGACCTAAAGAACCTTCTTTAGGTCGCCTTCCACATCCAGTCTACCTGGCTGGGGTTCACTGGATGTGGAAGGCGGAGGACAGGGTGTTGTGGCGCAGTCTGGGAGAGGCCTATGTCCAGCAGTGGACTGCAATAGGCTGAGATGATTGATTGGTTGACATAAACTTACGCATTTTTCTCATGGGGATAGGCAGAAACTATAGAATGCCACCTGCTACGATAGATTAAATTTTCTGTAGGTATTACTTATATTCAAATCATAACTTTAATTTTTAACAGTTGTTCCCGATCAGTAACACTTGTCGTCAACACTGTTGACGATCGTGAAAAAAAAATCATTCGTTCACAGTATGGACGAACGGGGTTCCTTTTTGCTTTTTTTCGATTTCCCATATACAGTACGATTAGGAAAAAACGTTTCGTTCATCAACACTAAACGACAGGGTATTACTGATCGGGAATAATAAAAAAAAGTAAAAACAAGTCGCGGCCGTCAACACTGTGAACGAATAAAACTTTTTGCTCCCGATCGTCAACAGTGTTGACGACAAGGTGCGACTGATTGGGAATATTCAGTCCGAAATGGCTTTACGTATTGTGTCCTGTATTATCCGTAGAGGTGTGTAGTATCTACCTACACATAATTTGACTAATAAAAAGGAATGTAATGACATTGACATGTAATTAAAAGGAGGCCTATTCCCGTTAACAGTCGGCTTTTCTTCTCAGACTAGTCAGATAGGAAACGCCGACCTCATCTAGTTTTAAAATATGATTGACGTGTAAAAGTGTTTGTACAAACCTACTTACAAAATAAAATCATTTATCATTTAACAGGGTAAATAAAAATCCAGGATCCGGGTTGCTACTAAGAATTTATTGATGGAAAACCCAAAAACTTAACAATCCTAACGTAACTTCAACTAAAAGCAAGTCAAAGGGTCGGTCAGTCAGAAAAATGAAGCTGAGTTGCCCATTGGCAACTAGCTTCATTTTTCTGAGTGACCATAGGTAGCTATGGAGATGAAAGGGCGAGAAACTAATAATTCTTAACTACTTTTTGTGTCACATTTTAGGTAGATCAAGAGCAGCCCGTAAGTACCTACTTATACATATACCTACTTACATGCTAATTGTGTTTATTAACAACTTCGTCGTGAAACGAAATAATATTTAAATCAAAGTGTCTATGAAACTTCACCCCGTGGATAGGTAGGTCTAACTAAAAGAATCGTCAACATCATCAAAATCAGCCTGCCTTTCCTCAACTAAGCGTTAACAGGGTCAAAAACCAGGATCCGTGCTGCTAGTAATATAATAATAACTATTATCCCTGGACATTTCACACAGCGCCATCTAGTCCCAAGCTAAGCCACCTAATGCTTGTGTTATGGTAGCAAGATGTCTGATAAACTACTTATATATAGTAAGATTTTATTGATGGAAAACACAAAAACTTAACACAATTCTAACGTAAGTAATTGTTGTGTTACACTTTTAGAAAGGTCAAGATAAGACCGTAAGTACCAACTTATATATGTACTTACATGCTAATGTACCATGTTGTTTCATTACTAGCTGCGCCCCGCGGTTTCACCCGCATAAGTTTCGATCCCGTGAGAATATCGGGTTAAAAAGTATCCTATACCTATGTTAATCCTGGTTAGATTTAGATCTAAATCGTGGAATAAGACATGTTTGTACATTTTGTGTTTACTACGAGATATTTAGAACTTTTTTATCATGAGAGTATGGTATGCACAATTTATAAAACTTGTTATCAAAAATATTTGTTCCACGGACGCTCACGTTGCTAGCAGCGCTAAAATGGCGAAAATCGAATGTTTTCGTTTTGTCATCGATAGTATGAAGTCCAGCGTAGGTACTTGTTTATTATAGTAGCTTCAGTAGTTTTACAGTTATTCAACCGCTAATTTTGCATCACTGTCAAAAGCACAATGACGTTTATTGTCGTTGCAATAAGGTTTGCTGCTGTCAGTAGTAAAATAACTGTGGAACTGTAACGCAAACCGGAATGGCCGTTCATTAACAGCGTAGGTGAAGGTTGATTTTAACCGTTTTGGTCACCACTAACGTTCTAATTGAAAGCCACTTCATTGAAAAAATGGTTCGTATACGAATCTTTTGGCGCGTGGCCAAACTCGGAACTAACGCCGCCATCTTGATTTTTCAATACATTTAACAAAACAATTGCACAAATGTTTACCAACAGCGCCCCCATTACAACGTCGTTCGAGCGCCAAAAGATCCTTATAGCGTGTATTTGATAATCTCTTTGAGGACCTCAAAAGCTCCATAAATCTCCTATTATTTTGAAATTTCTGTTAACGATTGACACGCCATTATGAATTTAGACGATTACAAATTTTTGGCACAGCATGGTTGTCATAATTATCAATCATTGAAAATAACAGACTTGGCCCCATGGTGTAGGTACTCCTCTACTTCTTGCCCATGCCTCTTAATGCTTGTCCTAATAGCTATTACGAACCTCATCGAACTCACCGGAGCTGATGGAAACAGATGTGCAGCTGATCTCCGGTAAGAACTGCAAGAAGCGCTGGGACCCTCGCTACCACTTCATCATAGATGAAAGCATGGTCTGCACTAAAGATATAACTGATGATGAGGCCATGAGTAGCCTGTGTTTGGTCAGTATTACAATTTATGATGTGAAATATCTAATGGGGCGGGTCAAACCAGCTGTTGGCGTAGTCATGCCAACAGCTGGTTTGGCCCTTGACCAATTCTTACTACTTACTTGTTATGTAACAGTTTCATAACTTACTATTCATTTTCGAATTAACCTAAGTCTGAATACTTACACCTTGACCAAATGTGATGATTAATGTATAGCCGTCTCTGAATAAGGAAAGGTATCCTCCTGCAGGGCAAAGTTAATAAGGAGGATAATAAGGCTAGTTATTGGTATTTTTTGTATTTTAATATTAATCGGCCTTTGTCCAGGGGTCTACTCCGAAGTAGTATCGGCCGAATGTTCGGCCATTTCCTGCTACGAAGTTACTATTTGGTTCGGTCGGTTCCGATCCTACACTCTTTCGAATATTGACTATGGTCCCGACCCAACTGAGCCGATCCAAACTTTTTTCGCATTTTTCAATAATATTCGGTTCGGCCAAGTGTCGGTCCGATCCGAACATTCGCCCCCAGCAGTTGAGCTACAGGCTCAGTTATGCTGGTTTCTGATTCCAATACCTACCAACATTTTTCTCGTGCCCAATTTGTTGACAGAATCGAAAGATAATCATTATTTTATCATTAAAATCGTACTGTTAAATTTATGCCGACTACATGTTATGAACGACAATAATGATGTCTTGAAAATTTTAAATTCCATCCATAAATCCATAATCAGCCTATAATGTTCCCACTGCTGGGACACAAGCCTCCAGTACACCACACACCCAGACCCACCACACGGGCCCAATGCAACCCGCACTGGGTCCTGGGTAGATGTCACATGTCTTCGAATTCTTAGTTCTAGGACATGCCGGTTTCCTCACGATGTTTTCCTTCACCGTTTTAAGAGCAGTAGTGATGAAATTATTTACATAAAGTAAAGCATCTGCCTGGGTTCGAACCCACTACCTACAATTCGTAAGTTGGGGCCGTTACCACTGGACAACCACTGCTCACGCACTGCCAATTTGAAATTATAATTCTCAATCATAGGATCGCGAAGTCAACTGCAAGGAGTTGCAATACAGTGATGACGACGACGATTATGACGAAGAAGACCCCAATGCGCCCAAACCTGCTGAACCTGCTTCTAGACGGATGGTGGCAGAGTCAGGTCAGCTGCAGGTTCACACCGGAGTTAACTTTCACGATGCCAGAAGAAAGAATAAAGTTCCTACCGGCGGGTTTTGTGAGGTATTTGAAAGATCTTTGAAGGTCTTTGGCATACCTACCTGTCCGCCATTTTGTCTTTATTTCAAAATGGCGGCCACGCATGAAACATATGTAAATCGATAGCTGACATCAATGCAAACAGAAAACATAAAACAACCAATCCCCGTAAAGTGTCACGTTTCCGAGATATTAACGTTCAAAGTTGACACGTCACATCCATATTTTCTCAGCTATCTATATAAATAGTTCTTATGAGTGGATGCCATTTAAAAAAAAAAACAAAATGGCAGGTAGGTATGCCAGGCTCCATACAAAAATCTTTAATCCCCTTTTCGTAGGTAGTATAAAGCTCGTATATGAGAATCCAGATAAAGCTTGGTCGAAAATCAGTTTCTTGGGTTTTAGCAAGGGAACTTTACAGAACCTCAAAGACAATGATAAAGATATTTATTCGTTGGATATGGTAGGTACAAAGTTGGTTGGTATATATGGAAAAGTTCAGGACATATCTGCCGCTAATAGCGAATATGTACTTACAATATAATTAGGACCACTCTAAAATTGTTTGGATAAAAATATAACCCCTGATTCTAGGCTACTTCTGAGAAATTCCTCATCAATAATGCTGTCCGGACTGGGGAACACATTTACAGCAGTTGCACCTGTGGCCACAATAAAGGGTGTACGCTTGTTTTTGGTATTCATTAAATCAAGATGAGAGAATCTCTTGTTAAAATTACTTAGCATCCTACCAATGACAAAATTTCGAGCGTAGTTTGTACCACTGTGTGGTACATCGAATAATTGCGTGTGCATAGTCCGTCGAGACGAAGCACTTAATCTTATAACTAAGTTATTTAAAACGGTACTGTAAATGTTCCCATTATAGATATTATAAAGAAATGGCATGTCCAGAATCACACGTCTGCTCTCGAGTGGTAGGTAGCACATTATGGTGTTTGCATGATAGCAGATAATCTGTTGATCTGAATCCAGCAAATGAAGCAATGGATTAACAATCATCATCTGCCTAGCCTTTTCCCAACTATGTTGGGGTCTTCCAGTCTAACCGGATGCAGCTGAATACCAGTATTTTACATGGAGCGACTGCCTATCTGACCTCCACAACCCAGTTACTGGGTAATACGATACCCCTTGGTAAGACTGGTTGTCAGACTTTCGGGCTTCTGACTACCCGTAACGACTGTCAAAGATCCACGAATGACAGCCGGGACCAACGGCTTAACGTGCCTGTTAATTTACAATATCCTTCAAAATAATTCAGATTATGCCTGATAGTGTATTACGCAATTTATTAAGGTGCCGATGCCTGTCAGAATTTATGAAAGAACCTGAAACACCCGATTTTTTTAATAATCGACGTGTAATTTTTCCCTACACCGTGTACATAAAAAGTGATGTCTGAATGATTGAATTATTGACATGGCTTGCTTTTCATAACTACTTCAATTTATTAATTTCTTATAGAACGACCACGGAGGGCCTCTGATCGTCGGTCAAGGCAAGAGCTCCGTGGTTATAGGAGTAATGTCTGCTTGCCTCACTCGAGAAATCAGCAGGAAATGCTACGGGCCCTTCCTCTTCACCAGCGTGTTTCGCTACAAGAACCTCATCACCTGTGCCATTGATAAGGATCTTGGGTTCGTGTATTTATAGTCTGCTCCAAAATTGCCTGATGAAAATGTAAACAAATTGATCAGAAAACGTACCTGTCGATGCCAACGTGTAGTGCTACTTACAAATTCAGTGCTTTGATTGATGGAATTGGAGTATGCAAATAATACTCTAATTCCATTACAATTTGATAATGTTATTCAAACAATAATTTGTTGGAAAAACTGGTGAGATATAAAGTTGAGACCTTTGTCACTAATTCCCATAAGTGAGTGCTTGCTTAAGAATTTAACCTGGACAGAGTTTGTTTACACTTTCATTAGATACAATATGGAATAGACATTAGTTTCTTGCTTAGTGTATCGTACTGGACACTTACTGACAGTGAGTAGTAGTGGGTCGGCCATGACAGTCGAAGGACAGCAGTGCATATCCATTGGAGCAGACGACTCCTCGAGTGGCAGCAATCGTAGCATGGGACGCCTCCTTGCTAGATGGACCGACTTCCTTATATAGACGGCTGGGATAGGTGTTGGATGTGGGAGTGGAAGGCCCAGGTCAGGTATTATGGCGTAACCTATGAGAGACCCATGTTCAACAGAAGATTGCGTAGCTGAGTTTCTTGAATGAACTGTTTATGATATTATCATCAAGATGAAATAGTATTTTCAAAGGAAATGAGGAGGGCAAATAGTTCATTTAATATTACCTTTGTAGGCACTCTTTGTACCTGTCTACCGAGAGATAGGTACAAAGAGGGATCTTTAATCAGCATATCGTAAGACTCTTATTAAAAGCTGTAGAACCGATGACGGTTGGGGTAGACGTGTTCTTAAGTGGAAACCGCGAATCGGCAGACGTTAGGTACGGAACATGAGGCCCGCTGGCTTAGTGGAGCGACGATCTTCGCTGGGTGGCTGATAGATAGCAGCTGGATGAGAATTGCAGAGAGTAGAGGTGAGAAATTAGAGAGCCCTGTATCCAGCAGTGGAGTGCTGTACGCGGATGATGATGATGAAGTCATTTAAGGCAACAATAACTAAAAGGAAAATATTTTTGCTAAACCACAGGGCTACATGCAGGAGGTTGTTAAGGACATCTAAGACTCCAATGGCCGAAACTCATTTTGATTGGTCCAACCATACAGATGACCAAAAACGTTCGTTCGGGTACGTTACTTTCAAAATACAAATGATCATGATCATTCTCCTGTCCTTATCGCTTTGTATTTGGGGTCTGTGCAACATGTCATTATCTTCCATACTTCTCTATTAGTCAAGATTGTTTTATCCCAAGATTAATCTTGGGGTACTGTCAAATTTCTTTAATAGATTTTCAACTTCAACGCTAAAGCATTAATTTTGTGAAGATGACCGGTTGTGAGAAACTGGGTTCGTCTTCTTTACAACTCTTTACCTACTCATACCCAAATTGTTATTTTAATTTATGTATATACTAACACTAGGTATAAGGTACTTTACTAACACTACGGATCTCTGATATCCGATTATTTGAAATAAATAATTAAGGTTCAAGGTTGATTGGGAAAATTTGACAGTTTCGGGTCTGCTGCTGGTGTCTGGACAATTCATGTTTCAAATATTTCGTTTTTAGAGCCGCAAAGAAAGATATAGCACCAGCGACGAAGGCACAAGACGAGACAGTGGTAGTATCGATAGACGCTCCAACAATGAAACCAATACCAGGAGCCTCCTCCGAAGTTGCCTGAAAAACATCCGCAAAAATAGACGAAATCTCAACGAAAACCGGGCTTCTTTCTGCACCAAAACTTAAATTAAAATAAACGAAGAAATCAAAATTTGATTACGATTTAAATAAATTATGACTTGGATAACTTGTGTTGTTGTTGTTTTATTAATTTTACATTTAATTTTATTAAAAACAATATGTAGCATCTGCATTAAGTATGTGAATTCGCTCTCTCTCTTTATAATATTAGTATAGATTACTGGGCAAGAAGCACAGGACCGGTTGATGTAGCGACGCCTGGGTGAGGCTGATGTCCAGCAGCGAACGTCTTTCGGCTGAAATTATGACGATGGTCATGATAAAAAAGTGGCTGTATTGACAACATGGCTACAGGGTACGGATGAGCTACTGATAAATGATTTATATCTGTAAATAGGTTAGGACAAACACTTTTACACGTCCTTTGTGCCCCTAAACGACCCCTGTACTGGAACTGAAGACATTACTTTGCTAAGTAAAATAAATAAATTCATTTATTTCAGGTACCACATAACCCATATTAGAACACGATTACAAAATCATAATTTCAAAACATCACACATCAATAAATACAAGCGAAAAAAAGCAAGCAAGCAAGTCGAAAAGAATGTGGCCATATTTTGTATGGCAGTAATGTTCTTAATTAAACGAAATGCTTGCTGACATTCGCTTAAACGTACCTATATAATAACTTGTAACCATAAAAAAAATCTATTCGAATGGAACGCATACTTTACTCAGTAAAATCAAAGCTTGCCCTGACAAACGCTTTAAAAGTTGTAGGTAATGTTTTGAGTATGGTATGGTATTGGATGGTAGATAATTATGAAGTTTAAAATTCGTCGTACTACATTCAAACGGGAATGTACGAATACATAGTACCGACTAGTCTTCTGCTTCTTAGTATGTCGATAGCAATCTAAATGGACTTGGCCCAGAATTCGGCTGCTTGTTTATCGTCATCTCCAGCATCCATCAGTTCCTGTAACATGTAGCTGACAGGACACGCAGGACACGATATTAAGTGTCACATCGTTTGTGGAACAGAACCACATTTACACTCCAAGGCGGAGTCGTCTATGAATCTCGACCTGAACAGGTTTTCCTTGCTTCGGCCAACCTGGGTCCGGAGTCTGTTTACCAGGTCCAGGTTACCTACAAGTACTACTTAAAACAGAACAGAACAGTTCATGAAAGCTTTCAAATGAAGCAAGATACCTCTCATCTACAAACAGTACCCGGGCGTTAAAACAGCATATCTAGTTTAGAAAGTTTGTCACATACGAGAAGGGTGATAAATAAATAAAATTTATTTAGGTCCTTTTACAAAGTATACATTTACAAACTTATAAATACTTAGTAGTACCAAGTTCTTAACAGATTGGCTTAAGGCGCGTTTCCATTATGCATACAAGTTGCATGCAATTTGTATAGTGGAAACCACAGCTTGCAAACAAGTTACAACTTGTATGCAATTAGGTTCTATCTAAAAAATCACTTGCACACAAGTGTGACGTTATACTTGCATGCAAGACTTGCATAATGGAAACGCGCCTTTAATACCTACTAATATAAAAGCTAATTTAATTTATACGTTTTTAATTACCTACGAAAAGTGCGCTGGTACTGACATTATAACTTGTGGCGACAGCTGCCTGAGCTAGGCTAATAAAAACCAGGTCATCCCCATACTAAGCGATCAGCTGATTATTTGTCCATAGTTATTTTTTAAATAATAATATCCTACTAAGTACTTAATACAAATAAAAAATTACACATTTAATAACTACATCGTTAATGAGATAGGCAGTCGCTCCATGTAAAATACTGGTATTCAGCTGCATCCGGTTAGACTGGAAGCCGACCCCAACATAGTTGGGAAAAGGCTAGGCAGATGTGTGATCATTAGTGTAAGTACTTCTAGAAGATGGAACAATGTAGGTACCTCGCTACTACTCCGCAGTCTGCGCGACAGTCCTGCAAACGATAGCTGCCAAGCCCGCTAGTAAGGGTGCTTACAACCCGGACCCCAGCACCCTGAATGCGTAACACACTTTCAAGCACAATTTGAATAAAAGAAATTGGTCACATTAGTTTGCTTCATACGTTCGAAAAACTTGACAGCTCAACAATGTAAATAACGCAATGAATGTTGTTGAACTGTCAAAATGAAAGCTATTGCTACTGTTAGTGTGTTACGAAATTACCCCGCTGATCTGTTTTAGTTATCAATTACCTGCATACCCTATTACCTATATGGGATTTAAACATAACTGTCGAAATGAGGGTGTAGTATAGGATCACCTCTGCCCAGCCCTTCGGGGAAACAAGGCGTGATGTTATCTACGGAGATCTCATTCTGATTAACTGTGCATTTCAGTGAATCAAAAATAAGAAGACTTTACTGTATTTTCAGTAGTTAGCATGTATAGCCTGAAAGCGAATAAATAATTCTAGCAAGATTGATGAAATCTTGCTCGTTCGGAAGCAGTAAATATGCATTTGGAACAAATAAATAAAAACTCAAAGTAATTATACAAAATTTACTCATAAGACAAAACCAATTACTTCGCTCATTCAATTAACTTGAACAAAATTAATTACATTGTACGTAACATACGATTTCCGGATAACGTATAAATAATTGGTTTCACCAAAGCGTTACTTTCGGGAAATTGACCAAAAAATTAACAAACTCAATCTCATTTTGAGATCGAACAAATAAATTTTTCGATCCTTCTTGGATCGGGCTGTGACTGACAATGACGAATTTTTGCCTGCTCCTGGCGACGAGTTTTCTCCTTTTAGGTAAGTTCTAGTTAATATTTTTCATCTTTAAGTATTAATTTATATTTAAATATTTATCAAAAATATATTGTTTCATCTTATTTTTTTGTATCCAGGTCCTGTATTAGCGCACTCATCAAAAAAAGAAAAGGAGAATGAAGACACGACTCCGAAGCCACACCATTCGAAGCACCATACAAAAAGTAACGACACGTCTATAAACGAAGTGGAAGAAATACCAGATGATGGTTGGAACTACGAGAACACCACGCACGTTGACGCCAGGAGGATCCTGTTCAGTAAGAGGACCGAAAAGGGGAAAAGGCCTTACATGGTAAGTATACATCGACGACAAGAACCTTGCAAGACAATGAAAGAATAAAAAAAAATAGAAACTTTTTCAAATCACTTTTTAAATCGAAACATGGGAGAAGGGGGGAGCAAAATCAATTATTTGACATCAAATTAACACGATAAGTAGGTACTACCTACAAGCGTATCGCGGAATTTAAATATCGATGACGTCACCTTGCCGTGTAGGTACCAATATGCTGCCACGTGTCAACATCGGTCACCATGGGACGTTGAGACTGAACTCAGAAGAGTAGTGAAATTGTAAATAATTTAACAATTTCATTGTTTTTTTTATTAATAGTTGAAACCGATGCTTCTCAAAAATCGCGTTACGGAATATCGTACCTATCAAAAATTATTAAGTATAATCAAGCTTTTATTGGCGCTGACATTTCGTCCAAATTCCGTTGCATCTTTATTTGTCCTTCTCAAAAATTGCGTTGAGTAATATTAAAGCATCAAGTATTAAATTTAATATGGTCAAGCTTTCATTGGCACTGCCATTTAGTCCGAATCCTGTCGCGTCTTTATTTATTCCGTGTCTCGGATAGCATGTACCTAATGCCGTCGGTCTTCTGCACCTGATCTCTCTCCGATCGTGTTGGAATACCGTCCCATCGGACCATCAGACCAAGTGAGTGAAGGCAGAGGAAGCGCATGTCTGTGGCTCTGTACACACTAGGGCCGTCTATCTCCGGCTTAATCCCCTTTGAAACCATAGATATTTTTTTATTACATTTCTATGTTTGAGACTGACTGCCGTGCAGTTTTCAAGAACTCCAAGTCAAGTCAAACTGACGTTGTTCCCATTACGAAGAACATAATTGCCAGAGCCAACTAATACCGTGGCAGTTTATGCGGGAGGGTCGTTGTTATACGTGCTGACGTTACCATGCCGTAGGTACCAATATGCTGCCACGTGTCCATCCGTTGCCATGGGAGGTTGAGATTGAGACTGCACTTTGAAACAATTTGGCAATTTCACTGGACCACAAAAAAATATAATTGCTGAATTCTGTGTGGTGCTTCTCAAAAATCGCGTTTGTACGGAATATCGTATCAAAAATTATTATAGTCAAGCTAACTATTATTGGCACTGATATTTAGTCCAAATTCCATCGCATTTTTATTTGTCCCGTGCCTTGGAGAGTAGGCACTAAAGCACTCGGTCCTGCACCTGATCTCTCTCCGATATTGTTGAATTGCCATCCCATCGCACCATGAGGATGAGGACATAGATAGAGAACCTGTATTTGAGCACTATGCTTTTACACTATAACATCTACGGCGTAATTGACTAGACTTCTTTGAGATAACTTCTAGCTTTGATTTTCAAAAACCTGAAAAATCCCAAGTAAAGCCAGGCTGACGTTGTTTCCATTACGCAGGTATACCTCCAACTGACAAAAGAATCTGCCAAAGCCCACAAGTACCGTGGCTGGTTATGCGGTGGAGTCATCGTCGATCCCTATTACGTGCTGACATCAGCGGCGTGCGTGGAAGACGCTGACAGATTCTACATTGTCTCTGGCACCACCAAATTCGTTGACAGCTTCGATTATAAGAACGACGAGTGTGTCTGCAAACATCGCCGCAAAGTTGTATGGAAATGTATTCCTAAGAGTAAGTTTTTTTTCTGACTACCCTCATTTGTTACAAATAATAAGCAACTTTGTTTCAAATGATGTAATTTTTTTTTTTCGAGTTGTTTTTATATGTCTGTATGGTTTTGCTTCAAAAGTTACACTTCTTAAAAACGATTTCTACTATTTTCTAGACTATAAATTCGACTTCCAAGACAGCATCAAATGGTCATCGAACGATATCGCAATAGTCAAAGTAGACAAAGCTTTCAAACTCGGAGTCCAGGAGAAAGGATGTGAATTCGCTGCAGAATGCATTCAGTATAACAACGTTAGCAGGGACATGGAGAAGCCAGGAACTAAGGGATGGATCGCCGGGTGGGGAAGTGGCAATAACTTCAGAGAGGTAAGGTTTTTACTGTCAGGTAAAACTAACTTTAAGTGAGACAGCATCTATATAGCCTATTCCCAGCTACGTTGGTCTCGGCTTCCAGTCTAACCGGATGCAGCTGAATACCAGTATTTTACATGGGGCGATTGCTTATCTGAACTCCACAACCCATTTACCTTTTACTTTTTCCATATACTACCAGTCTTACAAAGGGGTAATACGATACCCCTTGGCAAGACTGGTCTGGTAGTCAGATTTTCGTTATTCTGACTATCCGTAACGATGGTCATTTTTGCTGTATGTGTCTAGTATTTTTACTGTACAATTAAATTAAATTGTTTTTCTAGGGTGTATACCGTCGTCAAGGACAACACATACCCAAAAACAGCAAATGCCTCCAAGAAGCCAAAGTGTGCATTATGGACAACGAATCATGCGCTAAGAAATGGGCACAGAGGTTCAGGGAAATTATCACCCAGTACATGATCTGCACCAAAGATGTCATGAAGAGGCTAAGTGAACTGTGCGAGGTAATTGGTAGTTATACAGCGAAAGGAGGGTTTAAAAAAATGGGCTATAAATTTAGATACCAGACAAAAACATCACTATAAGGAAAATGCCGTCACTTCGCGTCCAACATAAGAAAGTCCGATTCGTGCGATAAAGACAAAACGTCCTCTTTCTCCAAATACTTTGAAAGCTTGTAGTTCCTTAATTTCTTCATCGTTATTAAATTGACTTTTTGGATTGTCACTTTTTACAGAAATCAATCTCATTTCAAAAGGGTTTCTTTGAAATAAGATTGAATTCTTTAAAAGTACACCAATTAACTACTTCATTCAACCCGCACTGAGCTCGTGTGATGGATAAAGGTCCATTCCACATATACAGAGAGATCTATGTCCCCGTAGTTGTAACATTATACGCCGCATATGCTGACAGCTAAATCACTACATTACTATTTATAGAAAAAATATGCTAACTGCACGGATGTAGAATCCAGACGGCAAACCGATGTAGAAATTCCAACTAAGACATACAATGTTGACTTGGGGAGACATTTGAAGGACCCTAATGACTACACAGCGAGAAGATCTTCTATGCAAGGAGGTTTCTGTGAGGTTAGTGAACTATTTCTGATTAAGGACCTACCTACTTCACCTGCCTTACCACATCCTGAATTTCGGATAATTTGTATGCCAAAACGTTTCATACAAATTCTGTTTTTGTGAGGACATGTGTAGGTAGTGAAAGTGGCAGTAGGTGTATTCAATTTTAGATCGGATAGTTTTAAATTAGTAAGTAGATAGATACGACGAAATAAAGATAGACGAAAACGATGAACGTAAGGTAGGACGCCTTCAAGCTAGGTGGAGCGACGATCTTCGCAGGGTGACTGGTAGCAGCGGGATGAGAGTTGCCGAGAATCGAGCTGAATGGCGTACAAGCGGAGAGGTCTATGTCCAGCAGTGGACTGCTGTGGGCTGATGATGATACTTTACTACTTTACTGTACACCGACATTTTACGAAAGCGCCTTTGCAAAACTCTAAATATATCAGCGTACAACGGCGGTCTTATCGCTAATAGCGAAGCTGTATTAAAGACATTGCGTAACACACGATCAATCGGAATCTCAATCATTTTGAAGCAAATTGCTAATCCATTGCTTCATAAGTTCGAAAAATTTGTCTGCTCAACAAGTAAATAACGCAATGAATGTTGTTGAACTGTCAAAATGAAACTGATTCTGATTGATCGTGTGTTACGCAATTAGGGTGCTGGTTAAGGTACCTACCTTAACCAGTTCATATCAACAATATTATTACCTACCTGTTTTCAGAATGACCACGGCGGCCCCTTGTTAGTGAGATACCAAGGCAAAGAGCGAGTGATTGGTGTCATTTCAGCTTGTAAAATTGACCCCAAAAGTCACAGCTGTCATGGTCCCTTCTTGTATACCTCAGTCTATAGGAACCGTCAGTTTATCTCTTGCGCTATTCATAAGGATGTCGAGTAAGTATTTTGATGCATTTTAATTTTTCTTTAGCCCCATATACAGTTTAGGTTAGTTCAGAAACATTCCCGCAATATCAACGCTGGAAACAACGTTTAGAAACTGTTTTGTGTTACCAGCCAGTTGTGTTAGCGTTGCCAGCAACACTGCAACATGAATTTTGCAATGTTGCCAACAACATGAGTTCCATAATGCAAAAATATGTTGCTGACAAAATGTAGTGCAACGTTTGTTTTCCATGAATATGAATCTTAAAATTGTTAAAGACATATACGTATTTTACTCTTACTCAATAATTTATTGTTAAATACATCTATTTTTCTGTGTTCAGGGAGAACTGCAGAAGAGTGTTCCGGTCAGGTATAACTCACGAAGAATGGTCGGTTTCTTGGGATAATGTGGAGTAAGTATTGTCAAATTCATCCTTATGTTTTCTATGAAATTCAGTATTTTAATCGTTTGACATTTATTTACAGTGACAGCGGCGAAACCAAAACTGATGCTATTAATAGGTGAATAAGAAATATTTTATTTAATTTTCCAAATAATTTGTATATTTATAGCAATAGGTTTCTAGATGAGCAATTTAATTAATTTGTCAAAATAGTAAAATCCAATGATGACGCCTCTGACCTATAGGACGATCTAGAAAGGCTTGTGCACAGTGTCAAACCAACAAGATGCATCTAAATCTAAGCAAATGTTTCCTTGTTAAATACACGCGAAAGCATTATCTAATAGACCAAGACATCGATATATCGATATCGATGGAGTAAAAATTGCGGAAGTGGAAAAACTTTTTTATGCATGCGGTGTTTGCCTGTAAATGATTGTTGCACACACACTTACGCATGTTACATTTAGCATAGAATCGGTGTAAACAATTGTCGGTGAACCAATAAAAATAAATAAATTGCAACATCCCACTGGTGGGCAAAGTCCTCTCCTCATGACTTCCAGCTCTTTCGATACAGGGCTATAGTGGACCACAACTCATTTGTTTTCTCCAGATGACCTATTTAATTCGCTTTTATATTTTTCCAGAGACGAGAAACCCGAAACAGCAGCAGCGGCAGAAGGGTTTGAATAAAATTATTGGTTTATTATTTTTCTAACGTCCTAAAAGCGATAACAGATATCAATAATATTTTCTCTGATTGCAGGGATGATGATAAGTCATCGGACGAGAGGTAAGCCACGGTCACAGCAAGAAGCAACATTTTCCAGAAAAAAAACCAGTATAAATATTAATCATCATTTACCATTCACAGCGACTCAAAGGAAGAAAAGGGCGCCTTGAGACAACTTGAGTATACATCACATATTTTTAAATAAACCTTTTACAATTTGTAATTCAGCACCAAGATATTTTATGAATCATAACATTTATTACAGCGAAAGTAAAGCAAAGAAGCCAGACAAGGAGAAGAAAGGAAAAGCTGTAGAAGACGAAAAAGATTCAGGTTCGGAGGCAGAAGAAGATGACAAAGCAACCACTGAAAAGCCAAAGAAAGAAAAATCAGAAAAACACAAGAAGAAGTCTAAGTCCAAGAAACATAAAGCTAAAGAAGAGAAATCAGAAAGTAGTAGTCCGAAGGCTAAAGACGGTTCTGGTGAACCCCAAATTAGAGGCAAAAAGGATCCTGTCTCCTATGAGTCCAGTAAAGATGAGAATGTAAATGAACCAGACAACGAATAGAACCTGGCTCAATATATCATGTAAGATAAATAATAAGAATGGCGTTTCATTTTAGAAATAGATTAGTCCTGAAAACAATATAACCTATACATATTTTAAACTAGCTGCGCCCCGCGGTTTCACCCGCATAAGTTTCGATCCCGTGGAATATCAGGATAAAAAGTATCCTATATGTTATTCCTGGTTATAAAACATCTGTGTGCCAAATTTCATCCAAATCCGTTCAACAGTTTTTGCGTGAAAGAGTAACAAACATCCATCCATCCATACAAACTTTCACGCTTATAATATTAGTAGGATTAAAGAGGGGCTTGTGAGTCGTGGCTAAGTAATAACAGTCGCTTGGGTCGATCGATCAGCCGGTCGATTCTGCAAAAATCTCACAGTGAAAACTCAAGTGGAGTGAGCTTGATGTGAGTTGTCAGTAGTGTCAATCCCCAGCATTATTTGGAATGACAGCTCACTCCACGCTCACTTCACCTAAGTTTTCAGTTCTAGTTTCAGAATCGCACTGCAGGTTAAGCTACTTTTGCCACGATCGGATGGCCATCTTTACTGACGGGTCTTGCCGCTCCGTGCCTTGGAAAGCACGTTAATACGTTGGTCCCGGCTGTTATTCGCGGATCTTTGACTGTCGTTACAGGTCGTCAGAAGCTCGAAAGTCTGACAACCAAGGGTTATCGTATTACCCAGTAATCAGGTTGTGAAGTTCAGGTAATAGGCAGTCATTCCATGTAACATACTCACATGTAATATGCTCTCAGGTGGTTCAGTTAGTTTGGCGACCTCAACATAGTTGGGAAAAGGCTTGGCTGATGATGACATATTATTATAAATTAGTCGCTTTTCGTGTCTGCCTGTGTGACTACGTTGCTCTTCTAAACTAAGTACGGCTTTTCCTGAGATATTTATTAAATTAAGAGCTGATTTTTCCATCTCCAAATAACTTTTATTCGAGGAACAAAATTGACTATTGACAAGTTTATCAGATGATTGAAAAATCAGCCCTTAAGTTATTAACTTAAGGGCTGATTTTTCAATCATCTGATAAACTTGTCAATAGTCAATTTTGTTCCTCGAATAAAAGTTATTTGGAGATTATATTTGGAGAAAGTTATAGGTGAAGTGAGCGTGGAGTGAGCTGTCATTCCAAATAATGCTAGGGATTGACACTACTGACAACTCACATCAAGCTCACTTCACTTGAGTTTTCACGGTGAGATTTTTACAGAATCGACCGGCTGTCACCCCATCCGATGACACTATTGCTCACTTCAAGCTCATTTCACGGTGAGATGTCTTACAGAATAGCACTAGGTACTGTTGGTCGCAGTGGACGATTCCGTCTACATTTTCATACAAAGTGAAGCTAAGCTCACATACGTGGCTTAACATATGATTTAGAGAGAATAGAAGGAAAAGAATGAAAGAAAGAAAATACGTTTATTTGTGGTATACATGACGCAAAAAAGAACATAAAAACGAATAAAGAAAAACACAATAAGAAATACGAATGGGATTAATACACATTTTTCTTGTATGGGAAAGAACGTAACTTTTTATTATTGTCAAAAAATCCTAACTTCAAAATCATAAAAGTACTTTTCTAGACCCCGATAAACAACTTCTTTTTAAATTACTCACGGGGTCATACAGGGCCAAATATGTTTTTTGTTGTTATTCCGCTTCGATTAGGAACTTCAGATTTACGCAGCACATGTATTCCTTGTTAGTTCTGCAATCTCTATCTGGATTCTTGTACAGAGTCACAAGTGCTTGGTATCTGCCTGCATCGTTGCTGTTCAGTGGAAAGTTGTCAGTATCCAATATGAACTCTTTGATTGGATAATCGCCCTGTGTAAATGAGAACCGATTTAAATAACGGAAGTTTAAAGGATACAAAAAAAAACAAAGTCTATTCAAACTTATGTTTCAAATTGATGTTATTTCAAGTTAAACAAATATCAACTTTATAATAATGAAAATTAAGTTGATTTCTGAGTGACTATCACTATTGAAGTTATAAAAATGTTAGATGTTGTAGCGTCAACTGAATGATGGACTTAAGACGGACGGACTTAACTTACTTAGGACGTTTTTTTTTTCAACTACCAAGTACCCACGTATATTCAAATCACAACTGAAATGGCTATAATCACAAATAAGTAGGTACCATTTTTTTTTATTTGACAATTTTATAAACATTTAATATCTCTGACTGTACAGTCACGACCACCAATATTTCAACTCTTGGCTACTTTCAATTGCGATTTTTTCGTGAAATAACGAATGCAACGTTGAAATGTTACGGCGCATTATATAAACCTATGGGTTTGCAAATGCTATGTTCGTAACAACATAAAATTTCATTAAAAAATAAAGGAGTAAATCGCTTTTGAATAAAGCCGAATGTATACATACTTTTGCTCGTGACTGTACAAACGCCAGCACAACAAGCTACTACAATCTGTCAAATATTTTAATAGATTTTCAACTTTACTGATAAAGAATTATGTTCAAGGTTGATTGGGAAAATTTCACAGTTTCGGGTAGCGTGATATGCTGGCGTGTACAAAGACTTAGACCGAATCTTACAAAAACATAGCTATAAAAGTCGAAAAGAGATGCCCATACTGTAGGTTTTTATTAGACTGGCAAAATAAAAATGATCCAACGACAAAGTACAGACGCCAGCAGGTCAAGCTACCCGAAACTGTCAAATTTTCCCAATCAACCTTGAACCTTTTTTTTTTTTTTAAGGATGGGAAATCACCAAATGACTCCTCCCGCTTTGGGTGGAGCAGAAGGGAGTGTCAGACTCTTACTGACTAAAACCCACCCGTGTTCCTTCCTTAGCCCTTTATGTTCCAGGGCAGCGGTAAACCCTTTCGGATGTTCCCGCTACCCTGGCAGGCTTCGGCCCTATGGGGCCCCGTCTCTTTTGCTGACATCTCTTTGAGGCGCGCGTAGAACAGTGCCCTGCGCTGGGTTGCGATAGTCGCTCCTTCCATGCCACCATGAGATCGCACCGGAGGTTCATCCGCTCCGCCGCAGTTTGGCGCGGATACGGAGTTTCCCCCCGGCGTAGTGCCTCCGCGCGCCAATCATATAGGCGCGCGAGGACTATCGCCTCCAGATCCCATGGTGGCAGTCCGGCAAGGAGGCTTGCTGCCTCGCCCGAGATCGTGCGGTAGCCCCGGATCAGCCTTACGGCTACCACCTTTTGGGGCGCGTTCAGGTAGTGTGCGGCTCGAAGCCGCAGTGAACGCGCCCATACCGGGGCCCCATATAGGGCCATGGACCGCACGACCCCCGCGTAAAGCCTCCGGCAGGAGGCGTTTGGCCCCCTCAGGTTGGGCAAGAGCCGCTTTAGGGCGGCCCCGGCCCGTTCCAGTTTGGGGGCCAAACGTCGGAAATGCTCGACGAAGTTCCATCGGCTGTCGAGGACGAGACCCAGGTACCTCATCGTGGTCTCGACGCCGATGTGAACCCCTCCTACCACTAGTTGGGATCCCGGAGGTGGCCCATGAAAGGACATGGCCTCGGACTTGTGCAATGCCACCTCGAGACCCAACCGCCGGATCCTTTCCACGACTATCGCAACCCCGCGTGTCATCGCGTCGGCCGCCGCCTGATGCGACCTCCCCTGCGCCAGGACCAGCGTGTCGTCAGCGTAGCAAACTACGCTGACGCCTTCAGGGAGGTCGGCCCGCAGCACCCAATCGTAACCGATGTCCCACAGGAGCGGCCCCAGAACCGATCCCTGTGGGACACCGCACGACATCTCTCGCCGGTTCCAGTTCCCGTCGCGACCGGGGTAGATGATGGCTCTGTCCGTCAAATACGCCCCGACTACTCGACGGAGGCAGGTCGGCACCCGGTGATACCGGAGTGCCTTCCCAATGCAGCTCCAGGGCAGGGTGTTGAACGCGTTGGCGATGTCGAGTGACACCGCCACGACCACCCCACCCCGGGACACCGCGTCCCCCGTCGTGAGGGCTCTTACGTGCATGATGGCGTCCACCGTAGAGCGCCCCTTGCGGAAGCCAAACTGGCAATCCGCAAGATCCGGCCCAGTCCTCCCCAGGTGCCCGACGAGGCGACCCGCAATCACTCTCTCAAAGAGCTTGCCAACCTCGTCGAGCAGCACTATGGGCCGGTATGCGGACGGAGAGTCCGCAGGGCGCCCCGGCTTCTGAATGAGGACCAGCTTCCCCGTCTTCCAACGGAGTGGAAACTGGCCTCTCTCCATGCATGCGCTTAAGAGCGCCTCCAGTCGAGGCCCGAGAGCCCTCGAGGCCAGGACCCAGGCTTTACCCGGCAAGCCGTCGGGTCCTGGGGCGGTGTTTTTGACCTTCAGCCTGCCTACCGCCGCTCTCAGATCTACCCCGGTCACTTCAGGGGTGTCGTCGTCGTCGTCCGCGTGGTCCGCTTCGGGCACCGCAAGTGGCGGAGCCATAGGCGGGGGAGTATGCTCCCCCCGTGAAGGGAACAGAGCGCTCACCACCTCCTCCACCAGCTGAGGGCGGAGACTCTGAGTCAGCGGGGGGGCCCAGGTGCGGAGTTTATTCCGCACCATTTTGTAAGGGCGCCCCCATGGATCTCTGTTCAGAGTCTCCAGCATCTCCTCGCGGGTCGTATCCTTGGCCCGCTGGATAGCCTCTCGGACGGCGGTCTTCGCCGCTCTGTACCCCTCGTACAGCTCCGCCTCTGTGGCTTCCGCATCCGGAGGGCGGATGCGGTGCCTGCGGTGCCTGGTGTACCGGTGTCATCAACCTTGAACCTTAATAAATTACAGATAAAGTTGAAAATCTATTACAGAAATTTGTGCGTGCCGATCTCATCCAAATCCATTCAGCCGTTACAGCGTAGAATAGGATACGTGCAGCCTTTTTGAAAAATATATTGAGAGGTGTGGTTGGTTATTTATAATTATGAAGTTTGTTTGCAATACGTACCGCTGGAAAAGGACACTCGTCGGGGATTCCAAAGTATTTTATATACCTATAATAGTGGCTATCTGGCCCCTTTGCCACCTCACCGCAGAGGTCGCATATCTCGTGCGTTAAAATTATTTCGTACTTTCCAGATGCTTCCTTTTGCACAATTATTTCCAGCTGAAAAACAATTAATATTGTACTGGTAACACTAAACCGAGCGTGTTGCTGGCACTTTTATGTCTTTTGGTATGACAGTTGGTTTAATAGTTGGTGGAAGGGTATACTTAACATCTTTTTGGTCATAGTCGTAGTGGTCTTTTTGGTCGTTGTCATTACAATGATTTTGATAAAAGAATTATATTACATTATTATTATTATAGGAATTAGGTACCTACACTTCATTTGAAATAAGATTAGACACTTAAACAAACTTTTTTTACAGTCCGTTCAACCGATTTTAACTTCTATTCCGTAGACATAAGGATGGCATTAAAAGCAAAAAAGTGGTTACGACAAATACGTTAGTGGCATGACAAATGGCAGCTGCAGTAAATAGTTGGTAAACTATTTGCTGCAGCTGCCATTTGTCATGCCACTAACGCAATAGAAGTCAAAATCGGTTGAACGGACTGTAAAAAAGTTTTATTTAAATGTCTAATCTTATTCCGAATGGAGTACATACAAGTAATTTTCTATACCCTACATATGAGCAGTGGCAGTGGTAATGGCCCTGACTAGTCGTAGGTCGTGGGTTCGAACCATAGAAATGTAAAAACAGGAGAAGTGGCAAGGAGGCGTGTCTGTGTCGTCGCGGCATGCCCGAAATGATCATGGACTAGGGCAGGCAAATGGCCGTCTCCGCGAACTAGTGCGCTTTCGACCGTGATCGTGAAAAATATAAGAATGCCGTGTTGTTTAGTGGTTTCTTGTAAAAACCGAAGCCAAAACCACAACTTTGTAAATCGTGTAATCACTTACCATATATAAATACAAGTATTTTACTATATTTGTCTTTAAAATTATGAAATACAACTACTTAATTGTAAAATATTTCTTGGTTTTACTACGCTAATTTTGTTTTCAAATATCGCAACGACTGTACTATTTTCGCAGTAAATACATTGCTCCTTAACCACTGCCTAAATATATTACTAAGTGACTAGACAAGCAATGTAAAATCACAAAACGATACTTTATTTATGCGGTGCATCGCATGGTACGGCCGCTGCTGGTTGCGGCTAGCTAGTGATGTGGCTGTGCAGATCCACTAGCGTATAGTTAATTTTACAATTTGTCAACCGTTTTAACCCAGTTGGAAGACCTAAAAAGATGACGTTTAAATCCGGTTGGAAGACCCTTAAGAAGATGTAATATAATGTTTAAAAAAATTATTTCCTTTTTTTTTTGTTTTGCTAGTTTTTATTGATTTATAATATAATATTTTCTGGACATATCTTTTTATTTAATTTTCAGAACCCCAAATTTTTTTAGTACAATAATAAATGGGATAATAGATAACTTTCCGATTTAGTCAATCACTAGCGTATACTTATAATAAATCTGTGGAAGTGAAAATTCTGTACATTGAAAATATCAAAAATATAAATGGCAGGGGGTGTTACTAGACCGACACCGAACCCAAAAATGTGATAAAAAAATTTTTTGTCTGTCTGTTTGTTCAGGCATCACGCAAAAACTACCGGTTCGATTACGATGAAATTTGGTATAATTATTCTTTAATATCCTGGGCAACACATTGGGTACTTTTTATGCCGGAAAAGTATCTTCTAAATAGATAAAACTCAAAGGTGACTGACTGACATAGTGATTTAACAACGCACAGCCCAAACCACTGGAGGGATCCGGCTGAAATTTGGCATGCAGGTAGATGTTATGACGTAGGCATCCGCTAAGAAAGGATTTTGATAAATTCTACGCCCAAGGGGATAAAATAGGGGATGAAAGTTTGTATGAAAAATCTTATTCCTTGAGTTAATAAACTTGAAACTTAGCACGAATACTTATCTTAATAAATAATGAAGATTGTCAGTTTTTTTTTCTTCTAATCTACCCCCTAATAAGGGATTGGGGGGTTTCAAAGTTTGTATGGAAGAATTTTAGCGCGCAGTCCGGTTGACTCGAAACTCAGTATTTATACCTAATATTGAAAGTAAAGAATAATGTGTATCAGGGTTTTTTGAAAATCTACCCCTGACGGGCTGAAATGGGGTAGTAAATTTTTCAGGGGAGGATTTTACTGCATGTCTTGATTAACTCGAAAATTAGTATAAATAATCTTTGAGTCAAGTTATGAATACATCCCAAACGATTTTTTTTAATTCCACCCCTTTGGGGGTGAAATGCGGGGATACAGTTTATATGAAAAATCTTATTCATTTAGTTAATAAACTTGAAATTTGCCTAAGTAAGTAATAAAGTTTATCATTATAAGTTTTTCAAAGCTACCCCTCAAAGGGGGATATAGGGGTGTTCTCTACGACATAAACTTGACAGTTTATGTCGAAGAAATTAAATGCGCGGTCTGAGGAACTCGAAACTCAGTATTGATACTTTTGACAGAAAATAATTCATAATAAATATGTAAAGTTGTCGAAAATTTACCACTGACGGGACAAAAACGGGTAATTCGGTTTTTAAGGAGAGGATTTGAACTTGAAACTGTATGTTACATTTTCACGCCTAAACCACTGAACTTCTGATTTGGCATAGATATAGATGGCATCCTGGGGAAGCACATACTTTTTATCCTGTTAGCACGTTCCCGTGGGATAATTTCCGACATCCACGCGGGCGAAGCCGCGGGCAGAAGCTAGTGTAAAATAAATGGCTTTTGCACAGCACAACGATAGCGATGTTTATGTGTAAGTTGTACGGTGCATGGTAAATGCACGCTGTGTTTGTTGTTACTGGAGATGAAATGTGGGTTCATCATTATGACCCTGAACGTAAGCAAGAGTCCTGGGCCCCAAGTCTGCTATTACAATAGTGTCAGAATGGTCTATCATTGATTTCATCATTGTTGATTTTGACAAGTTTGGTAATCTACTAACAAAATGGCGTCATTATGACTTTCCAGTGGTCAACCACTGACACTCCATTGAAAGAAATGGCATAGAATGGTAATCTCGTACATAATGATAAATGAATGACTGACTTACATTAAACCCTTGACTTGTATAAAACACTAATAAATAATATGTAAAAATATATATAAATGAAATCTGGCATAAATAAAGTAGTGGTAGTTTTTCGAAAATCATTTTTACTAACGGGTTTTATAATATTGGCAATACGACAATGTCATTATGACACAATTCTATTACGAGACCATTGACCGACCAATGATCGCCATAAGAATTTAGCAGATTACGAACTTTAAGCAAAATGACAATGGGAATGGGAATGGGATCGTGTTGGAATGACGAATTTATAAAAATAGCAGACTTGGGGCCCTGTAGTGGCACAAGAAGGGTAATGCGCTCCCTAAGAAATTCAAAGTCGTTCCGTCCGCCGGAAAATCATGGCCACAGTGTTTTAGGAATCAAAGGGAATTTTGCTGATTGAGTACACAAAAAAGGCGAAATCATAAACGCATCAACCTACGCATCCACTTTACGAAATTTACGGCTAGGAATTAAAGAAAAAAGACGGGGTAAACTGACCACGGGTGTGCTGCTTCTTCACGACAACGCCCCTGGTCGCACAGCCTGTGCGAGATTGTGGTTTAGAAAAAATAAACCACCCTCCCTATAGCCCGGACCTAGCCCCGAGTGATTATTATTTGTTCCCTAATTTAAAAAAAAAGTCCTTCGTGGAAAACGATTGTCCAACGATGAAGAGGTCAAGGCAGCAATGAATGCGCATTTTTCAGAGAAAGAGAAAAGTTTTTTTTTACAGGGTATTGAAAAGTTAATTTCGAAATGTAATAAATGCATTAAGGTAATGGGAGATAACATGGTAAAATAAACATTATTTTAATTGAAATTACGTTTTTTTTCAAGCCGATACCGAGAATACATTAAACGTACAATCTAAGAACCATTAAAAAGATAGTCAATCACTTTGACCATTTCAAAACCTAGCAAATTTTTGGAACTTATCTACTAGGTTTTTTAGTGGTTATTTGTATTGCTAACGTAACGCACATAAACAAGAAAATTAACCATTAAAAAGCCTAGTAAGCTGCCTTGCTAATATTTTGGAATTAAAAAAAAAAAAGAATAGGGCTGCATTGACCTTAAAATAATATTAAAGGCTCACCATCGTATCAGGTCCAACGTCCTTCAGTAATTTGATATCTCCGTGCATATAGGCAATGGTCTCGTTGTAGCGTCCCACGTTGACTCCCGAAGTGTCCACGAATTGTTCGCTCTCTTCGTCACAGCACTCCATTTGAGAGTCCATGTTCACTACATAGTTCTTGGGAAGGAAAATTATTTGAGCAATTTAGTACAAAACCGCGAAATATAGGTTCACTTCCGCCTTACCCTTCCGGGATTACAGGTGTGATGTTATGTTTAGTTTAAAACCTACAATACTACCAGTAAAAGATTGTGCATCGGCAATCTTCATGTGTGGTCGACTGCGTCGTTGGTCTAGTGGTCCGCGAGAGTTGTACCATACTGGGTTCGTTTCACGGTTAAAACAGTGTTAAGCCCGCTTTCCCCATTATAGTGAACTTAATAGGGTAGTTTCCTGGGTAAAGAAATAATTATTATATTTAGTCCGTCAGTTAGATTATCGAAAAATAATGGACACGTATTTTTTCTTTTGTCAATCAAACAAAAAATGCCAAAGATAAAGCGCGTCAAAATTTGGGAGTGGGTCGTGACGTCACGCCATGCTAAAAAGTGATATCTACATCATTTTTTTATATAAAATTGTCAAAAGAAAAAATACGGGTCAAATATTTTTTGATAATCTGACGGAATAATTAGATTTTTTTAGGAAACTACCCTATTGGTCCACTTTTACACAGGTATAAACCTGTGCCTACTCTGGGAAGAATAATACAGGTGTTTTTTCAATTTTTCCAATGATCAAACATTTACCTAGCTGTTGCGCTAACAACCACTTTTAATTTCAATTTTATGAGTTGGCCGCGCGGTTGAAATGGACACCTGGGATCAACTAGGTAGTTTTCATGAAAACTACTAAATAAAAAAGAAAACTTACTAATTCAGGCGAGTCAGCACGACAAAACCGTAGCAAATAAATCAGTACAATATGAATCATTACAGCAGCTCATCAGTATCTTGAAACGCAAAATGAGCTGTATTAAATCCTCGCCTCATTTAATATAGGTATTGCTAAAATTGCGTGCACCATCAGATATGGTGGGACATGTCACTTTATTTGTCTGTAGTGATACCATCACACGGGAAGTGTTTTTTAAACATGTTATAAGTTGTTAATTAGGTAGAGTATGTTGTGATAACGTATAATTATGTATGGTAGGCTGAAAAGGTTCATTTGAACCCATTTATTTGTAAAGAAAGGTACGACAAAAAGTAATGATATGTTTTAATTTTGTTGTTGAATAATGTTGTTTCAATGGGAAATATTTTCTCTCTGCCTGCCTTTCCCATTTCATTTGGGGTCGGCTCTCCTCGTAATTCTTCGCCAAAGTTTCGGTTTCTGGGTCGCGAACTTGCGAGTCATTCACTGGCTTGCTTCAGATCGTTGTTGACTACAGACATCCGAATGAGAGGCTTATTCCACTTTTCCCCGTTGGATGATCCCCATTGATGGGGATTAGTGAACTTTTTGTTCACTATTCCCCGTTGACCCAAAATTTTTATTTAATGGGGATAAGTGAACTAAAAAGTTCAATAATCCCCATTAGGTAGGTACGTTAAAAAAATAAAATATATGAATCATGTTACATTTATTAATTAAAAATATAACTTTCTTATACCTAATAAAGTCACAGATTGTTACAATCATTAATTTAAAATTGTAGCATGAAAATATTTCTTTCTTATACCTTGTAAAATCAAAGATTACAATCACTTAAGTTTTTCTAATTAGGTACGTTAAATAAAAACAATATAAAAATAAAATATATGAGTGATGTACTTTTATTTTTATAAGGTAAGAACAAAATTTTAAATTACCTACATACCTACTTTACGATTTTATTAGAACGAAAAACAGATTGTTGCCCCAACGAAATTGTTCTAACGATGTTTGGGAATAAGACCTTATATCTATCTATCTAATAAGATACACAATACTGTAAAAGATGCTCATTTTCTAGAGGCGCGCGCGCAAGGCGGTGGCGGAGCGGGGTGCGAGTTAGCTCGTATGTGATTGGTCGACCCATCTTTTGTTTTTGTTTCGTAGTCGTTAAGGGTTAGTAGTGTGTAGTGTAGTTCAAGCGTGCAGTTCTTATCAGTTCGCAGTTATTAGTTTAATATAGGAATAAATAAAGGAAATGGCTGGTAGTTCAACTGACGTTTGTTTAGAGTACGTTAAAAAAGGTAAAGCTACCATACTTCTCCGGGCCGGACATCAATACAGTAAAAAATGCAAATATAAAAATGGTGGAGTTTTGTGGGAGTGTACCACAAGAAAACAAAGTAAATGTGCCGGATCCATCACTGTCATGGTAAGTTACTTATTATATTTTGTGATTAATAATGACAATAATAACTCAGGTTATGTGTGTTATCAATATCACGTTTATCAATATCAAAATTTAAAAATCAACGTTAAAGTTTAAACACTGTTTCTGTCATGGCGGCACGTGTGACGTCATTCTTTTGTCAAACAAGTCTATTACACCTAGTGTAAAAGAGTGTAGCTGAAGTGAATTGTATATATTTAATTATTATTACATATTTTAGTTAAGCATAAAGTGAAATATGTTTTGTTGAACTATTCTGATAGGATAACAACAATTTGTTATAAGTTTTAAAGGTTGTTAAATAGCCTATTTAATTTTGTATTCTATGTAAGTGCAATATTGTTTACCTAAAAAAATAATGTAAAGTTAATTATTATTACTTAATTTTACAGGACAATCAAGTTGTAGCTGAGAAACGACACAATGTTTGTGAACCTGATTTTGCGCGGAATGAAGTTACCTTGAGGTTATTCAAACTAAAAACTACACTTGCGGATCCAGAAGCACCTGCTATTCCCACTGCTTACAACGCGGCTGTGAGCTCACTAAAAGATACCGGAATTGACAAAATAAAAGAATTCCCTGCCCTGAAGTCTATCAAAACAACATTATATAACCACAGAAATGCAGCATTTGAAGTAAGTAAAATTGAGTTCAAAAATGTTGAAGAAGTTAAAGTACCTCCAGCTCATCAGGAATTTATTTTAGCAGACTACAATGACAGTGGTATCCGTGTAATAGCTTTTTGCTCTGAATTTGCCCGACATCAAATGAAAAATTTGAAGATGTTCTTGGGTGATGGAACGTTTTGGATCTGTCCATCTCCCTTTTACCAACTCTACACCATTCATGGGGATTTGGGCAGTACAGAAAAACACATAAACATTGTGCCACTTGTTTATGCCCTCATGAGCCATAAAAATCAACAAACATATGAAATTTTATTTAGTATGCTAAAATCTGCATTACCTGATTGGAATCCAGAAATATTTAAATGTGACTATGAAGTGGCTCCGATGAACGCAATGCGAAATGTTTTTGTAAATATATCTATTAGCGGCTGTTATTTCCATTTCACCCAGGCAATATGGAAGAAAGGAAAACAACTCAAACTAACAAAAGATAAATTAACCAGAAGACAAGTTGCACTTAGCACTGCTTTGGCTTTGTTACCATCAGATAAAATCATTGCGGGTTGGTTTTATGTTGCCTCTCAAAGCCCTGATAATGATAATAGCAAGGAGTTTAGAAATTACATGCTCAGACAATGGCTACAAGATGATTTTATTAAAACGTGGTGTGTATTTGGACAGACTCATCGCACTACGAATTTAGTCGAAGCATGGAATAATAAAATAAAAAAGCGTGTGAAAATAAAGAAACCCAACATTATGAAGCTCCTCACAGCGTTGGCTGAAGATGCATCGTATTACGAAGTTCTTGCATTGGGGGTTTCTGAAAATAAAGGTATAGCGGAAAAAACAAAAAAAAGCATCAATCGCGATAATTATATACAGGAGGTCCAAATGGAACTCATTAATAATGAAATTACGATTGGGCACTGTTTAGAAAAACTTAAGTGAGTGTAATCTTTGATTTTACAAGGTATAAGAAAGAAATATTTTCATGCTACAATTTTAAATTAATGATTGTAACAATCTGTGACTTTATTAGGTATAAGAAAGTTATATTTTTTATTTTAAATTAATAATTGTACAATCTGTGATTTTACTAGGTATAAGAAAGTTACATTTTTTATTTTAAATTAATAATTGTACAATCTGTGATTTTACAAGGTATAAGAAAGAAATATTTTCATGCTACAATTTTAAATTAATGATTGTAACAATCTGTGACTTTATTAGGTATAAGAAAGTTATATTTTTTATTTTAAATTAATAATTGTACAATCTGTGATTTTACTAGGTATAAGAAAGTTATATTTTTTATTTTAAATTAATAATTGTACAATCTGTGATTTTATTAGGTATAAGAAAGTTATATTTTTAATTAATAAATGTAACATGATTCATATATTTTATTTTTTTAACGTACCTACCTAATGGGGATTATTGAACTTTTTAGTTCAATTATCCCCATTAAATAAAAATTTTGGGTCAACGGGGAATAGTGAACAAAAAGTTCACTAATCCCCATCAATGGGGATCATCCAACGGGGAAAAGTGGAATAAGCCGAATGAGAAGGGGCACCTGGGGGGAGGGGGACCTGTGTGCGTTACCCTGGCAAAATGTTTTGAAAGGTGAGACCATGACAAATAATCAGTGTATCATGAGGGGCAATTTGTTTACTAATAGCAAAATTTGTGTGAATTGTGGTTTAAAAGTTATTTGAGAAAAACACATTTTGCTTTTACGTGACCTTTTTAATTTGGTCGGCTTATTAGAGAATTTCCGACATATTCTTGATTTTTATATAACTTTCATTACAGCCGTAATTGAAAGCTAAAATTAACAGGAATGAATGTTCATGAACAATTTTAATTTGTTTAAAGTATGCCACGTTTCTTACCTGATTATATGGACTTTGACATAACACTGACATTAAACACTTGCCTTACTACCACAAAACAGTGTTTATCAGTTGTTTAGGCTAAACACATTTTAAACACCTTTTCTTTACTACAAAGGGGAGGATTTTGCTATCAATAAAAAAGGGTATCGGCTAGAAAAATAGAATTTAATTTACCCTCAACCTCTAAGCGGCGAAATATTAAAGCACATACAATCACAACATTAAAGTTTTCGAATGTAAACGACTATTAATGAATTATATTCATGTAATATCTAGCTACCAGGATCCATGACGTAATAACAAGAATCGACTCCACAAGCGTTGCAAAATAAAAATAAAAAGCCAAAAATAAAGTGTTTAATAAATTTATTAAAAAAAAAACAAACAGAACAAAAAAAAACGCTCGTCCATGCTTGCTACCCAACGTTATAAAATTATAAAATAAACTAGTAAATAGCGGTATGTGTTAACAAGTTATATACATAAATATATAATTTACTAGCTGCTGCCCGCGACGTCGTCTGCGTGAAGGCTCTACAGCACCAAAAATACCTAAGATGCCTGTGTTTCTATAGCATTATAAGTAAACAACTTTTAAAATAGCATTAAAATATAAGTTTTTTTTGCAAGCGAAGCAAGTGAAGAGAGCTAAATGGGAATCCTGCTGAGTTCAGTCATTAGATGTGACTGAAGGAAATAGAGAAAATAATGCAGGAATACATTCCAGGACACAAAAGAGTAAAAATACGTACAAAGGTATCACACCTTACAACACTTCCCTATAAACTACGTTGTTAGTTATGCTGCCAGGAGCCAAAATGTAAAGAGAGACAGGACTGGTGACGCGAGAGCAAGCGACGTACAGTTGGCCGTGTGAGAAGCAACTCGTCCTGAGGTCGACACCCGCTGCTCTCAGTGTCTGCCCCTGCGACTTATTGATGGTCATCGCGAAGCAAACACTCACGGGGAACTGTACGCGCTTGAACTGGAACGGGAAGTTATGAGGTATGAGGGAAATGCGTGGTATAAATACTGCCTCGCTGACGCCACAACCCGTAATAATTTCCGCCTCAATGGTGTGTCTGTGGAGCGAGATGACTTTAAGGCGGGTCCCGTTACACAACTTCGGAGGAGATAGGTTCCGAAGAAGCATAATCGAGACACCGACCTTCAGCTTGATTGTATGCGCTGGAAGTCCACTTGCTGACAGGGTGTTCAGAAATTTCACGGGATAATGTGTGGCGTCATCTAGCTCGACAACAGTGTTTATCGAGGTGTAGACCACTTCATTCCCCTCAATTTCCGAGAGAATGCATTCGTTAATTGCTGCAGCCTGATCATTTTTGGGCGTCAAAATGGCCATGCTCACACACCCAAGAATTCTGCTGGTGCGGTATACGACTGATGTCCCCGTACACACAGCGAATGAGTTCTTCTAAGCTGGATACCACTCTACCGAGAGACTCTGGAAGAACCACCTGTCCACCTCTCTCTTCTGGTAGAGTGACTTCGCCAAGAAGGAGATCAAAGAATTCTTGAGCACGTGCATTGCTGCCGAGCCGAGCTCTCATATTAATGGTCAAGCTCAGCGTACGAACTCGTGACCACAACGAAGATCATTTCAACGAAGCATTCACCTCGACAGCCCTCGATCCCCGCGTCACCACGGGAAGCGTTTGCCGGAAATCACCACTGAACAGAACTGTGACACCACCCATCAAATGTTCGTTCCTGCGGATGTCCTGCAGGGTTCTGTCCACGGCCTCAACTGCCTTCCTATTGGCCATCGTACACTCATCCCATACGATTAGAGAGCAATCCTTGAGCACGTGTCCCTTATCGCTGTTACGTGACACACCACAAACAGGCATTTCGGCGCTCTCTAAATCGATGGGAATTTTAAACATGGCATGTGCTGTCTTGCCACCCGGAAGCAGTGTGGCAGCGATTCCCGACGACGCTACAGCAATAGCAATTTTGCCTTGCCTCCTGACCACTGCAAGTATGCCAGTGGTAACAAATGTTTTTCCTGTTCCACCAGGAGCATCCAAGAAAAACATTTTACCCTGGTTTTACCCAACGCTTTCAAGGACGGTGTCATAAATGTGTTTTTGCTCTGAAGAGAACAAAGCGACTTTCTCATTTCGTATGGTGGTCATTTCGCCCGGATCGTAATTTGTCTCAGCGTTATACTCCCGATTTCCACGGTCTTGATGTGGTGATGATTGGGGAGGCGGTAACCCATATTCGATTAGTGGATTGCCGCCGATAGAAATGACCACATCTTGAAGTGAACTAAGACAGGTGTTCAGCACGCGTTCATCAGTTACTTCGACTTCGTCTCCAGTAGCACGCCTCAAAGCTCGTATAAAATCTTCAGACAGATGATGGCGATACTTCTCCCACAAAGCTACCGTGCTCGCGACTCCACAAAACACCAAGATGATGGCAAACAGATGACGCTTGCGGCTGGGACTGTCACTGACGCTCGCCTCTGCGAGGGTGTCATCCCAATTTTGGTCACCGTCGAGAAGGTGACGTGTTCCGCAGGCTGCGCGGTAAGTGGGATACTCCACGCCATCAAATGTCCTCAGAAAGGCGAAAGACGTTGGGCCTCGGACAGTGTGAAGTAACAACCGCAGAAAATAGCATTCGTCATTATTCGGATGCACGGTATAAACCCTACCCAATGCGGTGTCCTTGAAAATTCCCGGAAAACCTTCCACAGCACCTCCCTGTCGACGTCGGTTAAATACACCCCTTTGCTTGTCGTACGTGTATATAATATGAAGGCACCTCGTCATACGTAAGGGATCTCGCTAACTGGTCGACTTCACAGAGCGTGTTTTTTTAAATTGTCTTCCTCAACTCTGCTCAAGATTTTGAGGGTTTTGTTGGAACTTGAATTTGTCGAAACGAACTATACGATACAACTTTTATGAAGAAAATGGGCATTACCATCTATGAATTTTAAGAGTAACTAACTACTAACCTCGCCAACATGATCAAATTTAAATAATTAATTTCCAAAAAGTGTTAACATGTAACTTGATTTGATTTTTATGAAATCTCATAGATGGCGCTGCTTTAAAATTTTCATTATACTACTAACATTCATTAAACTATGTTTCTCTGCCCAAGTTACTTAAATGGCGTAGTTTTTATAGTGTAAAGCTAGATAATAGCATGGTTTACTCAAAAACAACATTTAAATATGCGTCGTTAGGTTACACGCTGTCACAGAATACGTAAGAAAAATAAAGATTCACAGCTCCTCCCCCGTAGGTGATAGCGTGATAATATGTAGAATTAATGTTGACCCGACCTCTTAGTAATATTCATGCAAAATTTGAAGTAAATCCATGTAGTACTTTTTGAGTTTAGCCCGGACATACATACAGACAAACAGATAAACAGACAAACAGACAAAAATTCTAAAAACTATATTTTTGGCTTCGATATCGATTGTAGATCACGCCCCAAGTATTCTTTTAAAAAAATATTCAATGTACAGTTTTGACTTTCCTACGATTTTATTATATTATGTAGGTATAGATAGTGCATATACTTGCAATAACGTAAGCACACAGGCACTTGTGTGCGCGGGTGTACAGACGCTAACGGTTACGAGAAATGCTTGTAAATGTAATCAACAAAGCCTTAAATTATTATGCAACCCGATAAAACAAACAATTTCGAAAAATACATCAATAAAGTTCCTCTTTCTATATAAAATACATTTCTTTTACGCTAAAGGAGACCAATGCGGCGCGAACGTCTAGCTCGCTAACTCTAATAGAAATATAGTTTAAATACATCTTATTATGTCAATAATATATTACTTTTTAAGTCTTAAATTACAGATAACCTAGGTAATACTGAAAAAGTAACTGACATCCACAGAGGGCTCAAAATATTTATACCAACTTCCGTTCACTCTTATAAGTTACACTTATAAGTTTTGTCTGAAAGCCAAATCCGTAGAAAATAATATAACAACTACCCTTTTAGATGAACTCTATACGCTTCGATAAAACAGTTACTGGCGAAATAGGGTTTTCCCTTTATTGGCCGTAGCGTTTAACGACGTTAAAGAAATTGAGATGGCGTCTTCTTACCCTTTATCTATGTTCACCCTAAGAGCATGGGTCACTAACATTAATGTGAATGAAATAATTAACTGTGACTTAAGGCAGTAAAATCACCGAAGGGGTCTTATGATTATACTTTACTAAAACACGAAGTGACCAAAGAGTTATGTACAAAGTATAATAATAATAATTTATTTGCATCAAGTTTTACAATTTACATTAAATACATGGTAGTACATACAGTTTTGTTTATAATGGTTGGCTTACTATTTTTACAGATGGGTCAAAGAGTGTAGAAGGCCGTGGAGCGGCTTATTATACCTATACCCTGTAAAGACATAGATAGTCTAAATAATCATTGCTTTAAAATAATGGAACTGGCATCTATTATGACGTTGGAACTCATTGCGATCTCAGAAGCATTGACCTTTGTCATAAATTGTCAAAACAGGAATATTGTTATTTGTTCTGATAGTAAAAGTTCGCTACAGCATATAGCTCGATGCGCCTCTGGAAAAGAAACCAAAATTACACTTGATTACTCAGAAATGTTGCCTAAATTAAAAAATGTTAGTTATGATCTTTGGAAGGAATACTTTGACAGAATATCATTAGAAAAAGGAATATGGTATAAGACCATACAATGTCAGCCTCCCCGTGTACCCTGGTTTATAAATAATAGTTTAAGCAGGAAATTAGTGGTTACGGCTCACAGACTCAGATCTGGACATATTCCATGTAACAAATTCGTTTTCTTGATGAAAAAAAAAATACCTCTCCCACCTGTGAGGTGTGTGGAGTTGTGGAGGACATGCATCACTTGTTAATGGAATGTGTTCGCTTTGAGGCTGATAGGAGTAAGTTGTTCAGGGCTTTGAAGTTGAACAAGAACGATATAGGTACATTCCACCAAATACTATCTAAGCCGAGCTCTGAAGATGCGAGAAAGTTGTTCGACTTTATGGCTCTAATATATTAATCTCATTAGTTTGATGTGTATCCTGTATTAGGTTACGATGGGACTGACATACGCTGTGCGTTATAAAAGTCCCTAAAATTTAAAGAAAAAAAAAAAAGAAAAAAATATTAAGATTAAATAATATATACAACAATAATATATACTATTTATAGAAAAAATATGCTAACTGCACGGATGTAGAATCCAGACGGCAAACCGATGTAGAAATTCCAACTAAGACATACAATGTTGACTTGGGGAGACATTTGAAGGACCCTAATGACTACACAGCGAGAAGATCTTCTAGGCAAGGAGGTTTCTGTGAGGTTAGTGAACTATTTCTGATTAAGGACCTACCTACTTCACCTGCCTTACCACATCCTGAATTTCTGGTAATTTGTATGCCAAAACGTTTCATACAAATTCTGTTTTTGTGAGGACATGTGTAGGTAGTGAAAGTGAAAGTAGGTGTATTCAATTTTAGATCGGATAGAGTTTTAAATTAGTAAGTAGATAGATACGACGAAATAAAGATAGACGAAAACGATCAACGTAAGGTAGGACGCCTTCAAGCTAGGTGGAGCGACGATCTTCGCAGGGTGACTAGTAGCAGCGGGATGAGAGTTGCCGAGAATCGAGCTGAATGGCGTACAAGCGGAGAGGTCTATGTCCAACAGTGGACTGCTGTGGGCTGATGATGATACTTTACTACTTTACTGTACACCGACATTTTACGAAAGCGCCTTTGCAAAACTCTAAATATATCAGCGTACAACGGCGGTCTTATCGCTAATAGCGAAGCTGTATTAAAGACATTCAACAATAATATTGTTGATATGAAGGGCACACTAATTGCGTAACACACGATCAATCTGAATCTGAATCATTTTGAAGCAAATTGCTAATCCATTGCTTCATAAGTTCGAAAAATTTGTCTGCTCAACACGTAAATAACGCAATGAATGTTGTTGAACTGTCAAAATGAAACCGATTCCGATTGATCGTGTGTTACGCAATTAGGGTGCTGGTTAAGGTACCTACCTTAACCATTATGTTCATATCAAAAATATTATTACCTGTTTTCAGAATGACCACGGCGGCCCCTTGTTAGTGAGATACCAAGGCAAAGAGCGAGTGATTGGTGTCATATCAGCTTGTAAAATTGACCCTAAAAGTCACAGCTGTCATGGTCCCTTCTTGTATACCTCAGTCTATAGGAACCGTCAGTTTATCTCTTGCGCTATTCATAAGGATGTCGAGTGAGTATTTTGATGCATTTTAATTGTTCTTTAGCCCCATATACAGTTTAGGTTAGTTCAGAAACATTCCCGCAATATCAACGCTGGAAACAACGTTTAGAAACTGTTTTGTGTTACCAGCCAGTTGTGTTAGCGTTGCCAGCAACACTGCAACATGAATTTTGCAATGTTGCCAACAACATGAGTTCCACAATGCAAAAATATGTTGCTGAAAAAATGTAGTGCAACGTTTGTTTTCCATGAATATGAATCTTAAAATTGTTAAAGACATATACGTATTTTACTCTTACACAATAATTTATTGTTAAATACGTCTATTTTTTTGTGTTCAGGGAGAACTGCAGAAGAGTGTTCCGGTCAGGTATAACTCACGAAGAATGATCGGTTTCTTGGGATAATGTGGAGTAAGTATTTTCAAATTCGTCCTAATGGTTTCTATGAAATTCAGTATTTTAAACGTTTGACATTTATTTACAGTGACAGCGGCGAAACCAAAACTGATGCTATTAATAGGTGAATAAATAAAATAAAATAAAAATAGCCTTTATTTCTTACTACTATTCGAGTTTAACATAAAATAATTAGGTTTATAGTCTTATATGTACTTCTAGTTACTTATATTTATAGACGAAGTTAACAAGTAGCAGTCGCCTCAGCGGCGTAGGCCTCTCCTAAACCTTTCCACACAACTCTTTCCCGCGCCTTTTGCATCCATAAAGATCCACAACTTTCTTTAAAAATGTCTCTCCATCTTTTGTTTGGTCTCCCCTTTTCCCTTTTCCTGTCTCTTGGTATCCATTCCGTTAAACGTTTTGTCCATTTGTCATTGTTCATTCTACACATGTGTCCTGCCCAATGCCATTTGAGCAATCGTGCTCTTTTCCTTACATCTATTATTTTAGTTTCCTGTCTGATGTTGGAGTTTTTAACCTTGTCTGATAGTTTTAGGCCAAGCATGCTTCTCTCCATTTTACGTTGGCAGATAGCCATTTTTTCTTCGTCTTCTTTCCTCAGTGACCATGTCTGGCAACCATATGTAAGGCAAGGCAATATCCCTACTTCGTAGAGTTTTTTCTTTATATTTATATTGAATGTCCTTATTTTTCATTATTTCTCTTAGTCCCCAATATTTCTTCCAGGCTAGAGTTATCCTTCTTTCTATCTCTTTTCCTGTGTTATTTCCGAATGATACTAGCTGTCCTAAATATATATATTCTTTAACATATTCGATCTTCTCCTTGTCTATTGCAATGTCCCGAGGTACTCCGTTTGTTAAAATCATGGTTTTCGATTTGTTCATTGTTAATCCCACTTTTTGCCTTTCTTTTGCTAGTTCGATCACCATACCCTCCAATTCGGTGGCGCTTTCTGCGAAGACCACAATATCGTCCGCGAAACGTAAGTGATTCAGTAGTTCTCCGTCTATTTGTATTCCCTTCGTTTCCCAGTTTATAAGTCTGAAGATAGATTCGAGCACCGCTGAAAACAGTTTTGGGGAAAGAGGATCTCCTTGTCTTACTCCTTTTTGTATGGGGAATTCTGTACCTTCTCGTTCTAGACGCACTTTTGCGTGACATTTTGTATAAATACTCTTAATTATGTTTATGTATTTTGCGGAAACCTGCTTGTTCTCGTGGTTGATTTTCATCGAGACTCCTTGTTAATCTATTTAACACGATCTTTGAAAAAATTTTATATAAATTCGTCATGAGAGTAATTGGTCTATAGTTTCCTAGATCGCTTCTATCCCCTTTTTTGAACAGTAGTGTGATTGTGGATTTTGACCATTGTTCTGGTGTGGCTTCGGTCCTAAGTATATTATTGAATAATGTTAGAAGGGGTTCCGAAAGTGTAGTAGATAGCGTTTTAAGGACTTCATTGGTAATGTTGTCGTTTCCTGGGGTCTTGTCATTTTTTCTGAGATTTTATTGCATATTCGATTTCAGATCTGAGAATGATTGGCGTTTCTGTGTTTGTATTTTTTTCATGGAATGTGTTCAAGTTCGTACCTAAGAAGGGGCCAGCGCTATCTGTGGCATTGTAGAGGTTTTTATAAAATTGCGTGGCTTCAATTATGATATCAGGACGTCTTGATTTTATAATTCCCTGTTTATTTTTTAGTTTTCCTGGCCACTCTGACTTATCGCTCAATGCTCTGTATGCTTTACGTAGAACCCCGGCTTTACCTATGAATTTTTCGAAGGTACTTTGACGTATTGTTCTCCTCTGTTTTGTAATATTCCTATTGATTTTTTTGCTTATTTTTGTTATTTCGCATTTTATTTCTTTGTGTATAACTTTTTTCCTCTGTTCTAAGAGATCTTTTGTTTCTTCGTTGATGTACACCACATGTGCGTTGATGTGCACCAGTGCGCCACATGAAGCCAAGTACAAACTAATGCTAGAGCGTATCCAGAACAAATTCATGAGATTCCTGTGCTTAAAGCAGTATGGTGTGTATCCAGGGTATCCACTGTTGTATCCTACTCTATTTGTGCTGGGCATGGTGGGCTATAATAAACTGGAAGTAAGAAGGGAAGTAGCTCTCGCCACTTATTTATTTAAAATTATGCGTGGTAAAATACACAACCCAGGCGTTCTACACACGGTTGGGTTGTGTGTATCTGATGGGCGTGTGGGGCGGCGGAGGGGGCCGCCGCTGCTGTGGGTGCCGCCCGCTCGCACCAACCTGCTGCAGCACGCGCCGTTGACGCGCGCGCTGCGTACACTCAATACGGTGTCACAACAGATTGACTGCTTCAACTGTACTCTGAGTGAATTCACACGGGCCGCATTTTATAAAATTAGTTTTGGTTAATCTATACTTATAATAAATCTGTAGAAGTGAAAATTCTGTACATTGAAAATATCAAAAAAATAATTTACAGGGGGTGTTACTAGACCGACACCGAACCCAAAAATGTGATTAAAAAAAATTTTGTCTGTCTGTCTGTCTGTCGGTCTGTCTGTTTGTTCAGGCATCACGCAAAAACTACCGGTTCGATTACGATGAAACTTGGTATAATTATTCTTTAATATCCTGGGCACCACACTGGGTACTTTTTATCCCGGAAAAGTATATACAATAAAAAACAAACTTAATTTTGCGGTTCGATCCCTATACCCGATTACCACTGTCTGTACTGTACCAACCGCAAATACTAAGTTTGTCGTAGGTTGGGTCACCCGCAGTGGAGTTCATTTTTATTCCTTTTAGTTTTTAGAGTTATTTAGGTTTATTTTTATATGAGTCGTAGGTATAGATTTTAATTTTAAAGCATAGGTAGTATATTTGATAGTCTACGTAGTGACCGTAGGTTATTTTATAATACTGTTAGGTAGGATTAGTCATTCGTATAGATATTAGTTTTTAGGGATTTTGCTTATTTATTGAGTTTAGATTAGTTATCATCAGAAATAGGTTTATTTACGTAGGTATTTAATTTTCTGTTATTGAGTTTTTTTTTAAATTAGGTAGGTACTTAGGTAAAGATATCATATAGGTACCCTCTTAATCACCACTAATGAGACACAATTGGTTTTCTACTGTAATTAGCCACAAAGGGCCCGCGAGATAGATGGCATTCTGGGGAAGCACATACATTTTATCCTGTTAGCACGTTCCCGTGGGATAATTTCCGACATCCACGCGGGCGAAGCCGCGGGCAGAAGCTAGTATGTAATAATTTTGTATATAATTGTAAGTCTAGTTGTAAGCTATTATAACTATAACTACACTATTGTATTAGGTAAGCCTGTGATGATAGTGTATGTGTTTTAAAATAAATAAATAAATGTATTTTGTTTGTTTCTTTTTCCTTGGCAGCTGTTTCAGAAACTCTTGTATCTCCATTTCTAATTTATCGTATTGGTTTTGTACATCTGCATGTATATTAACAGCTTCTATAAATTTAGTTTCCCAATACCTAGCGTCGTCTTCTGAAATATCCAGTGGTTCTCGAAGTTGTTCTGATTTTATTTTCCTTCTTCGTGATTTTGGAGCTAAAGATAATTCACAACGAATCATCCTGTGATCAGAGTTGAAGTTCAGGTTTTTTATTATATCGAAACTCACTATATTGGTTGGTTGGTTTGTTAGTATGTAGTCAATTTCGTTAAAATATTGACTATTTGGGGATTGCCAGGTCCATTTTTTGTGAGGTTTGCATGGGAACATGCTGTTCATGAAATAATAATCCTTTTCAATTGCAAATTCTACTAGTTTTTGACCACGTGGGCTTCTTATTCCGTGTGCGTATTGTCCTATATTTTTTTCTCATTCTTTTGAGATTTTCCTATTCTTGCGTTGAAATCACCAAGTAAAATTATATTTTTTGTATGAATGGAGTCTAAGGCGGATTGAACCGTTGTATAAAAATGTTCTATATCTTCTTTAGTGCATTTTTCTGTTGGGGCGTATGATTGTATAAGTGTACTGTTGTCCGATGTTTGTATTTCTAGTATCGCCACACGGTCCGAAAAGCTTTTTATATTCACTATTTTGTTCTTTAGATGTTTTTTAATCATGAATGGTAGGAGTAGGTTAGGAGTAGGGTAGGAGTAGGTTAGAATTAGGGTAGGAGTAGGGTAGGAGTAGTGTAGGAATAGGGTAGGAGTAGGGAAGGAATAGTGTAGGAGTAGGGTTGGAGTAGGGTAGAAGTAGGGTAGGAGTAGGTTAGAATTAGGGTAGGAGATAGTGTAGGAGTAGGGTAAGAGTAGGGAAGGAGTAGTGTAGGAGGAGGGTAGGAGGTAGGACACCACGCGAACGAAGTAGCGCCGGGCAGCTAGAAATAATTTATATGGCAAAACAACGTTTGCCTGGTCAGCTAGTATTATTATAAATTAGTCGCTTTTCGTATCTGCCTGTGTGCCTGCGTTGCTCTTCTAAACTAAGGATTTTCATGAGATATTTATTAAATTAAGGTCTGATTTTCCATCTCCAGATAACTTTTATTCGAAGAATAAAATTGACGTTTGACAAGTTTTGTATAAAATAACTGCGAAAATTTCGAAATTATTCCTCGAATAAAGTTATCAGCCCTTAAACTCATACCTAAGATAAAGAAATCTCAATGTTTTGTTAAAACTGTCTGAAGCAGAGTACCTAGCTCATTAGTAATAAATTAAGGAAATTGGTTTCGAATCTAACTATAAATAATACAGTCAATCTAAGCGCTTGTCATTTGTTTGTCAGCTTCGAATTCCGTAGCGTGGCTTGCCGAAATATTCTGTAAAATTTTCACCGTGAAAACTTAGGTGAAGCGAGCTTCTAGTGAACTGTCATCCCGTCCGATGACACTATTAACAGCTCACTTCAAACTCATTTTACGAAAGTTATCACGGTGAGATGTCTTACAGAATAGCACTACAGTTGGTCGCAGTAGACGATTCAGTCTACATTTTCATACCAAGTGAAGCTAAGTTCACATGCGCGGCTTAGCATATGATTTAGAGAGAATGGAATTAATACATTTTTTTTCTTGTATTGGAAAGGACGTAACTTTTTATTATTGTCAAAAAATCCTAACTTCAAAATCATAAAAGTACTTTTCTAGACCCCGATAAACAACTTCTTTTTAAATTACTCGCGCGGTCATACAGGGCCAAACCTTTTTTTTTTTTGTTAATCCATTTCGATTAGTAACTTCAGATCTAGGCAGAACATGTATTCCTTGTTAGTCTTGCAATCTCTATCTGGATTCTTGTACAGAGTCAGAAGTGCTTGGTATCTGCCTGCAGTGTTGCTGTTCAGTGGCAAGTCGTCGGTATCCATTATGAACTCTTTGATTGGATAATCGCCCTGTGTAAATGAGAACCGATTTAAATAATGGAAGTTTAAAAGATACAAAAACATGAAGTCTATTCAAACTTATGTTTTAAATTGATGTTATTTCAAGTTAATCAAATATCAACTTTGTATTAATGGTGATTAAGTTGATTTCAGTGACTATCGCTATTGAAAAAGTTATAAATAGGTATGTTTGAAGTTGTAGCGTAAACTGAACTTTATAATGGAGAACTTAAAGTTATTTTTCTATAAACTCATATTTGTTTACATTTTTGGAAAATAAATTGCGAATGCAGTATAGGTGATGAAGGTTTGGTAAAGTTAACTCAAAGGAAATTAATTTGTTTACCAAATTCACTACCAACGTATATTCAAATCACAACTGAAATGACTATAATCGCAGTTACCATTTTTTTTATTTGTCACATCTATTAACATTCAATATCTCTGACTGTACAGTCGCCAGCACATCAAGCTACTACAATCTGTCAAATATCTTTAAGTAATATATTTTCAACTTTATTGCTAAAGCATTCGGTTCAAGGTTGATTAGGAAAAGTTCACAGTTTCGGGTAGCGTGATATGCTGGCGTCCGTACAAAGACATGTGTAGACCGAATTTGTACAAAAACATAGCTATAAAAGTCTAAAAGAGATGCCCATACTGTAGGTTTTTATTAGACTGGCAAAATAAAAATGATCCCACGACAAAGTACTACCGGGATTAAATTAAAACTATCATTATTATGTCCTAACCCAGCGGGCTAATTACGTAACACACTATCAGTAGACATTTGACAGTTCAACTACATACCTACATTACGTTGTTTACGTGGTTCAGCAAACACATTTTTAGAACTTAAGAATGGATTAGCAATACCTATCCTTCAAAATGATTTAGATTTAGACTAAGTGTGTTACGCAGTTAGGGTTCACGTCATGGTCTACCCGTGTGCCGATCTCATCCAAATCCATTCAGCCGTTGCAGCGTAGAATAGGATACGTGCAGCCTTTTTGAAAAATATATTGAGAGGTGTGGATGGTTATTTATATGAAGTTTGTTTGCAATACGTACCGCTGGAAAAGGACACTCGTCGGGGATTCCAAAGTATTTCATATACCTATAATAGTTGCTATCTGGCCCCTTTGCCACCTCACCGCAGAGGTCGCATATCTCGTGCGTTAAAATTATTTCGTACTTTCCAGATGCCTCCTTTTGCAGAGTTATTTCCAGCTGAAAAACAATTAATTTTGTACTGGTAACACTAAACCGAGCGTGTTGCTGGCCCTTTTATATCTTTTGGTATGACAGTTGGTTTAATAGTTGGTGGAAGGGTATACTTAACATCTTTTTGGTCATAGTCGTAGTGGTCTTTTTGGTCGTTGTCATCATGTAGGTACTATAATGATTTTGATAAATAAATTATATTACATTATTATTATTATAGGCATTAGGTGCCTACACTTCATTTGTTCGCTGTTATCAAATTCCTTACCAAACAAGGAAAAAGTCAAAAAACTATTCAAAAAGTGATGGTGGCTATTTACCAAGATTCTGCACCTTCGTTATTTACGGTGCAAAAGTGGTCAAGTTAATTTAAAAGGGGCAGAGAGAGTATTGAAGACGACACTCGCTCGGGCGGCCCGGTTACTGCCTCTACGAAAGAAAACGTGAAAAAAGTTGAGAAGCTTATACTGAAGGATGCCCGAATGAAGATCAAAATGATAGCAGAGATGACCCACCTCTCTGTTGGTTCCATACACACTATTCTTCATGACCTTCTTTACCTTTCAAAAGTCAGTGCAAGATGGGTGCCGCGAATGCAAGTGCGAATCGAGTGCTGTAGAGAGTTTTTAGAGCTCTGTGGTGAACTTCCATCAAGTATTTTCGATCGAATTGTTACTGGAGATGAAACGTGGGTTCATCATTATGACCCTGAATGGAAGCAAGAGTCCTGCAGTGGCACAAGAAGGGTAATGCGCTCCCTAAGAAATTCAAAGTCGTTCTGTCCGCCGGAAAAATCATGTCATTTTCAATCAATTCAATCATTTTTCATCAAACCCATACGTGTGGGTTAATGTGTCTCCCCTCCCCCCACCCCTGTAACTTCTAAAATAAGAGAATTACTAAAACTAAAAAAGAGATATGATGTACATTACCATGTAAACTTCCACCGAAAATTGGTTTAAACGAGATCTAGTAAGTAGTTTTTTTTTAATACGTCATAAATCGTAAAACGGAACGCCCTTCATGGGCGAGTCCGACTCGGACTTGGCCGCTTTTTTTTCAAGCCGATACCGAGAATACATTGAACGCCCCTCGTACTAATTGGAACTTCTACTAGGTTTTTTATTGGTTAATTGTATTGCTAACGTAAAGTACATAAACAAGAAAATTAACCATTAAAAAACCTAATGAGCTGTTTTCCTAATATGTTGGAATTAAAAAAAAATTAGGGCTGCTTGGACCTTAAAATAATATTAAAGGCTCACCATCGTATCAGGTCCAACATCCTTCAGGAATTTGACATCTCCGTGCATATAGGCAATGGTCTCGTTGTAGCGTCCCACGTTGACCCCCGAAGTGTCCACGAATTGTTCGCTCTCTTCGTCACAGCACTCCATTTGAGAGTCCATGTTCACTACATAGTTCTTGGGAAGGAAAATTATTTGAGCAATTTAGTACAAAACCGCGAAATATAGGTTCACTTCCGCCTAACCCTTCCGGGTCTAGTGCTAGTCTAGCTTCGTTGGTCTAGTGGTCCGCGAGAGTTGTACCATACTGGGTTCGTTTCACGGTTAAAACAGTGTTATTGAAGCCCGCTTTCCCCATTATAGTGAACTTAATAGGGTAGTTTCCTGGGTAAAAAAATAATAAATTTAGTCCGTCAGTTAGATTATCGAAAAATAATGGACACGTATTTTTTCTTTTGTCAATCAAACAAAAAATGACAAAGATAAAGCGCGTCAAAATTTGGGAGTGGCGGTCGTGACGTCACGCCATGCTAAAAAGTGATATCTTCATAATTTTTTATATAATTGACAAAAAAAAAATACGGGTCAAATATTTTTTGATAATCTGACGGACTAATTAGATTTTTTTAGGAAACTAGCCTATTGGTCCACTTTTACACAGGTATAAACCTGTGCCTACTCGGGGAAGAATAATACAGGTCTCTTTTTTCCTAATGGAAAACCTAATATTACTTCCTACCCCAATGATCAAACATTTAGCTGTTGCGCTAACAACCACTGGGATTAACTAGGTAGTTTTCATGAAAACTACTAAATAAAAAAGAAAACTTACTAATTCAGGCGAGTCAGCACCACAAAACCGTAGCAAATAAATCAGTACAATAGGAATCATTACAGCAGCTCATCAGTATCTTGCAACGCAAAATGAGCTGTATTAAATCCTCGCCTCATTTAATACTTATAGGTATTGCTAAAATTGCGTGCACCATCAGATATGGTGGGACATGTCACTTTATTTGTCTGTAGTGATACCATCGCACGGGAAGTGTTTTTTAAACATGTTATAAGTTGTTAATTAGGTAGAGTATGTTGTGATAACGTATAATTATGTGTGGTAGGCTGAAAAGGTTCATTTGAACCCATTTATTTGTAAGGAAAGGTACGACAAAAAGTGATATGTTTCAATTTTGTTGTTGAAAAATGTTGTTTCAATGGGAAATATTTTCTCTCTGCCTGCCATCCCATTTCATTTGGGGTCGGCTCTCCTCGTAATTCTTCGCCAAAGTTTCGGTTTCTGGGTCACGAACTCGCGAGTCATTCACTTGGGCTTGCTTCAGATCGTTGTTGACTACAGACATCCGAATGAGAAGGGGCACCTGGGGGGAGGGGGACCTGTGTGCGTTACCCTGGCAAAATGTTGCGCATTTGAGAGGTGAGACCATGACAAATAATTAGTGTATCATGAGGGGCAATTTGTTTACTAATAGCAAAATTTGTGTGAATTGTGGTTTAAGTTATTTGACAAAAACACATTTTGCTTTTACGTGACCTTTTTAATTTGGTCGGCTTATGAGAGAATTTCCGACATATTCTTGATTTTGATATAACTTTCATTACAGCCGTAATTGAAAGCTAAAATTAACAGGAATTAATGTTCATGTTTATATATTTGACGTTATTTGTCTACTATGGGTATCTATTTTTGCAGCTGTTTATTTATGTCCGTAAGGATTGAGGAGCCACATCAGATTTTTTAAATCTGATCTCACCATTATTTAGCAGCAATGTAGCTGATTTTGCAGCACGAATTCTAGATTTAGCAGCAAAATATATCACTAGTTATATTAATGCAAAAGTGGCTCCTCAATCTAAACATCTGAATTGAGGAGCCACCTGGAACTCGTTAAGTAATAGATGAATATTTTTGAAAATTTGGTATCATTTAGCAGCAATTGTGCATTTTACCTTCTAAAAATTTAGCTTCTGTAGCGCTAAAATGAAAGAAAGTACAACACTTTTAGTATGGCTCCTCAATCTAAACTCAAGAGGTGAATTTCTATTGGATGTGAGCGATCAATTAATATATTCGACATAATGATCATTTAGCAGGTGTTGTGTTTGTTTTTGCAGTATAGGAATGAAATAGTAAAACTGTTTAAATTTTCTAGAAGAACGCATTTTCTTTGGCTCCTCAATCCTGACGTTCTAATTATATATGTTTGACTGTAGCCACCTGAGATCTCAACGGAATCTAAAGCCAGAGATACTAACATTTAGCAGAAATGTCTGCTAAATATATCTGCACAGTTCAGCAATGTACATACTTTGGATTCTGAAAAAACAATACTTAACTATTTTCTTGTAAATTCAGTGTGAAGGGTGACCATATTTTACTCGTATTAATGAAACCAGGATAGTAATTTATTAAATTTATATTTTCATAGCAGGTTATATCTATCGTACCTACGATTTGGTTATTTAGCAATCAATTTCGCTATAAGTTATAGAATGTGTCATTTTGTGTATATCACCGTCAGGAGAAGTACTGATCAGCCAATATTCATTCATTCTATAACTTATAGCGAAAGTGATTGCTAAATAACCAAATCGTAGGTACGATAGATATAACCTGTTATGAAAATATAAATTTAATAAATTACTATCCTGGTTTCATTAATACGAGTAAAATATGGTCACCCTTCACACTGAATTTACAAGAAAATAGTTAAGTATTGTTTTTTTCAGAATCCAAAGTATGTACATTGCTGAACTGTGCAGATATATTTAGCAGACATTTCTGCTAAATGTTAGTATCTCTGGCTTTAGATTCCGTTGAGATCTCAGGTGGCTACAGTCAAACATATATAATTAGAACGTCAGGATTGAGGAGCCAAAGAAAATGCGTTCTTCTAGAAAATTTAAACAGTTTTACTATTTTATTCCTATACTGCAAAAACAAACACAACACCTGCTAAATGATCATTATGTCGAATATATTAATTGATCGCTCACATCCAATAGAAATTCACCTCTTGAGTTTAGATTGAGGAGCCATACTAAAAGTGTTGTACTTTCTTTCATTTTAGCGCTACAGAAGCAAAATTTTTAGAAGGTAATATGCACAATTGCTGCTAAATGATACCAAATTTTCAAAAATATTCATCTATTACTTAACGAGTTCCAGGTGGCTCCTCAATTCAGACGTTTAGATTGAGGAGCCACTTTTGCATTAATATAACTAGTGATATATTTTGCTGCTAAATCTAGAATTCGTGCTGCAAAATCAGCTACATTGCTGCTAAATAATGGTGAGATCAAATTTAAAAAATCTGATGTGGCTCCTCAATCCTTACGGACATGTTTATTTAGCTATAAGTGTTTTGGTTTCCTTGCAAATCCGTTTTTATCTCATTTTTGAAACCATTTAATTCCATTGGTTTACGACAGCCAAATCAAAAACTAATATTTAAACAAATTAAGGTCTGTTATTTGCATTTTTTTCAATCTTCTGCGCTAAGCCGTTTTCGAGATCGCAAAACGTTACCGCAGCAAAATCTTAAATAACTCAAGAACCATAGGACTCATAAATTTTGCTATTTACAAACATTTATTACGCAACAATAGCTAATCTATTCATGTATTTGGTTCCAGGCTGAACGAATTTTTGAAAATGGATTTTGCCAGGGTAACGTTTCAAACGTTACTCCAGCAAAATGTGTTTTTCTCAAATAACTTTTAAACAATAATTCACACAAATTTTGCTATTAGTAAACAAATTGCCCCTCATGATACAGTAATCATTTGTTATGGTCTCACCTCTCAAATGCACAACATTTTGCCAGGGTAACGCACACGGTTTACCTAGCTTCTTTACTACAAAGGGGAGTATTTTGCTATCAATAAAACAGGGTATCGGCTAGAAAAATAGAATTTAATTTACCCTCAACCTCTAAGCGGCGAAATATTAAAGTACATACAATCACAACATTAAAGTTTTCGAATGTAAAGGACTATTAATGAATTATATTCATGTAATATCTAGCTACCAGGATCCATGACGTAATAACAAAAATCGACTCCACAAGCGTTGCAAAATAAAAATAAAAAGCCAAAAATAAAGTGTTTAATAAATTTATTAAAAAAAAATACAAAACAAAAAAAAACGCTCGTCCATGCTTGCTACCCAACGTTATAAAATTACAAAATAAACTAGTAAATAGCGTTATGTGTTAACAAGTTATATACATAAATATATATTTTATAGTGCATATACTTGCAAAGTGAGGAATAACAATAACGTAAGCACACAGGCACTTGTGTGCGCGGGTGTACAGACGCTAACGGTTACGAGAAATGCTTGTAAATGTAATCAACAAAGCCTTAAATTATTATGCAACCCGATATAACAAACAATTTCGAAAAATACATCAATAAAGTTCCTCTTTCTATATAAAATACATTTCTTTTACGCTAAAGGAGACCAATGCGGCGCGAACGTCTAGCTCGCTAACTCTAATAGAAATATAGTTTAAATACATCTTATTATGTCAATAATATATTACTTTTCAAGTCTTAAATTACAGATAACCTAATACTGAAAAAGTAACTGACATCCACAGAGGGCTCAAAATATTTATACCAACTTCCGTTCACTCGATATGTTAAATGTAAATATATTATTCTCGAGACAAACGTTAAAACGCTGCCATGTGCAGCCTAAAGATCAAAATTACGCCAAATTTTATGTAACAAGTTGGATTTAATTCAAACAAAGTTGGCACAAATATACAACTAGATAAAAAATAGAGCCCCAAAATTCGTAATAAAATAAATACGCTTAACACTAATCAAATCCTTCCAAACTAATTTCTAAACAAAGTTCGGGACTCTTTTCTTACAAGCACCTTACAATATTAATATAGACTTTTAGTTTTAGTTCATTCTATACTATATACTAAAAATATAGCTTCTTTTACTCGTAATATAATTATGGAAGAATGCTTAAAATGTATCTGCATTGAAAAAACGTGGAACCATAAACATTTATAGATACAACGTTCAATTACATGCTAACATTAGACTAGAGACAACTAAAACATTCATAAAGATAAAATTTTCGTTAAGTGTATAAATATAGCTCACTCTAGTGGCCGGCCCATACAAACAAGAACAAAAAACCATCGAGCGAACACACGTCCGAACAATCGACAAACTAAAATCGAACCTTCTCGCTTCTACTTCGGTTACAGCGAACGCGCTGCCTACTGCACAATTACAACTAACATAACGACGAAATACTACAAAAGTGTGATCTCATGACGAGGCAACATTAACAAACAGTTTTGTAGCACACTACTTGAAAACAAAGTATACACTCCAAGACACTGCGGCGAGACATTCCATAGTGATGGATGCAACTATACGAAAAATGCAGTAAGCAGGGCGCGCGCTAGCGTTAACTCGGGCCGGCGCAAAGAAAAATGTACCTTAACATTAAACAAATTAGTGTCGGAATGCGACAGGGAACCCGTCAGTCCGTGTGCAACCAAGCGATCAACGATATATGCGTGTTTTAGAAATAATTATAAGGTAGTCGTTAACAAAATATCGAGAGATATAGGTTGGTGTTCATCGTCTTGGGAAGTCAATGAACCTGCAAAGAAACGTATATTGTTACTTAATAAGTCTATGTTTAAAGAAAGCTTTATTTTGGATATTGCTCTGGTAGATAACATAACGTTATTTGTACGTAGTTCATGACGACGCAATGTAGGACTGCTATGTATTTTAGAGGCGAAAGCAGAAGTCGGCAACTAATATCCGATAAGGTTCAGACAATGTCTGTTTTCTTTTGAAATAGCTGGTTTTACGGTCACAAGCTCAATAATGCTCGCAATACAATAATGTAGTAATAGCTAGTACCGACCTCGGGCGCGGCGAGCGCGGCGGGCGCGGCGAGCGCGGCGGGCGCGGCGGGCGCGCTGCGCGGCGGCGCGGGCTCCACGCACAGCAGGCGCGGCTTGTCGTCGACAATACAGTAATAGCTAGTACCGACCTCGGGCGCGGCGAGCGCGGCGGGCGCGGCGGGCGCGCTGCGCGGCGGCGCGGGCTCCACGCACAGCAGGCGCGGCTTGTCGTCGACAATACAGTAATAGCTAGTACCGACCTCGGGCGCGGCGAGCGCGGCGGGCGCGGCGGGCGCGCTGCGCGGCGGCGCGGGCTCCACGCACAGCAGGCGCGGCTTGTCGTCGACAATACAGTAATAGCTAGTACCGACCTCGGGCGCGGCGAGCGCGGCGGGCGCGGCGGGCGCGCTGCGCGGCGGCGCGGGCTCCACGCACAGCAGGCGCGGCTTGTCGTCGACAATACAGTAATAGCTAGTACCGACCTCGGGCGCGGCGAGCGCGGCGGGCGCGGCGGGCGCGCTGCGCGGCGGCGCGGGCTCCACGCACAGCAGGCGCGGCTTGTCGTCGACAATACAGTAATAGCTAGTACCGACCTCGGGCGCGGCGAGCGCGGCGGGCGCGGCGGGCGCGCTGCGCGGCGGCGCGGGCTCCACGCACAGCAGGCGCGGCTTGTCGTCGACAATACAGTAATAGCTAGTACCGACCTCGGGCGCGGCGAGCGCGGCGGGCGCGGCGGGCGCGCTGCGCGGCGGCGCGGGCTCCACGCACAGCAGGCGCGGCTTGTCGTCGACAATACAGTAATAGCTAGTACCGACCTCGGGCGCGGCGAGCGCGGCGGGCGCGGCGGGCGCGCTGCGCGGCGGCGCGGGCTCCACGCACAGCAGGCGCGGCTTGTCGTCGACAATACAGTAATAGCTAGTACCGACCTCGGGCGCGGCGAGCGCGGCGGGCGCGGCGGGCGCGCTGCGCGGCGGCGCGGGCTCCACGCACAGCAGGCGCGGCTTGTCGTCGACAATACAGTAATAGCTAGTACCGACCTCGGGCGCGGCGAGCGCGGCGGGCGCGGCGGGCGCGCTGCGCGGCGGCGCGGGCTCCACGCACAGCAGGCGCGGCTTGTCGTCGACAATACAGTAATAGCTAGTACCGACCTCGGGCGCGGCGAGCGCGGCGGGCGCGGCGGGCGCGCTGCGCGGCGGCGCGGGCTCCACGCACAGCAGGCGCGGCTTGTCGTCGACAATACAGTAATAGCTAGTACCGACCTCGGGCGCGGCGAGCGCGGCGGGCGCGGCGGGCGCGCTGCGCGGCGGCGCGGGCTCCACGCACAGCAGGCGCGGCTTGTCGTCGACAATACAGTAATAGCTAGTACCGACCTCGGGCGCGGCGAGCGCGGCGGGCGCGGCGGGCGCGCTGCGCGGCGGCGCGGGCTCCACGCACAGCAGGCGCGGCTTGTCGTCGACAATACAGTAATAGCTAGTACCGACCTCGGGCGCGGCGAGCGCGGCGGGCGCGGCGGGCGCGCTGCGCGGCGGCGCGGGCTCCACGCACAGCAGGCGCGGCTTGTCGTCGACAATACAGTAATAGCTAGTACCGACCTCGGGCGCGGCGAGCGCGGCGGGCGCGGCGAGCGCGGCGGGCGCGGCGGGCGCGCTGCGCGGCGGCGCGGGCTCCACGCACAGCAGGCGCGGCTTGTCGTCGACAATACAGTAATAGCTAGTACCGACCTCGGGCGCGGCGAGCGCGGCGGGCGCGGCGGGCGCGCTGCGCGGCGGCGCGGGCTCCACGCACAGCAGGCGCGGCTTGTCGTCGACAATACAGTAATAGCTAGTACCGACCTCGGGCGCGGCGAGCGCGGCGGGCGCGGCGGGCGCGCTGCGCGGCGGCGCGGGCTCCACGCACAGCAGGCGCGGCTTGTCGTCGACAATACAGTAATAGCTAGTACCGACCTCGGGCGCGGCGAGCGCGGCGGGCGCGGCGGGCGCGCTGCGCGGCGGCGCGGGCTCCACGCACAGCAGGCGCGGCTTGTCGTCGACAATACAGTAATAGCTAGTACCGACCTCGGGCGCGGCGAGCGCGGCGGGCGCGGCGGGCGCGCTGCGCGGCGGCGCGGGCTCCACGCACAGCAGGCGCGGCTTGTCGTCGACAATACAGTAATAGCTAGTACCGACCTCGGGCGCGGCGAGCGCGGCGGGCGCGGCGGGCGCGCTGCGCGGCGGCGCGGGCTCCACGCACAGCAGGCGCGGCTTGTCGTCGACAATACAGTAATAGCTAGTACCGACCTCGGGCGCGGCGAGCGCGGCGGGCGCGGCGGGCGCGCTGCGCGGCGGCGCGGGCTCCACGCACAGCAGGCGCGGCTTGTCGTCGACAATACAGTAATAGCTAGTACCGACCTCGGGCGCGGCGAGCGCGGCGGGCGCGGCGGGCGCGCTGCGCGGCGGCGCGGGCTCCACGCACAGCAGGCGCGGCTTGTCGTCGACAATACAGTAATAGCTAGTACCGACCTCGGGCGCGGCGAGCGCGGCGGGCGCGGCGGGCGCGCTGCGCGGCGGCGCGGGCTCCACGCACAGCAGGCGCGGCTTGTCGTCGACAATACAGTAATAGCTAGTACCGACCTCGGGCGCGGCGAGCGCGGCGGGCGCGGCGGGCGCGCTGCGCGGCGGCGCGGGCTCCACGCACAGCAGGCGCGGCTTGTCGTCGACAATACAGTAATAGCTAGTACCGACCTCGGGCGCGGCGAGCGCGGCGGGCGCGGCGGGCGCGCTGCGCGGCGGCGCGGGCTCCACGCACAGCAGGCGCGGCTTGTCGTCGACAATACAGTAATAGCTAGTACCGACCTCGGGCGCGGCGAGCGCGGCGGGCGCGGCGGGCGCGCTGCGCGGCGGCGCGGGCTCCACGCACAGCAGGCGCGGCTTGTCGTCGACAATACAGTAATAGCTAGTACCGACCTCGGGCGCGGCGAGCGCGGCGGGCGCGGCGGGCGCGCTGCGCGGCGGCGCGGGCTCCACGCACAGCAGGCGCGGCTTGTCGTCGACAATACAGTAATAGCTAGTACCGACCTCGGGCGCGGCGAGCGCGGCGGGCGCGGCGGGCGCGCTGCGCGGCGGCGCGGGCTCCACGCACAGCAGGCGCGGCTTGTCGTCGACAATACAGTAATAGCTAGTACCGACCTCGGGCGCGGCGAGCGCGGCGGGCGCGGCGGGCGCGCTGCGCGGCGGCGCGGGCTCCACGCACAGCAGGCGCGGCTTGTCGTCGACAATACAGTAATAGCTAGTACCGACCTCGGGCGCGGCGAGCGCGGCGGGCGCGGCGAGCGCGGCGGGCGCGGCGGGCGCGCTGCGCGGCGGCGCGGGCTCCACGCACAGCAGGCGCGGCTTGTCGTCGACAATACAGTAATAGCTAGTACCGACCTCGGGCGCGGCGAGCGCGGCGGGCGCGGCGGGCGCGCTGCGCGGCGGCGCGGGCTCCACGCACAGCAGGCGCGGCTTGTCGTCGACAATACAGTAATAGCTAGTACCGACCTCGGGCGCGGCGAGCGCGGCGGGCGCGGCGGGCGCGCTGCGCGGCGGCGCGGGCTCCACGCACAGCAGGCGCGGCTTGTCGTCGACAATACAGTAATAGCTAGTACCGACCTCGGGCGCGGCGAGCGCGGCGGGCGCGGCGGGCGCGCTGCGCGGCGGCGCGGGCTCCACGCACAGCAGGCGCGGCTTGTCGTCGACAATACAGTAATAGCTAGTACCGACCTCGGGCGCGGCGAGCGCGGCGGGCGCGGCGGGCGCGCTGCGCGGCGGCGCGGGCTCCACGCACAGCAGGCGCGGCTTGTCGTCGACAATACAGTAATAGCTAGTACCGACCTCGGGCGCGGCGAGCGCGGCGGGCGCGGCGGGCGCGCTGCGCGGCGGCGCGGGCTCCACGCACAGCAGGCGCGGCTTGTCGTCGACAATACAGTAATAGCTAGTACCGACCTCGGGCGCGGCGAGCGCGGCGGGCGCGGCGGGCGCGCTGCGCGGCGGCGCGGGCTCCACGCACAGCAGGCGCGGCTTGTCGTCGACAATACAGTAATAGCTAGTACCGACCTCGGGCGCGGCGAGCGCGGCGGGCGCGGCGGGCGCGCTGCGCGGCGGCGCGGGCTCCACGCACAGCAGGCGCGGCTTGTCGTCGACAATACAGTAATAGCTAGTACCGACCTCGGGCGCGGCGAGCGCGGCGGGCGCGGCGGGCGCGCTGCGCGGCGGCGCGGGCTCCACGCACAGCAGGCGCGGCTTGTCGTCGACAATACAGTAATAGCTAGTACCGACCTCGGGCGCGGCGAGCGCGGCGGGCGCGGCGGGCGCGCTGCGCGGCGGCGCGGGCTCCACGCACAGCAGGCGCGGCTTGTCGTCGACAATACAGTAATAGCTAGTACCGACCTCGGGCGCGGCGAGCGCGGCGGGCGCGGCGGGCGCGCTGCGCGGCGGCGCGGGCTCCACGCACAGCAGGCGCGGCTTGTCGTCGACAATACAGTAATAGCTAGTACCGACCTCGGGCGCGGCGAGCGCGGCGGGCGCGGCGGGCGCGCTGCGCGGCGGCGCGGGCTCCACGCACAGCAGGCGCGGCTTGTCGTCGACAATACAGTAATAGCTAGTACCGACCTCGGGCGCGGCGAGCGCGGCGGGCGCGGCGGGCGCGCTGCGCGGCGGCGCGGGCTCCACGCACAGCAGGCGCGGCTTGTCGTCGACAATACAGTAATAGCTAGTACCGACCTCGGGCGCGGCGAGCGCGGCGGGCGCGGCGGGCGCGCTGCGCGGCGGCGCGGGCTCCACGCACAGCAGGCGCGGCTTGTCGTCGCGCGGCTCGTCGCCCGGCGCGGCGCCGCCGCTGCCCCCGAGCGACATCTCGGCGAGCGCGGTGAGCACGCTGTCCATGCTCACCGCTGAGCCGCTGTCGCCCTCGCCCTGGACAATACAATGTACATTTGTCATACCAAAGAACTAAGCTAAAACGCACTTAAAACTTACTTTAAACAAAAAATGGCGCAGATTCCGCTGTTCACAAACTAAACTAAATTTAATTTAAGTGCATCTTCTTCTTTCTATTTAATTAAGAAAAGGACAGAAGAGAAATATTAGTTTAGACCTGTCAAAGTAGTCAGCGCCTGACGTAAATTGACGTATTTTTAGTAGCCATGTTTTAATCACGTCTAATTTGTCTATGGAATATCTTAATTTGACAGGACTAAGGGCTGATTTCTCCATGGCCAGATAACTTTTATTCGAGGAATAAAATTGACGTTTGACAGATTTTGTATGAAATAACTATCAACATTTCAAAATTATTCCTCGAATAAAGTTATCTGGCGATGGAGAAATCAGTATTAAATTAATATTTATCTTGTCCTTTTCTTACGGCAAATTTTTCCATGGCCAGATAACTTTTATTCGAGGAATAAACTTGACGTTTGATAGTTCTTGTATTGAAGAACTGTCAAAATTTCAAAATTATTCCTCGAAGTTATCAAATGATTGAAAATACAGCCCTTAATGAAATAGAAAGAAAAAGATGCACTAAACTTAAATTTAGTTAAGTTTAGTTTAGTTAAGTTTATGAACAAGGGAATCGGCGCCAATGTCATATTTATATCTTTATTTGCGTTCAATAATGTGATCAAGATCTTACAACTGCTTAAAGTTAAGGTACAATTATGGACCCTGCACATCAAATAAGTAAAACATAAATTCTTAGACTGCAAACAAACAGATCCCCATGAATAGTATCATCATCATCAGCTTAGAGCAGTCCACTGCTGGACATAGGCCTCTCCTATAGGTGCAGGAACAGAATGCGTTTCGGCAATCATCGTTGATCTTCGGAAATACCGAACCATAGTAGAACTTGCATAGTTTGTACTCTCTGGTCAGAAAAATATCTATATATATAAAATTCAAAATCCTGACTGACTGACTGATAGATCAACGCACAGCCTAAACCGCTGGTCCTAGAGACATGAAATTTGGAGGGTGTGTTCTTCGTGAAGAGTAGGCATCCACTAAGTATTTTTTTTTTTCAGTATGGGTTATCATCAAATGACCCCTCCCGCTCTAGGTGGAGCGGAAGGGAGTGTCAGACTCTTACTGACTAAAACCCACCCGTGTTCCTTCCTTAGCCCTTTATGTTCCAGGGCAGCGGTAACCCTTTCGGACGATCCCACCCCTAAGAGGGTGAAAAGGGGGGAATTCGTTTGTATGAAAAATTTTATTCCTCGAGTTGGTAAACTTGAAACTTGGCACGAATACTTATCTAAATAAATTATGAAGATTGTCAGTTTTTTTTTCTTCTAAACTACCCCCTAATAAGGGATTGAGGGGTTTCCAAGTTTGTATGGAAAAATTTTAGCGCGCAGTCCGATTTACTCGAAACTCAGTATTTATACCTAATATTGAAAGTAAAGAATAATGTGTGTCAGGGTTTTTTGGAAATTACCCCTGACGGGCTGAAATGGGGTAGTCAATTTTTCAGGGGAGGATTTTACTGCATGGCTTGATTAACTCGAAAATTAGTTTAATAATCTTTGAGTCAAGTTATGAATACATCCCAAACGATTTTCTTTTAAATTCCACCCCTGTGGGGTTGAAAAGCGGGGTATACAGTTTATATGAAAAATCTTATTCAATAGGTTAATAAACTTGAAACTTTTCAAGAATACTCGCCTAAGTAAGTAATAAAGTTTATCATTTTAAGTTTTTCAAAACTACCCCTCAAAAGGGGTGTTGAAGTTGTGTGGAATAATTTGAATGCGCGGTCCGATTAACTCGAAACTACTGACAGAAAATAATTACTAATAAGTATGTAAAGTTGTCGAAAATTTACCACTGACGGGACAAAAGGGGGTAATTCAGTTTTTAAGGGCAGGAACTTGAAACTGTATGTGACATTTTTACGCCTAAACCACTGAACTTCTGATTTGGCATAGAGATAGATGGCATCCTGGGGAAGCACATACATTTTATCCTGTTAGCACGTTCCCGTGGGATAATTTCCGACATCCACGCGGGCGAAGCCGCGGGCAGAAGCGTGTACAGTATGTATCAGAACATATTTAAGGGTGTGGTAGAGACCATCAAACTGAACAAATTTCTCCATGGGTCCAACATTGTAATCAGAAAGGTGTGGACACATTTAGGGGCGCCTAAATGCGACCACACCTTTCTGATACATCCTGTACATTAACAACTCTATACAATAAGCTAGTTGACCGTAAGAAAAATACTTTACGAATTTTGTATTGCAGAATAATTGAGATTTATTGATATTTTTGGGAAACATTTGAGTAATAAAACCAGACTACTGAAAAATTACGCTCTAAAAGGTATGAAATATTCTCAAGACGAAAATATTCTATAATATTCTAAGTTTTTCTATCTATAATATGAATGTATTTACAAAAAAAAAAAAATGTATATAAGTAGTTTATCAGCCATCTTGTTACCATAACACAAGCATTAGGTTGCTTAGCTTGGGACTAGATGGCGCTGTGTGAAATGTCCAGGGATATTATTATTATTATATTCTCATCTAAAATTGTTATGTACAAATTATTCAATGTGACGTGTATTAAATACACAAATTACACGTAATATGTGTTAATGTATCTAATACATATTCATAGTGATATTCAGATAGCCGTGGTCATATGCCACTTTGCCTTAAAGCTTATGTTCGCTTACTACTGTTAGAATGTATTGTTTTGTTAGGGTAAGTGGCATACGACCAACGAAAACATAAGACTAAGTATAGGAAAGAATCTTTAACTCACCTTTTGTGGACTAGGCTTGAAGAAATGTAAATAACAGAAGCCACGGAATCCCTGAAAATTAATCAGAAATTTAAAAAAATCAATATCTCAAGTCAAAGGACCATGCGTCATTTTGGGCCCACTTTTTCAACATTGGTCAACAGTGATGAATTATATGTCATATGAAACCTCTTGGTGTGTACTTTATTTCATTCTATGGCAGTTAAGTTCAAATCCAGCGCGAAAATGTTTTTTTTTTTTTTGCGGTTTTTTTTAATCTGTTATAATTTGATATTAAATGATAATAAGCTGTCAGTAAGTAGCTAGGATCATAGATTATACACTATATATAGAGCTAGGATTATAGATAGCTCGTGTTTGACTAAAAATACACTAAACACATAGACCATTTATTGCCCTGGAACGTTTTATTTTGATTTGATGAATCTATCATTGGCTAGCATATGGACGATATAACTACGGTACGGACGATATACTAACTACTATAATTCGGACGATATAATACGGAAAATACGAGTTTTACTGAAAGCACAAGAAAATAGCAGAACGTTTACCAGGCCAGCTAGTATTACTATTTCTATTCATAACTCTTGTATTATTGTTTCTTTTACACACCAATAATTCAAAGTAGGTTGTATGTTTGAATAATAAGTAGGTAAAACTATTATTCATACACCAACTTTTTTTATTTATTAATATAATTAATATTGGGTACAAGAAATGTTAAAATATAATACACTAATCTAGGAAGGTACGTACCTCGATCAACACATTCTGCTGAACATATTCAGCAAACTGTGGACGAATCGTAGGTAGATTATCTCCTAAAATATGGCGTCTTGTCCGCAAAACACGCGAGCGCAAACACATAATACAGCAATTTTCTGCCATTGCAAACAGTCACAATTCAATTAAAACAATGTCCATATGCTAGCCAGGGTCACAATGATAGATTCATCAAATCAAAATAAAACGTTCCAGGGCAATAAATGGTCTATGTGTTTAGTGTATTTTAGTCAAACACGAGCTATCTATAATCTTAGCTACTGACTGACAGCTTATTATAATTTAATTTCAAAATAAAACAGATTAAAAATACCGCCAAAAAAAACATTTTCGCGCTGGATTTGAACTTAACTGCCATAGAATGAAATGAAGTACACGCCAAGAGGTTTCATATGACATATAATTCATCACTGTTGAACAATGTTGAAAAAGTGAAAACAATTTAAATGATTTATAGCAATACAATATTCATCAAAATAATGTATGGCTGCTTAGGGGACGTGTGCAGTCACGACACTTTAGATCGAGGATGTATTATACCTATGACTTAATTGACCATGACCAAGTAGGCAAAGACGCCATTATACAATACTACTGTACATGTCTCACGGGTAGACGCACTATCGGAAGTTGTGCCCATGTCATATCCATAATATGGTACTTGGGACTAGGTAGACATGGTGATGGCTTCCATCAACCAGCAATACATTTAGACGATTTTTTTTTTTGTATTTTCATTTAACGTACTAAAACACCAATTTCGCGCTGGATTTGAACTTAGCTGCCATAGAATGAAATAAAGTACACGCCAAGAGCTTTCATATGACATAGGTTTCATCACTGTTGAACAATGTTGAAAAAGTGGGCCCAGTGTTCATACAAAAGTGCCCATAGTCCTTTCGATAGTACAGTAGGAGGCACGTAAACCGATATAAATTGGCTTCAAATTCTATTGAAACTCCGTACTACGGTAGGCCAAACACTATCGTGCAGTCTACTGCATGTTGTCTCAATTAAGTTTAATATAAGAAACACTATTACCTTCCAGACCATGATCTGTGGCTTGACTCCGCGTTCAGACAGCGCCTGCTTCAGATCACGCACTCTTGTGTTCGGACTGATGTTAGATATCTGGATCAAAACGAAATATCCAAGATTAATTTAAACTTTGACGTTACACTGCTATAAGAATCTTTTGGCGCTCGAATGACGTCACAGGCCGCTGTTGGTAAACATTTGTACAATTGTTTTGAAAAAACAAGATGGCGGCGTTTTTTCCGATTTTGGCCACGCATTTAAGTGCACGCAATTTTGGATCCTTGTAACTATACTATCCCTTTTTCTTGACTTGGCATCCTTGCCCTGTCGCGTTGTGAGGATCCGTCATCTCATAATGTCATAAAAAAAATAATGAACAGTCCATTTACAGTTATTTTACCTCTGATTTTGCATCACAGTCAATATTACAGTGATCAACAAAAAGGGGATTCCTGCAAATGTCAAGTCTGTCAAAATTAAAGAGATCTTTATTTTATTGTTGTAATAAGGTTGCAGTTGGGTCGCAGCTATCAGAGGTAACATGACTGACAGGACTGTAGTTACCTTGACAGAGAAGTCGATGTCCGGTCTCTGCCGCTTGGGGCGGCGCGGCTTTTCCTCCTTGTCCTTGCTGGCAGACTTGTGACTGTTGCGCCGCCGCGCCGAGCGACGAGCCTTGCCGCCGCCCTTGCCCTCCTCGCCCTCTGTCGTGTTGCCCTGGGGAATAAGATGCGATTATTATGTACCTACTGATGGTGTAAGACAAAAGAGTTCCAGCAAAAAGTATAACCAGTACAGTCGTTGCAAATCACGAGTGCGCGTCATACGACTTTTATGTCATTAAGATTTTTTTTAAGAAGACATTCTGAAAGTTGGCTACGTGGCATATACGTTCTTAATACTCCCACCCTGACCCGAGGTGGCGGCGCGTACTGTTCCACGCGCGCCCCGAGCCGACGTTGCGGGTGGAGTCTTACACCTCACTCCCCCCTGACCCGAGGGGGAGGCACCAGTCGGGGGTTGCGGATGATCGTACGTTCCCGCGACCCCCGGCGTAGGTGTGAGATGGAACACCGGGGGTGGTTTTTAGTCAGTAAGAGTCTGGCAAAAATCGCCGCCCGACCCAGGGCGGCGGACATCCATGAGGATTTTCCACCCCGGAAAAAAAAAGGCTGGCAGTGGGTGAAGTCGCTCTGTGGATGCAGCTAGTTACCTCCCCCTCGCTGTGACTCTTGTGCGAGCGCGTGCGCCTGCGCAGGCGGCGCGGCCGCTGCGCCGCTCGCTCCTCCACGTCCGTGTCCACTTCCTTCAGCGTGCATGCACGACCCGCTCTGTGGATATAAATGAGATTTATATATCCAGTATAACGCTCTTTGCGTTCATGGATATAATTATTGTTCTTATTTGTGTACATCTTTTGTTCTGAGATCCCCTATAAAAAACATTAATATCATCAGACTGTGACATGATTAGACAATGTGCAAATATTGTATGAAATGATTAGGCCTCCTCCTCCTCCCTTCTCTCGAAAATTAGAATTGACGGCAGTTTTCTTATCAGAAAAATAAGAATCAGAATCCAGAATTATACTGTAGAAAATTCATAAGACGTAAGCATACTCCAAAACTCGTTTCATTCATCTACCATATAGCACGACGACGTGTGAACGAAAATGATCCTTCGTTTTTAAAGGCAGTCACAAAACATTCGACACGAATGTCTTGCGACTGCCTTTAGTTAAATACCAAAATATTCAAACATCATAAATTCAAAGTACTGGGTACTTACAGCATCTCAATCTCGCGCAACTGTCCCAGTATAGGCATGAGTTCGATACGGCGGTTGGACAGCAGATGCCAAAGAATGCCCACCGGTCGCTGGCTCATGCGTTGAGTTGATATCACCTGGACAGATACACTTTCGTTAATGTTCTGCGAGCCTGGTAGGAGTAGGCACTTAGACTTAAAAGATAACAGGAGAGAAGTTTTCAAAAAAGAGCTTTTTGATCAAAAGAGGATTTGTTTAAAAAAAAATGCTCTATGACTAAGCTTACTAAAGAGGTAGTCTTGTGGAGGATGAAAAGACAAACTTCAAGTCACCTTTTATGTGATTATATGAATATAAGACAGAAAATTAATATTTTACCGATCGTTAAATTATTTTTCAGATTCCCTTTATTAACCAAAACACAGAGATTACTAAACTTCATACCTTCTGTCGAGGTCTTATGTGTGGATATATTCTAAGCCCTAAACTACAATACATAAGTGTTTTTATAACCAAAATATATAAAACTTGTAGACAAACCTGCGTTGGTGTGATAATGATATCGATGGGTACATCATGTGGCCCAAACAGATCGGCGGGCAGGGTTTCGAACACCTATAATAGGACAATACAAATTACTATGACGTCAAAAACAATGAGCAATAGACATTTACACCTGTTTACACTATCACTAGGCGACACCTAAATGTAATAGCTAATTAAAACTGTTGGATTTTCAAAGCTCAGCCTCTAGCCGAGAGTTCAAAATCCAACAGTGCAAAAATATTTTGGAATTACATTTATGGGGTCAAACTCAAAGTATTTATTTCAAATAAACCAATTACAGGCACTTTTGAATTGTCAAGGTCGGTCAGTCAAAAAGATGAAGCTAGTGGGTCGCCAAGAGTTAGTGAAAACAGGCATTACAGTAATATAATAATGAAATACAGGTACAGAGCCTTTATTCATTACTTGGCGATTCTTCACAGACATGGGAATCGGTATGCAATGACAATCGCACCATTTTTTTTTTGTAAAATTAGTTCTCTCGACTCGCGAGTATTGACCCCGTGATCCGCTCAAGTACCTAAGCTGTGACTTGATAATTTTTATAATATTTAGTTGTTTTTATTATACAAATATTCATTAGGTATGTATGGAAAAATAGACATGTTGCGCCAACCCCAAAAATTGCGACAAGAACAGGAGAATGATGATGATTTACAGATATTCATTACGTCTGTGAAGTTTCGCCAACTAATTTAAAAGACTTGTTATGGAGAAGATATTATTAGGAGTGCACGTTATTAATTATCCAGGTACGTGTTAATAATGGAGTAATATAACAAAGATACCAAATTAATGTTTATTATACGTGTTATCTAAATACGACGCCTTCCAGTGCAAGTAAATACATCACACACATACAATACTATGGAGAAGTTTACCAAAGGAATACATAGATGGAGTGCTACAAGGATCTTTTGGCGCCTGAATGACATTGACAGGAGGGCGTTGCTGGTAAACATTTGTGAAATTGTATTGAGTAGTATTGACACATTGTATTGACAAAACAAGATGGCGGTGTTAGTTTCGAGTTTGGCCACGTGCCAAAAGATTTTTGTAGTATTGTAAGTTAGTATCATGCAGACACCATCCTTTAAACATCAGGGATCCAGTCACATTCCGCAGATGAATGCATTGTCATAAATGTTAACCCGGCGTTTAAACCTTTATACAAGTAAGTTGTAATACTTGTTTGCAAAAGGTCTCTCGAAACTCAAGACAATGTTCATGTTCTTTCTCCAGAATTAGCTTACTGACAGGTTATTGTTATTAGTATTAACTTATTTATTTTACTTCGATGGTCCTAGTTTTTCATCTGTGACTCAAATGACAGCTATGTGACCAGAACCCAGCTATGCATAAATGTGTAAGCTGTCACGCCCTTTATGCCTGGAGGCTTTTATTTAGGTAGTAAGTTTTTATTTCCATTTTAATTAATTATTTTTCAGCTTGAGTACGTATAGTTTTTATTACCTATATTTGTTGGTATATTGGCGTGGCTAGCTGACATATTTTATGGCAAATAATTTAAGTTTCTTGTAATGTTAATTACTGAACATAGGTTCCTAGTATTGTATACATGCAACTATATTCTATCTGAACAGACAGCTGTGCTGCTGGGAAGTTTTTTGCGCCACTTCTTCTTCCCAGCGATAGCACTAGGAAGTGGTGAAGGGCGGGCGTTTTTGGGGGACTGTCTTTTGTAATTTTGACGTTCGAAAAGTGCTGATTCTCAGCCTAATTTGAATAAATGACTTTTGATTTGATTTGATTCTCACGGACTCAAATCTGTCTCAAGAATATAATTGAATAAAATACTTGTCAAAAAATATCGTGTATAAAACGTGTCCATCATACATGTATTGTCTCTGTTTGTATGTTAAGTTTCTTTTTTTGTCAATTTTGACAAGTTTTCTACAAGTTTTGTATACAACAAGTCTTCACAACTTGTTTTAGGTATAAACGATAAACGAAAACAGTAAACACTATTATATACTTTGGTGTAAAGTCGGGTCGTGTCTGCTATGAATGACCCATTTAAAAGCACTATTTTGGTTTGTACATTACAGATATTTAGTGATATATTAGGTGCATAAACTTCTCCATAGTACGATTTTTACCTGGCAATCGTGCACAGTAGTGGCGACCACTGTGTTAGGCTTGATGGCTTTCATGTGCATCATCAGACCGAACTCCAGGTCGCCATAGCCTATACAATACATATAATAAGATACAGTCTATAGGGAAATAACATAAAAAGGGAGCTTTCATTTTATTCTGAACCCTGGTAGATTTTACAATAAAAATTGTATTGTGTCTGATTGAATGATGAGTGAATCGTCCCCTTGTCCATTTCATTTGGATAAAGAGTCGGGCGTTCATCTTATAATAAGATCATGTAATAGTGATATAAGATTCTTATTTCACTATTATATGAGAATTTCATGGGGAGGGAAATGTGTTTTGGTACATACCTAGCTACACACAGCTAACTATTCTACTATTATTCGTTGTAATAAAATAAATAAATACAACAATAATTAAAACCAATAAATTAAGAACAAAATAGCAGATTTTAAAATTTAAATAAATATGTAAATTATTATGCTAAAATCAGATAAATATATTGAAACTAGGTTACAAAATAATCTCGTACCTCTTCCTTTGCCGATGCGGTATCCCTCCTTGGACACGGCGACCGATCCCATGACGACCAAGTCAAGCGAAACGGAATCTTCTATGCCTGATGATAAAAACCTTATTTTATTCATTATGAACAAAGAACAGAAGGCCAATCCAATTCCCGTAATTAAAAACGTTCAAAATCTAGTCGCAATCTCATCTTCACAATCAATCAATGTCAAAAACTTGATAAAATTGTAGGGAAATTAAGAGGTATTTTAGACAGATTGAGACTGAGATCAGACTGTGAAAGTTCTTAAAATTACGAGAACTGCCCCTCAGACTGTGAGCGTTTTTATAAATTACGAGAATTGCCCTTCTGTTATGTGTCTTCCGTGACAACCTAATCCCTGACAATGGAAACTCGTAGAAAGCATCATTAGCAATCTTCCATTAAGAGATGTTAGATTTATGGCTAGTTTATGAAGTGCTGTGCGAAAGGAACATATTATCGTTTCACCATTTTATACATGCTAAAGAAAATACATGAAATCCTTTAGTATATTCATTTATGCTGCCGATCATGGCGTAGGATATAAAAATCTTGTTCTCAAATTATTCTTTTTCTATACCCGACTGAGTTTGAATTTATTGGCACCATTCCAAGGGGTGAAATTACTCATTAAAACTTATAGAAAAAAACTTTGAAAATAGCGAAAACCAAGCATGTTTTATAAATTTAGATTTAAAGGATATTATGTAACAAACAGCATTTTTTCCTATTCCGTGTAGTTTGCCGCATAGTAGGTAGAAATAAGGTTTTATATTCATGAGATCTTTCACCCTCTGGAAAGATGCCAATTGATGTTAAGGTCAGTTTCCCATAAACACTAGCGCGTTTATGTAATTCTGAAGAAAGCCCCATTTGGTTTCCTTTCTCTAGTATCAGACATCAAACAGTTAAGTAGGTGTTGCTATGTACATACTTAGCAAGGTCGCCATCTCGCAATATCGCCAAACAACTGCGCATGAAAAAGTAGTTCTGAAACCTTTCTTGGAAGGTCAATGTTTTTAAATCCCACACACATAATAAGCGAATGTAAGCTATTTAATACATATAACTAACAATCCTACTAATATATAAATGCGAAAGTTTGTATTATGGATGGATGTTTGTTACTCTTTCACGCAAAAACAACTGAACGGATTAGGTTGAAATTTGGCACATAGATAGTGTATACCCAGGATAAACACGGACACTTTTTATCCCGATATTCCCACGGGATCGGAACTTATGCGGGTGAAACCGCAAGGCGCAGCTAGTCTACACATAAAACATTATAACATCACGCCTGTATTCCTCAAAGGGTTAGGGAGAGGCCACTGGCGAAATGTGAGTGTACTATACATACTAACCATGTAGTCTTTTTTAACCACTTCTAAAAAAGGAGGAGGTTCTCAATTCGGATGTTTGTATTTTTACCCGACTGCGCGACGCAAAGGAGTGGTAATGTGTTTTTTTATTTTTTATGTTTGTTCGCGCATAACTCCGTCGCTTGCCAACCGATTTGAAAAATTATTTGTTGGAAAGGGTATACTTCCTAAATGGTCCCATTGAAATTTCGATAAGATCTGATGATGAGTTTCGGAGACAGACAACGGAACTCTTCAATAAATGCCAAATCAACGGCTATTGCTGCTATCGCTTATGTATGTATTGTTTACGCAATCACATAACGTAACGTCACGCCTGTACCCTCTACAGGGGTACGCAGATGTGTTCAGTACACCACGGTACACCCTCATTTCTGTCAAAGTTGTTATTGGGGTACCTCTAATCTTGTAAGTATATACGAATTTGTGTGGGGTAGGTACAACTAAAAAGTGGAAAATAAAAACTCGGTGTCAAAAAACGAAAATGCGGAACCAGTGACACCGACTTCCGAAATTAAAGTTATTTTTCTCTTCGTAGTGTTTTTTTTTTTGGAAGTCGGTTGATTTTTTTTTTTTTTTTGTAAAAAGTATTTTTTATTTATACTGACCGAAGGAAGTGTTTAACAGTTATCAATATCTATATACATAAAATTCAAAGTCCTGACTGACTGACTGATACATCAACGCACAGCCTAAACCGTTGGTCCTAGAGACAGGAAATTTGGAGGGTGTGTTCTTCGTGACGAGTAGGAGGGATTGGGGGGTTTTCAAAGTTTGTATGGAAGAATTTTAGCGCGCAGTCCGATTTACTCGAAACTCAGTATTTATACCTAAGATTGAAAGTAAAGAATGTGTAAGTATCAGAGTTTTTCGAAAATCTACCGCTGACGGGCTGAAAAGGGGTAGTCAATTTTACAGGGGAGGATTTTACAGCGTGGCTTGATTAACTCGAAAATTAGTTTAATAATCTTTGAGTCAAGTTATGAACACATCCCAAACGATTTTTTTAAATTCCACCCCTGTGGGGTTTAAAAGCGGGGATACAGTTTATATGAAAAATCTTATTCCATAGGTTAATAAACTTGAAAATTGGCAAGAATCCATGCCTACGTAAGTAATAAAGTTTATCATTATAGGTCTTTCAAAACTACCCCTCAAAGGGGGATATAAGGGTGTTAAAGTTTGTGTGGAAGAATTTTAGCGCGCGGTCCGATTTACTCGAAACTCAGTATTTATACCTATGATCGAAAGTAAACAATAATGTTCGCGTGGGATAATTTCCGACATCCACGCGGGCGAAGCCGCGGGCAGAAGCTAGTTATAATATATAATTGATTAATATACATGGGGTATTGCATAGTATACTTATGAGTCAATGAGTCTTGGATAAAATAACTAATAAACAGACATTTTTTGCTGGAGCAAGGTCAAGCCTGAACAAAAGACCAGTCGATACTACGCACCTGTTTACTGATGATGTCATACCAGTACTACAATAAGTCTTTTAGCAAGTCCGAATGTAGGACAATCTTGAAAAGGAATAAGCCACGCGTTCCCTTGACGATGAAGGGGAAAGTAGTATACTTTTTTTTTTACTGCGGTTACTAATCCGACTACCGAAAGTGCGACCATCTCTTTTTAGTCCTCGTTTGTACGGACGTAAAAATATCGCACTGGATTTTCAACTCTCGATGTTCAGCCGAGCATTGAGAATCCAACAGAGCGCATACCAGCGCGTCAGAAAACCATACTGTTGGATTTTCAAATCTCAATGCTTAGCAGCGAGTTGAAAATCCGGTGTGAGACAAAATCGCCGCGGGAAAAAAAGATTAAAAGGAGATGTCCACACACCTGGGCCCGTATTCCCGTAATTTAAAACGTTCAAAATCTAGTCGCAGTCTCATCTCAGCGACAAACAAATGTCAAAAACTTGTCAAAATGTAGGGAAAATAGACGTATTTTTGACAGATTGAGACTAAGATCAGACTGTGAACGTTCTTAAAATTACGAGAATTACCCCTCTGGTCATATTTATGGAATGATGGAGTCCTCCTAAATTACTTATTTATTTCTATTTAGGTACGTTATTGTACGGGCGACCTTAATACTTACTCAATACTCAATGATTTATTGCAATACATAATGTGTACTTAGGTGGTAGTTTAATTGGTGGTGGGTTGGTTAATTTATAGCTTCTCGCATTGAATTTATACAACCTCCACGGTTGGCGATTCAAATGTTTTCAAGTGATTCAAGTGTACCCTGGGCAGTCAGTCCCACTACTAACTTTCTGGAGTACCTATATTTTTACCAGTAGGTACATGAACTATTCCATAATATTCGTGCCGATACGAAGAAGCCTTTTTATAAGTTGGTAACAAGGGTTTTGTGTGCTACGAGAGAAGTATTGACTTCTACAAAGGCTAACATAAGGTTCAAATTGAAATAAATCGGCAATGAATAACTACTGTATTTTCCAAGTAATTTATTTGAGGTACTTACCAATTGGTTTCCCATAGGACTCCATTCCGTTACGCGAGACGGCCTTCCTAATGGCTGCCGGGCCGGTCTCTCCCTCAGGCAGCTCAAGGCGGTTGAGGAACCCCTTCTGCAGACGAGGCACCGGCACGTAGAGGGTCTTTTGTTGCTCCAGGCACAGCACCCTGGGGATTACAGGTTCTTTATACTTTTTGCACGACGACAGCACAGTACGTAAGGTAACGTAAAGTCCTTTTGGCGAGTTGCCAAAAGAACCTTACATTGTCAATACAATTTCTGTGATAATTTCACTTTTGATCTCTATGATGGAACGAGCAAGCATAGAAGATGCTTGTTTACCAACAATTCCCCCCTGTCAATGTCATTCAGGCGCCAAAAGATCTTTGAAGAACCTTAAATCATTGCTAATTCAATCTTCAGCGACATCTGGAAGGTTAAACTACAGACTCCTGCTTATTTGCCGTGGGTGTCTAAACAGGCGAAGGGCATTTAGAGAAAGTGTTTCGTTTAAAAGTTCCCTATAAGTGCCCATCTTCTTAGATTCCGAGATTACCTTCCAGCTACCGTGCTGAGTTCCGTAGGAGTAAACTTTTATACAGATGTTTCTCGGGGAATATATTGCTACTCTATCTTTTACATTATAATTATTCATCGAAACGAATCCGCTATCAAGCAAAACTAATCTAAGGAGGAATTGGGTTAAATGAACAATTCTATTCCATCTAACAAATTGAACTATTAGTATTGAGAGATACATTGATGAGAACAGTATCTAGACGAACAAAGTGATCGAGAATTAAATCAACTGATTATTACAATTTGATCCCACTGCATTTAATCAGCCTTTAACGCACCCACTTCTGGGACACAGGCCTCTTTGGTGAGGGAGTGGGCCATTATCCACCACGCGGGCCCAGTGCCGGTTGGTGGATATCACATGTCCTTCCTTCCTGACCTTCACCGTTTTTAGAGCAGTGGTGATGAAATTAAATACACAAAGTGCCTGCCTGGGTTCGAACTCACGACCTACAACTCTGCACGGACTCTTCTATAAAGGGATTACATGTACGCTTCTGCCAATCGATTATAGCCGTCTTGATTGTTTCGGTGTTTATTCGAGTAAGTAACTATCTCACAAAAACAACATTTTGAGCCCATAATGACGCATTATTGTTGTTAACCTAACAAGTACATGACATATCATTAAAACACAATAAAGGAGTTACGATCACGACTCGAAACTGCATGTACATACTAAGTATATCGTGTCGCGTGAACATATAAATTGAGATTGTTAAACAACTGTCACCACCTAGAGCAGTGGTTCCCAACCAGTGGTCCGTGGACCACCAGTGGTCCGCAGAAGCCAAAATGTGGTCCGCGAACGATTTTAAATTTGGCGGGCGGCGAGCCGTTGGTCGCCGTGCAGTGAGTGAGAAGAGCGCGGGTGGAGGGGGCGGTACGTCGGGCCGCCGTATGTAATTCCTATTAAGTTTTTAACTAAAGTTTCAGTTGGATTATTACAGTTTATTTTTATTATACCTACATAGTGGTCCCTGCTAACAAGAATAATATAAAAGTGGTCCCTGACCAAGAAAAGGTTGGGAACCCCTGACCTAGAGCAAGCACAGTGCCTGATCTACGAGTGAAAGTCAACAGTGAATCATATTTATTTAGTTGAAATAGCTAATAGTTTTCTGTCTCGAGTGATAAGCATGTCTAGCTCTGCATGTGAACTTATGATCTTTAAACTGCTGTGAACTGCACGTGACACAAATGTGTCTGGGAGTGCCCACAGGGGTGTCCGTGTCCATCACAGAGTCCCTATCAGAATACCAGCGCTGTGGTATTTATTTTTTAAATATGCTGAGATAGGAGCCTTTTGGCCTCGCACAGATCAGAATGATTGTAACGGTGGATGAAAATGCACTTTCATTTTTTTTTGTTTCTCTAAACCATGAGTTTCAATAAATAAGGCCGAAAACTGAGTAACTTTTTTATCCAGAACTAGCTTCTGCCCGCGGCTTCGCCCGCGTGAATGTCGGAAATTATCCCACGGGAACGTGCTAACAGGATAAAATGTATGTGCTTCCCCAGGCTGCCATCTATCTCTATGCCACATCAGAAGTTCAGTGATTTAGGCATGAAAATGTAACATACAGTTTCAAGTTCAAATGCTCCCCTTAAAAACTGAATTACTTACCCCTTTTTGTCCCGTCAGTGGTAAATTTTCGACAACTTTACATACTTATTACCTAGTTATTATTAATTATTTTCTGTTAAAAGTATCAATACTGAGTTTCGAGTTACTCGGACCGCGCATTCAATTTCTTCCACACAAACTTATCACCCTATATCCTCCTTTGAGGGGTAGTCAAGTTTATTAACCTAATGAAGAAGATTTTTCTTATAAACTGTATCCCCGCTTTTCACCCCAGTAGGGGTGGAATTTTAAAAAAATTGTTTGGGATGTATTCATAACTTGACTCAAAAGTTATTTATACTAATTTTCGAGTTAATCAAGCCCTGCAGTAAAATCCTCCCCTGATAAATTAACTACCCCATTTCAGCCCGTCAGGGGTAGATTTTCAAAAAACACTGATACACATTATTCTTTACTTTCAATATTAGGTATAAATACTGAGTTTCGAGTAAATCGGACTGCGCGCTAAAATTATTCCATACAAACTTTGAAACCCCCCAATCCCTTATTAGAGGGTAGTTTAGAAGAAAAAAAAAACTGACAATCTTCATAATTTATTTAGATAAGTATTCGTGCCAAGTTTCAAGTTTATTAACTCAAGGAATAAGATTTTTCATACAAACTGTATCCCCCGCTTTTCACCCCCACAGGGGTGGAATTTTGAAAAATCGTTTGGGATTATTCATAACTTGATTCAAAGATTATTTATACTAATTTTCGAGTTAGTCAAGCCATGCAGTAAAATCCTCCCCTGAAAAATTTACTACCCCATTTCAGACCGTCAGGGGTAGATTTTCAAAAAAACCTGGTACACATTATTCTTTACTTTCAATATTAGGTATAAATACTGAGTTTCGAGTAAATCGGACTGCGCGCTAAAATTCTTCCATACAAACTTTGAAACCACCCAATCCCTTATTAGGGGGTAGTTTAGAAGAAAAAAAACTGAAAATCTTCATAATTTATTTAGATAAGTATTCGTGCCAAGTTTCAAGTTTATTAACTCAAGGAATAAGATTTTTCATACAAACTGTATTCCCCGCTTTTCACCCCCACAGGGGTGGAATTTTGAAAAATCGTTTGGGATTATTCATAACTTGATTCAAAGATTATTTATACAAATTTTCGAGTTAATCAAGCCATGCAGTAAAATCATCCCCTGAAAAATTGACTACCCCATTTCAGCCCGTCAGGGGTAGATTTTCAAAAAACCCTGATACACATTATTATTTACTTTCAATATTAGGTATAAATACTGAGTTTCGAGTAGCTCGGACTGCGTGCTAAAATTCTTCCATATAAACTTTGAAACCCCCCAATCCCTTATTAGGGGGTAGTTTAGAAGAAAAAAAACTTACAATCTTCATAATTTATTTAGGTAAGTATTCGTGCCAAGTTTCAAGTTTATTAACTCAAGGAATAAGATTTTTCATACAAACGAATTCCCCCCTTTTCACCCTCTTAGGGGTGGAATTTCGAAAAATCCTTTCTTAGTGGATGCCTACTCTTCACGAAGAACACACCCTCCAAATTTCATGTCTCTAGGACCAGCGGTTTAGGCTGTGCGTTGATCTATCAGTCAGTCAGTCAGTCAGGACTTTGAATTTTATATATATAGATAGATTACAGTCGCCTGAGGTAATTTGGGCATCGCAATAATCAGATAAAGCTCATGTTTTTCATCTTATTTGTGATAATAATTTGAGTTTCTGCTAATGCTGTTGACATAGTAAAATAAAACAAACCAATCATCATGTTTAGTACTAGAACAGAGTCGAAGTTTTAAATCAAATCAAAATTCATTTATTCAAATTAGGCTGAGAATCAGCACTTCTTGAACGTCAAATTTACCTAAGCCAGTCCCCCAAAACGCCCGCCTTTCACCATTTCCTATTGCTTCCGCTGGAAAGAAGTGGCGCAACAAAATCCCCAAATTTTGTATTAAGAACTGCGTTCCGACTGTCATAAGGATCTAAATAGGAAAAATATTTAGAAGACTTTAACCTGATTTAAAAATGCTTTGTTTTGTGATGACTGCTAACAGTTTGTCAGACAAAATGTGATGAAACGATTCTTGAGATACTCTTCAATGATTGACAATGTACTAGTTAATCTAGTAGGGTATATCGACTGGCATTAAGTACCAGCTTATTTTATTAATGGTACAGATAAAATAAATCCAGTAGGTAAGTATATCTTGCCCAGTCCGAAGCGTTGTATCACCAGTGTAATACAAAAACTATAACCTAGGTCACTTTTTACAGTACATACCGATTAACTAACGCGTTACATATTCATACCGCCGATCAATGATAGAGCAATCATCAGGATATAGTTAAATACCGATTGTGTAAGCGGTAAGTTACCATTTAACAACTGCTTGTAAATAGGAACTGTGATTGCTACACACACATGCTCAATAAATTGTTTACTTTAAGCAAAATTATATTATAATTTCAAATTTCATATTTTTTAATAACACTATATAAATGAGCTGTAAGTTTCCCGAAAGAGTAAAATAAAAATTTTCAACGTTTTTTGTACGCCTGATCAAGTCGTAATATAAAGACTGCAGCAAGTCTCATGCTGGTTCGTTGAGCCATATAACACCATTCATAACTAGAAATACATATAGCGCTATAAGGTTATTTTGGCGCGTGGCCAAAATCGGAAGTAACGCCGCCATCTTGTTTTTTCAAGACATTTCACAAAACAATTGCAAAAATCGTTCACCAACAACAAACGCCTGTCAACGTCATTCGAGCGTTAAAAGATCATTGTAGCAATGTACGTTCTTTTGAGGGTTTTGACAACCGAAAAGTTTAAATAGGCTTTCCACAATCTGGAGATCAGACTTGCAGCATGGTGGATCCGACTTTTCAGATTTCAGAAGCGTAATCCGCGAAAGCCTACTGAATTGAATCTGTTGCCTATAGCGACTGAATATTCGGTCAATCAATCACAGCAGGACTTGAAAAACATGCAGTCAAAGTGAGCTCCTGCGCTGGCACCGACGACGCCGCCGTGGCGAAATTTTGGGCCAGCAAGATCTCAAAATACAGTCGTGCCAGCGACACGAAGAAGAAGAATAAAAAGCTTATTTGACAGGGTCCTAGAAAATTGCCTTGAGCAGCCTTGAGAAATTGGGTGCAAAGTTAGCTGCCAGTCAATTCAATAGCCAAGCTACTGTTTCACGACACTAGTTTCATAATGCAAACCCCGCTTAATCGTACTGGATATAACTAGTAATTACGTGAAAGTGGATACGCCTTGTTGAGTAAGATTAACTATCGTATTAACAAACACGAAATTATTGTACCTTACAGCTGTTGATTTACGATTATGATTTCAGGACGGTAAATAAAATCAAGCGACATGCCAAAAGTAATAGTTTTCTATTTTATTTTCTGTATATTTCTCGCCTTGACAATAAAACTCAGTATTTCTTTTAGTTCTTTTAACTTAACAGATATCTGTGCTGCTGGGGACGTTGTTGCGCAACTTTTTCTTCTCGGCTAAAGCACTAGGACGTTTTGGAGCGGTCTTATGTAATTTTGACGTTCATGAAGTACTGATTCTCAGCTTAGTTTGAATAAATGACTTTTGATTTTGATTAAACCAACATTTTTTAACATACCTATTACGGTTGAAAAAATGTACTGAGCTGAAGGCCAACTCTCGTAATTTAAAACGTTCAAAATCTAGTCGCAGTCTCATCTCGGCGACAAACAAATGTCAAAAACTTGTCAAAATATAGAGAATTTAGAGGAATTTTTGACAGATTGAGACTGAGATCAGACTGTGAACGTTCTTAAAATTACGAAAATTGCCCCTCTGGATTGTTTGGAATTGGACTTATGTAAAACAAAATAAATAATAACAAAATGGTACAAAGAAAAACACATAAGATTAGACACACACTAAACATGATTGTACAAGCAGTGGAAAAAGGCAGGATGAACAGCAGCATATAGTTAATGTAAGTCTGACATCGCCAACCCGATTAATGCTCGCCTTCTCTGTATGAGAATAGAACGCTGCAGTGGGCCAATAATAGGCTGGTATTATTTTATTGTAAAAATACACATCGTCGCTCTAGATGTGATACCTCGTAACTGCAATAAAACTTGAGAGGTGTCAAGGGACACCCGGATGGAACGAAGTTCCTTTCGATTAATTATTATTATTTATTATGTACAAAAATCCTGTATACACTCAACAAAATAATCGTCGCGACCCCACACTGTTCAATGTGAAATAGAAAGACGAAACGAAAATAACTGGCTTGCTTTCTATAAGAGAGAGACTCTCTCTCTCTCTCAGAGACAGACAGAGAAACACGCGCACGCCGCACGGCTTACTACTATAGCAAAAAGTTTTAAAATATATAAATTGGTCAATTTTACATTTTGATGCGAAATTGTCCAACACGCAATTTTCCAACTTTCTGGTGATACCTTGTATGTACAGGAGGTTTACTTCACTTAAAAACAGACTTTTAGTGACATCACGGAACACGACTTTGAAGCACTAAGGTGGGACCTTGTAAGTTTAATGGACACCAAGCATGCCAAGGTGATATATTAAAAGCCTGCAATATACATAAAATTTATCAAAACAGCTTTTTGTCTCTCCTGGAAAATTGACAGGCGTATTTACGAGGTGTCACAAACCAACATACATCATCGAGCGACGATATATGTTGGTTTATTAGAAATAAATGCTTCGATTTTAATATCTTGTGACGATAGATAATGTTCAAGAAACTTGAGCAAAGCAATCGATATCGTCGTAAAAGATTTTGATCAAGATACAAAGAACCGAGAGCGATTGGGATCGATCAACGTTATCGAACCTGTAGGCACCTTTAGCCGTGAATACGAAGTAGGTACAGACGCCAGCACTTTATAAAATAAATACAAGCTACTTACAATCTGTCAAATTTCTTTAATCGATTTCCAAATTTATCGCTAAAGCTAGGTTCAAGGGAAAATTTGACAGTTTCGGGAAGCTTGATGTGCTGGCGACTGTACAAATTATTTAAAAGCCTGGAGACATTGGCATTTTTATAAATTCCAGAACAATATAGAAAATATGGGTAAATGTTATTTCATTTTTTTATTTGATTTCTGCGTGGGTCTGGTTTTGACCTCGATCACGCCTGATGGAAAACGATGGATGAGGTCTATGATGGAACGAGTGTGCCCAGAAGATGCCGGTTCACTCTTGATTTGAAGGCAGACGGACGGGTTGAATGAGGACGCTGGCATAGAGTTCCACGCATTGGCTGTGCGCATAATAAATGTGAACGTCAAAATTACATAAGAAAGTCTGTGCATGTTTTTAAATAAACATAGCTAACTCAAAAACGTAACATCAAGTTAGTGTAACATACATAGTAGGCAATGAGTTATCAGTGATTACTGGGTCCAATTATACAAGAAATTCATTAGGTATATGATTATGTAGTATCAGATTAACTAAAGAAATATTTACAGAATTCCTGGAACTTTGAAACCTAATGATACCGCTTATCATTGGGTTTCGGTAACAATTGTTTGCATTCAGTTTATTGTTATTTATTCTGCTAAGTTACTAAGTTTTATTCAGAACGAAATTAAGCAATTTTTAAGTTCTAATCCAACACTAGCAACATAATAATTGTTTATGTACCTTATCATTTTGCACCATTTCCATTGCGTATTTATAATTACTGTGACCGGCGCGTACGCAGAAAATATCGCTGCAATTTTTTCAGGATAATTAAATTTCGTCACAGTTAAGAAACCAATAATGATTTTGCATTCAACCCGAATTGAGTATATGCGTGGAACACAACGCGCCTTCGACCCCTTATCGGGCGGCGAGCTGCCCATTGCTCGCCGCCCGCAAGCCCGCGCCTACGGTGGCCGGGAGTCGGCTGTTGACTCCCGTCCAGGGCGTCTCCTGCGGCGTGAGGGCGTAGATATTGCCTCTCCCTCACGCGCTCCGCCTCCTCCTTTGCGAGCATTACTGCTTCGCAGAAGGCGACGGCCTCCCATGCACTCTCGTTCCGCACCATTGCCTGGACCAGGGCCGGACGCGAGAGATTGCCACCGCCGATCGCCGCCACGAGGACGCGGCGGTGCTCCGCCCAAGCCGGGCAGACCTCCACCGTAAACTCCACCGTGTCCTCCGGGCGATCCACACAGTGGTTGTCACCACTGTGTGGTGACAACCACCCTGGCGTTTCCTCCCGCCTTGTCCTAAACAGGAACCTCCCGAAACAACCGTGTCCGGTGAGGACCTGCATCAGGCGAAAGGCGAGAGCGCCGTGGCGCCTCTCTAGCCACTCCTCAAAGAGGGGACTAATCGCCGCAATTGTGGCGTGCCCAGCACTGGGTTGCGACAATCGCACTCTCCATGCCGCCATGAGATCGCGCCGGAGCTCTGTCCGCTGTACCGTGATTTCTCGCGGCAGCGGAGTTACGCCCCGGCGTTTTGCCTCCTCTCGCTACTCCCATATGTGGGCGAGGACTTTGGCCTCCAGATCCAATGGTGGCAATCTGGAGGCTGACCGCCTCAGCTGAGCCCGTGCGGTATTCTCAGACCAGCTGGACAGCCATGACCCTTTGGGACGTGTTCAACCGGCGGGCTGGTCGCCGCCTCAGGGAACGCGCCCATACCGGTGCCCCGTAAAGGGCCATGGACCGCACGACCCCCGCATAGAGCCCCCAGCAGGAGGCGTTTGATCCCCCTAGATTGGGCAGGAGCCGCCTCAAGGCAGCCCCGGCCCGCTCCAGTCTGGGAGCCAAACGTCGGAAATGCTCCACGTTTTCACCAGTTCCACCGGCTGTCGAGGACGAGTCCCAGGTATTTCATCGTCAACTCGATGCCGATGTGAACCCCACCTACCGTTATTTGTGAACCCGACGGTGGCGCGTCCCGAGGATCATGAAAACACCTCAGACTTGTGCAGGGCCACCTCGAGTCCCAATTGCCGGATCCTCTCGACGATTGTCGCAACCTCGCGTGTCGCTACTTCAGCCACCGCCTGGTGCGACCTCCCCTGCACCAGGACCAGCGTGTCGTCAGCGTAGCAAACCACGCTGACGCCGCTAGGGAGGTCGGCACGCAGCACCCAGTCGTACCCGATATCCCACAGATGCGGCCCCAGGACCGATCCCTGTGGGACTCCGCACGACATCAGTCACCGGTACCACTCTCCCCGGTGACCGGGGTAGATGACGGCCCTGTCCGTCAAATAAGCCTCGACAATGCGACAGAGGTAGGTCCGGCATCCGGTGATACTGGAGTGCCTCCCTGATGCAACTCCAGGGCAGGGTATTGAAGGCATTGGCGATGTCTAGACACACCGCAAAGACAACTCCACCCCGGGCCACAGCATCCCCCGTCTTGAGGGCTCGCACGCGCATGATGGCGTCCACCGTAGAAACCCGTAGAAAATATTTGAAAGTATATTCAAAAATATAAGGCGGTGTTAATAAGGCCTATGAAATATTTTCAGTATTCCAATCACATAATATATAACGAACTAATTATATTTGAAAAATAAAATCGTAAGTCACACCAATACCGTAACATGCTCATTATAAGTAAATTAAATTATTGTTAGCAGAACGTATAAATTTTTCAGCGGCTTGCAGCGATTTATGTAATAAAGCAGAAAGTTATAAAACACCGAGTAGATATGGAATGCGTTACCCAAGAAATCGGTCATGGGTTGCGTAAGTAATCAATGTACTTGGGCACTCTGGTTTTCAACTAGCATGTATATAATAACACAAACAACATTACAATGTTGGTATAATTAATTTAATTGTTAGTATAATAATTTTGTAATCTCAACAGGGTGGCAGGGACATCGACGTTCACCCCGCTACCATGTCAGTACATGATAGATATACATGAAAGAATATTCTTTATTATGTACACCAAAAAATTACAAATATAAATGTTGAAATTTTAGAAAGGGTGACACAATGGCGGTCTGAACCCCTGTGCAATGAAACTTTTAGGTAGTCGGTTATTAAAAGAAAATTGCTATTTTGACCGCGTAGTACGTATTGCACTTTTATAAGAAACAGCAGATTTTTTTATGCTAACCGAAAAATTTCCATGCTAGGGTGTCTAGAACAATGTGCTGAATTCGTTGTTGGATATGGTTTGCGCGTCGATGTCCCTGCCACTCTATATATGCCCCTCTGAAGTTATGTGTTGCAGTATTCAGCAGTAGCAACTTACGGGTGTCAACGAGACGAATCAGTTAGTCGTAGAGATTCAGAGACCTATTCGATAAGGAACCGATTACTTTTACCACGGCAGCGATACTACAAGTTGACAATCGATTGGAATTTCGTTAATTTAAATAAATTAGAAGTTATGTGCCATTTTCAAGTGACCCGACTGACAAAATGACAAACGCATCATCGTTAGGTCCTCAATCAGAGAAAATCTACTCCAACCCAATTGATACATTCATATTGACCGGTCGAAGATAGGGAGGGGAGTACGTGCAAGTAGAGAAATTCTGCACTCCCAAATCATTTTAGCAGGAAGGACACTCGGGATTTGAGTCGGTCGAAGTCCGAAATAACCTCCTATTCTCACCCGACGTAGGTTATCCAATAAGCATACATTGAAAGAAAAAATGCCGACAAAGCGTAGACGCAAGATATATCTTCAGATTGGATTGCTTATTCTCTCCTAGAACAATATGAAAAGAAAACCGTTCTTGGAAAATGAGTCGAGGAATTCGACTGGTCCATCGGACATAATATACAGCTAGTTCGCCGGCTGTCACCATTATTTTGTAGCACAGTTTCAATCTCTCGCTCCAATTGGGAAATTTATAGGCTATTAGAGAAATCCAATCAGAACTCTCGGCTTGGATTTTAAACGTTGGTTATGTGTAGTTGGTGTTGGTTGCCGCTACGATAAATTGGGAAACAAAGAAAACATATTCGAGCAGTTTAAATTCCAAATTCCACAGAGGCAGTACACCAAAACAAATCCGGATAGACACCAGTTTGTACTGATTAAAATGGCTCACGTATTGTCCCTTCTAATGTATGTGTTGTATACTTGTATTGTACTAAAATGTTCAGCGCACCCATTCCTAACCCCTTAACGCTACCAACGCAGAGGGCGTTGACTCTGATTGAAGAAACACACAGTAATGTTATGTGAAATATTACGTTTCTTCATAACTACAGTGAAAGGTACAATAGCATGCTAATGTCAGTATTTTTTATTATTTCTTTTAATCACTTTCTGCCAATTAAAACTGTAAAACCAGCTGAAAACTGAATGTAATTCTTTCAGTTACGACTATTTAGGCGTTTCGGTGAGACACCTCTATGCTATGGTCTAAAATTAGCCCTGTATTATACGAGTTCTGGAATGTGTCCCATGCTCGCCGGCTAACTCGGAATCAACTGTGCACGACGCGAGATAAAGGTATCGCTTCAAATTCGCGAGACTGGTGCGATTCTAAGCTGCAAGCCGTCAATCAGCTAGCGGCGCGGAACGCACCAACTGCACGAAAGGATGATATAAGAGGTACAAATGCGAGCGCTATGTACACTCTAATTCGTGTCGTGCTTGACTTTCTTCGCGTTTAAATACTTATATTTTACTTTCTTAATGTCGCAATTAGTTAATAATAAATTAGATTTCAGTTGAAACGGGTAAAGCCCCTATGCTTGGAAGATCGATAAAACCAATTATTCGGCAATCTATCAATCAATTTACTTGTGATTATCTGATACTATAAGTATTGGCTTTTTCTTGGAAATTGTCAATTAAACAAACCGCATGTTTTATTCAGTCACTTATCAAGGCCGATACATACTGAATTGGGTAAATATTTGCATTTGATGTTGTTCCAACAGTCCCAAATCTTTTTTTTTTTTTATTACTAGTCTACGCTACCAGTCCTGGGCAAAGGCCTCCCACCACTCCTTCCATCTTTCGCGAGCCCGCGCGTTTAGACTTGAATTTATAAATTTGAAAATTTTATTGCCATGAAGGTCTTTCTCTTTTCTTTATACGGTACAAAAGTTTTGGCTAAATGGTCGTGTTAAACGTGGAAAAGACGGATTGATTTGATGTTATCTATATCGTTTTCCGTCGGAGCATTGTCAATCAACGGCTGCCGAATTGTCAAAATGAGATACAATAAACGAAGTGTACTCCTTGATAAGCGCCTTGGTGTTTTCTAACCAACAAAGCGAAAATCATTCTTTCTACTACGACATAAAGGTGCTTTCCAAGGTGCATCATGAATTGAATGTACGAATCTATGTCACCTCAACAAACGTAAGTCAGCGTCTTGCGAGTTCTTTAGAACTTTCGAAGACCACAACAATTGGTAAGCCCTATATCACACAAGATCTACGATAGTCACTTACCTCACAGCCTCCTGCGGCTTATCAGGGTTGACTTTCACGGTGCTGGCATTCTTGAACACGTCCAGCTCAGCAAGTTTGGCGGCAGCCTCCGGAGCCCCCTTGAAATTGGGGATGCGATTGTACACGGGGCGCGGGAACATAGCAAGCCCGTTGGTCTCCAGATGACGCCATATCTTCAGCCGGAACGAATGCTTCGTTATCTCCTCCAGCACCGCTTTCTTGGCTGAAAGTTGGTAGACAGTATTTTTATTGCCGGTCATTGAACCTTTTTTATTTTGTTTTGTTAGTGAGTGGACGCGGAGCGTAGGATGATTGTTGGCAAGATGTGTCGATGGTTAGGTGTAGTATGTGGAAAGACCTAGACAAGAGTAGCGTTCAATAATCGTTAATTTAACGCCAATCAGGTCTTTGGCTCATGTGTCTGGCCTGCAGTGGTGTTGCAAACAAACGCTGTGGTTGACTTAATATTATGAATGAAGTTACTACCAATTAACAATGAGAAGAAGCAATTTTTAGCTTCGTAATAAAAATGTTTTCAATTGAGATTTCCATCAACGAATAAAATAATTGCAATTTCAAAATTAGGTCACTACGATAAGCAAATGAAAAACAGAATAGAATAGTATATTTATGAAACCAATGTATAAACTAAGGTAGATGACCGTTATATTCAACAGTTGGTATGTTATACGTCGAGTAGTAAAACCGTAAATTGCTTAGCCGCGTTTTGTAGTAATATAAACGTTATTGTATCGGTGTATAAACTTTATGTGCGACATAATAATGGTCAGTGAGTTACTTATAGTATTTGAAGTGAAGTTTGATACGTTTATAAAATCAATGCTACTGATTATTTTATCGATAGTTATTATTCACCGCTCGAATCTCAGTAAAATACTTTCTCAAGACGTTTGGCAAACGCATTGTCGATCACATACATTTTTAATTAGCTCATGACTACGCTTGGGAATAATAGCGTTGTCCCATATACGGAAGTCACAGGAAGAGATATTGAATAAATATAGTCCGACAAACGTCGTGAATGAAATGGTGCTGCTTGTCAAGGGCAAATGTCAAAAACCTATCAAATCCGGTACATTTCATGTTAGTTCTATATTTCGCCACGTTCGTTGCGATCCGTGTCGCACTATAGATCCCTAGTTAGGAGTGGCAAAGGTGACACCCAATAAAACGTTGTAGACGATGAATTTATTGAAGTTCGAAATAGGAATAAGGAATAAATGTACATTATTTGCTTGTCGATGCCAAAAAAATGTTTGTTGGCCGTGATATTTTATTTTATTTGTCATAGTTATTTGTTTTTTTGTGGGCGCGTCATTCATGGCCGCTTAAAATGTCTTTAGAATATTTTTTTCTATGAGCAGATTTTCTTGTGTTGGTAAGGCATAGGTACTAGAAGTGTAGATTTATCAGGCTGTTACTAGCCAGTACGTGAGCTTACGCAGGCGACCTGTGGCGGCCAAATTGATTAATGCGTCACCCTGCAGTCTATGAATTGACAGCGCGATATTATACGGCTCAAGAGACTTGTCATGAAGAGATAATAGCCGTAGATAAACAAAAACCTTCTAAGGGCTGACTTTAGATTTTACATAAGTTTTTCAAAGATATCTTTTATTCGTGGAATGAAATTTCCAGTATAAGCTGTCTTCTCATCGAAAAACCCATACAATGAGAGGTCGCTCAAACTGGAAATGTATAGCTTGATGTGTCGTCGTGTGTCGGTGCTGCGTATAAAAGGTTGGTCAAATTAGCCCTAATAGGAACAAAAGGAGACGGTTGACCATTCAAATACGTTTTAATTTCTGAGTAGGTTTTTTAGAAGGTCCATACCGTCAGTCCACTCTTTTTGTAGGTTGCAAAAAGGCTCCATAAATGTCGGCTAATTTCATGTATACTACAAAGGAGATACTTAGACGAGATAGTGATAATATTAGTGTTAAAAAAGTTACGGCCATTGCCATTTCCCACACTGCTAACTTTCCACCCAAAGTACTCGTAAACATCACAGACAAATAATCGAAGCAAACAAAACGTTTTTTGTCAAAGCCACTGTTACTCCGAGCAGTTTGCGATTAAATCAAATTTACCTATCTACAGTACGGGAACGGTTGGTACAGACGCAAGCACATCGAGCTACTACAATCTGTCAGATTTCTTTAATAGATTTTCGACTTTATTGCTAAAGCATTAGGTTCAATGTTGATTGGGAAAATCTGACAGTTTCGGGTAGGTTGACCTGCTGGCGTCCGTACATACCTAGTGGTAAACTAACATGGAAAACAAACTAGTATTTTTATGTCCCTATAAAATTATAGCCACATAGAAAGTTTTATTGATCATAGCATAGCATACAATTTGCCTTGCGCGACCTTGCTAATAGCGGCACAGTTCAGTCGAAGTTCAAGTGCAAAAACAAGACGCCATGTTCCATTATAATTGCCTTTATAGGGTTCCGTACCGAAAGGTGCAAACGGGAACCTGTTACTAAGGCTCAGTTGTCCGTCCACCTGTCACAGGGCTGTATCTTTCAAACCGTAATAGTTAAGACACTTGAAATTTTCAGTGTGTAATACTCATCATTCTTCAACCCTTATCTCAATTTATTTCGGGTTGGCGCAACATGTATTTTTCTTTCCATAGTTCTCTATTAGTTTTCATCTCATTAGTCACCCCCTTTCTGGCCATATAACTTTTCACACAGTCCATCCGTCTTTTCTTTGGTCTTCCCCTACTCTTATAGACACGACATTTCTTATAGCCGCTATAATAACAAATAATAAAAATAAAATAACGTTTAAAATTAAGGGCCCCTAAATTAAGGGGTTATACAGAGTGTTTTTCTGCTCTATATTAATGTATGGGGCCATTCATTTTTTACTTTATTTTATTTTCTCTTGAACACTTCGTGTGCGAGTCGACTCGCACTTGGCCACTTTTTTAAAACCCATTCACTGTCAAACCAAATATAATTTTCTTTACTATAAAAACGACCTGTATACATAAAATATGATGCAGGCAGTTTTTCATTAATTATCTATATATATAAAATTCAAAGTCCTGACTGACTGACTGACTGATTGACTGACTGACTGACTGACTGACTGATAGATCAACGCACAGCCTAAACCGCTGGTCCTAGAGACATGAAATTTGGAGGGTGGGTTCTTCGTGAAGAGTAGGCATCCACTAAGAAAGGATTTTTCAAAATTCCACCCCTAAGAGGGTGAAAAGGGGGGAATTCGTTTGTATGAAAAATCTTATTCCTTGAGTTAATAAACTTGAAACTTGGCACGAATACTTACCAAAATAAATTATGAAGATTGTCAGTTTTTTTTTCTTCTAAACTACCCCCTAATAAGGGATTGGGGGGTTTCAAAGTTTGTATGGAAGAACTTTAGCGCGCAGTCCGATTTACTCGAAACTCGGTAGTTATAACTAATATTGAAAGTAAAGAATAATGTGTATCAGGGTTTTTTGAAAATCTACTCCTGACGGGCTGAAATGGGGTAGTAAATTTTTCAGGGGAGGATTTTACTGCATGGCTTGATTAACTCGAAAATTAGTATAAATAATCTTTGAGTCAAGTTATGAATACATCCCAAACGATTTTGTTTAAATTCCACCCCTGTGGGGGTGAAATGTGGGGATTCAGTTTATATGAAAAATCTTATTCATTTAGGTAATAAACATGAAACTTTTCAAGAATACTCGCTAAGTAAGTAGTAGTAATAAAGTTTATCATTATAAGTTTTTCAAAACTATCCCTCAAAGGGGGATAGGTGTTAAGTTGGTGTGGAAGAAATTGAATGTGCAGTTCGAGTAACTCGAAACTCAGTATTGATACTTTTGACAGAAAATAATTAATAATAAGTATGTAAAGTTGTCAAAAATTTACCACTGACGGGACAAAAAGGGTAATTCAGTTTTTAAGGGGAGGATTTGAACTTGAAACTGTATGTTACATTTTCACGCCTAAACCACTGAACTTCTGATTTGGCATAGAGATACATAGATGGCATCCTGGGGAAGCACATACATTTTATCCTGTTAGCACGTTCCCGTGGGATAATTTCCGACATCCACGCGGGCGAAGCCGCGGGCAGAAGCTAGTTTTCTAATAAACATGTCACTTATTTAGCTAGTCAGCCAGGTTAGAAGCGAGTTCCCAAGCAGTGTGCTTGACATAAATGTTTCATTAGACTCGTTAATGTAAGTGAAAATAGTTTTCTAGAATCAATTAATAAAATCGTTTTCAAAAAACCATATGAAGTAATCACTCGTCCAACAAGGGAACCACACAGACTTGTAACAAAGGATAATCCTAAATCAGCTAAGTATGCTAAAAGCTGCCTTGTGATGTGTGTATGCATATGTACAACGAAATCCCTAAAGAACTAAAATGCTAATTCATTTAAAAACAAGCTGTATAAATGGCTGAATGGACATAATTTATATGACATTAAGGATTTCTTTGACATACATTTTTATTATATCTATTCATTTGAATGATTTAATTACTAATTGATACATATTCTGTATAGCTAAACATGTGGACATTGTATTTAAATTAGACTATAACACCATTATACTATGTGTAAGGCAAATAAAGACTTATGCTTTTAAGTGTCAATGAAAAAAAAAAAGGTAAGTTTGTATACTACCTAATATAAAAAATAAGCAGTGGCTGAGCGATCGACTGCTGCGCTGTGTCGTGGGTTCGATTCCCGCACGGAACAAATATTTGTATTGCCTTCAGGTAGTTGTTCTGGGTCTGGCTGTTTGTGTATGTGAGTTTAAATGTTTGTAAACGCACCCTCAATACAGGAGTAATTCCTAGTGTTCCCGACGTTTTTTAAACCAAAAAAAAGCTAAAGTGCTATGCATAGCATAGGCGAAATGTCTTGAACAAGTGAAGGTAAAAATTGCACCCATGAAGGCTGTACAGGTTGGGAACCCAAAGAACTTGGCGAGTTTCATTGTTAGCGGTTTTAATTTGAGTATAATATATATATAACTTTAATCCGGTTAGACTGGAAGCCGACCCCAACATAATTGGGAAAAGGCTAGGCAGATGATGATGATGATGATATCCAGTTTTGGACAAGACACGGGGCAAAACCATATAAAACATAACTTTTATATATATTGATTATTTCCTGTTATTTAGAATAGACAAAAAAGTGATTTCGAGTGCAAAATATGTAATTTTTAATTTATAAAACAAACTGATTATATCATATTAAAGTTTATTTCTTTCAAACTTTTATTTTTATTAAATATTTGCCCTAGCATCCCGATTTCACTCCACTTTCCCAAACCTATATTCTCAAAATATGAAAATCAAAGTAAGTTAAACAAGCCTAAAGCCTGATGACTATATTGTATGCTCAGTAAACAAGTGGCATAGAAAACTTAGTGCTATCCAAGGTGATATTACATGGATGAAATACAACACCTGTGTCACACACACAGAACATGTTTACTTTAATAGAGTTTTGTTACCAAGATTGAAATACTTGTACATGTGCAATGTAATGTAATGCAATGCAATGTAATGTAATGCAAATAAGGATTAGGATTTGTTTTGCTTACTGTGTTTTGTATAAAGCTATGGTGCATTTTTAATAAAAAAAAATCTACCGAACTTCTGAGGGCAAATTCTCTTAATTTTAAGAATTTTCAGTCTGAATCTGTCAAAAATACCTCTTAATTTCCCTACATTTTTGACATTGATTGTCGCTGAGATGAGATTGCGACTAGATTTTGAATATTTTTAATTACAAGAATTAGCTTTCTGCTTCCCGCTTTAAATTTTTGAACAATCCTTGGAGAATGATTTATACAAAGTTTGAAGTTGTTTACCAAAATTAGGAAAGCCTTGTGTGTTATGATCAAATATGTAGTCATGTTTGAATCCCATGTTGAAGAGTGGCATCAAATTTTATTGTATGTAAATTCTGGGTAGGTATATTGCTTAAAATTAAATCAACAAAAACAACCACTTTTATCAGACAACATTATGCCGAACGCAAGTGATAAACCAATGCACAAACTTATAAATAACATAAGTTTGTACAGGCATTAAGATAAATACTTAATGATAAACATACTCAGAATTAACAAGTAAATAATCAGAAAAGCTGACAAACTGATAAATAATTCAACCATGACCTATGCAGCCCACACTCAAATAAATTGTCTCCGATAATCCATTATATGTAGGTAGATACAAAAAAAAATATATTTACAAAGTAAAAAATTCCTCACACTCATAACTATAAAGATAGATGAGGCAACTACCTGCATAAGCAGACCTTCAAACCGATGATTCAATGCAAATAGAAAATCTAAAATGACCTCACACATGAACAGCGAAGGTACCTAGGTTAATTAAATTTTATATTAATGACTGCAGCGGTCCAACTTTCTTGAGTTTTTTAATGTGACATGCCGCCGCCAATTGCGAGTACATTGTACTCCGCGCTATTCGACTAATAAATCAGTTGCATTTTTACAAAAGAGGTGGGCAGACCAGAAGAATGTGAGTCATGCTTCACACTCCAATTAAGCTACCCACAGTATCAATAATTACAAGCCGAGGAAACAACCCAAATCGCGGTAATCGATGCACGAAACACTTAAACGCAAGTGAAATTACAGCTGCAATCCGATTCTACAATATTTTATAACAGCAGCGTTGAAGAAACTTCGCAGTTTTCATCATCGATTGTATGCGGGTATTTCGAAATACATGTGCTTCTTTACAGCGAAAACATTTTTCAAGCATTTTCACACGCATTTCAGCTAGAATTTTCTCTAAATGAGTAAATAAAACAGTGGAATAATGATTGTTATTCCATTATTTTTAACAACAAAATGGAAAACTTACTGTTATCCGCGGCCGTTGGCGTACCGTCTCCGTTCTGCATTTTGATAATTTACCGCAATCGGGAGCTCTTCTGCAGGGATTTCGATGATCTAAACGAAAACCATCAAAATTATTTGCAAAATTTAATCCTTCTCCGCCGGACGGAACCGTCACACACAAAAATAGAACGCGAAGTCGCGAATAAAAAACAAATGCCACCAACCTGCCAACAAAAATGTTTTAGAGTTGAGCGTATATTACTAAAACGTTTTGTTACTTAAATCGACTAATCACGTGATTTGTAAAAAAAAACGTAGGTGGTGTCTACAATCTCATATCAGATGAAAACCACGGAGCCAATGTGCATTATAAATCGCTAAACTGCTTAAATATTGTTTTTGGTTGTGGGAATGAGAATTGATGGTTAAAGCTGTTTTGACAATCACCAAATACATTATTTTGACAGCCGTCTTTACTACTCTTTGTATACATCTCTATTCAAAGGTAAGCCAACCTTATCAAAATAGTATCAAGTATGTTCTCATTTGCCAAATATAGGAAGATGAAAAAAAACATAAACGAAAGAAACAAATGAAAACAATGTACGGACGCCAGCAGGTCAACCTACCCGAAACTGTCAGATTTTCCCAATCAACATTGAACCTAATGCTTTAGCAATAAAGTCGAAAATCTATTAAAGAAATCTGACAGATTGTAGTAGCTTGATGTGCTGGCGACTGTACCTAATGAACCTTATTTTACTGTTAGTACCTTCTCGTCTATCTAGTAAGTAGTGGTTATCACTAGGATAATAGTCCGAGGTTGCAACTCTTCCTCATTACTACATTTTCTTATAGCTTCGGCCAAGGGATGTGACAGTATAAATTCAAAATTCGATTATTAATTAATCGATTGTTTTGCCTAGTAATAAAATCTATTAGGAAATAATCGATTTTCTTAGTAAAAATTATTGATTAAAATAATCGATTTTGTCCTTATTTTTTTGATAGATTACACAAAATTCAGTTTTATTAATAATAATAATATCAACAAGCTATACAAAAAAGGTTTTTTTTTTATTTCTCCTTTCGCAGGAAGAAATTAATGTAGTGATTGCCCGCCAAATTCAAATTTTCTTGGATCAAAAGAGAACAAATCTAACTTACGAGAGATGTAATGTAATGATGATTCTTATAGTTATAATTGTGTAAATACATATTTGTTATTTTCGAGCATCACATTTTGATCAAGATACAACCTGACACTGACTTACAAATTGCCAAATACGCAAAAAGAAAAAAACTAAAAACCTGTGTTGCGGCCGTTCCTGGGGAAAAAAATCGGCAGTCAATAAGAAATCGATTTTTTATTCATCGGTTTTTTGTAATATGTAAATCGATTACAGAAATCGATTTTTCCTGCGCGTCAAGACTCAAGTACGCGGAACGCGGGAGCGCCAACAACATAGACTAATATAATATTTAAATGAGAGTCAACAACGCGAAACTAAACGTCTTTATCTTTATCTTTAACGTGGACACTTGCGCGGCTACAGCAGTCGCGTAGGTATGCAAGGCGCCACAGATTTAAAACACGAGCAGCGTCTGCCGCGCGACTGACGTTACGCTCGCGCTCCCGCTTCACAGTCGCTTTGGCGCGTACACAGAGTACCTACATTCTTAATAATGGAAGTCGCGTAGATTTGGCCCAAAGGTAGTCCGCGAAATTCAAATTTTCTTACGTTTTTTGCCATTTGCTGGTCAGTACTAAGTTGTAGGTACGTTGATTAAAATATGATTTGCGGCCGTAACAAATATGTATTTACAGAATTATAATCATTATAGTCATCAACACAACTCTCTAAGATCAAGTATCCTACTGAATGACTATTTCATGAAATCTTGAGATTTTAGGATTATGCTAACTTAACAAGTTGTATTACTGATTCTAAAATGAGTATAATTCTGTAAATACATATTTGTTAGGGCTGCGAATCAAATTTTAATCAACGTACAACTTAGTGACCAGCAAATTGCAAAAAACGTCAGAAAAATTGAATTTCGCGGGCTACCTTGGAGCATCCACCTTAAGGCTGCTTTTCCACCACAGATGTGCTATGCAGTTATTCTGCGAGGGTATGAAAGCTAAGCTACGAAACTGTGTGACCGTTTACACTAATGCTAAGCTGTGTAGCGGAGTCAGTAAGATGTGTAGGGAAGGCACGGTAGGTAGGTACTCTGCTCTGCACATAGCTACACCACTCGCGCATCCTTCCATATAAAAAACATAGGTAGCTTAGTTGAATCCGTTTCCACCAGTGCTGTGCTATGTGGACCAAAGAATATGATTGGTGGATACCAAACGCATCCATAGCATAGCACATCTCTGGTGGAAAAGCAGCCTTATTCTTGAGTACCTATGTGACACTTCTTTCTAGGACTTTGGGACGTCATATTCTTGATAGCATATTGAATGAATCTTTATGGTTTCCATAATAGTTGAAATTAGAACCATTAATCACCGTTTCAATCATGCTCATTTATATTTTTAAAAGGTTTACTAACCTTTATAAATATCGTTTACAAAATATGTTTTCTTTCGAAGTTAACTCACATAATTTACGAGAAAGACATGCAACAGCTGTTGCCCCATATTTCTCCCATTATCTAAATTTATGTGTTTTTGTCGATTCATTTAGCTTTGGTAAAACTAATAGGATTAAATAAAAACAGAGCGTCAACGTAAACATTTATTAAAAGCGTAGAATAAATAATTATCTGATAGTTTGGGACATATGGAGCGGGGTGAGCATCAGCTCGAAAGCCGCGTCTTTAAGATTGGCACCACGGAGATTTGCTTCATGAAGATCACTGCCCGATAAGTCACAACACTGAAAAAAAAAGAGATTTGAGGTTAATTTCTAATTTTAAAACAAATGAAGGGCTGTAGTAAATAGTGTGACGCTGTGTTTATCAAACCAGTACAAAGCTTCTTACAGAAATAAAATCATTTATCATATCTGAAGGTGTATTGGAGTATCAAGTACCGCGCTAGTAGTACGGCGCTTATGTGTTCCACGCGCGCCTCAAAGAGATGTCAGCACGAACTGACGGGGCCCGCTAGGGCCGATGCCGCCAGGGCTGCGGGTTGTTCGAAAGAGTTACCGTGGCCCTTGGCACAGGCAACTGAAGGAACACGGGTGGGTTTTAGTCAGTAAAAGACTGACACTCCCTTCCGCTCAGCCCAGAGCGGGAGGGGTCATTCAATGATATCCCACCCAAAAAAAAAAAGGTGTATTGGAGTATCAACTACCATGGTGCTCGCGTACAAGATCTTTCTGAAGTCAAAGGCGGTACTACCTCTACCCCAATATACCTATCGGTTTTCGGTTTTGTGTACGCTAGTTAGAACTATAGGACTGCAGGGTCTTATATCTCAAAACTTTACAAGTCTACAATTACAGAACACTGTTAAATTGTAGACAAAATTGTGTCACACAGAAATTACAAATGTACCTGAGTTACAATATTGTAGACTTGTTATTAGCATATTCAGCCTAAAATTTTCCCACTACAGGGACACAGGCCTCCTCTCGGTAAGAGGGAGTGGGCCGTAATCCACCACGCGGGCCCAGTGCAGGTTGGTAGATTACATGTGTTCGAATTACGCAAAATACGCGTATTGTCGTGGAGTTGCGGATACCAGCCCGCTGTACCTATTACCTATTTAGTTCCTGAGACGCTCAAGCGGGGGCGCTTTGAATCGGTACAAAAACAACTGTCATTTCGTATAGTATATTTATTTAGTCCAGCGTACTCGTTACTCGTATAATATAGGTCAGTGCATACATTGAACTATTAGTACCTAATCAACATTTTTTTTCTTTAATCTTGTCTTACTTGCTTGTATCATAATGCATTGCGGATATTAATAGATAGATACTATTACTATATACAATACCTCTAAATCAGCCCCAGCAAGGACGGCGGCCCTTAGATCACAGTTCTGTAAGTTGGCATTCTTCAATGTTGCCACCCGTAAGTTGACGCCCGTCATGTTGCTTCCCTCTAGGTTTGCACCTACAAACATTTTATTTTTAATTGTCAGTTGGTACATAACACGTATTCCCAAAAGGGGTAGTTAGAGTCCGTTCATCCTATTTTGTCGGTTATGTTTAAATCTCAAGGAAGCGGGTGAGCATATTGCCATCTACTTCTTCAGTCTTTCGCCACCCATTGCCGAGTGTAGGTATCCTGAAATGCACGCCACTGTCTCTAGCCTTCCTAAGCCAGAGTCGTCCAGCAATCTTGACCAGGTCGTCGGTCCACCTCATCAGCTGTCTGCCCACACTTTTACTGTATTGTAACTTACATTGCCAGCACGGGGACAAATCCAGACTAATGGAAAAAACCCAATAGCAATTTGCTCGACCTGGAGATCGAACCCAGGACCCCCAGCTCAGTGGTCGCACTTGCGTCTACTAGACTAACGAGGCAGTTGTCGAAGTGAAGTACACTTGTTATAGAGGGTAACAGGGACATCGACGCGCAAACTGAAATGCGCACGAATTCAGCAATTGGTTAGACCCTCTAGAGTTCATAGAAAAGTGCCTATGCAATACCTTCGCGGTCAAAATGTATGGAACTGAGAATGTTTTTTAATATAATAAATGAATCCATAGTAACATGTTGCGCGTCGATGTCCGTGCCACCCTGTATAGGACTCATTAATTTACCTTTTAAGTTAACACCTTCCATCAAGGCTCTTGATCCAGTTGGATCATCCATGTTACAACCTTTTAAATTGGCACCTGTAATCAAAAACGATAATTCTCTGTAAAGACATTTGGATACTTTATTCTGACAACGATGGTTTGAGAAATCATACTCAATGCGCGCGATTAAAAAGGCAATTTAACACTATACGCAATATAAGCCGAATAAAGATTCAATGAAACAACATGTGGAAAGAAAAATCCCGAATGTACAGGACAGTCGATCCCATATAAATTGTTTGCGCCTAGCCAGAGACTACATTTGTATAGCAGGAATTCTAATTGCATGGCAAGCAAAATATTTAATAATTTACCTCCACGTATCAGTGTTGCCCACTAATAAATTCAGGAAAACAATATTTGCCTGGCTTCTAGACAACTGTTTCTATTCCGTTAATGAATTTTTTAACTATAAATTTTGACATTACATTTCTATCAATACTTTGTGTGTATATACCTATGTCTTTGTGTGTACCTATTGACTTATTTTTTTTTTGTTTTTATATAACTTTTTCATTTTTTATTAATATATACATTTTGACATTATTTCTTATCAATACTTGGCCACATTGACATTGTAAGTTAATTTTAATATTTCTACACCGGCAACGGTAGTGTATGTGAAACTGTTTAATATTAAGACCAAAATGTACCATATACTCGGAAATAATTTTTTTATTATTATTATTATAGTTGAAGCTTTAGAGTGGAAAGAGTTTTAGATACGTGTTTTTTTATTTTTAGGGAACAGCCTACCATTTAGATAATAACTATTTTTAGGAAGTAGCCAGATGTTAAAGACCCTACGGCGCTCTGGAACTTTGGGTCACGAGCTGTATTTGCTTATAGCCGAGCGTCTGTCGTAGTAAAATTAATTGTTTTATTATTTTCTAAATGTTTTGTTAGTGATAGTACACGAAGATTATTGTCGGTGCCCATTGATGAAAATATGCATTTCATTTAGTAGTAGGTACTTTAGAATAGTTTGTAGTAACAGTTTTGTGCGGGCATTGTTTTCCGCACTAAAAATGTTTTCAATAGTTTTAAATAAACAATAGTGTAGCGAGTACTGTTGGCAGGGTGAAACTGACGCCACTGGGGCACATAAAAAGGCCCTTATCCAAATCAAGTTAGTTCCAATTCAGATCTGGTACAAGACAGTAGGCGTAGACTTCAGTACTCGCTATCTTTGACAGTGGAATATAGTATTTTTATTTAAGTACTTCCACCATGTTCCAACATCCGTACCATCAGTACACCCCAAATGGAGAGGGAGTTACAGCGGAACTCAATTCGCTAGCGATCGCCACTGCATCCTGGCTACCTGCAACTGGGCAGCGACGTCCGAACTACGTTCCTGGGCAGCCTACTTCGTGCGACCCATCGCACCTCGAAGCCAGCACAGCCAGCTGCAAACCCCGAGTCTGCGCAACCAGCACCGAACCTCATGCATGCGCAACCTGCTCCGAACCTCAAGCCTGCGCAGTCAACTTGTCGGGCAGAGTGTCTGCACCAGTTAACGAGATCCGAAAGATATCGTGTGTACAGCCGACATCAGCACGAAAGCCGACATCCTTTGATAATAAGTTGAAACAGGGGTCAGGGGGGGTCTACTCCGAAGTAGTATCGGCCGAATGTTCGGCCGTTTCCTGCTACGAAGTTACCATATGGTTCGGTCGGTTCCGATCCTACACTCCTACACTCTTTCGAATATTGACTATGGTCCCGACCCAACTGAGCCGATCAAAACATTTTTCGCATTTTTCAATAACATTCGGTTCGGCTACGTGTCGGTCCGATCCGAACATTCGCACTTTGCACTTCGCAGTAGGCCCCCAGGCCACTGTTTCCTAAATGATGTCGGTTTTATAAAATGTATCGAAGAAACAATTCTTCAATACATTTTACAAAAGAATTTCATTAATCATTAATTTTTACCAACAGCGCCTTTCTGTCCACGTCATTCGAGCGTCAAACGATCCTTGTAGCTATGTAACTGGGTTGTAGTCAGACAGACAGTCGCTTCATGTTACACGTGTCTAAAACTATTTTCACCCTAAAGCTTAAACTATGAGATTGGCTGTCAATTGCGTAACACAGTACCCTCTTTTTTTATTTTTTTTTTCAGGATGGGAAATCATCAAATGAATCCTCCCGCTCTGGGTGGAGCAGAAGGGAGTGTCAGCCTCTTACTGACTAAAACCCACCCGTGTTCCTTCCTTAGCCCTTTATGTTCCAGGGCAGCGGTAACTCTTTCGGACGATCCCGCTACCCAACACAGTACCCTCTGGTAAGACAAAAGACTGATAAACATGCTTACCTTCCATATTGGCACATAAAGCTTTAACACCCAGCAGTTGGGCTCCCTCTAAGTTCGCATGTGACAAGTCAGCACGCTCCAAACAGCAGTGCGATAAGTTAGCACCGTTCAAGTTGCATCGGGACAAGCAAGCATACTGGAACACAGGAAAATAATAATACATGTTTATTATTTGAATTTTTTATTTTGACTGCGTAAAGTATTTGATTGTTATCATGAATTCTGTTACATGTTCTGAGAAATAACTTGGTTAAAAATAAAACAGTACAGTGTTTTATTTTAATTTATTAGCATTTTAGTTTTAAAGCGCAACCAAATGTGTTCACTGAAATTGTTTTTTTTAGTATTATTCTACTTTTCGTTTCAACTTATACCAAAGTAAAAAGCAGGAAATCATGTGGCTGTTATATTTTTTGTTGTAGTTGGTTTCATTATATTTTTTCAGTAGTTTGTTTTTATAAATCTTCTTATTAGGTTTTAATATCGCATGACGATTTGTATTTAATAGTACTGATAGGGAACATTGTCAACTGTATTTATCGCAATTCTTAAGATCAAAATGTATTTCTATCCAGAAATAAGAAACTGGGGCCTGTACCTTACTTGCGTAAAACACTATCAATCAAAATCTGAATCATTTTGAAGGATATTGCTAATCCATCGCTATGTTCTATGTCATGTGTTTGGTTTCCGCACTTAGTCCTTCAGGTGGACCATTGTGCGTGGTGGCTAATCCATCGCTTCATATGTTCGAATAATTTGTCTGCCCAACAACGCAATTAATGTTGTTGAAATGTCAAAATGAAAGCCATTGCTACTATTGGTGTGTTACGCAATTATCCCGCTGGGTGCTAAAGCCAAAGTTTCGCATTAACACCCAGTTTTCAGTTATTGAAAGCCTGTTGAAGGTCCGAATTAGTAAATATTGTAATATTAGCAATCTAAGTAACAAATTTAAAGTTGTGTCTGTGCTTGGTTGATCAAATAATATTAATTAACAACGTGAAAAAACCAGATGCAGGAATTAGCATCAGTTTTAAAATTAAATACTGTCAGAAACGGATATATTTGCATAAGTAAACATATTTCAGGTGATCTTTATTTTACCATTTTCTCAAAACCACTTAATTTGGAATTACGTCTGTCTCTAGTTTTATTGTATCTCAGCTGGTTAGACTGATTTATACACAACTACACAAATCTTCTACACACACTATAGTCTACATGGAATTGTAGAAAAGAAATAAGCAATACCTTTGTACTCCACAGTTATACGTTGTTTCTCAATGCATTTTACTTAAAATAAATAAAGGTGCAGGAATATCTTTAGCTTCCAACAAAAACATATTGTTAAACATACCTTAAAATTTATATACCTAAGGTCCAGTCTATTGAGGTCAGCTCCTGACAGGTTGACACCTTGGAACCTTAACTCCCAAGTATTAGGGGTCATTATTATAGAGCGCACAACATCCATCCGTGTCAGAGCGTGGTTGATACCACAGCTGCTCTGTGACTCCTCAATTAGTAGGTTTAATTGTGGTATCATCGAGTCTATACCTGGAATCAGATTAAATGTCTGGATTTAGCTTTCATCATCATCATCATGTAGGCAAGCATACTGTGGGACTCGCCCCAGCTAGATGGACCAACGCTCTTAAGAAGGTGGCTGGGATGGACTGGATGTGGAAGGCGGGGGACAGGGTGTTGTGGCGCAGCCAAGGAGACGCCTATGTTGAGCAGTGATCTGCGATAGGCTGAGTTGATTGATCCTCATCATTTCAGCCGAAAGAAGTATACCGCTGGATGTGTGGTCCTCCAAGCATCGCTATATCAACTGGTCCTGTGCTTCATGAATCCAGCATAATTTGTTTTAAATAAAGACTAATTTCAAAGGGCATTAACTTTTTTAAAGGGAATGATAGTTCTGACATAATGTCTTAATAACTCTTAAAAAAAATTTTTAGTCAAAAAAAAAATTGTATTCAAAAATATTAAGTACATAAAATTATTCATCAAGTTATGTATTTAATATTTCATTCCTTTTATGGTATGGATGCGTCAGTAGGTAGCAGCTACTTAGATGAGGAAAATATGAATTAAATATGATTGTAAGGGACAATAATAAATAAATAAATAGACAATACTAATTAATAAAAGGAACAATAGTTTCCTGTCCTTGGAATTTCCAGTGGTGTAGCATTTGTGATAATGTAGAACCAATGTATTGATTTAAAACAAACATAACTATGTTGTTGAAATATTAATTTGTAAGTAGGGAATATTATATTTATATAAATTGTTTAAATCATTAACATTTTATTGAATCTAAAAAGATTAGCACTTTCACACAAGGAAGTTTTCTCATAAACATTTTCATAGGAAAAGGACAAAAGTCAAAATAATTAAAATAAACGCACCATAAAACACAGCCTCTTCCATGACACCTTTTGGGTTGACATGCTTATCTATTATCACATCGCCGTGCCTCAAATAATTCAGAATAGGCTCAAAGTACTCTGGGCTACGGTCTATCAGGAATGCTCCAATGGAATCTGTAGCACTCGGGTTCATTAAGTACACATTATTATCATCAGCAAACATCCGCGCCAACATTGATAAAGGCTCTTTGGCCAACAGTGTGGAACGAGATGTAGTAAAATGCTTGCCACCAACATTTAAAGTTATCCAATCAGATACAGCCTTGCCTGGTTTAATGCAATCGCCCAAGCTCATATTCTGCATTGAATTTTCTATATTATCACAATTTTTCGAGTCTCTGTCACCGTCAGCACATAAATATAACTTGTCATCGTCCCTAAGTACTCTCACATCTACAATTTCACAGCCATTTGACGAATACAATCTCAAGTTTTCCTGACTTTCTTCGAACTGTTTTGATATTTCTGATTTTAGTGTTTCAATCGTGTTTTCCACGGCCACAACTTTTCCATTTTGTTCAGACTTATTTCTGTAAATGTACACTCGTTTCATAATAGGCGTCTCCTTTGTTCTCTGAATTTTAAATGCTTGGCAAAATCAATAATATTTAGGAAAACCTTAGGAACTCCTCGAAAAAAACTAGAAATGTCAAAAGACAACAGCTGTCAAAATATTATTGCAGCAACAGATAATGAAATGAGAACAATCACTGTGAAAAATCGACTAAAGTCTTTGTAGTTTTTGAAAGATATATTAAATTACTTACGTGAAGTCTACAACAATATGTGATTTACAATTAAACATACAAAATATTAGGTCTGGTCAAAATGTAAGGTCTAATAATAAAATTTAGCTTCTGAGTTTTTGCCAATTTATTTAATAATTGCCAGAACATACTGAAACATGCTGTCATGCTGTAGCAACGAGCCATCATGTGATGGCCGTGCGCCATTACCACAGCTTTGTTTATGTAATGATAGATTCATAATGGCCAGGGCGGTGACCTGTAATACAGGTTTTTTTCTAAAACCTACTTCAGGCACCAGCTCTCACAATGTGAATTTAAGTTGGTCAAATTGTTAAGTACTACAAACCATTGTGAGAGAAAATAAATTAATTTATTATTATAATTACTAAGTTAGGTGGCACTGTTATTTGTGTTGCTTTAAACAGGGTGGCATCGACGCGCAACCTGTAGTTATAGATTTTGTACATGATTCTGAACTTTGTCTAAACCAAATAACCAACAAATAATCACTACACGAGAAAACATACAAACTAAATATACCTACACTACGACACAAAAATAAGCTAAACCTACCTGGTGGCTCTAAGCTGAAAATACACTCAACAAGCACTTTAATAATGTCAGTTAAAATAAATAATCAATTACCAGAAGCAATTAAAAATGAACAAAAATTGAATATATTTATAAATAAACTAAAACAATACCTAGTCTACAAATGCTATTATAATATTAATGAATATTTTAATGATAAATAAAATGAATACCAAAAATAATAAATAAAATCAAAGTTGAAGTGAGTAGGTAGTAGTAAAAACATTTGAGGCCATGCGAGTCACAGTGGCCTAACTGAAAAAAAATGAACTAATTTTTATGCCACTGTGGCGCTATGACTTTTACAGTTTAGAGCAGTTTTTTCAAATAAAGTCAGTACTGAAAAAAATACAGTTAGGCCACTGTCGCTCTCATGGCCTCATTTATATTCTACTTTTTCAGATAATACTATAATAATAGCCCTCTTCCTCTATCCTATCTTACTGTGCCCGACAGGGTCCACAATGATCTAAAATGGTGTATATTTTGTAATTTTATTTATATATCCATTTATTTCAGGCATCAAAGCAAACACATACAATACAATATTAATATAACTTAAAAATATTATAAATACATATATACCCGTAAGCCGCGTAGCCGTAATGTACCAACCACCTAAGTTAATATTGTGGAATGCAAATAAATGTATTGTAAGGTTTTTATCGGTTAGGTACTGGCGGGCCCGGCAGATGTCGTCCTACCCGAAAAAGCAGCGCTATTTACCGGGTCCGATTGTGTAGGTATACAAACCTTGTCCTGACAATAAAAAACACAAAAAAAAAGAATTATCCAATTTGGTGCAGTCGATCGGAAGTTATGCGCGTGCATACATTTTGGAGATTAATTTTTATTAAAAACTAGCTGACCCGGCAAACGTTGTTTTGCCATATAAATTATTTCTAGCTGCCCGGCGCTACAACGTTCGCGTGGTGTCCTACCCTCTACCCTACCCCTACCCTACTCCTACCCTACTCCTACCCTACTCTTACACTACTCCTACCCTACTCCTACCCTACTCCTACACTATTCCTACCCTACGCCTACCCTACTTCTACCCTTCTCCTAACCTACTCCTACCCTACTCCTAACCTACTCCTACCCTACTCCTAACCTACTCCTACCCAGAAACCACCCAGGAACCCGTTGAAATATACACACAAATCGGTCCAGCCGTTCTCGAGTTTTAGCGAGACAAACGAACAGTAATTGATTTTTATAAATACGATATATTATATATAGAAGAAGATAGATTGTTAGCTGTTCCATACATTTTGATCGCGTAGGTCACTTTTCTATGAAACAGCTAAGTATTTTTTCTTGATAACCGAAGATAAATTTGTACGCGTCTAGTATCACGTGCTGCATTCATGGTTACAGTTTGTGTGTCGATGTCCATGCACCCTGTAGCTATAATATTAGCCTTCAAAATCCTATGTAACTCCTATAACTAGGTTTGTTACTTTAGCTCCATGAATGTTGTTTTAACCTAGGCCTAGGACTAGGCCTAGGCCAGTAGGCTTCGTTTTAGTATTAGTTTCTTTAAGGTTAGCCTTTATAATGTTAATAAAGTATGTAGGTGCTTACCTGCTAAAATTTAATGGTGTGCGACCGTAAAACCGGTAGCGGAAAGAGCTAAATGGCTCATGTGTGTGTATCCGGTCCTTAAAAGCCCTAAAAATGTACAATATTCTGAAACTTCAACCATTTGTGCATGCAAAAAGCGGAAAATGGGCGTACCTAACGGAAAAGTAAATGATAGTCATCTTAACTTTACTTACGCCATTTTCTTTTATATCAGAAAGGTTAAACAAGGGTGCTGAGATGGATCTCATCTCATCATTCTTGTCGAAGATGTAAAAAAGTGTACGAATGTAATGTATAGTGTCAGTGCATAACTAGAGTTCGGCCGTTGAGACTCGAGAGAATGCGTTCCTAACACCTGTGAGTGTGACAATATTCTAGTAGCTAACTAAGACCTAGCACGACCTGTATTCGCAAGACTACTTCCAGTCGCACAAATGCCGGCTTGCGTGCGCCTCTTCGTTGCCTTACGGGAAATTTTAATAAGAATTTCTGCAGTTTGGATTTGTTTGTTTTACCGCATAGAAAGTTTAGGCTCATTTTACATAACTTAGCTATATTGATAAAATAATGTGATACTGTTGTTCCACTTATGCGGCATTATTAACGGCTTTATTTATATTTTTTGTTTTTTTTTTATACTTTTAAGTACCTACTAAAAATTTTCCTCTTTTTTATTGTTTACAACGCTAGGCAATAGTCTATTTACTAGTCAATTTACCAAATTGTTTCATTGTGTATCTGTGGTTGATCTCATATTTGTATCATTTTTGCATTCTATCTTTTTGTTCGTTCTCCAGAATAAATAAAATAAAAATTATGATCAAATTCGCAAAACACGTAGGTATTCGTTTGTATAATATTGACAGGTGTCAAGAACGCATTCTCTCGTTGGCCGCACTGTAAGCGATCTTTTTCCAGTCCTTGACGGGACACTGAGCCTAGACAGCCTGGAGTCCGGGAGGCTCTGGCCCTGATAATATTTTGTAAACGGACCTAATAAGTAGGTACCTTACCTTATGACCCATGTTATTTGGGGTCTGCGCAACACGTTTTCCTCTTTTATTCCCCCGCTGTCAACCGTCACGCTATTATTCCCTATTCCTTTCATATCATTCCTCACACAATCCATCCATAATTTCTGTGAGGACCCTCTAACAGCCCGATTCAAACTTCACAGTCACGTGTCAGCGTCACCCCCAATGACTCGTGAATTTGTTGGGGTTTTTTAGGGTAAGGTACCGCGTAGCGAGTATAGCGCACAAAGTTTGAATCGGGCTGTACCATGGCACCATGGTATCCTATAATTATTACCTAACTAGCTTCTGCCCGCGACTTCGTACGCGGATCCAGTCCCTTTCTCGTTCCGATAGGAATTTCGGCAAGAGTTTGAACTGTGCGTTGGTATGTCAGCCAATAAATCAGTCAAAACCGATGAAGGATTTCGATTAAGTTTGGTATAACTTAGATTAAGTGTTGTAGACTGGGTAGGTTATAACTCCATTAAAATAAAAAGGTAGAATTATTTTCATTCCGAAATTATGAAGCGAAATTAATATCAATTAGTTAACATTACTATTCTAAAAAAATTCTTTATAAACTATATTGTTGGTTTTTCCGTCGGGTGCCAGAATATAAAGCCCGGAAGCGTTGCTAACCCTTAAGAAAGCAACATAAAGTTGGCCATGAGAAAAACAGCCGGTTCTCAAATCAACACCAGCAACTTTCAGTGTCTGTCTTCACTCGCGAGACAATGTATGACGATCACGATCAGCCGTAAGTCGCGCATCAATTTCTTCACTGGTTTCTAGATACCTATAGGTGGATGTGCGGTTACGCTGGGAACTCAAGCTTGATTCGCTTTCCGTGAATGTTTCCGACTCGCGAGACAATGAATGACGATCACGATCAGCCGTAAGTCGCGCATCACGTTCTTCACTGGTCTCCAGAGATCTAAAAGTCAACGTGCGAATGCGCTGAGAACTCAAGCGTGATGCTTTTTCTGTGAACGTTTCTGATTCGAGAGACAATGCATGGCGATCACGATCAGCAGCCAGTCGCACTTCACGTTCGTCACTGGTCTCTAAAGACCTAGAAGTCGACGTGAGAATACGCTGAGAACTCAAGCGTGATTCTCTTTCCGTTAACGTTTCCGACTCGCGAGACAATGCATGACGATCACGATCAGCGGTCAGTCGCGCATCACGATCCTCACTGGTCTCTAGAGACCTAGATGTAGATGCGTAAATACTCTGAGAACGCAGGCGTGATTCTCTTTGTGTGTAAGTGTCAGAAACGCGAGACGATGCATGACGCTCACGATCAGCGCTAAGTCGTGCTTCACGATCCGAAGAAGTTTCCGCGGGGCAAGATATAGCCTGATGTTGTCGAAAAGCATGAAGTCTTGCCTGGCGTTCTTCATTCGATTCTTGGGATCTAATGATCTTCAATCTTTTAGCTCCTTTCGAACATTGCGAAAGATTTGACCTCTTTCGTGGCATGGTTATGGTTATTAATGTACTTTAATAACTTTGCAATTAAGATCTAAGTGACTGCTCCCCTGCGTTACCGGGTAGACCGTGTCTCGAAGATAAATGGAAAATGAAATTAAACACTCAAATAACATAAGCCCGAAGGCATATCTATTATATATATATAAATGGGAGATTTAGCCAGTGAAGCCAAGTTATCAATGATTTACCATCGTCATCGGAAATAAGTCCCAAACTGTTACTGCCTTCACCGCGTGGAGGTACTCCCAGCTTATGTTAATATATTAGTATAAAGTGATTTCCACATCAAATGTTCCTGATCCTTGATTTTTATTATCTCGGCGGAAAATGCTCATCAGACCAAACAAATTTTGTTAAAATGTCATGTCTGTATATGCCATAGTTTAGCTGTGCTCTAAGAGTTCCACATCAGGTGTTCCAAATCTTCAATTTTATTCTCTCAGCAGAAAATGCTCATCAGACACAACATTTTTTTCTAAGGCGCCATTTATGTAACTCTTATAGTTTAGCTGGTCTGTTGCGGTTCTGCATCAGGTGTTCCAGTTTCCAAAATCAATTATAGCCTATATGTTGCCCAGGATTAATAGCTAGATAATAAAAAAAAAAATCATTCAAATCCGTCCAGTAGTTCCGGAGATTAGCGTGTACAACCAGACAAACAGATAAACAGACAAACAGACAGACTTTTTATTAGATTCGTGTTCTATTACTGTTTCTTAACCCCCCTCAATTATTCTTTTTTAAATATATTCAATGTACAGACACAACTTTTTTACATTCTTATTATAAGTAAGTATAGATTACGCAATTGGGGTGGTGGAGACAGCACCTTAATTACGTAACACACTATCTATCAATCTCTATCTGAATCATTTTGAAGGATATTGCTAATCCATTGCTTCATACGAGTATGTTCGAAAAATGTGTTTGCTCAACAACGCAAATAACGCAATGAATATTGTTGAACTGTCAAAATGAATCCCATTGCTACTGATCATAGATAACGTGTGTTACGTATCTAATTACCCCGCCGTTCTCCACAATGTTTGACGAAATACCTATCAATAAGCTACGGAGCTAACAAACAGTAGGTACTTCACGGCAATATTATTAATAGTGCCATAAACAGTCAGTTAACTATAGATTGATCGCTCAGTAAACCCAGATGGCTGTCGTTAAATCCGTCAGTCTGTGATCTTGATCTATTGTATTGACAGAAGGTATGACAACATTGTTACGTTGTGAGTAATACGTAGGTCTTGAGATTCATGGAACTAGATTAAGGACATACCTAGCTATTGTTTTGGGACGAAAATTACCTTGTCTTGGAGGGGGAGAGATGATGTTATTAGTTATCCTTGGTTTCCTTGTTTATCTTCCTCATTGATCCAGTGTTCGCATGCGCGATTAGTGAGCGTGAGGTCCTGGGTTCAATTCCCAGGTTCAGGACCTTAGTAGCAGCTCTGAGCCCTGATGTGTGCCCAGTTAATAGCAAAGGCTCGCCTTCCGTTACATAGGATCTACTCATTATTGGTGAAATGTGGGTCATACCTAGTAATGTTGAAAAGAACTGTCGCATAAACGCACCAACTCGCACTGGATCCGCGCCGCGTGGTGGATTACACAGAGAGGAGTACTGTGTTCCAGGAGTGAGGACATTACGTATCTTCATGGGTTGATTATGTATAGGCAGCCATCTATCACCACTTATTTACATTATCCACGCTAACGACACGAGAGGTTTATCACCTACTCATACCCATTGTTATCCCGTAACAAACACTAATAGAATAGATTACAGTAGTTAGTTGTAAATTGTAATTCAACTAGTATGCACTGCGTTACGGCAATTGACGGTCGGCGCTGGCTCGGACTGGCTTGGATATGATTCGCGTTCGTGTATTTATTTGTACTGAGTTAAGTGAACTGTGTAATGCACCTACAACCTATCTGGGAACCTAAGCAGTTAGATTGCCGAATCCAGCCTTCAGTTCAGAGAAGAGAGAAGGTTTGCTCCCCCAACCAGCAGAATAGAAAAGGAATACCTACAGGGCCATGGTGCTGCAGTCTCGACATTCATAGCGATCGCTTTACGACCGAATTCGGTCGCAAAGTCCTGTCACTCCATACATTACTTGTACACCTGTCAGTCATTTCTAACTATGGTATAGCTATCCACATTTTTCTTGATATTAACAAAGATTGCCGCATTCGGTCAGATTTCAAACAGTAATAACCGAGTTATAACAAAAAATATCTGTTTTCCCGGTTCGGCATTCAAATAATGTCAATCATTATGAATAGATTATTTGAACCCAGAACCTTACTGCCAAGCCGCGAACACAGATATGACCATGAATTTTATAGTAAATCGAATGCGGTGTCTGTCTAGTGGTCGGAAGCGCTTCTGCTGAGCGGAAATCCTGGGATCGATCCCAGGGTCCGGCAAAATTGAGTTTTTCGATTAGGAAATTCTCAATGACAGTGCGAAGTCGACTCGGACTCTGGATATACAGGGTGGTAGGGACAACCACGCACAACCTGTTGCCATGGGATAGCATGATTCTGAAACCCTGCGTTAAATTTTTTACGCCAGGACGACCCATTTCTACGCTAGGAGGTCTCGAATAACGTAGTGAATTGAGGGCATGAGAGCCACAGTGGCCTAACTGAAAAAAAATGAACTAATTTTTAGGCCACTGTGGCGCTATGACTTTTACAGTTTAGAGCAGTTTTTTTCAAATAAAGTCAGTATTGAAAAAATTACAGTTACACCACTGTGCTCTGGCGCTATGACTTTTACAGTTTAGAGCAGTTTTTTTCAAATAAAGTCAATATTGAAAAAATGACAGTTAGGCCACTGTGGCTCTCATGGCCTCAATTCATGGTTACAGTTTGCGCGTCGATGTCGATGTCCCTACCACCTGCCACCTGGTGGTGGCGACATCGACGCGCAAACTGTAACCATGAATTCAGTAACGGCCTATTAATGAGGCCCACCGGCCTCTTAATAATTCCTACGGGACCTGAAGATAACTGGGGAAATGTGGTTGCTATACCTTCATGTGTGCCTGCTCCTTCGGAGTACTTACACGCGCGTGATATTAGGTATGTTAAGTTTCATCGAATACCGTAATAACACTAATAATTATTCTGTGGTAATAATGAGAAACGTAATTACGTGACTATTACATAATTCAGTATTTATGCTAAAATATTCCTATTCCATTGAAGTAGGTATGTACCTACATAACAGGGACATTAGAATAATGATACCTGACGTTAATACCTATTCTACACTCGGCTTGGCAAGACGTATTTATGAGTTCACAGGTAATCCTACGAGGGAGCCAGGAAGACGTTTAGATCAAATAATTTATTGCGCTTATTTTTAGGTGTGTTAGAATCTTAATGGTGGCATAGGAATTCGTCTAGACTTGTTTCGTCATTGCAGTATCTGGTAAACAATTATTACTTAGTTTAGTTTTAGAGCCATTCAAAACCCTTTATTATGGGTAAACTAGGCACTATGAGCCTGCATCGTCTTACTTCTGGGATAATAATATAATGTTTGGACTTTAAAAAAGACCACTGAGTTTGTTTCGGCATTTCTTCTCAGGGATCAGTCGGCTAGGAAATGGCGTTATTTAGTTTTTAAAACATATACCAACAAAATATTGACGTGTAAACATTTCTACTTACATAAATGATCATTTAATTTAATTTCGATATACTTACCTATTTACGATTTTTTTTTCTCAAAATATATACCAACAAAATATTGACGTGTAAAAATATCTACTTACATAAATGATCATTTAATTTAATTTCGATATACTTACCTATTTACAATTTTTTTATCTCAAAAATGGTTGTATTCGTAAAAAAAACACGTCAAAACAAATACCTAATTTATAGTATTTTAAGACTAATGTCTATTCAAATATATGTTTCAAACTGATGTTATTTTAAGTTAAACAAATATAAACTTTATTTTGATAGTAATTAAGTTGATTTATGAGCACTATTGAAAAAGTTATTTAAATGTTTGAAGTTGTAGCGTAAATTGAACTTTATTCCGTAGGAATCAAAGTTATTTTTCCATGAACTCATATATGTTTACCTTTTTTGGCAAATAAATCGCGAATGCAGATTAAATGAGGTCAGTGCTTTGTCTTTCTACACTAAGAAGAACCAAGGAAACAAACCCAGAAGTCACTTTTAAAGTCCAGACATTATTGGTCATATCATGTGAGAACCTAGTATTGCCTGAGATGGTCTTTTGAGGAAAGAACCACACATTTTACTGGACCTGGCTGTGTCAACAAAACTCTCCTCCCCTTTGACTTAGTTATTTTGGTTCAGAGATTATATGGACCGTTGCTTGTTAGTTCTGTCCAGTTTGTTCCGCCATTTTGTACGTGGCACCTTCTGACTATGACAGGGCTCTATCACAGTTGATTTAGGAGCTACAAAGAATGTAGGACATGAAATTATGACTAGTAAATGAGAACTAGCATCCTTCTGAGCTACAAATCACTTTAGTACCTAACATTGGGTACCTCACCTGCGTCAGATTGCGAGTTGTGAGTGTGGAGTCTTTTCAACAACCATTAGTGTCAATAACCAGTTGATGCCGCCGGGGTTTAGATCAACAGGCCCGATTTTAGGACCCTTTTGCGAATCTTTTGCATTAGGTAATCCCTCGATTGAGCATTGCTTATGTAATTTGTCACGATTCCTAATGAGTAATCAGTTAGTTGGCACGACAAGCGACAATCACGTGAATCGTTGACTTCTTGTAAGTAATTCTGACATCCCCGCTTATTGTTGGTCAGGGAAGGCGGACGTTTTTTTAGAAAATTGGCCTATAAAGGCCAAAACCAGCGCACGGCATTTGTGGTCTGGCATTATGCTAGAAACACATTTGTGTGTTGTGTTATGACGCGTCAGAACCCACACCACCGCTCTTGCGGGATCTGCACCCTAATTGCGCAACACACCATCAATCTTAATCTGAATCATTTTGAAGGATATTGCTATTGCTTCATATGCAACATACTTTGGATATTGCTTCATATGTTCGAAAATTTTGTCTACTCAACAACCTAAATATCGCAATGAATGTTGTTGAACTGTCAAAATGAAAGCCATTGCTCTTGCTACCAGCCGATCAATTCTGTAAAAATCTCACCGTGAAAAGTTAGGTGAAGTGAGCTGTCAATAGTGTCAATCACTAGCATTAGTTGGAATGACAGCTCACTTCGCGCTCACTTCACCTGAGTTTTCACGGTGAGATGGTTACAGAATCGCACTGCTGATAGTGTGTTACGCAACTACCCCGCGGGATCTAGCAGTCGGCGCCATGACAGATCGCGTTGTGAGACAAAACACTGTAATAATGTGTTTCTAACCATACTAAATGTATGAAACCCATATATATATTATGCTTCTGACACAAAACGACACAGTATAGTGACCTAAGGTCTATTCAAACCTAAGTTGGCAATTGATGTTATTTCAAGTTAAATAAATATCAACTTTATTCCAATAACAATTAAGTTGGTTTCAGTGTGACTAGCAATATTGAAAAAGTTATTAAACTTTATTGTGTAGGAATTAAATTTATTTTTCCATTAATTCATATTTGTAAACATTTTTGGCAATTAAATCGCAGCTTACCTATGTCTATTGGACGCAGTTATGAAATTTAAGAAGGTTTAATTTTATTCTCTTGATACTGCTACAAAACAAACATTCTTTCTGACTTAATAACGAAAATACCTGAACAGTGATTCCATATGACGCAAGTCACAAAACAGCCCACCATCACCCTTTTTGTGGGTGTCGAATTGTCGATCACCAAGGAACACAAATGCATACCCTTTACCATTACCTTTTACTAAGTACTTTCATTTTCAATAACTTGAATACAACACTGTACTGTAGTTGAAGGGCGGAATGTCCTAACACAAGCATTTTATTTTGCTTAAAGGGTCATTCCTAAAAGTAAAAATGTAACTATTGTAAGTTATTGAAATAAACATTTTTTTTTTTTTTTTTTTTTTTTATACCTAAATAAAATAAATAAAAGTTTTTATTTCTCACTAGAAGAAATAAGTACCTACATTAAAAATATGACACACTTCAGGCAGGGGTCTTCTCAAATGTAATAGCCATAACCATCCCATTTTGAATTAACACTCATGTTACCTAGGCTAAGTCATAAAGTAAAATAAATAATTACTTACTTACTTAAAGTCACAATCTTACAATATAAATGTATTTGAAAATGATGCGAATAAAGTATTCTGAAATCACCAGTCCGTTCACCAATTTTGTATTTTTGAATATGGTGAGATTGCCTCTATAATTATTAGATCATCGTGGCAGTTCAAGAAGAACGCCAATGGTCAGATCCAGATAATTATGGATGATTTTTGCAAAACAGAACTATTCCTTATCATCATCATGTGCCTAGCCTTTGCCTTTTTTAACAGAAGGGCAATTCTCGTAATTTTAAGAACGTTCACAGTCTGGAGGGCAATTCTGGTAAATTTAAGAACGTTCACAGTCTGATCTCAGTCTCAATCTGTCAGAAATACGCCAAATTTTGACAAGTTTTTGACATTTGTTTGTCGCCGAGATGAGACTGTGATTAGATTTCGATCGTTTTAAATTACGAGAAGCCTGAAGATCTCAGACTCAATCTGTCAAAAATACCTATAATTTCCCTACATTTTTGACATTGATGGTCGTTGAGATGAGCTTGCGACTAGATTTTGAACGTTTTTAACTACGGGAGTTGGCCTTCAGATCCAGATAATTATGGAAGATTTTTACATAATAGAACTATTCCTATCACCCAAAAAATACCTATGACTATTAATAAGTAACTAATTAGTTTAAATAACAGCATTCATAGACACGTTCCAAAAGCGCTTTCACATTCCAAAATATTTTCAGCTGGATCGATGTCAATAATTTTGGCTCGGCGCCATGTTAGGCGAGGTAAAGGACAGTTTGCGAAGGCGAACACCCAACTAATAGCCGTTTTAACTGTTGGATAACCATTATGACTGTGTTTAATTGTAAAAACTGTATTTCTTTTTAGTCTCTTGAGAATTGATACCTAAGAACAGGCAAAGAAACGAGAGGACTGAGTACACGATATTTTGGCTTATTAGTTGATTCGCACGAATATACTCGCCCGAAACGGGCAAATTGTGACTTTTAATATTTTATGTAATAAGTATTATATTTTCTATAGGCGACTCCCACGAATTGGCACATTTTGAATGTGATGCAATGAGGGTTATGAAAAATAGAGCTAGGTACGCGTTTTATAATATTCTAGCACTTTTATGCGCTTTTTTCTGCAATAAAGATTGAATTGAATTGAATTTCTATACTATTGCATAAACTTCAAAATGGGCCAATGCGTGCGAGTCGTCTATAGAAAGAATAATATTATTTAAAAGTGACGACTAGGCTGATTCGTGCGAGTAAATTGGTGTGAGCCAAAATATCGTGGTCCGAAGTTTTGACTTATGAATGTACCTACGGATGGCTATGGGAGTAGGGAAAGATTAAAGAGACGATGGATGGACTGTGTGAAAAATGATATGGTTAAAAAAGGGATGTCTACCGAGATGACGACTAATAGAGAGGTATAGAAGAAAAAGACATGTTGCGCCGACCACAAATAAATTGGGATAAAGGACAGGAGAATGGTGATAATGAATGGGTAGAGAAACGATTGTAACGGAAGTTTGTTTAGACCGGTAGATATGAATATAAATGTGAGAGGCAAAAGCTTTTAGGTTTCAACATGACACTACTGTTTAAAATAAAAACTGCCATTTTTGGGAGTGTGATGTCTTCGAATTTTTGGTTCTAGAACATGCCTCCTTCACCGTTTTGAGAGCAGAGTGGTGATGAAATAATTTACACAACGTGAAGCGCCTATCTGGGTTCGAACCTACGACCTAAAACACGTAAGTCGCGGCCATTACCACTGACTCCACGAATAGATTTGGCTGAAGGCTTACTTGTATAATCATTATTAGAAGATAATGGGCCCTGGGCTGTAATTCTCTATGACACAATGAACGAAACCGTGCGAACTTGGCGGGATTAGCTAAGGAATTAACGTGGTATCGAAGTAAGAAATCGTGAACTAGGGCCCTGCCGATCGATTCTGTAAAAATCTGTGAGCTGTCATTCCAAATAATGCTAGGGATTGACTCTACTCACAACTCACATCAAGCTCACTTCACTTGAGTTTTCACGGTGAGATTTTTACAGAATCGACCGGCTGTTCACCGTGAAAACTTAGGTGAAGTGAGCTGAGCTGTTATTGCACCTGATGCTAGGGATTGATACCATTGACAGCTAAGGCTTACTTCAACTACGTTTTCGCAGTGAGTATTTTACAGAATAGATCGTGAGAATCCTATGTTCAGCAGTGAACTGCTAAGTATAGGCTGATAATGATAATTGTGGGATTATCTGTACCCTAACTAACTGCGTAACACACTCTATCAAAATCGGAATCATTTATTATTATTATTATATAACGCAATGAACGTGGTAGAATTGTCAAAAGGGAAGTCATTGCTACTGTTAGTATGTCACGCAATTACCCCGCTGACCCCTGTAGATTATCAAATTAAATGACGTTTTAAATCTAGAATCACGTTCTAAATCTTTCTGGATGAATCATTGATCCACTACGAAATTCGTTGCCAAGGTGTTAACAGTACAATAATCATGAATGTTTGTGTGACGTAACAACTCGTGTATGCAGAAAAAAAAATATCTTACTACATATATGATGATGTTGCCAAATCATTGACTATGAGTGAAGTGTTTTCTTTAGTTAATTGTTACTCATAGATTTTGTTTTAAGAGCGCATGTGCGTTGCCACTGTTCGGTGTAAATAATTTGCTAGCGTTGAACGAAACATAATGATCAGTTAATCGGAACTACTTATAAAATGCGACGGTTTTTTCATTTTTACTGAGTCCACGATGTTATTTCACGTGCATGTTTTTTTTTTGCTTTTGTCCAAACAAAAGTGATGGAGTATAGTTACTTACCTACCCATCTGTCAAAATGTACATGTACGATGTGTCAGTTTACAAAAAATCAGGCGTAGTCGATAGTAGTAGGTAGTAGATTATTTATACCTATAAAAAGAGTCACCAGTCTCCTGCCCAAAAAAAAAAAAACTTGTGATAGGTAGATATGTACAGACACCAGCAGGTCAAGCTACCCGAAACTGTCAAATTTTCCCAATCTACTTTGAACCTTAATGCTTCAGCGATAAAGTTGAAAATCTATTAAATAAATTTGACAGATTGTAGTAGCTTGATGTGCTGGCGTCTGTACCGAATTACCTCTTCCAATTTTTTTAAGGTCGGCTTCATCCTGCCCTTGCATAGTGCATAATCAGCCTATAATGTCTACTGCCTGCTGGGACACTGTCCTCTTCTCGGTGCGAGGGAGTGGGTTGTAATCTATACCACGCGGGCCCAGTGCGGGTTCGTAGATGTCACAATGTTTTTGATTTTTTGGTTCTTCAAGGACATGCCGGTGTCCTCACGAGATGTTTTCCTTCACCATTTTGAGAGCAGTGGTCCTCCTGCCCTCATTCGAATTTATTGAGGGACGACCCAGCACGTCTTCAAGTTATGAAGCGTTTTACGAAAAAGAAATCAATTCACATGATCCTGTCATCATTTAAGAGAAAATAACGATAGCTACACCGGTGAATTTAATGGGGAAGAGAAAATCGTGACAAAATTCAGGCGCCACGCCAAAAATAATACAGCATTTGGTTTGTCATAAAAATGTTGGTGACAAATATCCAAGAATAGACCATCTTCTTAGTATAATTATCTTAGTATAGAAAAATGATTTTATTTAGTTATGAGAAACTTTGAACAGCCGGAACCATGTTTACACAGAACAACTTCTTTTATGAGAAAATCAGAAATCGGGAGCCTGTACAACCGCGGTCCACTAGCGCCACTCCTTTAAAAAAATATTATCTCGTGACTGAGAAGGAATTATGAAAATCTGCTCAATCAGCGACCTCGGTAAGTGTGTTTAGAATTTTCTAATACCTTTTATTAAGTTTCATATTGAGACACGAAGCAACTAAATACGACATATAGGAATGTGGCCGCTTTTCTTTAGATCGAATTTTGTTGCTTCGTGTCTCAATATGAAATTTTATAAAAGGTATTAGAAAATTCTGGACACATTTACCGAGGTCGCTGATTGAACAGATTTTCATAATTCCTTCTCAGTCACGAGATAATATTTTTTTAAGGGAGTGGCGCTAGTGGACCTGTATGCACCCTCTTAATGAAATTGACACACATACATTTGCTATGTTAAGACCATTCTACACAACTGTCAAAGAATGACAGTTGTACGAATAATTTAAGTTGGTAGGCAATGTGCTTAACAATTTATTTTCTTGACTTTGCATACGTTTTATACCTACTTTTAAGACAGATTCTTACGAATTACTTTACCAGCCTTCAAGAACAAAGACCTCTTTATTCTTCAACTTGGGGTTTTCCACAAAATTATATAAAAGGGTGCCAGCAATGAAAATTATTATAAGTAGCCAAGATTTCCACGAAATGTAACATAAAAAATCGGGCGTAAACAGAAAGGAAAAAAGGCATTTCTCGGTAGTCGGTGAGTCATCCAATTTACATCTAGAGGCCATTGACAACATCTTTTGTAGATACAGTGTGAAAGAAATAGGCACTAAGCAAATGAAAATCTTTGACTACTGTCTGTTCCAAAAGTACTGTACATTTTCAATCTGATAAAAGTGTAAACAAACCCTGCTTATAGCAGTGTTCACAAGATCAGATAATTTACATTCCATCGCCACTTAATCAGTTGTCAACTTTAGTGAAATGTATTCGATGTTGATTTTTGACTGATCATTTGTAACAAAAAGGTTCAAATAAGTTTGTGGTTGCAATGGGATTTGAGCTTTGTAAGGTGTGACATTCAGTTTGTTATTCCATAACTTGAAAATTATGTCAAATTCTTAATTGAAATATAGTTTAAATTTTTACTTATAAAAAGTTCATTGCATACATATGTATTTAAAACGTTTTCCAACAATTATTGTTCGAACAACATTATTAAATTGTAATTTAAAAAATTCATCGACGAAAATTGAGGTTATAAATCTAACCCCAAAAAATGTCAAATGAAAAACATCTTGTAATTTAAATTAGAATTTCGGTTAGTACCTATGCAAACCATCAAATCAAAGAACTCAATATTTGTAAGAGGTACTGTGAAATTGGTATCCATAGGTGTTTTCTGATCTATTTCAATTTGTTTACATTTTAATCAGATATTTTTGGAACAGATCATACCTATACGTCACTGAAGATAAGTAGGTATTGGTATAGGCATAGCCTGCGAGCAGATCAATAAAGGACAGGACATAAAAAGGGCGACGTAATAAAACATAATGGACAGGCTTCAGGCGATCTAGATACTAGTAGTACCAGTTAGTTTGGCATCTTTATAAAGGTCTGCCATTGTGCCTTTAGAGATAATCATATAACCAATTTAGGTAAATATGAGTGTTCTGTCTCCAAAGGGTGTCAACAGGACCCTATTACTAAGCCTCCGCTGTCCGTCCGTCAATCCGTCCGTCCGTCAATCCGTCCGTCCGTCTTCTGTCAGCGGGCTGTATTTCATGAACATTAATAGGCAGACAGTTGAAATTATCACAGAGTGTGTAGATTGCCTTTATAACAACTAATTAAATAAAGTAAAATATTAAGGGGGTCTACATATAAGAAACGTGTATTTTTCGCGTTTTTATCTTGTCCGGTTTTTACTTTAATATATTACTACATCACTATACCTCAGGTGCTAAGTATCTACTGAGTACCGAAGGAAAAACGTTTTTAGGCCTTAATATTTGATTCACACGAATTTTCTCGCCCGAATCGTGCGAATAATAATAAATATTATTTAAAAGTGACATCTTTTAAATGATATGATTATTAGGCAATTTTGAACTTGACTTCATTGCATAATATTCAAAATGTGCCAATTGCCAAATACATATTTCTGGAGTTGTCGACTCGCCCACAAATAAATTAACTTCGCGCGAGTCGCCTATAGAAAAAATAATATTATTTAAAAGTGAAAATTCACACGTTTCGGGCGAGTAAATTTGTGCGAATCGACTCTTTTTGATTCTATAAAATGGCTTATTCCGTTTTATAGAATCAAAAAGACTTTATTAAATAGAAACTGTAAGAAAAGTGGAAAGATAAGTTAAATTAACCCCTTTTGTTCTTACGTACCTATCGTTGATAAGCACTACATAAAGTTACTTTTTATAGCTCTTATTATCATTTATATTAACAGAAAGAGTCAGTAGTAAAGAGACTGCGGAGTTTCACTAGCTAATTGAATTTGACCGTGTATAATTGAAATAAGATAATTATAGAGGGTGAAAGGGGCATCGATGCGCAAACTGTAACCATGAATTCAGCACATGATTCTAGACACTCTAGCGTATTAATTTTTCGGCGGTTACAAAAAAAAAAACTGTTTTTTTTTCATAGAAAAGTAACCTACGGGGTTGACATGTTTGGTAACGGTAATTAAAAAAAAAACTTGTGTTTTTTGTTCAGAATCATGTAGGTACTGAATCCATGGTAAGTCACCTCTGTACCTCTACACCTATGTTCTACCTATGTTACGGGTTTGGTTTCCGCACTTAGTCCGTCACGTAGACCATTGAACGTGGGCCATGGCAGCCGACGGTAGTTATTCCTCTGTACCTATTTTTTCTGTTCTGTTTTTTATTGTCTGTTTATAAATGTGTGTACATAATTAAATAAATAATAAATAAATAAGTAACAGGTTGTTCGTCGATGTCCCTACAAACATGTTTATATTTTTTTCGACATTCTTAATTGCCATTTCAAGCATCAACTCCCATCACGAGTTCAAAGTACCGGAAAACTCGCGTGAAGTTTATAAACGCGCGCTTAAATATAATTGAAATGGAAGTGAGCGATATTAAACGTAAAGCGAAAGAAGTGAAGCGAACTTTTTCATCAGAATCCGCCCGAGTGCGTTCTCAAACACACCTCATTCGAGGAAAACGGATTCAGTGCGTTACGCATAAAAAGTTCACGGAACCAAATCGTATTGGCAATGATTACAACTCAGAGATAACCAACAGACAAGCGCCGATGACACAACGGGAAGCACTCGCTAACTCCCGTTTTATTTATAAAATCAGTGTCCAGTCAGTTCGGGCCCGAGCACGTCTGCAGCCAAAACCTCACGCCGCGAAAAATATTCAGATAATGTCAATGAAAGTTACAATTTAGACGCCGGCGCTAAAACAAACATTGCGCGAGATCGCACGCGCACTGCAGTCGATAAACAGTGTAGTGTTATTAAAAGCTCTATAAACAGTGAAGATGGCCAGTTTGGACGTTCCGGCTTACCCGCCGCCTCCTCCGCCTCCGAGGCCGGTGCGGCCCAAAATCACGTTGCAGATACCTGACTCAACTGTTCTGATGACACCTAGGGGGCCTCCGACAGGATCCTCGGTTTACCGGGGGCTGCCGAGGTATCATGGAAAACCTCCAGGGACTGCTGGGTCTCACATCTCAGACCCCCATGGAAACCCTTACTTCAATCCTTTCATGCACATGTACCACAACAAAGCCTCGGAGTTCATGTTCAAACAGTTCGAAGGATTTAAAGACTTTACTATAAACACGACGAAGCATGGATTAAGTGCTGGTGAAAAGTCCGCGTTCTGGTTCTACAATAGATTAAAGTTGCTCTCAAGGAAGTGGTTCACTCATCTCTTCTTGAGTTTGTGTTTGGTGTTGTACAGTTTTATGGGTGCAGCTGCATTTATGGCTATTGAGGGTGAGTAGAAGATTGTCACTTATACTATAACAGCAGGATTAATAAACCAGGGCCGTCCAAATGCGCGTTGGGTTGATGATATCGTCAGTCGCGGGAGACACCTGGATGACAGACGCACGGAACCAAGAACTATGGCAGAAGAAAGGGGAGGAATATACCCAGCATTGCGTGATTTCGGGCAGAAATAATGATGATGAGGATTAATAAAATTATTGATACATTTTCAGTCAATTCATTGTGCAACTCCACGTAAAATATTCAGTCAATTCATTGTGCAACTCCACGTAAAATATTTACTAGTAATAAAATAGGAGCGTATTTGACTGAAAATGTATCAATGTGAAAATTGCCCAATCATAAATTAACACCACATAAATGATTATGTTGTGTTAATTTATGATTGGACAATTTTAATAAAATGGTTGATCTTTTCATGCAAAATATGACAACGACAGTAATCCCTTTTGATTAGCACCATTTACAAATTGAATTGTGGTTTGTGGCCGGATTAATGTAAAACAAAATATAATAATAATAATAAATTTATTCCATAAAAAGGAGATTGTAGTACATGAGGCATACATAAGGTTATTAATATAAGTTTGTACCATGTCAAACACAATCTGGTGATACAAAATATTAATATGATTGCAGCATAATTTCACATAATTTTGAAACTTCCAATTGCCAGCTTTATTGAGCGCTTGAAAGGTATTTTCTCAGAAATAATCAAAGCGATATTGATGATTATATAATAATCTGATATTTTAACACAATTTGGTTACAAAAGCTCAAAGCTGTGAAACCAGATAAGATCAGAAAGATAGCCCAAATATTTTGGAAAGGTAAGTTCAATATCAAAATGTCCTTCGACTGGCGTCGACACCATATATTTTAAATCTCCAATAGGCCTACTTGTCTTATATTATTGTTTGATCCAATATATCATACAATGAGAGCTATTAAAATATCATGACACACATATTATTTAAATCCTACTGTAATGTTCTCTCTGCCGGGTGGGACTGAAGCCTTTTCTCTGTGAGAGGTAGTGATCGTGGAGGACAGCCTAGTGCTCCATTTATTGTCCTCCACGGCCGCACGCAGCTTCAGTACGGGCAACATAACAATATTTTCATGGTATAATAATATGATCTGCACCCTCATTGCGAAGACCCACTTTCAATATCAATATGAATCATTTCGAAAGATATTTCTAATCCATTGCTTCATAATAAATGTTCCAATAACTTATCTACTGAACAACGTACATTTTAATAACGCAATGAATGTTGCTGAACTGGCAAAATGAAAACCATATTGTTACTGATAGTGTGTTACGTAATTACCTCACTGTTTCAAAAGTTTCTGATGTAAGTGTAAACAAACACTGTTCAGGTTAAATTCTTACGCATTCACTAACTAAACGGAATTAATACCACATTCATAATATACGGGTATTTAAAAGGTTTCAACTCCAACAATTATTGTTTGAATAACATTATTAAATTGTAATTATAAACATCGACGAACATTGAGGTTATAAAATCAACCTCAAGTATCAAATGAAAAAGATCTTTTATGGAGATTTAAAATAAATTATAATTTCGGGTTTAAGTATTAAAAAAAATTCAAAGCACTGAATTTGTAAGTTGTTTGTTACACATCAGGTAAGTACAATTTTTGATGCATTAATTTGTTTACATTTTCATCAGATACATTTGGAATAGACTATCTTTACCACAACAATAAAGTAGGTACCATAACCAACTCGTTCCCTTTTTGAAACCATCTGAATTTTACTGCTAAAACCTAAAGGTCAAAATTGATTAAACAGATAAATCAATTCCAATTAATGCCAGGACATTTTGGAAACTCACGATCTTAGTTCTGAAACTAATAGATAGGTACTGGGACTTGGTAACTAAGTTAAACAGCTCCCGATCTGTCAATACGGTCTGCCAATTGATTTGCGATAGTTTCGTAGAATGTAGGTACCTCGAGATGGCACGTGTCTAGATAAAATAGACCTAACTTGATCCAGCCAGTCAATTCTGAAAAAATCTCACCGTGAAAACTTAGGTGATGTGAGCTTGGAGTGAGCTGTCATTCGGGATTGTCACTAATGAAGGCTCACTTCGAGCTCACTTCACCTTAGTTTTAGGGTTTTTTTTACAGAATAGATCAGCTGTTGACTTGGCGTTGGCAGAATTAATGTTAGTGTACTTGACGCAAGCACAGCTGATAATGGTTTATCCATAGAGCCTGCGTTTGTTTTTAGTTATGCGTTACAACATTAATAGTTAGCTAAGGTATAATATAGTAAACAAACACACTATTGTCCACGGAATCATATCGATTTTTAAAAGAAATAATGAAACGGACGTATACAGAAAGGGACAGTAAGAAAATAAAAATAAACCTGAAAAGTTACACAAACCAACTCAAGACAGCGGTCCCGTCCAGATTTAGTCCGTAGTGACTAAACAGATCACACCATAACATCAGCAAGAAGCAGTCACCGTTAAGGATGACCAAAAAGTAGATTAATAGCCATTTTTCTAAATTTGATCTGTTTAAGAGCGAAAATGGCGCCGATTCCCTTGTTCACAAACTAAACTAAAATTAAGTTCAATGCATCTTTTTCTTTCTATTTAATTTAGAAAAGGACAGAAGATAAATATTAGTTTAGTCCTGTCAAACTAGTCAGCGCCTGACGTAAATTGACGTATTTTTAGTAGCCATGTTTTTAATCGCGTCTGATCTGTCTATGGAGCAAGGGAGTATCTTAATTTGACAGGACTAAAATAATATTTTATCTTCTGCCCTTTTCTTAACGAAATAGAAAGAAAAAGATGCACAGAACTTAAATTTAGTATAGTTTGTGAACAAGGGAATCAGGGCCATTATCTAAATTTCTAAAAATGAGTGTTGTTCGTTTCTGAGAATCGGCGGAGAGGTGTTCTCTCCCCAGCATTTGTTCTACACTTCTCAGCGTAGAACAAGCGGGTTGCTCGCACTTTCCGCCGCCTAACAGTCCTAGGTACTACTTAACATAGTTTATTTCAAAGTTCCATACAATTAAACCTATTGTTGCAAATGCCAAACAGCATCATAACCAACAGCAGTACGCCTGTGCTCCAAGCTTAATGTGTTGTTCTTTTTCATCAGATCCGCATAGGAAATCGTGGTATTACTAACACGTGTGTATTGCGAAGAAATTTTTTCTGTACCATTTCTAGTCTGTGCTTATATTTTTCGTAAAATGGGCTCCAAATGGGCACCACGTATTCCGACCGGGAACGGACTAAAATTTGTGCCCCGTTAATGGCTCTAGTCTCGTCCCTATGGGTACAGTCACGAGAAAAAGTATGTATACACTCGGCTTTATTCAAAAGCGATTTACTCCTTTATTTTTTAATGAAATTTTATGATGTTACTAATATAGCCATTTTGGACCCATAGGTTTATGTAATGTATCGTATTTCAAAGTTGCATTTGTTATTTCACGAAAAAATCGCATTTGAAAGTTGCCAAGTGTTGAAATATTGGTGCTCGTGACTGTACACCTCGGCCCATCCCTTTGGGGGGAGCAGGTATGATGTCAATTTGACCGTCCGTTATTAGTTTTCAACTAACACGCATCCTGTTTAATTCAATATAAACTACCGAAGTGCTTAGAAACTATAATAATTTCCGGAATGCGATGTGTTTTACGAACTAGTTTTTTATCTGGGCAATAAAACGTCTGGAATACGTAAGTCGAACAATCTCAGTTCTAGATCACTTCGGAAAAAAATATCTGTTTTCTATCCGATTTGATAATTTGAAAGTGTTAGTGCTAGTTTCGATTCTACTTATTTAAGTAACTAAGTAAACACACATACACATAAGTACATATTAAATATAAAAAAAACTTGAGAGGTGTCAAGGGACACCCGGATGGAACGAAGTATAACTGGCTTGCTTTCTATAAGAGAGAGAGAGAGACACACAGAGAAACACGCGCACGCCGCACGGCTTACAACTATAGCAAAAAGTGTCGTTCCAACTTTTGGTCTTAATTTTTTCCGTCTAGCCCCCTTTCGCATCGCACGATAAGGAACTTCGTTCCAAAAAAAGAAATAATTAATTTCTATAACATAATCCTCACACAAAAAGCAGTGGTGGCCCAGTGGTAGGTAATGGCCGCAACTTGTGAGTAATTGTAGGTTCGAACTCAGACTTTACTTTTTGCAAAACATTTCTTAACCACTGCTCTCAAAACAGTGAATGAAAACATCGTGAGTAAACAGGCATGTCCTAGAACCAAAAATTCGAAGACATGTGACACCACTACCAACCCGCACTGGGTCCGCGTGGTGGATTACGGCCCACTCCCTTTCACTGAGAGGAGGCCTGTGGCCCAGTAGTAGGAACATTATAGGGTGATTATGCTTGTGCTTATACTACGCTAGTATCTAGTCTTTATTCTACTGACTTACACATTAAATAAAAGTAAAGAAGTGTAAAATTGTAATCACCCACAGTTCTCACCCAAATCCAAATTCGAACACAATCGTTCTTAAAAAGATCCTTAAAAAAAAAGCATATTGCAGCTGAAAGTTTCAAAATTGGAGTGTGACTAAATTTTCGAATAGCGAACCGATATTCGGTGCGAAAATCGAATCGTAGGCAGAGGATTACAAGGTTAGCGAGAGGATGGGTCGGGTTTAAAAAGTTAAAGTCTCACATTCGCTGCCATGCAATTTGGTTTGCTGCTGTCGGAATCGGATTAAGTTGTCGTGATTTCAGCTCGAACTTGTTTGTATTTACATGTTCGTGATCTGAGTATTTGGGAGCTTTAACTGGGAAAATATAAACTTGCACAGAAGTCTCATATGAAATTGAAACTACACTTTTGATTCTGTTAGATATTTAGGTATTTGACGATGTCGTATACTATGTAGGTAGGTCAGTGTCTTGTCATTATATTACTAGTTAGGTTGTGGGTACTTAATAAAAACAGTCTCGATCAACCTGTCTTTCATTTACTATAAGGTAACAGCGGTGCCGAGTAATTAATTGAAATTAACACCCAATAATCCATAATAGTCGTTTCGGGTCGTCAGAAGCCCGAAAGTCTGACAACCAGTCTTACCAAGGGGTATCGTATTACCCAGTAACTGGGTTGTGGAGGTCAGATAGGCAGTCGCTTTATGTAAAATATTGGTATTCAGCTGCATCCGGTTAGACTGGAAGCCGACCCTAACATAGTTGGGAAAAGGCTAGGCAGATGATGATGAACCCAGTAATAATACCGGTTTATGTTCAAAAAGACAGTAAAAGTGATAGTGATTTTAAAAGTCTTAGAAACGATTAAACAAAACAAGGGCAAAATGATGATGATGATTTCATCATCATTTTGCCCTTGTCCCATGTTACTTAGGGTCAGCGCAACATGTTTCCTTCTTGCATTCTCTCCTATCAACCAGCAAGCCATCACGACAAATGTTTTAAAGGGGAAAGAGTAATAAAATTGTCCCTTTAAAAAACTTGGAGTACTGAAAGTTTTGGCGTCACCTGGGACGGTCAATCAATCAAAATGACTTGACTCAACCAAGAAAGCAACTTGTAAACAAGAATTCGAACTTTTCCAAAAAACACTTCCTCTCTCCTTAAACATCATCATTATATTTTCTTCCTCCAGTTTCATGACTACTATTCTATCTATCTATAAATATAGATTAGTATATGCTCTAAGTATGTATTTATTGTATATGGTACACCACAGACCACCTACAGTATGTCTCTCCTTCCCCTTTCTAATTCATCCTAAAAGGTTGTCTATAAAAGATCGCCCTTAGCGATAAGACCGCCCATTGTCTTTGTAAAATTTCAACATTTATATCTGTCATTTATATAGAGTACATAATCAAGAGTATTCTATTCTATTGTATTTCTTTTAATCATCGATTGAAGCAGAGCTTTTCTTTGAAGCGATCCTTATCATGGATGCTTTATCTTTGGTGCAATGTAAATTGAATTCAATTACCTTTAAGACACAATTTTTAATGCTTTAGCGGTTAATTTTTTCATCATCGTCATTTCAACCCGAAGTCACGCACTGCTGGGTATATACCTTTCGTCTGCCATACTCAAGACATTTACTTTTGACAGAATCAAGTATTTTTCTTCCAACACTCAGCACTATTGCTGGTTCAAAAGCAAAATCAAAAGTAATTTATTCAAATTAGGCATCAGCACTTTTCGAACGTCAAAATTACAAAAGACAGCCCCCCAAAAACGCCCGCCCTTCACCATTTCCTAGTGCTATCGCTGGGAAGAAGAAGTGGCGCAACAAACTCCCCAGCAGCACAGCTGTCTGTTCAGTTAGAATATAGTTGCATGTACACAATACTAGGAACCTATGTTCCATATTTAACATTACAAGAAACTTAAATTATTTGCCATATGTCAGGTAGGTGTTCAAGCTTCTTAAAAATGAAACCAACAAACAACACAACACAAAAATAACTAATGTTTATTCCTTCCTCCCTTTTCAAGAATCTTTGCAAACGAAAGTTCTCACAATTCGCATCACGCCATTGTGTGCACTAGATTAAACTTTACAGTACCTAGTTCAAGAGGCACAAACTTCTTCAGAGCACTTCAGTTTTAACGTTCTGAAAGCCATAGAACTTGGAACTACTCACTAAATTTAAAGTGAGCACTTGAGAACTAAAGGCTACCTAGGTATCTGATTTTAAAGTTATGGAATTCGTTTTAGTATTTTACTTGATAACTTAAGAGAGAGAGATTGCTGAATTTCACTCAGTTCGTGAACGAACGAAGATTATCATCACGTTTAAATTCCCTCATTATGTGTAGTAAGGGGACGAGTCTTTGGTCACTATCCTGACATTGAAAGAAATCCAGACTCCGGACTGGTACTGAGAAGTTTCCTACGTAAAAGACGGCGCTGTAATCGCGAATCAAACATAATTTTTTTAACACAAAAAAACAGCAGCTATTTTGTTAGTCCACAATGAGCAGTAGGTACCTACATAATGAGTTTCATAAATTATTTTATTTCTGTAAGTACAAACACTTTTACATGTCAGTCATACTTATTTTAAAAAACCTAGATGAGGACGGTGTTTCCTATCCGATTAGTCTGAGAGGAGAGGATAAACTCAGAGGTCACCGTCTCTTTTAAAGTCCAGACATAATCTTGGTCAGATCATGTGAGGACCATGTAGATTGGTGTCTGAAATGGTCTTTTGAGGAAAGAACCATACAGAATTGAGTGAACCTGTTCAGTCAGTGCACGCATTTCATGATCATCATCATTTCAGCCGAAAGCCGTCCCCTGCTGGACATAGGCCTCCTCCTAGCACCAAGCCAAGCCAAGCCACTTCGAAAGGTTCAGTGATTCCCGCATCCATCGGATTCCTGTGGCCTTCACAAGGGTAACATTGTGGGAGGATTTCCAACGTTACGGCTTCCGGTACGCGGTCGCCCCTTCAGAACCTTTAGGCCGCATCGGCTATCTGTTCTGTGAGCACTGTACCCTATGTATGGTTAGCACCTTATCTTGCAGCTTAACTCATTACTTAAGGAGCTCAACATAAGTAAAATAAACACAAAAACAGAAAAGATGGTACGAAAGTATCGGACAAACATTGTATACCTAAGTATCACTCTCTCCCTAGCCCTAGTCGTGACGTACCTATCTACCAGTAAGTACCAACCCATAATTCAGTTGCCTGCATTTTATCCGATATTTAAAAAGTTTTTATATCCCAACCACGTGATGCGAGGCGAGACTTAAACTTCGAAGCACCTAAGCGTGTGGCCACAAAAAAAGCGAAACCAGAATGATACAAAATACAATACATGAATCACAATTCCGATGAAAATTTAAATGTGTAAATTATTCAGGCTTGTGGTGATCGCCGGAAACCACAACCTTTGATGAGGCGGACGTTATGGCCGCAACATGTGGAATAGTCATCGTAAAAGTTTGTGTTCGCGAATAAAAGAGAAGCCAACAAATACATTTATTGGTGTCCAATGTTTTGTTGTTCAGTGTTTTAAGTACAGTGTGTTAAATGAGTTTTTCGTAATCTGTCTGTCATGTAACAATCTGCCTAGCGTTTTCCCAATTTTATTGAGGTCGGCTTCCAGTCTAACCGGATGCAGCTGAATACCATTATTTTACATGGAGCGCTGCCTATCTGACCTCTACAACCCAGTTAGGTATTGGGTAACACGATAATGAAAGAAAGAAAGAAAAATGCGTTTATTAGCATTACAGCAAGAAAATACACCTTAAAACTATAAGAAACAGAAAACAATGATTATAATGCCAAAAGGGCCTCAGCTCAGCATGTGTGTAGGATTTGACAGGGTTGCAGCTATGAGGGTATAGGATATTATGATACCCAGTTGTTCAATGTTTTCAGTACATGTCAGTGTTTTTACTGAGTTTTCTGTGTTTTTGCCTCGAAATTCAAGCATGCACATAAAGTTACATTAACCGAGTAGACCCGTACTTAGTAAAAAAAACTACTTATTTTCCAAATGAATCTTTTTCTTTGCATCTCGGTGTCAATATAAAGCTGTTATCCAATATTTGTCACGCTATTATAAATTCCTTCACAAGCATTTTCCAAGACAACACGATTTATCGTCTAGCGCAGGGGTTCCCAACCTTTTCTTGGTCAGGGACCACTTTTATATTATTGTTGTTAGCAGGGACCACTATGTAGGTATAATAAAAATAAACTGTAATAATCCAACTGAAACTTTAGTTAAAAACTTAATAGGAATTACATACGGCGGCCCGACGTACCGCCCCCTCCACCCGCGCTCTTCTCATTCACTGCACGGCGACCAACGGCTCGCCGCCCGCCAAATTTAAAATCGTTCGCGGACCACATTTTGGCTTCTGCGGACCACTGGTGGTCCACGGACCACTGGTTGGGAACCACTGGTCTAGCGAGTAGGTTCTTCGAAACAAGTTCTTGTTCACGGTACTGCCCCTGTTCATAATCTTACACAAAGTTCACAACTCTCCCATACAGACTATATCGCTGTCACGCTCAGGCGATATAGTCTCACTAACTACTGGAAACTGTTGTCGTTCCAATTGCAGTTCCGTACATGAAACTCTAGAGATCCTTGTTACTTGTTACACACGTGTTTCATGCGTGTGTGCAACCAACATCGTTCTTGCTCAGCGAAACAGTTTGTATTCTCAAAACTCTCTAACAAGAACGATATAGACATGAACGTTAAACTTACGTCCAAAGTTTAATTCGTTTACGCCATTTTCTGTTAATATAATAAACTTTTAATATCGAAAGCCTTTTTATTACGCCGATTCAATGTGTTAACAACTTCGAAACTTCACAAGCGTTTTATTAATAAGTAATATAGATTGCTCAAGCAAGACTGCTTTTTTAATGATCTAAACTTTACGTGGCTACGGTTTATAGAATTCGCAATTTGTAGCTAAATTCCCAACGTTCAAGTTCATAACTTAATTTAACTTTGTGAGACATAAGGATCATCTGTCAAAACCGCTTTAATCAAACTCATTCCAAGAAGTGAATGACGAATGTTTTGCAAAAACGCGGGAAGGTGAAATGTCAACCTCATTGTCGTTTTAATTTTGGGCGGTAAATCTTATGTCAGTGTCAAACTAACTTTGTAAAGTGGCTTAATTTTGACGGGCAGGTGCCTTTTTTGTGGAATATAACACGTATTCTTCTAATTTTTTAAATTGGGGCACGTCGGATGACTCTGTAAACTCCTTTTTGTAGTGAAAAATTTCTCACATTAAAAGCATTCAGTTAAAATCTTATAAACAAACTATTTCTCGTATCTATTTTCGTAGATATTAGGTAATAGTTTGTCGACATTCTTTTTAAATACCAAGTTCGAAAGTAAACTAAAGACACTGAAATTATTTTTGTGTTAATAAATTATTTTTCCATTTTGACTAACACCTACTGAATTAGCGAGTAGTTATATTTATTGGTGTCCAATGTCACCTTACCTTGTCAAAAAATAACAACTATCTACTTAAATGTTATTTTTGGACGTTTTGTAAACTGTTTACTTTAGTCATGGGAGTATCTCCACGAACTCGGATAGTTGACAAGTGACGAAACGAGTAAAAAAAACAAAGAAAAATTACGTAAAATGTCGGCTAGAGTGTGGTTTCTGAATTTACGAAGCGAGGTCGTGAATTTTCATCCGGGATGGTATATACGGATACCGAATAGGGGGTATATGTCAAATACGCTACGTAAAAAAGGACACTAAAGCCTAATTTACACAGTACAAGTTTCTGAAAGGATCAATAATTGCATGCTATACAGCTCATTCAATTATTGCCATTCAAGAATCACATGCAAGAGTATACACGCGTGCAATTTCCATAAGCTCCATTCACTCATTGAATGCAGCTTCTGTTTACACCAAGGCAATTATTGCAATCAAGTTTTGCCTCCTCAACACAGAGTCGTACGTGCTTGTACCATTTTATGACGCGTTGATTCAATTATTACTCGTAATTGTGCTGCCAAATATTTCATTTAATTTTATTGAACGTCTTCTCAAGATTTTGTATGTATTTACTAGCACTTTCTGGCATCCAATTGAGTTGAAACTTGGCATACCTGTGTAACAACGGCGACATTGTAAGAATGTGTACCATAAAGCTGGTTAGATGTTGCAGCCAGAAGGTGGCCATAGGTATTCCTCAACTATGCAAAATAGGCCCGTTGTGATTGGGCTCGTCAGATTTATAATGTTTTGATAAGTACTAATAGTCTTAGTTGTAAGGGGAGGGAAGAAAAAACTCTTTCGAGAATTGCCTTAGCGATTTTATTGTAAAGACGCCAGCACATCAAGCTACCCGAAACTGTCAAATTTTCCCAATCAACTTTGAATCTTATGCTTTAGTGATAAAGTTGAAAATCTACTAAAGAAATTTGACAGACTGTAGTATCTTGATGTGCTGGCGACTGTACGTCCTGTTTACAGCAATACCAGTTTTGAATGGTAATTTACCCGTATTGGGCAACAATTGTACGTGTTGTTTAGAGGGTGCCACTCAAATGTTGCTTCAATTTTATGGTATGCTATAGTCAATAAACTTGCACCGTGTAAATCGGGCTTTAAATGGCAGCCATCAGATTCCTTGTCTGTCGGTGTTAACAATAAAATGGGGGGAAAATGTTCACTTTGACAGAACCTTTAAACGAAGGTGCTGTTCAATAGAAAGAAAGACAAAGAAAGAAAATACGCGGTAAATATGGCGCAAAGAAAGAAATAAAATAAAAAAAGAACAACTTGGGGAATATATGCGTCACATCCACGCAAATTAGCTAGGTATCATTTAGCATAATGCTGCGACCCTATGCGAAACAGAGCCCTAGTGCTGGTTCAACGCAGCAATGCTCAAGTGTCACTTGTCACACACTCATATAAACACAGACTTGCCGTTGTCCCATTGACCGTACCTCTGCCTTTTCAAAAATACAAACTAGATGATAATAAATATTTCTATCTATTTCAGATGAAACCTCATAGAAAGACAGCTTACCGTTCAGTTTGCTTTAATTACTGTGCGTTATACTATCGGTGTCATTAACTGCTTAAAAACTTTAGATATTGGCCTGGCATTAGTTTACGATTATAACATAAAGGAAGTTTTATTACTATGGAGCTCTGATTATACTTAGGTATCGTAACATGTGCGTACTTTCGTGAACAGGCTTATCAGTGTCAAATGATACAATAATTATAATTAAACTAACAATAGCAATGAGATTTGAGTATCGATTAAAGAAACTTACGGTGCAAAATAAAAATAGAAGTATAATGATTAATGACGCATTAGAGTAATTTGTAGAGAGATAATGTAATCTAAATGCGTGTAAAACTGAAAAGCTTTCTTATGTAAATGTGACATTATTCTGACGTGTTCTCCGCAATATTCAGCCATTTACACCTGGGATAAGATAATACCATTTACAATCTGGAGTAAATATAATAAAAACTACCTAAATCTGTTTTCACAAGTGTTTGTCACGCAACGTGACTCAGAAATTATTAGAAATTTATTAATAAATAGTTATAAATACGATACTATCTTTAAACCAGTATCTAATGCCAATACTTTTATTACAACGTGGGCGAATCACGGACACAGAACTTACTAAGAACTTTTTTCTCCGAAATATTCACAGGGTTATCATAAATCATAAATGATTGCCTGAAATATGAATATTATAACACATGACATATTTCACCCTCATTACGGTCATGCAAAATTATAGTTAATTTACAACAAACATTTTTAAAATTACAATTATTTGAATGATTACAATCTATTTATATACTTATAATAAATCTGTAGAAGTGAAAATTCTGTACATTGAAAATATCAAAAAAATAAATGGCAGGGGGTGTTACTAGACCGACACCGAACCCAAAAATGTGATTAAAATTTTTTTTGTCTGTCTGTCTGTCTGTCTGTCGGTCTGTCTGTCTGTCTGTCTGTCTGTCTGTCTGTTTGTTCAGGCATCACGCAAAAACTACCGGTTCGATTACGATGAAACTTGGTATAATTATTCTTTAATATCCTGGGCACCACACTGGGTACTTTTTATCCCGGAAAAGTATATACAATAAAAAACAAACTTAATTTTGCGGTTCGATCCCTAGACCCGATTACTGTACCAACCGCAAATAATAAGTTTGTCTTAGGTTACGTCACCCGCAGTATTATCTGTGCGACCTTTTTATTCCTTTTAGTGTTTAGAGTTATTTAGGTTTAATTTTATAAGTCGTAGGTATAGATTTTAATTTTAAAGTAGGTATAGGTAGTATATTTGAGTGTGTACGTCGTGAACGTAGGTTATTTTATAATACTGTTAGGTAGGATTAGTCATTCGTATAGATATTAGTTTTTAGGGATTTTACTTATTTATTGAGTTTAGATTAGTTATCATCAGAAATAGGTTTATTTAGGTAGGTAGGTATTTTATTTTCTGTTATTGAGTTTTTTTTTAATTAGGTAGGTACTTAGGTAAAGATATCATATAGGTACCCTCTTAATCACCACTAATGAGACACAATTGGTTTTCTATTGTAATTAGCCACAAAGGGCCCGCGAGATAGATGGCATTGGGGAAGCACATACATTTTATCCTATTAGCACGTTCCCGTAGGATAATTTCCGACATCCACGCGGGCGAAGCCGCGGGCAGAAGCTAGTTTATAATAAAATTGGAATTACAATCATTAAAATTAAAATTATTAGAATTACAGTGATTTCCATTACTTAAATTATTGAAATTATTATTAAAGATATTATTAAAGACAAAGTCACACGAAATAAGAGGGATAACCAGTATCTTAGTGGACATCAAATCGGCACATAATTCATCTTATTATGAATAGTTCATTTAATTCTGTGAAATGAAATGATACAAATATGAGCAATCTTTTATGTTTTTGTTGAAAAGGTTTATTTTTTAATAAATTCATATTTTTAACTTAGCTTATTCAAAATGGCTTCTTCCGAAAACTATATAATATACTCATAAACATTACCCTCATTTTGGAGCAGTCGGGTAAAAATAAAAACAGAGTATGTACTTACCGTGACTGTTCCTGTGGCATTCAAAAGTTCATTAAAAAATGTAAGTGGGAAAGAACTAGACATTTCACATCAACTCTAATTAGGCTTTTATATGTATTGTTCGTTTTATATGTAATGTTAATGCGTATGATAATTTTATTTAACATTTAAGTTCGTATTGTTTCTGCATATGATAATTTTATATAATACTAGCTGCGCCCCGTGGTTTCACCCGCATAAGGTTTGATACCGTGGGAATATCGAAATGAAAAGTATCCTATATAGTTAATCCTGGTTATAAACCATCTGCGTGCCAAATTTCATCCAAATCCGTTCAGTAGTTTTTCCGTGAAAGAGTAACAAACATCCATCCATCCATCCATCCATACAAACATTCACTTATAATTTTAGAAGGATGTAATGTTCAACACAATGTAAATTGTTTATGAATAAATAAGTAAATATTAAAAGTATATTATTTGGGTGCAGTGATGGCCCAGTGATAACGGTCGCGACTTACGGGTTGTAGGTCGACGGTTCAAACCGAGACAGGCGCTTTACTTGGTGTAAATTATTTCATCACCACTGCTCTCAAAATGGTCAAGGAAAACATCGTGAGGAAACCGACATGTTATAGAACAAAACAATTCGAAGACATGTGACATTCATCAGCCCCAACTCGGTGTGGATTACTGCTCACTCCCTCCCATACACAGGAGGCCTTTTTTTTTTTTTTTCATGATGGGAAATCATCAAATGACCCCTCCCGCTCTGGGTGGAGCGGAAGGGAGTGTCAGACTCTTACTGACTAAAACCCACCCGTGTTCCTTCCTTAGCCCTTTATGTTCCAGGGCAGCGGTAACCCTTTCGGACGATCCCGCTACCCTAGAGAGGAGGCCTGTGTCCCAGTATTTGGAATATTATAGGCTTATTATACTATGTTATTTTGGTACCGTACACTAACTTTATTTACATTTGCCTAACGCCAGTTCTAAAACTTGATATAAAGCGATTGACGGTCATCCAAAGACGTCTGAACGAGATTTTCATGTTTAAACGCAGATCAGCCTCTCCCTCTATTAAAACTATGACGAAGGTTTAAACTAAGTCGGCCTCCTTACTCTCAAGATTCTGTCGTTATTAAATACAGGTCACGTGTGTGCAGTAATTTCACTTAACTGGAAGCACGTTCGCCCATTACTTTCAAGCTAAGCTTACAGGTTTATAGGTCTTATTTTAATTTTATTCGCGAAACTTACAGCTAATTTATAGAGTGTACTTAAACAATGTGCAAGCAACGAAGCGGACTTCAGAGCAAATAAATTTCTTAAAAAATCTCTGCTAATCAAATAAAATGGGAAACGGAGATTAACATAACATAACACCAGGCTTGTTATCCCTGATGAGTTAGGTAGATGTGTACCTTATAATACACCCACATTTCTCTATGTTTTTGTAACATGATTTCTTAATTTTCCCTTGTCCTAAATACAGATTATTCAATGCCAAAGTAAAAAATAACCGCGTAGGTAACGCGATCTTGAAAATTAAACGACATTGAGTTCTCGAACTCAATGTCGTTTAATTTTCAAGATCGCGTTACGGTATTTATGTCTTTATGAAAACGGCATCTATTGTATTCTTTTTGAAACTGTTCATCATCATCATCATTTCTGCCGAAAGACGTCCACTGCTGGCCTCCCCCAAGCACCTCCATTTCAACCGGTTCCGTGCTTCTCGCATCCAACGGGTTACTGCGGCTTTAACAAGGTCCACCTTGTGGGAGGCCTTTTTTTTTTGAGGATGGGAAATCATCGAATGACCCCTCCCGCTCTGGGTGGAGCGGAAGGGAGTGTCAGACTCTAACTGACTAAAACCCACCCGTGTTCCTTCCTTAGCCCTTTATGTTCCAGGGCAGCGGTAACCCTTTCGGACGATCCCGCTACCCTGGCAGGCTTCGGCCCTGTCGGACCCCGTCACTTATGCTGACATCTCTTTAAGGCGCGCGTGGAACACATACGCGCCGTCCGGCACATACGCGCCGTCCGGCACTTGTGGGAGGCCTTCCAACGGAACATCTTCCGCACTGCGTGGTTAGCGGAAATGTAACCTTTCGCTTCTACAACTGAAGTTATCTATCTACACATAAGATTTTGCATTTTGACCATCAATCCTTTGTGCGTATAGTCGCTTGAAGGGTTAGTGGTCAAATGGAAAACCACCACAGTAACTTTGTACTCAACTCTGGTCCATCATTTTGTAGGTCTAATAGGTCTTTAAAAGGGCCTACGATAACACTGGCCATTTTAGCAACAAAAGCGTAGATTAAGTAACAGCAGTCAGTTATTTGAAACTAGCTGCGTCTCGTGGTTTCACCCTCACAACTCTCGTTCCCGTAGGAATATCGGGTTAAAAAGTATCCTTTCTCCTAATTCAGGTCATGGTCTACCTATGTGCCCAATTCCATGGAAAATCTGCTCAGCCGTTTAAGCTTGAAAGTGTAACAAACAAACATACAAAAAATCAAGTCTTTTTTCTCTTTATAACATTAGTTTACAATACACAAAACTTTTATAAAAAATTTGTACGTTTAATAGGTGTAGTTCCGTGTATAAATCTGTTTCTTGCCAAATTATTCAAGAAGGAAATGATCATGCACTTGCATTAATGAGCGCTCGTCAAGCAGAGCGGATTTTGGCAACAGGCTGGGAAAATGATAGAATTATAAATACGAAATTCCTCTTCAACTGCGGATAACGTATCTACTGGAAATCTTACTAACTTATACAATGTTGCTATTTACGAGTAATAGCAATGATTATTTTGGAGATTAATTATTATTATTATTATCAAAGATTATTCTGACAACCAGTTCTACCAAGGGGTATTGTATTACCCAGTAACTGGGTTGTGGAGGTCAGATAGACAGTTGCTCCATGTAAAATACTGGTATTCAGCTGCATCTGCTTAGACTGGAAGCCGACTCCAACATAATTAGGAAAAGGCTATGATGATGATTATTTTGGAGATTAATGATTTGCAGTGAATGAAAACATTGAGAGGAAATCTGCCGGTCTATTCTGTAAAAATCTGACCGTAAAAATTTAGGTAAAAGCTTGAAGTGAGCTGTCATTTCACCAGCCGGTCGATTCTGCAAAAATCTCACCGTGAAAACTCAAGTGAAGTGAGCTTGATGCGAGTTGTCAGTAGTGTCAATCCCTAGCATTATTTGGAATGACAGCTCACTCCACGCTCACTTCACTTAAGTTTTCACGGTGAGATGGTTACAGAATCGCACTGCTGGATGTCTTTTCTGGAAAAACTCACCGTGAAAACTTACTTCACTTCACTTAAAGCTCAATTTACCTAAGTTTTTTCGGTGAGATTTTTACAAAATAGACCGGCTGGACTTCTACCACCAGTATTAACATTGGTTTAATAACACAGTTTGCTGAGGTTTTAGTTTAGGATTACCTAAACCACACGGGTTTATTAATAATAATAATAATACATAATATCCCGGGACATTTTCACACAGTGCCATCTATTCCCAAGCTAAGCAACCTAATGCTTGTGTTATGGTAACAAGATGGTTGATAAACTACTTATATACCTACAATTTTTTTTTTATAAATACATACATATTATAGATAGAAAAACACCCAGACTCAGAACAAATACATGTAGGACTTACAAATATTTGTTCTGTGCGGGAATCGAACCCGCGACACGCAGCGCAGCAGTCCGATCGCTCAGCCACTGCGCTAACCGTGTTGTCAAAAAGGTGTATTAAAAAGGTGGTAAATGTTTTGGAATAGCCAACACGCAGTGGTGACCAGACGATCACACAACACACAGTCAGCCTATTAACGTTCCCACTGTTGGGACACAGGCTTCCTCTCGTCGAGAGAGAGTGGGCCGCAATCCACCACGCGGGCCCAGTGCGGGTTGGTAGAGGTCTTTGAATTTTTGGTTCTATGACATGCCGTTAATCTGCATGTTAATCATATGTGATACTAGCTTCTGCCCGCGACTTCGTCCGAGTGGAATTTTTGGTTTCTCTTCGTTTTATTATTTACTTCGTTTTCGCTAAGCGTTATTTCTTCTTTCGGACTTTTTTTCTTTCTGCTCGGCTCCGAAAAGTCGTAGCGTGATGTTAAACAACCTTTCTCAAGAATTGGGCTATCAATCAAATGCAAAAATATTTCAGACTGGTAGTTCCAGACATTAGCGCGTTCAAACAAACAAATTATTCAGCTTTATTATTATTTACCTCAACTTGAAATAGAAACAATCGTAAACCAAAATTACGAAGAGAAGGAACAAAGTATTTATGACATCAAACACCTTACCAAATAATTATTATGTATCTACCAACTATAACAGACTGATCTCAACAAAATAAAATGTTATATTTACCAATAAAAATTTTAATAAATGTTAATAACATATTTTAAAGATTGCTTATTGTTAATTTGTGTCCTAAATTTATTTTATTTTAATAATTAATTTTATACTTTTTGCTGTGCCCTACAGGGTCCATAATTGTACCTTAGCTTTAAGCCATTGTAACACCTCTACAACATTATGGAATGCAAATAATTATTTGCATTCCATAATGTTGTTGTTGAGAATATATGAATACGAATATGAACCAAAACCAATAGAAATCAATAGAACGACATCCAACCATTTTACATCACCCAATGACAATACCGACAATTTCATCAATCCGCGTATGAAAGTTGTATTCGTGAATGTTTTAGCGGCATTTTGAGTTTTAGTAATTTTCTATTATCTCGGAAACTATATGACCAATTGACATACTGTAAAGGGAAAATCTTATCACTATAATGTAAAAAAAAAAAAAAAAAAATCATCATCATCATCTTCATATATAAAAATTATATTTACATCCAAACGTAAACATGTCAAAAATACTTTTTTAAAACATAAAAGCGATATTTAAAAGATAAAATATAGAAATATGGTGTCGCAGAATTTTTTGTAGAACTATTTAAGGCGGAGCAGATTGCATACATTGTTTTAACCTATATACAACTGTTTAGGCAGCGCATGCAAGTAATTCTGTTTTAAGAGGCATTTCTTTCCGATTTGTTAGACAAAAGTTGTGATAGCTCAGCTAAAATGCATGATGTAAACATAATTTATACTGCACTCACAATGAATGTAGCGTTCTAATAGTGAAAACATTTTTAGAATTGGATCAATAACTCCGGAGATTACCTCCTACATACATACTGTAGCGGTATCTACAACGCCACATGCGAACAACGCGTCATGCTGACATCACGCAAAATCCTGCATCTCGCAAGCAGAGTTTACCGCGCAATTAGCATACATAAAACTTCCCGATATCAGTCGTGGGGCAATTGCCCGCCAGACACAACACCCGTCTCAGAGGATCCTCCCATTTCTATAGAGAATGAGTGGACTTTACACCCTGTTCCTCATACCTCTAAACTGGTGACCCCGACGTGATCGTCAGCGCAGCCTTCAAATACAAACAAATAAACAAATTGTACCTCTTTATAATATTAGTAGAGGTGGTGTGAATCATTTCTTTTCTATATAAGAAGAAGTTTTTGCCCTGTAGGTACTGGCACATTAATTTCAAGCCGATAAAGTATAGAATAGTCTCGTAATATCGAAAAATTAAAAAGAACCAAAGATTTAAAGTCTATTAAAAGATATCAGAAATTCTAGGTATTAGAGAAGCCAGAAAAACAAGAAAACCGATGGAGTTAGTCTTTATTTTTATTTAGAAGTCAGTAGTAGTGATTTATGTGTCCTACGCAATGTTTGTCAGCTCCTAATCTACTAAACTGATTCTAAACGGTGTCATTGGCTTCATGGTCATTGATTTCTGGAATGCTAGTTTATTACTGTACTCCTATGTTTGACGAGAGATGGAAACTTAGAAATTAAGAAAAACAGTGTAAATAGAACCTTGAACTCGACCTCGATCTTACCAACCCACACTGGGCCCTCGTGGTGCATTATGGCCCACTCCCTCTCACAGAGAGGAGGCCCTTGTCCCAGCAGTGGAGCTTTATAGACTGATTATGCTACACTTTGAACATGAATTCTTAAGTGGTCATTATCAATACCGCTCTAACTGTCCCAATTTACCGTACATAGTATTTTTACCTTACCTAGCTCGTTTATCTAAGTCAGTTCAAAGTTGTGTGTACATTGTACAGCCGACTTCGTAATTGCTTTACCACCCTAAGGTTGAATTTCACTTGCACGTCATAATGTCTATTTTGGCTTTAAGATCACTGTGCCAGTAACTGTCAGATAGCTTCAACTTCAAGTTTCTAGTGTTTATCTAGAGAGCGTGACGCCAGAAAGGCAAACCCTGCTATCCAAAGATTTAAATTGCTAGATTTGACCCACCGTACTTAGTCACGCGAAACAGTGTCCATACTGAGAAGAGTGAGCTCACATATCATTATATAGCGTTTCCATGACAATCAAGTCAAGTCACTGCGACATTGAGGTGTCAAAACGAATCAGAATCACGACTATCTTTTGACGCAGTATAGTGTTTAGCAGTTTAAATCTTTGCCGCTGTCATCATTTTCATGACGGACGTCACTGCGGCCGTTATTCGCTTTCTTAGAAACGGTTGATTTACTGGGATTCTTTATCAAAAGTGGTAACGCAATACGAGGCCGACTATTTATTATGTACGAGTACAACAAATACATTGTTCTCCTCCAACTTTCCAACTTGGACAAAACTTCTTTCTTGCTTTTACACGACATCTTGACAGACGACCACACTTACGGTGAAGAAAATACTTTGAGGAGACTATTATCTATGTCCGTTCCTTCACTGTAAGACAAGAAGCATTACTCTTGCAGTAGGACTTTTCCCCGATGGGCTAAGCAGAAGTATACTCGTACAGTCACGAGACATTTTTTAATGAAATTTTATGTTGTTACGAACATAGCATTTTCGAACCCATAGGTTTATGTAATGGGTCGTATTTCAACGTTGCATTCGTTATATCACGAAAAAACAGAAATTGAAAGTTGCCAAGTGTTGACATATTGGTGCTCGTGATTGTACTTAGGTTTCACCATACTTCGTCAGTAGTTTTGAGTCCCATTTAATAGGGTTAAACGCTCTTAGGTGTGAAGCAGGTTGGGCAGTTTATTTGGTTTTTAAATCAGGAATTTGTCAGTAGCAGCCCGGAGTCTGAGACCCCCAGACTGGCTTCGCTCGTTGGTCTAGTGGTCGCAAGCGCTACAGCTGAGCATGCGGTCTTGGGTTCGATTCCCGGGTCGGGTAAAGTGTTATTGGGTTTTTAAATCTAGGATTTCTCACGAGCAGCCTGGAGTCTGGATTTGTGCCTGGTTGATGGCAATAGGCTCGCTCCCTATAACAGGGGACTTAAACATAACTGGCGAAAAGTGGGTGTACAGTCACGAGCACCAATACGTCAACATTTGGAATCTTTCAATAGCGAGTTTTGCGTGAAATAACGAAAACAACAATGAACTACGAAACAGTGCAAAAACCTATGGGTTCGAAAATACTATGTTCGTAGCAACATAAAATTTCGTTAAAAAATAAAGGAGTAAATCACTTTTGAATAAAGCCAAGTGTATACATACTTATGCTCGTGACTCTGACACATTCTGTGACTCGTACATCTCTGCCTAATACAGGCGTGTACTTATACTAATATTTATTTATATTGAGGTATCATCGTCTTAGTATGACTCTGACACATTCTTCTTAACGAAGTGTGTTCGTGAAAACTGACTCGGTTTTTATATTTGCCAGTAGATGACGCATATAGTCAATTTATTATTATAAACCATTTTCTCAGGGCTCGCGAGAAACACGATTTATTTTTATACGGTTTGTTGACAGTTCATGTAATGAAGATTTGTCGATCTCTAGATTTTACTTATCATCGGGCGTGTTTATGAAATGGTTTATATTTCAGAATAATTAGGGACAATATGAAAAATAAACTTGACAAACTGACAGGCAGGCGGACAAAAAGATTATTAGTGTTAAGAAAAGATAAAAAACTTGTTTATTCTGCACAAACAAAACGCACATTACAAAAAATGACATAAAATGCACACATACAAATACGTAGCTAAAAGCCTCGTACTCAAGCAATAAAAGGGTAACAATTTTGGATATTTGTTTTTTTTTTAAAGGTCCCTTTGTGTTAGACTTACACGGTGTAAGGGCCCTTATTTCGTGTAAGTCTCGTCGTGCAAACTGCTACCATTAATTCAGCACAGACTTATGAGTCTAGCGTAGATTGAGCTTGCGGTAGGAGTAAACTGGGAGATATCGTCACGTAACGAGAAAGCGTTATGTCCCCTCCATGAAACTTTTGATTACATACAATAGAAAGAGTCAGAGAGAGATAGTTTTCATGGTTTTCGAGGGTGCTGAAGCCGATAGTGAGGTCAAAATGAAAATCTAAGGGCCTGTGCACACCACGTTTTTTAAACGCGCCGTTGACGCGCGTTTGTAGCGATACAGACGCGATACGCACGCAAGTCAGACGACAACAAACTGCTCTGTAGGATAAAAGCGCGCCGTCGACGCGCGTTTCTAAAACGCGCGTCGACGGCGCCTTTAAAAAACGTGGTTTGCCCAGGTCCTAAGATGGTGGCTGCGAATATTTTGAAATTTTCGCCGGCGCCGTCTGGGATTTTCATTATGTACTTCGTTCCTGCCGGTGGTCCAAAGACACCCCACGTTTTTTTTAATAACCAACGAGAAATTTCAACGCTGTTGAGTATAAAAATCACGTAACTATTACATCCTGTCGGTCGATTCTGTAAAAATCTCACCGTGAAAACTCAAGTGAAGTGAGCTTGATGTGAGTTGTCAGTAGTGTCAATCCCTAGCATTATTTGGAATGACAGCTCACTCCACGCTCTCTTCACCTAAATTTTCACGGTGAGATGGCTACAGAATCGCACTGCTGTATATTTCTGCTGAAGAAAACTGTCTGTCACCTGCTTATGCTTTGCAAACTGAACAACCGTCTCCAGTTTTTTGATTGTGCATTGTCTGTCAGTCAATCAATCAGGGATTTTAAGTAGGATTCGCGGGCTACAGCTGGTCTGATGCATTAAAATCGTGCTAAAATGTTATGAAATCCCATGTGGGTGTCAATCTATCACCATAATACTGTCGGATAGTCATCAATCCTTATTTCAAGCGTGGGTAGCGATCAAAATAGTTTCTTACTGATAGATGGATTGCATTAGCTAGATTACAGTCTCAGTTCTGTCTTGAAACTGTATTTTTTACTAAGACCTTCAATACTACAATCCATCAAGCCTGTTGCTAGCCGCAAAGTTAACTTTACAATTTGTTTGCCTTGTTGTCCTGGTGGTCGCCGGCGGTCTGGGGGTTCGCGTCTCGCGTCAGGCAGTGTTAGAATTTTTCTATCAGGAATAAACATCTCAATGCTAATAAGCGATCACCCCTTATTACTGACTTGAAAATAGCTATAGGTATTAGGTGAAATGTGGGTGTACTATGCCCTCCTACCTACCCTATTGGGAAATAAAGGAGTGATGTTACAAAGCAAGCTAATCCATCTAAGCGAAATATAATTACCTAACTAACAACACGGTTAGCGCAGTCGCTGAGCGATCGGACTGCTGCGCTACGTGTCGCGGGTTCGATTCCCGCACAGAACAAATATTTGTAAGTCCTACATGTATTTGTTCTGAGTCTGGGTGTTTTTCTATCTATAATATGTATGTATTTACAAAAAAAAAATGTATATAAGTAGTTTATCAGCCATCTTGTTACCATAACACAAGCATTAGGTTGCTTAGCTTGGGACTAGATGGCGCTGTGTGAAATGTCCAGGGATATTATTATTATTATTAATTTTAGGTCCTAGAATATACAAAGTGTGTATGTGTATGTTATGTATGAGTGGAAGAGCACCTTCGGAGAGAGATTGACTCGGACTTCGGACTTGAGTAATTAATACACTAAGTTCTTAGTAAACCGGTACCTACGGTTTACTAAGAACTTAGTGTATAATTCTAGGTACTTAGTGTGCAATTCTAGGTATAGTATGAATTCCAGGCGTGCAGATGAAATTTCTTAGCTCATTGTTCATAATTGTAAGCTCCTTGATAGACGATAAAGAACAAGGCGCCTGAATAGGCGTCGGTTTACCATTTCCCATACCGCCTCACTACATACTACCCACACTATTTGTCTAATCCATTCAAAGTTTGTCTTCAAAATATCGCCCTTAGTGATAAAAGCACCCATTGTGTCACCCTTTGTAAAATTTCTATATTTATGTCCGTATTTTATATGGTGTACATAATAAAGAGTAGGTATTTTATTCTATTCCATCCGAAAGAATGCGACACCATCTCATCATCATCACATCACCTAACCCTGCGTCCTAACTAACAGAAAGCGATCGTCACGCGATACACGACTAAGCGATTGTTTACGTGAAAATGATGTAGAGACGCAACAATCTGTCAAACTTTAATAGATTTTCAACTTTACCGCTAAAGCATTAGGTTAAAGGTTAATTGGGAAAATTTTACAGTTTCGGGCAGCTTGACGTGCTGGAGTCTGTACATACGCTACTTGTTTGATAGCGTGGCAATGTAAAATTCGTACTTATAACAGAGCGCAACGATCGCGATCAGTTAGTTCTCAGTTATTTTACCTCTGATTTTGTATCACTGTTCAAATCATTGTAATCTTTATTCTCATTCTGATAAGGTTGCTGTCAGGTTGCTGCCACTGACAAGTCTGTCAAAATCGTTGTGATCTTTATTCTCGTCATAATAAGGTTGCTGTCGGGTTGTGGCTGTCACAGGTAAAATAAAGGTGAATGTCTGTAATCGCGCGACTATCGCTTTTGGTTAGGACGCGGCCGAGTGCCAAAAGGATATTTTGGCGCATTGACAGGGGGCGTTGGAGACAAAAAAGGTGGGCGATGTAGATGGATTAGTTCCGATTTTAACCACGTGCCAAAATAACCTTGTAGGTATGTTATACATAGAACCTTGTAGTGTTGTACCTGTGCAGCACAAGTATGAGCATATCATGATAGTCAACTAATAAATAAAAATCTTTATAGGGTATCAATCAGCTGAGTAATAATGTACTAACACAAACATCAAATCTTCAATAAAAATGAGGAGGACGATCCAAATACATGCACATAATATACTGACAGACGCATCGGCTGCGAAGACTAAACTACACATAAAGCTAAGCGCACATTACAGCCCAGTGGAAACAACCGTGACTTACGAGTCACCGATAGGTCATAGGCAGGCACACACCACCCAGGTACCCAGGCAGGCACTTAACTCTATGTAAATGATTTCAAAACGAAGGAAAACATCGTGAGGTAACCGGGATGTCCTAGAAACAAAAATTCAAAGACATGTGACATCCACAAACCCGCACTGGGTCCCCGTGGTGGATTTCGGCCCAGTCCCTCTCACCGAGAGGAGGCCTGTGTCCCAGCAGTGGGAACACCCCAACATAGTTGGGAAAAGGCTAGGCAGATGATGACTGCTGGCCGTAATACACCACACGGGCCCAGTGCGGGTTTGTGGATGTCACATGTCTTTGATTTTTTGGTTCTAGGACATCCCGGTTACCTCACGATGTTTTCCTTCGTTTTGAAATAATTTACATAGATTCAAGTGCTTCTTTTGCCTGGTCCCGTTTCCTACCCTTTTTGCGTTATGCTTTGGTTGCAGGTTCTTGATATTGGATCTCTTGAATCCATTAAGCTATTATCATTCCATTCCATTACTTTAAAAAAGGTCACATTGGCAAAAAATCGATTATAAAAAAAACATCTTGTTGCGTTGCTAAGCAACGTAATAGCAGTTAAAACAAAACCTGTCAAGGTTGCATAGTCACCACAAAAATAATGAAATCCCATTAAAAATAAATAAAATTGTGGCAAAACCGCCACAAAGCATGAAAACAAATAACTAAAAGTGCGGTAAGTAGAACGGACCAAATTTTCGCATCAAGTTGTAACATAATTTTCTGAAACTATGCCTAGTAAGTTTTCTTGTTTCTATATTGTTTACTTATTAAGTAAGTAGTTATTTATATTGTTAAATAAGGGCTGATTTTTCAATCATCTGATAACTTTATTCGAGGAATAATTTGGAAATGTTGACAGTTATTTCATACAAAAACTGTCAAACGTCAATTTTATTGCACGAATAAAAGTTATCTGGTGATGGAAAAATAAGCCCCTAGTATAAAAGACGTGTAGAGAAATAGGCGGGACAGAATTAGTCATTTCCTTGCTATTTATCCCGTATGATGCACCTGCCATGTTTTGTCTCTGCATCACCCTAGGTTGACTGGTAGAAAATGTTCCGACAGTATTTTTTCTTACATGTAGAGACGCCAGTAGGTCAAGCTACCCGAAACTATCAAATTTTCCCAATCAACCTTGAGCCTTAATGCTTTAGCGATGAAGTTGAAAATCTAATAAAGAAATTTGACAGATTGTAGTAGCTTGATGTGCTGGCGTCTGTACATAAAGTCTACGATATCTGCATCCAGACAAAAGCTTCAGAGGGTCGTTAAGGTTATGAATAGAGCGACCAAAGACGTCCACTGCTAGACATAATATGTAGGCCTCCCCCAAGCATCGCCACTTCGATCACTTTTGTGCTTCTCACATCCAGCGGATTCCTGCGGCCTTCAACAGGTCATTAGTCCATCTTGTGGGAGGCCTTCCTACGCTACGTCTTCCGGCACGCGGTCGCCACTCTAGAACCTTTTAGCGATATTGGCCATCTGTTCTACGAGCAATGTGCCCTGCGCACTGCCACTTAAGTTTGGTCATTCTTAGAGCGGTGGCTATATTCAGACATTAAATCCTGCTTTTCAGCAACAATAGACCTGGTGGATAAGTGGATCGTGGTGATTATACCTACCTATTTCTGCCAAAAAGCATTGCAGCTAGAGGTAAATGCAGGCATGACATGGCACGGTGCCATGCCATGACAGGTCATCAGACATTTCGGCTGTGTCTCTGAGATAGTAACACATCTACGATGCGTCTGGCATTATAGATGTCCATAGGTCACGTTGACCACACGTGTTCAGTCATCCAAAAGAAATGTCTTGACAACGTTTTTCTACTTTTTTCAGCTTACCACGAGTACAATGTTTGTGAAGGCAAGCGAGCTAAGAGGAAGTTTTCATGGTCTGAGTTAATGCAATATTTATGCCTTTCCTGTTTTTACTGCGTGGCTAGAGTTATACCTGAAATTGCTTACTGTTCGATGTGGTTAGTCTACCTTGTATGCGCGAGTGGTTTATGTTTCATGTTCTGTCCTTAAGAAACCACGATGTCAGTTAGAAAATTCAAGTTCTTTAGTGATATGTTACATGATTATTTGGTCCCTTCTATCGACTGTTGTTTGCAATGTCTAGAGAACGGTCGATAGAAGTCTTGTTGCTGTCCACTGAAAAGTATTCAATAGCATTTTGTACATTTTTGGCTACTGGTAACCGTGAACTGAATAATACTGATGTGTATTCTCTTTACTTGAAAAGTCTGCAATTTTTTATGATATTAGTAGTTAATTACATGTTTAACTACTAATTGTCCATTTTGTTTTATTTTTCATTTCCCATTTTAGTTTTCAAAGACAATTGACAAAATAAATAGAGAAAGTTAGTTAGTTAGTTATAGAAAGTTTTCTAGGTTACTTATGATGTGTGAGGAGGCAATACTCAAGGGTCAGTACCTCGACAAGGGCTATAAATATTGTAGATCCCAGTATTTAATCTGACTTTATCACCACACTGGCTCATCAAGGAGTGGAGCCTGCACGAAAGGCTTGGTGTATACCAAGCCTTTCGTGCAGGCACCACATCCCTTTCTATTGTTTCCCGCGGGTTTATTTGTGTTTTATATTTGTAGTGTATCTATATTATAATAGATACCGAACACTATCTCATAATCACCTGAGTACTAAAAAATCCACCCTAAGATCGATATGCGGAAACTCATGTCTGAGAATTCACCCTAACCCTATAAATTCCGTTTATCCAACTAGGCCTAGGGTGGATTCTGGGACATGTTGAAATATCCTTAGGGTGGATTTTTGAGGTAGATAAACGCAATAACCGTTTCCCACCATTCGTGGTGACTTACAGGTGACATTAGTGACAGCTACCGCACAGCACTTGTAATGTGCAGGAGATAGTGTTCACATATCTATTGTATGTATTGTATTTACATTACCTGGTCGTTAACAAAGAACATCATCATCTCATCATCTGCCTAGCCTTCTCCAAACTATGTTTGGTTCGGCGTCCAGTCTAACCGGATGCAGCTGAGTACCAGTATTTTAGATGGAGCGAGTGCCTATCTGACCCACAACACAGCGGTAACGCGGCAAACGCAGCTTAACCTGTTCGATCGTCCCCCTGCAGCAATAAACAATATCAAGTTGAAAAAAAAACAACTTAGCAAAGCGTTGTCTCTGTCACTCATACCTGTATGACAGCCCCTTTCTAAATCTCATCAATTTCATTGCCTTTCTTCCAACGATTTTCGTCATAAGGGTAACATAAAACTTTGATCGAGCGTACAAGTATTACATATCGTGGAGTCGGTACATTGTCATCGCAAATGATATCGATCACGCGGAGGAAGCTACAAAAATGTGTTTATTCGCTCATGATTTATAGCCATCAGACATGTTACCAAGAGGTGAACTTGGCTGACATTGGCATTGATCACTGTCATGCTCCGTTAGGGTTGGGAAAGGATAAATCGATAAGGGTGACGTGTCTGTAACGGGTGACAACTTTCTGTAGTTTGGCTGTTCAAAACATATACTACGATAAAGGCTGGGTATAATTTTAGGTCGATGGGAGCTTTAGGTATACACATCATGTTATGGTGTTTTATTTCTATTTTTATTCCAAGCAAGCAAGCCTGCAATAGGAAAGTGCATTGCCAATCCTTTCGAATAGGCCCCTCTTAATTTTTTCTTTAAGCTGTCCATATTAATATGTTAACTTCGGGAAAAGCACTTTAGGAGAAACCCAATGAAATATTTTTTTTTCGCTTTTCCCGTCCTGTGTTTCTCTGAAAGCTATTCTATTAAAGGGAACGTGGCAAGGTAGCCCGCCAAATTAAAAATTTTCTTAGATTTTTTTTGCAATTTGCAGGTCATAATTTTTATGATTATAATTCTATAAATAATATTTGTTACGGCCGCGAATCATAATTTAGATTTTTTTTTTAATGTTATAAACTAGCGCTTGACTGCGATCCTGCCTGATGGAAAGCAGAGATGCAATCGTTGATGGTAAGCGCACTCATTTATTATGAGCCCATTCACTCTAGCCTTGAAAACACCCAAATTATAATCGGACGGGAAGACCGCTGCAGGCAAATTGTTCCAGTCCTTTGATGTACGCGGTATAAACGACGAGGACAATGATCAACATAAAACCTGATGCTGACCTGAAAATTGCAAAAAACTTAAGTAAATTTGATGCGTTCGGCTTAACCTAAATCATATTTAGCTAATAGACAATGCACAGCCGCTGGATCTAGTTTACACGAATTAAATTTTGCACAATGCTTCCTTTTGTAACGAAAGAGAGCAAAATAGAAGGATTTTTGAAAATTTACCCCCTAAAGGGGTTAAATAGGATATGAAAGTTTGTATGTAAGTTCGACATTTAGTTGATGAGAAATCCCATATGCTTGTCAGAGAAATAAAATCATGCAAAAATTTATAAATTAGAAGACTTGCATAATTAGCCTATAATGCTCCCACTTTTGGGACCCAAGCCTCCTCTCTTCGAGAGAGAGTGGCTTATAATCTACCAAACGGGCTCAATGTAGGTTGGTACATGGCACAAGTCTTCGAATTTTTGGTTCTAGGACATGCGTCACGATATTTTCCTTCAGCATTTTGAAAACAGTGGTGATGAAGTTATTTACGTAAAGTTAAGCTTTGTAAGGTTAATATACTTACAAAACTTAACTTAATGACACACACACACCCCCACATAATTTCCACTTAATAAGTGGAAATTAAGTGTCCGCACTTGTAAATCTGTTTTTTTTTACCGTTTGTTCCGTTCCCACAGACAAACCGTGAAAACGGTTTTGTGGGGCATAGTTTATAAGCAAGATTTTGTAAACTTAACCTTTATTAAAGAAATAATAATTATAAGTGTCTGCCTGGGTTCGAACCCACGAAGTACAACTCTAAACCGCTGCCACTGGACTACCACTGCTCACAAATAGATAGGTATATATTTTGTAAAAAGTAGCAGCACATCCCTATTTTCAATCGGCCCCCCAATATTTGTGTCCATTTCACATATATATGACTCGGCTTGTTTTTATACTTTCCCTGTTTGTTCAGGAAGTCATCAGTTAACCACAAAAACAGCCGATAAAAAATAAAACGGTGGATAAAGCTAAGATAAATAAATGTGTTACATACTCTTCAATTGCAGCCTGTCGTTGTAAATCAGCTGGTAAATGGAACAGCTATTTTAGACTGTGAATGTCTGGATAAATTAGTTTGAGCATAAAGAGCGCAACTAATGGAAATTGGGATTGTCTTAATACTAATGAGAACCATTTACATGTTGTGAAATTAAGCGGTAAAGAAAATATTTAGAAAATCATTTTTACATAGTTTTATACTTCTGGAGGGAGGTGGGCTCGCCATGGCCCACGCACAATGGTCCACTTGAACTGACTACCACTGACTAAGTGCGGAAACCAATCCCATAACATAGAACATAGAAATTACATATACCAAAGGCCTTCGTCTCGTAATTTCGGACAAAGTCTTCGATCTTTATTAGTACTAGATTAAGGATTAGGGAACAAAAATCAGTCGCTCAAGTGGCCACGTTTGCACACATGTAAACATCTACATTTCTTATAAAAAAGTTTAATAATATTAACAACTTCAGTTTATTATAAACCTTAATGCTTATACATAAAGTTTAATTACCATTGCAGAATATATTTAAAATGTCGTTTGAAAATAAAATCATTCTATTTTTAAATTTTCAGTCATTTATTCTAAAATGAAACTTAAAGTCTAAGTAATAAGGTTAAAAACATACTAATTTGAAATAAGACCACAAAAGTATTTATGTTCTTATTTTTCGGGCCGTTTTTGAAGCGCTTATCGGGAATCTAGTACTATTATTGATCGAAGGACAAAGTCCTTGATTTTTGGTAACGTGCTTTACTGACGAACTAGCTTCTGCCTGCGACTTTGTCCGCGTTATATTTCTTGTTCCCTGCCTGCGCTATCACTTTGTTTTCGGTTAGTGTTCTTTCTGACTGTTTTTCTTTTTGCTCGGGTCCTAATTATTGTCGTATCGTGTATCGTGATGTTACAAATCCGACTGGGAGTTTCAGAGATTAGCGCGTTCAAACAAATAAAACATAAACAAACTGTGTTTTTCTATCTATAATAAGTATGTATTTACAAAAAAGAATGTATATAAGTAGATTATCAGCCATCTTGTTACCATAACACAAGCATTAGGTTGCTTAGCTTGGAACTAGATGGCGCTGTGTGAAATGTCCAGGGATATTATAAAAAAAAAAAACTCTTTAGCTTTATTATTATATACATTCGAGAAAAACTGGTCATAATTGAGTCGAGAACTCGACCTAGGTCTGTCAGGCTTATCAGACATAAAAGTCATCTTATATTGGTTCCATTTTTCCGGAACCCTTCGAATATTCACGATGTACACAAAAGAATGTTCCACTTAATCCGGATTTTACTAGTTGGAGTGCAATCAACCGAATTGTCCGTAGAGGTTTTTCATCGACAGAAACCTTACCCCGTACAGCGAATGAAAAAGCGGAATAAGTAACCATTGGCGGCTTTGCACCGCTGGCGATCACATTGATTGCGCAAAGCCTGCAATGGAACAGCTATTAGTATTTTGAACGAGAAGGAATGTCGTGGTAATTGATGGAGGTTTTGTATGTACTTTCTATGGATTTGGATTGAGGATGTTTTAAAAAAAAATAGAGAGGCGAGTATGCCTGTTTTTAAATAGACGGTGTGAGCTTAGGGCCAGCAATATGTATACAGCGTGTAACGGAAGGGGGGTATCAACCCTGAAGGAGGTGAATGTGCTCATGAAACTCAACAACTTTCCCCAAAGAACATAGGTGGAAATATGAAAAAAAAATTTGGCCCTCCCTTATAAAACTGACTACCAGCTGATTGATATACTATGGGAGGGCCAAATTTTTTTTTCATATTTCGACCTATATTCTTTGGGGAAAGTTGTTGAGTTTCATGAGCACATTCACCTCCTTCAGGGTTGATACCCCCTTTCCGTTACACACTGTATATGTATATACATGACCCTAAGGTTGAACTGTGACGTTCAATTCAACCTTAGGGTCATAATATATATACATACTATACACTTGCACTTCACTAAATGATAAATTATTTTATTTCTGTAACTAGGTTTGTACAACACTTTTACACGTCAATTATATTTTTAAAACTAGATGAGGTCGGCGTTTCCTATCTGACTACTCTAAGAAGAAAGGGTGTGTATAACTCCAGCTTCCTCATATGCGATAGAATAATTCTACCTATGCCAATATTTAAGGCATAATAGCTGCAATCAAAGTTCCCAGTCTTAATTTAGCTGCCACAAAAACTTCGTTAATATGAGTCGTTTAGTGTGTGTTAGCTGGAGTGACGTAACTCCAGCTTCCTCATTCGATACAAGCAAACTAGTGAGGTTAGGGTTTTGGACTATAGTCAGAAAAATAAGGCATAATAGCTGCACAAGGAAGGAAAAAACTGAACGATAATACTTAAAAAGTGTTGAAACTACGATCAAAAACGTGTGTGTAAGCTGGAGTGACGTAACCCCAGCTGCTCATTCATATCTTCCAAACGAATGAAGATATGATGATGTATTATAGCTTAAAAATTAAGGCATAATAGCTGCCATTGGCAGCAAAATTTTCAAATCTCTGGTCAAAATAGTCTATGAGTTATTAAACCGACAAGTATGTGTAAGCTGGAGTGACGGCATCCCAGTTGCTCATGTCATATCTTCCGAATGAAAGAAGATATGATTATGTATTATAGCTCAAAAATTTAGGCATAATAGCTGCTATAGGCAGCAAAATTTTCAAATCTGTAGGCATTGTAGTTTTCACGTAATAATAAAAAAACAGTTTTCGCGCCAAAAACATCAAATTTTTGCTTCGGAGTAGGTAACAAGCGGCGTTGCCGTCCCGAGCGCAACATTATCAGTTTGAAGTAGTTTGAACTAGATTATAGACTGGGAGCCGACTACATACTTTAATCGTACTATCATATAATCGTATTGAGGTTTTTTAAAGTCATATTGTGTATCATAGGATGAAAGAAAAAATCTAAGTGTAAAAATTTCGTATATTTTTATCATAAATCGAAGGTACGGTAATCATCACTCAGATCAGTTTTCTTCACAGTCACAGAATTATTTTACCTACCTATTCGTCAGAAATTAGCATTCATTTTTTTTTCAATGTAACGTACCCTATATGGGTACATTAGTTACATAAAAAAAAATACTGTTCCCGAGGAAAATAACAATAACAATTGCTTTAGGAGGCTAGATGGCGCCACGTGTCTTTCGAATCATGATTGAAATATGACCCGACTTTCTGAGCAGTATTTGAACAAAAAGTACTAAGCTTGCATGAATTCACGATAGTATTCCAATAATTAGTATTATGCTTTTAATAGGATTTGGATGAAATTTGGCACACAGATAGTTTATTATAACCTATAACGATATAGGTACATCTTTTGAATCATATTTGATCAAGATACAATCTGACAGTGACCTGTAAATTGCAAAAACGTAACAATATTTTAATTTCGTGGGCTAACTTTGCTCATCCACCTTAACCGAACTACAGTGAACTGTGAAGAAGTCACAAAAAAAACAATAATAGTAGTTCTCTCGTTGTTTAAAGTTGATATTAATATTACATTAATTATAGTTCCAGTCGGCTCTCAGTCTATATCTTAAATATACAAAATTAAAATTATTTTGAGCGCAAGCTAAAATGACTTCTAATAGAATGCCTGCTAAGATCAAATTTGGTTGTAATAATGTTGCGCACGGAACGGCAACACCGCTTGTTACCTACTCCGAAGCAAAAATTTGATGTTTTTGGCGCGAAAACTGTTTTTTTATTATTACGTGGAAACTACAATGCCTACAGATTTGAAAATTTTGCTGCCTATAGCAGCTATTATGCCTAAATTTTTGAGCTATAATACATAATCATATCTTCTTTCATTCGGAAGTTATGACATGAGCAACTGGGGTGCCGTCACTCCAGCTTACACATACTTATCGGTTTAATAACTCATAGACTATTTTGACCAGTGATTTGATAATTTTGCTGCCAATGGCAGCTATTATGCCTTATTTTTTAAGCTATAATACATAATCATATCTTCATTCGTTTGGGAGTTATGAATGTGCAGCTGGGGTTACGTCACTCCAGCTTACACACACGTTTTTAATCGTAGTTTCAACACTTTTTAAGTATCATCGTTCAGTTTTTTCCTTCCTTGTGCAGCTATTATGCCTTATTTTTCTGACTATAGTCCAAAACCCTAACCTCACTAGTTTGCCTGTATCGAATGAGGAAGCTGGAGTTACGTCACTCCAGCTAACACACACTAAACGACTCATATTAACGAAGTTTTTGTGGCAGCTAAATTAAGACTGGGAACTTTGATTGCAGCTATTATGCCTTAAATATTGGCATAGGTAGAATTATTCTATCACATATGAGGAAGCTGGAGTTATACACACGAAGAAAGGCCGAAACAAACTCAGAGCTCACAAACTGACTGTCAAAGATTGACAGTTGTGAATTGCATATATGTATACGGACAATTTACCTTCCTTCCTCGTGGTCAAACTTAATGGTTAAACTGTAAGTTGGTAATTAATTTTCTTAACAATCATAATCAGCCTATAATGTTCCCACTGCTGAGACTCAGGCTATCTCTTGGCGAGAGGGAGTGGGCCATAATCCACTGCACACACATTCGCTGGGCGCAGTGCGGGTTGGTAGATGTCACATGTCTTCGAATTTTTGGTTCTAGGACATGCCGGTTTCCACATGTTCAATTACCTAATCATTTATTTTCTGTACAAGAAGCAGCTTTTGCCCTGTAGATACTGGCACATTAATTTCACGATTGTTTTCCTTCGCCGTTTTGCGAGCAGCTTGAGTCAGCTTAACAAGCAAAATCCCTGAATTTATCTACTAGGAACCTATACCTTGTCCATTAGGTTAACCATTTTTTGACAGCTGTATTAGAACTTAAATATTCCAGTAAAAGTTAACTTTATAATTAGTAATAAAATAAATATATATAAACCGTCTTATCTTATTGAATTATCTTATTCATGGCTTCTTACATACATTAAATAACACCGTACGTATATCAATCAATGTGTGTTGCTGCAATCACTAGTTCCATCTGTCAAAAAACATTTTACCCAATGGACAGGGTATAAGTAGTACCACAAAAAGCCCCTAACATTTAGGCAAAAAGTTGTTAGAAAATAAATAAAAGCTCAAAACATCGACCTTATTATAATATTTGTTTAAGTCTAACCCATCCTCATTATAATATTAATATTTATGTTTAAACCCACGTTTGCTGGGTTTACTCAGTTTGCCCAAACATTTATTTAAAACCATCAAAATAGGTGAATTAACATCGGGCTTCTCGTGTGTGAATTTGTAAACTAAACACTGGATTATGAAAGAGAAAATGAACTCGATTAGGATTTCAATTTATTTTAGTTGTGTAAATAAATAGTGATTATAATCACATCATCCGTAACTAAAATCACATCACTTCTGTTTTGTACTTATATAATCATTAAGGAAAATGATTATGAGAGATATGACGAATTCTTGATTATTTTTTAAAATTTTCCCCACACTAGGAATTTCTCCTATGTCGTCGGTGCGTTTACAAACATTTAAACTCACATACACAAACAGCCAGACCCGGAAGAACTACTTGTAGGCCATACAAATATTTGTTCCGTGCGGGAATCGAACCCGCGACGCGCAGCGCAGCAGTCAATCGCTTAACCACTGCGTCAACAGTGCCGTCTGTAAATGTGAAATTATAATAATACTAGCTGCTGCCCGCGACGTCGTCTGCGTGAAGGCTCTACAGCACCAAAAATACCTAAAATGCCAGTGTCGCTATAGCCATATAAATAAACAACTTTTAAAATAGCATTAAAATATAAGTTTTTTTGCAAGCGAAGCCAGTGAAGAGAGTTATATGGGAATCCTGCTGAGTTCAGTCATAAGATGTGACTGAAGGAAATAGAGAAAATGATGCAGGAATACATTCCAGGACACAAAACATACCTTACAACACTTCCCTATAAACTACGTTGGTAGTTATGCTGCCAGGAGCCAAAATGTAAAGAGAGTCAGGACGGTGACGCGGGAGCAAGCGACGTACAGTTGGCCGTGTGAGATTCAACTCGTCCTGAGGTCGACACCCACTGCCCTCAGTGTCTGCCCCTGCGACTTATTGATGGTCATCGCGAAGCAAACACTCACGGGGAATTGTACGCGCTTGAACTGGAACGGGAAGTTATGAGGTATGAGGGAAATGCGTGGTATAAATACTGCCTCGCCGACGCCACAACCCGTAAGAATTTCCCCCTCAATGGTGTGTCTGTGGAGCGAGATGACTTTAAGGCGGGTCCCGTTACACAACTTCGGAGGAGATAGGTTCCGAAGAAGCATAATCGAGACACCGACCTTCAGCTTGATGGTATGCGCTGGAAGTCCACTTGCTGACAGGGAGTTCAGAAATTTCACGGGATAATGTGTGGCGTCATCTTGCTCGACAACAGTGTTTATCGAGATGTAGATCACTTCATTCCCCTCAATTTCCGAGAAAATGCATTCGTTAATTGCTGCAGCCCGATCATTTTTGGGCGTCAAAATGGCCATGCTCACACACGCAAGAATTCTGCTGGTGCGGTATACGACTGATGTCCCCGTACATACAGCGAATGAGTTCTTCTAAGCTGGATACCACTCTACCGAGAGACTCTGGAAGAACCACCTGTCCACCTCTCTCTTCTGGTATAGTGCCTTCGCCAAGAAGGAGATCAAAGAATTCTTGAGCACGTGCATTGCCGCCGAGCCGAGCTCTCATATTAATGGTCAAGCGCAGCGTACGAACTCGTGACCACAACGAAGATCGTTTCAACGAAGCATTCACCTCGTCAGCCCTCGATCCCCGCGTCACCACGGGAAGCGTTTGCCGGAAATCGCCACTGAACAGAACTGTGACACCACCCATCAAATGTTCGTTCCTGTGGATGTCCTGCAGGGTTCTGTCCACGAGCTCAACTGCCTTCCTATTGGCCATCGTACACTCATCCCATACGATCAGAGAGCAATCCTTGAGCACGTGTCCCTTATCGCTGTTACGTGACACACCACAAACAGGCATTTCGGCGCTCTCTAAATCGATGGGAATTTTAAACATGGCATGTGTTGTCTTGCCACCCGGAAGCAGTGTGGCAGCGATTCCCGACGACGCTACAGCAATAGCAATTTTGCCTTGCCTCCTGACCTCTGCAAGTATGCCAGTGGTAACAAATGTTTTTCCTGTTCCACCAGGAGCATCCAAGAAAAACATTTTACCCTGGTTTTACCCAACGCTTTCAAGGACGGTGTCATAAATTTGTTTTTGCTCTGAAGAGAACAAAGCGACATGGTCATTTCGTATGGTGATCATTTCGCCCGGATCGTAATTTGTCTCAGCGTTATACTCCCGATTTCCACGGTCTTGATGCGGTGATGATGGCAAACAGATGACGCATGCGGCTAGGACTGTCACTGACGCTCGCCTCTGCTAGGGTGTCATCCCAATTTTGGTCACCGTCGAGAAGGTGACGTGCTACGCAGGCTGCGCGGTAAGTGGGATACTCCACGCCATCAAATGTCCTCAGAAAGGCGAAAGACCTTGGACCTCGGACAGTGTGAAGTAACAACCGCAGAAAATAGCATTCGCCATTATTCGGATGCACGGTATAAACCCTACCCAATGCGGTGTCCTTGAAAATTCCCGGAAAACCTTCCACAGCGCCTCCTTGTCGACGTCGGTTAAATACACCCCTTTGCTTGTCGTACGTGTAATATGAAGGCACCTCGTCATACGTAAGGGATCTCGCAAACTGGTCGACTTCACAGAGCGTGTTTTTTTAAAATTGTCTTCCTCAACTCTGCTCAAGATTTTGAGGGTTTTGTTGGAACTTGAATTTGTCGAAACGAACTATACGATACAACTTTTATGAAGAAAATGCACATTACCATCTATGAATTTTAAGAGTAACTAACTACTAACCTCGCCAACATGATCAAATTTAAATAATTAATTTCCAAAAAGTGTTAACATGTAACTTGATTTGATTTTTATGAAATTTCATAGATGGCGCTGCTTTAAAATTTTCATTATACTACTAACATTCATTAAACTATGTTTCTCTGCCCAAGTTACTTAAATGGCGTAGTTTTTATAGTGTAAAGCTAGATAATAGCATGGCTTACTCAAAAACAACATTTAAATATGCGTCGTTAGATTACACGCTGTCACAGAATATGTAAGAAAAATAAAGATTCACAGCTCCTCCCCCGTAGGTGATAGCGTGATAATATGTAGAATTAATGTTGACCCGACCTCTTAGTAATATTCATGCAAAATTTGAAGTAAATCCATGCAGTGCTTTTTGAGTTTAGCCCGGACATACATACAGACAAACAGACAAACAGACAAAAATTCTAAAAACTATATTTTTGGCTTCGATATCGATTGTAGATCACGCCCCAAGTATTCTTTTAAAAAAATATTCAATGTACAGTTTTGACTTTCCTACGATTTTATTATATGTATAGATGAAATTATTATTATTGTAAGTAGATCTTTAAATACCCTTAACACGTGCATTTTTGACTTTTTAACTAGTTGGAGCCGGCATTTCCTAGCTGACTGGTCCCTGAGAAGAAATTCTGAAACAAACTCAGAGGTCTCTTTAAAGTACAAACATTATATTATTAACATTTTATGTGAGTCTAACAATGCAGGGCCATGTCTAGAAGCCTTTTCTCGCTTTCTATTCTATAAATTCTCGAAAATGAATAACGGCAGTTTATTCTGATTATTGGAAGAAAAGTTTTAATATCCACAGCATCGTATGTTTATAATTTATATGAGGATGTGCGGCTAGCTTTTATTAACCCACTTAATACATTACCGTTAAGCGTTAAAAGGTTACACCAAATTGCAGACGACCATTTGGATCAGTGGATTAATTACCTGGCACACGAATTATTGTAAAGTAGTTAATAAGAGTCTATATTAATGTTCAGATCAGTCTGCTAGCTATGAAAAATAAAATTGTTTTCCAGACCAGCTGTAACAGTGACGTAATTAGCATTCATCACTTTATAGGTGGCGCTTAAAACTATTCCGATTTTCAGTCTACATTTCCAAGGCTGTGGCAGGGGTGACCATCTTTACATAGGCAGAAGATGACAAACACCTAGGTATTATGGTCTATTCAGACGTGCCGCAACCGCACCATCAACCCGTGCCATCAACGATTGCATCACTGCTTTCCATCAGGCGGGATCGCAGTCAAGCACTATAGTTTGACCAAAACCGCTGTACCTTCGGTATGTGCGCGGCGAGACGGGGGGGGCAGTTCAGGCCGCTCATTCGTCATCGCTCACGGCGTCCCGCCCCCCGCCTCGCCGCGCATTCCTAAGGCCGTAGTTTAGGTCAAACTAAAGTTTATATCATAAAAAAAAATGAGCAGTGGTGGCAGCCGCGACTTACGAGTTGTAGGCTACGGTCTACAACTCGTAAGTCACGGCTGTTGTCTACGGGTCACGGGTTCTAACCTACGGGTTAGAACCAATACAGGCGCTTTACTTTGTGTAAATTATTTCATCACTACTGCTTTCAAAACGGTGAAGGAAAACATCGTGAGGAAACCGGCATGTCCTAGATCCAAAAATTCGAAGACATGTGATATCTGCCAACCCGCTCATCGAGAGGTCTGAGTCCCAGCAGTGGGAACATTATAGGCTCATTATGACAACCGCACCACAGTGATCAAAAATGTAGCCGATTATTAAAATTAATTTCTAAAAGGAAAACCACATAAGTATTTAAATATAATGTTAATAAACTCCAGTTAACAATCACTTTGCACCGCACTCAAAATAGTCCAGTCTGTGATATGTGAACCAGATGACGTCGTTACACGCATTCTTACCGAGTTAATATGCTAGTTCTAATGTAGCGCTAGTTTACACGGACTTACATAAATATGTTTGAAAATGTACCTACATTATTTATTTAGCTTCTTGAATTTTGAACAGAGCGCTTTGTATTGGCCGGCAGAGAGGCTACACCGCGATATATTTCCCAAGATACATCGGCACGAGTGCGATGTGGCGACATCTTAGGTGCGCGCCAGTTCGAATCGTCTATAGATGCCTCTGCATTAGTATTTCGTAGCTTGAGATTGCAGTATCACATTTACGTCGCAGACTTTCATCGTACATCGTATCGGTCTAGAGAAAAGTCTTGATCGGTCTTATTACAAAAAATTGCTTAAGTACTGGTTTAAACCAAGACTAAAAAGTCTAGGATTGTGACGGTATTAAGATTAGTACCAGGATCAAAATGTGTCCTGATTACAAAACGAAGACTATCTGAGGATCTGTTAGTACGGACGCCAGCAGGTCAACCTACCCAAAACTGTCAGATTTTCCCAATCAACATTGAACCTAATGCTTAAGTAATAAAGTCGAAAATCTATTAAAGAAATCTGACAGATTGTAGTAGCTTGATGTGCTGGCGTCTGTACCAAAGAAGGTCCATGGTTCAAATAATATCCACAGATAAGAAATAAAAATGGCATTCTTTCATTCGTTCGTACAGGCTTTATTTGAAACAACGTTCTGTTTCTCTAAATATTGATATTATAATAACACTTGAAATGATTTAATAATTATTTATCCGTACAAAAATATGTCATAAATGGTTCTTTGTTTGGATTACAATATAATGAACAAGAACAACTTGTACTTTTGACGCGCTGTTTATAATCAAGTTGTTATATTTTTAACACCTCTAGCGTGAAATGGAGCGAATTACATTCGGCGACAGCCCGCGTCATTTGAAGCGAATGTTTATCTTTTGAAGAAACAAATAATACAATTCTTATTTTTATTCGTTATGGTTTGTTCGTGAGTGGATGTGTCCGATTATGCCTCGTAACAGGCAACGAAACCGTTGGTTGCTTCATTAAACCAAAACACCTCTCCATGTTCCGGGTTATTATATGGCTGCTGTTATACCTCTCTTCTTGTGGTGTTGTGGGGTTACGCAATGGTGTAAATAAATATGGAGTGCAGTGATAGCCACAGCCACCGAATAATATTCCAGATAAAGCGCCAGCCTCAAACCTCTGTTTCAATCTACATCCTCGGAATATTCTGGAGTCATGGTCCACGTCATCTGGTAACAATGTCCATGATTTTCAGGCCAGCATCACAAACCGCATGAAAAGTGACCGCATATTAGATCTTTAGACTCGTCTCTGTTATTTTAATGTGACAAATAAAACAATAATATTGGGATATTATTTGGATTTTATTTATTGTAATGTTAGCATTGACCAAGGGTACTTACTTCATGGCGAGCCCAGTTGTGTAAGTGTTGGGTTTGGATCCTTGCGGAATAAGTGGACTGTATTATCAATAAGAAACTGGTTTACTTAATACAATAATGTTACAAAATAATATAATAATCCCGACAGCGTTATTTCGTTGTTACGCGGGTGCGCGTGTGTCCTATGCGTAAACCACTTGCACTTCAGGACTCAATGGGCATCCTCGAGGGTCGTGGAGTAAATCTTCACGTAAAACATCCACAATTTTTTCCCGAAAACGTTTTGTGAACCTATACTTATATTTAAAATCTTCGTCACTCAATTTAAAAGGATTTACACGATGACGACATCTGTAAGGTCGCCGAGACGTCTCCAGCATAACCAAATCCATCAAATCAATTATAACAATATCCATTTTTGACGATTTGTAAATAAAATGACACAATAATAACCTCAAATAAATTAGTACCGATGTCAAATCCATGGTTAAACTAGGGGTCTCGGCGGACTAACTTTAGTACCTTAGTTAGTTCAAGAACTAGTGATAAACTTCATTTTATAATAACGTTTTATTTAGTCATGGTTTAAACCTAGTAACAATCCCAGTACTAAATTTAGATCGTGTTTTGGAATAAGACGGGATGACTTTTCTCTCAGCCTATCTCAGTCCACTGATGGACATAGGCCTCTCCCAAGTTGCGCCACAACCCAGAAGGCCAATTCTCGTAATTTAAAACGTTCGAAATTTAGTCGCAGTCTCATTTCGGCGACAAACACATGTCAAAAACTTGTCAAAATGTAGGGAAATTACAGGTATTTTTGACAGATTGAGACTGAGATCAGAAGGCCAATTCTCGTAATTTAAAACGTTCAAAATCTAGTCGCAATCTCATCTCGATGACAAACAAATGTCAAAAAGTTGCAAAATGTAGGGAAATTTGAGTTTTTTTTTTTGACAGATTGAGACTGAGATCAGATTGTGACCGTTTTTAAAATTACGAGAATTACCCCTCTGACTGTGAACATTCTTAAAACACTTTTCTCCTTATTCTTTAAGCTATGTCCGTAAAGAACTCTGGTTAGAGACAAGGACTTATTTACATGTATGTTTATTTTGATTATTAAGGGCTTGTCCTCGTCGTTTTTTGTATGAAATGTAAATAATAAAAAGTTGTATTTACAAATTTTACTGGTTATTTACTGTGAAAACCAAGAAAAAGCTTTTTTTGCGTTTTGTAAAAAGTATAGCTTAACATTTTTGAAAGCGATAAAATTTCATCCATTTTTTGTTTACAATTCTTTTTCTTATTTTTTCGCGTTGACATTGCTCAAGTTTTGATTTGTGGCATCGGTTTTAGACTCGCTGACTTATTACAAAGAAAAAGCTTTTTATTTACGGCCCCTTCACAACAGATTTAATTCTTTTAACGTTCTCTTTGAAAAGTTAATGCATTCTTTGAAAAGTTGATGCGTTCTTTAAGAATAGATATACAATCACGTCGTCATGTTTCGATGTGGCATTCATTTGTATTAATATAAAGGTGCATTCATTTACCGCTAAATCATTTTGATAGGCAATCAATCATCTATTGTAATATAGCAATTTGATATTGAAGAAATATTTGACACGTTCGCGTTCGTTCCTTTGAAAAGTTAATACCATATTCACGAGATTTATTTATTTAGTTCCACGTTCTATTTTTACTCGAAAATATTTATGTGTGCAAATAGATGAGATTAATTTTCTAACTACAGCACGGCCGTCGAGAGAATGCATTCCTGACACCTGTCAGTGCAACAATTCTAGTACAGACGCCAACTGCAGGTCAAGCTACCCGAAAGTGTCAAATTTTTCCAATCAACCTTGAACCTTAAAGCTTCAGAAATAAAGTTGAAAATCTATTAAAGAAACTTGACAGATTGTAGTAGCTTGATGTGCTGGCGTCTGTACCTTTTGCAAGACACGTATTCATTGGCTGGAGGCCATAATTTTTTGAAGCAATCACAGGCAAGACCGTTTAAGCAGCCGACAGCCTCCTAGGTAGACCTGCGAGAAGCCATATCTAAAAAAAAATAAGTTTTTATTTAAAAAAAACTTCTTTATATTCTGTCGATATTATAGTGCGCAGTCTCAACTGTAAGCCGACTTCAATTTGGAAAAGGCTTTTAATTGAGCGGGTGAAGCCATAGGCAAAATTAACTGTAGCAGATTATTTTTGCATGTACAGACTTATTACCGTTCGGAGAAATGTAATTACTTTGGATAGCGTTGAAACCTTGTTCTTTATTTTATTGTTGGCAGAGAACAAAGTGTCTCTTTGGTTTAATTTCGTTTATGGAGCTCTAGGATACGAGTTGTTTAAAACTTACAGTTAACGTTAATTATAGACGCTGCTTTAAGTGACAAGCTAAAACGTTAAAAAAATGTGGTTTCACTGACGTTGAATTATTGCTTAACTTTAAGCAACTTTTTCATAAATAAGGGGAAAGTCGACAGCTGGGGCCTATAGCACAAAAAAATTCAATTTTTGTAACTCTTACAAATGCGTGTTACAAAAAACTCTAAGTGCTCATTTACGGAGACGCGGGGCGTCGCGCGTCGCGTTGTGCGGCGCGGCCCGCACTAAATTCAAACATACGGCGTTGTATGAGTGCCTAAGGCCTCTGCCTCGAATCTTGCGGGCAGCGGGGTGGCGGCGGCGGCGGCGCGGGAGCGGAGCGGGCAACGCAGACCCCAGCGGCAGATCGCGCGGCACTATAGTAACGTAGTGTTGTGTTCGTGGTTGTGTCGTCGAGATATTTGTTTTTATTCGCGAACGGAATGTCTGAACAACGGAGACAACATCTTTTTGATTCAAATTTATTCCTAGCGCTCGATTTATTGTGTCTTTAAAAGATCCATTGTGTCATCCTTTATAAAATTTGATATATTTATGTTCTGTAATTTGTTCCTTTAAATTTTGGTCACTACATCTTCTTTTAAATTTTGGTCACTACATCTTCTTTTAAATTTTGGTCAATACATCTTCTTTTAAATTTTGGTCACTACATCTTCTTTTAAATATTGGTCACTACATCTTCTTTTAAATTTTGGTCACTATACATCTTCTTTTAAATTTTGGTCACTACATCTTCTTTTAAACAGCACCGTTGACTTACGAGATATTATAGAGGTATGAGGAACAGGGTATAAAGTTCACTCATCCTCCATAGTTTTGGAAAAAGATTTAAAATTCAGTCGTGCTATCGATACAAAGAAGAAGAAGATCGTCCATAGAAAAGGGGTCTCGTGTCTGGTGGGCAACTACCCGATGATTCATGTGGGGCCGTTGTATATATGCTAGTTGCGCGGAAAACTCTGCTTGCGAGATGCAGGATTTTGCGGGACATCAGTATGATGCGTATTTTGCATGTGGCGGTGTAGATACCACTACAATATTATCCGATAAAAACGTATCCAACAAACTACCTATAAGCAAGCTGTCACAGAAACCCTTGTTAAAAATCTCAATAACACTTCGCGACCTCAAACTGACATAACAATGCTCTAGACCATTCAGAACATCTTAAAAATCCTTGATTCTAAACTGACCTTCAACAGAAACCGTTACTCAACAGAGCTAGAATAACAAATCTTTCGAAAACAGAATTCTATTCTACAAACTTTACGACCGTTGCAGATGCAGACTTTTGGAATACCGCTGCAGATTTATGAATGTCCAGTGGTATATCCGTTCTGCAATGTCATCCAACTGTGCATATTTCGTTTGACTGACTTTGGTACTTCGTCAAATATTCGTAGAATAACATGTATTCAAAATATGGCTTTTGTCTAGAAGTCCATGTTTGACGATATCGTGTTGAAGTTAAAGCCAATCAGAATCTTCGTGAAAGTACGCTTTTAAATAAGAGAGTATATATTTAGTTGAATCATAGTTCATTTCTAAGCATCATTCATAAGTTTTTAAGCACAGAACAGCACAAACTCAGCTCTGTTTTTAACATAGCAGATAAGCACAAATTGTTACTAACTTATTATTACTAACAATGGATGGACTGTAATGTCTGAATTAATTTTTTTTTTTTAAGATCCAAGAAATGAATTGTTAAATTGACTACTAACTAAAATCGTTCGCATATTCAAATAAAAGAAAAGAAAAATATTTTATTTGGGATACGCATAGGAAATGCAAAGATTAAAAAAGGTGCATTTTAAACCAATAAGTAAGTTATAAAAGAAAAAATGTTATAAAGACATGTGCGAGGCGAAAAAGTCTTCAACTCAGCATAATGCTGCCATATTTGAAAAAAAATACCGCAGCACTGTATTCTGATAGGACCCAACAAAAACCACAACCATCATTCTTCGACAGCAGAAATAACACGGTAAAATTATTTAATCATCATTTGCCTAGCATTTTCCCAACTATTTATTTATTTATTTATCCATTTATTTCAGGCAACAAGGCCCATACAAACACATACAATACAATATTAATATAAGTAACTTAAAAATATACTATAAATACATACAACATTATAATTACACTAAGAACTAATTAACGCACACGAAGTGTCTGCGTCGTGTTTCGCTAACTGCAGTGCAATTCTGTAACCATCTCACCGTGAAAACTTAGGTGAAGTGAGCGTGGAGTGAGCTGTCATTTCAAATAATGCTAGGGATTGACACTACTGACAACACACATCAAGCTCACTTCACTTGAGTTTTCCCGGTGAGATTTTTACAGAATCGATCGGCAGGTGTCAGCGAAACACGACGCAGACACTATGTTGGGGTCTGCTTCCAGTCTAACCGGATGCAGCTGAATACCAGTATTTTACATGGAGCGACTGCCTATCTGACCTCCACAACCCACTTATTGGGTAATACTGGTAAGACTGGTTGTTGGACTTTCAGGCTTCTGCCGACCCGTAACGATTGTCAAAGATCCACGAATTATAGCCGGGCCCAACGGCATAATGTGTGCTTTCCGAGGCACGGGGGGGGTTTTGGTAAAATTATTTGGGCAAATTGATTTAATAAACAATGAATTTACCTAACTTTACAAAATTAATACTTAGCAACAGCTCGTCGACTAGTCTATCATTACTTATTTCTTAGTACTGGTAAATCTTCAGGCTATTGAACCCATAATTACCATTAATACAATAGAGTAGAACCTATTAATCACGTTATGTATTGTAGTCTGAACCTTAGTCTTAATAAAATAGCTAAAGAAAACAAGACAGATTCTCATTAAAAACCAATTTTACGCGGCATTATCTTGGTTTAACGAAGTTACTTGAATTAGGTTAATACATTATTTATTTATAGATGTTTTCTGGAGATATTTTTGTGTTAGAAAGTCGGATTATCGAAGTTTGTGGACAGTTATTTTTGGATATACTTTTAAGCTTGGCTATTGGTTTAAAAATATGACACTTATAAGTAGGTGTCACAAAATAGTTTGAAGGATACTTTGATATAAAAAAAGCTGACTTAAAGCGTCCATTTTGGCACATTTTGTCTACGTATTGCTGAACGCGACCTAGACCCAAAAACGACGTCTACCGACTCGCATCTAGGTCCGCGTGGTGGATTACGACCCACCCCCTCTCACCAAGAGGGGGCTTGTGTGTCCCAGCAGTGGAAATATTATAGGATTATGACAGTTTTATTGAATACCTATTTAAATCAGGGAAACTTTTAGCATCCAGCACAGGTATGAATAGGTAAATTCACTCGTGTCTAATAAGCCTCTGCATACCCCGTCGGTGAAAACAGGTGTGATGATACGAATTCAAGTAAAGTTCTACATTAATTTAGCTCATTCATATCTTACGTGAATGACTCCCATTTTTCCATCAGCCCTCGTTACACCGTATTATCTGATTACATTAGGACGCGTACGTGAAAGTAACGTGGAGCGTTCACATCGGTCGAGTAAGTAGTCTAGTAAATAGTCTACTCAGTGCAGTCTGTGGCTTAGCCACTGAGAATATAAGTTAGCGCAGTGCTCTGGGCTTGTTTAATAAGATTGATAATGAAAACTATGCTTTAACTTGGGTTTCGTGCCTAGTTATGAGTCGACTTATGGGGTCACATAAACTTGAACATCCCGGAGCTTCATTGTACAGCAGGCCGTACGTCTGTGGTAACAAATCCAGTGCAAGTTCACCTCTTACTCTATTGAAACTCCGTACTACGCTAGACCAGCTCAAGGTCAAAGTATTGCCACTGATGTGCAGCCTACTGGATCTACCTAGTGTGCTGAAAATGGGGACCTATTGCATTTTTTTGATAAGACATCTCTAAGAGGTATGATAAACTGTAGTGGCAATAACTAAACGGCTGCATACCTTGCTGACCAGCAGGAGGTGTACATTGAACGTACACTTACTTCTAGTACCAGCTCATTCCTGTCAACTTCTTGGAATAGGCAAGCTAATGGATTTGTAGAAGGAGGTAGTACAGTCAACAGCAAAAGTAGATGATCAAAATCAGAAATTCAATACTAATGAACGGAGTTCGCAGCTATATGGCAGCCGTACTAGTAGTAAATGTTTGGTATAATTTGCAATCACATACATTTGAATCACTTCGACGCCACACAGTTCTGACGCGAACTCTGTTCATTAGTATTGAATTTCTGATTTTGATCATCTACTTTTGCTGTTGACTGTACCTACCTCCTACCTGTACCTGTACAGTCTGTGTCTGTACCTGTTACTATATTTCACAAAAACTTTTTCCCTAGAGACAGGTATTTTTTTGAAAGAATATGTCTGTCGAATAGTAGCGATATTTTAAACACTCCACCTCAAGAACTAGACAACTATACTCTACCAAAGTAAACGCTCCACAAAGTCGTACTTTCTATGTACCGTACTCATGTTGTTAGAAAGTATTGCAGTCCATATTGTGATGAAAACGCAAGTTGTTTCATAAGTTCTTGTGCACTGAAGAATATGAAACATTGAGCGGTGCGTTTACTGAATACATGATACAAGCTGTAGTTTCTATCAAGAATATTCTTTTGACAAATTGAATAACGAACAAACTGCATTTACCTATGACGGACGAGAACTTTAAACTCTGTAATTAATAATGCTTTTGAACATAAAGTTCCTTACTTCTTACCAAACGCTTGGTAAACTATCGCATAAATAAACTATCCTTAAAGTCAGTCCGTTTCAGAAAGATCAACAGAACTTTTCTTCAAAAAACAGATCTTAGGGTCATCTAGTTTCTAAAATATTTTTGACGTGTTGACTGTTTGTATGATAGATAATCATTAGGCGGATCAGACACTACAACGCGTCACGCTACGGGACGCAGATAACGCGCCCCCGCGCGTGATTTTTTACATACAAATTCAATAAAAACTTTGCGCTTTCACGCGGGGATTCGGCTCCATTTCCTGCACCTCGTCGCGTGGCGCATTGTGTGTGTGGTCCGCCTTAGTCTTATATTTAGGGAGAAATTGCTTAGTAATTGAGCATGACATGACGCTTTACTCATGAGAAACCCTTAAAATGGTTGTCGGTATAGAAATATAAGCAATCCCGTTGTTATTACCGCTGCATATGCATTAATACCTGCCGTGAATGTTTCCGACGCCACGCAGGAAGCTTACATCTGGGCCAGCGGGGGCTGCACTTAGGGCTCATTCACGTGGTTATAAGTTATAAGACAAATACTTTATTTCTTTACACCTGAACTATTTTAGCTTACATCATAAGGTATTACAATCATTTATTTGCTAATAAAAAAAATTGTCTATTAAAAGCAAACTTTAATAGACAATTTTGGGGGTCAAGTTATACGGAATTAAAAAAAAAAAACTAACGCATTTATTTCAAATAAACCAATTACAGGCACTTCTGAATTGTCAAGGGGCTATCGGTCAGAAAGATGAAGCTAGTTGCCCATACCCAAGCGTAGAAGAACGGGCAAGAACATTGGTTACATTATTTATGTTGAAATTATGTTGAAGTGAGGACGACGTAGAAAAACGTGCCTGCTAAAAGCGTCCTTCATAAAAAAAAAACGAAAAACAATTCAGAAAATAAAATAAGGCGTGGTAACTAAGGGATGAAGGCCCTACTGACGGCGCCCGTTCACGAGCATGACATACTCTCAGCCGCCAGCGCCATCTATGAATTAAAATAAACACCACGTAACGGTCATGTCATAATCATTCGTTATTTTAATTTCCATGGGTTCCTTGGTTCAAGTTTTTGTTCCTACCTGTTCATAACGTTATTTTAAGAAAGTATCATCCAAACGTTCTTCGATAGAATTAGTTTACATTACAGAGATTAGTTTATAAATGAACCAATTATCTTGCAGTAGATCAATTCTTGTTCTTAATAGCAAATCAACCCTTAATTTGGCCCAACATCAATACCAAATTATTTAACAATAATGGTACAGTCCAATCAACCAATTTATCTTTCACCGCCAATGACCTCGGCTTTACGAAGCCGCTTTTACTATACATTTATCTTTCTCATGTATAAGTTCATATTGTATAATAGTCCTCTTCACTGTATCCGTCGACAGCGACCCAGACTAATTTTCATTCCTTTCGTGAACTCTTTGATGACTTGAAAAACCAAACCCGGTCACACCGTGTACAGAATAGCTGATCAGCATCATTTTACGTGTAGTTATATGAAGGCTTTGGGTGAATTTTGCGTAAATGGCGCTTCTTGTGTAGTTCCTCAAGACGATTTGTTTCAAAGCACTCAGTTGCTCTGTGGATTGAAGTACGCTACCTTTCTCGGTTTCGAGCAAGCTTCTGTCATCGACCAACGGGTATGCCACAAGTTGTAAGGTGACGTTTGAGAACGTATTTGTAGCGTAGGTATGTATAATTAGAGACGCTTTTATAATAATTTAAGTGACTTCTATTTTACAACAAGCTGTGCCGCTGGAAGACAATCTCTATGTGTTTAATACACATATCATCTTGAAACGCTGGATCAAGCCTTACCCATCAATCAATCAACTCAGCCTATCGCAGTCCACTGCTGGACATAAGCCTCTCCAAGCCTGCGCTACAACACCTTGTCCTCCGCGTTCCACATCCAGTTCGTCTCAGCTACCTTCTTAAGGTCGTCCGTCCATCTATCCTTACCCATCCCCGATACTTAATTATTAAATAATATTGATGGAGGTCCATCGACAAATTAATCTTTAACCACAAAAGACTCCGAACTTGTCAAAGCCGCTATAACTTTTAACATCTCATGAATTATAAATTTATCCACTTTTAACATCAGTTAAGAATTGAATTTCATTTATAATTGATATTTCAAGTAACGGTGAAGTTGGAAAGTGCAATTGATAAATGAAAAGTTGCATTGAATTAAAGTGTTCAATCATTATGATGAAAGAAACTTTCACGGTATGTATTTCATTCAGTTTGAGTAATTCAATAATATTGAAATTTCTTTCACGCTTAAGTGGTGCGCCGACACCTTTATAATTCACCACACCTTTCACCTTTCCTCGTATAATATCCTAAGATTTTCTGACAGGAAACTCGTGGTAAATTGTTTGTACCCTTTTTGTAAAATTCATTTGTTTTTCATAGCTTTCTATCACAAACATACTACAGTCCTTTCACATTATACCTCTGATTTTTGCATCATTGTCCAAATCACAGTCTATGGTCTTTATTCTCATTCTAATAAGGTTACCGTTGGGGTTCTGCCATTTATAAGTCTGTCAAAATCATTGTGATCTTTATTCTCGGCACAATAAGGTTGCACCTTATTGTGCCGAGAATCAGGTTCAGTCAGGTCAGGTTGTTGCTGTCAGAAGTAAAATAACTGAACAGACTGTGCCCATTGTGACTGAGTCCTTACTTACTTCCCGCCAGAGCCGCGCTGAACGCACGCAGCCGCTACTGGCTTTAGCATTGCTTCGTTTATTTTCACAGCCTGTATTCCGAGAATAGGTAGGAAGTTTTGACATTTCTCCATTTTGTTTATGAAACTCCGCGTAGTTATTGGAAACCTGTCGACGAAACCCAAGAACATATATTTTTGTTATATGCCTGCTCTTGACCTCAATCTCGCCTGATGGAAAGCGATGGATGAGATCTACGATGGAATGATCGTGTCCAGAAGATACCTGCACTCTTGCTTTGGTCGAATCCAGGATTGCTTATCAGTTGCGCCTGGGATAAGACCAGCGAAGCAGTCACTAGTGACCATTGAGTTTCTGGTCCATCTTTCTTCATAAAAATCTACGCTTTGGAATGGGCACGGGCAACTATGTAACTTCTATTATGATGAAAGTGAAACAAATCAAATTCCAGGACCATATACAGTATGTAAAAAGATGCATCACAAAGCGAATCGAATTGATCGAATTGATCATAAATCCACGCATTCTGTACATCAAACTAAATAACTTTGCTCAAAAACGACTTTAATTTTTGGTGTGAAAATTCGCTGTTGACGTTAGTGAGCACTGTAACGCACGGGTACAAGGGTACAGGGATCATGGGTGGATTTAAAGTTAAGTTCATCATCATCTGCCTGGCCATTTTCCAACTATGTTGAGGTCGGCTTCCAGTCGAACCGGATGCAGACAGATGGATTTAAAGTTAAGGTAAGATTTAAGAACTTTGGCTTTCAATATTCAGAAGGCTTCCAGTACAAACTTCGTACTCGTCATATTATTTCTTATTTCATTTATCTGACTTCTCATGTTTTCTCCTGAAAGTATCACGTCTCACACCATCCGTTATGACTGCGGCCTTACTACCCGCCCGAGCCGCGCTGAACGCATGCACTCGCTGCCGGCTTCAGCATTGCTTCATTTATTATTATTATCACAGCCTACGTGAGACAGATTTAAAATGTACATTCTACATTGCGCTACGGTTTTGTAGGTACTTATAGCAACTGTTGTGACAACGTGCAATGTAATGGCGAGGTTGTTTGTTGCGGTTCATTGAGAAATGGCTGTATTTTAGAAGTAAATCCGGTCATTTTTTTAAGGCAATATAAACAACATAATTTCTCTTGCACACGACAGATAATTTTATCGGAGGAATAATTTTGAATTTTTGACAGTTCTTCCATATAAAATTAACAGTGCAATTCTATAACCATATCACCGTGAAAACTTAGGTGAAGTGAGCTGTCATTCCAACTAATGCTAGGGATTGACTCTATTGACAGCTCACTCTAAACTCATTTCATCTAACTTTTCACGGTGAGATTTTTACAGAATTGATCGGCTGTTAAATTTACGTTACGTTTAACGTCAATTTTATTCCACGAATAAAAATTATAACTTTTATCTTGGGAATAAATAAGACAGTTTGACAGCTTTTGTATAGAAAATATATCAAACCGCCACATTTATTCCGCAGACAAAAGTAATATGACGATTGAAAAATCGGTCCTAATAAAAACAAACAGATTCTTATTCAAAATATTGTCAGAATCAATGAAAGCAACTTTAAATAAAACACTTTTCATTCTGAGATATCAAAACAGTCTTTGTTGCCAATTTTAAATGATTATTTCAGAATCCATTAAAGGTAACAAAAGAGACTTCCCCTTTTGTGCAAAATGGACAAACCTTGTAGCCGAATGAATTTTAGAGATTACAATCATAATCGATAAAATACGTCGCATGATATTTTGTTGAAACTAAAATGACTTTTGGTTGAAATTGGTTTCTTTTAAATGATGGGTAAGGAAAATATTGGTTACCAATTTGGCTCTCTTCACATTAAACCTTAGATTCTGTCGATCCTATACGCTGCTCTAAAGCTACAGTTTTCTAGAAAAGTGACCGCCACATGCGATCGTAATGTCCAAATGCAAAGCATTTTTTGACACTTTAATGTCAAATACTGGTGACTTCTCTGTACCTATAAAGAACTTTGAGAGGATTCCGCTTTGTATTGGTTCTTATTCACAAGAAAGCTATCATCTACGAATATAATATTTATGTACCTACGCTGCTACGCTACCCTGCTACGAAAATACGAGGAGGTCTCGGCTACGAGTATTTGTAGCACTCTCGGCTACGATATTCGTAGCTTTGGGTTATGAATAGACATTCGTTCTGTTCCTGTCTCAGACATTGTAATATTAGAAATAGCCGTAAAATTGTTTAAGCTTTACAATGTTTACTCGAGCGACTTCAAAAAACAAGGTTTTTAACCTAGGTTGAGTTTTTTAAAAGAGAAACTACCATACTTTTGTATAACATTGTCTAATACTTACAAAAATAAATAAAATTTAAGTGTCTCTGTGTTATTTCAAAATAACAGCTTTTTACTAAATGCATATACGGTACTTACCTATAACAAAAACAATTTTTAATTTTGTTCTGTCTTTTTGTTACGGCTAATCACGGACACGGCTAGACCGATTTTGGCGGGTCTGTCACTGGCTGATAGCTGATGTTATAAGGAGTAACAGGCTTTTGGTCCCGGTAGCAGGTCTCCGTGGGATAATTTGTGACATCAACAGCGGGCAAAGCCGCGGCAGAAGGTACGACTTACGATAAAGTTAAACAGCCTGTCTGTTACTTAAACTAATAACTTCTGCATGAATTTGTGATTGTACTCTGAAAGGTTAATGGGTAGTTTGGATACCATTCAAACCCTTGAATGGTTTCAAACAATTGAATTTGTTTCGTCAATTCGTTTAGAAATGAATCATTGTGAAACACCCTTTCTAACTTAAACTGATTTTAAGAGTATTTCTATTGAAAAAGGCATACAAATTAGGATGAAGATTTTTATAAATATTTTAATAAATTTTTTTGCTAACGTGAATTCCTCTTAATTAAGTTAAGATTAAAAATAAGATATTCGCATAAAAGTATAATAAGTGCATAAATAAAGAAAAGGAAACGTGGAGGCTTTAAAAATACCTATTATTTTTCTAGGAAAACATTTGTTAATTGACAAAATGACTCATCGTTAGCGTGAGCTCCTTGCTAGCTACTATTTGCTCTATCAAAACTATATTGAATTTTATTCAACTAAGGGCTGATTTATCTATCGACAGATAATTTTTATTGGAACGAAGTTCCTTATCGCGCGTTGCGAAAGGGGGCTAGACGGAAAAAATTAAGACCAAAAGTTGGAACGACACTATTTTTGCTATAGTTGTAAGACGTGCGGCGTGTGCGTGTTTCTCTGTCTCTCTCTCTCTCTCTTATAGAAAGCAAGCCATACCATACTTCGTTCCATCCGGGTGTCCCTTGACACCTCTCAAGTTTTCGTGGAATCAAATTGACGTCTGACAGTTTTTGTATGGAAGAACTGTCAAAAATTCTAATTATTCCTCCGATAAAATTATCTGGCGGTGGAAAAAACAGCCCTTAATTACTTTTTCTTTTATTGTGTTAGTGAGCTCCTCCGCATTCAAATAGAAGCATGAAACACCTCCTTCAAGGCAACTGTATCCTATATCGTGACAACAATGTACCCATTCACTTCGTAACATCTTGTGCCCTGTTCCAACAGTTACAGAATCTACCTGCCTAACATTTCAGATGCATTGTTTGGTAAACAATGTCAGTGGACATTGCAGATGTTAACTTACTCTTAAGATGTATTCTGTACAGTATCTTCATCGTATTGTCTACCTTCGGCTCTTTGCCAAGGAGTGAGATGAACTTGGTTGTAGTTTTACTCACATATTTACCTTTGATTATGTATACAAGATGGCTATAGAAATCTGCTGATCTCGTATTTAGTTTGTTTTTCACTGCACTTGCTCATTTTAACACCAAGTCTCTTGGTGCAGGGTCAATTGACCTTCAACCATTTTCCGCAATATATGGTGACTAAAACGAAAAAAGCCAAACGGCATCGTAGCAGGCCCAAACGGAGATGGCGGGATGAGCTGGACTCCTTTGATAAAGATCGGACCTTGACAGCTCTGGACAGAGAGAGGTGGAAGGAGAGTAGGGAGGCCTTTGCCCAGCAGTGGGACATTAACGGCTAAAAATAAAATGGTGACTAACAGATGACATTCGTGATAGCAGTTACTTACAGCTGCCTACCTACTTGTGTGTTTGAGACAGTGTTTACAAAATATATATTAAATAGATGCACTACAGTGGCGCTAATATAATCTCCCGATTTCCTCGCGATGGCATAAATCTCCGTTTGCAAATATGAGAGCATCTTACGATTAAGGGATTCCTTACAAAACGCTGTATGATTTCAACCTGAAGGCCAATTATTGTAATTAAAAACGTTCAAAATCTAATTGCAATCTCATCTCAGCGACAAGCAATGTCAAAAACTTGTTTTGACAGATTGAGACTGAGATCAGACTGTGAACATTCTTAAAAATTACGAGACTAAAATTGCCCCTCTGATATTTTACTTTAATACCAAAGATAGGTTTCTTTTGTTCGTGTCGAAATAAAATACATAAAATCAAGAATAAAAATAGTGCATACTGTTGTAAAAAAAATCCAGTCAGTAAGATTATAGAATGCAGAGGAACGGACGGCCGCTAGGTACGACATCTGTCGCTACTCGTGGAGATTACTTAAATGCATTAAAATAATACATAAACTTTTTTAACCTAAAATCAAATGGCTTTTATTATGCGTAGAGCCTAAAGTGTGGCACTCTCTGTCATCTTCCAGGCGAGATCGAGGTCAAGAGCAAGCTTATGAATGAATAAAAGAAATCACAAGGAGCTCGGTCAATCCGCCTGAGACGTGTAGCCGTAAATATATAAGTACCAACTTACAATTTTTCTTCATCTTATTTCTAGCAGCATTCATATAGGGCAGTGGGTCGAACCTTTTATATTTTGAGCTCATTCTTTGTCAAGCGTGGGACATTATGAGACCCTATTCACATGTCTTAAGGTGTGCGGAAAACAACTTTTATGATACGGAGGAAAAGGGCGAAAGGGTATGTTGGGTCAGGGTTATTAAACCTAGCGGCTGTTGTTAAGAACTAGGGGGTTGTCATACACTGTTATAGCAGGATACTGCCGGTCGATTCGTTTTCGTCAAAGTAAAAAAAAAAAAATTTCACCGTGAAAACTCAAGTGAAGTGAGCTTGATGTGAGTTGTCAGTAGTGTCAATCCCTAGCATTATTTGGAATGACAGCTCACTCCACGCTCACTTCACCTAAGTTTTCACGGTGAGATGGTTACAGAATCGCACTGCAGTTGTCCAGTATTGTCACTATTATACTTTGACGAAAAGCGAAGTGTCATGCGATTTTGTACCTTGTGTGAACCAACTGTTTACTGTTGCCTTGACTTACCCTACACATCACTTTTTCTTCTTTGAAGCTGTATTGTGCCTGTATTTTTGATGCGGATTTTGTTGGGCTAAAGACTCCCTACGTGGCAGAGTATTAATTCCATAAATTATGTTAGAACTCGACCCGGTTAAACAACCGAATCAACAGCATTACCTGATATAGGTTTTTCATATAAAATTGCTACTGGAAAATTCCTATAACACTGCCCGATCTGCAAGTCAAACCCTGGACTCTACGTTTAGCAGTAGCGTTTGCAATAATGAGGCAGTCATCATCCACCATCCAAAGCCCGACTTCACCCACTGATGAGCATAGGTCTCTCTTTTCATGTGTCAATCCAGACAGGATGGTAACAATTTTGTCGGCCCATCTCGCCGTCTGACGACCGACACTTCATCTCCCAGTCCTTGAACTCCACTCGGTAACTGCCTTACTCCACCAGTCATCAATGCGCTTTGTCAGGTGTCCTGCCTTTCCATGTCCATAAGGCAGTCAGGTCAATTTATAAATTATAGCTAACATTATGTTTTTTATCGTTCCAGGTCCAAACGAGGCCAAGTATGACCAGACCCTGACGGAGGTCCGGAGAGATGTAGCCAATAGGATACGTGATGTGGTGCAGAATCAAACGTCTTCCCTTGTAAGTACATAAAATACCCTCTTTTTTATTGTCTCATTATGACAGCGATATGTCCCACGGGGACCTATTGCTAACCTCACGCCGGTCACCTGTCGGTCTGACATCTTTAGAACATTTTGTAGTCAGTAAAAAATTAATTACAAAAAAAAGCGGCCAAGTGCGAGTCGGAATCGCCCATGAAGCGTTCTGTCTTATATCATTTTTGAAGACCTATCCATAGATAGATATACCACCCACGTAAGGGTTTGATGAAAAAAAAAAATTTTTGAGTTTCAGTTCTAAGTATGGGGAACCCCAAAATTTATTGTTTTTTTTTTTCTATTTTTGTGTGAAAATCCTAATGCGGTTCACAGAATACATCTACTTACCAAGTTTAAGCAGTATAGTTCTTATAGTTTCAGCAAAAAGTGGCTGTGACATACGGACGGACAGACAGACAGACAGACATGACGAATCCATATGGGTTTCGTGCCGTTTGGCTACGGAACCCTAAAAACGTGGTTCAATGCGTAACTAGCCCGTTATCAAGGCAAATCAAAATAATATGTCTAAACGGTAATACGAAATAATAACGACTACGAAACCCTTCATGCGCGAATTTGACAAGCAAGCGATTTACAAGCTTTATACACACGGTGGGAGTGACATCGACGCAGAAACTGAAACCATGAATTCAGCACATGATTCGAGACCCCACTAAGGTAATAAAAATCGTAGGTCATAAAAAATCTCCTGTTTCATAGACAATAAGTGCAATACCTAGGCGGTCAAAATGTATGGAACAGTGACTTAAGAGCGCGTATAAAGCAAAATTACCAATCTTATATTTGATTTTACATGAAAAATTCCGGACCAAATCTTAAAATAAAAATGCATGAATAACTACATGATATTTCCGAGGGTTAACTTTGATCAAAAACATGAAATAATAACATTTCCTTGATAGAAAAAAATCACCAAGTAACCTCTAATTCTCATATTTTTCCGTTTTGTACTCAATATGGTAATGCCTATTGCGACAAAAATTTGATAATTAATTATATTTATACAAGAGTAAAGGCTGTGCTTAGGCATTTTATGTAATAACTTTTAGTTTTGGATTTATTACGATATAACAGTTTTAGCACACTACGTTTTTTTTTCTAATCTAAAATTTTACTGGCTTTAGGCGCGCTCTTAATTTTTATATTAATAACCGACGAAAACTTTAACGCTGGGGGTTCAGAATCTACTACGAATTACTTGGTGTAATGTAAACGTATAGTTGATAATATAATAAAAAGCCACTCACAATAAAACAATGATGACATAAATTGAACAAATTTATTTTATGTTTTAGAGAAGAAAGTACTCGTAGATACAACGCTATTAGGCACAATGCCATACTATAAAACATACTGTTGTATGTTTACCAGCTGCTTTTGCACCTACGCCAGTAGTCGGATAGAGAAAATAGGTTACTAGAGTAAAAAGCAGACTGTTTTGACGTGTAAAGGTGAATGTGAGAAACGAAAATATTGCGATGGATCGATAACATCAACTGTTGCACGGTAGCCGTCTTAGAGTCGATTACAATTCGGGTCGAGTCAGGCAAAAGGGTTTTTTCACCAGCATGTGCGATTCGGTAACCATCTCACCGTGAAAACTTAGATGAAGTGAGCGTGGAGTGAGCTCTCATTCCAACTAATGCTAGGGATTGACACTGTTGACAGCTCACTCTAAGCTCACTTCACCTAACTTTTCACGGTGAGATTTTTACAGAATCGATCGGCTGAACTTTTTTAGGTAGCAACCTAAGTTTTAGCCAAGTTTATAGCAATACACTAGCCCTAATTTACCTTGTTTACGCTGTCGATAATAGAAAGTCTTTGAAATTATATCCAAGAGTGTGCACGCTTGCTTGCAGGCGAAATACAATGACACTTAGGTTATAAGCTTACCTTTATCAAAACAACAATGTATTCCTAGCAAATAAACGTTTAATTTAATTTAATAAACTTTAATATGACTTGCCAAACCAATTTTCGTTTTACACACCCTGTCAGAGACCTAAGCTCTTTCACATAGCACTTAAATAACATTACTGGCGAAATGTATACATACAGGGTAGCAGGGTCATCCACGCGCAACCTGAAGGCCAATTCTCGTAATTTATAACGTTCAAAATCTAGTCGCAGTTTCATCTCAGCGACAAACAAATGTCAAAAATTTGTCAAAATGTACGGAAATTTAAGGTTTTTTGACAGGAGATCTGAAAGCCAATTCCCGTAGGTAATTAAAAACGTCCAAATCTAGCCGCAATCTCATGTCAGTTACAATCAATGTCAAAAACTTGTCAAAAGTGTAGGGATTTTAGAGGTATTTTTGACAGATTAAGACTGAGATCAGACTGTGAACGTTCTTAAAATTACGAGAATTGCCCTTTAAACTGTGAAAGTTCTTAAAATTACGAGAATTGCCCCTCTGTTACCATCGATTCAGTACATGATTCTGAACCCCCTGCGCTGAAATTTCTCGTCGGTAATTTAAAAACCGGCCAAGTGCGAGTCGGACCCGAGCGCAAAGGGTTCCGTACCAATAGATAATTGTTATGATTTTATTTTTAATACTTGACATGTTTACTTATTTTTATTCGAAGTTTTCCAAGTAAGCGCATTTTACAAGTTAGGCCTCTATGAGTAACTCCTGAACTAACAAAGTTATCTCAGCCGTTATAGTTTTCCTTCAAAGTTCATCACATGGACTACCATCACCATTTTTTCAGATTTTTTGGGCCGCCGTTTAGCTTTTAGAGGAGGGTGGGGGCGCCCTATTTTAACAAAAAATGCGCTTTAAAGTTAAAAAAAAAAACTTTATTGCATCATCTTAAATAACTTATTCTAGTCACAATGGGGAGAATCCATTTAAGCAATTAGTTTGCTTATGTTAGTTAAATATCTCGCAAACGGATACCTACATAAAAAAATCGTCATAGCAATCTCTCAATGTTTTTAAAAGACCTATTTAATGATACTCCACACAGAGGAGTAGACGCGAGAAAAAAAATCATCCCCACTTTACGTGTAGGGGAGGTACCCAAAAAATATTTTTTTTCGTGATTTTATTTTAGCACTTTGTGGACGTGGTAAATACACATATCCATGCAAAGTTTCATCTTTCTAGCACTAACTGTTTGGAAGGTAAGCCGAGACGTACGGACGGACGGACGGACATGACAAAACTATGAGGGTTCCGAGTCGTGAACTACGGAACCCTAAAAAGAGATCGCACAAGGCAGGGAGGTTTGGAAGAAACAAGGGGAGGCCTTTGCCCTGCAGTGGGAAACAATGTAGACTAAGAAAAAAAAAACTTGAGAGGTGTCAAGGGACACCCGGATGGAACGAAGTATAACTGGCTTGCTTTCTATAAGAGAGAGAGAGAGACAGACAGAGAAACACGCGCACGCCGCACGGCTTATAACTATAGCAAAAAGTGTCGTTCCAACTTTTGTTCTTAATTTTTTCCGTCTAGCCCCCTTTCGCAACGCGCGATAAGGAACTTCGTTCCAAAAAATAGTCGCTGCTCCATACATCTTGACCGCGTAGGTATTGCACTTTTCTATAAAACAGTAGAATTTGGATGACGAAAAATGTTTACACTGGGGGTCTAAAATCACATGTGCTTCAGTAATGCTATTCTGTAAAAATGTCATCGTGAATACATCGTTGAAGTGAGCTGTCTGTAGTGTCAATCCCTGGCATCAGCCGATCGATTCTGTAAAAATCTCACTGTGAAAAGTTAGGTGAAGTGAGCTTAGAGTGAGTTGTCAATAGTGTCAATCCCTAGCATTAGCTCACTCCACTCTTACTTCAACTAAGTTTTCACGGTGATATGGTTACAGAATCGCACTGCAGGTGGAACGACAGCTCGCTTCAAGTTCACTTCACCTAAGTTTTCACGTTGAGATTTTTACAGAATATATCAGCTGGTTTTAACAGTTTCCACGTCGATGTCCCTGCCACCCTGTATCTAATAGGTACTCTTATATCTTTTGAGAAACACAGGTCTTATTTTAATAGCATGTCATATCTCTTTTGTCACCAGAACAGTAACTTCGACCTGTTCCCATTCATAGAAGACTACTTAGCTGAGTACGAGGCCAACTACACGGAGTGCATGAAGCATGTCAATGACAATAATACTAAGAAGCAGACGTGGACGTTCTGGAACTCCATGTTCTACGCTGGCACTATTTATACCACTATAGGTAAGGACAATTATGTAGAAAGGGCACATTGTTTGTAGAACTGATGGCTGATGGGGTAGAAAAGTTCTGGACTGGCGAAGTACAAAACCGGTGGTTATGAGAGGTCTAACAGTGTACGTTTTTCGACTGAATGATACGGTAACTATGCGATGAGAAAGATATATGGCTAGAAAGAGAATTAATTCTGAAATGATGGGTGATAGAGATGTATGGAAGATGTAAACATTCTGAGCGTAAGCCGAAATGCTAGGTAAGAAATAAGTATGAAGACCTTCAATAAATCTCGCGATACTTTATTCTGCTTAGATTTATCCCCAGCCTTAAGCAAACTGTCTAAGTACTATCAATTAATTAGAGTTGAGTACTGCGATATCTTCAGTATAGTCGGTCGTCTTGTTAAATTCTATGAGACGTCCTAATGACTAGATAACGAGCAAGTTTCTAGTATACATAAGTAGATAGCAGTAAGTACGTAGGAAATTATGAGTTTTAAGCGCCTGATAGTTTTATAAGAGCAGTCATTTGTAAAACGTCGTATGAAAACAAAGCGTCAGGCGCACAAATCCCGTTCACTATTGTTTCACGAGAAATTAATAGAATTACCAATTTGCAGTACCTTTGTACTCAAATTGTAATTATTTCATATCCCTTTGTATTTTATTGTGTGTATATAAATAACAAAATAAATAAATTTATCAAAACAGATTAAAATGTTCTCTTATTTTGGCTTAATTTTTTGTTAATATCTTCAAAGGTTTAAGAGGAACCATTTATATCCTTTTATAAAGGTAGACTAAAACACTGCGACCAAGCGATGCATTCTTTTATGTCGGTTCGAACGAGTTTACACAAAGCGGCTCAGACACATTAGGAAATAAATTCTTTATTCTAGCTAAACTCTCTTTACTAGAATCCTTTTATTTCTTTTGTTTTACTACCTACTGTCTTTTATTTTCTTACAAAGATTTGTTTTCATTCAGCGTTATTTTAACTGAGCTTTGTTTTTATTGTAGTCTTTTAAATCGCAGGCTTACTTGGAAACATGTTGGCTCGGGATGATCTTCAAATGTTTTAATAAATAGTTCCTTGGATCATTCAACTATGCACTGCCTCTTCTAAGAAAAGACAAGTGAAGTGCAAGACAAATTGCAAGAGCTGCAAACATTATACACAATTTTTCAACTTAAATGTGCTATGCAAAAACAATACGTAATAAAATCTTGCGTCAACAACTTCACATCTATCTATTTATATCCCACTTTAACGTAATACAGTAAATATCTTATTCCAATTTAAATTGACCTTTTCCAATCGACATCTTCTTACAACTAGGTGTTAGAGTTTCTACTCAACGTGTCAAATAACGATGGTCGCTTATGTCGACAACATTTTCTAGAGTACGACTGCAAATACGAACTGGACTGAATTTAGGTGTAGTTGTTTTAAATTTGGAACGCCGCCCGGCTGGCTTGGCGCTCTTCCGCTCAGTATCCCGCGTCACAAACGCACGGCGTGTATCACGAAAACTGTGAAAACATTTACCATTCAAAGTTCTACACAAAAGTCGGTGAAAATCGTTTCAATTGCCATTGTATCTTAACCGTTCAAACTGTGATAATACTTCAACGAAAATGAATTGCAGTTTCTTATCAACGGGCGTTTGTTTACGTCCGACACTGTGGGGAGGCCAAAATAGATTCTTTTATTAGATATCTGCTTCGACCCCGTTATAATAAAGAAGTTTTGTTGTTGGGATCGTTAACGAGAGGTAAGTTTACACTTATTGAATTCTTATCGTTGTTGGCTTGCGTGATCTTATTTGTGTCATAATTATTGGCAGTAGATTGATTATTCACTGCCAAGCTTGATATCGCTCTGCCTCTTTTGATTGAGTTCAATTCCCTTAGTCTATTGTGAGCGGTTGTGATATCACAACTTTTTTTTTTCAGTTACTGTGTGAGTGAAAGTTGGTGGTGATGAGTGATAGCGAATCCCAAGGAGAAGAAGAAGAAGTAAAATTGAAATTGTCAATCCCAACAATAAGAGCAGAATCTGAAACACGAAAGACTAGTCAACCAGTGATAAAATCTCCTGAAATAAGATTAAACGAAACGGAGATCATGGACGAAGACAAGCAAACTATGTCCATAAGGAAACGAAGAAACTTGTCTAAGAACAGAGGTCAAGCTGCAAGACAGAGAGAAAAGACACCAGAACCTAGCAGAACTCTAAAGCCTCATGAGGATACCCCGACGTCTGATGATGAAGAACCTAAACCACAACTACCACGCCCAAACTCAAGGGAAATTGAAGCTGATAGTACTTATGAAGAAATGAGACGTTTAGTGCAGGCAAAAGCAAATGTCAAAGATCCTGTATATGATTTAGACACAGACGAAGTTCTCGAGCAAAGAGCAATGGCTGCTCAAGAGCGTAGACGTAGAAGTATTTCACCATTTGCTATACCAGATAAAGAGGAACTTGCAAATTTTTTGGAGCGCAAGGGAAGCTTTATAGACCCCACTAATAAACTCTTGTCGACTAATTACGCCCTGACTCCAAAAGACGAAGATACTTCTCGACGTAATTCACTAACAATCGAACCTCCAAAAGAAATTAAACATGTTCTTTCTACTCCTTCTCCTGTCAGCAGCTCGCCAAAAGAGGTATTCCCTTTTGCTTTGCCCGGCTCCCAAAAAAAGGTTGAAGAAGTTATTCATCCGGACGAAAAGAAACCAGAAGAAGCAACCAAGAAACTCAAAACTCCAGTTAAAAATGAAGAGGTGTTCACGTTTGAAGATAAAGATATTAAAAAAGCTGCTAAAACGCCTACACCTAAACCAGAAACACCGGGTGAACTTGTAACAAAAGTGATCCAATTAGAAAGAACGCCAAGTAGGAAAGTGATACCGGAAAATAAATCTAATGTGGAAGTAAGAGAAAGGATAGTTAGAACTCCTAGCAGGAGATTATCTACAGATATTAAACCGATTATTGTGAAACAGCAACCTCCTAAACAAGTAAAAGATGAAACACAAAGTCGTCCGCCACCCATCAAACCGGCCCGCAGCAAATCTGCTTCAAGATTTGGGGTCAGTTTTTTCATGAAACTATTTTTTATACTGTTTGTCGCTTTGTTAATAGCACTTTATTTCCAATTGACATAATCCCAAGCCCTGCAATACAAAGATCACTATGTAAATAGTTTGCAATAATTTTGTAGAATGAGAGAAGCAACTAATAATTTATCCATAATAACATTTACAGAATAAAACTAGTGAAAGTGAGATGAGTGAGGATCAGCACAATGCCAAAATAGAAGCGCCAAAACGTAGAATGATGCCTGTGCCACGACGATACACGAAGAACAAGATGTCACCAAAAGTAAACCGTTCGCAGTCGGTACATCGGACTGAAGACATAAGAGAAGTAGATAAAACTGGAACAGGTATGAGTCACACTAGTCGTGAGATCATGGAGTTGATGGAAAAAGCCCGAGCAAGAAGCTTATCTATGCCTAAAGATGATCCCCGGCTTCCAAAGGAGTACAAGCCCAGTCAGAAAACTTTAAAGACTCCAAATAAGACCCCAACCACCTTGAGGCAGTCTAGATCTCGAGGCGTGTCTTGTCCTAAAACTATACAGATTATAAGTGAAAAAGAAATTTTAGCTGGTTTAATGAAGACTCAGAAAACAGATCTGGATCAACGTAGCAGGCAAAGCTCCGGTTATATTGATGCCAGTCAGTCTGAGTATACGTCCAGTTGTTACTCATCATCCCCAAGTGAAAATGAGTTTGATTTTGATTTAAAAGAGCGAACAGCGGAGTTGACGCGTAAACTCAATGTACTAAGTCAAGAGGTTGATAGACGTGAAATGATGACGGGTATCATCTTAGGAGCAGACGAGAATAATGTTCGTAAAGTCGAAAGAGGTGAACAAAAGTCAGGGTTAAGGAAAAGATCTATAGCCGATTCCAAAAACGCGACTAGAAAAGACAGTCTTGCTCTAGAGAAAAAAGCAAGGAAAAAATCTCTAGAAGACGACAAAAACAAAAAAGTTGTTAGATCAAGATGGAAATTCATTGCAAATTGGCAAGAGTTTAAGCAAGACCAACGTATTCATTGCAATAAAATAAGGGATTTGCGAAACAAATGTATCTGTGACCTACTAATATTAATCATAATGTGTGGTCTAGGAGGAATGATGTTTAAAACGTTAGAAGGATCGTTTGAAAACGCGTTTAAGTGTAGTACAAGGAATGTCAAAAGGGATTTTATTGAAAATCTTTGGCGCGGAAGTCATAATCTGAGGGAAGAAGATTGGAAGTCGATGGCTAGGAAGAAGTTGTTTGAATTTGAGAATCAGCTGCATACGGCACACGAAGCAGGAGTTACTTCCTACAGCGGTCAGAGGTCTTGGAACTTTATGAACTCTTTCGTCTACTGCTTGACGTTAGTCACAACTGTCGGTAAGATTAAATAGAATATACTTACTCTCACACGAAAAAGAATTCTCACCAATTTCACAAGTATTTAAGTTTTTATTGTACTTAAAACCTCCTTTACACCCCACAGTGTATTTTTTATGCAGTTATTTCAATGATTAAAACGGATGAACTTGCACTTTTTCTTTTTTATTTTGCTCACTGTTCTGCACATCTCCTCATTAATTTTTGGTATTTCTAAGTAAATCTAAGGAGTTTTTATTTCTCATAACTAGTCTCAGTACATATTTTTAAGTTCTTTAAATTGATATTTTCCAGGTTATGGTCATATAGCTCCGAAGACAACATATGGTCGCGTGGCGACAATAGTGTATGCTACCATCGGGATTCCTCTGTTCCTGATTCTCTTAGCAGACTTCGGTAAATTCTTCACACGAATCATCAAATTCTTCTGGGCATACATCAGAAGGTTCTACTATACAAGGAGCTGCAGGAAAGTTAGAAGAACCGCTCCAATGCAGGTAATATTTCTAGTGTAGTCTAGTTTTGGAATACTCTAGATCAGGGATTGGGAATTTACGGCACGCGAGCCCTGGGTGACACACTAGCTAGTAGCTACAGAACATTCTGGGCAGAACATCAAATAAAGGTTTTAATTCTTTTAAATTGTTTCTAAATCAATTTATGTTGAAAACGATTCTGTTCTTAGAAAACTATTTTTATATGATTACTCAGATGTATTGTTACTATCACGGTTTAAATTTTTTTAAAGCTTAACATCCCTGTTCTAGTTATTACTAATAATTAATATAGTTTATACTAGCTTCTGCCCGCGGCTTCGCCCGCGTGGATGTCGGAAATTTACCCACGGGAACGTGCTAACAGGATAAAATGTATGTGCTTCCCCAGAGTGCCATCTATGTCGCGGGCCCTTTGTGGCTAATTACAATAGAAAACCAATTGTGTCTCATTAGTGGTGATTAAGAGGGTACCTATATGATATCTTTACCTAAGTACCTAACTAATTTAAAAAAAAACTCAATAACAGAAAATTAAATACCTACCTACCTAAATAAACCTATTTCTGATGATAACTAATCTAAACTCAATAAATAAGCAAAATCCCTAAAAACTAATATCTATACGAATGACTAAACCTACCTAACAGTATTATAAAATAACCTACGGTCACTACGTACACTATCAAATATACTACTTACCTATACTTTAAAATTAAAATCTATACCTACGACTCATATAAAAATAAACCTAAATAACTCTAAAAACTAAAAGGAATAAAAATGAACTCCACTGCGGGTGACCCAACCTACGACAAACTTAGTATTTGCGGTTGGTACAGTACAGACAGTGGTAATCGGGTATAGGGATCGAACCGCAAAATTAAGTTTGTTTTTTATTGTATATACTTTTCCGGGATTAAAAGTACCCAGTGTGGTGCCCAGGATATTAAAGAATAATTATACCAAGTTTCATCGTAATCGAACCGGTAGTTTTTGCGTGATGCCTGAACAAACAGACAGACAGACAGACAGACAGACAGACAGACAAAAATTTTTTTAATCACATTTTTGGGTTCAGTGTCGGTCAAGTAACACCCCCTGCCATTTATTTTTTGGATATTTTCATTGTACAGAATTTTCACTTCTACAGATTTATTATAAGTATAGATAGATAATTATAAGTGGGTACTTTGTTAAACGAGAGAAAGTCTTATATTTTTTCTGATATTATATAGTGCTTAAATAATGTGTAGTGTATGTGTTCAATAGTGTATAGTGTGTTATAAAGCACCATTTGCAAAAATCCCCTTATTACTCAGTTTCCAAGTTAAACTACAGGACAACAATATAAATTCAATTCTCTCTTACTTGCTATCTCTCCCATACTTGGTTTTAGTCGTAATGACGTGGTACACCGCACGCTCCGCCGACGTGCACTACGCATTATAGCGTTTTAGCCTTATTATGTCTGTAAATCCTGTTACTATAACAAGCTAAACTAGAATTTAAACCATTTTGACCAACGCTTGATATTGCAGCTTTGCCAATTCAAAATTTAATGATAATGATGAATGATTTTATTTCTATTAGTTGGGTTCTACAAACACTTTTACACGTCAATCATATTTTAAAAACTAGATGAGGTCCGCGTTTCCTATATGACTACTCTGAGAAGAAAGGCCGAAAGAAACTCAGAGGTCAGCCTCTTTTAAAGTCCAGACATAATCTGGAATAGATCATGTGAAGATTATGTAGATTGGTGTCTGAAATGGTATTTTGAAGAAAAATCCACACAGTGCACGCATTTGTCAGTCATCATGCAGTTCAACTTAGAACTTAAGGAGCTAACTCATCATCATAAGCTTATAGTAGTCCACTGCTAGAGATTTGCCTTTCCAATCGCAAGCCACTTAACACAATCCTCAGCTACTCTTATCCATCTGCTATCAGTTGTTTTCTAGAGACCTCTTTTTCAAAACAAAATAAATATAATTATCATTGTCAGTTATCACAAGAACCAAGAAATTTTTGAAGTCTTTGTTGTTGATAACCACAATCGAATTGCCGCTGTACCCGAGAAACAAAGGAAATGTTTTCCTTTTAAAACAGATATGAGTAATGATTACGCTCCGGGCTAGATGTAGTCTTACATTCTTATAAACTTTTGTTTTGTGTTCGCCGGTCGCTGAATCAAAGTTGAGAAAAGTAACATGGAATTTTGTTAAATTTCAGGAGGTAATGAAGGGACTGAATATCGTCTACGATGTCGTTCGTCGTCCGTCGCAGATATTCTCCGAAGAAGATATTCAAGAAAGTCCAGAGGGCCCGCAACCTCCACCGGTTGAGAGGAAGTCAAGTGACGTGCCTCCACCACTGCCACCAAAACCTGGTACCTTACCAAGAGATGTCGACCTGGAGACCGATATGGAAACTCCAGCTCCATCAGTCTTCGAAATAGATGATGAGTTCAACCTACCAATCTCCGTCGCTGTCGTCATTCTACTGACTTACATTAACATAGGAGCGTTCGTCTACAGCTTATGGGAGAAGTGGAATTTCTTCGAATCTTTCTACTTTATCTTCATATCGATATCTACGATCGGTCTTGGTGATTTGGTTCCCAACCACCCTATGTTCATGATGGCATCTATATTATACTTAGTGTTCGGATTTGCTCTTACTTCTATGGTCATCAACGTCGTTCAAGTAAAGTTGTCTAATACATTCAAACAGGCGAGTGCCAAGCTCGGTGCTACCATTGGCTTGAAGGTTGCTGATGAAGACGGCAGTCTTGTGCCCATAACACCGCCGCCTACAGAAATCGTCCCGGTACATAAACCAAAAAGTGACAAAACAGACGAAAGCAAAAGTAAAGAACCCGACGAAAGCAAAGAACCCGACGATAATGATACTAAAAATAGATAAATATGGTTTCGCAATTCACAAATAACTCTCAAACTAATGTTTTAATTAAGCCCCGTTTGACGGTTGACAAGAGCTCTTGAACCAATCAGAGTCGATCAATTTATTTATTATTATAAAGACTCTGATTTTTTCCATTATGGAAATGGAATAAATCGTGATAACGCAGTGCTGGTAACATAACGTAGAAACCGTGGTATTATGTAATATCGTTGCTGTAAGCATGTAAAAGGTGATAAATTGTTACTAATTATTAAAAATTTAATTAAAATCGTAATGTGTTTGTTGCTGTGTGTGTAAATAAAGATTTTTATATGTTGTTCTTGCTATATTTTTTAAGTCTCCTTAAACACCACAACACATTAATTTATCTACTTCATAAAAAAACTTAAATTAATTGACAGACAATGCACACCTTAAACCGCTGGGTCCTAGAAGCATGAAATTTGCACAGGATTCCCTATATAGCATAATCAGCCTATAAAGTTCCCACTGCTAGGACACATGCCTCCTCTCCGTTAAAGGGGGTGGACCGTAATGCACCACGCGGGTTGATAGATATTCCAAGCCTTGTAATAATAGAAGACACTAATTACTGGACTAGTTGACCGTAAATATAATGAAAATGTTAAAGAAGGAAAAGTCTCGTTAAACAACAGTACCTACTCGTTTTATTTTTACAAAGAATGAGGGGCATACGAAGAAAACAACAATGTACCTATACCCCATCGAACGAGTCGAATGAATGCTCAATATATACTTTTTTCCAAGTCATTGTAATCAGAAATGGAAGCGACTTCGAGTAACGTACGTTCAAAAGGTTTCAAGAATTTAATTATGGCCGCATGTAATCGAGTCGGTTCGATGGTTAAATTTGGTATGGTAACGAGATATTACCTTTGAAAAGGTTTCTTTGGGTTATTTTGCATTTCGAAATTGGTTTTTAGTTTTTTCTAGTCAATCAATACACATTATACAACTTATTATTTGACACACAAGTGATCTTTTCTACGTTGGTAACAGAGGTAACTACTCACAAATTGTAGGTCGTAGGTTCGAACACAGACAGGCGCTATGTGTAAATTATTTCATCGCCACTGCTCTCAAAATGGTGCAGGAAAGCATCGTGAGGAAACCGCCATGTCCTAGAACCAAAAATTCGAACACATGTGAAATCTACCAACCTGATTACGATCCACTCCCTCTCATCGAGTGGACGTCTGTTTCTCAACAGTGGGAACATTACACAGACTTATTATGCTGTATGCTGATTCTGGCCAATTTTAACGGAGACTATAGGTACACAGGAGATATTACACCAGGACCAGCAGGACCAGCAGTTTAGGCTGTGCGTTCATGTATCAGTCAGTTGTCAGGACTTTGAATTTTATATATATAGATCAATCAGATTATATGAACTTAGAGGGTTGTATTGATGATTTTAATGATTATAATTCTTTAAATACATACGAGTAGGTACCTACTTGTTACGGTCGCGATTCTGTAACCAGCTCACCGTGAAAACTTAGGTGAAGTGAGCGTGAAGTGAGCTGTCATTCCAAATAATGCTAGGGATTGACACTACTGACAACTCACATCAAGCTCACTTCACTTGAGTTTTCACGGTGAGATTTTTACAGAATCGACCGGCTGCCCATGGCCGGGGGTGCGGGATTCGCATAAGCATTCACCGCTCTTGTTTTCTAAAACAGCGCGGCGGTGTGCCGACTTTTCGACGAAGGGCATTGTACTTTGATTGATTATGTCACTGTATTAAATTATAATTATATTTAAAGCTTCCGATAGAATGCTCGTCAATCGATGAATAACATGGTTTGACACTTTAAGACTTTGGTACTGAAATGAAATGTATTGTTTAACGCTTTGGCACCTTACCAAGCGTTTTCCACACCTTAATATTAAATACTAGGTGAAAATGACAGATTTTCATGATGGCCGTTATAATTGACAGAATCGTTATCTTAGGAAACCAAAGCTTTAGCGTGTAAAAAAGGTAAAGTCTCCATACATTGGAAGCCTAACGATGGACGGCGCCGCTGAGGCCCAGAAAGAGATGGCGAGATGACTTGGATGCGTACCACGAGGGTTGGTTCGAGGTGGCGCGGGAAAAAGAATTCCTGGAAGGATTTGGGGGAGGCCTTTGCCCAGCTGTAGGATAGTACAGACTAACAAAAAAAAAGTAATTTGTATGTGTTGATAGGTCTAATAATGGCAACCTCTAATCTATAGTATTTTACATGGATTTTATTATAATTACCTTATAAAATATTATACTTACAACATTTATAACTTATAAGTATACATCGATTGTTTTATTTAAAACTGCGCGCTCCTTCACTGCATTAGCGTGCACATGCAAAATGTATGAACGCAATAAGTTCAAATTCGTCCCCGTTCTTAGTGTCATTAGTCTACTCCCTAAGCCCGAAAACCGTAATTTTGGACGAAGTTAGGGGCTTTCGCAACTCCGTATAATATACGGACATAATTTATGATTAGTTCGTGGCCTGAACTAAGAATGAATGACAACACGATTTGACAGTTGTTTGTTGTCCTTACTCCCGATATCATTTAAAGCCCAAAAAATTGAATGTTCCACTTGTACGAGTAATAAACAGTTTTTAATTTGTGTTGTACCCGCCGGAAAAAATTATTTTGAAACTTGTTTTGACGGATTATTTTCGAATGGGCCCGTATCTACGTTGACGGACTTAGAGAGAAGACCCCTGTGATGGTTGTTGAGTGGTCAATGACAGTGACCAATTTGAGGGCTTGGGCCTCTGTTATACAGGTTTCACGATTAACATAGGAACAGACGCCAGCATACCAAGCTACTAAAATCTGTCAAATTTCTTTACTATATTTTTAACTTTATCGCTAAAGCATTAAGGTTCAAGGTTGATTGGAAAAATTTGACAGTTTCGGATAGATTGTTCTGCCGGCGTCTGTACAATAATTATAATTGTGCATAGCAGATATTATTAGTGCCTTCTGTTCCAAAACCGATCTTTAGTGCAATTCTGTAAAAAAACCATTATTCTCTTAATTTTCTTTGCAGGAACATGTACAATCTCATCAATATAACTTTGGATAACATTATTTTTGTAATATTGAACCATAAATGATTCCAGCTCTGTTTTAGAGTCTGCTAACTGTTTGAGCGCGTTTGTACATTTTGTGAAACTATTATCCAAAGCAGTCACATCCACATATGAGCTTATACTACGACATTCTGATTCATGATCATGTAGATTAGAAAGACAATCATTAACTATTGTAGAATTAAAAAGTTTTTCTTGTTCTTTAGAAAGGAGCGTGTTTTCAAAAGCGCACTTTTCTTTAGTATCGTCATTGCTTCGGAAGATTTCCCTAAATTCATTGCTTAAATATTTCGTGAAAAATTCGCAGTAAGGCAGATCTATATCGCCTTCATCAATACCTTTCTTTACGGTGTTTATCAATAAGAGATTCAAGATCAAGCTTGGCATAGCTACTGGAAGTAGTTCACAGTGTGGAGCCATGTGAGAGTATCTCGACCAGCCGGTTAGAATGATACCTTTGAAATTGTAAACTTGTTTTTCTCCTCCAAACTTGTAGTCTAATATAAACTTCAACCAGCTCAAATGATTCTGAAATCGGTTTTTAATATTAGGAAATGTCGCGTTTCTACCATCAGCGCCTTTGAATGCGGAAGCTATCCAGATATTTTTGAAGTTTCTATGTAGATTATAGAAATATTTATGAGAAAACCGTGGATGAGCGGCGTAGTCCCACGCGACTGCTTCAACATCATTTAAAGTAAACGTTGGCGGCTTCTTGTCTTTATTAAATAGCATGTCACCCCATATCAGAACTTTTGTCGCCGGACTTAATTCTTTTACTATAGAAGTCACTACTTCCACGTGTTTGACGAATAAGTCACTGAAAACAAAAACAAAAATAAAGTGAATATGTAAGGAAAATCGTTTTTTTTTTAAAACGTTGCCCCACACTATAAATTGCTCCTGTATCGTGGGTGCGTTTACAAACATTTAAACTCACATATACAAACAGCCAGACCCGGAACAACTACCTGTAGGTAATACAAATATTTGTTCCGTGCGGGAATCGAACCCGCGACACGCAGCGCAGCAGTCGATCGCTCAGCCACTGCGCCAACCGTGTCGTCAAATTTTGATAGGTACTAGGGCAGGAATCGATAATATCATTATGCCTGTGTTTTGTGTTCGTTACTTCCTATCCAGGGCCTTAGGTTCTGTCTGAGTCAGTAAATTATAAAAAAACTAACTACTAAACTAAATTAATTTTATTAGGTATTCCTTCCACTCAGAGCACTGATTTCAACAGCACAGCACATCACTAAAAGGTTTGCAATTCGGCATATTTTCTTCGAAAATAATTATCTTTTGCACATAACGCGAGCAGTCATGTAGGCAAGAGGCATAGAACTAAACTTAGCGAGATGGGATCTGTAGATGATACCAACTAGAATTTGATGATGTCCGCTTTATTCCGTCTCACCATCATCCTTTGTTGTCAGCCTTTACCAACCATGTTGGGGTCGGCTTCCAATTTTAACGGATGCAGGTGAATACTAGTATTTTATGTACATAGAGCGACTGCCTCTCTGACTTTCACAACCCAGTTACTGGGTACTATGATACTCCTTTGTCCTATCTATCGTAAGTATATTTAAATGTCTCTTTTTTTTTCGTTTTTTTAATAGAGGGTTTAACCTTTGCAGATTATGCCACCCTCATCGTGGCAACAAACTTAAAAAGAACATAAAAAAAAACTTACTCATTAACCTCTACGCTTAATTCCTAAATTTACGAGACTGTACAGTATTCCTGCAAGTTCCGAAGTAGGATTTGCAAGAACACTATTGCATTCTCCAGTCTCGCGTAACATAGGGTAAATCAAAGACAGTTGATATCTCGTCGCTCGTTCCGATCACATTCCATCATAATATGGTACACATCTTCAATGGTATTACACTCAGCACAATTAGATGATTCCACTTTACCCATTAAATATGCGAACTTATTCAAAGGAATGTGACCGGAACGAAGTCGCAGAGCAGTTACGATGGTTTGCCTTCCCATGTCCGCCTGGTCAAACCACGTTTGCTTAAGGATACTCGGTTGAATTGTTGCATACCATATACCTTTGGTCCGACTGCGTTCATTGAAATACTCTTGCCAAATGCCAAGACAATGTTCTTTAACTTTATATTGCACTTCGGAATAAAATGGTTTGCAAGAATAGTTTACTCCATCTGTTGCAGCTTCTTTAGCCAGTTGGTCAACTATTTAAATTTTTTTATAAGTATGTAATTGATTTGGTACTCACGTGGTTTCTAATTCCCTGGCTTTACATTTTCGACACTTATTTATTGCTCCTACTTCGTCGCAACCAATATGTATGTGGTTCAGCGGTTTGATTGTGGCATGAAGGTCAATTACCTGAAATCGAGGTGAACATGACAATAAAGCCATAAAACTTACTAGGAATTAGAAACATAAAATCCATTCTATTCTAATTATACAAGGTTAAATAAAGCTACGCGTAGTAAGTCGTAGGTTCGAACCCAGACAGGCGCTTTATTTTGTGTAGATTATTTCATCGCCACTGCTCTCAAAACGGTGAAAGAAAATATCGTGAGGAAACCGGCATGTCCTAGAACTAAAAATTCGAACACATGTGATATCTACCAACCCGCACTGGGCCCACGTGGTGGATTACGGCCCACTCCCAGAGGAGGCCTGTATCCCAGCAGTGGCAACATTATAGGCAGATTATGATGAATAAAGTTAGCTAGGGAACTCCACAGACATGATCGGTATTGATATCTAAACACGACAAAATAAACAGAAAGATTTGATGTGCATTTTTTGGGGTCAATGACCGCTGGTAGCATACTTGAAGTATGAGTTAAAGAAATTTTTGTTTTTTTTGTCGTGTTTCGATAACGATACCCATCACGTTCGTGAAGTTAACACAAAATAAAAACTAATTTCTATGATGATATTTTAAATATCTCTATTAATAACGGTCAGTGACCCCAAAAAAATATCAATAAATATTTTATTTTTTATTTTCATCATTTCTGCTGAAAGACGTTCACTGCTTGACATAGGCCTCCCCCAAGCACCGCCATTTCGACAGGTTCTGTGCTTCTCGTATCAATGGATTCCTGCGGCCTTCGCCAAGTCAACGGTCCACCTTGCAGGAGGCCTACCAGCCGTAAGTCTTCCGGTATGCGGTTGCCATTGCAGCACCTTTCGACCTCACCTTTCACCTGTTCTGCGAGCAATGTGAGAAGGGCAGGGATTATTTACGTCCCACACTTCGAGTACCGACACTCGGTCTCCACTCCAGGACTCGTCTGCTCCACCAGGTAACGGTCCTTCGACAAACATGGCCACTTCAGCTTGCTTAGTCTGCAAGCTATGCAGATAACTCCTGCGGCTCTCATTCGGCTGCATACCTACTTTTATTTCGTACTTATTATTAATTAATAAGCATCACCTACTAACTTGTTTCAACATAGTAGTAATTAATTTATGGCCCAATGGGTTGCTGGGGCATATGTCCGCGGGAGATTGATTCAGCTCCCTGAGGTGAGCGAACTCCTTCAGTTTCAAGACAAACTCCATGTGCCCGAAGGTTTGAATCAAAGGTATTATTTCTATGTTTAGAATTCTGGCTTTGTTGATTAGCCTTAAAAGCTGAAAATGTAACATAATAGGGCTTTATTACTTGTTATAATAGTCTAAAAAATTATACATAATATTTCAATAAAAAACTTGAGAGGTGTCAAGGGACACCCGGATGGAACGAAGTTCCTTTCGATTAATTAGTGAAGGAATTGTATTTTTTTTTTTTTTTTAGTTATTATAATTTTAAATATAACTAAAACAAACGAAATATAGAAACGAAAATAACTGGCTTGCTTTCTATAAGAGAGAGAGAGAGAGAGAGAGACAGACAGAAACACGCGCACGCCGCTCGGCTTACAACTATAGCAAAAAGTGTCGTCCCAACTTTTGGTCTTAATTTTTTCCGTCTAGCCCACTTTCGCAGATAAGGAACTTCGTTCCAAAAATAAGATAGAACAGAGACAATTGTATTTTCAAACGCCCATTTTACGATGTTACAATTATTGTATTGTTTTTAGCCCGTATCTACATCAAAGGTAGGCCCACATGTACGGTTTCAAAGGAGGACTATCCAATATACAGGGCCCAAATAAAATACCTGCATAATTTTTTACAGGTACTCATGAATATGAACAAGTTCTACTATGAAACGGGAAATATTTAACAGATCATCTAAAAACTTTTGCGCTTCTAACACCGCACACTTTATACACATATGGAACCAACCAGGAAACATTTAAAAAAATTGCTGTTTCATACGTTATGATCGTGTAAGTAGATACGCAACACAAACGGTGGTTGGAAATAGCCGTGTAAATGTATTATTTTTATTGTGCACTAGCTTCTGCCCGCGGTTTCGCCCGCGTGGATGTCGGAAATTTACCCACGGGAACGTGCTAACAGAATAAAATGTATGTGCTTCCCCAGAATGCCATCTATTTTGCGGGCCCTTTGTGGCTAATTACAATAGAAAACCAATTGTGTCTCATTAGTGGTGATTAAGAGGGTACCTATATGATATCTTTACCTAAGTACCTAACTAATTAAAAAAAAACTCAATAACAGAAAATTATATACCTACCTTCCTAAATAAACCTATTTCTGATGATAACTAATCTAAACTCAATAAATAAGCAAAATCCCTAAAAACTAATATCTATAGGGAATGACTAAACCTACCTAACAGTATTATAAAATAACCTACGGTCACTTCGTACACTATCAAATATACTACCTATACTTTAAAATTAAAATCTATACCTACGACTCATAAATAAAAATAAACCTAAATAACTCTAAAAACTAAAAGGAATAAAAATGAACTCCACTGCGGGTGACCCAACCTACGACAAACTTAGTATTTGCGGTTGGTACAGTACAGACAGTGGTAATCGGGTATAGGGATCGAACCGCAAAATTAAGTTTGTTTTTTATTGTATATACTTTTCCGGGATAAAAAGTACCTAGTGTGGTGCCCAGGATGTTAAAGAATAATTATACCAAGTTTCATCGTAATCGAACCGGTAGTTTTTGCGTGATGCCTGAACAAACAGACAGACAGACAAAAAATTTTTTAATCACATTTTTGGGTTCGGTTTCGGTCAAGTAACACCCCCTGCCATTTATTTTTTGGATATTTTCAATGTACAGAATTTTCACTTCTACAGATTTATTATAAGTATAGATGAGAAGAACAGCAGTTTATGTATGTGTAACGTGCCATTTTATTGTATTTTTTTATAACTCGTTATTTTTTGGATTGTTTTTTTATGGATCATGTGGTCTGCATGAAGATTTTTTTACTATTACACTTTTGTATAGAACAGCTTTTGTTTTTTTAATCTCAGGATTATCCCTTTGTGAAAATTGTTCTTATTTATGAGTAGGTATTATGACGATAATTATAATGGAAACTTACCATATTCCTATTGTAAGAATTTTCAGAGCTGATGTTGACAATACTGCCTTCATATGGGAACATGTCTTCATATTCCACAAGGATTGAATTCACTCCGTAGATACTGAGTATGGGCAGGATAGTTACCAAATAAGTCAGTTTCGGAGGTGACCCTTTCAAATCGAAGTGTACCGTTACATACTGTAAGTCAACCGCAGATTTTTTGTCTGGACTTTTCAGACTAGCTCTACGTGCCACAAAATATAGATACAATAAAATCAATAAACTCAAATAAATAACAGAATATTTAAATCTTCGCCACATAGTCGTCATGAAAGTTTTTAGTAAACGTTTTCGATACATTTCATTTCCACGTATTTTATTAACGGTTTAAACTATTTTTTTAAAATGAATTCACTATCACGTTGTTTATTACTCGTACTACTATAAAAGTATGAAGGTTTTACGAGCTGAGCAAGTAGCCGACGTGAAATGCGAGGTTAACTGAACGAAGAACGTTTTGCATATGTACGGATTCAGTGAGTGCTATAATTTAATTTAATTTCAGGTATTTTAACGAATACGAAGAAAGTGTGTTAGAGATATAAGTATGTACTTGTTTGGAATTTAACAACACTTTATACCAGTAATAAACATCACAGACACTATTTTTTTCCGTTAATCTATACTGTTCCACTGTTGGGCAAAAGCCTCCCCCATATTCTTCCATTTTTCCTTGACTCGTTCCTAAACCGATTGGACTAAACTATAACTTACAAAAAACTACTAACTAAAATATTAATCGAATTCGCAACACACTAATAGATACGCTCGAAGACAGGCATCGCCGATGTTGGACAGGACCGCGAGGCTGAAGTTTGACTGGGCGGGTCACATACAGGATGCATCAAAATAGATGGGCCAGGATCGTCACGCAGTGGGTGCCTGAAGACGAGTGTCGTCACCGAGGCAGGCCTAAAAATCGGTAGCGCGATGACCTAGATTCGTTCTTGACTGGTTGACTGAAAAGGACAACAAACAAAAACGAATGGAAAAGTAAGACCTTTGCCCAGCCGTGGGACAGTACCTACAGGTAAAAAATACTTCATTGGTGGCCTTTGTGGAAACTAATATTACCCTACTATGTAACAATTAAGTGCAGTAACACAGAGCAATAATCTCAAGTGACCAGTTGATCATAGACTGTAACGGGTGAAAAAGACACTTAACAAAGCCGAGACTCCCCGTAATTGTGATTTTTTTTTGTACTGGGCCATACCCTGGGAACCTTCTAGTTACGGAGATATTGATGATCAAAATTCCAACTTTTACTCACGGCTTTTTGCGAAAACAAGTTTTTAATGTTATAACACTACTTTAAATACCTCCATGACCCCTGTACCATTGCAAGCACAATGTCTTGCGTGTGCTACATTGCGCAAATAGCAAATTTTTACACCAAAAATAAAAGTCGTGTCCCAGCAATTATTTTTATGCAATGTTACTTAGTTTGATGTACAGAATGGGGCATGTTACATTTGTCAATATTATCACGATCCTAATATCGCGATATCGCAATTATTGATACGTGATACGGCCTATTATACCATCAATATTACCACGGTATCGTGATATTATTGACAATGTAACATGCCCCAATGTGTAGTTGATGGCTATGTGATGTATCTTTTTATGCACTCTATATTACAGCAAAGTGATCAAAAGACGAAAGAGTTTACTACCTACTTGTCCATTAAGAAATAATTAACCAAATCCTGCCCACCATGGACAGACAGCCGGTAAGATGTTTATTAAAACAAACCGGGTTTCAATTTCCATCTTACATAATATTTTTGGTTAAATCAATAATTATTTAAGACTTTCACAAACATGAGGGGCCCGTGGCTAAATAATAACAGCCGCACAGGTCGATCGGTCAGGTTAAGCTACGCTTGCCGCGGTTGGTCTGTGGATGGGTGACCATCTCGACATACCGAGACCCCTCCGTGCCTCGGAAAGCACGTTAATCCGTTGGTCCCGGCTGTCATTCGTGGTTCTTTGACAGTCGTTACGGGTAGTCAGAAGCCCGAAAGTCTGACAACCAGTCTTACCAAGGGGTATCGTATTACCCAGTAACTGGGTTGTGGAGGTCAGATAGGCAGTCGCTCCATGTAAAATACTGGTATTCAGCTGCATCCGGTTAGACTGGGGTCGGCTGACCCCAACATAGTTGGGAAAAGGCTAGGCAGATGATGACTTTCACAAACATCAAGTCCATAGCATTAATAGTTGCTGAAGTAGGTAAGCTGTGGTAAAAAGGCTTCAGATTATACCATTTTCTGAAAAACTAAAACAGCTTAATCTTTTACGAATAAACGGACATTGGCGCCAATTCCCTTGTTCACAAACAAAATTAAATTTATATAAGTTCAGTGCATCTTTTTCTTTCTATTTCATTAGGAAAAGGACAGAACATAAATATCAGTTTAGTCCTGTGAAATTAGTCAGCGCCTGACGTAAATTGACGTATTTTTAGTGACCATGTTTTTAATCACGACTAACTTGTCTACGGAGTATCTTAATTTGACTGGACTAAACTAATATTTATCTTCTGTCCTTTTCTTAATTACATTATCTTCTGTTCATTACATTTTTTTTTTGTAAATGATTTAGCTGTTTTAGTCTAAATATGACTCTTAAATATTCGACAGCATAATTATTTTATAAACTGTACTACATCATCATCATCTGCCCTAGCCCTTATAAGCTGTAATTACATAACATATGTACATAATCAGCCTATAATGTACCCACTTCTGGGACACAGGCTCCCTCTTCGAGAGGGAGTGGGCTGTAATCCACCAACGGGCCCAGTGGGGGTTGGTTGATGTCACATTGTCTTCGAATTTTTGGTTCTAGGACATACCGGTTTTCTCACCGTTTTTGAGAGCAGTGGTAGTGAAATAATTTACACAAATTAAGGCGCCTAGTCTAGGTTCGAACCTACAACACTTAAGTCGCGGCCGTTGCCACTGGGCCACCACTGCTCTCTTCACACTACATAACAAAATAGAAAGTAATAATCAAAAGTAGATAGCGAAAGAACAGCTTCCCAACATGGATGATATCTGTAGCATTGGACTTGAACCTTCTGGCTCGATGCCAAGATTTCTCAAAGGAAGATTTGGCAGAGCGCGGTATAAACGTATTACCCTGGCCTTGAACTGAAGCCTTTATTACCAAAGCTTTCACGGTTTTAAGACCACAAACGTATCCTAACGACTCACATAATGTGGCTGTAACTGAGACGGTTTTAGCAAAGAGGTTGCATTCAGTTCGAATGGGATTTGGAGTACAATATTATTGGACTGTAATTTTCAAGAGCATGCAGTTCCATTAAAGCTAATGCATGGTAAATATGTGAGTAACGTCTGTGTTACTATGTAATGATAAATGTGTGGATGACATTAATAACATCGCACTATTTGTTTTTTTTTTAAATAAAGTTAACTTATTTAGTGTTAAAAAAACGGGCCTTACAAAAAGGGGCGAGATGTGGCTGTTCTGAATTCTGTTTTTTCCTGTGACCAAATACTTAGGGCTCTGTTAGATTTGTTTGATAGTCTTTAGTCTTCCGTAAGGCAAAAGCGGCCATCATTTTTTTAACGTCCCCTCCTAATCATGCGTGGTGATCAATGCTCGTGCCTTCTCTGTAGGAGAATAGGCTTTTACCCTGCAGTGGGACAATAATAGGCTGATATAATGATCTTCTTTTTGCGTCAATTATAATAGTATAGCGGTATCTACAACGCCACATGCGAACAATTACGCGTCATACTGACGTCACGCAAATCCTGCATCTCGCAAGCAGAGTTTACCGCGCACTTAGCATAGATACAATTTCCCAACATCAATCGTTGGGCAATAGCCCGCCAGACACAACACCCGTCTGGTCGGAGGATCCTCCCTTTTCTATGGAGGTTGAGTGAACTTTACACCCTGTTCCTCATGCCTCTAAACTGGTGACCCCGTCGTGCAATATTTATTTACTGTGTTGACTTTGATCGGACAAATATTCTCCTACATTGCACCACAAACTATTGGCTAGAGTCCAGTTATTTTATGGCACAGGACATTTACGAGTGCAATAATGGAATTGTGGCAACACTGTCAAATTTCCCCCGACGCTACGGCAGTAACATACAATATTGAATTTTTATCTGGCCACATTGCAATTTTATTTTATTTCACGCCCGGCCGCGTGGGTTAACCAAGTATTGGAAAAATTAATAGTATGAACATTTTTACTTACAATTTCAGTTTCCTGCATCATCTGTAGATTCATAAGTAGCATAATTAAAGTTGCTCTTCGTGTCTGTCTGTGTTCTGTATTCTTCTAAACTGTACATCGGCTTTTTCTGGCATGTTCAGCATTCTTTAGAGAATTTATTTCGGAAAGGTTTATATGTATAACTCGAACTTACATAATTATATTAAAGAAATCTCAATGTTTTTCAAGTCGTTAAATCGTGTGAAGCAGGAGTAGGTCGCTAGTTTACGATAAAGCTAAGGGTGGTAAAGGGAAAAACCTACATAATTTAAATGACTAAATTAGTATTTCTGTGATATTTCACGAAAAACCGGGCCGCGGTTTCTGGGCCGAACATGTCTGCCGCATGTCAGATGACCATTGGACTAAGAAAACCATCATTTGGGTCCCCCTAAACGCACGATGCCATCGCGGCACGGACGAGCTTGACTGCTACCGAAAGGACTGGCAAAAGACAGAATTGTGAGTAAAAGGCAGAGGAAGGCCTTTGCCTTGCAGTTGAACAATACAGGCTAGTTAGTTAGTAGTCAAGAAAACAAAAATTTATGACTGCACAATTTCTGGAAACATATATTGATAAGGCTTTTCTAATTATTAATTATCCTTAGTCATAGATAGTTTACTGTAAAGGCTAATAGGACCGTACCTATTTCCGTTATATTTAGGCGACCTAAGTACAAACATGTAGTCTATTGGTAGCCTAAAGCAATGTGCAGTGGAAGCACTTAGCGACAGTAACTCAAGTTGAGCGGCGATGGTCACTACCGTCTTTGCGACTCCATTTTATGTTAAGGCCAAGTTTTAATCTGATCTCACAATTTCTTACTAAAATTATTTATTTTATCCTATTCGGAAAACATACAGCTAATTTATATAGTGTACTTAAACTGAAGGCCATTTACAAGTGTCCCCTGATAAACACTGAAAATAAAAACGAAAAAAAATATCTGTAGAAAATACCTATAACATAAATTAGAAAATAAATAGTAGGTACACGATCGGTCTAAGCATTTGTTGATGAAAAGCTTCTGCTTTTAGTTTCTATTAAACTAAAAGTTATAGAGACGCAAACAATTACTATTTCGTAAATAAGCTTTTCACCAACAAATCCTTAAGCCGAGAAACACTGGTATTGAAAATATGGAAATCATGTTCACTAGACAGTTTAAAACTTCTGCTCGTAGGGATTAGAAACGTATTCAAAGGTTTTTTCTTTTTTAAAAATCTGAAAGTTTATTAAGATGCTCGTTACTCCATCACGTATGAACAGCTGAACAGGTTTGAATGAAAAATAAAAGGGTCATTCCAGTATTTTTAAGAACGCTCGCATACTAATCTAAGGCTTAGTCTTTCAAAAATACCTCGTAGTTAATACACTTTGCACAAGTTTATGACATTGAGTGTCACTGAGATGAGATTGCGACTAGATTTTGAACGTTTTTAATAAAGGGATTGGCCGTTGGATTTAAATGAAAAATATAAAAAATAATACGTTTTACTCTAAGAGAACAGCACCTTAATTGCGTAACACACGATCAATCGGAATCGGTTTCATTTTGACAGTTCAACAACATTCTTTGCGTTATTTATGTGTTGAGCAGACAAATTTTTCGAACTTATGAAGCAATGGGTTAGCAATTTGCTTCAAAATGATTCAGATTCCGATTGATCGTGTGTTACGCAATTAGGGTGCTGATATGTAAATAGGACCAAAAATATCTCCTATATGGCGAAAACAGTTTTCGCTAGCAAGAAACACGGTTCAGCACTAATTACTATGAAATACCAACAGTCATAACTCTTTAGCTAAACTTAAACCCATTTAGGTGAACCAAAACATTACTGTTCAAATAATTATCTTCTAAGTTTAATATTTAGATGCTATTTATCTTACGAACAAGTCTGCGTTCAAAGTTTTAATTGGCCGCATTGTTAACTATTTAGAAAGAATTATCTATGTAACAACGAATATTATAATAGTAGTATTTATCTATACAAAATGAGGGGCCCGTGGCTAAATAATAACAGCCGCACAGGTCGATCGGTCAGGTTAAGCTACGCTTGCCGCGGTTGGTCTGTGGATGGGTGACCATCTTTACATACCGAGACCCCTCCGTGCCTCGGAAAGCACGTTAAGCCGTTGGTCCCAGCTGTCATTCGTGGATCTTTGACCGTCGTTACGAAAGTCTGACAACCAGTCTTACCGGGGGGTATCGTATTACCCAGTAACTGGGTTGTGGAGGTCAGATAGGCAGTCGCTCCATGTAAAATACTGGTATTCAGCTGCATCCGGTTAGACTGGAAGCCGACCCCAACATAGTTGGGAAAAGGCTAGGCAGATGATGATCTATACAAAATCTAGACAGACAGAGCAAAACGATCTTATATTCTAACTAACCCCTTTGTCAGTAATCTGGATTCTTATTTCTCCTTGAAACTTCGTGGATCTCGTTGTATAGTCATTGACTGCCCCGTTAGGCTGCTTTTCCACCACAGATGTGCTATGCAGTTATGCTGCGAGGATATGAAAGCTAAGCTACGAAACTGTGTGACCGTTTCCACTAATGCTAAGCTATGTAGCGGAGTCAGTAAGATGTGTAGGGAAGGCACGGTAGGTAGGTACTCTGCTCTGCACATAGCTACACCACTCGCGCATCCTTCCATATAAAAAACATAGCTTAGTTGATTCCGTTTCCACCAGTGCTGTCCTGTGTTGACCAAAGAATATGATTGGTGGATATCAAACGCATCTATAGCAACGTAGCATAGCACATCTCTGGTGGAAAAGCAGCCTTAGTCTCGTGGTCGCAAGTGTGACTGTTGAGGGTGTGATCCTGGGTTCGATTCCCAGGTTGGGTAAAGTGTAGTTGGGATTCTCTACTAGGGATTCCTCAGTAGCAGCGCAGTTTTGAAGTTGGTGGTGTGATAACCCCCATGCTTCGAAAAGCACGTAAGCCGTTGGCCCTGCGCCTGATCTTTCCCCGGTCGTGCCGGATTGACGTTCCATCGCATTATGAGAATAAGGAACCTGTGTTTACACACACATTTCTGCACTATAATATCCTCCTGCATACGTGGTTAATCTTAGTTAAACACCACTATAAAGTCTTGAAAGTTCGGCATTTTGAATACTTAGTTATGTTTATTTTTTAAATGACCAGATCCTAAGGTACAGTAAGTCTTCCCCTTAACACGTCATTTACCGGGCAAGATTAGAGCGAGCAAGCCGCAAGCTCTAAAATCTAATGCTTGTATCACCCTGCAACACATTAAATTAGGGTTTAGATTAGTTCTAGACTTGTCGCACTAACTTTTACTTAGGTACTACAACTTCTCTTGATATTTTTCCTTCGCTACCCACGTCGCACGTCGTTAAAAGATGAACATGTTTTACAAACTCGTATTAGGAAAGTTTTAGTTGGACGCAGCGGTTGAAGTTGGTGTACTGAAGCCTTTTTGCAGAGTTAAGTAGATACTCTTTACTTAGTTTACCTTTTCTTAGGGCTCGTGGCTAAATGATATCAGCCTCACGGGTCGATCGTAAAGCTACGCTTGCCGCGGTCGTTTCGTGGATGGGTGACCATCCATCACATACTCGATATGTAGCCCTCCGTGCCTCGGAAAGCACGTTAAGCCATCGGTCCGGGCCATCATTCGTAGATCTATGACATTCCTTACGGGTAGTCTGAAGCCCAAAAGTCTGCCAACCAGTCTTACTGACGGGTATCGTGTTACCCAGTGGGTTGTGGTGGTTGGATAGGCAGTCGGTCCATGGAAAATACTGGTATTCAGCTGCATCCGGTTAAATTGGAAGCCGTTACAAACATAGTTGGGAAGACGCTAGGCTGATTCATTGCCCTTTACTAATAATAATATAATATAATATCCCTGGACATTTCACACAGCGCCATCTAGTCCCAAGCTAAGCAACCTAATGCTTGTGTTATGGTAACAAGATGGCTGATAAACTACTTATATACATTTTTTTTTGTAAATACATACATATTATAGATAGAAAAACACCCAGACTCGGAACAAATACATGTAGGTCATACAAATATTTATTCCGTGCGTGAATCAAACCCGCGACACGCAGCGCAGCAGTCAATCGCTTAACCACTGCGCCAACCGTGCCGTCAAACTCCTACTCCTGATCAGTACCGGTTATTAGTTTATAGAGGTACTAGCTGCTGCCCGCGACGTCGTCTGCGTGAAGGCTCTACAGCACCAAAAATACCTAAGATGCCAGTATCGCTATAGCCTTATAAATAAACAACTTTTAAAATAGCATTAAAATATAAGTTTTTTTTGCAAGCGAAGCCAGTGAAGAGAGTTATATGGGAATCCTGCTGAGTTCAGTCATAAGATGTGACTGAAGGAAATAGAGAAAATAATGCAGGAATACATTCCAGGACACAAAACATACCTTACAACACTTCCCTATAAACTACGTTGGTAGTTATGCTGCCAGGAGCCAAAATGTAAAGAGAGTCAGGACGGTGACGCGGGAGCAAGCGACGTACAGTTGGCCGTGCGAGATTCAACTCGTCCTGAGGTCGACACCCACTGCCCTCAGTGTCTGCCCCTGCGACTTATTGATGGTCATCACGAAGCAAACACTCACGGGGAACTGTACGCGCTTGAACTGGAACGGGAAGTTATGAGGTATGAGGGAAATGCGTGGTATAAATACTGCCTCGCCGACGCCACAACCCGTAAGAATTTCCCCCTCAATGGTGTGTCTGTGGAGCGAGATGACTTTAAGGCGGGTCCCGTTACACAACTTCGGAGGAGATAGGTTCCGAAGAAGCATAATCGAGACACCGACTTTCAGCTTGATGGTATGCGCTGGAAGTCCACTTGCTGACAGGGAGTTCAGAAATTTCACGGGATAATGTGTGGCGTCATCTTGCTCGACAACATTGTTTATCGAGGTGTAGACCACTTCATTCCCCTCAATTTCCGAGAGAATGCATTCGTTAATTGCTGCAGCCCGATCATTTTTGGGCGTCAAAATGGCCATGCTCACACACCCAAGAATTCTGCTGGTGTGGTATATGACTGATGTCCCCGTACATACAGCGAATGAGTTCTTCTAAGCTGGATACCACTCTACCGAGAGACTCTGGAAGAACCACCTGTCCACCTCTCTATTCTGGTATAGTGCCTTCGCCAAGAAGGAGATCAAAGAATTCTTGAGCACGTGCATTGCCGCCGAGCCGAGGTCTCATATTAATGGTCAAGCGCAGCGTACGAACTCGTGACCACAACGAAGATCGTTTCAACGAAGGATTCACATCGTCAGCCCTCGATCCCCGTGTCACCACGGGAAGCGTTTGCCGGAAATCGCCACTGAACAGAACTGTGACACCACCCATCAAATGTTCGTTCCTGCGGATGTCCTGCAGGGTTCTGTCCACGGCCTCAACTGCATTCCTATTGGCCATCGTACACTCATGCCATACGATCAGAGAGCAATCCTTGAGCACGTGTCCCTTATCGCTGTTACGTGACATACCACAAACAGGCATTTCGGTGCTCTCTAAATCGATGGGAATTTTAAACATGGCATGTGCTGTCTTGCCACCCGGAAGCAATGTGGCAGCGATTCCCGACGACGCTACAGCAATAGCAATTTTGCTTTGCCTCCTGACCTCTGCAAGTATGCCAGTAGTAACAAATGTTTTTCCTGTTCCACCAGGAGCATCCAAGAAAAACATTTTACCCTGGTTTTACCCAACGCTTTCAAGGACGGTGTCATAAATTTATTTTTGCTCTGAAGAGAACAAAGCGACATGGTCATTTCGTATGGTGATCATTTCGCCCGGATCGTAATTTGTCTCAGCGTTATACTCCCGATTTCCACGGTCTTGATGCGGTGATGATTGGGGAGGCGGTAACCCATATTCGATTAGTGGATTGCCGCCGATAGAAATGACCACATCTTGAAGTGAACTAAGACAGGTGTTCAGCACGCGTTCATCAGTTACTTCGACTTCGTCTCCAGTAGCACGCCTCAAAGCTCGTAGAAAATCTTCAGACAGATGATGGCGATACTTCTCCCACAAAGCTACCGGGCTCGCGACTCCACAAAACACCAAGATGATGGCAAACAGATGACGCATGCGGCTGGGACTGTCACTGACGCTCGCCTCTGCGAGGGTGTCATCCCAATTTTGGTCACCGTCGAGAAGGTGACGTGCTACGCAGGCTGCGCGGTAAGTGGGATACTCCACGCCATCAAATGTCCTCAGGAAGGTGAAAGACGTTGGGCCTCGGACAGTGTGAAGTAACAACCGCAGAAAATAGCATTCGCCATTATTCGGATGCACGGTATAAACCCTACCCAATGCGGTGTCCTTGAAAATTCCCGGAAAACCTTCCACAGCACCTCCTTGTCGACGTCGGTTAAATACACCCCTTTGCTTGTCGTACGTGTAATATGAAGGCACCTCGTCATACGTAAGGGATCTCGCAAACTGGTCGACTTCACAGAGCGTGTTTTTTTAAATTGTCTTCCTCAACTCTGCTCAAGATTTTGAGGGTTTTGTTGGAACTTGAATTTGTCGAAACGAACTATACGATACAACTTTTATGAAGAAAATGCACATTACCATCTATGAATTTTAAGAGTAACTAACTACTAACCTCGCCAACATGATCAAATTTAAATAATTAATTTCCAAAAAGTGTTAACATGTAACTTGATTTGATTTTTATGAAATCTCATAGATGGCGCTGCTTTAAAATTTTCATTATACTACTAACATTCATTAAACTATGTTTCTCTGCCCAAGTTACTTAAATGGCGTAGTTTTTATAGTGTAAAGCTAGATAATAGCATGGCTTACTCAAAAACAACATTTAAATATGCGTCGTTAGATTACACGCTGTCACAGAATACGTAAGAAAAATAAAGATTCACAGCTCCTCCCCCGTAGGTGATAGCGTGATAATATGTAAAATTAATGTTGACCCGACCTCTTAGTAATATTCATGCAAAATTTGAAGTAAATCCATGCAGTACTTTTTGAGTTTAGCCCGGACATACATACAGACAAACAGATAAACAGACAAACAGACAAAAATTCTAAAAACTATATTTTTGGCTTCGATATCGATTGTAGATCACGCCCCAAGTATTCTTTTAAAAAAATATTCAATGTACAGTTTTGACTTTCCTACGATTTTATTATATGTATAGATAAAGAACAGGGTGGAAAGTTCCTCATCCTCCTTTGAAAAGGGAGGATCGTCAAAACAGACGGGGGGTTACCGGGCTGTTGTATATAATAATTATGTTAATTGAAGGGGCTCGGGGCGAAATAATAACAGCCGCACGTTCCGATGGAAGGTTAATCTATGCTTGCAGCGTTCGGCTCGTGGATGGGTGATCATTCACTAACATATTGAGACCTCTCCGTGACTCCGAAAGCACATTAAGCCGCTGGTCCCAGCTGTCATTCGTAGATTTTTGATAGACGTTACGGGTAGTCAGAAGCCCAAAAGTCTGACCACCAGTCTGGAAACATTTGTAAGTTAAAGTTTCATGAAACTATCAATATAAAAATTTTGTTCATGCCTGATATTTTGTTACAAGTAAGTATGAACGTTTTCAAAACATTTAAAGCTTTCAGTCGAATATTTTCAACTGCATTTAGCAGAGAACCCAACTGTCTAAGTTTCTAAGTTGTGTGGCGGACGGTAGATAGGGTTGTGTCGTTCCGCAAGTTCCGAGACCGCGCCTTGGGTGTACTTTGTTATAACATTAGACAAAAGTGGCTCATTCAGACACTGATATCTTTTGAACCATTTCTTTAAGCGAAGTTATAGCTCAGACTGTTAAAGTTCCTGAAAGCATTTTTTGTTATTATTAATATATATAATATATAGTAATTGGCTTTCAGACTAATGTACTCGTACTGTCCTTGATCTGTATTTTTTTGCCGTAAGTCTTCCGTGTCATTTAAATAAATAAATATTGTACACCAGAAAAAACCTTTGTTTTCCCACTGCTAGAGGTCTCCCCAATATTTATCCAGTTCTCTTTTGGTTTGCTTTTTCAGGCCAATCTGGCAAGAACGAGTACAGCACGCCAGCGTTTCCTGGGCTTGCTTGGCGACAGCGCCAGTCTTCAGGCATCCACTGCCTGACGATACGGGCCCATTATATCGGTCCTCATTTATATCTGTTACATTTAAGGCCAACATTGGCGCTGAAAGAATCATTTTGTGTTACAAATCGCTGCAGGATGAAAACACGTAGTTTGTTTCCACACTATAATACTAAATCGAGTATGCATCTGTTTAGTAGCGCTGAATGAGAAATTTCAGGGATGGCAGCACACCTGCTAATATGTCTCTGCTATTGAAAATATCCATGAGCGGCGGAGAAAACTCACCATCAGGTGGACTGCCAGTTTGATTGCCTCAGAGTTTGAAGTTTTTATAAAACGGTTATTTAAATATTAAAATAATATAATATCTATTCTAGTAAGTGGTAGCCCTAATGTACGCCGGAACGTCGCCGGTTGCGTGACGTCGTGGCCTCCTGAGTCACGTCACCATAGCTAAGTACTTATTAAGATACTGAGTAACTTTATATACATTGTATCAATGCACGGTAGCAGCACATCGCAAATATGAGGAAATGAAGAGGTCTTAGTGTAATCGGGTAGCAATTAAGGTAACTACGACCCACTTGACGATACATGACGATAACTGATATTCATTCTATAACTAGCAGCGCCCCGCGGTTTCACCCGCATAAGTTTCGATCCCGAGGGAATATCGGGATAAAAAGATCCTATGTGTTAATCCTGGTTATAAACTATCTGTCTTTATTTTATTTTTGTATATTTCTTTTAAACTTAATTTTGTACTTGCTTAAATACTTAAAATTTGCAATCCTCAGTTTTCCTATTTATCATAGTATCTACTGAATGTGGCACCAGTAGATAGTAAAAGATGGCAAACCATAAATGAATCGTGAATAAATATTCCTACTTATTAAAGACAAAAATTTTGTTAGAAAATTATATCTTTCACAAAATTTTGGTAAAATATCATTTAAACTAATTGGAAAACCTTTGGGAAAGACAGAAAGATAAACGTACACTAAAAATAATGTATATTAACTTAAAATTGTTCCGAAAGTCAATTTTCACGCATATCAATTTTTTATTAAGTTTCAAGAGTACTTTGAATAAGTTTTATTCAAGTATAGGTAGGCGGAAAAATTAGTTGATTGTCCTTTTCCAAAACTTTGTTCTAATATATGGATGAAAAAAACGAGAAGCCGGTTGAAAAGGCCTTCTGAGTTAGGTTAATAATTTATTTCAACACAAACCAACATAAACACAAAGAGAAAGAAACGGGCCCTTTCAGCACAAATTATTCCACCCCCGCTATAAGAGATTGACATGTAAAAAAGTTCTTTGTGGCTGAGAATTTCAGACGCCTCAATATCTTTTCAAATTCAAATATTATTTGGCTTCATATCTTAGCTACACTTTTTCCATAAAGATTTATACAGAGTGGCAGGGAAATTTACGCGCAAACTGTAACCACGGATTCAGCACATGAGTTTAGACCCCATAGCGTCGAAATTTTTCGTCAGTTATAAAAAAAAAAATACTTCTGTTTCATAGAAAAATGCAATACCTACGCGGTCAAAATGTATGGGACAGCAATATTTTTTTTTAATAAACGACGAAAAATTTCGACGATATAGGGTCTAAACTTATGTGCTGAATCCATGGTTACAGTTTGCGTGTCGATATCCCTGCCACCCTGTATAACACTACTTCTTTGGTTTATTGGTCGCGCTACCGCTGAGAATGAGGTCTTGGGTTCGGTGCGAAAGTGTTATTGGGTTTTTTCCATCTGGGATTGCTTAGTAGCAGCCCGGAGTCTGGATTTGTGGCTGGTTGATGGGAATAGGCTTAAACATAACTGGCGAAATGCGGTATAAGGGTGTATTGAAGGTACACCTCCGCCTCGGGTAAAGCAGGCGTTACGTTGTGTTGTGTTATTTATATAGCGCATGAAGCAGTTTCATAACATAAGTACATAATCAGCCTTTAATGTTCCTACTGAGACACAGGCCTCCTCTCTTTAAGAAGGAGTGGGCTGTAATCTGTGGGCCCAGTGCGTGTTGGTACATGTCACATGTCTTCGAGATTTGGTTCTAGGACATGCCGGTTTCCTCACGATGTTTTCCTTGTGAGAGCAGCAGTGCGATTCTGTAACCATCTCACCGTGAAAACTTAGGTGAAGTGAGCGTGGAGTGAGCTGTCTTTCCAAATAATGCTAGGGATTGATACTACTGACGCTCACTTCACTTGAGTTTTCACGGTGAGATTTTTACAGAATCGACCAGCATTTATTATTGATGAAATAATTTACACAAAGTATAGCGCCTGGCTGGGTTCGAACCCACGACCCACAACTCGTAAGACGGCGCCGTTATCACTGGTCTACCGGCAATGAAGCAGTTATGACCGTTCTATGTAGTAGGAGCAAGTCTGTTGTGTTCAAACTAAGAAGAAACTACAGGGTTATGCCGTAAAAACTACCCTTGTCGAAACTTGACAGAACAGTTAAAAGACAGGTGCCTGCCGCTGTCGCATCCTCTACTTTCAAGTTTATTTTCTGTTCTATCAAGATAGAAAGGCCACTTATTAAAAGATAGCACAATTCAATGACTTGCAGTTGAAGTAAGCTGTTCTAATTCCGTAATATCACGTCTACGTGTACTACGTAGAATGAATCTGTAGAATGAAATAATATTTATTTTAGTAAACTAACATTAGTTTTGATCTAGATAGGGTCTACATTTCTGTACTAAGCTGCTATCCTAAGTATACATGAAGAAATTCCGATAGTTACCAAAAAGGTCTTGGTTTCTTTTAAATTCTAGTATGTTGAAATCATTATGCTAATCTAACAATTAAAAGCAATGTTTGGAATAAAAAACGAAGTGTGCTGTCATTTATTGAGAAATAAAGATTTATTTATTTTATTATTTTATTTATTCCGCCTGATTCTAGGGATTGACAATAACTCTACTGATGACTAGAAAGAAAGAAAAAAAAAAGTTTATTTAACCCAGGTTAAGTAAGGAAAGACTGACTTGATTGACTCTGTAAGTAGTGTTAGTACAGACGCCAGCAGGTCAAGCTACCCGAAACTGTCAAATTGTCCCAATCAACCTTGAACCTTAATGCTTTAGCGATAAAGTTGAAAATCTATTATAGAAATTTGACAGATTGTAGTAGCTTGTTGTGCTGGCGTCTGTACTTACAAACACTTTTACACATCAATAATATTTTTTAAACTAGACCTCATCTAGTTTTAGAAATTTTTCCGGCATTTTCTATCCGACTACTCTGAGAAGAAAGGCCGAAACAAACTCTGAGGTCACAGTCTCTTTTAAAGTCCAGACATAATCTAAGTCAGATCATGTGATCAAATATTCGCATGTAAGTCTAAAACCGAGCAAAAAAGCAGCAAATGTCTAGAAGATGTCTAGAAGGGTCCCGGGGCCCACAATGCACACGGCTTCCCGTATTGAGTATCGATTTAGCTAAGAGCCACTCAGTACAGCCATTGTTGCATTCTATGAGCAAAGTCAGGTTAATATCAGGGCATCAATTCGAATTAACGGCGATAACATCCCATTGTTCCCCATAATCAGCGAGTGTGCACTTGACAAGTACATCATGAGAACAATTTACCGGCAATTTGATCTGGTGATTAAGATATCGTATGCATTTAACCTACAATGTTGTGTGTGGTGAATTTAATTAACTTGAACGTAATTGGGGTTCAATACAATGTAAATAATTATGTAGTGTAAAAACGGCACGGAAAAACGTTTTGGTACCGGTTCCATGCCCTGTATGGGACTAAAGTTAGGATAAACAAAAGGTTAACAACTTAGTGTACATACTTGTTAGAAAACTTACGTTATTGAAAAACTTACTATACTCGCCAGCTAGACTCAACACATATTTATAACCTAATAAAGAGGACTTCAAATCATTCTTTAAAGGGGATTTTCCCATAGTCACAACATCAATTGCTTAAAAAAAATTAACCCAGTTTACTGAAACGATATCAAAACTGTAAGCAAGAATTATTGTTCTAACAATAAACGACATAGTCACACAATTAACTGACAGTTTAAAAAATCGTATTGCATTCCAAAAACAAACGAATAAAAAAAAAACAAACGAAAAACGCTGGCATGAAACAAAGTCACACCGAGTTTTAAAAAGATTCCGTTGCCAAGCGCTTTTCTTATTGCAATATCTGACAGCTAACCGTTTGAAAATGGAATCGGACTAATTTTGTGTTCTCGTATTTTTTTAAATGCAAATGCTAAATAATTGGCAAATATTTCTTTCTTTCTTTCAACGTTGCCAAGTGTCTACAGTGAGAACATAAACATACTAGAGTTTCACATCGCTACACTGTCACAGAAAAACTTATGCAAAGAACAAGAATTGTGAAGAAGAGAGAGAAGAATGTGAGTTATTATTGGTCCCTGGCCTTGACATCAAGTAATAGACAAAAGTGTCAACATTTTTTTTATGCTTGACTAAGAGTCTTTTTACTATGTGTATCTTATGTTTTTTTTAATTTGTAACTGTGCGTTTTGTTTATACAGAATACAATATTTTTCTTTTCTTTCTTTCTTTTCTTTCTAAGAAATTCGAGCGATTCAAAGAAATATGGAAAATCGACCACCTAGAAATTTAATTCTATGAACGCATTGATTGTTGTTCTCTGTCCGTGCAAACCTCGCTGTATAGAGCGCAGTTTATTTTATGCTGCAGTAAATAATGATAGTGTTGATTCGTGTGAACTGCTAGTGTTGACAGAATTAATATAGAACGATGCACTCACTGTCAGTTATAATAAAACAGAAAATATAGTGTTATACCAACGTGCGACGGAACTTTTTATATTCGGCTATAGTTTATGTATAGAAAGTTACTTTAAAAGTATTTTTTGTCGTAACACCGTAAGTAAATCATGGCAGGGACAGCGACGAGCAAACTGTAACCATGAATTCAACACATGATGCGTAGAAATTTCTCCTCGTTCATTTAAAAAAAAAAATCAGCTGTTTCATAGAAAAGTGCAATACCTACCCGGTCAAAATGTATCAAACAGCTTTGTTTATAAATAAAAATTTCAGCGCAGGGCGTTCAGAATAATGTACTGGATCCATAATAACAGGATGCGGCGTCGTTGTCCCTGCCACCCTGTATATTAGTGATGGCTTAATAAGTTACGTACTTCTACCTAAGTACGTAGTACGTAGTAATACAAAAGAGATAAGTATGCAGGGTCATCGGATATAGTTGAAGTTTTAGTAAGAAACAGATGGAGGTTTTCGAATGAAATTTAGTTTGATAAAATGAACTGTTTGTTTTCTATTATTTAAATAAAATTTGATGTAAAAACATCAATACGTATCTTACTAAGCTTCAATTATATACTTATACTTATCTTTTTTCTTGACGTACATACTTATTAGCTCTATAGTGTAAATATCATTCATTGTAAACTTACATTCTGGCATTGAATGAATTTTAATTTGCAGTCCGTTATTTTAATTAATATTTTATGTTATTATGTCCACAGACATAAGCGGTTAACTTAGTTATGACAAGTGGTAGAAAAATATATTAAAAGAAAAATAAACTCCCTACTGACATTCAAATATATCTTTTGTACACATTTTCGCTTATCATCAAGCCGCTGCCACAAGGTCATTTCATCCCATTCAAGCTGTGGATCAAGGAAAATTCTACCTCGATATTCCTTAATTACCCACGATCAAGGTCACCTCGCGAGATCATCAATTTGAGTGTTCTTCCCAACAATGGATGGGTGTCGACCTCCGATACGTCAAATAATATGTAATGACCCGAAACAGACACGAATTTGGTTGAAAAGCGGAATTTTGTGGAACAATTCCAATTTGGCAAACGTTTCGCTATTGTGTTGAAGGCGGCTGATGTATTGTTACACAGTATGGATGATCATTATTATGTAAAGCGATTTATTATATTGGCAGGAAATGGGGATTGTATTAAAATAAAATTTGGTTTTAATGTAGGGAGAAAATATATTCAAACAACAACTGGGTTCTAAATAATAACAGCCGCACAGGTCGATCGGTCAGGTTAAGCTACGCTTGCTGCGGTTGGTCTGTGGATGGGTGACCATCTTTACATACCGAGACCCCTCCGTGCCTCGGAAAGCACGTAAAGCCGTTGGTCCCGGCTGTCATTCGTGGATTTTTGACAGTCGTTACGGGTAGTCAGAAGTCCGAAAGTCTGACAACCAGTCTTACCAAGGGGTATCGTATTACCCAGTAACTGGATTGTGGAGGTCAGATAGGCAGTCGCTCCATGTAAAATACTGGTATTCAGCTGCATCCGGTTAGACTGGAAGCCGACCCCAACATAGTTGGGAAAAGGCTAGGCAGATGATGATGATGAACAACTGGGTTCGATTCCCTGTGTTTTGATTTTTCCTTCTGGAATTTTTTGTGGCGGCCCGGAGAATTAATTTGTGCCATATTAATAAAAAAGCTTGCCCTCTACTCGTATTACATGTGCGATGTGTGTCGATGCCCCGGCCAGCCCAGATGCCCAGGATCGAAGCTTAACCTATTACCATAGATTCAGTAGGTACAGACGTCAGCAGGTCAAGCTACCCGAAACTGTCCAATTTTTCCAATCAACCTTGAACCTTAATGCTTTAGCGATAAAGTTGAAAATCTATTAAAGAAATTTGACAGATTTTAGTAGCTTGATGTGCTGGCGTCTGTACATGATTCTAGACCCCATAGCGTAGTATTTTTTTGTCGGGTATTCAAAAAAAAAAATTACTGTTGCATACATTTTGACCGCGTTTGAGATACTTTTAGTATGAAACAGCAGATTTTTTTTATTTTTGATAACCGACTATTTTCGTTCTATGGACTCAAGAGTCATGTGGTGAATTCATAGTTAACTTTTTAGTTAGTGTAGTTTAGATGTCCCTGCCACCCTTTTTTTTTTTTGTGTGTTTCTCCCTGTGTACTTCTAAGTATCCACTCTTTCGGGGAAATAAAGGTATGATGTTATATGAGTATTTATAAAAGCTATTCACAAGGCGAATTAATCTGATATACTAGTTATTTCCGCTAAACAAACAAGAGCCGGCGGCTAATCTCTATAGACTATAGAGAGATACCCCTATAGCCCTTTTTGGCTTAAAACAATCTGCAAATGGATGATAACAAATATGAAAACAAACAATAAACATAACAAGATATCCACAAAACAAGAAATTTCACGCGGGCGACGTCACGGGCAGTAATTAGTATCCTTATATAGGGGATGGAAGTTTGTATGGGAAACTCAGCATTTCTTAAGTAGGTAAGGCATATGAAAATTCAAATTTAGTCTTTTAGTATGAAAAAAAATAATTAGGTTCGTATTTCTGCGTGACATTATCCCCCAAGGGGTAACTGGCGATGATTTAAAAATTCACGTCTCTAATATTGAAATTTTTGTGTAGGTACCCGTTTTTAAGCGATATAAGGGATTGGAAATATTGTCTGTCGGTTAACTTTTCATCCCATAACGACTGAACGGAATTGGATGAAAGGCGTACGTATAGGCCATGACACATAGGATGGACATAGGATACCTTTTTATTCCTGTTTCTTTTGTAAATTCCCGTGGGATAATTTCCGACGATCACGCGGGTGAAGCCGCGGGCAAAGCTAGTATTTTCATATAGGAATTTCTTAGTAGCCGCCCAGAGTCTGGATTCGTGCCTTGTAGAGAAGCTAACTGATCAAATGTGGGGTGGACTGCACACTAGGTGCACCTCTGCCTGACCCCTCGAGGAATTCGGGCGTGATGTTATGATGTTGTTCCACTGGGACATTTTTAATTGGTGAAAGAAGTTTAAATTAAGCACAGATGCATATTAGTTATTTTTCTAGATATCCACTGTCGTGATTTGACATTTTTTGTCCCGAAGCTTTAAAAGGTGTACGAGGGGCCGAAACCAACTCGCAGGGGCCCGTTAGACGTTTTTGATGAAATGAGGCACCAGCCGACGGCTATCCCTGTTCGCTATGCAAGCGCACCCAAGGATGAAGAACATAGTCGTGATAATTATTGTTATAGTTATAGAATTAATTTAGTAAAATCAGTTGGATGCGGGAGAACTGGATCGGTCATAATGGCGAAAATTCTTGGGGAAGACTGGAAGCCTATATCCAGTATCCGCCTTTCAGCTGAAATAGCCTATAGGTTTAAAAGTCTTAGACTTAAGGAGCTTTCATAAATTTTATTCTTTATTTTTCTTTTATTGTGCAATTTTTTGAGTATTATAAACATATATTTTATAACATTACATTATATATTCTTATCATCATTTATTATTATTTTATTATATACATCTTAAACACGAGAGTTAATTTGACGGCACGGTTGGCGCAGTGGTTAAGCGATTGACTGCTGCGCTTCGTATCGTGGGTCGATTCCCGCACGGAACAAATATTTGTATGGCCTACAAGTAGTTGTTCCGGGTCTGGCTGTTTGTGTATGTGAGTTTAAATGTTTGTAAACGCACCCACGACACAGGAGAAATTCCTAGTGTGTGGCAAAGTTTAAAAAAAAAATTATAACTTAAAAATCGTATTTGTAACCTTAGCGATTGTTTTCACTGTATTGTATCCTATGGTTATTCTGTGAACAGCGTTGTGGGCTACAATATTGTCTATATATTTTGTGTTTTTCTTGTTTCTATGTTTTATATTGTAGCTGTTTGTTGTTCCTCTTGAATAAAAATAAAAAATTTAAATAGCTGAGGACGATGACGATGAAAAATCTACAATGATCTATTTTAAGTTTTGTAACAAAAGAGGATAAATATAAAATAATGCATATTGATGTAAAACTCTTTCTTTTTCATTCACTTCTAAGAAACTCTCAAGTTTTCAATTAGATAGATTAAAAATCTTCATAAAGTTGGCATAATTATGCGGAGGGTAGTAAAACTTAATGTAAATGCAAACTAAGAATGAAAATTCTTTACTTTGTTATTAAAAGCACGTACCAGCACTAAACCGCTCCATTAGAGTACCGGTAGAAAAAAAACAAAAAAACTATCAAAGACTTTGAATAAAGAAACGAGTATTGACTGAGTTTCAAATTGATTCCACAATATGATCAAATTGAGCATACAGATGACCAGATTAAGCAAACGTACAGTGCTACAAGGATTTTTTGGCGCTCGGATAACATTGGCACGAGGGTCGTCAGTAAACATTTGTGCAATATGCGTGTATTTTTTAAATATTTTTATACATCATCATAAATAGCAAAAATATATTCAACGCTAAAAAAGATTAAAATAGCCAACCGCCACGGGCATCATAAACGCTCTCGATTTTGGCCGACATAGTTCTTCAAATCTAACCATTTTCCAAAAGTCGTTTACTGTCCAGTTACTGTAATGAATGGCTTATTTATTTATTTATTTAAATTTTTCGCACATAAAGGTACAAAGGCGGACTTAATGCCTTAGGTATTCTCTACTAGTCAACCAAGGGCGGTGCTTGGAGACAGGTGCTTTGGTTGAGAGGGACAATAATAATAAAAAACCTCTTAACACTAGGTACACAAATTATTAGCTTATTCGACGAAAGAGCATCATTGTTGTGCTTATGGCAGAAAAAGAAATAGTCAGAAACCTCATTTACAACAGAATTTTAATATGCGCAAAGTGTCAATAGTCAACATTGTTGCAACAACTTTTCTGACTTCAGTTTTTTGTTAATCGAAAAGCAGTATTTTGCACCAATGGTCAATTTATTTCTTTATAAAGCGCTACCACATCACATACATTTAACAGATTAGAACAATTGCTCCGTAAAGAGCATCTTCAAATATTTTGCATTCAATTCAGTTTGAGAAAATTGTCATGTCTCCCTGCTTGCGACGTCCATGTCTCTCGCCACAGTCTCGTTAACAGGGCGAGCGGGACATTAATCAGGCACTCGTTTGTTCTCAGTCTAGGTTCCTACACATTATTCATAGACTGATTTCGGTCTCATCTGTTACTTGGATGGATCTATAAGTCATCCTGACTCGCTTGTTATGGGTAGAATTTTAGTTTCAGAGATTTCATAGATTTTAACATTTTTTATAATAGGATCATTATGGATTATTTTTCCGGAATAGTTGTGAAAACCTTATTTTCAAATCAAATCAAATTTTCAGATAGGTAGGTAAATTTAACACTTATAGTTGAAGTACAAATAGAATAAAAATAAAATAAGATAAAATCACAAACTTATAAAAATCAATCAAACTCAAAATTAAAAATTAAAATAAAAACAAATATTACAAATCAAAATTAAAAACTAAAATCGGAATGAAATTAAAATTATTTTACGAATTATTTTGTACTTTTTGAGTTTTTTGAAGGAAAGGTAATTAGATTTTGCTGGTAATATTACCTAATCGATTTGAAAAACTCAAGTGTCCAAGTCGAAATGAAGGATCTATATTTTGATTTAAAAGTGAGGGAGTTTCTTGTCCATTCTCCTCCATAGGAACCCACAATTCTTTGGAATAGGCAACAAGCTTCACCTTTCTGGCTGACCGACTCCTTGACAATTCAAAAGTGTCTGTAAGTGGTTTAATTTAAATAAATGCATTTCAGTTTAAGACTCCTGAGTATTTCGACACGAAACACACGTCATCTGTTTTTGATAGCCATTATTCGATATGATGCCGATGCACCGATATCCATGTCAGATGTTTGTTGATATTCGATAGTTGGCGGCCACAGGAGATATTCGATTTTGAACTGAATATTGAGAGTTCCGATCTGTTCGGAAACAATATATGAAAATATTTGAATAACATTGAGTTAGTTATTGCTTTTTGTTGTTTGAATAATTTTGCAATATTGTTGGGTTGTAGAATTTATTGGTGTTAGGCGAGCAATTACGTGCATATTGTTAAGGTAACAAGTAGGTATTATGAGCAGTGGTAGCCTATTAGTAATTGCACTAGCTTACGAGAGGTGCTTGTGGGTTTAAACCCAGGCCTTATGCACTTAACTTTATGCAACTTATTAAATCACTGCTCTTAAAACATTAGAGGCTTGTTCTTAGACCAAAATATCGAAGTCTTGTGACAACCATCAAACAGTACTGGGTCCGCGTGGTAAAGGGTTAAGTCCCAACTGACCAGTGAGAACATTCATCATCTTCATCATCATTCCGTGATCCTCGCATCCAACGGGTTCCTGCAGCTTTAACAAGGTGGTCGGTCCACCTTGTGGGAGGCGTTCCAACGCCATGTCTTCTCTTAGTAAGAACATTATAATTATCTAATCTAACTAGCCTGTATGTTCCCTCTACAGGGCAGGGTAAAGTCCTCTCTCTCCCTTTTCCACACAATTTCTGCAATGGATCATTACCAGTGCTCGTGATTATTTTTCCTTATTATTAGAATTAATTATCTTTTTGTATGCAAGTGTTTCTATGACAATGAAACCTATTTTTCTTTATTTCTTTTCTTTTTTCCACCTTATAAAATATTCGCGGAGGTTCATTGGTAAAGCGATGAAGGCTAAAACCTCTACAGTATTTATCTACTTATAGACATAAGTTTAAGTATATTTTTCGAAATGCATATTGTTCATTGTTCTTGTCATTCCCCATATTTTCCTCAACGAACATTAGACAGACTATTACTACAATAAGGTTTCATTACGGTACGGCCTATAAACTGCGCCGTAAAAAGCCGTGTACAACCTTCCATATGATCCATATAGCACTGACGAACCGTGCCTACACAAGGCGTATAAACCGTGCCGTAGAAAAAAACGTGTCCGTGTACAAGGTTTCATAGTGATCCATACAGCACTGACGAACCGTGCCTACACACAGCAAATAAAACCGTAGTTTCCACGGCAAGAAAAACGTGTGTATATAAAGGGCCTCAGTGAAACCTTGCCGTTACTGAAACATCAGCTGTTTTTGCAGGGTGCGTCTCATAACGTATAAACTCATTTGGTCTAATTTCATTTTATTATCGTTCATAAGATATAATCAACGTGAGATATACCAACTGTTGATATAATTTCTTTACATATAACATTTATTTATTCTAAAACTTAATTAGTATAACGTTGTTTGATATAACGTTTATGTAATCGAAAATCATTTGGTCTAACGTTTATTATGTATATTGTTTATTTAATCGAAAATCATTAGGTGTAACGTTTAATATGTATATTGTTTATTTAATCGAAAATCATTAGGTCTAACGTTTAATATAACCCCAAGGTCTAACGATTTAGTAAAAAGGCAATGAGAACTTAGGATGCAAGAGCGAGCGAAGCGAGCTCGGGAATTGGGGCACCCCGACTCGGACAGGTTAGGTTCGAAGGGGATGACGGGGGCTCAAGTGAGCGAGCGGAGCGAGCGAACGAGCCCCCGACATCCCCTTCGTGTTAGGTTCCTTTAAACCCTGCAGACAGAAATAGGGGCCCCGCGAAGCGGGGCTCCGTCGACCACGCCTTATTATTATTATTATGCTAAATAAAGTTATGCTTACAAAGAATAAAACAAATAAAATTACCTACGCACACTAAATGACAACTAACAATACATTTTTGAGCTACCCACAGGCCATAAAAATAAGACTAAATAAACTAACCACCGTGTCTATGCAATTTTGCTGTGTGTTTTTAAGTAGGCGTTTTCATCATATTGATAGACCAAATAAGTTTTATATCTTTTGAGTGGTATGTCAAACGATTTTATATTTAATGTATGTTATGTCAAACGATATTATATTTAATGTATGTTATGCTTATAAAAATTAGGTCTTTTAAAATTATATCAATCGTTCATTATATTAACTAATCGTTATATTCAATAAAATTATAGGTTCCGTTGTTATATGTTGTTAATATTAGAGATTTTGTTGTTAGATCATCTATTACTTACCCGTTTTTGCATAATATCTTTGTTTCATCTGTCGACAATAGCTACAATATTCTTGGCTCAGTGCTCCAACCAGAATGTTAGTGCATAATCTGTGAATACTAATGTGGGGGACATTTGGGAAGGAAGATGATATCATTCGTGTATGCATGTAGGTAGGATTTACTGCGGCGGTTTGTGTTAGACTTGAACATAAAGGAAATAATGGTTTAATTGATGGCTAGAATAAATTGTAATGTTTCAGATTTAGGATTAAATATGGAATTGGGGCAGGCCAATATATTAAGCAATGGTGGCCCAGTGGTAACGGCGGCGATTTACGAGTTGTGGATTCGAAGCCAGTCAGGCGCTGGCCAGGCAGAACGGTGAAGGAAAAAATCGTGAGGAAACCGGCATGTTCTAAAACCAAAAATTAAACAATAATTAATTGTTCTAGAAGAAGGATAAGGTCATAATAGCCCACAGCTCCCTTATTCACTGTTCTTGTGAACCCGTCAGTCACGCTGAACGCCTCAGTGCGCAGTGCCATGCATATGTACAACTTTGATGTGATGCCAATGCCACTGGACGGCGGATGTTCCAAGAATGCTAATACGAGGGCCTGGCGATGACAGTTCGTTGAATTGAAGTCGAGAGTGGAGAGGAATTAATTTGTTTATTTCGTTCGTAGGTAAATAAGGTGTTTTTTCCTGTTTTTCAAATTATTATTAAGATTAAATGAAAGAATTAAGGATTAAAAATGTTTAATTTGGGACCAGTTCGAGTGAAAGATAAATGAAATGAAAGACAAAAATGAACAAAATATCTGCTTGAACATTCTTAAAAACAGTACCTACCTACATAGTTTTTAGAAAAGTTTTTCAAAATTATCTAACCTACAGACCCAAGCTAACACGTACAAATGTTTGTATTTCGCTCATAGGACTGTAAATAAATGATAAATTATTTTATTTTGTAAGTAGGTTTGTACAAACACTTTTACACGTCAATTATATTTTAAAAACTAGATGAGGTCGGAGTTTCCTATCTGACTACTCTGAGAAGAAAGGCCGAAACAAAATCAGAGGTCACAGTCTCTTTTAAAGTCCAGACATAATCTTGGTCAGATCATATGAAGACCATAATATGTAGATCGATGTCTGAGATGGTCTTGATAACATTCAGTAAAGCAACATTTTTAGACTTTTACCCGCAAAAGAGAAACAAAATTCCTACACGGTATCAAATACACGGACATCTATTATCAGAACGGATAATGGTGGAGTTTTCCGTAAAACCTGAGACCCTCATAACGAGAGCGCTGCGGGAAAAACAGTGGCGAAATCTTGTAATGTTCGATTCTGTATTTATTTTAGGAAATGCTTGGGATTATTATGTAGGTTGCTTCAATGGAGGTTGGGTAGAAGTGTTAGCCAAACTTATTTGTCTTGCCCGCGGCTTTGTTCGTGTAGAGGTCGGAAATTATCTCACGGGAACGCACTACAGCAGGGATAAAAATTATCATGATATGTCTCAACTCAGGTCATGATCTACCTGTGTGCCAAAATCGCGTAAAAACATCAAAGAGAGACATTCAGACTTACTTTTGCATTTATACTATTAGTAACTGACCTGTTGGTCTCGAGAATCAATCTGTAGGACGTTTTGATTAGTAAGTATGGATACTATAGATTTAAATTGGTTACAAAAATCCTCCATATTTGACGACACGGTTGGCGCAGTGGCTGAGCGATCGACTGCTGCGCTGCGTGTCGCAGGTTCGATTCCCGCACGGATCAAATTTGTATTGCCTACAGGTAGTTGTTCCGGGTCTGGCTGTTAGTGTATGTGAGTTTAAATGTTTGTAAACGCACCCACGATACAGGAGTAATTCCTAGTGTGGGGCAACGTTTTTAAAAAACAAAAGAAATAAAACAAAAAAAAAATATCTTCTGATTTCAAAACGAACAGGTACAAATAAATAAAACGAACAATGCATCTCTTCATAATATTTGAGTAATATTTACCTCAATGTTTGCCGAAGCTCTTAAACTGGGAGATATTTCCACCTGCGACCGCACTTGCCGCTGACGGTTTTAAATGATGGAAAATAACATTGCAATGATAAATGTTAAATATAAAGGAACGCTCGGTTTGAGAGGAATTGGATAAAGTTGCTATTGGACACCGTTCAAAAAAAAAAAAACATCAAGGTCTCTTTAATAAATCTGATTTTAATATTAATAATGTATATCATCTGCCTAGCCTTTTCCCAACTATGTTGGGGTCGGCTTCCAGTCTAAACGAATGCGGCTGAATACTAGTATTTTACATGGAGCGACTGCCTATCCACAACCCAGTTACTGGGTAATACGATACCCCTTGGTAAGACTGGTTGTCAGACTTTCGGGCTTCTGACTACCCGTAACGACTGTCAAAGATCCATGAATGACAGCCGGGACCAACGGCTTAACGTGCTTTCCGAGGCACGGAGGGGTCTCGGTATGTAAAGATGATCACCCATCCACAGACCAACCGCGGCAATCGTAGCTTAACCTGACCGATCGACCTGTGCGGCTGCTATTATTTAGCCACGGGCCCCTCTATTTTAATATTAATGTATATAACACACACATAAAATTTCCGGAACAAATGCTCAGTCAACACAACAATCAGCTGGTGTAGTAAGTACCGCTTGTGGTACTTACACACTTCCGTATTATTATATTACTCACTCTTTGGGTACACATGTGTATTTTGTACTGACTCGTTTCTGAGAGATTTTATAATAATAATATGTTTAGAAGGCACAAATTATGATTTTGGCAAGTGCGTTTCTGCTTTGGTTTATTTATCAGTTTACACCTTATGACACTTAAGGCGGTTTCACAGTTTCTAGATAATCACTAGAGAAAAATGAATACATAGTAATCAAATGACCTGTTACGTAAGTGCAAGTTATCCAGAGTTGGTAAAATAAGGGATTGACGCAACAACAAAATACCCAGTTAATAATACGAAACGTTAACGTTAGTAGATTACAGAATAAGTACGCTGAAGTGGCAATGGACCGGCCATATTAGCCGTAGAGCCGATGATCGTTTGGGGTAGACGTTCTTGAGTGGAGCCCGCGAATCGGCAAACGTAAGGTAGGCCTCACAGTCTAGTTAGAGCGATGATCTTTGCAGGGTAGCTGGTATTAGCTGGATGAGAGTTGCCGAGAATCGAGCTGAATGGCGTGCAATTGGTGAGGCTTATGTCCAGCAGTGAACTACTGTAAGCATCAGCCTAACATTAACAATATCAGGTTATCTAAAGGCCGACCGCTTAACTGAGACGTTGCCGTAGCTGCGCGGTGCGGGAGGGGTGATCACAAATTGACGAATCACTGAGCTGTCGCATCACGTCACCACACCCCTCCCGCACCGCACTGCTACCTCAGGCAACGTCTCAGTTAAGTGGTTGGCCTATAGTAGATATCTTGCTTTATAAATGGGATACAATTCAATGAACAGCAATAAACCCGAAACAATATCCTTCTCACATAAAATCGAGGTCATCACAATTTGTTGTAAACAACACACGTAACAACGTACAAAACACGTAGTTACACTTTGACTGTCAAAAAATGGAATGACATAACATTTTTTATCCCCAAATGTTCCAGTTATTTCTTTGTACGTCAAGTGATTTGTCTCTGTCCAGTGTGACGGGTATTTCAGTTAACATTACATATGGCTGTTATACATGATTAGTTCGGCCTTCAGCTTCGTCTGCATCACTTTTTGTTGAAGCAACATCGACTCGATTATATCCTATTCAAATAATATTATTTAGCTTCTTCTTCGAAGCGTATCGATGGCAATTTAAATAGAGTTGGCCTAGGAAAAAGGTTGTCTTTAAAAGATCGCTCTTAGCCATAAGACCGCCCATTGTGTCACCCTTTGAAAAATTTCTATATTTATGTCTGTAATTTATATGGTACATAATAAAGAGTGTTCTTTTCTATTCTAGAATTTGACTACGAGTTTGGCACATTCTGGTAACTGCATCGTCACTTCCATTTATTATTTTAACTGTTGCTTGTGTTTGACCTTAGCGATAATTTTGGTTTATGCCTCACCTATTGAAATTTGTACGGCGTGTGGTGTGATGTTAAAGACTCAAAGACGTATACCGCTGCCGGAGCGGCTTCGTAAAGAAAAGGAAGAAAGGAAACATGATAGACTCCAAACAAAGAAGAATTTGCAAAAAATTGCAGTGAGGTATAAGTAACAGGCAAAGGGAAAAAGAAAACAAACTTAACTGTCCCACCGTTTAGCGTATCCAGCGCAGTTCACCCGTTCAATTTATCGCTTTTCCATGTGTGGCAGCCTTTAGTCTATATCATAGAACGCTTGTCCAGTAAATAGGGCCATTTCACACGATATATGATGCTTTCGTGACAGATATTACATCTCTCATATATTTTGGAATGGAGACGTGGTCGTCAAATGAATATTGGAATAGAAATATATGAGGAATGATCGTTTGTTTTCGTTTATCGGTTATCAGAAAGCATTATAGATAAGGATTATCTTAATATAATTGTATGTCGGAGTTATTCATTTATGCGGAACGTCAGCGCCATCTCGTGGGTCTAGACAGAGTCTAGCCTGAGTTTGTGGAGGGGTACGAGAGCTACTGCTACAAGAGCGGTGTGAGCAGAGCTCTCGGGAACATCGAAACATTGGACATCGTACAAACAACATTGCTTAGAAACTGTCTCGCGTTCCGTATCGTTGAGTTGTGTACCTACAGTGTGTGAATCGTTAGTGTGACTAACTTGTTCGTAAATTATAATCTGATTTGAACAGCAAACCGTTTTTCTATTGCGCTATAACCAACACTACCCATAGTACGCCCACAGTAATAAAAATATGCCTGATGTTAACGAGAGACAGACATACCTTCTCCGACATGTAAATGTGACATCTATCAACCTGCACTGGGCTCGCGTGGTAGATTACAGCCCACTTCTTCTCGAAGAGAATAGACCTGTGTCCCCACAGTGGGAGCATTATAGACCGCATTATAGCTACTCCAGGTAGGCAGAAGTAGGTACATAATTAAGTACATACACCGAGATTAGCCAGTTATGCAATAAGTCCAGACAGACCAATATATTTAATCCAGTCAGACTAATATATTTAAACCACCTGTGTATTCATTATTTGATTAAAGAAATCAATAAAAAAAAAATGTTTATTGAAGAAAAGCCTAAGTACATTCTAAAGTTAAATGTTATATAACTGAGTGGCTATGCTAAGCACAATACATTGAAACCCTGATCTCCAAACTAGGGGTGACCCTGTATCTTAGAGATCAGTGTCCCTCCGCAGCAAAGTCACAAGCCAATATTTGTAACTCATTGGCACTAGACAAAGTATTTTTACATACCTAGTTAAAAAAAAATACAAAACGAAATAAAACAAAACAATAGCATAAACAACAACATTGGAAACAATAGCTAAATAACAGAAATATTAAAATTAAATTGTAAATAGCAGCATACCTAGATATCATTCATGCTCATCATCTGCATCCTTTTCCACCTATGTTGGGGTCGGCTTCCAGTCTAACCGGATGCAGCTGAATACCAGTATTTTATATGAAGCGATGGCCTATCTGACCTCTACAACCCAGTAACTGGGTAATACGATACCCCTTGGTTAGACTGGTTGTCAGACTTTCGGGCTTCTGACGACCCGTAACGACTGCCAAAGATCCACGAACATATCATGCCATTCATAAATGAATTTTATTTTCCTCTTAGGAAAGTTACACTATACAACAACGTCGAAGAACAACGTAGTTAAAAACCGTGAAGTAATTAGTAGTGTTGTAGCTAAAACGAGGCGGTGTAATTGGTTACCCTTCTCGATTTATATTCATAAGCCCGGCCACCTCTATCAACGTGTAGATTGGATACAGCAAACACCGCTACTCAGGTCCCTGTCTACGTTCAATGTAGTTGGTTTAAACTTTAGTGCCTATGTAGCAGGAGGAATTAATTTAGTTATCTTAAAATCATACTAATATTATGAACGCAAAAGTTTGTTTGGATGGATGGATGGATGTTTGTTACTCTTTCACGCAAAAATTACTAAATAGATTTCGATGAAATTTGGCACACAAATAGTTTATATAACCAGGTTTTAGGAATTGAATTAAAATGAAAGATGAGTTTAAATTAAAACTTTAACAATGGAAATCTTTTTAATCAAAAATAGTTACAAAGCACAAAGTTATTAAGTGAACAATATGGGAATCAATAGTAAAGCGCGCGCCGCCGGGTTCGGGGGAATGAGCCCGTGGTTACAATGCGCGTCGTCTTATAAGGACTCGATCACGTCATACTCCGGGCTGGCCGGAGGGGTATAGGTCGGGGATGCAGCTAACACGGCCTCTCCTGACGTGCCGGCGTCCTCGCAGGCCTCGCCAACCTTCGGAGCCTCTTCAGCGGGAGCTACCTCCAACTCGCCATTTCTGGGTGTTGCCGACGAGGTGCTCGGCTGAGGACTTACTTCATCTTCCTCGTCATCAGAACCTGCACGTTTAAAATCAAGAGTGAGCATCTAAATGTTAGATATGACAGCAGATTACTGATGATTGTTGTAATGAGCTACAAATGAATTTATTCGATCAAATGCTAATCAAACGTGAATTGTTTCTTAATACTCGTTTAGGTAAAGTCTAAATACACCTTGATAACGAGCATCTACTCGCTGTACGTAACACATTTGCCATTAGAACTCAAAACCCAACAAGGTCATCAATGAGCTCACTTGCCATACGAACTCAAAACCCAACAAGGTCATCAATGAGCTCACTTGCCATACGAACTCAAAACCCAACAAGGTCATCAATGAGCTCACTTGCCATACGAACTCAAAACCCAACAAGGTCATCAATGAGCTCTATTGCCAGAATACCAACCAAAACCTTATGCTGCAGCAATGGGCTTACATGGTATAGGCAAAGCGTGTCCTCAGGATTTACACAGTACTTTGCCAGTCTCGCCCCGACTGTCATAGAGACACGGGTACTTTCTGGGTCACGACCGTTACCTATTGGTAGGAGCATCGCTAAAGACGTAGGCTGAACTACAGCTACACTTGGCAAAGCTTGTCCTCAGGATTTACACAAGTACTTTCCCAGTCACGCCCCGAATGTCATAAAGACACGGGTACTTTCTAGGTCACGACTGTTACCCATTTGGTAGGACCAACGCTAAAGGCGTAGGCTAAATACAGCTACAGTAATCACTCGTTATTTTGGTGACTTTTCATGTCTCAAAAACCTAAATTTATTTATTTAAAAGAAAGATAAATCAATCATTCAATTAAGTTCTTAGAAACGTAATCTTGAATCAAATATACTAAACAAACAAATGAATAGCTCAGTTCATAAGCTTAACAAAGGTTTTACACAAGTGGAGTTTGTTTAGTTAATTGTGAAATACGAACAGCATGCTTCACAATAATTAACCGACTCAAGTTCACATCGACGCTTGCCATAAAGCGATAAGTGCCGCAAGCCCGTGCGTCATCGACTCGTCGTATAACGCTATAAGCTGAGTTTCTTATAACAATTGTAAGTCTGTTTAGCATAACTACAATCGTTTATTAGTGAACGATTTATTTTGTTAATGTCAACAAATGGACAAAAACGTACCTGTGACAAAAGTGGATGGAAAAATTAACACATGAACAGTACTTTTTGTTTTACACTCGAACTTACATTCGAAGAATGCAGCACAGCACTCGGCTGCTCGATACCCCAAACAAACTTAACGTCTTTAAGCGTTAGGGCTGCTATAGGCGCTTTCAAAGTGACATACTGCGGGATGTACCGTCTAAAATACCCGGCAAGGCCGAGTAATTGACGCACTTGTTTAATTGTGTTTGGCGTCGGCGATTTCGTTAAGGCTTCTATTTTATGAGTGCTCGGCCTAACCTGACCATTGCTAATGGTTCTCCCAAGGTACTCCACCTCTGTTGTAAGGAAAAAGCATTTCCGCAGATTAATTGAAAAACCGGACTTTGTTAACGTTTCTAATACTGAATCGAGCAAGGTTAGTCCCTCTTCAACAGTATCACTTAGCAATAAAACGTCATCTATGTAAACAAGTACTTTTCCTGATTCGATGAACGACTTGAGGGTTTCGCAAATAATTCGTTGATACACTATGGGTGCATTCGCAAGTCCAAAAGGCATCTTGAGATACTCAAAGTGACCCTCTGGAGTCACGAAGGCAGTTTTATCAATAGAATCGTCACTAATTTTGATTTGATGGAACCCGGTTAACATATCTAGTGCTGTAAAATATTTACATTTACCCAATCTATCTATGTGGTCCTCTATAAGAGGCAATGGGTACCGTTCTTTTACTGTAATACTGTTTAAGCCGCGATAATCAACGACCATCCTATTGGTGCCGTCCTTCTTCTTCACCAGAAGAATTGGGCTTGCGTATGATGATTCCGAATTGCGTATTACGCCTTTGTCCTTGAGATCGTTAACAATTTCGCGCACACACAGCTTCTCGTCGTGAGACAACTTGTAAGGGCGATAATTAACAGGGGTCTCGGTTGTTACGCGAATTTTCATTTCACCGGTATTTACAGTGCTTGCGGCGGTACCACTAAGAAAATGTTCCGAATATTTATTTAAAACACTTTCGAGACGCAGTTTATCATGACCCTGTAAGGGCGTATTAATAGATTCAAAAGTCTGTGAACTTGAAACCGTAATATTGTTTACATAAGCACGGTCGGCGCAGATACGCTGGCAATCGCTGGTACGAATGTATGAAATACCACTGCGATTCAAAACATCGGTACCTATTATCACGGGTGTACTCAAACAACCACGGGGTACTACATGAAAGTCTACTTCCAAGGTTAAATTGTCGAACTCGATAGGCAAAGTGACGTAGCTATCTGATCTTAACTCATGACCCCCTATTCCGCGCAACATCTGAGCATCAGGGTTTCGGCGGCAAGAAAAATGTTTAAGAAGTTCGTTAGATATGAGAGATACAGACGAGCCGCTGTCAATTAATACGTCCGTAGGTACGCCACACAGAATTGCGGATGTCACGTCACGGCTTGCCGTATCTCCTTCAATTTCACGACAAAAATTGACATTGGATTTATTGCGCGATTCCGATCGCTGTTTAGCAAAACACTTTTCTTCCGTATGCCCCATTTTTTTACAAAAGTTGCACTTAGAGTTTTTCGTGTTCGGGAGATTTGATTTAGCACTCTGACTATCGCTTGCGACTCTAGAACTCGAAGTACTATTACTCGTTTTAGGACGTTTGGGACACGCGTTGCTTTTACTGAAATGACCAGGAGCGCCGCACGAAAAACACTTCACAGATTTTTTATCAAAGCTTTTTGTAGCACTACGGCTCCTATTAGAATCTGCATCAATATTGTTTTTGTTCATATTTGGAGTGGTTTTACTAGGCATGACATAAATAGATAAAAATTCAACAATAGTTTCGGTAGTTAATTGTGCATTCATAGCTGCAGCACGGATCTGAGGATCCTTAATTAATACCGCGCACAATGATTGCACACAAAAGTTCATTACTTAGTCCTTTAATGATACGCAATCGTAACAAGGATTTGCGCGCGTATTCCGCGTATGTTGAATATTTATCGGACTCAGTGCACATGACGTCATACAGGACATTAGCGGCATCGACACGTCGTGGACAGAGTGATTTTAATTGTAATTTAAAAGTAGACCAAGTACGATCCGTTTCGGTCCAATCGCGTAACCAAGAGTGAGATTCAGCCTTCAGGCACAAACCGATACGGGCCAGACACTCTTTATTGTCCCATCTATTTTGTGATTTAGCGCGGTCAACTTCATCACACCATGCAGTGACGTCATGAACATTAGGGTCGAAATCAGAGACGTAATAATGGTTTGATCTCACCGGGTTTAAGCTCCTTAGCGCATCGATAAGACGCTCTGTGACGTCCCCTGCAGCCGACGTTGAAGGCGAAGGCGGCAGCGACAGCGCCGTCGACGGCGCCAGTGGCGTCGGGATAGTGACAGCAGGAGAGCTGGCCATGCGCAAAGCCTTTTCATGTGGCTCGGGCACGGACGGGCTGGTCGTGCCGGTGATGGCAGGACGCGGCTGCTGCTCCACGCTCGATCGTGGTTCTGAAATTGAATGACGCTCCAAGGCAGAGACCCTATTAAGTATTGCGTCCAAGGTAATACTAAGATGAGTTAGGTCGGGCGGCGGTGGCGTGCACTCACGTTTACGTCTTTTTCTGGGGCCGGTATTATTCGACATTTTTTATTTATTTAAGTTAGTGGGAAAACGAGAGTCGTATCCCACTTCTGATTTTAGGAATTGAATTAAAATGAAAGAATATTCATGAGTTTAAATTAAAACTTTAACAATGGAAATCTTTTTAATCAAAAATAGTTACAAAGCACAAAGTTATTAAGTGAACAATATGGGAATCAATAGTAAAGCGCGCGCCGCCGGGTTCGGGGGAATGAGCCCGTGGTTACAATGCGCGTCGTCTTATAAGGACTCGATCACGTCATACTCCGGGCTGGCCGGAGGGGTATAGGTCGGGGATGCAGCTAACACAGGATTAATACATAGGATACTTTTTATTCCGATATTTCTACGGGATTTAAACTCAAGCGGGTGAAACCGCGGGGTGCAACTAGTTTTTACATAATTTGCCTTAAAATAATAATAGTTCGAGCTGTTTGTGGTTGAAACTCTAGGGGTCCGAGTGCCCATTTAGTTTTTCGAGACATTGGCAAATGGTCATGTGAAGAGTCGCGGCGGTCGACTCTTCACGTGACCAGAGGGGTTTTGTTTTTTTTTTCAGGATTGGAAATCATCAAATCACTCCTCCCACTCTGGGTGGAGCAGAAGGGAGTGTCAGACTTTTACTGACTAAAACCCACGCGTGTTCCTTCCTTAGCCCTTTATGTTCCAGGGCAGCGGTAACCCTTTCGGACGATCCCGCTACCCTGGCAGACTTCGGTCCTATCGGGCCCCATCAATCGTGCTGACATCTCTTTGAGGCGCGCGTGGAACACATACGCGCCGTCCGGCACGGGCCTGGTCCTGATCGGGCGGTGAGCTACCCATTACTCTCCGCCCGCAGGCCCGCGCCTACGGTGGCCGGGAGTCGTCACATGGCTCCCGACGCCCGGAGCGTCTCCCGCGGCGGCTGAGGCGTGAGGTCATGTGAAGAGTCGCGGCGGTCGACTCTTCACGTGACCAGAGGGTTGACCTATTTTTTCGCCAAAGAATCAGCATTGCCATACAACGTGGGAACACTACCACCCTTTGGGGCTCTTGTCCCGCTGATTTTTTGTTACCCTATGATTCTTTCTTTTTTTATATACCTACTTGTACATATTATTATTTAAGGAGGAATTTAGGTATCTTGTGTAATTCGTAATTTCTGAAACGGCCGTAATTATATTATTTGTTATTAATATTGCTGTACTCGTATTCCCTTTTGAAGGTGATGGCAAAATAATAAGCATAAGTATGCTTTACTTTAATTTAATTTGACACTATCGAGTAAGTACTGTACTTACTCGATAGTGTCAAATTAAATTAAGTATAATATGTCATTCAAACCGTGGGGTTTGTGGCTAAATAATAACAGCCGCACAGGTCGATCGGTCAGGTTAAGCTACGCTTCCCACGGTTGGTCTGTGGATAGGTGACCATCTTTACATACCGAGACCCCTCCGTGCCTCGGAAAGCACGTTAAGCCGTTGGTCCCGGCTGTCATTCGTGGATCTTTGATAGTCGTTACGGGAAGTCAGAAGCCCGAAAGTGTGACAACCAGTCTTTCCAAGGGGTATCGTATTACCCAGTAACTGGGTTGTGGAGGTCAGATAAGCAGTCGCTCCATGTAATACTGGTATTCAGCTGCATCCGGTTAGACTGGAAGCCGACCCCAACATAGTTGGGAAAAGGCTAGGCAGATGATGATGTCATTCAAACCTGATCTAAAAGTAAGTCTTATAGGTCCTATTAGGTGTGGTTTGAATTTGGAATCTTAACAAATAAATCGTATAAAAACTTTAAAAAATACATATTTAGAACATCGAATTGTTTTTTATTACCTCCAAGGTGTGAAAATTTGATTATTCTCCTCGGGGATAAAGGTGTCCTTGTCTTGGGTGAGTTACAAACTGGGGCAGTGACATTAGACATTGTTTTATCCCCTTAGTAAATAATCTAATAATACGTTCTCCGAAAGGCGTACGTTATCTCATTGAAAACCCATTATGAAGTTGAAAATGTTTTTAGGGGGCCGTTGTATTAGGTGGACTGTCAGCCTGCTTTTCAATCTGTCATATAAATAAATCTTATCGTTATAATGTGAATTGACAACCAAGAAAAAAATACACCTTTTTAATTAGAAGGTGTATTTTTGTTTGCTTTTCTCGTAATTCCAATAAACGCGTTTTTTCTTTCTTTCTTTATCAATAATAATTACTTTCGCAATAATAATTTATCCTCGTATTGGTTTTGTGGGCTGGTGTAAATACAGGGTGGCAGGGACATCGACGCGCAAACCGTAACCATGGATTCAGCATAAGAGTTTAGACCCCATCATAGCTTCGAAATTTTTCGTCGGTTATTAAAAAAAAATATTGCTGTTCCATACGTTTTGACCGCGTAGGTATTGCACTTTTATATGAAACAGAAGATTTTTTTTTGATAATCGACGAAATATTTCTACGCTATGGGGTCTAAACTCATGTGCTGAATCCATGGTTACAGTTTGCGCGTCGATGTACCTGCCACCCTGTATAGGTAAGTTCATATTCCATCATTTCCATCTGTGACAAGGATCGTAGCAACCAAGCACTGTACAGCAAAATGCAACATTATAGCACTCTAGTCGAGATGGCGTTCTCAAAATATACGCCACATCAAATTTTATGACCTGCATTTATAGCACGAATATAACGCCTGAAGCAGGTGATGTGCTCTCTATTTATTTATTTATATTTTCATTTTATGTTTAGTTAGGCATTATTTATTTATTTTATTATATATGAACACACAGTAAAATGGATACAGATACGACATATTATTATTATGGTACTACCCGCATAAGTTTCGATCCCGTGGGAATATCGGGATAAAAAGTATCCTATATCTTAATCCGGGTTATACACCATCTGTTTGCCAAACATCCAAATCCGTTCAGTAGTTTTTGCGTGAAAGAGTAACAAACCTCCATCCATCCATCCATACAAACTTTCACGTTTATAATATTAGTAGGATTGGGATTTTGCGTTACGAATTTCTCGGTAGCATCATGGAGGTTGTATTTGGGCACAGTTTTTGGCAATGAATTTGCCTCTATTACGTGGAACTTAAACATAACTGGCGGTATGTGGGTTTTATTTACACCTTTGTGGTTTCAACCACAAAGGTGTAAATAAAACCCACATACCGCATACATTATTTATTTCTTATTTTTTTCCTATGTTTGGTTTGCAATACTTGGAGTATTGCAAACCAAACATAAGAAAAAAATAAGAAATAAAAAATGTTTATTCCGCACAAAGTTCATACAACCCGAATCTCTTCAAGGCGAGAGTGAATAGGCTTCTTCTGGGCAAGCTCGTTCCACCGTAGATCTCATCCCTGCCTCTGGGCTGGATTGAGGTCAAGAGTGAGCCCATTGTCAATAAAAAAAAAACAAACAAGACGCACATTATAGAATACACATAAAAAATACAAAGCGGCCAAAAGCCTAGCATTCGACTGTAAAACAAAAAAAAAAAAAAACAAACAATACAGTCAAATGGACGACCTTCTTTTTTTGAAAACCGCAAACTGTCTTCTTTTTGACATAAATGCCTATTGTCTCTTCATTCAAACTCCGTCAGTGCTCGATGCAGTGGTAAATAACATTCGGATGTAGCGCTCAAGTTGTATTCAAATATTTGCACAGAGCCACACTATTTGCCTCACCCAACAGCCTTGTGTTACGAACCCACTCGTCTGCTTGTAATTTGTACTTAGACAAATAAGTGAAAATGAGTTGTAGTATTATATCGATAGTGCACCGTTATTAACTCTTAATTTTAAGAAGTTATTTATATTCATTGTTCAATGCTGTGATAATTATCAAGGTACAAGGTAGGGAAAGTGGCAACGCAACAGTTTTTCCGAGGTTATACATTCAACCAAAATAAAAACCGTTTTAAGGGGCATTGAAGATTTTTATATGGAGCCTGGCATACCTACCTGTCCGCCATTTTATTTTGAAAATAGTGGCCACGCATGAAATCTATATAAATCGATAGCTGGCATCAATGCACACAGAAAACCCCTTTCAGAGCCTTTAAAAAAAAAGAAGAGCGGTATTAGAATTCCTTGTTCAAACTGTCAGTCAGTTGCATGCAGCGTTCATTGAAAGGCTCTTGACGGACAAGAGGAATTCATTTCAATAAGCGTTTCAATGACTCATTTCACTCTCTTTTCACCACCACCAAAACAAATTACTTCACAAAACATTGTGGGCAACAGAGTTCTCCAAAATAGCCCCAAAATCCAATTCAAATGTTTTACAAACCCTTTTTTATGGCGGGTCTTATCATAGGGTCAAACTCTAACCAAATTGAAGACCCAATACCCTGTAATCGACTCAGAGAAACCACAGCCTACGCAAACATTAAACAAAAACAGTTGACAGACAAATGGTTTTAAGTAAAAACGGGTTTAGTCAAACAATTCGGAGAATATATCTTCTTTGGTTGTGTCATATATACTTCCAGAATACATTATTGAAGGGATGGTGAAATCCGCGTCAAAATCCATCGTAGAGTTTAAAAGAACAACGTGGTCACACAGACAAATACGAAAAGCGACTTTAATTTATAATAATACTAGCAGCGCCCCGCGGTTTCACTCGCATGTGAGTCTTTCCCGTGGGAATATCGGGATATAATACATATATCCCGAATAACAAATAGGATACTCTCTTTGTGTTATTCTGATGTATAAGCTATACGAGTATTACTGAAAAGTTTCATCGAAATCCGATCAGTAGTTTTTGCGTGAAAGAGTGACAAACCCCACCATCCATCTATTCGTCCTCACAAACTTTCACGTTTATAATATTAAGTATATGTATATAGAAGTAGGTAGTAGATTAGCAGCCAACAATGAACAAATTCAACTCTAGGCAAAACGAGTCTTTCAGGACAAACGTTAAGTATTAACTCAAACGTGTCAGATTTAAACGCCCTACACATTAGTAGCAGCATTCACTATTTCACGCGAACTCCGCACAAAGTGAAGAACTTATGCAGTCACAAGAAATTCTACCGCTTGCAAATTATGAACTCGACAAGCATGCAAATATTATGTTCGTGTATTCATGCATACTTTGCAACATTCAACACTTGCTTATTTGTTTTAATTTAAAACATGGAGGGGTAAAATTAATAACTGCTAGTTTCAAACCATGGAGTAGGACAAAAATGGAGTGCTGAGATGGATTAAAGTAGTTTAGGTATGGTGGAGGAGATTACCTGTGTTTGTAATTTAACTAAAATTTTAATGTTGAAATTGAATTCTAATTCCAGTAAGACTGAATAACACTGTAAACTTTTCCTTTTGATTTGGATGTATGTAATGTGTGTAAAACATTCAGCCATACCTTTTACTACACCTGTTAATCAAAGCGAATCAATTTGGTAAATCCTGAGCAAAGGTCAAACCTCTGGGAAGTTTTTCTACCTTTTGCTGTCCATCCATGATTTTATTTTATTAATTAGATTTTAGGCAAAAGTTAAAAACAATACTCTACTTAATGCCTAAGGTATTTTGTACCAATCAACCTTATGGTGGTGCCGAGACGTAACATGGCAGGTGTAACATGTGGCTGCATAGCTTATTCGGAACATACATGTAACCAAAAATAATCAGGAGAAATAACAATCGGTAGAGGAGAAAACGACGATACAGTATACAGTCCAAACAAGAATAGAATAGCATTCACTAATACTAATACTCTTTAATTATGTACAACATATAAATTACAGATACAGAAATTTTACAAAGGGTGACAAAGGGGGTTGTAGCTAAGTAATAACAGCAGCACGGGTCGATCGAAGGTTAAGCTACGTTTGCCGCGGTTGGTCCGTGGATGGGTGACCATCTTTACATATCAATACCCCTTCGTGCCTCGGAAAACACGTTAAGCCGTTGGTCCCGGCTGTCATTCGTAGATCTCCCGGCTGGCAGTCGTTATGGGTCGTCAAAAGCCCGAAAGTCTGCCAACCAGTCTTACTAAGGGGTATCGTATTACCCAGTGACTGGATTGTGGAGGTCAGATAGGCAGTCGCTTCATATAAAATACTGGTATTCAGCTGCATCCCGTGAATCTGGAAGCTGACTCAAACATAGTTGGGAAAAGGCTAGGCAGATAACAAAAGGTGACGCAATGGGCGTTCTTATCGTTAAGAGCGATCTTCACACACACAACAATAAGTTTTGCGTTTTCCATTTACTTATTACTCTTTGTTACTCTAAATCAACCGTGAGACGCTTGTACGAAATGTCAGATTAAATTAGCGTGTGTCTCACTACTTAAGTAAACATTTTGTTAGTTAAAAGGAACTTGCTTGTTTGTTGACTTTCGTGTTGGTTTTGACACGTTCTCTTCGTAGGTAAATAGAAGCATTTTTTTACTAAACTATGTCTTGTATAAAGGGTGGCAGGGACATCGAAGCGCAACCTGTTACCAAGGATCCTGTAGATGATTTTGAACCTTTCAACGTTTACCATTACCAATAATTCCAACGCAGAGTGCGTTGAAATTATTCGTGGGTTATTAAAAAAAATGCTGTTCCATACATTTACGCTCCGGGCGTCGGGAGCCGCGTGACGACTCCCGGCCACCGTAGGCGCGGGCCTGCGGGCGGAGAGTAATGGGTAGCTCTCCGTCCGATCAGGACTAGGCCCGTGCCGGACGGCGTGTACGTGTTCCACGCGCGCCTCAAAGAGATGTCAGCAAAAGCGACGGGGCCCCATAGGGCCGAAGCCTGCCAGGGTAGCGGGAACATCCGAAAGGGTTTACCGCTGCCCTGGAACATAAAGGGCTAAGGAAGGAACACGGGTGGGTTTTAGTCAGTAAGAGTCTGACACTCCCTCCTGCTCCACCCAGAGCGGGAGGAGTCATTTGATGATTTCCCATCCTCAAAAAAAAAAAAAAAAAAAACATTTCGACAGCGTAGGTAGGTATTGCACTTTTCTCTGAAACAACAGATTTGTTTTTTGATAACCGACAATTCTCGATTCAAATTCAAACTAAAGTAAATTGATAGGCAAGTTAGATAAAGCAACTCTTCTGAAAAAGACTATAATGTAGAGTGTGTTGATGTCTGTTTCATATTCATAATCAGCCTACCCACTGCTGGAACACAAGCTACCTCTCTATGAGAGGCAGTGGGCCATAATCCACCACGCAGGCCCAATGTGGGATTGATGTCACATGTCTTCGAATTTTTGGTTATAAGACATGCGTTTCCTTGCGATGTTTTCCTTCACCGTTTTGAGAGCAGTGGTAATGAAATAAAATACACAAAATAAAGTGCCTGTCTAGGTTCGAACTCACGACCTAAACTCGTAAGTTGAAGCCGTTACCATTGGACCACCATTGCTCTTAGGATTATGCCAGCGGGATGTTATGTCTTGGAAAACCTTTTCATATAGAAAGATAATCCTTATCTATAATGCTTTATGATAGCCGAAAAACTAAATTCATTCCTCATATTCAAATATTCATTTGACGGCCACGTCTCCGTTCCAAAATACCCACTAAACTAAACGACCCACTGGGCTACCACCGCTCTTGCTTCATATTTATTAATCATTGTTATCTCTAATGCATTTGATGTAAACTGGCTCCAAAGAAAGTTGCACCATATCATAATACTCTATCATCATATTCAGCATGGAGGTAACAACGCCACCGCACTGTAATTCATCTTCATTTATTCCGTGTCATTTCTTAACTTTGATATTTTATCCCTTCCCTCACTTTTTACCTCACAAGCTCTTTTACACCAATGATTAATATCCATACTTCTGATATTTTATCAGGTTCCCGTCGTGAAAGTACGTGACAGCTTTCTCTTATGGTGTCGTGCAACTCTAGATGGATTTATGGCAGATGTCTCAGTAAAGTGTGTTTTTTTTACTCGTCCCTTTTGTAAACAAACATGGCATGGCAAAAAGCGATTTGATTCATGTTTTGTTACGTATTTTTGTGGTGTACAATAAAGTATAACAAATAAATGGCGGACTGAAATTACGATTTTAAGAAAAGTTGTGTTTATAGTTATTTGATTTGAAGCAGTTTTTATTGTTATTTACAATTATCATATGTGTTGTTTACAAAGATCTAGATAAAGATCTTTAAATAGTGTGTTTGATGCGAAAACTCGTCGTTTTCGTTCCGTGTTTGTTTACAAAATTATACATGACAAATAAAATGCACTGTACGCGATCGTTGGTTCGTCAATGTAATTTGAAACTGAATACTTGTTAGGGCTGACAGCCGATCTTTTCTTGAATACAGTAATTAATTCATTGTCATTTAATGGTCAACGATAGAAGAATTTATTCCTCTGAAACCAAACGCGCGCGAGCCAAGCGAGTGGTGTCACGGCTGCGGCCGGCGAACGCTACATCCGAGTTGGTGGCAGTTACTAAGCTATTTAATGTTTTTGAGAACCCAAAATGGAAATTATTCGGGGTTCAAAAAAGAGGCGCGATCATTATATTACAGTATTCAATAATATTTTTAGGAACGCAAAATCGGAATTATTAGAGGTTCGATTTAACATACTTCTTAAAAAAAAAATTAGGATGGAGTCATATTCAGTTTATCATACGAATATAATATAATGAAAATAAAAGAGAGTACAAAATAAAATAATCTTAGGAACGTTTAAAATTTTATTTATTTTTATTGTAAAGCTACGAGCACGTAGAGAATAAATTCAGAAAATGTTGTTGGTAGATTCATTCACTACAATTCGATTTAATGTTGCAATTTCTTATTTTTAAAGAAATATGTGAAATGAAAATAGAAAATAGTGAATTGTTCGTGTGCAGAGGGAAAAAATTGTAGAAAAGTAAATATTTTCAAAATGAAAAATCATTAAGTGATTTTTCTGCAATCACTTACTAAAAGTAATAAATTTTATTATTATTGTGAGTGAACATTTTGGTATTACATTACTTTCCTTTGTTGAATTATTATGTGATTAAGCGATTACTTAGGTACACTAGGATAATAGATACTCATTACATTGCTGATAATCCTAAGTAAACGCGTTAGATCTTTTAATTTTGACGACACGGGTGGCGCAGTAGCTGAGCGATCGACTGCTGCACTGCGTGTCGTGGGTTCGATTCCCGAACGGAACAAATATTTGTATTACCTACAGGTAGTTGTTCAGGGTCTGGCTTTTTGTGTATGTGAGTTTAAATGTTTGTAAACGCACCTACGATACAGGAGAAATTCCTAGAGTAGGGCAACGTTTAAAAAGAAAAAGAAAAATACATTTATTTGTTTTCAGTTTCGAAGTATACCACGTCATCATAATCATAATTATTTAAGCCCGGAATCACCCAAAGCTGGGTATAGGCTTCACTTTTCTCCTGCCATACTTCCCGATCCCGTGCATTCCTCATCCAGCGGTTTCTCGCGACTTTGCCGATATCATCACCCCAAAACGCTTTTAGATAACGTCATCATAATACGAAAAAAACAATGGAAACAAATTTTAATTTTCATTCAAAATTATTAATATAAACAAAATATCTCGCTACTACTTTTCATATTGCTCGTTAACAAACACTAAATTAACTAATATAAATCAATTGAAATAATTACATCCAATAATGAAACTTTATCCTATTAATTTCGAACATAATCATTTAAAATAACTGCACATTAAACAAATGATACAAATAAATCGTAGCTCATTTGTTTATCGACTAGGACCTACAGAATAGTAGGTAGATGCAGAAGGTCAGGTCCATACAAAGAGATTTAAATACTATAGAGAGGCTTTCGTAAGAAATGTCATGTCTCAGAGACGCCACCTAGCGTAAATTAGCAATACCAATATAATGGCCGAGAATTAGGCCGGATTTACATTACTGTGTTGTGTCGCCCTCTGACGCAGTTTTAGCCAATCAAAACTCATTGTGATTTGACGTCGTCCTGATCAGATACGTTTGATTGGTGCATTCCCCGTCACGACACAACACAACACAGTAAGGTACCGGTGGCTTTAGGCACATATTCCAACGCCGACGCGGAAGCGACTAGCTAACAAACGAATTTCTCGCTCGCAAGAAACGTACAAAAGATTGTAGGTCCCGTGGAAATAAAAGAGACACACATATTAATAGATGATCGCTGGCTGTTCACACTGCCGGCGCCGGCGAGTACGTTTTTGTCGCAGCGACAAGAGTTATCAAAGTCTCTCAGCGAAGCTCACTTGGAAATCTTGCGGATATACTCTCGCTTTACGCATACCAGTGAGTAATCCCTCCTCGTCATCGTGCACACGCTGCTCGCCCACAATTGGTAAAAACATAAAGCCGATTTTTTTGGTTTTTACTTATTGTGGTTTAGTAATTTTATGTTAGTTAGTCTTCTAATTATATAATTAATGGATACAAAACATTGTAAAAAAAACTTGAGAGGTGTCAAGGGACACCCGGATGGAACGAAGTGTAACTGGCTTGCTTTCTATAAGAGAGAGAGAGACAGACAGAGAAACACGCGCCCGCCGCACGGCTTACAACTATAGCAAAAAGGGTCTTTCGCAACGTGCGTTATGGAACTTCGTTCCAATATTTTGAAAGAGTAACGGTGGAGTTTCTTGGCCATTCTTCTCCATACGCAACTACCTTTGGACACTAGAATCAATACTATTTTTTATTATAAATGTTGACTTTTAAAAGCGCCTTTTATGGAATAAAAGTTTTGAGTTTGACTCTATGGAGCCGACCTTCTGTACTATTTATTTTGTGCCTACCTGGAGTGCCAGTTGCGTTGTCACTATTCATTATCTCTAATCTGATTAATACTGATTATTTCGCGCTGCGAAATTGTTAAAGGATTAATTGTTTTTAATGAAATAGTGTCCACATAGTTTTGTTTTAAGTTTTTTTATTAACAGACCTAATTATATATTGATCCATCTATTATAGGTAATTATTATTATATTGATCAATAGGACATAAAATTATGGATAGAAATAGGCAACATTATTTATCTATACAGGGCCAAATTAAATTTGCTAGCAAAACTTTGCTAGCAAGACGTGACGTGACGGCTGCGATAACGGTTTTAGATATCCCATCACGTAGTGAAACTACAAACGGGACGGGTTCGATAACGGTTTTAGATATCCCATCACGTAGTGAAACTCTGCAGACGGGATGGGTTCGATAACGGTTTTAGATATCCCATCACGTAGTGAAACTCTGCAGACTTTATGGGTTCGATAACGGTTTAGATATCCCATCACGTAGTGAAACTCTGCAGACTTTATGGGTTCGATAACGGTTTTAGATATCCCATCACGTAGTGAAACTCTGCAGACTTTACGGGTTCGATAACGGTTTTAGATATCCCATCACGTAGTGAAACTCTGCAGACTTTATGGGTTCGATAACGGTTTTAGATATCCCATCACGTAGTGAAACTCTGCAGACTTTATGGGTTCGATAACGGTTTTAGATATCCCATCACGTAGTGAAACTCTGCAAACGGGATGGGTTCGATAACGGTTTTAGATATCCCATCACGTAGTGAAACTCTGCAGACTTTATGGGTTCGATAACGGTTTTAGATATCCCATCACGTAGTGAAACTCTGCAGACTTTATGGGTTCGATAACGGTTTTAGATATCCCATCACGTAGTGAAACTCTGCAAACGGGATGGGTTCGATAACGGTTTTAGATATCCCATCACGTAGTGAAACTCTGCAAACGGGATGGGTTCGATAACGGTTTTAGATATCCCATCACGTAGTGAAACTTTGCTGACGGGATGGGTTCGATAACGGTTTTAGATATCCCATCACGTAGTGAAACTCTGCAGACTTTATGGGTTCGATAACGGTTTTAGATATCCCATCACGTAGTGAAACTCTGCAGACTTTATGGGTTCGATAAAGGTTTTAGATATCCCATCATGTAGTGAAACTCTGCAGACTTTATGGGTTCGATAACGGTTTTAGATATCCCATCATGTAGTGAAACTCTGCAGACTTTATGGGTTCGATAACGGTTTTAGATATCCCATCATGTAGTGAAACTCTGCAGACTTTATGGGTTCGATAACGGTTTTAGATATCCCATCATGTAGTGAAACTCTGCAAACGGGATGGGTTCGATAACGGTTTTAGATATCCCATCACGTCTGCGGAGTTTTGCTAGCTACTTTAATTTGACCCTGTATTTCTTTAATAAAATGAATTGCTAAAAACCAATTTGTCCTATGACGAGTAAAAATAACATTCAGAAACCAATTTCTATTCAAACATGAAAAAACAAAACATCTCTTTTCAACATTTCAGCACATTTAGTCTATTTCAACTTTAACCATGAATTTTCAGACAAACATCTGTTACCCCACATAAAAAAGCTTTCTACCCAAGACTCATAACTATTCCCTAGGAAAAATGTTCAGAAACAAAGAACAAACGACGTTCAATGATGTGCTAGGCTTATTAATAATTCTTAGGGTCTGACTAACGGTTTCGCAAAGTGTCGGAGTTTTCGCCACCATGTTGAATTTTGGATTTACGCACTATGCGTAAAACTAATGGTAGGAACCCACCCTGTTTAAGTGATTTGAGAAGAATTTACATTTTGAACTCTGTCTTTGAATAGGTAAAGGCGAGTTTTGGTTGACAATGGAGCGGTTCAGGCTAAGTCATAATTTTATGGAACGTTTGCTAACTTTGTCTGTCTTTTATGTTGAGTTGCTTTGTTGTGAAGTGGCGTGACTTCACCATAAAACATGTTTTTTGGATTTTGTTAAATGTTTCACTTATTTTACTATATAACTGCGTGTAATATTGTATACTACAGTCTGGCCGTCGAGAATGCGTATTTGACACCTGTCAGTGCAACAATTCTACTAGCTAATAAAAATCAAATGTGCAAAGCACTTATTTGTTTGTATGAAATGAACTGAAGGCCAATTCTCGTAATTTAAAACGTTCAAAATCTAATCGCAGTCTCATCTCAGCAACAAACAAATGTCAAAAGCTTGTCAAAATGTAGGGAAATTAGACGTTTTTTTGACAGATTGAGACTGAGATCAGACTGTGAACGTTCTTAAAATTACGAGAATTGCCCCTCAGATGTCAAGACAAGAACGCATTCTCTCGTCGGCCACACTGTAAGCTGTAGTGTCTGATGATCGTTATCTGTGTATCTGACACACATAGGTAGCAGCCATCGTCATTATGGGGATTATTTATTTCTATAGCTATTCTAATAGCCATCTGTTTATATTTATTTAATTAAATGGTGGCGCTGCTGAATAAGAAATAATTTTACAAACTTTTTAGTCCAGCAGTGCGATTCTGTAACCATCTCACCGTGAAAACTTAGGTGCGTGGAGTGAGCTGTTATTCCAAATAATGCTAGGGATTGACACTATTGACAACTCACATCAAGCTCACTTCACTTGAGTTTTCATGGTGAGATTTTTACAGAATCCACCGGCTGTATATTTTTATATTACCTAGTTTCCAATTTCGCAACGTGTCAAAATAAACTGGTGGTCTGTAAGCTCTAAGTATTGTTAATCATATTCATAAGTCATTTAACTAGAATGACTTTCAACTTCTCATTCATTTGAATCGAAATGAAAAGTTGATGAATCATTTTGAATAACGAAAATAAATCATATTTTCAAGCGAGTTTCAAACACTTTCGTTTTAAGGTTTGGACACACTCAGTATTTCTTCGACTGTCGAAACTGTTATGAATTTTTTCAACTGTAGGTATTTTTGCTTCAATTACGTGTTGATTTTACTAGATGGCTGCCTACATAAAATGTCAATTTTTTGGCAACAATTGCAAATAAATGATATTTTATAGGTAAGTACGCAAAATACGCGCATTGTCGTGGAGTTGCGGACACCAACCCGCTGTACCTATTACCTAGGTAAGTAAAGTTATTCGAGCAGTGATGGCCCAATGGTAACAGCCGCGACTTGCGAGTTGTAGGTCGTAAGCTCGAACCCAGACAGGCGTTTTAATTTGTGTAATTTATTTCATTACCCACTGCTCTCAAAAACGGTGAAGGAAAATATCGTGAGGAAACCGGCATGTACTATTACCAACAATTCGAAGACATCTACCAACCCGCATTGGGCCCGCGTGGTGGATTATGGCCCACTCCCTCTCACAGAGAGGAAGACTGTGTTCCAGCAGTGGGAACGTTATGGGTTGATTAAGCTAAAGTTGGTGCTAGCAACAACTGAGTAGGCCGTTATTTATTTCTTGTTTTCTTTCAGTAGAATGAACTTGGTTTACTGGTTAGGTACCTAATAGGTTTCGATGAAATATAACGCTAGAATAAATATCTAGATACCTACACTACTAGCTAGGGACTGGGTCTGTCATTTCACTGTGTCAGCCAATCTAGCAAAAGTGAGGGCTGCCAGACAATATGACCTGCCTGGTTGGAGGGTTCTCAAATTGCGTCAAAAGAATATCATGCCTCGTTTCTCAAGATCTTAAAGATATCAAAATTTTCCAAAACGAATATATCCACAAGATATTCATATTCTTAGTGTGTAAATAAATCATGCATACTCGTACTAGATTTACAGTCAGTAAATCTAAAGAAGTTTACTGAAGACCGGTCTTCAGTAAACTTCTTTAGAATCGCTAGCCCCGTCGCCACGAGTTACTCGCTCAAGTGATCCGCGTCTGGCGACAGCGAATGGGGAGAAAACAAATGAACAAAAGTAGTTTGGACCTTGCTACAAGTCACCGCGACGCGACATTTGAAACATCGTGTTGCAAGTTACATCGCTCTACGTCGTGATTTCGTGAAGCCTAATGGGGTATTTACACTAGGTCGATTTTCGCCTAGCGACTGGTCGCTTACCAAATCGCCTCACACCGAATCGCCACCCCTTTAACACAGGTCGATAAAAATTGCAGATGACTACTTCATCTTGCATCAAAATGTCGACCTTCATGCGGCGGGCGATTGCCTGCGACTGAACATTTTCGCGGTCGATTTTAGTCCCCACCGCATTCGACCTGTCACCGAAAGACAAAAGTGGAAACCTACTCTTTGAAACTAGCAATTTTAGTCACCTGCGGCCAAGCCGAATTGCCATTTAGACAGTCGATTTTCGCCCGCATATGAGTCGCTTTATTATGTTATTTTTTAAATAATATTAATGTTTATTTACCTCTTAGGGACTGGAGTTGGTACAAATTTGTACCGCTTGTGGTACGCATGTGTACCAGAAAGCATAAAAAAAAACAAATAAAATGACTTATGAGCTCATTCTAATTACAAATCGCAAGTGTATCTCAGTCCTTATGCATTGAAGGCATTGACTTGAAGATCCAAAGCTTCGAAATGACAGCGGAATAATAAATTGTATTAAGTTATGATAACGTTTTATTCATCGTCTGAATAAATAAGGAGAATTAGTAGGTAAACTGACAAGGTTTCAAATTGTCAAAGTGTAATAATCTGTTGAAATGTACACAATGATTGTTACTTATGTTATCCTTGAATAACATAACATCACGCTTGTTTTCTCAGAAGAGTTAGACAGGGGTGTACCTAATACATAATAATCTTTTTAACCTTAATGAAGTACTTAAATAAAAACGGCATGAATAAATCAAAAAAGGTTCAATCTTAACCTAGATACGGCAACGCCATAACGGTTGGGTGCGTACGTCCGTCACTTCCTACCCTACCACTTCCAGTTACCTCACATCCGGTACAACACAAAGGGAGCCACCTACCACCTCTTTTATATAAACATATATATTTTTTGTAACCTAGCACCTGGGCGTTATGATAAAACGAGAATAATTAACTGCAGTGCCATCTCACCGTGAAAACTCAGATGAAGTGAGCGTGGAGTGAGCTGTCATTCCAACTAATGCTAGGGATCGACACTATTGACAGCTCACTCATTGACATTTTTACAGAATCGATCGGCTGTTAATGTTTTTAAGAAGATACACTAAAAATAATAATATTATGTATTTAATATACGCAAAGGAATAAGAATGTTGACATTCAAGCTTTTAGGGAATTATACAATGTCTTTTGATAGAATTTGCCATACTTTACGTGTTTGATATTCAAGCTAAGCTGCTGCCCAATGATTTTGCCGATACCCTGCAAACATACATTACAGATAGAATGTTTCGAGTAAGGCACGAGGATGCCTTTTCTGAGTTAAAAATTATTAAAGCTAGCGTGCCACAAGGTAGTGTGCTGGGTCCAGTGCTCTACCTGTTGTACACGTATGATATGCCAGAGCTGGAAAATAATACTATTGCAACCTTCGCTAAGTTTAAGTTCCCTTCAAAATGGTTGGGCTGAATAGTGCTGATCCAAAAGTCATGTTTGTGAATGGGCGCCGTCAGCAGAAACGGGCCATCTTTTAGCTGCCACGGCTTATTTTAATTTCTGAATTGCTTTATCTTTTTTACAACGGATGATATTAACGTGCACGTCTACATCGTTCTCACATGTATAATTTCAACATGAATGATGTAACCAATATTTTGTATCAATTTTAAGATTTAAAAGAGTGTCCATGGAGTTTCTTGCCCGTTATTATCCATAAGTGCCTACTATGCTCTAGAATAAGCAACTAGCTTCATCTTTCCGACTGACCGACCCCTTGACAATTCAGCATACCACTTGACGCGAAACTGCGCTGGAAAGCGTGCGATATAATGAAAAGGCAGGAATAAGACATCCGTTTTTAAACAAAATGTTACGCTTATTTTCTTGTGTGCGTGCCAAAAAAGCCGCCCCTTTTGATCATGTGTGTCGTGTCTATTTCTTTTGTTTTTGTGGAAGTTTTCGGAGCTGGAAAATGTGACGACACTGATCTTGAACAAATATGCAGTGACTAATAAATATATAGTAACGTCAGCGCCTGACGTAAATTGACGTATTTTTAGTAGCCATGTTGTTAATCACGTCTAATCTGTCTATGGAGTGTCTTAGTTTGACAGGACTAAACTAATATTTTATCTTCTGTCCTTTTCTTAATGAAATAGAATGAAAATGATGCACTGAACTTAAATTTAGTTTAGTTTGTGAACAAGGGAATCGGCGCCATTGTCTAACTTAGATAATGTAGCTTCAGAAAGACACACGGCCAACACGCCCCAGAGAACTGAGGACTACCATTCCTCCCATGACAATGACACAGACCGGATCTAAACAGGGAGGAACCACACAGAGGTCACTCACTGTTGGAAAGCCATATCCATTGCCCGTAGGCCGTGACCTTCGACCTATCTGACCTCTACCACCCAGTTACTGGGTAATACGATACCCACCAAGGTAAGTCTGATTGTCAGACTTTTGGGCTTCTGACTACCCGAAACGACTGACAAAGATCCACGAATGACAGCCGGGACCAACGACTTAAACGTGCTTTTCGAGGCTCGGAGGGGTCTCAGTATGTAAAAATGGTCACACATCCACAGACCAACCGCGGCAAGCGTAGCCTAAACTGATCGATCGACCTATGCGGCTGTTATTATTTAGCCACGGACCCCTAATTTACGTACTTATACACTTATACGATAGTATAGTTGGAAAAGGCACCTAGCCTTTTCCAACTATACTATCGTGTAGTATTAGGTGATGATAACATTAGGCTGACATTTCAGAGGCTAACAACAGATACTATATTGCAAGAGCTATCTTCAACCTACCCTTTCGTCAGACAATAGGCATCACTACAATCCATAGAGCTCACTCTCGTGACACCGGTCAGGTGAATGTAGTGCGGCATGTGTGAGCAGTATCCGACACGTTCACGAATGTAACGACGTGTGCTCTGAACTGCTTCGGAGATTTGCGGAGCTAGGAAATTATGGAGAGAGTCGTATGCGTTGTGTTCTTATTTTTAAGCGACTTCAAAAATAGAGGAGGTTCTCAATTCTGTTGATTAAAAAAAAAAAATTGTTGCCTCAGTATGTACTCCATTATTCATAAGGAAAATTCTTTCGACTCGATGCGTTCGATTATATTTTTCTTTTTTTGCGATTTGCAAAATTTTTAATTTGATAGGATTTACTTTCAGATTGGTCCCATAGAAATTTCATCAAAATCGATTCAGTAATTTGGTTTTTAAATCAAAATTACTGCGTAGTTTGCTATCCTATGAATTTTCAGCGACGGCTTAGTGGAATTGTCATGGGCTGTATTGTGGCTATAAGTGCTGTCTCTTTACATAACTAACCAACTTCAAAAAGGAGAAGGTTCTCAATGCGACCAAATTTTTTTTTTATCTAGTCATCGCCATTCATACTCAAAACTCTCCTCACGACATTTTCCTCATTTCTCCGTAACACATGCCCATACCATGACAACCGATTTCCACACAACTTTTCAGTTACCGGTGCCACTTTCAGACTTTCTTCTATCTATTCGTGTAACACCCCACATCCCTCCTACCTACCTATTAGTAAATATGTGACGCATACTTTCCCCAAACTTGTTTTTTTTTGTTTTTGTGGTCTTTCTCTGTGTCATGTTTGCCGCAAATAAACGTATTTTTTTTCTTTCTTTTGAATTGACGTCAATTTTTAGACCAAATCCCGTAAAAAGTTCTGTACATTATTTTTGTAAAGGTGTAACAAATGTATTTGGTAATTTCCGATATCTTTATTTCTCGAGAGATGAAATTTATTAAATAATTAATTATTTTCGTCATGCACATCTGTTTACAAAATTTTATAAGATAATCCTAAGTAGCTTTAAGTAATTATTTTGATTTTGTATTCTTGGAAATAAACTGTATTGTTTATATTCATTAAATTAATATGAATATGCTTTAAAAATGTTATAATTGTGTAATTAAAGTTAAATAACGAGAAATAGTCCATTGTGTTTTCTGCATCGTCATTATACTCGTAAGGGGTGATTTTTCCAACGCCAGATAATTTTATCGGAGGAATAATTTTGAATTTTTGACAGTTCTTCAAACAAAAACTGTCAGACGTCAATTCTATTCCTTGAATAAAAAATATCTGTCGATGGATAAATCAGTCCTAAATACGTCAAAATTTTGCGGTTTTACGTAAAAGATTTAACTATAAAATGGATGTCAGTACATACTATAATTTATAAAACTATTATAATGTATAAAACTAATTCATTTTACTTAGGTAACACAAAATGGAAAACAATCCAACGACTGTAAGTTGTGAATCTAACTATGTATAAGTATCTACCTACTCGTTAGTAAGCATATTAATGTAGATAAGGTAATAGGACTTACTGTATTGTAAGCCGATAAAATCCTTATTCTACACTCATCATCATATCTCGTCATCATCTCTCTTGCTCTTATCTCAATTTCCGGTCAGCAGAACATGTCTTTTTCTTTTAAACTTCTCTATTAAACCAGTGTTCATAATCCTACTCCTACTATAATACAAAAAAAAAAAGTTTGTATGGCTGGATGTTTGTTACTCTTTCACGCAAAAAGTAGGTACTGAACGGATTTAGTTGAAATTTGGCACACAGATGGTTTATAACCAGGATTAACACATAGGATACTTTTTATCCCGATATTCCGACGGGATCGAAACTTATGCGGGTGAAACCGCGGGGCGGAGCTAGTCTCAGATAATTACATTCCATCGCCACTTAATCAGAGAGGTAAGTCCCGTAATTTTTTGAACATTCATAATCTGATCGCAGTCTCAATATGTCAAAAATACCTTTAATTCCCCTACATTTTTGACAAGTTTTTGACATTGATTGTCACTGATGAGATTGTGACTTGAATTTCACCATTTTTTAAGTACGAGAATAGGCCTTCAGTTATCTTGAAATGTATTCAAACTAGATTTTTGAGTGACCATTAGTAACAAAAAGGTCCTAATAAGTTTTTGGTTGCAATCGAATTTGAACTTTGTCAAGTATGACATTCAGTTTGTTTTTCCATAACTTGAAAATTATCTCTCAAAATAATCCCGGAAGTCACCCTTTCTAACCATATCATCTTTCACACACTCCAACCGTCCTAAGCGCCAAACTAGATAGTCATATGGCATAAATCTTACCCACTCTATTCCATAATATTTCGTAGCTCGTGATGTGAATAACCCTAGTACCAAGTGGTGTGAACTGGGTCGGGGGTAATACACAATACTATCGCCGATCTATCGCCGTTAGATCATATCTCTGTGTTAAACGTCTGCCTATTGAAATTCTAAAAGCGTTTCTCTGTAATGAATAGCTTGCAAGGAAGTGGTGGAACATGCAAACTGTGTGGGCAGGTACCTTTACAGGTAGTATAATAATAGTTGGTCTACTTAGGTCACTTAAAGCCACATTAGTCCGACTCCCTCTGGAATCAAGGGCCCTCAAAATCTCAGAGTGGAAATCAAAAGCTGTTTTGATTTGATTGATTTCCACCCTGAGATATTTGGGGGTGTGGGATCAATTAGACTACCAAATCATGCTTAATAGAGAGAAGTGGAAAGAGACAAGGAAGGCCTTTGCACTGTAGTGGGACATTCATAATAATTAGCCTATAATAATTAAATCAAGTAGGTACTAACAACAGTAACATAGCATATAAGCACAATCTGTTACTAACCACTAACAACTTATGGACTTACTTAGGTTTGAATTAAAGATATTTTTTATTTATAATGTTCCCAGTGATGGGACACAGGCCTCCTCTCGATGAGAGGAAGTGGGTAGTAATCCACCACGCGGGCCCAGTGCGGTTGGTAGACGTCACATGTCTTCGAATTTTTGGTTCTAGGACATGGCCGTTTCCTCACGATGTTTTCCTTCACTGTTTTGAGACCAGCGGGATATTACAGGCTTTTAATATAATAATGACAATTGGTTGAAAGTAATAGAAGCCTGCCCTCTGTGTCCCAAAAAAATGCATTCAAAGTGACCTCTGCCCTACCACCGACAACGCCGTGTAAGTGGCAAAGTTTTGGCAAAACAGCATTTAAAATACAGTCGTGCCAGCAACACGAATAAGCAGAAGAACAGAATAGCATATTTAAATTATACATGATGTATACAGGGTGTTATGGACAGCCCTCCACAAAAACACAGGATTGATTCAGCTCCTTATTCTGAATCATATCCCATTGGAAATTTTCTCAGGAAAAAAAAAAATTTTATGCCGTTTTTTCTGCTGATATTCCTTTATTTCAATGTAAAATTACGTTTTCTGTATGCAACACTCCATTTATGTAAATAAAACAGCTGAAAACAGCCTCGCTCAAGCTCGCTGCGCTGCCGTCCGCTACGTGCGTTTTGCCACGGTAACGATACGTTGCGTGTGAGGTAATAAAACAAATCTGGTTTTTTTGATTCCCTTAATGTTCCTGAAAGAATTACATGTACCGGTCATCTTAATATGATGTACTGAAGCCACCCTATCAGTTTGCGGAGGGCTGTCAATAACACCCATTATGAAGCTTACTGTCACAATACACCGGTTATATTTCAGTCAGATAGCAAAGTATCATACGCGTACCTATTGCCGTCAACCGGGCATCTGACCGGGCCGTTACTGAGAAATTCCTAATGTGAACACCTAATAAAAATTTGCCCAACCTAGGCATCTTTCACAGAAAAGAGGCCTTTGTCCCAGCAGTGGGAACAGTATCTATAGGCTGATTATGCTGCAACCTAGGCATCGAACCCAGGGCCCCGATACTTAGAAAATGCGCTATTAACCTAATGAGTCAGACAGTCATTGAAGTAATGTAATCTATCTACATTCAATTTTATTGCAAAGAAATTCATTTGATATCGTTTAAACGTTCTCGATTAAATTGATTCGTCTGACTCCGTTTGCCCATTTAGTAGGTATGTAACATTAGTTTTTGCTTTGTAGTTCAGAAATTCGATTTCAGTAATAAGCATTTCAAAATAAATTAATTTTTCATGTTTTAAGTTTTATCTCAAAACGATGATCAAATGAGTGCGCTGACGTAGCTTTCTAGTTTTTGTTAATACAATTTTTTTTATTAAAAGAACAGAGGGGAAGTTCTCGTATTTTTAAGAACGTTCGCATTATAAGCTCAGTCTCAAACACAGTCAAAAATACAATCAATTAACATACATTTTTGACATTGATTGTCGCCGAGATGAGATTGCGACTAAACCTTCAGATTGAAAAGCAAAATAAGCATCAACCAATTAAATTACTTTGAACAGAACAATGTCATCACTTGAGTTTTACTAAGTGGTGTCGTGACGAACCCCCGAAAAATGCCGAAAATATCTCTTAACAAAAATCCGTAATCTAAGATGGCGGCTGTCCGCACGTTATCTTGCCGCGCCGCTTGGCACATTGTAAGGTTTGGAGTTCTGTGCCTTGGGCCAAGCCGTGTTTCTTCATCACCCTAATTACCTGTCTTATGCATTGTCGTTCACCAACCTGTACAGCTTTTGCACAAACTAGTAATCTCTTACCTTACAAAGTATGATAATGTTACGGAGATAATATTTAAATTAAGCTTTGCAAACGGGAATTTGCCTTTGAATTATAAACTGGAAGAGGGTTTAGCATTGTAAATCTTGTGTTTGTTTTTTCTTTGTTATTTTTTAAGTGTAGGTTGAATGAACTTTAGTATAATAGTGAATGAGGAATGTTGTTAGAGTTAGCATAACATGGCATAATCAATCAATCAAACAGCGTCGTCGTCGTCGTCATCGTTATCAATCATATAACGTTCCCAATGCTGGGACAGAGGCCTCTTCTCAGTGAGAGGCGCTTTACTTATAATTTGAGATTTATTTCAATTCTGTTGGACTTACGCCCATTTTGTCACATCATCCTATACTTACCTACTTATTTTCGACCTCGAAGTTACATTTTTCCAAGCACGTGCATAGCTATTCACAACCGTACGACAAGCTTTACAATCGTATCGAAAATGACACATTTCGATAACCTGGGCGCCTACTCTGAAGTGCAAAGTGCGAATGTTCGGATCGGACCGACACATGGCCGAACCGAATATTATTGAAAAATGCGAAAAAAGTTCGGATCGGCTCTGTTGGGTCGGGACCATAGTCAATATTCGAAAGAGTGTAGTAGTGTAGTATCGGAACCGACGGAACCAAATAGTAACTTCGTAGCAGGAAATGGCCGGACATTCGGCCGATACTACCTCGGAGTAGACCCCCTGATTTTTCTTGCCCCCACAGCAAACAGCTGTCGAAAGAATAGCGATCATCTACATCATTATAATTTTCGAGTTTTGGACTTGTGAACAGGGTCTAGGGTACTCCTACGATAGCATTGATTCGTTGTTCGATACGGCACGGAAGCGAATCGAGTGGTTGTGAATAGCTTTGCTGTTTTTCTTTCAAACTTCATCCAACCTAACATATTCCCGACACGTTTCCTAAAACGAATTCAAAACAATGCATCCAGCAATTCGTTGCTCAAAGTCAACAAATATTTCAAAGAGCAAACTCGATTTGGGATGCATCTAAAATTGTCTACCGAAAACTAGTGGGTAGGGTAGAAAGAGTGAATTTTATGCATTCAAATATGCAGGGAGATGCAATCTGCTGAACGTATCTCTTACAACGTGAAGCCTTGGAACCAGGGGTGTTTAACGTTGAATTTATGTAGTCAATAATAAAAATATCTGGCTAAAAATATGTAGAGTCGTACAGTTATAATAAAGTCTTGATTGATATTCTTTTGCGAAAAACTCATTAAGAGCGTTTACAACGTACTTACGGCATTTCATAATAAAAACTTTCAAGTACTTGTTTTTCGGAATGCATGAACCGATTTTAATGAAAATTCCTACGCATAAGCAGGTTATATAGGTCTAAAAAGTTAATTGAGAACATTTTCATTCATTCAACATTTAAAAAAAAAAATGTATATAAGTAGTTTATCAGCCATCTTGTTACCATAACACAAGCATTAGGTTGCTTAGCTTGGGACTAGATGGCGCTGTGTGAAATGTCCAGGGATATTATTATTATTATTAATTTTCATTTTTTTTGCTTTTTTTTCAACATTTTAATTTTTTTTTCAAAGACATGTCAGCATTAGCTGATGGGGTCCGCTAGGACTGATGGTGACCTTGGCAGGCGCCAGGGTCACCGTGGGGGTTACCGTGGCCCCTGGCACAGGCAACTGAAGGAACACGGGTGAGTTTTGGTCAGTTAAAGTCTGACATGCCCTCAGCTCCGCCCAGAGCTGAAGAAGTTATTTGATGATTTCCACTCAAAAAAAACTCTAGGCTTACACTTAGAAAACATTCCTGAAAGGGAAAAGTAACTGTAACAATATTGTTATATTGCTCGAATAGGTTCAAATATTGCGTGTAGCAACCCTAGCCCTATCGTAGGTACTAGTTCGAAATGGATGGATGCATCTAATGTTTTGCTTTACGTTGGAACGCTGATGGATATTTCCTGTTATTATGCTAATTTTATTCGACTTCTGGTTTGTTAGGAGGATTAAAAGAAAATTCTAATGGAAATTCTCGCTTCGTTACAGATGGTACCCATTAGTAATTTTCCATCTGTGATATAGCTTTTATTTTTTGCCTTAGGGTTACTTTAAACATTTTCTTTATATGTAATAATATTGCACGGTCAAGGAGATGCGATGATGTTAAGCATTTTCAAACAAACTATGAGAGTAAAGGAACAGAGAGTGCACCTGTGTTTACGCACACACTTGTGCACTATAATATCTCCTGCGTACCTGATTAATCTCCGTTGAGATGGCCACCGTGACTGAAATCGATCGGGAGGCTTTTTTTATTTTTTATTATGGAATTGTCATTTTAATTCAAAATGATGGCAATGTCGTAGACAGTACAATAATTAGGTGCACGTGAATATTAACATTAAGGTGCATATTATATTTATACTTCATTATTATTATTTATTCCCACAAGGTGGACAGATGACCTGGTGAAGGCCGCAGGAATCCGCTGGATGTGAGAAGCACAGAACTGGTTGAAGTGGCGGTGCTTATACGGTGGGGGAGGCTTATGTCCAGCAGTGACGTCTTTCAGCTGAAATGATGATGATTATTATTTAAAACTAAACAACTGCAGTGCGATTCTGTAAAAATCTCACCGTAAAAACATAGGTGAAGTGAGCGTGGAATGAGCAGTCATTCCAATTAATGCTAGAGATTGACACTATTGTTTGTAGACGCCTTGGGTTGACCTGTTAAGTCTACAAAATAAATCTAATAAATAAATTACAAATAAATAAATTACTATTGACAGCTCACTCTAAGCTCACTTCACTCAACTTTTCACGGTGAGATATTTACAGAATCGATCGGCCGATAAACTGACTGACTGAAATGATATTTTCATTTACTATTGTACTGACACAGAGAATGCTTACTTTGCATTTTAACTAGAAAACTCACTTATAGTCCGGCCGTTTAGAGAACGCGTTCTTGACACCTGTCAGTGCAACAATACTATTAGCCGATAAAGATCAAATTTGCAAAACACGTATTCGTTTGTATGATACTGCCAGGTGCATTGTACGCATTGTAGTCCTATGTAGTTCAAGACATAAAAATCAACAAGAAATAATCTTTGTTAGGTACTACATAAATAAGAATGTGTTTAAAAAATGTGTGAAGTCCCCGGCACTTGGCTACGATTCTTTGCTACCCGCTGTCTACAAAAGTATTCGTTTCGTAGAGGGTGCTGTAGCAAGTTATTTATTGCCTACGAGTTTAAAATGACTCAGTATAAACCACGTAATTAAAATATGACCCAAATAACGTGCTATGATAATAAAATATGCACCATATTATTAAAATCATAAAATGTTTCTCATTTTACGAAATTTCGAAACAGGATACAGACCGCAAGTAGAACCAAATTTACACGAAAAAGTAAAATTCACAAACCAAATTAAAAATTAACTCACAGTAAAAACTTAAAATGTTGATTTCATTTATGTGGTACGTAACAAAATGATGGCCGCTTCAAATATTGGGTGCGAATGGTGACCGTTTTACATATTATCTACTAGTTGCACCCCGCAGTTTCACCCGCATAAGTTTCGATCCCGTGGGAATATCGGGATAAAAAGTATCCTATATGTTATGTCTGGTTATAAACATCTGTGGGCCAAACATCCAAATCCGTTCAGTTGTTTCAAATGTTTATTTCATCGACTCATGTAAATAACATTGTTAAGTTTGGAGTCACCTTTTAAGCAAAGATTTGCTTGTATTAGGTGGTTCCGCTCCTCCAGCCGATCGATTCTGTAAAAATCTCAGCGTGAAAACTAAGGTGAAGTGAGCTTAGAGTGAGCTGTCAATAGTGTCAATCCCTAGCATTAGTTGGAATGACAGCTCATTCCACGCTCACTTCACCTAAGTTTTCACTGTGAGATGGTAACAGAATCGCACTGCAGTTTACATTAACTATACATATGTGAAAGAAAATAAACAATTGATAATTTAGAAAAGCATGCTAAAAGTTTTTAACAATAAAATTAACAAACATCCATCCATCCTTTAGAATATTAGTAGGAAGTTCTATGTTATGGTTTTGTTTTCCGCACTTATTCCTTCAAATGGTCCATTGTACGTGGGCTGTGGCGGCCGTCGGTGGTTATTCGAACACAACCCACCTCACTCCAAACGTTAATTACGTCTCCTGTCCTGTTGAGAAGAATACATTAATATGTTAGTTGTTCTTTTCAGTCGGTATAATGGGTTAGTCGGTTTTTTGTCCCCTACATACATTATACTCAAATACCGAATCACCATACAATTCGACGAAACGAATGCTAGCTCAATTTTTTTTGCTCTAAATTACAAGAAAATCTTCAACACTGACGTTTTTAAGAATCTACTCACTAGAATTCCGCTGAACCATTTTTGTTAAGTACTTTGTACCTACTTGTTGATAGGCCTACACTGTCCTCAATTATTTTTAAAAGTGTAACCTTAAAACCGTAAATTCTGAAGTTTCATAAGTGCCCATGTAGGCTTATATGAAAGAAAATATTTTCATTTTGATTTGGACATCTGTTTTGATGAATATCATTGCTATTAATATATGTGTGTATGTGTATGTACTTGTTGTCACGCAAATTGATCGGTAGGTTGATTTAGTTAGCTGGATTGAGAAAAATAGATATATTTTAAAGTATGGCTGAGACATTAAGGCCTAATTTGGGAGACACAGAGTGGCGTCCAAGGACTGGAAGACGAGACTTCGGTCGTCCGGCGGTGAGATGGGCAGACGACATTGTTACCATCGCGGACAATACCTGGATGAGGCTGGCACAGGAGCGTGGAAATTGGTATAAGAAAGAGAGGCCTTTGCAGTGGTTGTTGTCGGGCTATGGATGATGACGACGATGATAAGTTTGCAGATTGCAGATACCTGTAACCAACACTAAACGATGAGTCTTTTGACATGGGCGATTCATTGTAACTTCAAATATCTTAGAAAAAACTTTGCTTGCTCCACACTAGGAATTTCTCCTGTATCGTGGGTGCTTTTACAAACATTTAAACTCACATACATAAACAGCCAGACCCGGAACAACTACTTGTAGACCATACAAATATTTGTTCCGTGCGGGAAATCAAACCCGCGACAAGCAGCGCAGCAGTCAATCGCTTAACCACTGCGCCAACCGTGCCGTCAAATATGTACCACATATCTAAGCACAGACCTATTACTAATAATATTATGTAAGGTTAGTTTAAACGAATCGTTAATTTCCTCAGAGATGTAGCGAATGGAACAGTTTCTCACAAAGATACATTACTTTCACCTGGAAGCCTGCATTTTTCTTACAAATTGCTTGAACTCAGCTCTTGGCGCGCTCAAGTTAAATTATCTCTGGAATTATCATCTGATTTTTTTTTACTCTCTGTGCGACGTGAATGGATTCTTTCACGACTGACTATTAATTTAAAAATTAGATACATACCGGACTTTATCATGAATGTGTTTCGGTTGCAGTACGTTTTCATAGGTTTTTCAGAAGGATGTTGGACCAAATAAAATGAGAGCAGCAAATGAAGGTGGAACAGGATCCATCGTTAGTCAATTAAGGCTCACAGGGTGTATCTGCCGAACTCTTCATCATCTGCCTAGCTTTTTCCCAAATAATGTTGGGGTCGGCTTCCGGTCTAACCGGCATTATTATATAACTGCCGAACTATTCTGTAAAAATCTAACTGTGAAAACTTAGGCGAACTTGAACCGAGCTGTCAATACCTTGGCATCAGGCGGAATTCCAGCTCACTTGAAGCTTACTTTACCCAAGTTTTCACGGTGAAATTTTTACAGAATAGACCGGCTGAAGATAGCTTTCGCAGGTGCAGGTGCAGGTGACAGAGCATGCGGTGCAAGATGCGAGGTGAGCCATTGTCTGTGGAGAGAGATCGCATACACACCGGAGGTCTAAGCCTTCCATGAACCCCCACTTGTGGAGGTCGTCCTTGCTGCGGTCTACTTGGGTACGAAGTTTATTTAAGGTTTTCCAAGTAGGCCACGATAACTTATGCCCGGATGAGAGACTCTCTGATGGTTTAATAAAGAGATCAGGGTTGTTCTTTCCAAAGAACACATCTTTCTGTGGAGATGCCTTTGGCTGGACTCACGCACCGAAGAAAATTATTATTTATTTATATATACTTTATTGCACACCACTAAAATACCGCGCATTATTGCGGCTTTTAAGCCTCTGAATTAATGGGTGGGTCATGCTGTAGCTTCGCCCTTTCGATCCGGCTGGCTATAGTCCTACGAATTTCTGGATGCGCGATGCCAGTCAGTGGATACAGCATTCGTAACGGGGTCGGCTTTAAGCATATCCGCATGTCTCATTTAGAGCTCTGAATAAATATTTTATCTATATTCTATATTTATATGGAGCTCTATTTGCATCTGCACGTAGAGTAGATACACGAATACTGATAAACATGGATTAAACTGTCGCGCCTTTGAAAGATACTTGATCGCCTTTACCCGTGAGAGGTTTTAAAAGATCTATAGCATCATTGCCAAAGGGCATTGAACTAAGAAATACGATGAAAGCCATCAGAACTATTTGTGACTGTCATCGCAAAGTTTCAGACGTTAGAACAAATGGCTGATTCCCTTGATATCTAGAACTTGGAACAGTCTCCGAGATATATTACTTTTACCTGGATGCCTCCATTTTTCAAACAAATTGCTTGAAGTCAGTGCTTGCGTATTAGAGGGGTGCAAATTGATGTTTTTCAGCTGGAAGGTATCAGTTAAAATTATAAAAGTGTCGGAAATTAGATTCAAGCGTTGTTGAATTACATAATTAAAACATAATAGATAGTCTGACTTTGAAAGAGAAGCTAAACAGCAGCGTTATTATCATATACTCTTCGTGGTGATCATGTTTATTTTTCCATCAACCCATGGTAGGTAGATAAAGTACTGTAGAGATTATGGTCTGCATGGTTTGTGACATGCGACCTTCAACCTTAAGATAATGGCATAACATTATTAGATAAACGCTAATACGAATTGAGGAGGCAGAAAACGGTAGGCGTCAGATTTAGCTGACAAGCCCAGTGAGAAGGAAAAAGATGTAAAAACACGTCGTTATTGTATCTGAAATATATTGTTTATTGATGTACACCTTTCCTACAGCACCTATTACTTACCTAAGCTACTCATCTGCCTAGCTTTTTCCCAACTATGTTGGGGTCGGCTTCCAGTCTAACCGGATGCAGCTGAATACCAATTTTACAGGGTAGTGCCCCTTGGTAAGACTGGTTGTCAGAATTTCGGGCTTCTAACGACCCGTAACGACTGTCAAAGATCCACGAACGACAGCCGGGAGCAACGGCTTAACGTGCTTTGCGAAGCACGGAGGGGTCTTAGTATGTAAAGATGTTCACCTATCCACGGACCAACCGCGGCAAGCTTAGTTTAACCTGATCGATCGACCCATGCGGCTGTTATTAGTTAGCCACAAACCCCTCACTTAGCCACAAACCCCTCACTTAGCCACAAACCCCTCACTTAGCCACAAGCCCCTCACTTAGCCACAAGCCCCTCAGTGCGTTAGATACGCCCATACCGCGTCAAACAATTGTCGCGTTTCCGTTTCAATTTGACACCTCTGATACACAATGACGCAGTGTCTTGAATTGATTGATAATGTGTGTGAGCTCACTATTTTCTGTATGGATACTTTTTGCGTGACTAGGTATAGCGAGGTTTGACTTTACGGTGTCAAAAACGCTCTCTAGTAAAACACACCAACATACTTTCATAAACTACGTTTCAGTGACCGTAGCTTTACACGTGTCTTAGCAATATGGCATGTGTATCAGTGAACTAAGTATGATGTATTTGGTGTGTCAGAGAAGAAGTACATTTCAATTTATATAAGGTTACGCATGTGTTAGATAGTTTATTTTGGTATAATTATAATATAAGAATATTGTTTTTTTAGATAGTGGCATCTGCCATATTTACGAAGCTTTCGACCAACGTAGTACCTAATTTAACTAGATATTGTGTTTACAAAAAACAACAGTCTTAACTTTGTCAAAATCACTTAAATGTTATTAAAATAAATGATTAAGTTTATTTGATTATACTTGTCTTATATTCTATATTGCTATTATTATTATTTTATAATAGGCGGTTTCAAATGATTAGCACAATATTGTCAGTTGATGTTGATATTCTTTATAATGATGTCTAAGAAAATAAACCATATTCATAAGAAATTTCATACACAGTAAATAACTAGTAACCATTCTGATATACAAAGCGTGCTATTTGGGTAATATCTATAATATATACTTCTATAGTTCGTTTTTTAATCCCAGAGAATAATCTGACATTTAAGTCTTTTGTGTTTGCGTTTTTTTAGTATAGAAGGCTGACATTACGCCACCCGTTTTTTAATCCCAGCAGTCAGGGATTTAAAAACGAAATATAGTTTATACAGTATCTTCTAACACACTCACCGACATGTGACTTGCTTAGCGCGTAGAGCGTTAGTTAGAGCCTAGCGTGTCAGCTTGCGAGTAGCGAAGTGAAATGAACGCTCTAGAATTTTCGCAACCGGCCGCAATGCGCGTCTTAGGATCTTCAGTATATACTAGAAGTATATGTACCTATATATTACCCAAATAATATAAGTGCGGGCACAGCAAGTGTACGTAGCCGTACACTAGCTGTGCCCGCAGCTTCGTTCACGTGACTTTGTAAGCTATTGATTTTATAATTCATAAGTCTGTTTAAAAGTACAAAAGTTTGCAACCTTAGACAAACAGAAATTATAGTTTTTAGATTGTTTGTCTAAAAACTATAATTTTGGGATCTGTGCCGTTCCTAGAACACAGCAAAATTACTTTAAAAAAAAATCGATGTACAGTTTACACTTTGGTACGATTTTTTTATTTATTTAAGTTTACATGCACAAAATTACACTATAATCCCAAGGAGTTACAGAGCAATTTACAAACTAAAAATATCTTATACTTATCTTTATCTTTAAAAAGGGACACACATAAAGACTTAAGTAGGTTAGGTAAAATACAATACAAAAAAAGGAAACACGAGAAAATAACAAACATAATACTTGTTAATAAACAAAGTGCAATTGTTCAAGTCCATATGAACATATAATATACCTAAATAATATAAGTTTATAATTTTATACTTAGTCAATTTATTAACCATAGTCAATATTCTATCTTACATCTATAGTTTCATAAACTGGCAACATTTTTTTAAACTTCCTGTAATTTTTTTACTTAGAGAATTAGTCTAGGTCAAGGCACGTTGTGCTTCTTTAAAAATATACAAGTACAGAAATAAAAAGTTTTTATCTTCAAAATTAACGCATTTAATTGCGAAAACCAATCAAGTGAAAAAATATAACATTATTTCAAATCAAATCAAATCAATTTATTTGCGATAAGTGTTGGTAAGTACAATATCGGTCTGAACATTTATATTATAATATTATTGTTATGGATCTTTAACACTTAGTCATATAACTGTGACATGCAAATATTTACGTTCATAATTAATTAAAATAATATAAGAAATCGGTGAAACGAAAGTTAATAAAATTACAATTGTATAGCATGTTCGTGGATCTTTGACAGTCGTTACGGGTAGTCAGAAGCCCAAAAGTCTGACAATCAGTCTTACCAAGGGGTATCGTATTACCCAGTAACTGGGTTGTGGAGGTCAGATAGGCAGTCGCTCCATGTAAAATACTGGTATTCAGCTGCATCCGGTTAGACTGGAAGCCGACCCCAACATAGTTGGGAAAAAGCTAGGCAGATGGCAGATGATGTATAGCATGTTTATTTTGTTTATACTTATCTAATTATTATCTTTTATCCATCTTCTCACAAAATCTTAAACATTCACGACACGCATCTATCCATATCTCGGGAAACAAGTCACACTCCAGTTTTATATATAGGAGATTCTTCCATACTGAAATATACCTATTGAATATAAAACTGAAATCAATTCAACACTTCCACTTCCCACATTAAAAACCACCTCACAACAGACTCAAACATCAAATACGAAACATTTAAAGAGCTTCAAAAAATATTCAGCGGAGTGCCCGCTGAGTCGTAAAGGAGATAGATAAAACGTATAATTTACGAGGCTTTTAGTGCTAATGGCAAAAGGCTTTATGACGAACCCATCATAAAGTTAAACAGAAGGTGCTACTCAAGTGGCATATCTCGGGAGACGTAAACTAGGAGTCTGGGGACTGGGTATCGTTTATGACTCAGACGAACCGTGGCAACGTTATGACTGGGTGATATAGATCGTGAGCTGATATGAATGGTAGCTGAATTTATTTTATAGGTTGCATAAGTCTATAATTTTCCCACTGCAGGAACACAGGCCTCCTCTCAGTGAGAGGGAGTGGACCGTAATCCACTACGCTGGCCAATGTGCGGGTTGGTAGATGTCACATGACTTAGAATTTTTGGTTCTAGGACATGCCAGTTGCCTCACGATGTTTTCCTTCACCGTTTTGAGAGCAGTGGTGATGAAATTAAATAAATGCCTGTCTGGGTTCGAACTGGGCCATCACTGCTCACCGCTCCAACCTCCACCAGTCCAATATGTTACCTGCCCATCTGTAATTTTATCATTAAAGTTCCTAGGTCAAACACCAGCCCAATTATTGCTTCCTATGCTTCCCCCGTAAGTAACTTTCACGCGCCAGAGATTTTTATCATAAAATAACATCGCCACAGACAGAGATAGGTGAAAAGAGAGTTGGGAGGCATTTGCCCAGCAGTGGGACAAAAAATGAATAAAAAATAACATTGTCATCGGCTATGTTCTGATTGTTCTTAACCTAAATTAAAGTTTATAAACAGATGAGCCTTACCAAGGCCACTACTTACCAAGCTTACCAGTCTTACCAAGGGGTATCGTATTACCCAGTAACTGGGTTGTGGAGGTCAGATAGGCAGTCGCTCCATGTAAAATACTGGTATTCAGCTACATCCGGTTAGACTGGAAGCCGACCCCAACATAGTTGGGAAAAAGCTAAACAGATGATGATGATGAAACAGATGAGCCTTAGTTATCAGCAGTGTAACAATTTCTATATAATTTAGGTCCACAATAACTAACTATTATAAATTATGGCCAAACTTTTTACAGAATAAAGTGCCTTATATTTTTTCAACACGTAACACCCCACTGTATACCACGTTCACTACGAGTATCTCTCATCCACATTCGGCGGATGTAACTCATCTAACATCGTTCCGTCCTGCTGGGTATTCTCGGCACGTCACTGCGCTGTCAGATCAATCACCCGTTTTGATACCCAGTACATTTCCTGGCTGGAGTGTGGCTTTTGGTTGCAGATTTCATACCTACTCTTAGGTAGGGTTACCAGCCTTCCGGATAAATACGGCTTTTTGGTTCCCATCCTTTTGTCCAAAGTTGTCGACTTCAGAGTTTTAGAAATAGAAGAGTAATATTAATACTGAAAAAAATGAAAGATTAAAAATGAAATTGTCCGAAAATTTTTGCATTTTTTTTAAATATGTAAACCCTACTCTCAGGTAAACTAAGATAGTAAACTAATTTAAGTCCCTTTCGAATTTCCAATCCTTTCCCTGAGAATAAAATTAATTCTCTAGTTTATAAGATTACGGGTTGTGTAGGTCGTGGGTTCGAACCCAGGCAGGCGCTGTACTTTGTGTAAATTATTTCATCACCACGGCTCTCAAAACGGCGAAGGAAAACATCGTGAGGAAACCGGCATGTCCTAGATACAAAAGTTCGAAGACATGTGACATCTACCACCCCGCACTGGGCCCGCGTGGAAGATTACAGCCCACTCCCTCTCGAAGAGAGGAGGCCTGTGTCCCAGCAGTGGGAACGTGAAAGGCTGATTATCTAACCCAGGTAAACTAAGATACTAAGTGAATTTAGGTGGGTAAAGCTTCGGAAGGCCTTTGAGATTCAAACAGAGTTCATACAACCCGAATCTCTTCAAAGCGAGAGTGAATAGGCTTCTTCTGGGCAAGCTCGTTCCACCGTAGATCTCATCCCTGCCTCTGGGCTGGATTGAGGCCAAGAGTGAGCCCACAGTCAATAAAAAAAAAAAAACCAATCCTTTACCTGAGATTCTTTTTTTTAGTCTACAAAATGTCTTAGGACAAATTGCTTAGGAAAAGGTCACCTGGGAGTATTCAATATTATGCCTGGTCAAAGTTAAGTTGATTTTCGATTATCCAAACATAAACTCGCGCGGTTGCTATCTACACATAGTCACTCGTGTTACCATTCTAATAGGTCTTTGTTGTAAATTCACGGGAAACTTATGGATATACGATCGGTACGGTGATATACCTTCTTGATGATTTTTTCCGTAGATCCCGATATGGGGAAGGTATATCAGGGCTCAGTGTTGATAATATTGATTTCCTCCCTTTTCTTTTCTCGAGGATAACAGCATTTCAGCAACTCCGAGCCAGGTGCTTTGTGCGCCACTTGTTTCATAACTCGCCATGTCTCTTTTGGGTTATTCCGGGCCTTCTGAAATTCGGAGGTTTCATAGTCAAACTAAATCAAACGCAAACTTAAAGCATTTATATATTTTAATTAAACTAATTACAGGTACTTTTGAATTGTCAACCTGTCGGTCAATCAAATAGATGAAGCTAGTTGCCCATTTCAAAGCGTAGTAGGTACTGTAGAGACTATAGTCTATTTGTGGCTTACCTGCAACCTCCGCGAGTTATAAGTTATTGGCATAAAATACGAGACAAACATTATTATAGTTTAATAATAGGAGAGTTTAGGGGTCAGATTTGGCTGACAAGAAAAATAATTAGGATGTAAAAGACGTAACTTATACTTTATAGGAACAATATTATTGAACATACATGATAAACCGTAGTTTGATTTACTCCACTGGGTACCGTGAAGCTCGTAGAGAGCTTCACTGTACCTATGGAGAAGAACAGGCAAGAAACTCCACGGATATCAAGCAATGAAATTGGCAACCAAACCTACGTACCTATAAAATTGTCTCAAGTTCTAACAAAAGTAATAAAGTTGAATACAAAACGAGCATAAAACCAGCTACGTTACACTTCGAAGCACACTTTAACTTAATGCAGGAGCGAAGCAAAGCAACAAATTTCTGTATCAAATGCAGCGCTTAGGGGCTGTAAAAAGTTTGTGGGGCTAAAAATAAAATGCGTTCATGTTCATGTCCGTACGTGGAAGTCTTTCGCGAATTACATAAAACAAATATTGCGGTTTTACCCCTGCAGGTATACACTTTTTGTTTTATTTGGTAAGTATGGTCGGTAGGTAAATTAACGTTTTTATCTTAATTTTTCGTGTAAAAGGCTATGAGCAAAGGGTTGTTTTTGTAAGATCTGGTACCTGAAAGGTAAGCCTTTTTTGCTAGACTTAGAAATATCAATTTTGGAATTATGCTAGAGATGATTGTGATTGTAGTAGTGATTTGTGACCATAACCAGTTTATTTCGAAATTCTAACAATAAAATTTAAGTTTATAAATACAGACTTTGAATTCCATAGAATGTTAAAATCAAAATGAATGGCGTGCAATAGGAGAGGCCGATCGATCAGGTTAAGTTATGCTTGCCGCGGTTGGTCTTTGGATGGGTGGCCATCTGTACTTACATACCAAGATCCCTCCGTACCTCGGAAAGCACGTTAAGCCGTTGGTCCCGGCAGTCATTCGTGGATCTTTGACAGTCGTTACGGGTGGTCAGAAGCTCGAAAGTCCAAAGACCAGTCATACCAAGGGGTATCGTATTACCTAGTCACTGGGTTGTGGAGGTCAGATAAGCAGTCACTCCATGCAAAATACTAGGATTCAACTGCATCGATTTAGACTGGAAGCCGACCCCAACATAGTTGGGAAAAGGCTAGGCAGATGATGATATTGTGTATTTATTTTTTTTAAATATTCCAGACGCATTCAATCAAAACTAAAAAATAGAAAAATAATCCTGTTTTTTTTTTTAAAACAACCCTGTATTTTTATTCCCTTTCAGTGAGCGAGAAAGCAAACAACATACATTCATCTTCATTAGCCTATCAGTGCTGCATTCATAATGTTTCTTTGAATTTCACAAAACTCATGTTGTGATATAGAATTCACCAGTTATCTGTGATGGCCATTTGCAAAAGTCTTTGATAAATAATATGCATAATGAAACAAGACTTTCATATTTTTGGCATTGAAAGAGAGTTTGAAATTTTACGTGTAATTTGGTTTTGTGCATTTTTGAGTAGATTCAGTGAACTTTGTTGTGTTTAGTTTTGTTAATGGTCCGACTCTTTTGATTTATTGCAGTTCATATCTTTCGAATTTGTATTATTATCTATGTATGAACCAGATTAAATTCAAACAGTGCTCGTTTTTTCTCTGTAGAAAATCTTTTACTAAAGATTTTTATTTTGTTGTTTCTAAGTTATAAGTCTCAAATAACACAACTTGAGACAAGCAACCTTAACATCACCGCCTCACTGAATCAAAGTCTGTTCAATGAGTTGATGCCTATTGCCCCGTCAATGGTTTCTGCCTTAAATCCCACACACACTATTGATTTGACAGGTGATGAATCTAAAATATATAATTCAATGAGGGTAGTAAGCAGTAAAAATAAACTTAAAAAATACATCAAAATTAATAAGTACATTGTTAAAACTCAAAAAATGGTAAAAAGACAAAGGTTCTTTATCAAAAATGTCAAATTGAATAGAGAAAGGTTGAATTTACTAAAACAATTAGACATGTATTCCTATAACTTGGAGCAGAGTACTAGGAAGTACAATATTGACACAGATGCTTTGCAATCAGAACTTGACCATCTACAGGAGAAACTTAGTTCAATGACCAGCAAGTATAATACCTCTGAAGACCTAATGAGGGAATATGTGTTGGCAATGAATGAACTGGTAAACTCACAAAAAAACAAGTGTGAGCTTTGTGTAACATCATCCAATGCGCTTGCACCAGATCATTCATTGACAACATGCAACACCTCCTTACTGCAGCCCTGTGTTGATTTGAGAATTCCTTCTACTAATAGTTCCAATAAATCTTGTAAAAAAAGTTTAAATGATAATATTGTGTTATTTTGTGATGAGATAGGTAAGGACTTAGGTCACTTGTTGACAGATGAGTATCCGGGTCACTCAATATTAAATTACTGTATGCCTGGTTGTTCTTTGTTTCATATTATGAAAGAAATTACTAAATGTAACTTTACCCAGGATACAACATTATTAATTTTTATGGGTAATAGGGGAAATGTAAACAAAGGAGAACTGCTTGAGTATCATAGAACATTATGCAATCTTAGTTTAAGAAAAGTTGTGTTGTTTACATTCCCTTACAGTAACAGTTTGCCACAGGAAGAAAATAGGTTAAGATTTGAATTGAATATGACAATGCATAACTTGACATTTAATAATAGCATGTTCCATTTAATTGACATTAACAATTTTGTTGGTAATAATTTATATCTGACAAAAGATAGATATAACATTGTTATGTACTATCTTTCTAATTATTATAAAAGACAAATAGCTGTGTCGCTATCATATTTTTTTTCTATCACAGCCAAAAATTTGGCTAAACAACTTGCTTCTTTTGAGCAATGCAATGACATTGTCAATAATTCGGCTAATAATTTGGTCACAATTCATGACATTGTTAATAATTTAAATTAGAAATTAAGACAATAGAGGCAATCTCTAGCAATAATGTACAAAATTGCAAAAACAGCTCAATAAAAAGTTTAGAAACAGTAAATAGTATCAACCTGGTGCATCAAAATATTCAAGGATTTATGAACAAAGATTTAGAAGTAGAATTATTTATGAATTTTAATAGTATTGATATTCTTTGTATAACAGAACATTGGCTGAAAAGTCACCAGTTCTTGTTCAATTTTAATAATCACCAGGTTGGTAGTTCGTTCAGCAGAATAAATGCTATCCATGGTGGCTCTTTAATTTTAGTAAGTAACCAGCTCAAATTTAAAGATCGTACCGATATTGTGAGCCTATCTGTTGAGCGTACAGTTGAAATTGCCTGTATAGAATTGGAGCACTTGGTTGTATTAAGCGTGTACAGACCCCCTTCAGGATTGTATGACTGCTTTGAAAAGGTAATGGATGAAGTGTTACACAGGATTTGTAACTCAAACAAGTCCGTTATCATTTGCGGTGATTTTAATGTCAATTTATTAGAAAACTCAGGTTCTTGTAGTAAAATTATAAGTCTGTTTCAGTCCTACAATCTTGTAAACCTATTTTTGGAGCCCACAAGAATAACACCTACTAGTGCCACATGCCTAGATAATATTTACACAGATATTATACCAAGCCACAAAGAAATTATAAATTTATTAGATTCTGATCATTGCGGGCAAAAAATTACTATTCAAAACCAAAACAAAAAAGTGGCTAAAAAGGTTATCACTGTTAACCCCAAAACTGCAAGTCGCTTGGAGGCTTTTAAAGTTAAACTCATTAATAAATTACCAGTTTTGTCAACTCATGCTGATCCTAATCATCTATATGATACTTTTTTTAATATATACTGTAAACAATTTGATTCTACCTTTATACCCAAGAGTATCTCGGTTAATAGTAACGCATCTTTCAGTGATTGGGCTACCATTGGTATTCATAAAAGTAGAACACGGCTCTATGAACTGTACAATGAAAGGTCTTATGTTAACACTGATGAATTTAATTTGTATGTTAGAAATTATTCAAAATTATTTAAAAAAGTCTGTTATATGGCCAAGTCACGTTATTTGGGTTCAAAGATTAAAAACAGCAGTAATATAATTAAAACGACCTGGTCTATTATTAATAGTGAAGCGGGAAGATCTAGTAATCGAAATACTGACTACAGCCTGTCTATTAATGACAACATAATAAAATCCGACTCACAAGTCGCCGAGGCATTTGAAAATTTCTTTTCAGATATTCCCGTTTCAACTACTAAATCCCTAAACTCATCACCTTCTGTTGCTGAGTCTTTGCTTAAGGAAAATGTTAATGGTTGTGATTCGGAATTTCATTTTGAACATATTAACTGTAGAGATATAATTAAAACCTTTCACACTTTAAATGTTAAAAAGACTGCAGATCTGTGGGGTAACTCTGTAGAAGTTGCTAAGTCTATTATTGACATTGTGGCACCTACTCTAGCTCTTATCTTTAATAGTTGTATTGACAGTGGGGAGTTTCCTGACCTTATGAAAAATAGTAAAATAATACCTTTGTTTAAATCAGGTAGTACATCAGACCCTACAAATTATAGACCTATTTCTGTACTACCTACCTTTAGTAAAATTTTTGAGAAATTAATTTTAGATCAAATGCAAAGATTTTTTAATAAACACAAACTATTACATAGCAAACAGTTCGGTTTTACAAGGGGTCGTTCAACTACTGATGCCGGTGTTGAACTTATAGGACATATTTATAATGCATGGGAAGACAAATGCGATGCCTTGGGCATCTTTTGTGATTTGTCCAAGGCATTCGATTGCGTTCTTCACGAAACTTTAATCAGGAAACTCCGCCACTACGGAATCGGGAACACTGCTCTGGATCTTCTTACCTCATACTTGAGTGAGAGGATTCAGAGCGTTGACGTTAATGGAAAAAGATCTCCCGGATCCATAGTAACAATGGGAGTCCCACAGGGCTCAATTCTTGGTCCTTTCTTGTTTCTTATTTATATAAATGACTTGCCGTACCTCATAAAGGATAATCATGATATAGTGTTGTTTGCAGATGACACTTCACTTTTGTTTAAACTTAAACGTCGGCAGCAGGTTACTGACGATGTAAATAGCGCTATCTCTAAAGTAGTCCACTGGTTCAATGTTAATAATTTACTTTTAAACGAGAAAAAAACTAAATGCATTAAGTTTACGCTACCTCACGTTAGGCAGGTGAAAACTAATCTATATATATAAAATTCAAAGTCCTGACTGACTGACTGACTGATTGACTGACTGACTGACTGACTGACTGACTGATAGATCAACGCACAGCCTAAACCGCTGGCCCTAGAGACCTGAAATTTGGAGGGTGTGTTCTTCGTGAAGAGTAGGCATCCACTAAGAAAGGATTTTTCGAAATTCCACCCCTAAGAGGGTGAAAAGGGGGGAATTCGTTTGTATGAAAAATCTTATTCCTTGAGTTAATAAACTTGAAACTTGGCACGAATACTTATCTAAATAAATTATGAAGATTGTTAGTTTTTTTTTCTTCTAAACTACCCCCTAATAAGGGATTGGGGGGTTTCAAAGTTTGTATGAAAGAATTTTAGCGCGCAGTCCGATTTACTCGAAACTCGGTATTTATACCTAATATTGAAAGTAAAGAATAATGTGTATTAGGGTTTTTTGAAAATCTACCCCTGACGGGCTGAAATGGGGTAGTAAATTTTTCAGGGGAGGATTTTACTGCATGGCTTGATTAACTCGAAAATTAGTATAAATAATCTTTGAGTCAAGTTATGAATACATTACAAACGATTTTTTTAAATTCAACCCCTGTGGGGGTGAAAAGCGGGGATACAGTTTATATGAAAAATCTTCTTCATTAGGTTAATAAACTTGAAACTTTTCAAGAATACTCGCCTAAGTAAGTAATAAAGTTTATCATTATAAGTTTTTAAAAATTACCCCTCAAAGGGGGATATAGGGGTGTTGAAGTTTGTGTGGAATAATTTGAATGCGCGGTCCGATTTACTCGAAACTCAGTGTTTATACTTAAGACCAAAAATAAAGAGTAACATGTATCAGGGTTTTTCGAAAATGTACCCCTAACGGGTTGAAAAGGGGTAGTTAATTTTACAAGGGAGGATTATAATGTGTGGCTTGATTAACTCTAAAATTGGGATAAATAATCTTTGAATCAAGTTATGAATAATCCCAAATGATTTTTCAAAATTCCACCCCTGTTGGGGTGAAAAGCGGGGTATACAGTTTATATGAAAAATCTTATTCCTTGAGTTAATAAACTTGAAACTTGGCATGAATACTTATCTAAATAAATTATAAATATTGTCAGTTTTTTTTTCTTCTAAACTACCCCCTAATAAGGGATTGGGGGGTTTCAAAGTTTGTATGGAAGAATTTTAGCGCGCAGTCCGATTTACTCGAAACTCAGTATTTATACCTCAGTAGTAAAGAATAATGTGTATCAGGGTTGTTTGAAAATCCACCCCTGACGGGCTGAAATGGGGTAGTAAATTTTTCAGGGGTGGATTTTACTGCATGGCTTGATTAACTCGAAAATTAGGATAAATAATCTTTGAGTCAAGTTATGAATACATCCCAAACGATTTTTTTTTAATTCCACCCCAATAGGGGTGAAAAGCGGGGATACAGTTTATATGAAAAATCTTCTTCATCAGGTTAATAAACTTGAAACTTTTCAAGAATACTCGCCTAAGTAAGTAATAAAGTTTATCATTATAAGTTTTTCAAAACTACCCTTCAAAGGGGGATATAGGGGTGTTGAAGTTTGTGTGGAATAATTTGAATGCGCGGTCCGATTAACTCGAAACTCAGTGTTTATACTTAAGACCAAAAATAAAGAGTAACATGTATCAGGGTTTTTCGAAAATCTACCCCTAACGGGTTGAAAAGGGGTAGTTAATTTTACAAGGGAGGATTATAATGCGTGGCTTGATTAAACTCTAAAATTGGTATAAATAATCTTTGAATCAAGTTATGAATAATCCCAAACGATTTTTCAAAATTCCACCCCTGTTGTTGTAGTTAATAAACTTGAAAATTGGCAAGAATACTTGCCTAAGTAAGTAATAAAGTTTATCATTATAAGTTTTTTAAAACTACCCCTCAAAGGGGGGGGGGGTGTTAAGTTTGTGTGGAAGAAATTGAATGCGCGGTCCGAGTAACTCGAAACTCAGTATTGATACTTTTGACAGAAAATATGTAAAGTTGTCCAAAATTTACCACTGACGGGACAAAAAGGGGTAATTTAGTTTTTAAGGGGAGGATTTGACCTTGAAACTGTTTGTTACATTTTCACGCCTAAACCACTGAATTTCTGATTTGGCATAGAGATAGATGGCATCCTGGGGAAGCACATAGGTACATTTTATCCTGTTAGCACGTTCCCGTGGAATAATTTCCGACATCCACGCGGGCGAAGCCGCGGGCAGAAGCTAGTGTGTTGATAAAGGGCGAAGAATTGAATCCTGAAGACAGCACAGTATTCTTGGGCATAACTTTGGATGCTAAGCTTCAGTGGGGTCCACATATAGATAAATTGTCAAAAAAGCTAAGTTCCGCAGCATACGCTGTTAGAAAAATTCGTAATTTAACTGATATAGAGACAGCCCGTTTAGTGTACTTTAGCTATTTTCATAGTGTAATGTCATACGGTATTCTATTGTGGGGAAATGCCGCTGATATTCAGACTATCTTTGTTTTGCAGAAGCGAGCTGTTCGTTCAATTTATAAACTGAGTCCGAGACATTCGCTCAGAGACAAATTTAAAGAGATTAATGTTATGACTGTGCCTTCTCAATATATTTATGAAAATCTTTTATATGCCCATAAAAATATAAAATTGTTTAAAAAATACAGTGATATCCATGATATAAATACTAGGAACAAACACAAATTTGTTGTACCTACAACAAGGCTCAAGAAAATAGGTGGCTCGTTCAGATGCCAATGTATACGCTTTTATAATAAAGTTCCAAGCCCAGTTCAAGATCTAAGCCTTAATAAATTCAAATCATTTATTAAACGTAAGTTGTGCCAGAAAGCCTTTTATACCGTTAAGGATTATATCGAGGACAAAAAGGCTTGGGATTAAGCTGCTTCCAAATTTTTTTATTTTTTACATATTGAATGTTTTTATTTTGTTTTTCTCTGTTTCGTTGTTGTTTTTTTTTATATACACTGACATTAATGAATTTTATATATACTATGACATTTGCTTACTTAGTAAAGTATTATATTATTTTAATTATTGTGAATGTGAAGACTATGTGGGTCATTGTATTTATATTATTCTTCTCTCTGTTCTCTTAGTTTTTGTCATGGTCTGGCAGTTTGAGTAATTAATGTGGCCTACCCAAATGTCCTTTCTTTGGTATTGTTCGTCGGATCGTTGAGCTCCATAAGTTTTGAGTTGAGCTGCACGATTTCTGACAAATGCGTGCACTGACTGGACAGGTCCTCTCAATCTGTGTGGTTCTTTCCTCAAAAGACCATCTCAGACATCGACCTACATGGTCTTCATATGATCTGACCAAGATTATGTCTGGACTTTAAAAGAGACTGTGACGTCTGAGTTTGTTTCGGCCTTTCTTCTCAGACTAGTCAGATAGGAAACGCCGACCTCATCTAGTTTAAAATATGATTGACGTGTAAAAGTGTTTGTACAAACCTACTTACAAAAATAAAATCATTTATCATCATTTATCATTTATCATTTATAAAAAGAAATCTGACAAGAGAAATAAAGTTTGTCTGACAAGAGAAAAAGAGTTTGTCGGACAAGAGAAATAGACTTTTCTTTGTTTTACAATCAATGAAGACCGTAAATACTCGCATAATCAGCCTATAATGTTCCCACTGCTGGGACACAGTGCCACCGTGAATACTTCCACCATTAATTGCGTTAATTATTTTGACAAGAAACATAAAACCGATACCCGATTTTAATCACAGACTTCGAGTTGCCACCCCTTTATGTACGAGCTATAGATTCTGGGAAACAGAATTATAGATGGTACAGTCAACAGCAAAAGTAGATGATCAAAATTTATTACTAAGAAATACAATATAATGAACGGAGTTCGCGTCAGAGCTGTGTGGCGTCGAAGTGATTCAAAAGTATGTGATTGTAAATTATACCAAACATTTACTACTAGTACAGCTGCCATATAGCTGCGAACTCCGTTCGTTAGTATTGAATTTCTGATTTTGATCATCTACTTTTGCTGTTGACTGTACGAGTAGGTGGGTGATAGGTAACATTATTATTCCCCTATGTCCTTTTGTTTTGAAGTGAAACTTCTTAGACGGTGATTAATAATTGGACGAGAATAGAGTGTTTACATTGTCAGACTGGTAACATTTTTTATCGTCTTTAAATTTACTACAACAAGAAACACAAAACCGATACCCCACACTAAACCTGACACTTCCCGTATCTATATACTAATAATAAACATGAAGAGTTTGTTGGTTTGTTGGAACGCGCTAATCAGACATTCAAATTCAAAATCAATAAAAATTAAGGAAGGCTATTTAACATCACGCAGGATCATCACGTTAAGAGCCGAGCAATAAGAAAAAAGTTCGAAAGAAAATCGCGAGGCAAGCTGGACTTACGAGTATCTATACTATAGGTAATATACTATTATTAAAGCTAGAGAGTTTGTTTATTTTTTGTAACGTGTTATAATCTCTATAAATACCACTCGGATTTGATCAATTTTTTTTGCATTCGATAGCCTAATTTTTGAGGAAGGCTATGGGCTATACAACATCACGCTAATACCCTAAAAAGCCGAAAAAATAGAAAAAAAGGGACACCCGGATGGAACGAAGTTCACAGACAGACAGAGAAACATGCGACGCCGCACAGCTTACAATAGCTTACTATAGCAAAAAGTGTCGTGACAACTTTTCGTAAGAATTTTTTCCGTCTAGCCCCCTTTCACAACGCGCGATAAGGAACTTCGTTCCAATAAAAATCTTCTATAAATCAATTTACGTTGTTGAGCAGATAATTTATTATGTAGCTCTGCGACGACGTAGCTGCGTAGCGGATAATCTACGCATCGGCTACGGCGTAGCACTCGTAGCGATTGTGTCGTGACCATTTTCGTAAGATTTTTTTCCGTCTAGCCCCCTTTCACAACGCGCGATAAGGAACTTCGTTCCAAAAAAATCATAAAGAACGCTAAGCGAAAACGTAGTACTAGCGCGGGCAGGCGATGCGATGCGATGGGGTAGGTCGGGGAAACAAGAAATTCCACGCGGACGAAGATGCGTCCAGAAGCTAGTTATACAGGGTGGCAGGGACATCGACGCGCAACCTGTGACCATGAATTAAGCACATAATTTTAGACCCCCTAGTGTAGAATTTTTTTCTAGCCCCCTTTCGCAACGCGCGATAAGGAATTTCGTTCTAAAAAGTCTGCTGTTTCATAGGAAAATGCAATAACTACGCGGTAAAAATGTATAGAACAGCTAACTTTTTTTTTTAATAACCCATAAAATCTATCGACGTGAGGGTGTTTAGAATCATGTGCTGAATCCATGGTAACAGGTTGCGCGTCGATGTCCCTGCCACCCTGTATTATAAAATCCTTTAAATTCCCTAAATTTTTAAAACGTTTTTGACCTTGATTGTACCTATGAGTAGATTGCGACTCGAAATGAAACGTTTTTGAGTACAAGAATAAAATTGACCTGCTAAAGAATTACTAAATTCATAGAAGTCTAGACCAATCCACTGTGTTCTCTATAAATATTTGGAGCATTCAGGTCAACTAGACCGGAGCTCAGAGGCGTGTAGCTTAATTTTAGTGCAGCGTCCCTGTTGCATTTTAATCACAGACTTCGAGTTGCCACCCTTTTATGTACGAGCTATAGATTCTGGGAAACAGATTTAGGTTGGTACGAGTAGGTGGGTGATAGGTAAAATTATTATTTCCCTATGTCCTTTTGTTTTGAAGTGAAACTTCTTAGGCGGCGATTTGATAATTAGATGAGAATTGAGTGTTTACATTGTCAAACTGGCAACATTTTTTATCATCTTTAAATTTACCATTAATTGCTTTATAATATACTCGTAACTATAATATCTAAGTATAGCAGCTTCAAATTCTATTAAAAAACTTATAATACCAGTTGACTTCTAAAACATTTTGTTTTAATAAGCAAGTAAGTAAATACCCTACCCCTACTCTAGTTGTATAAGAAGTCATAAATACAAACTTAACTGTTTTTCAAACAAAGCGAACAACTTTCAATTTATAACCGAATTGTTGTAATCAAAACTTAAGTGTGTTCAACTTATTAAAAACTGCCAAGTGTGTGTCGGCCAAAATCAGTGGGTTCGTTGAAAATCATGCATAATCAGCCATTTATGTTCCCACTGCTGGGACACAGGCAAATCATGGACACAGGTAATCTACCACGCGGGCCCAGTGCGGGTAGGTAGATGTCACATGTCTTCTACTTTTTAAGAACAGTAGTCATGAAATAATTTACACAAAGTAAAGTGCCTGCTTGAGTTCGAACCCACGACCTAAGTCGCGGCCATTACCACTGGGCCACAACTTTTGAAAATGACTTTGAAAATCATGTGCGGCTTTATGTGGCCTGACTTTACACAGTAATAAAAATAACTACTAAAATAGGTAAATTAAATTAAGAGAAGTGTTATCGGTTCTTTTGAAAATTATTTTTGTTTTAGCTTTATAGCTATGCTACGGAACTCAACACTACAGTTTACCCAATAACTCTAGATTACACTGCACCACTGGGTTTTCTTGCAAAACTTTCGTATTAGCCGCTTAGATTTACTCCGCTCTGGAGAAGCAAGTTTTCACTCAAGGGAATGCTCTTACAGACTGGTAGTTTATAGTTTGCCTAAAGTGTGTCTTTTTACATGTCATATTTTGCAAACAAATATGGCGGACAGAAATTTCGGTTTTTAAGAAAATGAAAGTATTTATATGACAATTTAAATCAGTTTTTGATTTAAATCATACTGTATGGGTGTCTTACAAAGATCAAGCCTTTTATATATAATTTAAAGTGTGCGAATGAAGCGAAAACTCGTGACAATTCGATTTAAAGAAAATTAAAGTATTTAAATCGCAATATAAAGCAGTTTTTGATAATTATGAATCGTAAAATATATTCTCTTTCTCACAAATATCTAAGTTTTAGCTAACTAACGTTTATACCGACCCTAAAGTATGTGATTTATTCGAAAATTTGTGATGTTCACACCGTGTTTATTTACAAAATTAGACAAGTGATAGAGAATACACTGTAGTTCCTAGTTTTCATTGTAGTAGTAAATGTTTCGTAAGAGTTATATAAATTATCAAAAGTTTACGATATAGACGCGTTTGAATTGAGGTAGCTATATGCTTTGTATTGCAAGTGAGCTCTGCGTAGGAGATTTACTAGCTGATGCGCAATTGTTCTAATTTTATCATCTATTTTGTGGAGGTCAAGATCATATTTCGATTGTAAACGAGAATAGATGGAAGACCTACTTTCCTTGATCAATATAGGGTCGGAAACAATAATGAATGGTAAAATATAATTCACGCACCTACTACTAGAATAGCTAATGACGATAACTCCACGGTAGAGTTTCTTGCTTGTTCTTCTCCATAGGAACCTACCACGCTTTGAAACGACTAGAACAACTACCTTCATCTTTCTAGCTGCAGTGCGATTCTGTAACCATCTCATCGTGAAAACTTAGGTGAAGTGAGCGTGGAGTGAGCTGTCATTTCAACTAATGCTAGGGATGGACACTATAGACACCTCACTCTAAGCTCACTTCACCTAACTTTTCACGGTGAGATTTTTACAGAATCGATCGGCTGACCTACTCTTTTGACAGTTCAAAAGTGTCTGTAAATGGATTCAATGATAGATTTTTTTTTAAACGTAGCAATGCCGTGTGCTTCTTAGTCCGTCTGCAGCAGAGGCCAAAAGGAGGGCAAGGATTTTATAAAAGCTAGCTTAGCTAGTTTAGCTTTTATAAAATGTTTGGGACTTAATTATACATAGTTATCTTTTGGGATATAGGTATCATGGAGTTTTACGAAAGCCAGTTATTGAAAATCACGTTACGATAACTGTATCCCTATGTTCGTGCTAAGGATACGGAAGTCAGATAACAATACCGTAAATGGACGATTTGGTAACACAAACAAAGGATACTAAAGACGTTATTGTTCATGTCATATAAACCGTAAAACAATACTGAGACAGCTTTTATTACAATACTAAAGCACAAACACTAACCTGAAATGTTTCCGACACCACTTTCAAATTCCAACCCTGAAACTTGTCTGGCAGGGTTCAAAATCATTTGGTGAGTAACTTTAAAGTCTTGGATATTATACTGTCAACGACGATGCAGGTAGTTTCGGCAGTGATAATAACATCAGGTTGGCTTGAAGGGTAGACAGACATAAAGGATATGCTGTTTGGAACGGACATTGCCTTTTCAGACAGAGTTTGTATGCTGAGCGATGGTCGTTTTGCACGGAATACACAATGTGGCAATAAACGGTTTTATTTTCCACATTATATATATCGGATCACTGGGTGGCCGAGATGCGAAACATCGGGTCTTCTTCACGATCTGACATAGTTTACGTATGTGTGGGCACTGTAGCGGGTACTCGAACGAAAAGATAATTTGAATTTAAAGTAACTTTAATAAACTAGCGATTATCAACCGAAACGCAACCAAACACGTGCGTACGGTACTGAGCGTTTGCTAAGACTGTCCGAGCTCGACTGTCCACTGTAGACTGTCGCCACACTCGGTCTCTCCACCAGTCCTCGCTGCATCCCCTCCACCGACGATCGTGTCCAAGCGGTAGGGCTCGCTTGCGTTTCCGATCACATGATTACTCGTTTACCCATCAAACTGTTAGATGGCGCTGTTCGCTGTACTGTGGGTCCATCTATCCACGACATAGTTATATTTTAATTTTGTATAATCATGATTTCAGCTGAAAGACGTCCACTGCTGGACATAGGCCTCCCTCAAGCACCCCCACTTCGATCGTTTCGTGGCTTTAACAAGGTTGTGGGCGCTACGCTACGGGCTCTTCAATATGAACACGTTCAATAGCTTCACACGTTTATTGTATAGACGTAAGTATGTAACAATGCAAGCGCGAATGCAAACCGAGAAAGGGCAGAACAATACAAATATTAACCCGCCACACATGCAATGATTTAGTTAGATTATAAAGCGCGGAGTATGACTTGCAATGGCGGACGTAAGAGAGCGGGAGCATGCGCGGAGTGCAAAGCGACGCGGGTGTGCCTTGGGAAGGTTAGCTGCGCACTGGCGCGGGCGCTCGGCGACTGGGCGCAGGTCCCTCGCCTCTGTCCCCGCGCGCCGCGGATCCACCCGCCGACGCCTGGGCCGGCTCAGCGTAGGGATGTTCGTAGCTTGCAATGGTGTTGTGTGGCGACGGGAATCCGTCCGCCACATCACCCCCTTTGGAGATTTAAAGTCCTGCGGAATAGAAATCAGGGAACCTGACAATGCGTCCAGAACGAGTGGTTTTAGGTAAAGGACTTTGATTAGAATAGGAAGGAGGAGTGGGGTTGTCGGGAATGACAACATCGGTGTTGGCTTGGATGTAAGCTGGTTTACATCTATCAATTGAGACGGTCACTGGTCCTCTATTTAATTCAACAGTGACGGTCTTATCTGTTCTAGAAATAACTTTGTGTGGTCCCGTATACGGTGCTTGTAGCGCACCACGTAAGGCATCTTTTCGTAGGAAAATGTGTGTACATTTTTGTAGGTCTTCATGAACGAAAACTGATTTATTCGAATGTCTAGAAGCAGGTTGAGGTCTGAGCTCAGACATGTGGGTTCGTAGTTGAGAAACGAAGTCTGGTTGTGGAACTGCCTGAGATTTAGTAGAGTGAATGAACTCACCCGGGATCCTCAATGGCTCACCATATACCATCTCGGCTGCTGAGCATTTGAGATCTTCTTTCCATGCTGTTCTGATGCCGAGAAGAACCACGGGGAGAATGTCCGTCCATCTCTTCTCGCCATGCGCCATGATCGCGGCCTTCAGGGTGCGATGTAACCTTTCAACCATGCCATTCGCAGCAGGATGGTAGGAAGTTGTGTGGCGTAGCTGGACTCCACAGAGATCTGTCAATGCCTTGAAAAGGTGGGAGGTAAACTGGCGGCCTCTGTCTGATGTCAAAATCTGTGGACAACCAAAACGTGAGATCCAGGTGTCACAAAAACCTTTTGCTACTGTTTCTGCTGTGATGTCCTTGAGAGGGAGAACTTCTGGCCAGCGGGTATATCGATCAATGGCTGTGAGACAGTATTTGTAGTCGTCTGAAGAAGGGAGTGGGCCAATCAAGTCTATATGGACGTGGCTAAATCGCTCTCCTGGAAGTTGGAAGTTGCTCAATGGTGACGAAGTGTGACGTTGTATCTTACTTCTTTGGCATGCTTCGCAGCCTCTGACCCAGGCACGACAATCCTTGCGCACGGAGGGCCAGACGAACCTTTCTGTGATGAGTTTGATGCTGGATTTGGTTCCAGGGTGGCTCATGGAGTGAAGAGAGTTGAAGATCTGTCGACGCAACTCCTTAGGAACATAAGGACGAGGCCTCGATAGAGAGATATCACAATAGAGAGTGTAATCGGTACCTGGCACAGGGACTTTCTCTATTCTCAGGGAAGAAGAACTCGAGGAAATCAGTTCCTGCAATTCTGCATCATCCTGCTGTATGTGTGCCAGTGTAGCTGTGTCGGGAGGAGAAGACATGGCTTCGATCCTCGAGAGAGTGTCAGCTGGGATGTTGTCCTTTCCAGGGATGTGTCTGATGTCTGTCGTGAACTGCGAGATATAGTCTAAATGGTTGAACTGCCTCGGCGAGCAGTGACGGTCCTTCTGTTCAAAAGCAAATGTGATCGGTTTATGGTCAGTATAAATAACAAAATGCCTACCTTCAACCATGTAACGGAAGTGTTTCACGCTTTCATAAATTGCTAACAGCTCCCTGTCATAAGCACTGTATTTTTGTTGGGCCTTATTCATCTTTTTGGAATAGAAAGCAAGTGGCTGCCACTCCTCGTTTACCAGCTGTTGGAGAACTGATGCTACCGTAGTTGATGAGGCGTCAGTGACCAGAGCAAGTGGTGCATTGTGAGTAGGATGAGACAGAAGTGTATGTTTGACTATACTAGCCTTACAGGTGTCAAAAGCTTGAAGAGTCTCTGTTGTCCAGGTGAGTGGTTGTGAGCCTTTCACCTTAGGTCCAGCGAGCATGTCGTGTAGAGGGGCTTGATCTTCAGCAGCGTGAGGGATGAAACGTCTGTAAAAATTCAAGATTCCTAAAAATCTGCGTAAGCCATTGACAGTTTTTGGAGGTGGGTAGTCCTGTATGACCTGCACCTTGTCTTCCATGGGGCGCGTGCCATCTTCAGATATAGTGTAACCAAGAAATGTTACCTCTTTTTGGCCGAAAATGCACTTGCCCTCGTTGATAAGTAAACCATGGTTGTGTAGTCGCTCAAAAACTTGCTGGAGATGGTCCAGGTGCTCTCTCTCGCTTCTGGAATATATTAGAATGTCATCAATGTATGAATAACAGAAATCCAGGCCCCGAAGCACTTCATCAAGGAATCTCTGGAAAGTCTGTGCCGCGTTGCGTAGACCGAACGACATTGATGGAAACTCAAACATTCCAAACGGGGTTGTGATTGCTGTTTTTGGAATATCCTCTGGAAAGACCGGTATTTGGTTATATGCCTTCACCAGGTCGATTTTGGAGTACCATTTACATCCTGCTAGCCTGTGGGAGTAGTCCTCAATATGCCTGACGGGATACCTATCTGGAATTGTCCGTGCATTGAGGGCACGGTAGTCTCCGCAGGGTCTCCAACCATCCTTTTTGGGTGCCAGGTGCAGTGCAGATGCCCAAGGTGAGTCTGAGGGGCGAGCAGTGCCATCGCGAACCATGTCATCAAACTGTTCCTTGGCTATCTTCAAACGATCCGGTGCAAGTCGTCGTGGTCTGCAGAAAACTGGTTGGCCTGGCGTGGTACGGATGTAGTGTACAGTAGAGTGTTTGATCTCTCGATATACACCAGATGGCTTTGTTAAAGCTGGATATTGAGCTAATAGCTTATGGTACTCACTGTTACCGGAAATCACTTTGATGCTCGACACATGGCATTTTCTGAGCGATCCCGCTGTTGTCAATGTGGTCAGGCTGTCTAGTAACCGACTGTTTCTGCAATCAACAAGAAGGCCATAATGTGAGATAAAGTCAGCACCAAGGATAGGCTTGTCCACGTTCGCTACCACAAAATTCCAAGTAAAATCCCGCCGCAGTCCCAGATCTAGATGCAAATTCAAAGTGCCGTATGTATGAATAATGGTGCCATTTGCTGCTGTGAGACTGTAGTCGGTAGGGTTTCTAGCTTGACGTAGAAACCGACGTGGCAGTACACAAAGGTCGGAACCGGTATCGATTAGGTATTGCACCTTGGTTTTCTTGTCTGTGACGAATAGGCGGCTGGTAGCCCGACAGTCTTCGGCCGCCTCTACTGACTGCCGTGGGAGTTTTCCGGCTTGAAGTTGCACGGAGATGTACATTTACGTGCCTTGTCACCGAAAATATTATGGTACCAGCACATACCTGGTTTCCGGTTTTGGCTCTGACCTCTGCTCCTCGATCGTCCTGAAGAACGGCTGGATGAGCGTCCACGGTTGCGGTCCCGACCCATGGTAAGCTGAGAAATCTGTCGCGACAGCTCTGACTGGATGCGTGACGTAATCAACTGGTCCATGCGCTGCAATAAACTGTCGACATTAAATGAGGTGCTGGCTACCTGGTTTGACGATGGGGATACCTCGCAAATCTTATCCGCGAGCTCTGCCACGTCATCAAGGCTAGCAGAGGCCTGAGACATGATGATGGCTTGCACGTGCTGCGGGAGTCGGCTCGACCACATGTTGCGCAAAAATTCATCCGTAATCCCCCCGTCGGCTAAGGTTTTGAGGTGACGTAAAAATGTTGACGGCTTGCGGTCACCTAATTCCTCGTGGGACAACAGCTGGCTTATTTGGTATTCTCTTGAAATTGAGAGGCGTTTCGTTAGCTCTTGCTTTAATTTCACGTATTTCTCTGAGCGCGGCGGGTTCTTTATGAGGTCTTTCACTTCCTTTACATACCTTTGATCGAGCTGGGAAACAACTTGGTTGAATTTTGTTGCATCATCCTTAATGCCAGACACAGCAAACTGTGCCTCTACCTGGGCGAACCACACGTCCGGGTCCTCTGCCCAAAATGGCGGCAACCGTACGGCCACGCGGTCGACGTAACCGGAAATGGCGGCGGCGGCGGCGTCTCGAGTATTATCGTCGGCCTTCGTCTGCGCTCCGGGCCCCGGCATCGTATTTCCATCTGTCGGCATCTTGCTATCGGCGCTCGAGATCGTGTTCTTATAACCACACTTACGTCGGGGTCACCAATGTGGGCGCTACGCTACGGGCTCTTCAATATGAACACGTTCAATAGCTTCACACGTTTATTGTATAGACGTAAGTATGTAACAATGCAAGCGCGAATGCAAACCGAGAAAGGGCAGAACAATACAAATATTAACCCGCCACACATGCAATGATTTAGTTAGATTATAAAGCGCGGAGTATGACTTGCAATGGCGGACGTAAGAGAGCGGGAGCATGCGCGGAGTGCAAAGCGACGCGGGTGTGCCTTGGGAAGGTTAGCTGCGCACTGGCGCGGGCGCTCGGCGACTGGGCGCAGGTCCCTCGCCTCTGTCCCCGCGCGCCGCGGATCCACCCGCCGACGCCTGGGCCGGCTCAGCGTAGGGATGTTCGTAGCTTGCAATGGTGTTGTGTGGCGACGGGAATCCGTCCGCCACAAGGTCATCGGTTCACCTTGTGGGAGACCTTCCAACTCTACGTCTTCTGGTACTCGGTTGCCACTCTAGAACCTTTCAGCCACATCGGCCATCTGTTCTGCGAGCAATGTGCCCTGCCCACTGCCACTTAAGTTTGTCAATTCTTCGGGTTATGTCGGTTACCTTGGTTCTCCTGCGGATATCTTTATTTCTGATTCGATCACGCAGATCTCTTCATTTTCATATATTGGGAGATTTTGTGTGGCATACATGTCACAAAATGATACATATTTTGCCATGTTTTTACCTGTTAATTATGTTAATATGAAGCGATGTTGCTATTTGCTAAAAAAATGTATATAAGAAGTTTATCAGCCATCTGGTTACCTTAACACAAGCATTAGGTTGCTTAGCTTGGGACTAGATGGCGCTGTGTGAAATGACCAGGGATATTTATTTATTTTAAACGAGCTTCAAACTAGTTGATAACGCATAGCTATTTTGCAGAAAACTCATTAGGTAACAGAATACATAAGTCTGTGTTATGAAGCGAATTACATAATTTACTTGCAGATATCCTAAATTAATTTCATAATATCCACCACACATTATATAGTTTAAAAGTTCACCACTGAATATTTTATGCTTGTCTACAGAAGCCTTATCGCAAGCAACTTCATTACAAATCGATGGCCCCACAGAATAAACGTGTAAGTCAAAAACCACAACTTTTCAGGAAAAAATAAAAACGATTTAACTTGAATAACTGTTGTTTGGTAGTATATAGGGTTAAACAAATTATATCAAATTAAAGATAAAAAAATATATTATTACATTAGATTTTTTATGTATTTTTTATTTAAACGGTTTTCCGACAATTTATGAAAAACCATTTTATTTTTTTATTCTTGTTAATTTCAATGACTAGATAACGGTAAACTTTCATTACACTTTTATTCGTGTAAAGTGTCAACAAACAAAACTAATAATATTATATTACACTATTATTCGACAGTAATCAAGCTTCTTTAATACCTAGTTACAAGCATAAGCACGATTGTTTACAGTAACTTACTGTATTGTTTGATTATTGTAAAGATAAAATGCATTTATATCAATGTTCATAAGATCGAATCTCATTTATGTAATACTAGCTTCTGCCCGCGGCTTCGCCCGCGTGGATGTCGGAAATTTACCCACGGGAACGTGCTAACAGGATAAAATGTATGTGCTTCCCCAGAATGCCATCTATGTCGCGGGCCCTTTGTGGCTAATCACAATAGAAAACCAATTGTGTCTCATTAGTGGTGATTAAGAGGGTACCTATATGATATCTTTACCTAAGTACCTAACTAATTAAAAAAAAACACTCAATAACAGAAAATTAAATACCTACCTACCTAAATAAACCTATTTCTGATGATAACTAATCTAAACTCAATAAATAAGCAAAATCCCTAAAAACTAATATCTATACGAATGACTAAACCTACCTAACAGTATTATAAAATAACCTACGGTCACTACGTACACTATCAAATATACTACCTATACTTTAAAATTAAAATCTACGACTTATATAAAAATAAACCTAAATAACTCTTAAAACTAAAAGGAATAAAAATGAACTCCACTGCGGGTGACCCAACCTACGACAAACTTAGTATTTGCGGTTGGTACAGTACAGACAGTGGTAGTCGGGTATAGGGATCGAACCGCAAAATTAAGTTTGTTTTTTATTGTATATACTTTTCCGGGATAAAAAGTACCCAGTGTGGTGCCCAGGATATTAAAGAATAATTATACCAAGTTTCATCGTAATCGAACCGGTAGTTTTTGCGTGATGCCTGAACAAACAGACAGACAGACAGACAGACAAAAATTTTTTTAATCACATTTTTGGGTTCGGTGTCGGTCAAGTAACATCCCCTGCCATTTATTTTTTGGATATTTTCAATGTACAGAATTTTCACTTCTACAGATTTATTATAAGTATAGATACTTTTGTTATTGCATGGTGAATACTGTAAACTTCATCAATTAAATAAAGTAACTATCTACTTGCATAAAAACTAAATAATAATCACAAAGTAAACAACTTAAATCTCTTTCATGATTAGGAAATAGCTACCTATTAGCTAGAACAGATAACAATAAAAAAACCGAATCATATCGTAATCTGAAATACTTAATCTTCCCCGTCACTATCATTGGTGATAGAGTACGAATTGTCCAAAGGAACTAAGTTTCTATAAAAAGTTTGGTAATGGTCTGGTATGACTCCTGAATCACACAAACTTATCAAATCCTTATGTAAAGAAAGGGAGAGGTATAGGCAGCAGTTCAGCGTATGCAAGTCTTAAGTTTTCTCGCCGCCTTCTTGAATTAGTTCTTACTATGATTTGCATCTCCCATAATTCGTCTTCAAAACTATACCTGAAGTAAATTGAATGAGGATGCTCGTGATGAATAAAATAAAAATAAACGTGTTAAAACAAAAAAATCTGTAAAAAAAAGAGTTATTTCAAGAGCATACACTTCCTTCTCATTTATAAAACAATGGTGAGACCTACTGTCTTGTATGGGGATCAGAATGTTGGGCCACAAAAGGCATAAATGAAAGGCAATTGCATGCAGCTGAGATGAGTATGCTGAAAGAGATGTGTGGTAGGTATTACGCAAATAGATACAATAAGAAATCAAAATATAAGAGAAAGTCTGAAAGTGGCACCGGTGACTGAAAAGTTGAATGGAAATCGGTTGTCAGGGATGAGCATGTGATGCGGAGGAATGAGGAAACGGTCTACAGGCGAGTTTTGATTATGAATGTGGATAAGATAAGAGTAGAACAGTAGAGAGTATGAAAGATGATATGGCTAGAAAGGGGGTGACTACCGAGATGACAAGTATGGAAGAAAAAGACATGTTGCGCCGACCCGAAATAAATTGGGATAAGGGCAAGAGATGTCTGTCGAAGGACCGACGGCTGGTGGAGCAGACGAGTGGAGTGGAGACCACGTATAGGCAAGCAAAGCGTGGGATCAGCTAGATGGACCGACGAACTTAAGAAAGTGTCTAGGACAGACTGGATGCGGAAAGCAGAGGACAGGGTGTTGGAGCCTGAGAGAGGCCTATGTCCAGCAGTAGACTGCAATAGTCTGAGTTGATTGAAAGGCAAGAGAAAGAATGATAAATGACTAGCTGCGCCCCGCGGTTTCACCCGCATAAGTTTCGATCCCGTAAGAATACCGTGATAAAAAGTATCCCATTTGTTAATCCTGGTTATGAACCATCTGTGTGCCAAATTTCATCTAAATACGTTCAGTGGTTTTTGCGTGAATGAGTAACAAACATCCATCCATCCATCCAAACTTTCACATTTATAATATTAGTAGTTTGGAGGTATGAGGAACAGGGTGTAAAGTTCACTCAACCTCCATAGAAAAGGGAGGATCCTCCGACTAGACGGGTGTTGACGGTAAACTCTGCTTGCGAGATGCAGGATTTGCGTGACGTCAGTATGACGCGATGTTCGCACGTGGCGTTGTAGATACCGCTACATCACTCCCCTCCGGAGACCGGAGGTCGACAGTGGGCTGAGTCTTGTATCTTGCGACGCTTTGCCAGGCCAGCTGAGGTTCCAGTGAGTCGGAACCGGTTGTTGCATAGTTCACGGTGAGTCGGAACTGTCTGCGGAGATGTCCCCAGTGAGTCGGGGTGGCGCTGCGTTATACTCCAGTGCGTCGGATTTCGTACAGCGCCGGGTTGACCAGGAGAGGGTGCTCTGCTTGTTGACCGGCCGAAGGTGCAGTGTGCTGTGCCAAGATTGCTGATGAGGCTGAGGGTGATGACCAGGTATGCGCAGACGCTGCATGCTGGTGATCAAGATACCAGTTGAAGCCGTGGATGCTGGCTGGCTGGGTGACTCGCCGCTGAAGCTTGCGGGAGTGATGATGATGACGTCACGCAGAAGTGTTTGCACGAAGGCTGCGCTGACTTCCATACTCGGGGTCACCAGTTTGGAGGCATGAGGAACAGGGTATAAAGTTCACTCAACCTCTATAGAAATGGGAGGATCAAGACCAAAACACTAGTATTTGAACACTTAATGCTATAAACAATCCGATTAAATACCGTAGGAGCCAATGCAATACTTTAATTTTAAATATAAAAAATATTTTTAAACTTTCATTCCACAAAATGACACATTAGGAATAAAAATTAAGTGCGTCATTACACGAATAAACGTGTAAGCTGCTATTATACAAACTCGAAGAAGTGCACAAGTCCTCTCAAACGTTTGCTTGTTTTAACACGTTTATTCGTGTGCACTCAGGGACCTAAAAAGCGTTTAACAATAGCATATACTTTTATACTTGTGATATAATTGCATGATTTTTCCCTAGAATAAAGGAATCAAATGATATAATAGGCGTATTTTGAGTCAAAAATTTATACAAAAAATTGAGAAGGTGCTGCATAGGTCAAAGAAACGAAAAATGCAATAAAAAAATATTTGTGTAAGAGCTCTTGCACGTTTATTCTGTGGGGCCATCGAAATATTTCCTTTTTTGGAAATATTTGTACTGAACATTGTACTGTACATACTTTGGGCTAAGAACTAGTACAATGGACTTTGGAAATCATTTTATTTCAATTCAACTACAAGAGATAATCTATTCCAGAACATAGAAGGAATATAATGAATAGAATTTGAGACGTCAAAAGGTGTTCTTGAAAATAAAACGGACAAAGATGAAACATTACATCTTTGAATCTTATTTTGTATATTGAACTAAATTAAAGAGAAAATCAAAACGGGAATATATCAGTTCAGTAGTAGTTACCTATTATAGTTACCTAGGTAACACTGATATATATATTGTATACGAGTATATAATAAAAAAATAAAGAAAAAGGCAGGAGCTCATTGGGTACAAAAAAATTCGCCCGCTTCGCTGTCAATGGAATAAGTAGGTACCTAAAAGGCTAGCAGCTGTTACCTAGGTAGGTAGTAGTAGATACCTTTTTTATACATCTGTAGTATTGGTCTTCGCAGCCAAAATAATATTTATTTACGATCACCATTCACTCAATACCCACTTCTTCACACTCTCTTACACATGTGGAGAGGACAATACGACAATATTAACAAAAACACTGGCACTACTAATGCATAGGAATATTTTGAAACCATCCAATTAATTCTAACACTGAAATAACAAAAGTGATTTTTTCAAACAAACTAAATAGTAGTTCATGGGCAGACTATGGGTGTTGTCAATCTTTCAAAAACAGTTCAAAGAGAGAGAGAGACAGACAGAGAAACACGCGCACGCCGCACGGCTAACAACTATAGCAAAAAGTGTCGTTCCAACTTTTGGTCTTAATTTTTTCCGTCTAGCCCCCTTTCGCAACGCGCGATAAGGAACTTCGTTCCAATAATAATTATTCATCTTGATAACGTTTTAAAATACCTATTTCATAAGAAATTAATATCCATAATCAGCCTATAATGTTTCTACTGCTGTGATACCTGTGTCCCCTCCTCTCGGTGAGACGGAGTGGGCTGTAATCTACCACGCGGGCCCAGTGCGGGTTGGTAGATGACACAATGTCTTCGAATTTTTGGCTCTCGGATTCCTCACGATGTTTTCCTTCCCTAGTGACTATACTATTATATTATATTTGATTGATTTTTTGCAGTCTGGGAACATCACTAGATATGCGCAGTTTAATTTATTGTTGTATTGTCGTCTCTATCTTGTGTGAAAGAATACCCCAAAATCCATTGAATAGGTACTACCACACAATAATACTCCAGCGATCCAAGATGGATCCTTCCTGATTTGCATATCGATTTAATTTATAAGTCCAACGTGGAATGTTCCCGTATTTTCCTTAAATAGCTCGGGGTGCAAAGAAATTGGATTTGCATAAAAAGTAGGTTTATTTAAGCTATTTTTAATTCATTAGGCTTGGTTATTTTAAATTTCGTTTTTGTAAGAATTTTGGGAAGAGAAGAATGTTTGGGTTATCTTTGCTGTTTGAAGGCTGTAGGGTTAAGTTTCTTTGTCACCAGATTTTTTTTTTTCAAAGTATTAAGATAATTCAGTGTTACATAAACTCACATCTTTTTCCCATGGGAGTAGGCAAAAACTACAGAACGCTATGATCTTTACATAATAATGCGTTTGCTTTGGTTACGTTCATACATTATATAGCCGATTTAATCTGTAAAAATCGCACCGTGAAAACTTAGGTGAAGTGACCTGTCATTATGTCAATAGTGTAAATCCCTAGCGTCAGGTGGAATTGTAACGGTATCTACAAATGCCACATGCGAACTACGCGTCATAAACTCTGCTTGTGAGATGCAGGATTTTGTGTGACGTCAGGTCACACGCCACCCTATGATCCTTACAATTATGCTTTTGCTTTGGTTACATTCATCCATTAGCCGATTTATTCTGTAAAATTGCACCGTGAAAATCTAGGTGAAGTGAGCTGTCAATAGTGTAAAACCCTGGCGTCTGGTGGAATTGTAACGGTATCTACAAACGCAATATGCGAAATACGCATCATAAACTCTGCTTGCGAGATGCAAGATTTTGTGTGACGTCAGTTCACACAAAATCCTGCATCTCACAAGCAGAGTTTACCGCGCAACTAGCATATATACAATGGCCTGATATGAATCATCGGGCAGTTGCCCGCCAGACACATCACCCGTCTGGTCGGAGGATCCTCCCTATTCTATGGAGGATGAGTGAACTTTACACCCTGTTCCTCATACCTGTATAGAATAACAACTCACATAAAGCTTACTTAATGTAAGTTATCACGGTGAGATTTTAGCAGAATAGACCAGCTGGTCATACACGCACGACCGTTGCATGTACTATTTTATTTAAAAAGGGTTAAATTAAATGCTTGAATTTTTCATAGTAAGTGGAAACCTGTTTACATTTGGTCGAAATCCAGAGCTCTACAAAGCTTTCGATGTTTTTTGAACGAAATAATTAATCTTTATTTTTACACCTGTAAGGTTTCTCACGGCTATAATTTTGTATGGTTGTTTTGCACTTCTGAAGTAATTGCATTCTTATTTTTTTTTGTTAATTACTTTTACCATATTAATTTCACTTCCGAGTGTGCATGGGCTTCTATGGTTTTGAGATTGAATCGGGAAAAAAAATTGTTTTGTCCTTTGAATCATTCCTCCCCCCTTTCATTCGGGACTTACCTATAATATGACTGGAGCTATAGGGCTCTGCTCTGCCTCACCTTCCGAATAGTATAGGAAATATGTTAGGTATCTAGAGCATCATTGCAAGTATCGCAACCGAAAAATATAAATAAATATTTATTTATTTTTCGAGGGTGCCTGGAAAAGATCGCAGAAATTGTATGTTTTGTATTAATAAGCGTATTTTTTTTGTTATGTATTTTCTGGTACCTATATAAATATTTATTTCGCCATTTTTCGTAACTGTATCTACCACTGTTCGGGGTGAGAGCCTGGTGATCCGTCACACAGGGTATCCTAGTATGGAGGCCAGTCTCTCACAAAGGATCATATTTTTGCATTTTGTCAAAACGCTATATTTCTTGTCCCTGTTTATAGCTATGTGAACCTTTGTGTAGAGAGAAGAAATAAAGATTATTATTATTACTGTATTTGTCTCCGCATCACCCAAAGGTTCACCGGTAAAAATGCTTAATTAGATAGATAGATAGATAGAATACTATACTCTCTCTTTTTAAGTGTTAAAGAATTAAATAAATAAATAAAGGTAGGTACGTAAATATTTTACATGTATACCTACGAAATAGCGGTAGCAGCGCATCAGGACGTCACCGCCACAGATAACGGTGACAAATGGCGTCCTGTAATGATTTACATTACGTGAAATGACGCAAATGTTCCAGCGCTGAAACTTGTAAATGGGAGCTTTTAGTATTTTTACCAACGCAACGGTTGATTTTGTTTTTTTTTTTGGGTTTAGTAAAATTCAGAATAATGCTCGTTACGGGTCGTCAGTAGCCCGAAAATCTGACAACCAGTCTTACCAAGGGGTAGTAGCCCGAAAGTCTGACAACCAGTCTTACCAAGGGGTATCGTATTACCCAGTCACTGGGTAATACTGCCTCCACAAGGCAGTCGCTCCATGTAAAATATTGGTATTCAGCTGCATCCAGTTAGACTGGAAGCCGACCCCAACATAGTTGGGAAAAGGCTGGGCAGATGATGAGATGATGATGATGCTCACTATATATTTTGTGGATAAAGAATCTTTATTTACTCAAAAGAAATTTACTACAAATTTCACTTAATGAGAAATATTTTAACGAAGTATATAATAATGATGACATTCATGAGCGTACGGACACGCACAAATATTAAAAGAAGACAACAATAATTAACGTACATAACAAGACATTGAAGGTAGCAGCATTTTATGTTCACATAACCTTACTTCTAGGATTTCTTCTTTTTCGGTATTAATAGGGACTCTATTATTCACACGTTATAAGAACGTACTTATCTTAGAATAGAATAGAATACTCTTTATTGTACACCATACAAATTACAGAACATAAATATATAACATTTTATAAAGGGTGACACAATGGGCGGTCTTATCGCTAAGAGCGATAAGACCTTATCCTGTATTATAATTTTAAACTCTAATTTTTGTGACGTCAATTCAAAATGAACCTGCCAATCGATTTTGTAAAAATCTCACCGTGAAAAGTTAGGTGAAGTGAGCTTAGAGTGAGCTGTCAATAGTGTTAATCCCTAGCATTAGTTGGAATGACAGCTCACTCCACGCTCACTTCACCTAAGTTTTAACGGTGAGATAGTTACAGAATCGCACTGCTGCTTATATTTACTAGGTTTTTTAACACGAAAAACGGAAACATTAAGAAACATTATGTACATTAACTTGACATCAATTTCCATATGAATCACTTTACAAAGTAATTTTTCAATAATATTAAATGATAAATGATTTTATTTAGTAAGTAGGTTTGTACAAACACTTTTACACGTCAATCATATTTTAAAACTAGATGAGGTCGGAGTTTCCTATCTGACTAGTCTGAGAAGCAGAATTGTATTTTAATAAACCAAAATTTAAATATCAACCACAATCAGCAACTGAATCCATCAATCCTGAAACAAACATTGAAATATCCATTATTACTCAACATACATCTCATTTGAGTAACACACGCAAATAATTACTAAAACATGCTATAAATACATCTTCAGGAACTCAAATAGCTATGACAAATGTTCTCCCGAACGATTTGCGTACAAAAAACTTGGCAAAATACGTACATTGCACATCAACACTATCCATCAAAGTCTGAATTTTACGTTATTATTCACGTAAATACATAAATTAAATTCTGATTTTTGTTTGGTTCACAGTTAAAATATTGCTAAGTAAATTAAGTGGGAGGTTTAAAAATTGTGGTAGTATTAAAGTCACAATTAATTGTAATGACAATTGTAATTTATATCTAGTTGGTTAGACAAAACAATTATTTTCTTAGACAACAATAAAGGAGAAGAATTCAGATAATTTGTTTGATGAAATTTAAAGAAAGAAGAAAATACATTTATTTAGCACATACTAAAACACACACTATACACCAGATACATACACCAGATCATCATCTGCCTAGCCTTTTCCCAACTATGTTGGGGTCGGCTTCCAGTCTAATCGGATGCAGCTGAATACCAGTATTTTACATGGAGCGACTGCCTATCTGACCTCCACAACACAGTTACTGGGTAATACGATACCCCTTGGTAAGACTGGTTGTCAGACTTTCGGGCTTCTGACTACCCGTAACGACTGTCAAAGATCCACGAATGACAGCCGGGACCAACGGCTTAACGTGCTTTCCGAGGCACGGAGGGGTCTCGGTATGTAAAGATGGTCACCCATCCACAGACCAACCGCGGCAAGCGTAGCTTAACCTGACCGATTGACCTGTGCGGCTGTTATTATTTAGCCACGGGCCCCTCAGATACATACATCAGATAGCAACAAATAATTGCCCATATCAATTTCGAAATAAACCCATTCCGAGCGTAGATTTAAAGCCTTACTTTATTAAGCAAGGCAGTTTTCCAGGCAGCTATAAGCGGTCTGGAAAAACTTATTTGTTATTGGATAGGGTTTTAACGAATACGGAGAACAAAAATAAATATTGAGAAAGAGGCCAGAAGTAATTGGTGGTTTTTAAAAACAATGCATGGATGGACTTACTAATAACAGCTACTAACTAATAATATAACTTAGCTGCATACGATACCAAGAGTAGACTGAATTAATTTAATATTTCTGGGAAAGTCTTGCAATGGAAAAGTATAGGTAGATTTGGCCAAAGCTAGAAAAAAAGCCGGAGAGATGGATGACTTCCGTTCGCAAGATCTGGATAAGACTCGTACATACCAGGGAAGCATGACACCAAAGAGGAAGACATACACAGCAATGGGTGAACATGGTTCTAAAACACACATATCTTAACATCACCCCCATAGTCCCCGAAGGGTTATTCAGAGGTGTAGCTATAGTACAAGGTACACCCTATTTCTAGTTACGTTTAAGTCTCATGTAAGAGTCTATTGTCATCAACTGGCACAAATCCGAACTCAGGATTTATAATTCAGATTTTTTTCATGCAAAAACCAATGCCCAACCTGTGAATGGAACCCAGGACCTCATGCTTAGCAGTAGCGCTTGCGACCACTAGACCAACGAGGCTTATAAAATCCGTCCACCAAGTTAATTTTCTTCTCGATATATCTCACCACACATTCACCAAACCCTTGTTACTATCGCGTGATGTAATAAAATTTAAATTCCTGTTCTGCCATCAATCTTGTCCCAAATGATTAGGGCAGGGAGATGAATCGCCGCGGTCAGTGAGGCTCGCAGATAAATGAGTCGTGGACCACTAACATCTCGCGGCATTTTTGTCAATGAATCAACGTGGTTATTTTGTAATCTTAGTGGGGCTTGTGGCTAAGTAATAACAGTCACACGGTTCGATCAATCAGGATAAGCTACGCTTGCCGCGGTTGGTCCGTGGATAGGTGATCGTCTCTACATACCCAGACCCCTCCGTGGCTTGGTTTGCCGTTGGTCCTGGCTGTCATTCGTGGGTCTTTGATAGTCGTTACGGGTCGTCAGAAGCCCGAAAGTATGACAACCAGTCTTACTAAGGGGTATCGTATTACACAGTTGGGTTGTGGAGGTCAGATAGGCAGTCACTCTATGTAAAATACAAGTATTCAGGTGTATCGGGTTAGACTGAAAGCCGACCCCAACATAGTTGGGAAAATTGGCTAGGCAGATGATGATTTTGTAATCTTAGTAGGTATTGTCATGGAAAATGATTTTCTGAATAGTTGGAGGTGATTTTGTATGGATTGTCATCCTCATTAATTTTAATCTTTAACGAATCGTTGAAGAGTAGAAAGAATGATTAGCGCCGACTCTAACTGCGTAACCCACTATCATTCAAAATCTGAATCATTTTGAAGTATATTGCTATAATCTATTGTTCATTCATTTCATTCATTCATTTATTTAATCATAAACAATTAACATTGTGTTGTGTTGTGTTGAACATTACATATTAAATAAAATTATCATACGCAGAAACAATACTAATTAGAGTTGATGTGAAATGTCTACTTCAACAGTCAATTCGTATAATAGATGTCACTCAATAAATATAATGCCAAATTAATTGCGGGTATAATGTCAAAATAGTGTCAAAAATGTTAGTTCGAAGTACAAAATATCATCAAGGTCCTAGTGATGAGCACAGTTTCAAAACCAAAAATAATTTAATTTACCTAACAAAATAATACTTTAAACTAAAAAAAAAACAATTTAATTTAAAACTTGTTCACTGCTTAGTCACTTATAATTATAATAATTATAAGTGACTACCTTTATCATTTGTCATAAATTCTGACATCGATTTACATTTTTCCAACAAAAAGGCTTTCAATTTAGTTTTAAAAGAGTGAGAGCTATAAATTAATAATTTTAAATCAGTCGGTAACCTATTCAATAACTCCACTGCTTGGTATCTGGAACAATGCTTAACTATGTTAAAATTTGGTGCCATTTTGTGTTTAAATTCCTTCCTTCTTGTGCTTTCTCTTAACTTACTTTCCTCTTGTGATTCATACTCATGAATATACTTAGCAAAGTGATTTAGAATTACTAATTATAAATACTTGGTACTGTTAAAATTTCCAATTCTTTAAAGTGCTCTCTACATGAGTCTCTTTGTGAGATCCTTACTGTAAAATAAACGCTTTCTGACAGTTATAGCTGTAGCTGTTACCCCAAAGCATTATGCTGTATCTTAGTCTAGATTCTACCAGCGCATAATATATAGTCTTTAGTTGCTTGAGATCCAACATATCTCTAAGGCTCCTGAGTGCATAGAATGCTGATGCAATTGAAGAGTCAATAGCAGCAAGCTCCTGTTTCCAATTTAAATGCACATCTATGTTAATACCTAAAAATTTGGCTTTGTCCACTAATTCAATATTGTTTCCTTTTACTTGTATATTCAAATTGTCGTTATGTCGAGTTGTAGTCTATACTTATAATAAATCTGTAGAAGTGAAAATTCTGTACATTGAAAATATCAAAAAAATAAATGGCAGGGGGTGTTACCAGACCGACACCGAACCCAAAAATGTGATTAAAAAATTTTTTGTCTGTCTGTCTGTCTGTCGGTCTGTCTGTCTGTCTGTCTGTCTGTCTGTTTGTTCAGGCATCACGCAAAAACTACCGGTTCGATTACGATGAAACTTGGTATAATTATTCTTTAATATCCAGGGCACCACACTGGGTACTTTTTATGCCGGAAAAGTATATACAATAAAAAACAAACTTAATTTTGCGGTTCAGTCCCTAGACCCGATTACTGTTCCAACCGCAAATAATAAGTTTGTCGTAGGTTACGTCACCCGCAATGCACAGCTATTAATAATAAGTATGTAAAGTTGTCGAAAATTTACCACTGACGGGACAAAAAGGGGTAATTCAGTTTTTAAGGGGAGGATTTGAACTTGAAACTGTATGTTACATTTTCACGCCTAAACCACTGAACTTCTGATTTAGCATAGAGATAGATGGCATCCTGGGGAAGCACATACATTTTATCCTGTTAGCACGTTCCCGTGGGATAATTTCCGACATCCACGCGGGCGAAGCCGCGGGCAGAAGCTAGTCTTAAATAAAATTATGTTAGTCTCACTTCTATTTAGCAACAGGTTATTTGCTGTGAGCTACTCGCAAATATTTTGTAGGCTTTTGTTTACATTTTTGGTTAATTCTATTAAGTCATTTGTCCCAATTATTATATTTGTATCATCTGCAAAAGCAACAAGTTTTACATCAGGCTGAACGTAACATAACGTTGTTTTATATGTTGTGCAATGAATGCTGTTGAACTGTCAAAATGAAAGACATTTGCAACTGATAGTGTGACGCAATTATCCCGCGGTTGAATGCCGTAATTACAGAAATAATTAAAAATATTAAGGGAAGAAGTTCCGGATACGAAGGGAATTAATAACTCATTCCGTGATACAAAATACGGGCGCACGTTCCCAATTAATTAGGTAACACAACAATGTTTTAAGCTGGTATTTAAAAATGAAAACATCAACAGAATGTTCAAGTCATCGGTATTTGAACAAAACGTTTGCGTTTTTTGTGGATGCTTGTTTTAATTCAACCAAAACGCAAACAGCTATTAGCTTTGCTTTCAGTTTTCACAATGTTTTACTTAACTATCCCTTTGATGAATCTTTTTTTGTCTATTTGTAACAAAAGATTAGGATGTTTCATCATCATTATCGGCAGCCTTGTAGAATAGAATACTCTTTATTGTACACCATACAAATTACAGAACATAAATATATACAATTTTACAAAGGGTGACACAATGGGCGGTCTTATCGCTAAGAGCGATCTTTTAAAGACAACCTTTGGATGGATTAAAATAAGGAGAGACAAATATAGTAGGTAGTCTGTGTTGTACCATTTACATTACACACTTAATAAAGACATAAATTAAATTTTACTTGTACTAGTATAATAGTAATATGCAAAGAAAGAAAGAAAGACAAAAGTAAGAAAGAAAATATATTTATTTAACCCAGGTTAAGCCACGAAAAAAAAACATAAAATAGTATTGTGTGCTTCACGGTTGCGCCAAAAGGGCCCAGTTCAGCATGAATGTCAGACAACTAGTGCCTGACGCTGGTTTTCAACTGGACCCTATATTATATTTTGTGCCATGCTTCCCTGGGAAATGTCTCGTCCAGGGTTTTGCCCGCGATCTTCTGTAGGATGTTTGGTAATGTGTATGTACATCAAGCTTTAGATACCTTCTAAATAAGAATAAAAACTTATCTCCTGTAATTGGAAGAAAGGATAGATCTTTAGCTTATACAGGATTTTAACGAAGTTTCCAACGTTGTCTGCAGGCAAGACGAAGTTAGCTCAGTTTTTAAGTGAGGATTTTATTTCTGCAGTTAGAAAGAAAGCGAGGGTTGACGAAACAAAAGAGGTTCGTAGCATAGAACAATGCTTTGTTTTGATTGAACTTTTAATTTTTTGCTGTGTCTTTGAAGTTCAATGTTTAGGAACTTTGAGAATTGGAATGTGTTCAATTTGAAGTTAAAATTACGTTTTGTGGAATTTTCTTCGTATTGACTCACATCATGTAGGGTGCATGTGAAAACAAAAAATAAATACAACATTATCTCCGTATGTTTTATTTTGAAATAACACATTACATAAAGTCACGCATTCTTCCCATGGGGATAGGCAGATACTACAGAACGCCTCCCCCTTATTTTGAAATAACTGTTTTTTTATTCTATTTTGTATCCCACTGCTGGGCAAAGGCCTCCTTTCCAAACCTCCCTGAGGAGGGTGATCTCCCAGACATCATATCAAAAAGGCCATGTTGGCCATGCAAACCTTATCAGAAATTACTTAAAAAAAATAAGTTACAAAAATACAGTCTATTGACCGTATTCCTCAGAATTGACAGAATGTATTATTATCAACCTTGGCGACTTTTCAACCAGTTGGTGATTCATAGGTACAGAATATAATTAATTCACCATAATTTATTACCATCCCAATTTCATGTTCTTGGTCCACACAGACTAATGATTTAAAGACCACATCAACAGACTCCTCTATCACAATTAATTCATAAATTTAAGTCTATAAATCATATAGAAATTAAATGTAAATTATAATTTTATACAGTGTAACAATATTTCAGTCCGACAAGTCGACGGCCGAAGCCCTAACACTTGCATAACTGTAAACATTGTGCGACGCTTCGTGCGTTATGACCTTCATAGCAAGTTATAGGCGGTAGCGGGGCGATTTTATAAGCGGAACGGGTTTTTGATATTATTATGACAGACTATAACAATGAATGGAGCGTGTAAAAGATAATATGGCTAGAAAGAAGGTGACTACTGAGATGGCGACTTTTAGAGAAGTATGGAAGAATTCAAGGCGCTATGGAGCGAGCAATGCTCGGAGTTTCTTTAAAGGATAACATCAGGGATGAAGTTATCCGGAGAAGAACTGGAGTAACCGACATAGCTTGCAAGCTATGTCGGTTACTCCAGTTCTTCACTACTTCACTTTGCTTACTCTACTACTTCACTTTGGTTACTTCAGTTTGCTTCATCTGCAGAGTAAGCAAACTGAAGTGGCAATGGGCTGGCCATGTTTGTCGAAGGACCGATGGCCGGTGGAGCAGACGAGTCTTATAGTAAGAATCGGCAAGCGTAGTGTGAGACGCCCTCCAGCTAGATGGACTGACGACAGTAAGAACGTGGCTGGGACAGACTGGATGCGGAAACGGAGGACAGGGTGTTGTGACGCAGCCTGGAAGAGGCTTATGTCCAGCAGTATCCCAACACACAAATTAACTGACCATCGACTACGACAATATTTCAGGCTAAAATATCGATGGTCATAGACCTGCGTCACTTGTACCTATATCAATAAACACGTCTCGAAGGTTCGTGCGTAACCTTTACAGCAAGTCATAAGTCATAAGTGGCAGCGGAGCGAATATATAAGCGGGTCAGACGCAGCTTGGATTACTCAGATATATTCTGGACTAAAACATTGAGCACACCAGAGCCAAACAGTGTTATGTATCGTAGACAGGGTACAGAGGGGTTATTCCTGTATTTTTAAGAACGTTCACAATCTAATGCTAGTCTCTATCTGTCAAAAAGTCTCTAATTTGCCAACTTTTCTGACAAATTGAACATTGATTGTCGCTGAGATAAAATTGCGACTTGAATTTGAACATTTTTTTATGTACGAGTATTGGCCTTCAGACTTGTCAAGACAACGAAACATGATTTTTAGTAGATATAATAATAATAATATCCCTGGACATTTCACACAGCGCCATCTAGTCCCAAGCTAAGCAACCTAATGCTTGTGTTATGGTAACAAAAATGGCTGATAAACTACTTATATACATTTTTTTTGTAAATACATACATATTATAGATAGAAAAACACCCAGACTCGGAACAAATACATGTAGGTCATACAAATATTTGTTCCGTGCGGGAATCGAACCCGCGACACGCAGCGCAGCAGTCAATCGCTTAACCACTGCGCCAACTGTGCCGTCGCCGTGCCAGATATCTGACGACTTGGACTGGTCTGTGCACTGCCTAAATTCCTTATAGGCAATAAAATCACATACGGGCATTTCGATTTATTTATTTTTATATTTATTTATAAAAAAAAGTTTATTCTTAAGACCCTAACGATGCCAGCAACGACACCGCATGCATAATAAAACATCACGCCTGTATTCCGCGGAGGGTTGGGCAGAGGTGTACCTTTTAGTAGGTACACCTACATTTCGCCAGTTATGTTTAAGTCCCATGTAATAAGGTAAGAGCCAAGACGAGGACACAAACCTAGACCCTGGGCAGCTACTGAGAAATTCCAGATAGAAAAACTCAATAACACTTTACCCGACCTGAGAACCCAGGACCTCAAGCTCAGCAGTAGCACTTTCGACCACTTGACCAACGAAGCAGTTACCGACAACACGCGTAGTTGTTCATAGAAATGTTATTTATGAAAGTAAGTGTGTTTTCCTGGAAAGCATTTTACGACATCATAAAGTTAAACTCCGTTACCATCATTTTCACGACAGCCGTCACTGTGGCCATTTTGTAGCGGCCACCAGACTTCTAGGCAAATCATACACCAACTCGCCACGCGACGGGGCGCGGGAAACGGAGCCGAATACCCTGCGCGGAAACGCTTTTTTCGAATTTGTATGTAAATAAACACTCGCAGGGGCAGGCTATCTGCGCCCCGACGCTTGGCGCGTTGTAGTATGTGATCCGCCTAATCTTTAGATTTCAACGTGCCAACGACGCTCACAACTCGCTGCCGCTTATAAATCACGGCATACAACAGTACCACGGGCATAATTCAGCTAACACGATTAACTCTGTCGGGAGCAGATGCAAACGAGGCTTCAATGTTTGAACTTAATTACGCGATTGCCATGTCAGTCGGTACAACACTACATGCGGTGTGACGCTGGTGGTAATTTTAGGTGATTAGCTTCTAGCTCGGGACTTCGGGAATGAAGGGTAATTAAGATGTGAAAGCAATTTAGAATGGTAATTTGAATTTTCATTTCAGCTTTTAATTTGGCATTTCAATTGAACTTCTTATAATTTCCATTTTGCGCTCCTAAAAATATTGTTGAGCACACTAATAATTATAATGATTGCGAAGTGTGCATTGTTAGTAGGACAAAAAGTTTTTAGAGGTTATTATTCATTTAAAAAAGTGTCAATCTTAAGTAGATTAATAAGTTTTAAGAAGATCAGTTAAAAATTGCCCCTATAATTTCCATGCTTTTTTTTGCGTGGGAAATTATCAAATGACTTCTCCCGCTCTGGGCTGAACGGAAGGGCGTGTCAGACTTTTCTGACTAAAACCCACCCGTGTTCCTTCAGTTGCCTGTGCCAGGGGCCACGGTATCTCTTTCGAACAACCCGCGGCCCTGGCGGCATCGGCCCTAGCGGACCCCATCAGTTCGCGCTGACATCTCTTTGAGGCGCGCGTGGAACACAACGCGCCGTCGACCCGGGCCTGGTCCTTACCGGGCGGCGAGCTGCCCATTGCTCGCCGCCCGCAAGCCCGCGCCTATGGTGGCCGGGAGTCGGCTGTTGACTCCCGTCCAGGGCGTCTCCTGCGGCGGCTAGGGGCGTGAGGGCGCAGATATTGCCTCTCCCTCACGCGCTCCGCCTCCTCCTTTGCGAGCATTACTGCTTCGCAAAAGGAGGTAACGGCCTCCCATTCACTCTCGCTCCGTACCATGGCCTGGACCAGGGCCGGACGCGAGAGATCGCCGCCGCCGATCGCTGCCACGAGGACACGGCGGTGCCCCGCCCAAGCCGGGCAGACCTCCACCGTATGCTCCACCGTGTCCTCCGGGCGATCCACATAGTGGTGACACCCTGGCGTTTCCTCCCGCCTTATCCTAAACAGGGACCTCCCGAATAATTTCCATGCTTGCGTTGCAGATGCTTTAAAATATTGAAATGTTCGTCGCACCCTGGGCAGTCAGACTGGCTGATAGTTTTGCCACTCTTTGATTTATTTTCAAATAGTTCTGCCTAAGAGCTGTCAAAGAGGGTACTCGCTCAGCGACGCTCGCTCAGCGACGCTCGCTAACTCATTTTTAGTAGCTTGCTCACTTATTTATTTATTGATTAAATACTTTAAGCACAGAACACACCAGCCAAATTTAAGGATGTGGACCATCAAACTGAACAACTTTCTCCATGGGACAAATAGCGTAATTGCGAAAATTTTATCAACTGTCCCATAGAAAACTTCAATACCTACTCGACCTAAATGTATGGGACGACTGAATTTTTGATTACGATGTTAGTCCCATGGAGAAAGTTGTTCAGTTTGGTGGTCTGTACCACATCCTTAAATTTGGCTGGTGTTTGAAAAATAACCCTGTATAGGGGCGGACTTAATGCCATAGGCCATAGGCCTTTTCTACCAGCCAACCTTTGGGTGATGCAAACAATGGTAGGTGCAATTACAAAAAATTGAGGAATAGATATTTCTCTCTTCTCATTAATCGCTGGCGATGGGACAGGTGTCTGGTAAACGCTCATATAATAACGGCTGCCCATTGGGTAGTGCTCAAATACATTACGTTTTTTGAAACTTTAATACTGGTAAAAGTTACAGATTTTCTTAACAGTCGTTTAATATTACGGATCCGCTTACCTAGAAACCCAAAGCTTAAGAGAGGAAGGGAAAACAAACAAAAGAGCCACAATAAAAGCCAGTATTGCAGCCAGTACGAACTATCTCAGAATATTGGCTCTATTAAAGCACAAAGGTCTAACTAAGTTGATCTTAAAGTGCTGACTAGAAGTGAGGAGCTCGATCGAGGGAGTTCCGAAGGTGCGATGGAGACTAAAACTTTAGAGTACCTAATGCTGAAGTTTGTTGCTGAAGATTCTCTTTATAGGTGTCTAGATAGCTTCGTCTTGGGAAATTGGTTTCATTTATTTTACCTGCAGTAATAAAAATAGAAGTTTTAGTGTTACATATCAAGATTATTAAAACTCGAGCGTTTTAATAAATTGATAAACATAATAATAATGTTTATAAGGGATTTGGTGATTGATGGTTTGGTTGTTAAACTTTTTATGATTAAACCTACTTGATAAACTATGTTATTTTCAAATGTGTTTAAAGCTATGTTCCTACTGTTGATAATAATGTACCGCTTATGTCTACTAGCACAAGCTTTTCATGTCTTCAAACCAAATTGATTCCATTACGCGGCACTTTTGTTGTATAATATTGTTATTTTTTACACTAGAATTGCATTTTTATCGGCGTCGTCTGGAAATCTAATACTTAATGATAAGTTATGTACATTATACATTATCTTGTTTAATAATGTTTTATCAGACCGCCATCGCCACATCAGAGAACATTCAGTGGTGTAGTTGGTACCTAATGAAGGTGGGAGCAGATACCTATAGTTATTACATTCACAGCAAAATATTGTGCTTCTAATAATTGTTTTTTGTTTCAAGTTTCACGAATACACCCGGAGCGATGGGCAAAGATCGTCACTCACTGTACGCCTGAGGAAGGACATCGCCGCGCCATCGAGGTAGACAACGGCGAAGGTGGTGTGACGATGTGGTAACATTTGCAAGGCCAACATGGTCAGAGATCGTACAAGACAGGTTTGGAAGAATCGAGGGGAGGCCTTTGCCCAGCAGTGGGACAAAATAGGCTAGCAAAAAAAAAAAAAGATTGTAAAGCCATTTATTATCCGCCCATGCAACGCACGCTTTTTACGACTTTAACATCGAGAATTATTTATTACCTAAATGTTAGTTTATATTTTATTTAGGATACGCACAGGAAATACAAACAATAAAAAAGAACATTAAACCCACATCCATCCAATTACAAACTATCGTTAAATAATCAACTTGAACCATATTATTATGTGGTTGTTAGGACAAGGGAACAGAAGGCCAATTCTCGTAATTTAAAACGTTCAAAATCTAGTCTAGTGTCATCTCAGCGACAAACAAATGTCAAAAACTGGTCAAAATGTAGGGAAATTTGAGGTTTTTTTGACAGATCGACACTGAGATCAGAAGGCCAATTCTCGTAATTTAAAACGTTAAAAACTAGTCGCAGTCTCGTCTCAGCGACAAACAAATGTGAAAAACTTGTCAAAATGTAGGGAAATTAGAAGTATTTTTTGACAGATTGAAACTGAGATCAGACTGTGAACGTTCTTAAAATTACGAGAATTGCCCCTCTGATCTGTGTCTAATTTCCCTACATTTTGACAAGTTTTTGACATTTTTTTGTCGCCGAGATGAGACTGCGACTTGATTTTGAACGTTTTAAATTACGAGAATTGGCCTACAGACTGTGAACGTTCTTAAAATTACGAGAATTGCCCCTCAGTTTAATGTTATACAACTTCGTAAAAAGTATTTACTATTATGGTTGTCTCATATCTATCAGTAACCTGTCAATCAGGTGGAATGATAGCTCCCTCCAAATTTATTTCACCGACAGTCCAACCGTCGAGGAAATGCGTACGTGACACTTGTGAGCGCGACAGTTGTAGTAGCTAATAAAGATCAAATTCGCAAAACACATATTCGTTTGTATGAAAATTACAGGTGTTAAGAACGCATTCTCTCGTCAACCGCACTGTTAGTGAAATGAGTTTGACCCGATGGTAACGGCTCCGACTTACGAGTTGTAGGTCCTAAGTTCGAACTCAGACAGGTGCTTGACTTTGTGTACTCTCAAACGGGGAAGGAAAACATTAAACAGTTTCCTCAAGGTGTTTTCGCTTCACCTAGAGCCAAAAAATCGAAGACATTTGACATCTACCAATCCGCACTGGGCTCGCGTGGTGGATTACAGCCTTTCTGTGAGATTTTTACTGAATAGACCAGCTGTTATCATAAAATCGTGGGCTGGCCATGTTTGTCAAAGGACCGATGGCCGGTGGAGCAGACGAGTCCTGGAGTGGAGGCCGCGTATCGGCAAGCGTAGTGTGGGAGGCCCCCCAGCTAGATGGACCGGCGTCCTAAAGAAGTTGGCTGGGACAGACTGGATTCGGAAGGCGGAGGACAGGGTGTTGTGGCGCAGCCTGGGCGAGGCTGTCCAGCAGTAGACTGCGATAGGCTAAGTCGATATCACAAAACAAACACAGTTTAGTTCAAAATCAAAACTATATTCGACAACAGAATTTATTTGACAATCGTCGCGTGCAATTGAAAACTGCGGAAGTATATTTTGATGTCCAAACACAATTGTATCTCCTGACAGCTGGCAGTCACGCAATTTATTTCATTTTATCCAATACTGAATATTTCAGTTTTATATAAATCTTGTTTCATTGCCTCTGAATAGTATTTAAATGAAATATTCGAATTTTATATTGAATTCGAACAATCTCGCTTTAAAAACGGAATGATGGAAGAGGAAAATGGCCCGACACCTTGTCGAGAGTTCGAGACCGGTGCGACACTAGTCAACCCATTGCGACACTAGTCGAGACCAGTGCGACACAAATCGAGGGTGGTGCGACACTAGTCGAGACCAGTGTAACTCAAGTCGAGACCAGTGCGACACTAATCGAGATCAGTGCGACACTAGTCGACCCACTGCGACACTAGTCAAGACCGTTGCGACACTAGTCAAGACCAGTGCGACACTAGTCGACCCATTGCGACACTAGTCGACCCATTGCGACACTAGTCGAGACCAGTGCCACACTAGTCGAGACCAGTGCGACACAAATCGAGACCAGTGCGACACTAATCGAGATCAGTGCGACACTAGTCGACCCACTGCGACACTAGTCAAGACCGTTGCGACACTAGTCAACCCATTGGGACACTAGTCGAGAATGGGGTCGGATCCGTTTCCTTTGTTCCAGTGTATTATAAATACTACCTACAGTAAAACAAATTTTGTAAACTTATGTACTGGATACCAAATAATTGTTTCTTCTATGTATAACAATTTTTTTTTCTTCTTTTGTTATTGTACCTTTTGAGCGTGTGATAATTCATGTGCGTATCTCTTACGTTGCTGTTTTCACGTATTTGTTAATGTTACTCACATTGATCGTTAGTGGAAGCTTGCAATTGGCCATCGTTTACACATTGTACCTACTATAGATATTAAAATGTATTAGCTGTTAGTTTTCCTAAAAGTAATTTAAAAAAAAAATACTTGGGCTTACATCAGTATTCTAGGAAGACGGCCACGATTTTATTCTTTGGTATCTTCACTACTGCTTTTGAAAGAACTTTTTATGTGAACTGTGTAAGGTGGTCACTCAAACTCAAAACCCAAATTATTTATTTCAATTAAATCATTTACAGGCACTTTTGAATTGTCAAAATTAATAGTCGGTCAGTTAGTCAGAAAGTTGAAGCTGAAAGTTGTTGCACTGATGTTAAATGTACAACTGCTGGAAACTCAAAACTTATAGGAGTTTGCAAGAAACATGCTTCAGCTGTACTTACACTAGAGCTAACGTAAGCCCAGCTTCGCATGGGTGCGTTTTTCCTGCGATGATAATTTTTTCGTGCACAGGATTTTTGACGCACCGCTTAGCACCGAGAGTTGAAAATGCAACAGTGTGTTTTTTTGACGCGCTGGGTTGCGTTCTATTGGATTTTTAATGCTCGGCTCACCACCGAGAATTGAAAATCCAGTGCACGATAGAATCCCGTCGCGATATTTGTCTATGCGTACTTAAGGCAAAAAATAAGCAGACAATTTACCAAAATAATTCCAAGTAAAATTCCCATTCAAAGTTAATACAATTTAAACCATAAACATCAACATACTTACTCGGTACAGTCGTGACGATTACGATTACGCGTCCCAAAGCGAGTGTATGTCATAAAACGCTTGAACAAATACATTCGCGTACAGAAGTGCTCGCGCCTTGAGTGCTTTATTTCTTTGTAAGAAAACTGCAATAAAGTAGAATCGTGGAACGTTTTGATGTTTTATAAAGACGATACAATGTCGTTTTCTAGCTGTACGTCGTATGTTGTTTGTGAAATATGTTTGGAGAATGTGTCTTTATATCACTGTATGATGGCTTTATTTTTTGAAAGAACGTGTTTTATGTTTCTTGTAACAACGTTAAAGCCTACAGTATTTTGTTTGTACTTTGTTGTAACCTGAACGTTCTATTAACACCCCGCCATTTCTATTTATATACTTATATCTTATCTATATCTTAGTTACTTATATATATTAATTATTATTATAGTTACACACACTACGGTCACGTATCTGATAAACAAGCTACAATAGTTTATATTTATATTGACCTACATTTTGTTAGATATTTCAAGATGTTCGGAACAAACTCTAAGGCTTTGAGTGGTTAACAAGTACACAACAATCGACTGCTGCGCTGCGTGTCGCGGGTTCGATTCCCGCACGGAACAAATATTTGTATTGCCAACAGGTAGTTGTTCCGGGTCTGGCTGTTTGTGTACGTGAGTTTAAATGTTTGTAAACGCACCCACGATACAGGAGTAATTCTTAGTGTGGAACAGCCAGACACAAACAGCCAGACCCGGAACAACTACCTGTAGGCAATACAAATATTTGTTCCGTGCGGGAATCGAACCCGCGACACGCAGCGCAGCTGCAGTTGATCGCTCAGCCACTGCGCCAACCGTGTGGTCAAATAATACTTAGTTGTTCATTTTATTGTGCTTGCTGTAGTCTCCTGTAATTGAAGGAGTACACATATCAAATACTTTGTCTTCCATTAATTGTATGTAATGTTTAGTGTATATCTTTTGTTTTGTATTTTGGAGATCCTAAAATAAATAAATAAATCTTTTATCTGAGGAATAAATATTGCGGGTTCACAGTTTTTGTATAGAAAATATGTAATCACTGTCCATTTCAGGGTAGCCTGGTAGAGATCGCAGAAAGCGATAAGGCCGCGCATTGTATGTTTTATAGTGATAATTGTATTTTTTGTTATGTATTTTCTGGTGTACAATAAAGTAGACATAAATAAATATGTCAAACTGTCATAATGGTTCTTCAGATAAAAGTTATCTGACTATTGAAAAATCTGCCCTTAATCGTATAGCAAAATCACTTCCGCACTCACCTATACACTAGGTATATAAATACATATGTTTTCCTTTAATAAAACAGGAATGAAATAAGTCTTTGACGCGTTACTGGAATCACTGGATCGAGTGAGACCTCTTTATTGGCTCATAAAAGATGAGTACCTACTTTTAGCGCCTTTCAGATTATATCAACATATAGGAATAAAGAGATGCTGTGTCGTGTGAATAAATCGAAAACTGTTTTCAATGGACTTGTGGCTAAATGATAACAGTCGCACAGGTCGATCGAAGGTTCAGCTACGTTTGACGCGGTCGGTTCGAGGATGGGTTAACATCCATTCAATGTCGAGACCCATCCGTGCCTCGGAAAGCACGTTAAGCCCATGGTCTCGGCTGTCATTCGTAGATCTTTGACAGTCGTTACGGGTAGTCAGAAGCCCGAAAGTCTGACAACCAGTCTTACCAAGGGGTATCGTACTACCCAGTAACTAGGTTGTGGAGGTCAGATAGGCAGTCGCTCCATGTAAAATACTGGTATTCAGCTGCATCCGGTTAGACTGGAAGCCGACCCCAACATAGTTGGGAAAAGGCTAGGCAGATGATGATGAATATAATATTTAAACTCTCCATTTATAAATCCAATAATAAACACTAATTATTTATCTTTTAAGCCTCATGATGGATTTAAAAAACAATAAAAAGAATGAATCCATATGTCACCAAATAACCTTAGGTAAAATTTCAAATAAAAGTTTAAGTTACAATTCATAAATATAATACTCACATTCAGTCCGGTTTCATCAGATATTTTCTGTTCTATTACCACTTTTATGCAGCGCAATAATAGTCGCCCTCGCCTTAATATTAATATTTGCCTGCATTTTAAGAATAAATACAAAATTCAAAATATCTTTATTGTGGACAATACCGCTATCTATTAAATCACACGTCACTAACCAACAACTACAACCAAACGACAACGTTTATTCCGATCAAGTTAACTATTCATAAAACTCATGTCTACCTCACAGAAATCTGAATTCTTTATTTAGTTTTCTATGATCTACCTTTCTAACTTTACGAAATGTGTGAACAAAGCGAACAAGATAAAAAATATCATATTTCTGTCTCATTACTTCCAATCTAGTAAAAACTTACAAAAAGTCGAAGTACAGCGTGAGATTTGAACATACGGCTCACTGATTCACGCATCTATCTGCACGCGCTTAATCGCTAGGTCATCTCTTATAGCGTTGAAATTAGCGTTTTTTTTTTTTGTTTAATATATTCAATTGATTTTGTTTTAAATAACTTTCGCATAATGACAGGGGAATGTAGATTGTTAGCAGTCAGGAACAAATAAAAAAAGGTTTAATGATTAAAACTGTTCAAATCCTTAGCAGATTTTATGCAACTATTGAATTCCATTAAAAACGAACGCGTAAGTCATTACATCAAAGAACGCGATGATTCAGCACACAGTAATAGCAGAAAATCAATGGAAGCAACGGAAATGACATGACACATTGCAAATATTACGTTTGCTAAATGCCGTTCAAATCTCGGACTAAAATCTTTGGCTTACTCTAGAATTTGCACAGGAGTACCTAGCACCCTTAATTAGTGCCAAAAACTGCTACATTGTGATTTCATGTGCGTATAATATATCCTATTCTACTAAACTAATAATATTATAAACGTGAAACTTTGTATGGATGGATAGATGGATGTTTGTTACTCTTTCACGCAAAAACTTCGGAACGGATTTGGATGAAATTTGGCACACAGATGGTTTATAACCAGGATTAACATATAGGATACTTTTCATCCCGATATTCCCACGGGATCGAAACTTATACGGGTGAAACCGCGGGGCGCAGCTAGTAATTAAAGTGAAACTTTGTATGGATGGATAGATGGATGTTTGTTACTCTTTCACGCAAAAACCACTGAACGGATTTGGATGAAATTTGGCACACAGATGGTTTATAACCAGGATTAACATATAGGATACTTTTTATCCCGATATTCCTACGGAATTGAAACTTATGCGGGTAAAACCGCGGGGCGCAGCTAGTGATGATATATATATGAGAGCAGTGGTAGCCCAGTGTTATGGTTTCGAAAGCAAGCAGGCGCTTTAATGTGTATAAAAAATTGCATCAGCACTGCTCTCAAAACGGTGAAGGAAAACATCGTGAGGAAACCGGCATATACTAGAACCAAACATTCGAAGACATCAGCCTGACAACTATCAACCCGCACTGGGCCCGAAGAGAGGAGACCTGTGTTCCAGCAGTGGGAACATTATAGCCCGATTATGTAATTATGATGATATATTCCCATAAGCATAAGAAGAAAAACTTGAGAGGCGTCAAGGGACACCCAGATGGAACGAAGGTCAAAGAGAGAGAGACAGAGATACACGCGCACACCGCACGGCTTACAACTATAGCAAAAAGTGTCGTTCCAACTTTTGGTCTTAATTTTTTCTGTCTAGCCTCCTTTCGCAACGCGCGATAAGGAATTTCGTTCCAATAACACAAGTTAATAGATCAGCCAGGCATCAAGTTGGTAAGCGGACGGTCCAGGATTCGTTGGCAACTATCATCAAATCATCATTCTTTGAATGTACACAGTCAGGGAAATTCATTATTTAGCCAATTAACACTCTGCGTATATGTGCCGTCATATAGCCATTTCTTAAAACTGTCAAAGAATGATGACGGACTATTTAAGTTGGTAGACAATTCAATTTTACCACTATAAGTAGTAGGAGCTGGATGGAGAAAGAAAAAATAAAACAGGTTGGACTCCGATTCCGACCTGTTTTATCCTTTTTTCTATTTCTGAAGAAGAGTTATCTAAAAAGATTTTAACCCCAAAAAAAGGATAGTCGAAACGCCACCGACTCCATTAAAATCGCAACAGAATCCAAGCAAGAAAACGAACTGGAACACAGTGAAATTGAATAAGGCGTTAACTTGAAGAATTTACAAGGAAATGAAAGCCATTCCCTCGATCTAGCGCATCTAGTTACTTCCACTCCACCCCGAAATGACTCGTTTAAAAACAGTTTAAAATTTTGCAATTTTGCCTGCCTTTTCGCTGACAGTTCGGAGTTATTAGTCTCAGGTTTATTAAGAGGTACTCAAGAGTGTATTTCGTGAAGAGAATTGAAAAAGGTATTGCTATTTAAGCATTTGAAAACATAGTTATGAGTGTGCAGATTTTATAGAGAGGTCAAACGATTTGGTAAGTAGTAATACGGTAGTTCTTTTGATGACATTGGTGATTCCGTGCTTAATTTGGGGTGCTCAAAAACATAATTTTCCAGTATTAAAATAATATTATGTATTGAATTTAAATATGAAATTGGCGTTTTCTCGAAATGGCCACTTTGTTCTCAAATATGTGGCGTTTGGTAAGAATTTGAAGGCTTGTGTATTTGTGTTTCAAATTAGCCAAATAGTGATTCATTTGTTTTCGCACCATTTGGTTTTTCTTCGACATCGTTTTGTTCACAAAATGGAAAACTTTAAATATCGCGTTATTTACAAATACGACTTCCACCGGCACCAGCGCTGCTGAAACCGAACAGAATATTGTTTATTGTTGTTGTAGATGGTTAACAAATAAAGTAGGTAAGAAATAAATAAAGTAGGTTTCTCTACAACTTACCTCTGGACGTCACCCTAGACCTACGGTGTAAATATGAAAATAAATAAAAAGAATATTTTAACATGAATAGGATAAACAGAAACCTAAAATATGTACAAGAATTAATTGTAAGAAATACAGATATATAAAGAATACGTACCTACACGTAGTACTTGCATATCTTACATGTAGTAAAAAAAGAGTAGGTAACAATATACGGAGTCTATTCTGGGGAGTCTTCAAAATATTCACAAACTGAGTAATAGCATTTCTGTAAAAGTAAGATACGCAACTGTTTTTTTTTTAAATATAAGACTATCATTTGTCTTTTTAATTTGACAGGTAGATTTTACAAATATGTGGCGCCTTGCAGAATATACTTTTGTACAGTCACCAATGGAGATAAGTAACCAGGTTCGTCGGATATAGTTGAAGTTTAGCACGAAAATGATGGATGTTTTCGAATGAAATTTAATTTAATTGATAGAAAACAAACAGGCCATTTATCATAAATTTCATTCGATAACATCCATTGGTGTCTTACTAAACTTCTACTATGTAATGGATGGTCACCCATCCACAAAACGACCGCGGCAATCGTAGCTTAACCTGCGATCGACATGTGCGGCTGTTATTATTCAGCCATGAGCCCCTCGTTACGCGTAGTCATAAATCATAATTTCCCGTCAATACACCAATCATCACCACAAACTGTAATTACGGCAGAAGCAAGCTCGTGATTGCTAATAAACTATCTATATGTAGTTTAATATTCAATTAAATCACGACATTACAGATGATGTCGGGACACCGAGAAGGTAATTACATATTAACTGTATTGAATGTTTTGTCGTGTGCGATCTGTGTATCTGAGTTTATGTAAACCCGTCGGGATAGATAGTGTGCAGTTATAATTGATATACAACGCTACTGTAACTTTTGATTACTTAGCGAAACTTCACAGGCGTTTTGCGTAACTTATCTATACTAATAAAAAAGCTAAAGAGTTTGTTTGTTTGTTTGAACGCGCCAATCTCTGTAGGTACTATCAGTCGGAATAAAAAAATCTTTTTGCATTTGGTAGCCTGGACACTTAGGAGCCGTACAAAAAGAAAAAGAGTCAGAAAGCGAAAGAAAAAGAGTCAAAAAAACGCTAAGCGAAAAAGAAGTAAAAGCGCGGGCAGGCGATGCGATGCGATGCGATGGGTCGGAGAATAAGAAATTTCACGCGGACGAAGTCACGGGCAGAAGCTAGTACTATAACCGGCCTGAAGAGTTTGTTTGTTTGTTTGAACGCATTAATCTCTGGAATTCCCAGTCGGTATTGAAAAAATATTTTTGCATTTCATAGGCCAACTCTTAACGAAGCTATAACATCATGCTAGGATCCTTAGGAGCTGAGAAAAAATAAAAATGGTCAGAAAGAACACACGTCACAAGCTTTTTGTCAAATACCCCCGGCACATAGAAAAAACAAATAGTGTTTTAATTACTATAATCAAGTTCCTAGTTATGTAAGCTCATACTTTTTACACTCGAAAGCAATGAATTAGGGTCACATAAAGATACCTGAAAGTATCGGAAAGAATAACAATTTTAAAGTGGTAGAAAAACAAAATTGCTTTTCTGTTTTTGTTATAAGATGATATTGGTATTTTTTTTTTGTTTATGTATTTTTTTATGAATATAATACATAGTAACGTACGTACGTAGTAGCATGGTTTCCGAGATTTTCGGGTATATATATGTGACCCTAATTCATTGCTCTCGAGTGTAGTTAAGTTTTACTACCATGATGGTTCTTGCTACCAAGCAGTATTTCTTTGTTCCGGTTTGAAGTTGTGGTGGCAAATTGCCGTGAAACTTACGACCACATGAGACTTTGAAAGTTTGCTTTTAAGGTCAGCGGCGTATTAATAGTTTCAATTCACAGTCACCTTGAAATGTGCCTACGAGTAGGTATGGGTTTAGGCTACGATAACTTTGAATTAGGTGAATTGAATAGGGATCTGTTTGCCAACCTACAACATAATACAGACCAGTAAGAACTGACTTTAACAACTTATAATATATATTATAATTATGTCTTTCTGGAATAAAATTGACGTTTGGCAGTATGGAAAATTCAAAATTATTCCTCGTATAAAGATATAGTGGCGTAGGTAAAATTGGCCCTGAGATACAAGACACTCTCATTAGTAATAATGTTCATACAAGGCAAAACGAGTATGGATGCAGGTGGCGTTCAATTGTTTCTACCTTTGGAAATGCCTGCTATTGGAAGAAGGCGTCAGTTTATGTATGTAGTTAGTCATAACTACAAGATAACATCTCTACGACGTAGTATTAAGAAATTCTTTCATTGCAGCATTTTTCGTATAAAGCCATGTGGTTACTATTATCCAGTACAAAAGAATTCGGTTACGACATATGCTCATATATAGCAGAGCACAGCATAATCAACCTATAATAGACACAGGCCACCTCTCGGTGAGAAGGAGTAAGCCGTAATCCACTACGCGGGTGCGAGTTGGTAGATGTCACATCGTCTTGTCTCAAAATAATTCGAAGAAGTAAGTACTCGTATGCTCAAAATTCTTATAGTTTTACTAATCCGAGCTGAAGCTGAAAGCGAATGTTGACTTTGTAGAAACTAGATTTTGGATCTTGAATAATCTTTCGTTTCGTTACATCAAAGTCAACTTTGACAACATATTTCAGGATCTTAGTTACAAAAGCAGATCAGTTGCCACTCGAGGAAACATAACAAATGGTAGTTTAGTATGGCTCACTGCTTCCGCAGCTACTTTCACTTTAAATCCCTGGGAATTACAAGAAGTTAGGTCTCCAAAGGTATTTTTCAGCGTAATTGGACGTGGAATTTTAAAGCGCTTTTTACGCTAACGACCTTTTAAGCATTGTTCGGCTGTTATTTAAAGCGGAAAATCTGGTACCTACTTTAAAACTGTATGACGCCCACGTTCGAGCTTAATTCTCAACAGATTTTCTAGTCCGGAATATTATGAATAAATTTTTGATGAATTTGTTGTTTTTAATCGTGTAGACTTCTGGGGTTGTTGAACTAATTTCAAGTAGGTATTATCTTCTCGTCGTCTGCCTGGCCTTTTCCCAATTATGTTGAGGTCAGTTTCCAGTCTAACCGGATGCAGCTGAATACCGGTATTTTACATGGAGTGACTGCCTATCTGACATCAACAACCCAGTTACTGGGTAATATGATAGATACCCCTTGGTAAGACTGATTGTCAGACTTTCGGGCTTCTGACTACCCGTAACGACTGTCAAAGATCCACGAATGACAGCGGGGACCAACGGCTTAACGTGATTTTCGAGGCACGGAGGGGTCTTGGATCTTAAATATATTTAATTTTTTTATGAAATTAATTTTTGACTTACGATAAATATTATGTTCATCAGTTTTTCCAACGGTTCATTGACTTTACCTTTTGCCTTTTCAATTTGATTTTTCTCAAAAAAAAGTGTCTTCCTATGTAACTTTTATTAATTTAAGTATATCTGTTATTTATACAAATAAAGTTGTACAAAAGATATAGTGTTTTATCGATCTATTTATATTTGCCCATCCTTAGCACGGTGACAGCGGCTAAATCTGCCTCAACACATGGTTTTGTTTTGTCTCATGTGCTTATTACATACTTAACCTATAGCGTTCCCACTGCTGGAACACAGGCCTCCTCTCTGTGAGAGGGAGTGGGCCGTAATCCACCATGCGGGCCCTGTGCGGGTTGGTAGATGTCACATATCTTCGAATTATTGGTTCTGGGACATGCCGGTTTCCTCACGATGTTTTCCTTCACGGTTTTGAGAGCTGCGCATTGGACCGTTTTGGTCACGACTTACGAGTTGTAGGTCGTAGGTTCGAACCCAGTCAGGCGCTTTACATTGTGTAAATTATATCATTATCATGTGCTTATTGTCAAGTCAATATTGTCAGTACAGTCAGGAAAATTAATTGTTAAACAAATTGACACACTACGTCAATTTGCCGTGTCGTACAAATTTTCTGATAGACACAACGAAAGACAGTTATAAATTATGAAGAAACGGACAATTTAAGTCGGTAGTCAATGTATGATTATATTATCTATTAATTTCCGCGACCTTGCATTACCAAACAACCCTGCGAGACTTCTCCCTGGTTGACACTTCCCGTGACCCAAGGGCTGGCTTTTACCTTGGCCAGAGGCTAAGCATTGCCATACAACGTGGTAATACCGCCAGCCTCTTGGATGCATTACCAGTCGACAGCGATGCGGATGAATTGTTCAACGCTATATTTTAGTTTGTGTATAGTTTTAGTTAAGTTAGGATTTAATTTTGTTATTTTTATTATTTAATTAAGTAGTCGTTGTTAATTGCTTACTTATTATTTTATTTTACAGAAATAAATAATGCCCTGCGGACAATTAATCAGTGTACGTAATTAAGAGTATTCTATCTATCTGTCTATCGTTGCGTTATGAAGAAGGTCCACAGATTGACATTGTGATTTCACATTAAAAAAATCTTTGTATCGCCATACAAAGACTGTCGAAGTAATTCAGAATCATTTTTCTGAAATGGAACATTGAATAAAGTCTTAATACTCGTACACTTGGCCATTCAAATAGGCTATTTCCTTTGGGGATATTCTTATCAGTGGGTGCATCGGAGAATACGTTCAGGAAATAAGCTTTAACTGAAGAGTGCATACTCTTCAGTTAAAGGGAATTGTACACTGTAGCGGTATCTACAACGCAACATGCGAACAAGGCGTCATACTGACGTCACGTAAATCCTGCATCTCGCAAGCAGAGTTTATCGCGCAATTAGCATATCTACAAACTTCCCAACATCAATCGTTGGGCAATTGCCCTGCCAGACACAACACCCGTCTGGTCGGAGGATCCTCCCTTTTCTATGGAGGATGAGTGAACTTTACACCCTGTTTCTCATACCTCTAAAACACTATTAAAGTCGTAACTATTCATTTTTATTTTTAAAATTTGGTTTTGATGTTTTTGTTGAAAGTGAGTTTACACTGACTATTACAGAAACTTGCTCATCATCTACCTCGTTGGCACTACTGCTGAGCATGAGGCCCTGGCTCTGGGATCGATTCCCAGGTTGGGCAGTGTTATTGAGTTTTACCATCTGGAATTTCTCAGTAGCAGCCTGGAGTCTGCATTTGTTCCCGGTTGGTGGCAGTAGGATTGCCCTCTATAACATGGCACTTAAACATATGTACCTAACTGGTGAAATCTGGCTGTAATATAGCCTATAGATACCTCTGCCCAACCGTGAAGTTATGTTAATGTACAGACGCCAGCAGGTCAAGCTTCCCGAAACTGTCCTATTTTCCCAATCAACCTTGAACCTTATTACTTTAGCGATAAAGTTGAAAATCTATTAAAGAAATTTGACAGATTGTAGTAGCTTGATGTGCTGGCGTCTGTACTATCATAAAAATATATTTAGTATGTTAAAAAAACATGTTTTTTATGTAAAAAACCGACTAATCTTACCTACATAAGACACTGTAAGTACTTATAAAGTAAACTTATTTCCATTTCAGGCTCCACTCAAAACTGTTGTTTCAAAACAACGGTCACTGCCTGTGTATTTATTTACTTCGTGGTCACAGCTCATGCCTTAATGTAATACCTCCTTGTTTATAGAAAAAAGCGGAGGAATAGCGTGACACACTAACAGTAGCAATGGCTTTCCTTATGTTTGACAGTTCAACAACATTCATTGCGTTGTTTACTTCGATGAACCGACCACAAATTTTTCGAACATATGAATCAATGGATTTGCAATATACTTCAAAATAATTCAGATGATACTCAATTAGAGTGCTGCTTCAAGACTTAAAATATTTTATTTCACTTAAATCTACTCTCTTAAGAAACGTCAGAAGCTAGGTACACGGTTCCAATTGGTCGTTTCACATGGAGAAGAAACTCCACGCCGGGAAAAAACTCCACGGTTACTCTTTTAAAATAATTGACTTTCACTAAGTTTTCAAATTTCACACTTTTGAATATAGGTATAGGTATGAAGGCACCTAGAACTTAGGCTTAGAACCAAAAAATCGAAGACATGTTGTGACATCAGCCAACCCGCACTGGGCCCTCATGGTGGATTACGGCTCACTCCCTCTTACTGGAAGGAAGCCTGTGTCCCAGCAGTGGGAACATTATAGGCTTATTGTGTGTCAACAGGTATAATTAGCTACTTAACAAAAGAGAATAAGCTCAACAAAAGCTTAAGGAGGAAGTTTGAAAAATGAAAGCTAAATTTCTAAAACGCTCTTCTTTTATTTCCAAAACTGAAATCGAAACTTCATCGTCAGAACTATTAAAAGCAATTCATTGAATTCTATCCGGCCAGCATGGAGTGTGAAAGAGTCTTCATATTTCACGTCCCAGATTCAGCGCTCCCTTTGATTCCTCCGTGGAAATGGAAGCGATTTCGTCCCATTCAGCCGGCATGTGTGGGCTATTCAGCAGCGTGCGTTCTAAAGTACCCCTTTGGAGTAATGTTATAATACTTTAGAATTGCCCCCGCATTTGTGTTGTAGTTTGGTGATGAAAGTAGGGAATGGTTGTTGATGGTTTGTGTTGAACTGAATTCTTAGCCATTTTTTGGGATAAAGCCATAGAGTAAAATAAGCGATAGTCATTTTTGTGACATAAAATGATAGTTTATTGATAGAAAAAAAAATACATTTATTTAGCACAGACTAAAATACACAATATTATTTTAATATGTGCCAATGTACGCGGAGAGATGGGCAAAGATCTCACTGGACGCCTACAGGAGGACATAGCCATCGAGGTAGACCACGGTGAAGGTGGTGTGACGAGGTTTGTAAGGGCCAACAAACATGGCCAGAGATCGCTCAAGACGTCCCGAGGTTTGGTAGGAAAAAGAGAGGCGTTTTTTGAATTTTCATTAGTACGTAACTAATGAAGAGATCTTGATTTTTTACGCTAGATGACTGTTTTGTGTCAAACGATAGATAATAAATGCTAAATAGCTAAAAAATACTACTGTTTTGAATGACTGAGGTTATGACTAAAATGTATAACGGGCTTTGTAATCGGACTTCAGCCAAAAGCTAAAAAGAAAGTTAGATAAAGAAATAAAAACGCTAGGAAATTAATTTACACTACAGTTATGATGACTTGAACGTGTTTATTTCAATTATCACATCGTACATCATCTCCAGATTAATCATATATCATTGTGTGAGGACATTCTAATAAAACTAAGCAGTTGTTTCTCCGTAAATCTTTCAGCACTTGAATAGCTATGAGCTTTAATACTCGTAGTCAACTGTTTATCTCTTCTAATATTTATGCACTATGTAGTTTAAGATTAATCACAAATGATCGGACTAAGATTATATCTGGACTTTAAAAGAGACGTTGACCCCTGTAGTCAGATAGGAAATGTCGACTCCATCCAGTTTTTTTTTTTGGAACGAAGCTCCTTATCGCGCGTTGCGAAAGGGGGCTAGACGGAAAAAATTAAGACCAAACGTTGGAACGACACTTTTTGCTACAAGTAGTTGTAAGCCGTGCGGCGTGCGCGTGTTTATCTGTCTGTCTCTCTCTCTCTCTCTCTTATAGAAAGCAAGCCAGTTATATTTCGTTCCATCCGGGTGTCCCTTGACACCTCTCAAGTTTTTGGAACGAAGTTCCTTATCGCGAGTTGCGAAAGGAGGCTAGACGGAAAAAATTAAGACCAAAAGTTGGAACGATACTTTTTGCTATAGTTGTAAGCCGTGCGGCGTGCGTGTGTTTCTGTCCGTCTCTCTCTCTCTCTTTGAACTTCGTTCCATCCGGGTGTCCCTTGACACCTCTCAAGTTTTTTTTTTAATATGACGTGTAATTTAATTTCACATAATAAACAATTTCATTTCATCAATAATAAGACTTTTGGGCTCACATGGTGGATAGTGGGACTGAGTGGTGTTTTATGGTCCAGAGGAAAGAGGCCTGTGTCCCAGCAATGGGTACATTAGACTTCGATTATGTAAGGTTTTTTTTTTTTGTGGATGGGATATCATCAAATGACCCCTCCCGCTCTGGATGGAGCGGAATTATGTAAGGCTTATGTCAACAAGACTACATGACAGGATGCTTTCGAACATCATTAATTTGTTGACTGAAAAAAGCAACTTAAAATGAGTTATCTATTTGTGGCATGAAAGCTTTGCTAAAAATAGTGCACGCTATTTTCTTCTTTAGATGTCTCATACAGCCGGTATGCAAACATGTTCTTGCGTACAAACGTAAAATGATTTTATTTCTGTAAGGGCTGTTTCTCAAGCATCTGATAACTTTATTCAAGGAACTAGGTTCTGCCCGCGGCTTCGCCCGCGTGGATGTCGGAAATTATCCCACGGGAACGTGCTAACAGCATAAAATGTATGTGCTTCCCCAGAATGCCATCTATCTCGCGGGCCCTTTGTGGCTAATTACAGTAGAAAACCAATTGTGTCTCATTAGTGGTGATTAAGAGGGTACCTATATGATATCTTTACCTAAGTACCTACCTAATTAAAAAAAAACCTCAATAACAGAAAATTAAATACCTACCTAAATAAACCTATTTCTGATGATAACTAATCTAAACTCTAATACTTAAAATAAAAACTAATATCTATACGAATGACTAATCCTACCTAACAGTATTATAAAATAACCTACGGTCACTACGTACACTATCAAATATACTACTTACTTAAAGTTTAAAATTAAAATCTATACCTACGACTCATATAAAAATAAACCTAAATAACTCTAAAAACTAAAAGGAATAAAAATGAACTCCACTGCGGGTGACCCAACCTACGACAAACTTAGTATTTGCGGTTGGTACAGTACAGACAGTGGTAATCGGGTATAGGGATCGAATCGCAAAATTAAGTTTGTTTTTTATTGTATATACTTTTCCGGTATAAAAAGTACCCAGTGTGGTGCCCAGGATATTAAAGAATAATTATACCAAGTTTCATCGTAATCGAACCGGTAGTTTTTGCGTGATGCCTGAACAAACAGACAGACAGACAGACAGACAGACAGACAGACAGACAAAAATTTTTTTAATCACATTTTTGGGTTCGGTGTCGGTCTAGTAACACCCCCTGTAAATTATTTTTTTGATATTTTCAATGTACAGAATTTTCACTTCTACAGATTTATTATAAGTATAGATAATTTGAACTTTTTGACAGTTATTTCATACAAAAAAACGTAATACGTCAATTTTATTCCTCGAATAAAAGTTGTCTAGCATTGGAAAATCAGCCCTAAGTAGGTTTGCACAAACACTTTTACACGTCAATCATATTATAAAAACTAGATGAGGTCGTTATACACTAACAAAATTAACTCCATTTATTCTGTGCTTTTCTAATTTGGCAGGAAAACCACAACAACGCATAATGATAGATAGACAAAGTGTATTCAAAACCTTGTTTCCAATCGATGTTATTTACATATAAACAAACTTTATATTACAGTAAATTATGTTGATTTCAGAATAACAGGCGCTTTAGGGATTTGTTCATAATGTTAGCTAATTGGATAAGTTGAGCGGTTTTGTTGGTGAATGGTGTGTCATATTCGTGGCTAAATAATAACAGCCGCACAGGTCGATCGGTCAGGTTAAGCTACGCTTGCCGCGGTTGGTCTGTGGATGGGTGACCATCTTTACATACCGAGACCCCTCCGTGCCTCGGAAAGCACGTTAAGCCGTTGGTCCCGGTTGTCATTCGTGGATCTTTGACAGTCGTTACGGGTAGTCAGAAGCCTGAAAGTCTGACAACCAGTCTTACCAAGGGGTATCGTATTACCCAGTAACTGGGTTGTGGAGGTCAGATAGGCAGTCGCTCCATGTAAAATACTGGTATTCAGCTGCATCCGGTTAGACTGGAAGCCAACCCCAACATATTTGGGAAAAGGCTAGGCAGATGATGGTGTAGTGTCATATTCAATGTTCTGAGTAATGAAAGATTTCATGCATCAAGGAATGAACATTATCCCGCGATTACTGTTTCTGTTAGCCTGCATCAACCCACTGCTGGGCAAAGGGCTCTCCCCATGACTTCCAGCTCTTTCGATCCAGGGCTAAAGTGGCCCACTGGTCGTTTGTTTTGTCCAGCTCGTCCCGCCATCTTCTACGGGGTCTGCCGCGACGCCTCTAGCTGTGTCAGGGCTCCACGTGGTGGATATTTTAGCCCACAGATTATTGGGCAAGCAGACGTGGCCAGCCCAGTCCCCCTTCAGCTTAGCGGCTTTTTGAGCAACGTCAGTAATCTGTGTTTTGGAGCGTAGTGTGGTGTTGCGAATATGGTCTGTCAATTGTCCGCGATTGTACGAGTATATTAATAATTGACTGCCTCGGTGGTCTCGTAGTCGCAAGCACTACAGTTGAGCATGAAGTCCTGGGTTCGATTCCCAGGTCATGCAAAGTGTTATTGGGTTTCCTATCTGGAATTTCTCAGTAATAGCCCGCACCCTAAAAGCGTAATACACTTTCAATCATAATCTGAATCATTTTGAAGGAAATTGCTAATCCATTGCTTCATTTATGTTTGAAAAAATAATCTGCTCAACAACGTAAATAACGTTGTAATGTAATGAATGTTGTTGAATTGCTTTTTTTATGTTTGTATATATATGTGTGTGCACATAAACTGGTAAAATAAATACATAAATAAATATAATTTCAAACTTGAATGTGTTATTTTCCTAGTCTGTAAGAGGTACCTTTTTTACACGTGGGCCTTAGGTGGTACCTACTCATTTTTTTTTATTAGCCGTTAATGTTCCACCGCTGGGCAAAGGCCTCCATACTCTCTTTCCACCTCTCTCTGTCCAGAGCTGCCAAGGACCAATCTTTATGAAAGGAGTCTACTCGATAAGTTATTTTATTTTGTTGCTACAAAAGAAAATACATAGTATGACATTGACACAATGGGACTTAGCAGTGGACTTAAATAACTGACTTTAAGATTTCCGCATTAAAGGCTCCAAAATGATGCATTAAGCATTCCGCATTATGCTGAGCGATGGCCGTTTTGCGTGAATGTGACGCATGTTTACCCCCAACTTGTTTTTTTTTTGTGTGTTTTTGTCCTTTTTTTTTATGCGTCATGTTTGCCGCAAATAAATGCTTTTTCTTTCTTTCTTTCTTTCAAAACCCACCGGAACTATTATTTATTTACTTTATTTTTATTAGTTGTGAAAGAGGCACTAGGCACGTATTCGATCGTGAAAATATACGCAAACGACACGAATAATGAAGTGTTCCGTAGTTATGATGAATTTATTCCAAGAAAACCTGATTACATACATATCATATCTTTTGCCACGTTTACATTCACACATCAGAGGTGTAACTGTCGTAATTTTAAGAACGTTCACCTTCGATCAAAATAGTACTAGATTCCCGATAAGCGCTTCAAAACGGCCCGAAAAATAAGACCACAAATACTTTTGTGGTCTTATTTCAAATTAGTATGTTTTTAACCTTATTTACTTAGACTTTAAGTTTCATTTTAGAATAAATGACTGAAAATTTAAAAATAGAATGATTTTATGTTCAAGCGACGTTTAAAATATATTTTGCAATGGTAATTAAACTTTATGTTTAAGCATTAAGGTTTATAATAAACTGAAGTTGTTAATATTATTAAACTTTTTTCTAAGAAATGTAGATGTTTACGTGTGTGCAAACGTGGCCACTTGAGCGACTGATTTTTGTTTATTGATCGAAGACGTTCACAATCTAATTTCAGTCTCAATCTGTCAAAAATACTTCTAATTTCCCCTACGTTTTGACAAGTTTTTGGCATTGATTTTCGCTGAGATAAGATTCCGACTAGATTTTAACCGTTTTAAATTACGGGAATTTTCATCGTGGTCATACACGCGCGGTGGCGGTTGCCAGTACTACGCACCTGAATGAAATAATAAATATTGAAAAATCCTATTTAAAACCGAGGGAGCGGTAAGCGAGATGCTTTTGAAAGTACCTACTCGTGGTAAGTAATGCGAGATGATTCTGAGATGCATCTTCGATATACATATATATAACTAGTAGGTATATATCTTCTTTATTTATACACTAGCTTCTGCCCACGAGTTTGCCCGCGTGAATTTTTCATTTTTTTATTTATTTAAAACCTTGAAGTTACTTTTCAACTTTAGTTTCCCAAAATACATAGAAAGTGATCGCAGAAGAAAATATCTATAACCAAACATCTCCAGACGCTTTACCCGTCGGTAAACAAAAGACGTATTCGACGTTCGCTGGCAAACGGTATGATTTACATAATACCTATATTATACCTAGCTACGTGTGAGGCATAATACCGCACCGGAGGTGTTCATAACCAAGATTTATGGGAGAGCTTATGTCCAGAAGTGGACGGCTGAGGCTGATAATATCACGATAGCAGTGATGAATATCTTTCCCGTCGGGTAGGTAAATAGAGAATGGTAAGCGAGATGCTTTTGAAAGTACTCGTGGTAAGTAATGCGAGATGATTCTGAGATGCATCTTCTATAATATATATAACTAGTAGGTATATCTTCTTTTTTGGAACGAAGTTCCTTATCGCGCGTTGCGAAAGTGGGCTAGACGGAAAAAATTAAGACAAAAACTTGGAACGACACTTTTTGCTATACTTGTAAGCCGTGCGGCGTGCGCGTGTTTCTCTGTCTGTCTCTCTCTCTCTTTCTCTCTCTTATAGAAAGCAAGCCAGTTATACTTCGTTCCATCCGGGTGTCCCTTGACACCTCTCAAGTTTTTCCCTATACACTAGCTCTTGCCCACTAGTTTGCCCGCGTGATTTTTTTTTTTAATTTATTTCAGGCGACACTGGCCCCTAGATATAAATCATGATATTTACCAATGCATCGCCCGCCCGCCCGGTCAAATCAGACTGGTAGTTTCAGAGAGTATAGCGCGTTAAAACAAATTCTTTATTATTATCAGTATAGAATACTAGCTTTTGCCCGCGACTTCGTTCGCGTGGAATAGTGACTTCCGGCAGATTTTTGGTTTTACCCAAATAGTTCTTACTATTTATTTACATTTTTCCGATGAATTTTCAGTACTGAATTGATGCCGACTCTTGACCAATAGATGGCGCTGTATGTCCGGAATAAATTTTATTTTTTATTTTATTTTTTGTAATAAAAACTACCCTATGTCCATTCTCAAGTTCCAAACTATGTCTGTACCAAATTTCACACAAATCGGTTCAGTAGTTTAGGCGTGAAGCAAAGACAGACAGACAGACAGACAGAGTTACTTTCGCATTTATAATATTAGTTTGGATTTATAAATTAAAGTCGCTTTTCGTCTGTATGACCGTGTCGCAACGAACTGTGATGCGGTTTTTACCATCATTTAGAGAATTTTTACGACCTACGTAAAAAAAAAAATGTTTTTTTCAGCGACAGTCGGTCGGATGGTCCGAAGTCAACTAGTGCTGTTCTGTGGGCTCAGCCGCAGAACATCCACTTCGCAAAATTTCTATCAAAAGCAAAACGTCCATTACATAAAATGTATCTTTGAAAATTATGATGATGATGGTTTCAAAACCCTCCAACGCAATATTATTGCCAGTGTTTTCATTTATTGTCGTATTAGCAGCGCCCCGTGGTTTCACCCGCATAGTTTCGATTCCGTGGGGATATCGGGATAAAAAGTATCCTATGTGTTAATCCTGATTACAAATCATCTGTGTGCCAAATTTCAGCCAAATACGTTTAGTAGTTTTTGCGTGAAAGAATAACAAACATCCATCCATCCTCACAAACTTTCGTGTTTATAGCATTAGTAGAAATAGTAGGATAGTAGAATATTAGTAAGATTATCATTCCCACAATGTATACATAGATACGCAGCCTATAATGTCCCCACTGCCGGGACACAGACCTTCTCTCTGTGAGAGGGAAGGTAGACATAGGACTCTTCAAACTATCAAACCTACATAATTTAGCAGACTGATTGGCGAAGTGGTCAAGCAATTAGCTCCTACTCCGCGTGTCGCGGTTTGGCGCTCGTCTCAAATATTTGTGTAGCCTACAAATAGTTTGTTTCGAGTTTGGGTGTTTAGATGGTTATCTAGGTGAGATTTGAGTATGTAAACATATCTATCTATACTTCTATACTAAATATTAGTATAGAAGTATAGATATGTTTAATTATAAAGAGGTAAAATTTGTTTGTTTGTTTGTATGTGGGGGGTAATCTCTGGAACTACTAGTCGGATTTTAAAAATTATTTTTGCATTTGATAGCCCGGTTCTTGAGGAAGGCTATAACATCACGCTATGAGCCTTAGGAGCCGTGCAAAAAGAAAAAAAGTCAGAAAGAACGCTAAGTGAAAACGGTGTGATAGCGCGGGCAGGTGATTCGATGCAACGGGATGGGTCGGCGGAACAAGAAATTTGACGCGGACAAAGTCACAGGCAGAAGCTAGTACACAATAAATAACCAATAGATAACCCATCTACTGGTACAGCTGGCCGCTGACTGTCAGCGGCACATCAGTGGTGATAAATTTGACATTGATAGCGCCTTTATGTTGTAGCAGTGAGAATGGTTTTCATAGCGCAAGTGTGCAACCATGTTCTGTGGTTGACCGTACTTATAAAATTATAACTAACATAATGATAATGAATGATATTTAGTTGATCTATGCAGAAGACACAGTATAAATGTTTGTTAACCCGCACAATCATGGGTTCCAGAAAATTATTGATTTTATCTTAGTGGCACGCGTCGAAGACCAAGGCCACTAGAGTGGTTGACAACATGCCGCTCGTGTATTTGAGCACCGTACTCAAATGACGGCACGGTTGGCGCAGTGGTTAAGCGATTGACTGCTGCGCTGCGTGTCGCGGGTTCGATTCCCGCACGGAACAAATATTTGTATGACCTACATGTGTTTGTTCCGAGTCTGGGTGTTTTTCTATCTGTAATATGTATGTATTTACAAAAAAAAAATGTATATAAGTAGTTTATCAGCCATCTTGTTACCATAACACAAGCATTAGGTTGCTTAGCTTGGGACTAGATGGCGCTGTGTGAAATGTCCAGGGATATTATTATTATTAAATACAAGAGCGACACGTTGTCGACGGCAGCCACCGACGCGTCGGCGACGGGAGTCGTCGCCACGTCGGGTGTCGACAGCTGCCGTCCACGCGTGTTGACGGATGCAGTTGCCTCTGTCGTCAACGCGTGCCGTTCGTGTAATGATACTTAAGTGTCAGTGTATTGTACAGACGCCAGCAGGTCAACCTACCCGAAACTGTCAAATTTTCCCAATCAACATTGAACCTTAATGCCTTAGCGAAAAAGTTGAAAATCGATTTTAAAAAATTGACAGATTATAGTAGCTTGATGTGCTGGCGTCTGTACTATAAAAGACTTGACCTGATAAAATAAAATAGCTACCCAAAATTGATATTATAACGAAGTTGTCATATCAAAACCTGTTTTATCTAAATGACTTCTAAATCACTCTACCCTAATTTCACACTTCGACATTTTTTTTTTTTTTAATTTATTTATCATTCATAAAAAAGAATACAGGATTATTCACAAAAAAATAGCAAACAAAAACCACTAAGGTTTAAACTTGTGCTATCACGAGTCTATCTCTATGTCAAACTATATGTACAATGAAACATTTTATAAGTATGCGTCATTGTCCATACAATTAATAACATCATTAGGTCTTTAAATACTCGCAGTTACAATCATTCCTACATAATACTTAAGTAATATTGCTTAAGTTTGCATTTGATATTTTTATGTGTAATATATTAATTTATTATATAAGAACGTATTATACCAACAGCTTAAAAAACATACATAAAAATACTCTGTAATACCAATGAAAACTGAAAACATGACAAATATATCATAGAACATCTCAAGACAGTTTATTTCATCGGATTTGTAGAATTATCATAGTTTATTTCCTGTATTTTATCATTCCGTGCAGTTGGCTTGTGGCCACAGAGGTAAATACATCGCCACGTCGTTGATCCTTATTTATGGGACGGTAAGGTTTATAATGGGTGGTGTAATGACTTACATTGTAGGAAGTCAACACAAATAAGATTTATGGCCAAGTAACGTTTAGATGTGGGTTTGCCTACGTTGATATGGATAATAGGTGTGGTGAATAAAGTGTTCTAGTTTTATTATATGAAAATAAATGACTACGTTTTCACCTAGATTTAGGTAAGCACTTTTACCTAAAGACTCACTGACTTACCTGAAAATAATCTAGATCATTTTAAATTTTCTGCCGTTTCTATCTATGTATGCATTTATTCTTGTTTCTTCAAGGGAACGTGGGATAAGGGGAGCCAAAGATGAAACAATCACCAATATTATTTCACAAAGAATGGGTGATAGGTACCTACCTAAGTCCCTTACAACCATAATTTTTTCCGGTTCATGATTTGCAGTTATCAACCTACCATATACATATGTATAACAAAAAATATACATATAAAAAAAAACATCACCATCACTCATCATCATTTCAGCCTAAAGACGTCCACTGGTGGACATAGGCCTCCCCCCAGCACCTCCACTTCGACCAGTTCTGTGCTTCTCGCATCCAACAGGTTCCTGCGGCCTTCACAAGGTCCACCTTGTGGGAGGCCTTCCAACGCTACGTCTTCTGGCACGCGGTCGCCACTCTAGAACCTTTCGGCTCCATCGGCCATCTGTTCTGCGAGCAATGTGCCCTGCCCACTGCCACTTAAGTTTGACAATAGGCTATTTTCCTAAAAAAATCTAATTAGTCCGACAGTTAGATCATCAAAAAAAAATTGAACCCGTATTTTTTCTTTTGTCAATTATATAAAAAATGATGAAGATATCGCCCGTTAAAGTTCCGCGTGACGTCACTTGCTTGCGACACTTTTGCAAGCAAGTGACGTCACGACCCCGCACTCCCAAATTTTGACGCACTTTATCTTTGTCATTTTTTGTTTGATTGACAAAAGAAAAAATACGTGTCCATTATTTTTCGATAATCTAACTGACGGACTAAATATAATTATTATTTTTTTACCCAGGCAACTACCCTATTCTTCGGGCTATATCGGTTACCTTGGTTTTCTTGCGGATCTCTTCATTTCTGACCACATAGGTACTTCCCGTCATCATTCACCTGCCCTAATTCCAACTTATCTGAGGTGGCGTAACACGTGTTTTTCTTTCATACTTCTCTATTAGTACTTCCTATGCTTTGGTACAATTTTAGTTTCAAAATGATACTGATTAGTGACTAATAGACTACGAAAGCATCCAACTTTATCCGATGCTGCATTAATTAGTACTGTGTGTAGTTGGCTAGCATTTGTGGCAGCCATCGATTTGTTGGGTAATCGTATATTGGACATGTAAAATGTTTTGCTTGCAATGTTGCTAGAATGTCGTTCGTTTGAAGTGTGTTTAGTTTGTAAATTTCTTGATTGCTTTAATTTGTTATGTGTATCCTCGTACGTAGGTAGTGCTATCATATGTGGAACGCTACAAATAGCGTTCCACATAGCACTACCTACGTACGAGTAAATTATAATTTAAAACATATTTGATCTGAAAATGGTTCTTATTTCACCGCTTTAAGGTTCACAATGCAGTGTATTGAACATGAATACGTGTGATTTTAAATTTACGTTCCCGTTCTATGTGCGGTAATGACAAATTTTGATTAACTGTGAAATCAAGGAGATTTTTTCTATTTACTGAAAAGGACAACGAAAATACTTTGGACTGGCTAGCGTGTAGCTGTAGGTTCTGTACGATCTACATTTGAACTAAGTACTTACTGTTGACGTGATAATAGCATAAACATGTTTTATGTGTGGGTCTGGTTGTTTGTGTATGTGAGTTTAAATGTTTGTAAACGCACCCACGATACAGGAGTAATTCCTAGTGTGGGGCTACGTTTTGATAAAAAAAAGTATTCACAAGGCAGGTGTGAGAGGAAGCACCGGGAGGGGACGGCCCTAGAAGGACATAATATATAGTGACCTTATTAGTGATGTTCTTCAGCAAGTTCAGGTGCGTAGTAGTCGCAGACGGCGTGGGTATGACCAGAAGTATAAACGTATACGAAGAAAAAGGAGTTTGTACCTAGGGATCGTAGCAGGTGGCGTTCTGTAGTTTCTGCCTGCCCCCATGAGAAGAAGGCATGAGTTTATGTATATGTATATTCAGCTTCGCATAGAGGTATGAGGAACATGGTGTATAGTCCACTCAACCTCCTAGAAAAGGGAGGATCCTCCGACCAGCCGGAAGTCTGGCGGGCTACCGCCCGACGATTGATGTTGGGACGTTGTATGCATGATAGTTGCACGGTAAACTCTGCTTACGTGATGCAGAATTTTGCGTGACGTCAGTATGACACATAGTTCACATGTGGCGTTGTAGATACCGCTACACTAGGAACAGTTAACACCCATAATAGTCAGCGAGATAAAAATAGAAATATCTCCTAAAGTCAGCATGACACACCACTAAAATAATACAAGATAATGCCAAATTGTATACTCATTATAATATTGTTATTATTTCCGTATACATTTTAAATTACGATCGCGAACGGTCCAACATTTGAAGCCAAATTGCTTTGTTTATTATTTTAAATGTTTAAATTAGTATTAGAATATTGTAAACACATTTTATTGCAAGACTTAATTATTTTCTTCGATAATTTTATGTGCTGAAATTAAATTAATTGCACCTCCATTTTGTCAAAATGAACGTTTCATTTTGTAACTCTAAAAATAACTTTGGTAATTTCATTCATAGCAATATAAAAAGAATAATAAAAAAAAAAAACTAAAATCTTTATAAAATAAGTTGTTTCAAACAATTTTATATATTTTAACTTTGGTATAGCATACTCAGCGTTATAATGTTCCCACTGCTGAGACACAGGCTTCCTCTCTGTGAGAGGGATTGGGCCTTAGTCCACCATGCGGGACCAGTGCGGGTTGGTAATGTCACATGTTTGGAATTTTTGGTTCTAGTATATCGTCGGTACCTTACGATCTTTTCCTTCGCGGTTTTGAGACCAGTGGTGATGAAATAGTTTACATAAAGTATAACATCTGTCTGGGTGCGAGCCTACGACCTACCAGTGGGCCACCCTGCTCCCAAATTAGTAAGTATTCAATGCATCAATTCTGAGGAGCAATTCTCGTAATTTTAAGAACGTTCACAGTCTGATCTCAGTCTCAATCTGTCAAAAAATACTTCTATTTTCGCTACATTTTGACAAGTTTTTGACATTTGTTGGTCGCCGAGATGAAACTGCGACTTAGATTTTAAACGTTTTAAATTACGAGAATTGGCCTTCTGTTCTAAACTTTGAGCATGAGTCTCTTTTAAGTTTAATTGACCTTCTTTTTTTCCTTTATTTTCGTGTCTATGGTCTCTTCCTTTTTTTTTTCATCTGCAGCATCAGTGGCATTCATTAGATCATCTGAGGTGCAAGTGAACAGTTTAACTTAGGTATCTATTTAGTATTTGCAAGCTAAACATGTTTTGTACTCGTATTACATAAACATGTAAGAAATAATATAAATATATAATTATGTACATAATAATGACAGAAATAATCATTATAATGATCCAGGAAATGATTCAATCAACATAAACTTGATGCATTCAAAATGTAATTGTCAATAGTGTCGTATAAATTCGTCCTGGGTTAGTATGTGTATTGTTATTATGTGAACGCGTATTTTTAGATGGTTTAAATTGCCTTAGGAACCTTATCATTAGTTATGCACAAGCAAAATAAAATAGGTGAAGCGTTTTAAGCTAACATTAAAAGTCCTAAGGTACTGATTAGAATTTAAAAAAAGGGCTGATTTTTCCAACGCCAGATAATTTTATCGGAGGAATAATTTTGAATTTTTGACAGTTCTTTCATACAAAATCGGTCAGACGTCAATGTTATTCCACGAATAAAAATTATCTTTCGATTGAGAAATTAGCCCTAAGTAGTAAGAAATTATAAAAATATAGGTAACGTTGTGTATTAAAATGAGAATTATTTACACAGGCTGTATGTTAAATATACCCTTCCAATTTAAAATAAAACCGGTCAAGTGCCAGTCGGACTCGCGCATATAGTGTTCCGTACCAATAGATAATTGTTATGATTTTATTTTTAATATTTTACATGTTTACCTACTTGTTATTTTTTTACGAAGCTTTCCAAGTAAGTGCATTTTACAAGTTAAGCCTCTATAACTCCTGAACTAACAAAGTTATCTAAGCCGTTATAGTATTCCTTCAAAGTTAATCACATGAGCTACCATCATGGATTTTTTCAGATTTTTCGAGCCAGCCGTTTAGCTTTTAGAGGGGGACGGGGGGGGGGTCCCCATTATAACAAAAAAATGCGCTTTAAAGTTAAATATCTCGCAAACGGATACCTAAATCAAAAATACCTAATTAAAAGACCTATCTAATGATACCCCACACTATGGGGTAGACGCGAGAAAAAACAAAGACGCTACACGTAAAGTGGGGAACTTTACGTGTAGGGGAGGTACCTCAAAACAAATATTTCACATATCCATGCAAAAGTCATCTTTCTAGCCCTAACCGTTTGAAAGGTAAGCCGAGGATGGACGGACGGACGGACGGACGGACGGACGGACATGACGAAACTATAAGGGTTCCGAGACGTGAACTACGGAATCCTAAAAACAAGCTCAATAAAATCCAAATTTTCGAAGCAAACTTCAATCAACGCGTGTTCCCAAGCAAATCATAAAGAGCAAAATAATGGCCTCCAGTATTTGCACACAAGCTTTGTTCAAATACCTCGTGTTAGAAAAAGATTTTAATATTTTGACAGGTTGCCTTTTCTCTGCTCATAACCCTTCTTTATATTTATTCAGGACCTTTGGGGTTTCTCAACATTTGATAGAAGTCCATTTACATTTCTTGGTAGGTAAAAATATTACTTTACCAAATATTATTCACGCACACACACAAACGCACACAGACACACACACACATTATACTTACTTACTTTTATTAGCCGTTACTGTCCCACTGCTTGGCAAAGGCCTCCCTACTATCCTTCCACCTTCTCTGTCCAGGGTTCCAAGGACCAATCTTTATTAAAGGAGTCCAGCTCATCCCCAAAAGATAATAATATCTGCATAGTACGAGTACTTACATAAAAACGGAGAGCAAAGAATCATAGGGCATCATCATAATATAACAATCAGACGAAAATTATTAAATAGGTTGGTATGTTAATTTAGAAAGCCCACGAAAGAAAGGGAAAGTTTTTTTTTTTCATTATGGTAACATTATAATAATAATAATTTTTATTTGGCAAAAAGAAGAAATACAATGCATGTTACATTATTATGTTATTACAGTTGTGCTCATTTTTTGTGAATAATGACCCCGATGCTAGGAAAATCCTGTGTTATAGGGGCCATCCATCCGTCCGTAAGATTATTTTACAAAATTCGGGAAGCTAAAACGTGTAACAGCAGCAATAGTGTGTGAGTGCGTGTGATGTGGTGTAATGAGGGAAGTGTAAGAGTGAGTGATGTGTGTATTGAGTTTGGGTGGCTGTTACCTGATACAGTATTTATGTGACTATGTATTAATTTAATTACTATTACTATGGTGTGTAGTACTTCTAAGATTTTTACTGCATAATAGACCTACCTATCTACAACGATTATTAATCGAACCCCAAAAAGGTGTTAGCAGCACCATAATATTTTATTTTAGTATTAAGATTGTTTTTAATTACTGGCAATATTGTCCCAACTACCATATTTTGGTCTCCAACGAAATAAATGTGCGTGTGATAGATTTTTCTAGTATAGTATATACTATAAGTATATATACCTACATATTATCCAAATAACAAGCTTTAAATATCAGGATGGTTACTAGTTAGTTATTTACTGTGTATGAAAGTTATCATTGAATATGGTTTTTAGGAAAAGGGTTTTATGAAATAAAGCACAGACAGACAAGGCTAAACATTTATTTTAATTTTAGGCTTGTCAGCAATTAATCAGAAAACTAGTCGTCCGTTCGCAAAACTAGGTCATCACGGAGAAGAAGGACAAGAAACTCCATGGAAACAGTAACAAAGTATTCTATCAATACATTTCTTACGTTATCATAAATTATCGTTATCTTTAAAAACAATTTATTCTATCTCTTGGACAACGGTCCAAGAGAATTCAAAATAATAGCAACATAATAACAATAGCTAGGAGTATTGGCCATAATATGACTTACACAACAACATTTTCATAATAAGCAATAATTAAGGTATAATATGAAATTAATTAACTTACGTGACATCTGGTCAATATATTCCACATAACAATGGCACTAGAGCCAACCAACTGAACATCTTCCAAGCAACTATATCGATAACGTCGTTACCATCCATTTTATACACTACCAACGTCTTTTACGTAAAACATCTACCGCCATTTTGAACCAATCACAGATCATCATACATTTTGGTTTAATATCTTCTAACACAGGTAATAATAAACAAATCTTATATAGTGAAACCATTTTAAAACATTATAAGGTAATTAATCAATTTAATAAGAGTCGATTCTTAATTCTTAGACATCATCAAAAAGTATATCAACATCAACTGACAGTATTGTACCAATCATTTGAAACAACCTATTATATTAAAATAGCAATATAAAATCTAAGATATACTACAAAGGTAATCAAATATTAATTATTCATTTATAGTAATAACATTCAAGTGTTTTTTACTAGTTAAAACTGTTGTTTTTTGTAAACACAATATCTAGTCAACTTAGGTACTTCTAAGTTGGTCCCAAGCTTCGTAAATGTGACAGATTCCATTATTCAACAAACTATATTCTAAAATTATAATTATATTAAAATGAAATATCTAACACGTGCATGCGTTCGAATAAATTTTCTGCAGTTTTAATTTTCACAAGCAATAATCAACGTGGGAAACGTTGATTGCTTGTCTTACAAGGCCAAGAAATACCAAAATATACGTAAAATTAATTCCTGTTAATTACCATCATTTACATATTAATATGTAGTTACAACAAACCCGCTGTAGGTGCGACAAACAAATACAGGGCTGTGCAAATATGTACAAGTTATGAAACTTCTCATTAGGGAGCTTAGGGGTTCAAGGGTTTAGGTAAAGTTCACAGGTGAATAAGCAAGACATATTGTGCGATGCTACATCAAGTGACTGTGACACTCTCTCAGCAGTTATCTGAGAGACCTAGAAACCGAAGAACGTTGCGTTTGTTTTGAAAGAAAGTCAAGAGCACAACAGTCTAATAATATTGTGCGACGCTACATCAAGTGACTGCGACACTCTGTCAGCAGTTATCTAAGAGACCTAGAAACCGAAGAACGTTGCGTTTGTTTTGAAAGAAAGTCAAGAGCACAACAGTCTAATAATATTGTGCGACGCTACATCAAGTGACTGCGACACTCTGTCAGCAGTTATCTAAGAGACTTAGAAACCGAAGAACGTTGCGTTTGTTTTGAAAGAAAGTCAAGAGCACAACAGTCTAATAATATTGTGCGACGCTACATCAAGTGACTGCGACACTCTGTCAGCAGTTATCTAAGAGACCTAGAAACCGAAGAACGTTGCGTTTGTTTTGAAAGAAAGTCAAGAGCACAACAGTCTAATAATATTGTGCGACGCTACATCAAGTGACTGCGACACTCTGTCAGCAGTTATCTAAGAGACTTAGAAACCGAAGAACGTTGCGTTTGTTTTGAAAGAAAGTCAAGAGCACAACAGTCTAATAATATTGTGCGACGCTACATCAAGTGACTGCGACACTCTGTCAGCAGTTATCTAAGAGACCTAGAAACCGAAGAACGTTGCGTTTGTTTTGAAAGAAAGTCAAGAGCACAACAGTCTAATAATATTGTGCGACGCTACATCAAGTGACTGCGACACTCTGTCAGCAGTTATCTAAGAGACTTAGAAACCGAAGAACGTTGCGTTTGTTTTGAAAGAAAGTCAAGAGCACAACAGTCTAATAATATTGTGCGACGCTACATCAAGTGACTGCGACACTCTGTCAGCAGTTATCTAAGAGACCTAGAAACCGAAGAACGTTGCGTTTGTTTTGAAAGAAAGTCAAGAGCACAACAGTCTAATAATATTGTGCGACGCTACATCAAGTGACTGCGACACTCTGTCAGCAGTTATCTAAGAGACTTAGAAACCGAAGAACGTTGCGTTTGTTTTGAAAGAAAGTCAAGAGCACAACAGTCTAATAATATTGTGCGACGCTACATCAAGTGACTGCGACACTCTGTCAGCAGTTATCTAAGAGACCTAGAAACCGAAGAACGTTGCGTTTGTTTTGAAAGAAAGTCAAGAGCACAACAGTCTAATAATATTGTGCGACGCTACATCAAGTGACTGCGACACTCTGTCAGCAGTTATCTAAGAGACTTAGAAACCGAAGAACGTTGCGTTTGTTTTGAAAGAAAGTCAAGAGCACAACAGTCTAATAATATTGTGCGACGCTACATCAAGTGACTGCGACACTCTGTCAGCAGTTATCTAAGAGACCTAGAAACCGAAGAACGTTGCGTTTGTTTTGAAAGAAAGTCAAGAGCACAACAGTCTAATAATATTGTGCGACGCTACATCAAGTGACTGCGACACTCTGTCAGCAGTTATCTAAGAGACCTAGAAACCGAAGAACGTTGCGTTTGTTTTGAAAGAAAGTCAAGAGCACAACAGTCTAATAATATTGTGCGACGCTACATCAAGTGACTGCGACACTCTGTCAGCAGTTATCTAAGAGACTTAGAAACCGAAGAACGTTGCGTTTGTTTTGAAAGAAAGTCAAGAGCACAACAGTCTAATAATATTGTGCGACGCTACATCAAGTGACTGCGACACTCTCTCAGCAGTTAACTGAGAGAACTAGAATCCGAAGAACATTCTGTTTGTTTTGAAAGAATATCCATCCATCTCAAACTATATTTGAGATGGATGTTTTACTTAAATTGTTTAAGGTAGGGTAAAGGTAGCTATGAAATATTACTGGAACTAAGTTTGGCAATCCTAATCTAGAATCATCATCATCTGCCTAGCCTTTTCCCAACTATGTTGGGGTCGGCTTTCAGTCTAACCGGATGCAGCTGAATACCAGTATTTTACATGGAGCGACTACCTACATATCTGACCTCCACATCCCAGTTACTGGGTGATGCGATATCCCTTGGTAAGACTGGTTGTCAGAATTTAGGGCTTCTGACGACCTGTAACGACTGCCAAAGATCGACGATTGACAACAATCCTAATCTAGGTGTCACACAGTTACACCACAACACACACTTTTCCGCGTTCGACAACCAGCCTGCTCTCACCACCTTTTTGACTTCCTTTGGACCACCCATGCACCTTGGCAGAGAGTAGTGGTACCCCTGTGGTATCGGACGCAACTTACGAGTGGTAAGTAGGTCGTGGGCTCGAACCCAGTCAGGCGCTTTACTTTGTGTAAATTATTTCATCACCACTGCTCTCAAAACGGTGAAGGAAAACATCGTGAGGAAACCGGCATGTCCTAGAACCAAAAAATTCGAAGACATGTGACATCTACCAATTCGCATTGGGCCCGCGTGGTGGATTAAGGCCCACTCCCTCTCGAAGAAAGGAGGCCTGTGTCCCAACAGTGGGAACATTATAGGATGGTTATGCTATGCACCTGGGTGGGTGGACCCCACGCTTTTGTCAGATCTATCAATCCCACGAATTACGACTCGCATACGTTTGTAATTCCGGGCCATTACCACTGGGCATTCTCATTGCTTAAAACAATTGTATTCTGCACAAATCAGACGCACATCATTAAGTGCACGTAAAAGGGTTTATTTATAAACGATGATTAAAGTTAAGGTGACGTTCAAACGTCAAAAATGTATAATCTGTTTATACAGTCGCTAATCAGTACTTAACTTTAAGCAACGTTTATGAATAAAGGCGAAAAGGATAAATACTAGGCTTTTGGGTACTTACCCAAAAGCCTAGTATTTATTATAGTAGCCTATTCCGCTTTCCATAACCAACCTGCCCCACCACCTTTTTGAAGCCTTTTGAACCACCCTTGCACCTGGCTGGTGGCAATCTAGTCGCAAATTAACCATTTTCGATCTTCTAGCAAACATAATTTGAGTTAGACTTACAAAGATAATAAAATATTTACTGTTCTGTGATAATTTTCCCTTTCGTAAGAATCCAATAATACATCGTATAAATATGTGTATACACTCTGATTTTTATTTTGCTAGGCTAAAATGACAGATGCGTAATAAATAGTGTCAACATGGTAAAAAAGGTCGATCGTAGCTGACATTTTGATCCAGCAAATAAAAAATCTGAGTTTAGATTGATCAAACACTAAGTACATACCTACATCGAATCGAATCTATCTACATTGGTCGAATTTTTAACTTAATTATTGTTCTTCAATTAGCATTTCAATAATATCCTTTTGAAAGACAAGGTCTCTTCACCACCCATCTGTGTAAAACTAAACAACGTTACCCAATACAACACACATCATTTCTTTTGACAGCTGTTCCACTAACGAACGAAAAACAAATAAATTCATACACAAACAACAGTTGAGTTTAAAATGGCGTAGTTTTGACAGATAGTGATGAAGATACGCGTTGTACGAAATTGAAAACAATACCGTCATGAGCAAGGGAATGAAGAAATATAGCGTTAATGTAAGATTAAAAGGTGACAGTAATTTGTCGCCACATTATTTATGTAATTCCAATCCAGCCTGTCCCTTGCTGTCCTCCCCCAGCGACGCCCTAAGCTGAGGTCCGTACCCCGCAGGGGGTGCCCTTAGCGTGTAGTCGCATAGTTTTTAAGTCTTTTAAGCCCTTATTTATTGAGGCATCCACGGGTAAGTCCGGTTGAGCAGACGATAACCTCCTAGGATGAACTACGAGAAGACATTCCAAAAAAAGTCGCCTCTTAACACGTATCTATTCATTTGTTGTTGTTTTGTAATAATTTATGAATAATTTGTAATCTGGTTAAATTTTATATATGGTATACCCAGTAACCCAGTAACTGGGTTGTGGGGGTCAGATAGGCAGTCGCTCCATGTAAAATACTGGTATTCAGCTGCATCCGGTTAGACCGGAAGCCGACCCCAACATAGTTGGGAAAAGGCTAGGCAGATGATGGTGTATACCTGAAATAAAAATTATTTCATTTCATTAATGTCTTTATGGCTTGGTCACTGGCTGATAAGGATTAAGATGAACCGCTCCGAAGCCAAACCCGAAAAGATATTTTTAGGAAATCGAAAACATCAGTATGATTAGACAAGTTGATTGATCAAGCTAGAACAAAGTTCACTGTACATAGTTCCTATTAGAGAAATATGTAATCTTGTCACAGTTTTGCTTTTCGTATATATAACTACCACCTTGTTGGAGTTAAGTGTACTTCCGTATAGCAGATGCGAGGTGGCCGTGCGGCGGTAGAGGGGTTACTCAATTCTACTCCATTATGACAGCTGTCATTAATAAAATTTACCGTCTAACAATGTTACTCAGGTCCGCATTTTAGTTCTGTTCAACAACTTCATGCAATTAAGGATATACAATTCTCACTATCTAATCTATGTGCAGAGGCGGCGAAAGGCGAATAAAGCTGAAGTTTTGTTATAAATTACTAACCTCACATGTAGTGGGAACGTCCTTTACTATTGGTTACTCGATAAAACATCACTTAACTTTTAAAAATAATAAGCATAATCAGCCTTTATTTTTTTGCCCACTGCTGGGACACAGGCCTCCTCTGTTCGAGAGGGATGGGCTGTAATCCACCACTCGGGCGCAGTGCGGGTTGGTAGATGTCACAAGTCTCCGAATTTTTGGTTCTAGGACATGCCGGTTTCCTCACGATGTTTTCCTTCACCGTTTTGAGAGCAGTGGTGATCAAATAATTTACACGAAGTAGAGCGCCTGCCTGGGTCGAACCCACGACCTACAACTCGTGAGTCGTGGCTGTTACCACTGGGCCACCACTGGTCAATATAGTAATATATACCAGCCAGTTATTGTGCTACTGCATAGGCCACTTCTCATACGGAGAAGACACGAGAATTGATCACCATACTTGCTCGAGACAAGTTGGTGATTTCAGACTTCTACTAACTCTAATTCCAGGTTTCCTCACGATATTTTTCCTTTTAGAACACTAGTGAGCGTAAATTATTATGCACAGTGAGTTTCCATAGTAAATACAGCGTAAGCTAAACTTTAAATCATTAATACATGAAAGTGTAGTGTGGCTTCAGTGTTCCAACGCGGCGTTAGAAATAATTAGAAGAGTATTAACGCTTTGAGAGTTCAGCTGTTAAAAGTTCCTCTACATATTACATGATGTTGGTGAAAGGTGGGGGAGAGACAGGAAGGTTACTCGTAGGCTTCGATCAAGAATAATCCTCTTAGGTATAAAAATAATCTTGCATTATACAGGGTGGTATCGACGCGCAAACTGTTACCATGAATTCGGCAAATGATTCTAGAATAGTCTATTCTAGCGTAGAATTTTTTCTGTGAATACCTACGCGGCAGCAAATTTTTTTTTGGAACGAAGTTCCTTATCGCGCTTTGCGAAAGGGGGCTAGTCGGAAAAAATTAAGACCAAAAGTTGTAACGACACTTTTTGCTATAGTTTTAAGCTGTGCGGCGTGCGTGTGTTTCTCTGTCTGTCTCTCTCTCTCTCTTATAGAAAGCAAGCCAAATATATTCATTTCGTCTTTCTAAAAAAAAAATATTACAATTTCTTCACTAATTAATCGAAAGGAACTTCGTTCCATCCGGGCTGCCGTCCTTTAACTAGAAGGCCGTTAAGCCCAAAAAGCTGTTTTGGAGATAATGCCAAAAAACGCGGGAATCGTTGTTTCTTAAAAACTATGATACTTAGGTTAATGATTTTTGGACACATCAATTGGTATTTCTTTCAGTTTATCCTACATAACCCTTTCTGTCCAGAAACTATTATTAATTACTTTTAAAATTCATTTTTCTACTTTTGTTAAGCATGTAACCAATTTATTGCATCTTATTTCTGTACTAAAAGGCCGTTAACCATACCGTAGCGGCTTTTTAGTGAAGTAATTAATTTAAAATTTTAACCTTCACAATGTTTGTTTTATTTGTTTAGAATTCCTTAACTAAAAAGTTGTTAAGTGACCATGCTTTATAGCCATGACATTCGCTTCGATTTCAATTTCAATAACTTTCCTAATCAGCGGTTATGGGGCTTTAGATGCTTTTTAACTAATTGTTGCCAATATTATATGGAACTTTTGTAAATTCTTAACTACTTTACTTAACTAAAAGGTGGCTAAAAATGTTTCGCGTGTGGTTAACTTCTTTATAGTTAAGCATTCATATGGAAACATGTGAGTAATTAAATACATGTTCCTTTAAAAATCAAAAATATAAGCAACATTTAAAAGGGAAAAGATATATTTCTTTTTACTAATCAACTATAACTAATTAAGAACTAACAGATCATGATCATGACTATGAGATCACTATTTGGTATGGACAATATACTAAATCCATGTTCTTTATTTCATTGATACGATAGGAACCGATAGGAACTTTCTCACTAAATTAATTTAATAAACTAAGGTTCATTATATCAGCCATGGGGCAACTTCAGCCTTAAATTATTTTAATATTATCACAAACAAAAGTTATAAAATATGTATTTAGTAAAATTACACTGAATAAATAATAAAACGTAGAAACATACACAGCACTTTTCAAGTGTACAAAATAAATTAAATGTAGCAAATCATAATCCTACTAATATTATAAGCTAGCTTTCGCTTGTGGCTTCGCCCGCGTTGAGGTCGGAAATGATGCTACGGGAAAGTACTACCGGGATAAAAGGATCATACATCCTAACCCTGGCCATGATCTACACGTGTGCCAAACTTCGTTCAGCCTTTAAGGTTTGAAATATCACTTTCGCTTTATACTTTTAAACTAACTATGGATTTGAATGTCTGTAAGTTTGATGTTAGTTCGCCTCAACGGCTGATCGAATTTAATTGAAATTTGGCACACTGGTAGACACTGACCTGAAATAAGACATTGAATACTTTAAAAATTTTCATTTCCGTGGGTTAATTATTAGGAATTATATCGCTTTCCAACCTCCACGCGGACGGATCCATAAGCAAAAGCTTGTAGTTTTAAGTATTTACCAACATAACAGTATCTAAATTAAACACAGTCAAACATCGACTCAGCCTATCGCAGTCCACTGCTGGACATAGGCTCTCTCGCTACGCCACAACACCCTGTCCTCCGCCTTCCGTATCCAGTCTGTCCCAGTCACCTTCTTTAGCTCGTCGGTCCATCTAGCTGGGGGGCGTCCCACATGACTCTTGCCGATACGCGGTCTCCATTCCCACCGACCATCGGACCTTCGACACATGGCCAGCTCACTGCCACTTCAGTTTACTTACTTTGATAGCTATGTCGGTAACCCTGGTTCTTTTCCAAATAATTTCATCCTGATTTTATCCTTCAAAGAGTCTCCGAGCATAGCTCGCTCCATAGCGCACTGAGCGACCTTGAATTTGTGGACCAGCCTGACCTTCAGTGTCCTCCTTTCGGCACCGCATAGCATAACGGACAAAACGCAATGGTTGAAGATCTTGACTAAGTTTTTCAAATGCTGCCGTCGCCTTTTTTTCTCTAAGTTCTATCTACCGAGCTCGATGACATGCCCTAGGTAGACATTAGTAGAATCCTTCAAAACTTTGAAGTTTTGAAGGATTATGACTGAAATGGCCCTTCGATGTGGATTGGACTCTTTAAAGATATGTGAATTTAATTGTACATGACTTTTGTCTTGACCAAATTTATGCTGACGCCAACCCGCCGAGGGGCTCCATTTAGGCTGGAGAGACGCTGGAACAGCTCTGTTTCAGCGTCTCTGCCAGTATGAGGATGTCATTGGAAAATCGAACAAGGCGAACAAACGCTGGAACATGTTGCACAGGCTAAATGGAGGATCCTTCCAGGATTTTTCTCGATCCTTCTCGTTAAGACATGCAAATTGTAATATACATAACTTTTGTCTTGTCCAAATTTACGCTAAAACCAACCCGCCGAGAGGCTCCATTTAGGATGGAGAGTCGCTGATACAGTTAGCTGTTCCAGCGTCTCTGCCATTATGACGATGTCATCGGCAAATCGAAGATGTGAGATGTACTTGCCGTCCACGTTGATACCCTGCCCAATTCAGTCCAGCGTCTTGAAGACCTAATGCATGGGTGAACAATTTCGGGGATATACATCCCAGCGGGAGGTCTGATCTCACCCCTTGAAGAACAGAACCACCTCACCTCTGCTCCACGCCTCGGGCTTTGTACCCTCTAAGATGACGGAATTAAAGAGACTCGCTAGCTCTTTGATTGAGATTTTGTAGTATTTCTTTTTCTGATCTGCATCATCACTTCTTCGATCGTCTTCAATGGGTTCGTAGTTCTTATAGTAGATAGAGTCAGCTTCAATGGCAGACGGTGCTCCGGGTAGAAAGATTAAGTCCGACAGGACATCAGACGGCTTGAGCGGGGCACCCGCATCCCGCTCACCCCCGGAGTGAACGCAGCGCGAGAGTCGATAAACTGCCTTTTAGCTAAGTAATGAGGCTTAGCTGCTTTGTAGCTAAGCAAAATTATATTATTTGATTGAAATACTTAACTAAAATAGCATTAGGGGCGGGTAACTGCAGATAAGTTAAGTTTTTCACTGAAACTATTCTTTAAATGCTTAACTATAAAGTAGTTGTAGTCCTTTGGCGTCTCTGTAGTCAAGAATAATCAGATAACGTACTTGTAGTTAAGGAAAAGGCCTGAAAATAATCATCACATCGGGCAGTTAAGGTACTTTAAAGTACATTAAGCGAAGAAGTGTGGGTTAGACGCTTTCAAGTGATGGAATCATCATAAATTGTGTTACTTAACGGCCTAAAAATTTTTCATATCTTTGGAACTATTTATATAGTAGAAATGTTTCTTAGACAGAAAGATAGAGAATTTTAAACTCTATCACTTTCTATTAAAAAGTAAAAATTGACCATTTGAGGGTTAACGGCTTTCTAGCTAAAGGACGGCAGCGGGTGTCCCTTGACACCTCTCAATTTTTTTTTTTTTAGTAATCAACTTTAAATTTCATCTCGCGGGGCTTCAAAATCATGTACTGAATCCATCGTAACAGGTTGTGCGTCGATGTTCTTGCCATCCTATATAGGTTCAGTTTTTCCGAACAAACATAACTTATTTTGTAAAGAAATTAAAAAAGTTATGTGTATAGCAGTATGAAAAACACGAGATTTTGCAACAAGTTTCTTTTATCGTTGTCTCAAATTCTTTCATCGTCAGCCTAGCCATTTCCCAACAATGTTAATGCAGCTGAATACCAGTATTTACATGGAGCGACTGCCTGTCTGATCTTCACAACCCAGTTACTGCGTAATACGATACAATTACTACACATGCCCATACACTGCGTAACACATGCCCATACCATGACAACCGATTTCCACACAACTTTTCAGTTACCGGTGCTACTTTCAAATTTCCTCTTATGTAGGACTCATTTCTTATTCTATCCATTCGTGTAACACCACACATCCCTCTTAGCATTCTCATCTCAGCTGCATGCAATTGCCTTTCATTCATCCCTTTTGTGGCCCAACATTCTGATTCGATCAGTTTGTTAGTGATAGTAGATCTTATTTAGACTTCTAGATCATACAGAGTTATTTTTTATGTCAATTTTTACCATTTTAACCAGTTCTGCCACTTAACTGATTACCATTTGCCATTTGCTTGTCTTCATCATCATTTGCCTAGTCTTTTCCCAACTATGTTGGGGTCGGCTTCCAGTCTAACCGGATGCAGCTGAATATCAGTATTTTACATGAAGCGACTGCCTATCTGACCTGACCTCCAAAACCCAATTACTGGGTTTTACGATACCCCATGGTAAGACTGGTTGTCAGACTTTCGGACTCACTTGTATCTAATGATATACACTAAATTCCTTTACTCTTTTCTCCTTGATTCATTTGCATAATTCTACCTACAAACAGATTAAATGAAGTTGTATGCTCATAGTTGTGTTCTACAGTAAATTACTGTTAGATACTCATGTGTCTTCATTTTCTACGGAGTCAGACGTATAATAATAATAATATCCCTGGACCTTTCACACAGCGCCATCTAGTCCCAAGCTAAGCAACCTAATGCTTGTGTTATGGTAACAAGATGGCTGATAAACTACTTATATACATTTTTTTTTGTTAATACATACATAAATTATAGATAGAAAAATACCCAGACTCAAAACAAATACATGTAGGACTTACAAATATTTGTTCTGTGCGGGAATCGAACCCGCGACACGCAGCGCAGCAGTCCGATCGCTCAGCTACTGCGCTAACCGTGTTGTCATGTCTAACCTATAAAAATAACTTGTGTCTCTATTATTATTACCGTTCGTGTTCTTTACGATACCTGTAACTTCCTTGCGCACTTATAAAGACACCCTATACGGGTTGGTACGAGCACAGGGTTACACACGCATCGCTCAAACTATTAGTTGCCAATTACTTCGTAACACGACACGTTCGTAACGTGACGCTACGTTTGAGACAGAACTGAAACACCCCGGGGTAGGATCGACTGACATTTAGGAACATGCTTATCAAATTGAAGAGATCTACTTTGATATTTGATGACTGGATGCTTGGGTTTTGATGGTGAGAATTTACTGGGAAAGGTTAAAGGCGAAGATTCTGTGGTTTTACTCAGCGTTTGTTGTCCGAACTCAAACTCAAAGCATTTATTTCAAACTAGCTGCTGCCCGCGACGTCGTCTGCGTGAAGGCTCTACAGCACCAAAAATACCTAAGATGCCAGTGTCGCTATAGCATTATAAGTAAACAACTTTTAAAATAGCATTAAAATATAAGTTTTTTTTTGCAAGCGAAGCAAGTAAAGAGAGTTATATGGGAATCCTGCTGAGTTCAGTCATAAGATGTGACTGAAGGAAATAGAGAAAATAATGCAGGAATACATTCCAGGACACAAAAGAGTAAAAATACGTACAAAGGTTGCCTTTAAACCTTTGTACGTATTTTTACTCTTTTGTGTACCTTACAACACTTCCCTATAAACTACGTTGATAGTTATGCTGTCAGGAGCCAAAATGTAAAGGAGTCAGGACTGGTGACGCGGGAGCAAGCGACGTACAGTTGGCCGTGTGAGAAGCAACTCGTCCTGAGGTCGACACCCGCTGCCCTCAGTGTCTGTCCCTGCAACTTATTGATGGTCATCGCGAAGCAAACACTCAAGGGGAACTGTACGCGCTTGAACTGGAACGGGAAGTTATGAGGTATGAGGGAAATGCGTGGTATAAATATTGCCTCGTCGACGCCACAACCCGTAAGAATTTCCGCCTCAATGGTGTGTCTGTGGAGCGAGATGACTTTAAGGCAGGTCCCGTTACACAACTTCGGAGGAGATAGGTTCCGAAGAAGCATAGTCGAGACACCGACCTTCAGCTTGATGGTATGCGCTAGAAGTCCACTTGCTGACAGGGAGTACAGAAATTCCACGGGATAATGTGTGGCGTCATCTTGCTCGACAACAGTGTTTATCGAGGCGTAGACCACTTCATTCCCCTCAATTTCCGAGAGAATGCATTAGTTAATTGCTGCAGCCTGATCATTTTTGGGCGTCAAAATGGCCATGCTCACACACCCAAGAATTCTGCTGGTGCGGTATACGACTGATGTCCCCGTACACATAGCGAATAAGTTCTTCTAAGCTGGATACCACTCTACCGAGAGACTCTGGAAGAACCACCTGTCCACCTCTCTCTTCTGGTAGAGTGCCTTCGCCAAGACTTAGAAGGACATCGGAGAATTTTTGAGCACGTGCATTGCCGCCGAGCCGAGCTCTCATATTAATGGTCAAGCGCAGCGTACGAACTCGTGACCACAACGAAGCATTCACCTCGTCAGCCCTCGATCCCCGCGTCACCACGGGAAGCGTTTGCCGGAAATCGCCACTGAACAGAACTGTGACACCACCCATCAAATGTTCCTTCCTGCGGATGTCCTGCAGGGTTCTGTCCACGGCCTCAACTGCCTTCCTATTGGCCATCGTACACTCATCCCATACGATCAGAGAGCAATCCTTGAGCACGTGTCCCTTATCGCTGTTACGTGACACACCACAAACAGGCATTTCGGCGCTCTCTAAATCGATGGGAATTTTATACATGGCATGTGCTGTCTTGCCACCCGGAAGCAGTGTGGCAGCGATTCCCTACGACGCTACAGCAATAGCAATTTCGCCTTGCCTCCTGACCTCTGCAAGTATGCCAGTGGTAACAAATGTTTTTCCTGTTCCACCAAGAGCATCCAAGAAAAACATTTTACCCTGGTTTTACCCAACGCTTTCAAGGACGGTGTCATAAATTTGTTTTTGCTCTGAAGAGAACAAAGCGACATGGTCATTTCGTATGATGGTCATTTCGTCCGGATCGTAATTTGTCTCAGCGTTATACTCCCGATTTCCACGGTCTTGATGCGGTGATGATTGGGGAGGCGGTAACCCATATTCGATCAGTGGATTGCCGCCGATAGAAATGACCACATCTTGAAGTGAACTGAGACAGGTGTTCAGCACGCGTTCATCAGTTACTTCGACTTCGTCTCCAGTAGCACGCCTCAAAGCTCGTAGAAAATCTTCAGACAGATGATGGCGATACTTCTCCCACAAAGCTACCGCGACTAGGCTCGCGACTCCACAAAACACCAAGATGAGGGCAAACAGATGACGCATGCGACTGGGACTGTCACTGACGCTCGCCTCTGCGAGGGTGTCATCCCAATTTTGGTGACGTGCTACGCAGGCTGCGCGGTAAGTGGGATACTCCACGCCATCAAATGTCCTCAGAAAGGCGAAAAACGTTGAGCCTCGGACAGTGTGAAGTAACAACCGCAGAAAATAGCATTCGCCATTATTCGGATGCACGGTATAAACCCTACCCAATGCGGTGTCCTTGAAAATTCCCGGAAAACCTTCCACAGCACCTCCTCGTCGTACGTGTAATATGAAGGCACCTCGTCATACGTAAGGGATCTCGCAAACTGGTTGACTTCACAGAGCGTGTTTTTTTTAAATTGTCTTCCTCAACTCTGCTCAAGATTTTGAGGGTTTTGTTGGAACTTGAATTTGTCGAAACGAACTATACGATACAACTTTTATGAAGAAAATGCATCTATGAATTTTAAGAGTAACTAACTACTAACCTCGCCAACATGATCAAATTTAAATAATTAATTTCCAAAAAGTGTTAACATGTAACTTGATTTGATTTTTATGAAATCTCATAGATGGCGCTGCTTTAAAATTTTCATTATACTACTAACATTCATTAAACTATGTTTCTCTGCCCAAGTTACTTAAATGGCGTAGTTTTTATAGTGTAAAGCTAGATAATAGCATGGCTTACTCAAAAACAACATTTAAATATACGTCGTTAGATTACACGCTGTCACAGAATACGTAAGAAAAATAAAGATTCACAGCTCCTCCCCCGTAGGTGATAGCGTGATAATATGTAGAATTAATGTTGACCCGACCTCTTAGTAATTTCAAATAAACCAAATACAGGCAAGAAAGATGAAGCTAGTTGCCCATTCCAAAGCGTAGTAGGTACCTATAGAGAAGAACGGGCAAGAAACTCCACGGACACTCTTTTAAATTATAAAACTAGAAGAAAGAAGACTTGGGATCAGACCAAGCGATTATGCTTTTTCATCATTTTTGTATTTTTTATTATTTCACGTCTCCACCCCACTGGGACATGTAAATACCCCTAGGGATATTAAACATAGCAACAAGACGTTCTGAAAACACTATTTTACTTCGTTTTACAGTGTTTTATAATACGGTTTCAAACCTAATGCCGAGGACCCTCCTCGAGGGATCACTTTAGCTCAAACGTAATGCCGGTGACCCTCCTGGAGGATCCACTCGCAATATGTATGGTGGCATGGCGTATGAGCTCTATGAAAATAATACCTACAATATCAATGAAGTCATTGGTAATACATAAATGCCTAGTATTTCAATAAATTGTTAGTTAAGACAGTTCTTAATTAATCATAATAGAACTTCATTAAAGGCGTCTGCATACCTATGCCATAATTAGATGCGTTTAAAGATGATGTTGTCTTAATTGAAAAATATCATAGAAGTGTCTAGACACTTCTATGGTATTTATATTATATTTGTCGTGGATAGGTGGCAACACAGTACAGCGAACAGCGCCATCTAACAATTTGATGGGTAAACGAATAATCATGTGATCGGAAACGCAAGCGAGCCCTACCGCTTGGACACGATCGTCGGTGGAGGGGATGCAGCGAGGACTGGTGGAGAGACCGAGTGTGGCGACAGTCGACAGTGGACAGTCGAGCTCGGACAGTCTTGGCAAACGCTCAGTACCGTACGCACGTGTTTGTTTCCGACGCAAGTGTGCGTTTCGGTTGATAATCGCTAGTTTATTAAAGTTACTTTAAATTCAAATTATCTTTTCGTTCGAGTACCCGCTACAGTGCCCACTCATACGTAAACTATATCGGATCGTGAAGAAGACCCGATGTTTCGCATCTCGGCCACCCAGTGATGCGACATCAGAAGTGGTATTGGACCTCAACGACTCACGTGTTCAAAATGAGAACGCTTAAAGTGAAAGTGACCGTTGACATTTGAAAAACAAAGTGCAAATATGTGAACGCTTATTAAATAATCGTGTGGATCTGTTCAAGTTGGAACCAGATAAGCCAGATACGGATGCGCAAGCATGGTACATGTTGTTTTGGGCATAGGCTGTATGCAAAAATACCTTTGCCGAGTGACGCGCCAGTTGCGCCTACCGCCATGTTTGAAAAAAGAAAAATACTAACCGAGGATTGAGTTCGACGTATCCCGTCCCCGTGTTTAGAACACGCGGTAGGAGGCGTGTGCAAACATAACTTAGCAGTGCACAACAGCGGAGATGTGTTTTGTTGAAAATTCACTGCAAGGTGGTCAACTTGTTGTGGCGAGCAGTAAGGCCCTCGTAGTAGTAGCATCAACGTGGCTATCGCAAATAGCTACCAGTGACGTGGACTGACTTTAAGAATTGAGCCAAGCAGCCCCGCAGCCGTCAGCAAAGCCCTTCGTGTGCTGCAAGTGAGGGAAACCAGAACATATCGCAGCCTGGTGCACGAGTAGTGGCAGCTAAGCGGATGGTGGACAATGTGCTGGAAGTCGTGAACGGCGAGTAGAAGTCGTACAACTACCCTCAGACACGTTGGAAAATAAAGGTGAGCTGTATTGTTTTGTTTACGATACTGGTGCTGATTGCTCGTTAGTAAAAGCGAGTTGTGCAGCCAAATTAAGTGTCAAACGAGTTAATAATGTTCTTGCATTCAGCACAGAACAAATCGTATGTAGTGTTGCAATTAACGAGAAACAGCTTGAGATTTGATTACTATGACCTACCCGACATTTACTTGCAAAGTAATATTATGATAGTACGTGAAATATTGAACCTAGGCTTTTCGATTAACATGTCGGCGACAGAGTTTTTGTTGCTTAGCTTAGCTTAGCTCTTGTAATAAATTCAGTTTTAAACGGTCAACATCAGAAAGTTAGATTTGATAGAACAAAGGCAGCTCCAACAAAATGTTCGGTTGACGATTTCGTGTTATTAGAAAACGAAAAGTGTTAGATCAGAAGTAGAGAAGTAGCTAATAGAAAAAAAAAACTGAGTTAGATCAGAAGTTCAGAGGTCCGTTTACGGAAGCAGAAGTTTTGGCGGGTGATCGCTATACGTTAAAAACTTTAAAATCTAACCTTACAAGTATGCTCTTGATAGGTTAAAGAGAGTGCCGGAGTGCCAAGTACCGCTTGAAGTAGAAGAGTTTGAGTTGAGTGATAGTGGTGAATCTTAGTTCGGCTGGTCGGACCGTACCAGTAGCCATTTCGTAGCCGTAGTCCGTTAGAAGTCGGTATTTACTTTATGTAATCCGTGGATGCGCGGTGCGCGGGTGACTCTGGCGGAGGTCGGGTCTTGCAGAGACCACAGAGTCCGTGGGACTCGGCGTTCAAGGGAATGCAATAGTGTGTGAGGGCTTAGTGAAAAGCCACAGGCCACGAATCTGATTCACACTTTGTGTTATTGTTTTGTGATAATTTAACGATAACTGCTAATGGCAGGTTGATATGACATTGGTACTTGGTCACTCATGCATTCCTACAATTGATACTTAACTTAAACTTAACTTAATTTTGCATTTAAATGATTAATTTGATAAAGGATTAAGTTAAATTTAAAATGATTATGATTAGATAATCAAAATTCGTTTACAATACTCTGGTTGAATCAATACTCTAAAAGCCTTCAACTCTAGGCGTAGGTATAAGTATGCTCACGATAGGTAAAGAAAGATGCTAGTAGGTCATGTACCAGTCGAAGTAGATAGTGATCACACTGGTGATGAACAAGCCTACATTATGGGAAGCACGCGAGTAGGGGTTCTCTATCGGCCGTAGTAAAGTTGTGTGGTGTCACAGGGTGATACACACGGATCCATGAGCTGGATGTGTGAGAGCAATGCGATTGCTGGTCGGCTCGAGAGCCGTGGCGTTAGAGTGGTTTACTCGTGTGTGGGTTTCTAGGTGTCTAAGGCTCTTAGTGATAAAAATGATTGTTAATGTGGATAACGATGGTACATGGCTCTACTATGATTTGTTTACATTACTCTTTCCCAATACATTATCGCTGGTTAAGCGAGTTATGTTGACTATCGCTGGTTAAGCGTGTTAGTAGTCTAATCACTGGGTAAGCGTTAGCTGTTGAATCGCTGGTTAAGCGTGTTATGATGTGCTTTCGCTGGTTAAGCGTTAGTGGGTTAATATCGCTGGTTAAGCGTTATTATTATCACTGGTTAAGTGATAGGATTTTTAACGCTAGTTAAGCGCTAAAATGTTAAGTACTGGTTAAGTACTTCAATGAATTTCACTACTGGGTAAGTAGTGATGCATGGTGCTGGTTAAGTGCTGTGGATTTGTTTGGTAGAGTCAAAATACTGTCTTAATTGAGTGCCTTTATTCTTTCATTTTAGTGTTTTGTTTGGTTCACAATCAATTAAACGCAATACTCAGACGGTTTAATTTGACCCAATTATTTTTGTGATAATGTCCCTGACGTGGGTCAGGATAGCCGAGCCATGAGCGTTGTATGTAATCTACGAGTTAGTTGATATAGTTTCTGACTAATTATTACTAAGGCTTAGAGAAATCTTTTGTTATCAATGATAGTTTGGATCGGAGTATTACTAACGAATTTGAAGAAAGTCGAGTAATAGTTTTGTTGATGAAACAGAGTGGAGATTAAGTTGTGTGTACTGTGTGGGGTTTCGTGAGAAACCATAAAGTCCAGGAGTGACTTGGCGATCCGAGGGGGATGCGCAAATCAATTTGACGGGTTGAGTAACTGTAGGTTACTAGATAGTATGAGACACACGCATCTTAGTTGACTATTTTTATTGTAACCTTGAGATTTGGGAATCAAATAGTGAGTAATGCTCTGAACTCTGCTATTGTTGGTTGGTTCGAGTTTTCATTGTGTTTTTGCCTGTACCAAATGTGGCCAGGAGTGACCGAGCTATGTGATACTTTGCGGGTATGTTTCTTTACAGATTAACACATGTGGACATGGAAGAATACTACAGCAGGCTGGTGCTTATCGAAAGTTCCACTTCAAGGAACTGCATTGATGATAACCTTGGGCAAAGTGTCCAACGCTATCAATTTGGCGTCAAGTTCTGCTGGACCAAAGCAGCGATCAGACGGCATCTGTTTTCGATGTGGCAACACCGGACATTTTGCTTCGAGATGTCCACGAAGCAATTATGGAGGCGCCTGCACGGTGAGAGGCCCAGGCGGTACCAGGCCAGCGCCTGCAGCAGCGGCTAATAGCGAGCGACGCGCTTAAGTTTGCTATGTCAGCAATCCGAGCAGTGTACTGATGAATACTGGGTGAGTCATATCCAGTTTTGAAAGATTGTGTTAAGTCAAAGTGTACAAAGTACCCTATAATTTTTATCTGAGATTTTGATTAACAATCTGCGTTTAGAGATCTCATTTCATGTTGTACCGGTTATCTTAAAAAAGATAATTTAACTGGCCGTAAGCTATTAGATCAAGTATTTAACGTTAGTATGACATCTGATAGTATTGTTTTGCGTTATCACAACAGGTTTGGTTGTTAGATTATGTAAAGTTCCAAACGCTTGTTTTCAAGTTAATTTCGATTAAGTGAACACTGACGTGTATACTGACGTTCGGACAGAGTTCGTTCCCAATTAATTGATCTTTAGTTAGAATACCGTCTTATTTCTCTGGTGGTATTTCTAGATCCCGTGTTACAAGAGAACAGCTGTAAATTCAACTTTCAGATCGTTGTATTACTGTTAATAATCGTTGGCCTGTAATAATGATTAAAAAGGCCAATTACGATAGTAATCAATTTGACCAAAATCAAGTTAGTCTCTAAATTTTCTTTTAATGATTATGTTTTAAAGGCGCTTGACTCAGCGAACCTTAGAATACTGATTGTGTGAAGAGGATAACCGATCACCAAGTTCCTTGAGAATCAGATGTAATAGTTAAGGATAGTGGTAGTGAAACCACCTCTGATTAAGAATGGCTTGTCTACTCATACTCGAAATTTTAGACCGCACCTCATGCGTTGTAGCGCGTGTGGCGATGGGTCTAGAAGGAATCGTTGGTGCGATTTCTGTCTGTGTTGGTGCACAGAGCCCCTCATGTGTTGTAGCATATGTGGCGGCAGTTAGGTAAAGAATCGTTGGTGCGATTCTGGTCTGTGTTGGTGCACAGATCCCCTCATGTGTTGTAGCATATGTGGCGGCAGTTAGGTAAAGAATCGTTGGTGCGATTCTGGTCTGTGTTGGTGCACAGATTAAAAATAAAGTTTTACGAGTTGAGTATACATTGCTTATGAAATTGATTTCGCTAAATTCTAACGGTTTTGTTTTTGATTTAACTTGTTGATCGGTCGATCCAGGTCTGTGTTAGTGCACAGAGCGTCTCATGTGCAGTGAGTACATTTGTGGCGATAGGTCTCTTTGTACCGCACCTCATGTGCAGTAAGCACATGTGGCGATGGGTCTACAAGAAATATTTGATGTGATTCCTGTCTGTGTTGGTGCACAGAGCGCTTCATGTGTTGTAGCACATATTGCGTTAGATTTTTGAGAATCGTTGGTGCGATTCTTGTCTATGTTGGTGCATAGAGCCCCTCATGTGTTGTAGAAAATGAAACAACTGATCTGTTAAGAATCGTTGGTGCGATTCTGGACTGTGTTTTTGCACAGATTTTAGTAAATAGTAACTGATTCGTTACAACTATTTTGATTTAATTTGGTTCAACTTATTGATCGAACCTTTTCTAATGATTAATGTTGTATGGGGTGCTCTTTGTACGAAACCTTTGTAACAAGGCATTGTAAATTATGACTAGAGAAATTAAAGTAACAATGAGACATGAGCTACCTTAGTTATAAGGTATTGGCAGGATAGCCGAGCTACCTTAGTTATTAGGTATTTGGCAGGATAGCCGAGCTTGTTTACTCTCTGAGTATATTTGGTCCACAGGTACTACACCCGAGGACGGGTGCTAGTCAGGGATGGCCGTGTCGTGGATAGGTGGCAACACAGTACAGCGAACAGCGCCATCTAACAATTTGATGGGTAAACGAATAATCATGTGATCGGAAACGCAAGCGAGCCCTACCGCTTGGACACGATCGTCGGTGGAGGGGATGCAGCGAGGACTGGTGGAGAGACCGAGTGTGGCGACAGTCGACAGTGGACAGTCGAGCTCGGACAGTCTTGGCAAACGCTCAGTACCGTACGCACGTGTTTGTTTCCGACGCAAGTGTGCGTTTCGGTTGATAATCGCTAGTTTATTAAAGTTACTTTAAATTCAAATTATCTTTTCGTTCGAGTACCCGCTACAGTGCCCACTCATACGTAAACTATATCGGATCGTGAAGAAGACCCGATGTTTCGCATCTCGGCCACCCAGTGATGCGACATATTTATATTTTTGACCATAGTCTTGCCTAGGCAAGACTATGGTCAATTAGAGAACTATGTGAAAATAGTGATGACAATATTTTGAAAAATGTTATCATGTCCGACTGCTTTGGATTTAGTTATGGAATTTTATCTAACGTCTATTTATATATTGACTGGTATATAATTAGTGACTGCTACTTAAACACATGATTGTACTCATCATAAAAACAACTTTCCCAAAGAAACGATTTTTTTATTTACTACGTGCATGACCCCGATCACCCCACTAGAACCACGCGTGCGGACTCCGTACGGTTGGTAAATGAATGAAAAAGAATAATGCATGGTAAAAGTGGAATAGTGTTTTTTGTAAAAAGAGATTAGTAACCAAAAAAAGTACAGATAATGGTGTATAAATTTTTCATGTTAGGTTACCTATTGACCTACTCAATATTCTATTTGGGTAAGTATCGGAAACTAATTACCATATTTAGTGACTAGCTGACTCGACAGACGTTATCCAGTCCAGTTTTCAATAAAGACAAAAATCCCAAAGAAAAAAGGACGTTCAGTTTACCTGAATTAGAAATTTTTTCCGGGAAACTTTTCCAATTCTTCTTTCCATAAAAACCTAATTCAGACTATTACTACTGACTATTAAGTGATGCGCTAACCAACGAACTGCGTTTTATTTTTATTTATCTAGATTGTTTACGCAGTGTATTGTTAAGTTCAAGTGCTTTTTGTTATTTTAGACCATATTTTAAGAAACAAAACGTATGTTTTCGCAAAACCCAAGGATAAAAACTGACAGTTCTCAACATGACGCTGGTCAAACATTGAGATATTTTAGGATTCTCTGACCTTAGATTATTGATGACGTCAAGATTCAAGATATTTTCATCATCTCCAAGTAAATAGTTCTGTAACAGCTAATTTAATCCGTGTGAGAATCGAACGTCATATAAATATTTTTACAAATAGATTCGAATCGATCTTTATTTTATACTAGCTGTGCCCGCGACTTCGTCCGCGTGGAATAGTGACTTTTCGGCAAGCATATTTTGAATTACATATACCGTCGTTTGGGTAGCTAAAAATTTACTTTACAGTAATGCTTCTCTGTATACGATATTTGACGTATGCGCAACGGGGATGAAAGCATACAGGCTCCTAGGATTGCTAACCCGTGACAGAGCCACATACAACTGACCGTGCGAGAAACAGCTGATACTTAGATCTACACCCACAACTTTCAGCGTCTGACCTTGGGCTTTATTAATTGTCATCGCAAAACATAAGCTGACTGGAAACTGGACTCGTTTAAAACTAAATGGAAAATTGTTTGGAATGAGAGGAATCCGAGGAATGAAAACACTTTCACCTTTTCCACACCCTGTTAAAATCTCTGCTTCTATCAGATTTCGTTGTAAATTGGTCACTTTTAACCTGGTGCCATTGCAAAGTTTTGGGGGGCTTAAATTTCTAAGAAGCTTTGTGGGTTCGCAGAAGTCTCAGACTCACGCGATAGCGCGTGAGCTTTGCGATCGACAGATAAACGTGCCTTCGTTGTTCCCCGTTTTCCCTTTTTCCTTTTTGTCATCATTCGAGAACGATTTGAACTCAGTCGAGATTATCGCTGAGTCGAAGTTTCTGCAGCACGAAACCTAGCCTGATGTTCCCGAGTTACAGAGAGCCTTGCCTCACGACCTTCCTCAGATTCCTGTGATCGAACTAATTTCATCCTTTTAGCATTTCTGCTACATTGGGAGAGGTTGGATCTTCTTCGAGGCATTCTTACAATAAAATAGTACATACTACATAACACACAGTTATTTAGTAAACACGTACTATCGTAAACAATTAAATTATAAATACTTACAGATTATTATACAGTCTAAAATTATCACAGTTTAAGTAATAAGTGTTAAGACGTGTAAACCAAACGTACTAACTTTATAAAACAAAAGAATTGCTAGAAAAATTTATTACTAACCTGAGCTAATGAACTTATACTTAATAAAGAAAATCAAGAAAAGAAATGCCTAACCTATACCAAATACTTATAATATTTATATACAAACCCTTAATACAAATTAAGATAAGTATACCGAAAATCAAGGAAAAAAATGCCTAACCTATAACAAATGCTTACAATATTTATTTACAAACCCTAAATAAAAATTAAGATAAGTAAATACCCAAAAATCAAGGAAAAAACCGCCTAACCTATACCAAATACTTACAATATTTATTTACAAAATTTTAAAGAAAATTAAGAAAAAGAACCTAACCTACAAACCCTAAAATATAAATAAATGAAATATGCAAACAGTCAGTATTCAAGTGAATCGCAATAATCGAATGCAACTATTCGCCTAGCTATACTCTCCAGGATACGTGCGTTCGCTACGATTAACGCAATCCTTATGGCAGCGGCGCGTTTTTTTTTTATGAATGGCATCTCGTAATTGACCTTGAGAGGTCGTGCTACAACCGGACTATCCTGTGGTTGCCTTAAGAACTCTTAGAGCCTCCAGCCAGGGCTGCATCTAGATTAAAACTAAGTGAATGCACGCTAAGGGCACCCCTTGTGGGGTACGAACCTCGGCTTAGGGCGTCGCTGGGAGAGGGCAGCAAGGGGACAGGCTGGATCGAATTAGTATTATTAATGCTTTGATGAGCGCGGCGTTTCCTAGGACTATCTCTGAGAAGAAAGGCCGAAACAAACTCAGAGGTCTCAGTCGGGGAATTTAAAGCTACAGGCTCAGCTACGGCGCGGGCTGGCACTTCAGCCGGCAAGGGTCGGGGGGTCAGCGGCGCGGCTCTCAGCGCGCTTTATATAGCCACGGACATGCAGGCGCGAGGCGTGTACGTACTCTGATAGAATACCTTAACAAATGTTCGCCGTGATTCTTTAAATTGACATAACTTTTTTATTTATGAACCGATTGACATGAAATAAACACTAACTGTTAAGTGAAGCTTACTACAATATATTAGTGAAAACCGCATCTAAATCGAATAAGCCGTTTCTGATATTAGCGTGCACAAACACACAGACAAACAGACAAACAGACAAAAAAAAAATTAATGACAATTTCGGGTTCGGCATCGATATAATAACAACCCCTGCTAATTTTTTTTTATATATTTCCATTGTACAGACACCACTTTTCTGCAATTTTATTATATGTATAGATGTATTTTTGCCCAAAATGATGCGTAAATAGAAATTCGTGTGCAGTTTATTACTTGTTGAAAGAATTCTGCGGAGAAAATGGCGGAATACATAGTTGAGTGATTATAAACAAAAGATAAGAAAGGCATAAAAGTGCCTCGGCGAGCTATGGGCAGCTCGCCGCCCGGTAAGGACCAGCCCCGGGTCGACGGCGCGTTGTGTTTCACGCGCGCCTCAAAGAGATGTCAGCACGAACTGACGTTGTGTTGATCGAAAGAGATACCGTGGCCCCTGGCACAGGCAACTGAAGGAACACGGGTGGGTTTTAGTCAGTAAAAGTCTGACACGCCCTTCCGCTCAGCCCAGAGCGGGAGAGGTCATTTGATGAAATCCCACCCAAAAAAAAGGCATAAAAGTGCCTAAAATAGCTAAATGTAATAGAGCGGGTCGTGGGGCTTTTGGGACCGGGACCGCAGTCCCGGATTCCACCTATGAATACAATAATTCTTTTTTAATTAGTATTTTGGGACCACAGATTGTAGTAGCTTCATGTACTGGTGTTGGTACAACATACTAATAGGGTAAGCCTATGTGAAATTTCTGCAATGGGCAGTCTTGTTGCTAAAAGCGATCTTTTTAAGACAACCTTTGGATGGATTCAAAGGGACAAGGAAACACAATACTGCACTATGGTGTTCTATGTGTAATGTTCTTCTCCAATCATTTATTATAAAAGTCATATACTGGGTGGAAGCAACATTGACGGGCAAACTGTAACCATGAATTCAGCACATGTTTCTAAAGCCCCATCGTTTTTTTTGGATAGCAGGTTACTATGGATTCAGTACATGATGCTGAACATCCACGCGTTGAAATGTTTTGTCGGTTATTAAAAATTTGCTGTTCCATACATTTACAGCAGATTTTTGTTTAGAATCATGTACTTACTGAATCTATGGTAACAGGTAGCGCGTCGATGTCGCTGCCACAACAAATTGCGGTAAGTCAATTTATAAACCTGTGCAAACATCATTCAACTGTCATTTACATTGAATGGCAAATAATAATAAAAAACCACTTGTACAGACGTCAGCACATCAAGTTACTACAATCTGTCAAATTTCTTTAATAGATTTTGAACATTATATCTGAAATATTAAGGTTCAAGATTGATCGGCAAAATTTGACTGTTTCGGGTAGCTTCACCTGCTGGCGACTGTACATCACATTAAATTGTGTGATTATTTATTCAGTTGCTACGTGAGGACGATTAAAATACAATTTTTTTGGGTTCGCAAAAACTAAGACTTCATTCTGAGGCAGATGTTTACACGTCATTATTAAATTGATGAAGTTAGTAATAAAATTATTTCATACAATTATCTAGTAAGGACCTAAATATGTAGGATTATGACGTTGAGAACGAAAGAAAATCACACGCCCTTTTCAGCCGACCTATTCTGTAAAAACTCATCGTGAAAACTTAGGTGAAGTGAGCTGTCACTAGTGTCAATTCCAATCATCGGGTGGAATAGCGTAGAGTCATCTCTACACATCTCTCCCTTGATTTTGTATATATATATATATATATTATAAGTATATATTATAGTAATAATATGTATGTGTATGTAACCTATTTATGTATTTGTGTACCTAGTTTTAAGAGTTTTTTTTTTAATTATTATTGTCCCTCTCAACCAAAGCACCTGCCATCTAATCTCTTCACCACCCTTAGTTGACTGGTAGAGAATGCCTAAGGCATTAAGTCCGCCTTTGTACCTTTTTGTGCGAAAAGTTTAAATAAATAAATAAATGACAAGTCGCTTTAAGCTCACTAAATTCAAGGTTTCCCGGTGAGATTTTTACAGAATAGACCGGCTGTTACCCATCATTTTGCCCAACCTTTCAAAATTAAAATATTTAATATTCACATAATTTTTTTCATAATTTCTATCTGGATTTTTTTATGGCAAGACTAATACTAACTTCAGGGGAAAATATCACATTCGAACCTTCCCGGATTGAACTCACAACCGTCGTGCTTTAGAGGCGAATATTAGCAGAAAAAATGTCAGTAGAAATTACATTTAAAAACATAATTATTACGAGCCAAGACTATGAATAGGTAGGTATGTCTTTTTCTGACTCAGTAATTGAAAATAATAACAGTGTACCCAGATACAAACCCACTACTAACTATTAATTAGGTACATTTTCCCACATTTTTCTGAACTACATAATTGCTTTATTAAACGCAACTGGACTGAAATCCGTGTTAGTTTAATGTATTATTAATAGTCTGATTAATTACAGTTGCGTTTATAAAAGCAATTAATTTAAATCGTATAGATAAATGTGAGAACATTGTAGAACCTTATTAGGAAAATTACCTTATTAAGTTTTTATAATGTTTAAGCTGAAAAGCCCTATGTTTAATTGGCTGAGGGCCTTGCCTCTGCTGAGATTAGGGTCCTGGGTTCGACCAAAAGAATATTATAGATAGATTCTTTTATATTTTATAAATGTGAAAACATTGTGGGTCTTGTATACTGTAGGTAGATTTGTAGACCATTTTCTATTTTGTTAGTAGTTGTTGACAGGCCTACACTGTTCACCCATATCTGTTAACACTGTCATTTGAAAACATTATAAAATCCAATTATTTTTACAAGAGTAACCGTGGAGTTTTTTACCGGTTCTTCTCCATAGCGAACAACCAATTTGTTAGCGCGGGGAGCAATATAAGAGTGGAATGTATAATTAGGCAATGGTTTAATGCCGTATGATCTACAAATATAAAATTTCCCGGATAAACAATTAATTTTTTAAGAGTACCGTCCGTCGTGGTGGAATCCGTTGAAGCGAGTGGTTATCGGGCCGAGCCGTGTCGCCGTCGCGCCGCGTCTCAACTCGCCGATGACGTGCTGACCACGATGCCTGCGCGTGCAGGCCGCGCGCAAGGTGTTTTTTTTTTTTTGGATGGGAAATCATCAAACGACCCCTCCCGCTCTGGGTGGAGCGGAAGGGAGTGTCAGACTCTTACTGACTAAAACCCACCCGTGTTCCTTCCTTAGCCCTTTATGTTCCAGGGCAGCGGTTAACCTATTGTGTTGTGTTCGATTCCCAACACAATTGGAACCGTGCACCTAGCTTCTGACGTTTCATAAGTGCCCATACTACAGTATCCTTGGACGGTGAGTGGTTATCGGTTCAACTATCGATGTTATGGATCGTAGTGTGGACTAGGCTTAATCATCTAAATGACGTGACAACATCCAAAAAACAGGTGTGAAGACAACCCGGACAAAAACTTACCGGATATGATGCAAAACCAATACTTAAAAAAAAACACATTGCTTATTATTTCAGCCAGTTATTTCTGATGTCAAAACATGCGCGGTTTGTAAAAGAGAATGTGTCATAACATTTCCTGTGTATTTTTAATGTTGCCTATAATTAGTTGGTATTAGATCATGTAGTTTGTTTGTCTTGGACATAACTGACATCGGTGAAGGAATTATTATTACAACGGTGAAGGGAGACATCGCGAGGAAAGCGGCATGTCCTCGAACCAAATATTCGAATGCATGTGATATCTACCAATCCGCACTGAGCCCGTGTGGTGGATTATGGCCCACTCTGTCTCTCAGAGAGGAGGCCTGTGTCCTAGCAGTGGGAACGGTATATGATCCTTCATTTAGGGATACAAGCTGGTTTAAGTATGAAATAGACACAGCACTATACAATTTCCAGACTATATACAATACAGCCAAATCAAATTATATTAAAGTATCCATCACACGGAGTTCACCAGACCGATTTATAGCTGACCTAAACTACCAATATCTATCTACAATTGAACCTAGATCGATTCAGATACTCAATGTACCCGTCAAGCCTTTCAAGCCTGCCAAGCGAATAATTTTACTCGACCATTTACTACATTATCTTTAAGATGGTGTTGTAAAAGTTGTATGAGTAAAAGTAGACCTTGTAGTATTGTGTATAAGTACGACTATAATTGGCTCATAACGTTCCCACTGCTGTGACACAGGCGGCAGGCCTCCTCTCTGTGAGAGGGAGTGGGCCGTAATTTACCACGCGGGCCCAGTGCGGGTGGGTAGACGTTACATGTGTTCGAATGTTTTATTCTAGGGCATGCCGGTTTCCTCACGATGTTTTCCTTCACCGTTTTGAGAACAGTGGTGATGAAATAATTTACACAAAGTAAAGCGCCTGACTGGGTTCGAACCTACGAGCTACAACTCGTAAGTCACGGCTGTTACCATTGTGTGCAGTGTGCAGGCTGGCAGTAAAATAACTATAGTTATATTCGAACATTCGAGTGAATATAGAATGAGCTTTCAAATTATTTCATATACATTTTTTATTTCGAAAAAACAGTGATATAATAGGCGCGTTGATTTAAAAAAGTTCACATGGAATAAACGTAATAATTTTTTTTTTTAACTTTGCCCCACACTAGGAATTTCTTCTGTATCGTGGGTGCGTTTACAAACATTTAAACTCACATGCACAAACAGCTAGACCCGGAACAACTACTTGTAGGCCATACAAATATTTGTTCCGTGCGGGAATCGAACCCGTGACACGCAGCGCAGCAGTCAATCGCTTAACCACTGCGCCAACCGTGCCGTCAAACGTATAACGTGTATCATTTAATAATACCAATAGTATTGTCTGAATCATAATGGGCTCATGGCTATGTGATAATAGCAGCACGGGTCAATCGATCGGTTCAAGATACGCTTGCCGGCCCGTGAATAGGGAACCATCTTTACATACCGAGACTAAATAATAAAGAGGGGCCCGTGGCTAAATAATAACAGCCGCACAGGTCGATCGGTCAGGTTAAGCTACGCTTGCCGCGGTTGGTCTGTGGACGGGTGACCATCTTTACATACCGAGACCCCTCCGTGCCTCGGAAAGCACGTTAAGCCGTTGGTCCCGGCTGTCATTCGTGGATCTTTGACAGTCTTTACGGGTAATCAGAAGCCCGAAAGTCTGACAACCAGTCTTACCAAGGGGTATCGTATTACCCAGTAACTGGGTTGTGGAGGTCAGATAGGCAGTCGCTCCATGTAAAATACTGGTATTCAGCTGCATCGGGTTACACTGGAAACCGACCCCAACATAGTTGGGAAAAGGCTAGGCAGATGATAATTTACATACCGAGACTCCTCCGTGCCTCGGAAAGAACGTTAGGTTGTTGGACTCGGCTGTTATTCGAGAATCATTGACAGACGACAAGGTCGTCAGGAGACCGAAATTCTGACAACCAGTCCTACCAAGGGTACCGTTCGTGGTTGGGTCGTGTTACCGAGTAACTGGGTTGTGGAGGTCAGATAAGCTGTAACTCCATGCAAAATACTGGTATTCGAGTGCATCCGGTTAGACTGGAAGACGACCCCAAAGTAGTTGAAAATAGAGTAGTCAAATAATGATGTCTACATCCCAGTAGCAGACTGGAACTCCTTGCAGATAAGTACAAAGTACTACTAACTTCAAAACTAATTATAACTTTATCTTTCATTACATTAATTAAAAATTTTCATAATTAAATTGATTTTTAACAAATTTAATTTCAATAGAACAAAAAAGATTCAATATTGGATCGTAATTAAAGCTGATTTTCATGAAGCGACGAATTTGTTTGAAACTTTTATTCAGAGAAATTATCATTCAATTCATTATTCGTTTGACACTTCCGCCATCTAGGCCGTGCTCGCATTAAACTGCTGGGAACAAATTTTACACTAATTAGGATTCCTAGGGTACCTGTGCCATCATCGACAAGAAACGTACAAAAGTTTGTAGTTCCCGTGTCAGTACAGGAGATACATCAATAAATCTGCCTAGCTTTTTCCCAACCATGTTGGAGTCGGCTTCCAGTCTAACTGGATGCAGCTGAATAACAGTATTTTACATGGAGCAACTGCCTTTCTGACCTCCACAACCCAAAGACGACACGGTTGGCGCAGTGGCTAAGCGATCGACTGCTGACTGCTGATTCCCGCACGGAACAAATATTTAGGTAGTTGTTCCGGGTCTGACTGTTTGTGTATGTGAGTTTAAATGTTTGTAAACGCACCCACGATACAGGAGCAATTCCTAGTGTGGGGCAATGTTTAAAAAAAAATACTGGGTAACACGATACCCTTTGGTAAGACTGGTTGACAGACTCTCGGGCTTCTGACTACCCGTAACGACTGTCAAAGATCCACGGATGACAGCCAGGACCAACGGCATAACGTGCTTTCCGAGGCACGGAGGGGTCTTGGACTCTTGGTATATGGATGGTCACCCATCCACGGACCAACCACGGCAAGGGTTGCTTAACGATCGACCCGTGCGGCTGTTATTACTTAGCCACAAGCCCAAGGAGACATCTTAATAGTTGATCGCTAACTATTCACACAGCCGGAGTGTAGGTACTCGTTGTCGTAGCGACGAGAGCTATCAAAGACAGTAGATAATCGCTTAGCGACACTCGCTTAGCGGGCAGAACACTCGCCGAGAGATTGAGGCTTGGGTTGGTGGGTTTGAGAACTCCTGAGATGAAGGCCTCCTCCAGAGAATGCCAGCTTTCTCTGTCTTTCGTTACGTCCGTCCAGCGTGATCCAGCTATACGCACGATCTCGTCCTCCCAGCAAGTGTGTGGTTTTCCTCGTTTACGTTTGTCAACCGGTCCCGTTCAAGAAGTCATCTGTTTGGCCTATCTATTGTCATGCAGTCTTTTAACATGGCCTAGCCATTTCTACTTAAGTTTGAGTGCGTGTGTAAAGGCATCGACTGCTTAGGATGTAGATCGAATTTTTGAGTAACGAATTCTTTGCTGTTTTTTTTATGTTAAGCATGCTACGCTCCAGTCCCCTTTGGCATGTAAGAGTGTGTGATGTATTGAATGCTCGATTTAATAACCATTCGATATTATGAGCGTTTGAGTATTTAGACGTTCGATTTATAGTGGTCGATCAATTGATATTCGATTATTTGGCATTCGATTTGGCATAGTACACCCGTAGTAATTTTGTTCTTGATAGAATTGTTGAATATCCAAGTTCGGCATGCATATATTAAGCAAGGTAGGAGGTTTGTGTCCATTACCTTTTTCTTCAGTTCTAATGGGAGGCCGCTTTTGAAAACTTCCTTTACATTCCAATATTTATTCCATGTTTGTTTAACTCTTTGTTCAACTTCCAGTAAATTGCTATATTTATTAAATGAAATTTCTTTCCCTAAGTATACATACTCCTTCACATATTCAAGTGGTACGTTGTTAGCGTTTATTGGTTTCTCTATGCTTTTGGTCATAACTTTTGTTTTAGACGAGTTCCCTGGACAACAGATCTACTGTTGCTTATCTTTTTATGCTTAACTGCTTTGTTTTATCGGCATGTATTTCAAACTTCTAATAATTACCATTTCGCGCTCCAAAATTCTTCGAATGATTCACATTATTTAAAATAGTGTGATCATTTGAAGCATATTTTTTTATTTTTTTTTATTAGTTGTTGGTCCATCATTAGAAGGTCTATAAGTTTTTAGAGTATCAGTTAAATATTTCTCGATATCCTCTCGGAAAAAAAGTATTTTTTGTCACGTGTTTCTGGTATGGTAATTATGTAAAGCCACTTCTTTTACTCGTATGAGGTACCAAAATCCTAAACCACATAATTAAAGGAAATTTAAAAGAAACTAATAGATTTCAAAAAAGATACCACCGGTAGTAGGTAAGTCTTTTTCAATATTCTTTGATATTTAAATTCGAACCAAAGTAATTCTTTTTTTGAGGTGCTGGCCCAAAAAGTACCTTTTCTCAGCACATAATTAAAGGGTTGTGTCTTGTGTTTTAGAATAAAATTGACTCCCCATACTCGACTATTGTCAGTTAGATTTATACTAAATAATGTAAAGCGACATATTTGTCAAAAAAATACAATTAATTATATCACACAGAAAATTAAGGAAATAAATATTTATTTATTTATATTATTCAAAAAATCTCAAAATATTGCCACCTTGTCGCCTGTCACTTGTCAGTTTTAATAAATAGGCCCCAGTGTTTTTTACCCAGTAAAGTTTTGTTGTGTCATGTCATATTGTTTAAAAAAAAAAAATATATAAACAAAAACATCACAAAACCTCAATAGGTCTGTCCGGATGTAATGTATATTCCCTTTTACACTGCAAAATTTAAAGCCACATCATTTCCCACCTCGAAGTTGGAAGCGTGTGCAAATCGCGGCAACGTTTTGAGCATGACCATTACTGCTGAGTCACGGTCGTGATGGATTTTATATGAAATTACATTTCTCTGACGACCACCCGTAGCTATTACATAAGTACTATACAATCCCCATTGTAACTTTAAACAGATAATATGAGGTATGTGTCGTTTTGAGTGATTGGCAACGGATTAGATTTAATAAAGGGCACTTATTTGTTATTTTTGTTATTATTTCTTCGATTAAAACTGTTTAAAACCAATGACAGAAATTAAAGACGCAGTCTGTACTTATACACATACATCAAAACAAACAAAAGAAGAAGAGAAGGTAAGAAATAACTACCAAAAAACTTTTTAAAAACATAAATTTTATACCGTAGGGTATAAAATTCCTTTGTCGTTTTCGTGTCAATAAATAAATTGAGAGAGTAATGAAATAGAATTTAGCAACACTACCAGTAAAAGGAAACAATGAATGAGGCAGTCTGAAACCTTTCTTTTAACACAGGGGCAATTCTCGTAATTTTAAGAACGTTCACAGTCTGATCTCAGTCTCAATTAGTCAAAAATACTTCTAATTTCCCTACATTTTTGTCAAGTTTGTGACATTGATTGTCGCTGAAATGAGATTGTGATTAAATTTTGAAAGTTTTTAATTAAGGGTATTGACCTTCAGATCAGTGTATTCATTGTCTCTTTAATTTTAATTCGGGGAAGAAAACATTTTGTGAAAACCTGGACTTATAGTTAATATAAGTTAGAAATCGCCAACCCGTCTTAAGCAAGCGTGATGATCAATGCTCATTCATACCTTCTCTGTATTATTCTATAACTACTATTCTCTTGGTGCCAACTAAAATTTCAATACGTATGTTGAGTCTGTTTTATGTTCTTATTTCAGTTCACGATCGCAACTGACCTCGTATGCGGTCAAACGAATTAATCGTGCAGTTTTTATGAAGTCCACCGAATGTGTTCCTCTAACCATTTGCATACTAGAAACATTAACGCGTCTGACCCACCGTTGAATTTGAAATGCTCTGCAAAAATCGTCAATATGAAGCAGCCTGACTCTAGTACGAACAGGCAAAGCGTCTGTCATGTTCAAAATGTAGGCACAACCCACCGTCATGACAGGAACATGATCGTTCATTTTCTGTTAAGCCCACGAATGCACAGGTTTAACCCCTGCCACTCAAAGCCTGAACATGAAATTCTGCTATGATTGGTTAACCAAAATAACGATAACTAATCTTTGTTATACTTAAGTCGACATGGAATGTGATTTGGTATGTATTTAAAAAATAGAACAATATTAACAACATACATCACGACTGTTTTCTTCATTACCTATACCTAGTAGGTACACCCACAATTCGCCATTTATGTTTAAGTCCCATGTGGATGTGGTGTGTGGTGTGTGTGGTGTGTGGGGGTGTGTGTGTGTGTGTGTGGGGCGAGCCTATTGCCATCATCATCACCAGCCTACAGCAGTCCACTGCTGGACATAGGCCTCTCCTATTGCACGCCATTCTACTTGATTAGCCATCCAGCGAAGATCGTCTCTCTACCTAGCCTGAGGGCGTCTCACATTAGGTTTACTGATTCGCGGTCTCCACTCAAGAACACGTCTACCCCAATGGTTATCGGTTCTACGGCTAATATGGCCGGCCTATTGCTACTTCAGCTTGATTATTCTGTGAGCTATGTCGACAACTTTGGTTCTCTTCCGGATCACCTCGTTGCGGATTCGAGCCCTGCATAAATCGGCGGTAATCGGCGTATTGCCATCAGTCATATAAACATATCCAGACTTCGGGCTGCTATAGAGAAATTCCGAACGGAAAACCTAATAACTAATGATAATAAAGACAGAAAATAAGAGAGAGAGAGAGAGAAAATTAAGGTAATTTACTCTACTGAATATTATTGTAGTATGTGAAGCACTAAATTGCGTGCCGCTTCGCTCTAGTTCACGAGAAAAGTGACAGAATAAAGTAAATGACCGATCTCGTTAGATTTTCATGATCTACACAGTATGTTCCGATCGTAAACCAGTCACGACTGTTAAGTTATAGTTCGGTGATAAATTTGATTTGATTCTTTGCGATGGAAATGTATATTCAGAAATATTTAGTACTAGCTTTTGCCCGCGACTTCGTTCGCGTGGAATAGTGACTTCCGGCAGATTTTTGGTTTTACCCAAATAGTTCTTACTATTTATTTACATTTTTCCGATGAATTTTCAGTACTGAATTGATGCCGACTCTTGACCAATAGATGGCGCTGTATGTCCGGAATATTTTTTTTTAAATTTTTTTTTTGTAATAAAAACTACCCTATGTCCATTCTCAAGTTCCAAACTATGTCTGTACCAAATTTCACACAAATCGGTTCAGTAGTTTAGGCGTGAAGCAAAGACAGACAGACAGACAGACAGAGTTACTTTCGCATTTATAATATTAGTTTGGATTAGTTTGGATTTGGATTATTGAAACCAAGGACCTGAACTATATACATAGCGGTTCTTAAAAAAAAAAAAATGCTGAATGGGCCTGCTCTTGACCTCGATCACGATAGATGGATGAGGTCTATGGTGGAACGAGCATGCCCAGGAGATGCCTGTTCACTCTTGATTTGAAGGCAGACTTGTTAAATGTGGAAGGAAACACAGACACTGGCAGAGAGTTTCACACTTTGGCTGTATGTGTTTATCATTACTTATTGTTTGTACGTTGGTCAGGCAATCACATTAATGTAGATAAAAATGTTAAGCCAATGTATGGTTTTACCTATACGTATATGTAGTAATTAGCAATGAGTAGTTATTGGGTATGCCAGAGAAAGCCAGAAAGATGCGCCGACGGCCAAGAACTTAAGGGGAAATCAGTATTGAACATGTCATGCGGAGGCATGAGGGGCATTTTATAAGGATTTTTTCGAGTGTGAAGGTGAATGTGGAATTATTTTGAAAAAAACAACAAACTGCTTTTTTTTTGTTAGCCTGTACTGTCCAATTGCTGGGCAAAGGCCTCCCCCAAATCCTTCCAGGAACTATTTCCCGCGCCATACAATACAAAAATACGAAATATACAAAGCATATAGACACTATTATTGCAGCCCAACGCTGTTCACGTTGTGGACTATTGGATACATCACAGTTATAAGATAACGGAGAAGGCTAAAGAATTGATTGATGGATTGTCTGATATGGCTAGAATGGGGTTGAATGGAATGGAATATTAAGATAACGGTTGAAAGAGATATATAGACGATGAATACATGCTGCGCTGACTCTAAATAAAGAATAGGGGCAGAAGAATGATGATGTTAGCACATAATGCTCTGAACATAAATAAAATATCATTGTTGTGTTTTTAAGAAATATAATAAAATTAATATAACGAATATTAATGACTGAAAGTTTTCAGCGCATCAATTTATATTATTCAGTGTATCTTACCGACACTTTGACGGCGCCTTTAAAAATATTATTGCTAAAAGTTATTTTTTTTATATCACTCCAGGGGTGGCTATTAAGGGGTGTCGCGTTAAATTTGGAGACCGTTTAGAGGGGTTCGAGTTATTTTTAATTAACTCAAAAACTGCCTCGTGGCTGAAATTAATGTTACATTTTAGCTAAAAGGTCAATGGTAATTTCTAGTGTCGGGACAACTTTTTAATACTGATTATAAATTCAAAGTACACGGAACCAATTAAAAGTTCGCGGCACGCCGAGACAGAGATGGCGGGATGAGCTGGACTCCTTCAACAAGAACTGGTCCTGAGCAGCTTTAAACAGAGAGAAGTGGAAAGAGAGTAGGGAGGCCTTTGCCCTACAGTGTGAATTTCGTGACAGTATACCTACGTAGAAAGAAAGAAAGAAAAATGCGTTTATTGGCATTACACAAAAAGAGAGAGAGAGAGGAGAGAGTAGAGGAAGTCTATCCGTGCCTTGGAAAGCACGTTAAGCTGGTACTTTTTTTTTTTTTTGAGGATGAAAAATCATCAAATGACTCCTCCCGCTCTGGGTGGAGCAGAAGGGAGTGTCAGACTTTTACTGACTAAAACCCACCCGTGTTCCTTCCTTAGCCCTTTATGTTCCAGGGCAGCGGTAAACCCTTTCGGATGGTCCCGCTACCCTGGCAGGCTTCGGCCCTGTGGGGCCCCGTCACTTGCTGACATCTCTTTGAGGCGCGCGTGGAACACGAACACGCCGTCCGGCACGGGCCTAGTCCTGATCGGACGGAGAGCTACCCATTACTCTCCGCCCGCAGGCCCGCGCCTACGGTGGCCGGGAGTCGTCACGCGGCTCCCGACGCCCGGAGCGTCTCCCGCGGCGGCTGAGGCGTGAGGTGCGCAAGGCGCGTTCCCACGCCCACCCCGCCACCTCCTTCGCTAGCATGACTGCTTCGCAGAAGGAGGTGACTGCCTCCCACTCCCTCTCACCCCGGACCATGGCTTGAACCAGGGCCGGCCCCTCTTTGAGGAGTGGCTAGAGAGACGTCACGGCGCTCTCACCTACCGCCTGACGCAGGTCCTCTCCGGACACGGATGTTTCGGGAGGTTCCTGCACATCATCAGGCGGGAGGAGACGCCCGGGTGTCACCACTGTCAGGATCGCCCAGAGGACACGGTGGAGCATACGGTGGAGGTCTGCCCTGCTTAGGCAGAGCACCGCCGTGTCCTCGTAGAGGCGATTGGCAGCGGCGGCGACCTCTCGCGCACGTTAAGCTGGTACTTAGATCACCTTAGTACCGACTGCCATTTGTACATTTTTGACAGTCGTTACGCGTAGTCAGAAGCCCGAAAGTCTGACAATCAACAAGACAAAAGATGCAACTGCAACATTAGTTACAAAACACCATTAAAAGAAAGCCGAAAAGTCGTACCACCAGCCTTTCCAAAGGGTATCGTGTTATCCAGTAACGGGGTTGTGGAGGCCCGATATTTAGTCGCTCCATGTAAAATACTGGTATTCAGCTGCATCCAGTTAGACTGGAAGGCGACCCCAACTTAGATGGGAAAAGGCTAGGCAGATGATGAGATAGTTTGTCTTGGTTGAAAACTGAAAATTAGCTTAAACTTGAATTATTCAATCAATCGTTGAGGCAATACAATTTGCATTTGAAGTAAACATTGTGCAATAACATTGAAATCAAACGCAAAACTCAATGACTAGAAAATTTACAGGTATTCAAAGATAATTTATTCAGAATTTTCAGTCGGTAGATATAAATAGACCATGCTAACGTAATAAGGAATGCATTGTTTCAAAATTATACAATACATTTACGTACGAAAGCCAATATTAATTCTGCATTGACTTATATAAAGACGGCTCGTACTGTAAGAGGTAAGCGAGAACCACTACGTTTTTGTAAAAGCCATGACTGAAATTTTTGTAGATTTTTTTAAAATTTACTTATGACCAGGTCAAAGTCAAAGTCAAAAAAATCACCGAAGACTACATAAAACTTCTGTTTTTGTAAAAAACATGAATGGAATTTTTGTAGATTTAAAAAAAATATACTTATGATTAGGTCAAAGTCAAAGTCATAAAATTCACAGAAGACTACATAAAACTTCGGTTTTTGTAAAAACCATGACTGAAATTTTTGGCAGATTTTTTTTTCTTATGACTAGTGCATTGTCAAATCATTTATTTATTTATCCTCAGACTGGAACGTCATACAGCAATTCCACTAATGGAGCAAAAAATCACTTCATGTGCTGCTTTATTAAAGGCACTAAATAAAAAGGCACGAAAAAATAAAAAATTAGTTATAGTTGCCCCTTCCAAAAGGTACTTAGATCACCTCGAGGTGCCATTCAGGTTGACTTGGCTGGACAGGTCCACTCAAATCTCAAAGGGGTCGCCATTTTAATTTTTATTTTCTCTCAAATTCTTTCGATCACTTTGAATGTAGTGTGCACGGTTAAGGGAAACTTTTACAAACAAAAAATGTCTAGTAATATGGTACCATCACGTTCCCGATATCTTTTTAAAGGTAAAGAGATCGCCATACGAGTATGAGTTTTTTATTTTATGTTTGAGAATATGAGAATGTTATTTATACATATAAATGTAAATAATTTATATGTAAATAACTAAATAAAGGATATAATAAATAAACATTTAATTCTCTTCCACCAAGGCACCTTAAAAATGTGAAGACACTAAATCTAAAAAATCCTTTGTGAGAGACTGGGATCTGCGCTAGGAAAAACCTGACACACAGATTACAAACCTCCACCCCCAAAAAAAAAAAAACAATGATTGAATATTAAATCAACAACAAATTATTATTATTGTATTTTTTGGAAGTCGGTTGCTTTTTTTTTATGTTTTTCGTACATTAGGTACACATGGACCTCAGATAATTTGACCAAGTTTATGTCTGGACTTTAAAAGAGACAGACCCCTGAGTTTGTATCGCCATTTCATATCAAGGGTGTCAAAAAGGAAATGTCAACTCCATCTAGCTTATTACTTACCAAACCCCACCCCCATCCCCCCCTTGGCCACAACCCCTTGAGCCTTTATTATTTGTGTCTACTGTTACTATGTACATACATATATGTACTAGGCACTACACAATATTAGTAAGCCCATTTTTTTATTTAAAGTGATTCTATTTTGTAAATACCCGACTGAGGGCCAGCGGCAACAGTCTCCTCACCTTCGTCGCCGACAGGTTAGACGGGCCATTTATGCGGCATTGGTTGGACCTACATGCGCCCTCATTTAGGGCATGGGTGAGATAAACTTAGTCGTTTTAGTTTATTAATATTATTTTGGATTATATTTATTTATCATGTTATTGCCAATTCATCTAATCGATCTAATTGACTTTATTATTTTAAATTAGTATGTTGTATAATTAAGTTACTTATTTTAAATTGCCTTTTGATTATGATTATTATTTTGTTTATTTTTATTTTGATTATGTTATCTAATATTTTTATGTTACGTCGAAATTGTGTATTAATCCATGGATATTTTATTTGTCTAAAATAAATGAATTGAATTGAATATTATTTAGAAGGAAATTCCACACAAATAATAAAATAACGATACAATTTAGTATTTTTATAAGTTCGATTTCAAACAGAATACTAATCTACTGACTGCGTATTAGAGAAGCTACGTCCGTTGATAGTTATACAATTGTACAAGAGTTACTGCATACACGTAGCGCGCTAGAAGATTTTAATCGTTTACATTTCGCGTATTTTCGACATGAGCAAATTAAACAGTACCTATTGATTGTTATTTTCAACGTTTATGTGGTGAAAATATTTATAATCAGACCATGTGGGCTGATCGTACAGACATCGCGCACATCTAGCTACCCGAAACTGTCAAATTTACCCAGTCAAACTTGAACCTTAATGCTTTAACGATAAAGTTGAAAAACTATTAATGAAATTTGACAGATTGTAGTAGCTTGATGTGCTGGCGTCTGTACATACTGAAATGTGTAGACTCATTCACACTTCGGCACATGTCGTAAAAGTTGTATTTAAAACTTCGTTTTTACACATAACTACTGGGTCTCCCTTGTTTCATCGAAAAGATATTGCCAAATTATCACTTCCCAAAAAATGTTTCGCTTATTTTCATTTGCCAAATTATTACTTAGTAAAAAATCTATTCACAAATAATAGTAACGCAAACCTAATGTTTGGCAAGTCAATGTTTAAACAATGACTTGTTTAACAACTAGTACTTTTACCAATTTTTATGTAGATAGTCAAACATTTCAGTAGGAATAACTCATTTTACGCAAAATAAAAATTGCCAAATATTTAGTATCGTCAGTTTTCAATTTAACATTTCTATTCAGTCAATAGTTATTGTCTAACTACATAGTTCAGTCTCGGGTAGCATGTTTTTTTCCATATTTTTTTTCTATATAATTTAGTCGTTTCAGGCGGTTTCTGAAGGTCGAAGTTTTAACCTAACCTAACCTAAGCATTTTTTTAAAATAATTAATCTCGTCTAACTAGATCGGTTCTCGAGAGCCTGCTAAAAATAATCTCTATTTTTTCATATTTTTTTTTTTCTATACAATCTATTCGTTTCTGGCACTCGCCGTATTATTCTAACTTCTAATTCTTAATTCGTTTTCGCTAAGCGTTATTTCTTCTTTCGGCCTTTTTTTATTTCTGCTCGGCTCCGAAAAGTCGTAGCGTGATGTTAAATAGCCTTTCTCAAGAATTGGGCTATCAATCAAATGCAAAAATATGTTTTCATATCAGACCGGTAGTTCCAGAGATTAGCGCGGTCAAACAAACAAACTCTTCAGCTTTATTATTATTATTACCTGAACTTGAAATAGTTAGAAACAATCTTAAACAAGACGAAGAGGAGAAGGGACGAAGTATTTATGACATCAAACAACCAAAACCAATAGAAATCAATAGAACGACATTCAACCATTTTACATCGCCCAATGACAATACCGACAATTTCATCAATCAGCGTATGAAAGTTGTATTCGTGAATGTTTTAAATATAAATAAGTAATAATTTTAGTAATTTTCTATTATCTCCGAAACTATTTTTTTTTAATGGTAGGTATAAACTAGTGCTTGACTGTGAACCAGCCTGATGGAAAGCAGAGATGCAATCGTTGATGGTAAGCGCACTAATTTATTATGAGCCTGTTCACTCTAGCCTTGAAAACACCCAAATTATAATCGGACGGGAAGACCGCTGCAGGCAAATTGTTCTAGTCCTTCGATGTACGCGGTATAAACGACGAGGCAAAACGCTTCGTCCGGATCGCGGCGGTGTCAACAACGTAAGGGTGGACACTCGCCGTATGTATGACCAATTGACATCCTGTAAAGGGCTAATTTTATCTCTATAATGTTCTTGTGATCATAAAATAATTTATGTTGATAAGTATGCATATTTAAAAATTATATTTTCATCCAAACGTAAGCATGTCAAAAAAATACTTTTTTAAAACATAAAAGCGATATTAAAAGATAAAATATAAAAGATAGAAATATGGTGTCGCGGACGTTTTTATAGAACTATTTAAGGTGGACCAGATTGCCATACATTGTTTTTACGTAAATACAAATGTTTAGGCCGCGCATGCAAATAATTCTGTTTTAAGAGGCATTTCTTTCCGACTTGCTAGTCAAAAGTTGTGATAGCTCAGCTAAAATGCATGATGTAAACATAAATTATAGCCTATAGCACTCACGATGAATGTAGCTTTTTACTAGTGAAGACTTTTTTAGAATTGGATCATTAACTCCGGAGATTACCTCCTACATACAATCAAACAAACAAACTTTTACCTTTTTGTACAGACGCAGCACATCAAGCTACTACAATCTGTCAAATTTATTTAATAGATTTTCAACTTTATCGCTAAAGCATTAAGGTTCAAGGTTGATTAGGAAAATTTGTCAGTTTCGGGTAGGTTGACCTGCAGCTGGCGTCTGTACTATTAGTATAGATTAGCGACCCGCTCCTACTTCACGCGAGTTTTACGACATGAGAAAACATCGATATTTCTTTATTGCATGTAACTTTAGAGAGCAATGGTAGCCCAGTGGTAACGGCCGCGACTTACGAGTTGTGGGTCGTGGGTTCGAACCCGGGCAGTCGCGCTACTCTGAGAAGAAAAGCCGAAACCAACTCAGAGGTCACAGTCTCTTACCCCCTTATTACAAAACAAGGTTTTTCTTTCGGTCAGGTTTAAACCACTGACCCAGTTACTGAATTAAGAACCCAACTGTTATAGAAATGGAGTTCTTTATACAAAAATGACAGCTTAGTTCAGTGCTAAGTTGTAATTTTAGTATTAAGAACTTTGCCTAAATCGAAATAAAGTTCGAAATACAAGTACTAGCTCAATAGTTTAGGCTAGAACTAAAGTTAGGTTTCGTTTTGTAATAAGACGGCTAAAGTCCAGACATAATCTTGGTCAGATCATGTGATGACCATGTAGATTGGTGTCTGAAATGGTCTTTGAAGAAGCACATGACTTACACATATTGAGGGAATAAAACATACCTATCAAAATGCACAGACACATCTACGTTAGGGGCATTGACACAGCTCACGAGTTAAAAAAAAGTGGTCTAGCTTCATGCCTCGTCTCATCGCGACTTTCACGATACTATTTCAAGCTGTTTTACAAAAGATAAGCCAGCATTGTCACCCCGATGCTTCTAAATGGACATAATTAAAGCTGACATATGTTAGAAAAATTAGTACCTACTTTCAGTGTTACATTGTTGTAGTGTATACTACTTACAATACGTTAAATATATTCAAAACAAAGTAACACAATGTCAGCACAATCCAGCTTTACGAACTGAAACAGCCATGACAGAGTGCAACTATTTCGTTACTTTATTGTTTCGCCGAGCGTAAACTTCCAAGTGGTTTTTCGCTGAAACAATGTTTGAATGTAATTGGTTCAGAGGGCTTGGGGGCTATACGAATTGATGGAGCAAATAAATGACTCGTTAAAGTGTTGCGATACTTAGATCTTGTTGTGAGTCTACAGTTTCAATTCCTACCATTATGGAGGACATTAAGTAAGATTGTTGAATAAATCTTTTTGGATCTTGTAAAGGCAGCTTGGAAAGACTTTAATTATGCATTCTAAAAGCGGAAAATAAGGAAACAATCACACGAAAAATACGAGATACGATAGATCGTAGGTACGAACTGCGAAAAGCACTTTACTTTGTGTAAATTATTTTGTCACCACTGCTCTCAAATCGGTGAAGGAAAACATCGTGAGGAAACAGACATGTCCCGGAACAGAAAATTCAAAAACATGTGGCAACTACTGCCCCATTCTAGGCCCGCATGGTGGATTACGGCCCAGTCCCTCTCACAGAGGAAGCCTGTGTGTAAACTTTATAGGCTTATTTTGCAATATGCCGTCATAATTAGTGTGCATACACACGACGGACACGTATTTCCCTCTGCCGTACCTACTTTGTTCTATCAGCACTTACTAGACATAATCCCCTCTCAAATTCAGTCCACAGACTGGCACAGGTTAGGTTGATTTTTTGCAGTAAAACTGCAATAAATCGCTCAAAAACCAATCGCCAATCGCTCACAAGCTTGCCTAGTTTTACCCCACTAAGTATTTGTTGATCTTGGAGCGAGCTACAACTGATTGAAGGAGATTGATGTACATCGCTCACACATACATACACACACACACGATCCTATAATACCCCTAGACACGTGAATGAATGAGTCTATTACATTTTAAAAACACTATTTGTAAATGTTTTTGATAAAATTAAATTTAGTAAAATATTCAGACGCTTACCGTAAGCTAATATGGTGTTTTATGACTGAGCTGGTTATAATATTGGTATGGCTACTAGTGTCTGTACGAGCTTTTCTTAAAGTGATAATAAACGTCTGAAACTGTCACTCTGCAGAGGAAACAACGGTTTCTTCACATAAAGAGAGAGAATGAGCAAGCATTGATCACTACACTTGTAGATTATTCTTTACGATGTTTTTGGAACGAAGTTCCTCAGCATAATAATTAAACTATAGTGTTCCCACTGCTAGGAAACAGGCCTCCTCTATTCGAGAGGGAGTGGGCTGTAATCAACCACGCGGGTCCAGTGCGATTTGGTGGATGTCACATGTCTTCGAATTTTTGCTTCTAAGACATGCCGGTTTCCTCATGATGTTTCCTTCACCGTTTTGAAGAAGTTCCTTATCGCACTTTATACTCTGCACATTTATTTCATTTCGCCTGTTATTTAAATTATACAAATAAATAAACTTGAAGTGTCTGTTTTGAATGTCAAAACAACGGCAATTTTTTTTTTTAAATTGTTGTCTATCTCTCTGTTCCGGCTAATCTCCGAAATGGCTGGACCGATTTTGACGGGACTTTCACTGGCAGGTATGTTATAAATTTTAGGCTACTTTTAATTTAAAAAAAGAAAGAAAATCAAAAGGTATTAATGACACGCGTACGATGTCACTGGCAGCACCTTGTACATAATATACAGTGGCCTCCAAAAGTTAGTTAAAATTTTTCCACTTCAGCTGTGACACACGACACCACATTAAGGCGGCACACGAACAGAGATCATTAAAAATTAGGATGTTGAAAAACTTTATCGTAAACACAAGTAGGTATGCGACTAAGAATCACTTAGTTTTATTAGAACGCTTTCAAACGCGCGTTACAAGTTGTTATTGCAACTGCAATATACCTGCGTTGCGCGTCGTAGGCGTATGGTATGTTAGAAACTATCTGTTGAAAATGTAAACAAATGGAACAGACAACGTACCTGCAGATGTCAATTGGTATTGTCACTGACAAATTGAAATACAGATTTGATTTTGAAACGATACAGGTCAAAGTGTTTGTTTTAGTTTAACCTGAACACTTTCATTAGATAGTTTTGGAACAGACTGTTATTTTCTTCATTTAGTCATGACACTTTACCGACATTCCTAGCAATGCCTTCATTCAATTAAAGAATCATGTACGGAATTTCACAGCATCAAGATTACACGTATCAAAAAGCTCCTTTCATTCAAAAACAAAAAAGAATCAAAGTCACTTAGTACAACAACTCCTCCAAATCAAAACAAATCATTCGGAATTAATGTTACAGCAAATTGAAGACCGAAATACACGACCCCAAACCACGCGTGCTCATTGGCCACATTGATGAAAGGTGAATGGGCACGCGTCAATTTGTCACGTCGTTGATCGCGTAAGGTGTTACAAATCTGTTTCCAGCTGAAAGCGGTTTCTTAACGTGAACCTCTCAAAATCAATGCAATTTTACGACGTAAAGATATTATTAGTGGTATAGTACAGTGGTTTTTAGAGTTTACTGGCGTGATGTTATGTGTGTAGATATTATTTTGATAATTCAAGGAGGTGCTAGTTTAGAAATGATGCCGTCTCGAACATTTAAAAGAAATAGTAATATTGTTAGTAAAATTATTGTTGTTATTGAAGATGTAGAAATTATGGCAAAGTAAGATAAGTACTCATATACAAGCGGTTGTCGACGGCAGCCATAGACGTGTTCCGTCTGAGTCAGCTTCCGTCTAACCGGATGCAGCTGAATATCAGTATTTTACATGAAGCGACTGCCTATCTGACCTCCACAAACCAGTGGTAATATGATAATCCTTGGTAAGAATTGGTCAAAGATCCACGAATAACAGGGACCAACAGCTTAACGTGCTTTTAGCTCATGTTTAAGAGCACGAATTGCCTTACTAAATGCGCTAAATTTATCTTTTATGACGCTGAATATTTTATAAAAAAAACTTTTACTCCTTTCGTACACGGATATTATAAATAATCTAAAGATAAATCGATTTCTCTACCTCAGAAAAACTGTAAAAATATATTTCATCCAAGCAGTAACAAATACTTCCTAGAATACATAGATTTTACAGCAAATAAATCTATAAATGTCGGGTTGGTACACAAAAAAGACGTTTATGAAAAAGTGTTCCTTCTGTCTCGAAAGTTAGAATTTCGGCAAAGATCGTCACCTATTAGGCTTCTATAAATGCTTCTATAAATTTTGTTAACGTAGTCAAACACCTACCACTGAAAACATATTCACAAAAAACTCGCAAAACTAATTTGCGCTAAGAGCCAATTTTCTTGCATGAATAGGACTCGTTAGATGAAAATTGTCGCGAGATTTCATAATATATAATGGTAGGAGCCATGTCGTTTTCCAGGACCGACTATAAATTTTTATGGCACAAGGTAAGCGGGGAATGTCGGAAGAAATAACCGTATATCAGTCTGTTCGCGATTCGATTTCGGCTTGTGAAAATGGCGAACTTGAACTTGAAATATGAATGGACCATCTCGTAAATAGGAATGGAGGAACGTGTCACTTGTGCCCTTGGAAACGGTTTTTGCTGTGCCCTTTAGGGTATATTAATCTAGGCACGGCAAAAACTGAGTCGTTAAATCCATAATGTTCGCATAGATTTTATTTGTACAGTCTCAGCCAATACATGGTCGTCACCTTAAGGGTTATTTTGGTCTGCTCATTACACAGTAGAATCTGCTGTACCGACTCAGCATTATATATTACGTCGTACTGTCATTCAGCTACCTTCTTTGACAGACCGAATTAAAAATGTGACACTGACAGACTCTGACAATGATTTTATTGATAATCAATAAAATGGAAAGGCCCCTCGTCTGTTACACAGACTTATTAAGTTCGGTTACAATAGAAAAAGTTATTGTGTCACATTGTCATTAGTGACAGTTGAGCGCTTAAAGGTTTTAGGTTTGACGTCGACTCCACTTTGGTCAAAGGTGTACTTATACTATTTTGTATCTTATCTTTGTTATCAACTAATTAAATATCGTTTTCTATTCAACAAAATGCTCAGTGTTGCTACACAAAATACTAATACTTCGAGTATAACGATAGTATAGTATTTGTGGAATAAAATGTTAAATAATAAATTTAATTATTCCACTAATGGCACCTGCGAAATATATCCATAGGTGCCGTATGTGGAGTACCTCAGGTGCCATTTACTCAGGTGCCATTTAAGCGGATGCCTAATGTGGAATACACCTTAGTATTTTGTGTCCTAACTTGATAAAGGAAAGAATTGAGAACTGACGAAGATATGAAAGACTTGACTGTAGGTACCTAAGTGTTAATATGTAGTTATTTCTTCTACTGAGTTATAAACGGAATTACCGACGGAGGTTTCTCGGTAGGTAAAGATGGTCGGACCGTGGAAAACGCTAGCGCGTAGCTTATCCTGAACGATCGACCGGTGCGGCTGTTATTACTTAGCCACGACCCATGGACTGTTATAATTATCGATTCGAAAAGAAGAAGAGTAAATGCAAATGAAATAATAAATAAGAAAATAACGTAATTTATTTAAAAATCAGTCTTTAGATTCCCAACATATATTCCAGATAATACATTTTAAGCGTTTCGATGTCCGGCATCACAAAATAAATTCACAAATAACAAGAAAACATTCGTTCACTCATAAAATTGTAAAAATGTTACAATTAAGGCAAGATTTATATAAAAAAAAAACAACTTTCAATCTGAATCATTTTTATTTCCGGAATGAGTCGGATAACGAATTGAATGGAATTTTTCGTTAATGATAACAGAATAAGGAAATCTATCTATACAATATATTTAATAATAAAACTGAAGAGTTTGTTTGTTTGAACGCGGTAATCTCTGTATCTACAGGTCGGATTTGAAAAAATATTTTTTCATATGAAAGCCCAATTCTTGGGAAAGTCTATAGGCTACTTAACATCACGCTAAGACCCTTGGGAGCCGAGAGAGAAAAAATCAGAAAAAACGCTGAGAGAAAAGGAAGTATAGCGCAGGCAGGCGATGCGATGCGATGCGACGCGACGGGATGAGTCGGGGAAAAAAAAAAACACACGAAATCGTGGGCAGAAGCTAGTGTGTTATAAATGTCATATATTTAGTTTTTGGGTTGTTGAATAAACCCTTGAATTTTCATTCGATTACATTATCCCAAGTATTTCAGTCAAGACGGTTTAAAAGATATTATCACTATGATACTAGGCAAAACAGTTTCATAGTCAACAGTTCCAAAATGTGCTGTAAGACTTGTTTTGACATTAGACTAAATTGTTCTGTCTTGTATAGACAACATTGTTTTGTTTCTATTGCGGACATTGTCTTAATAGTTTTTATGTTCATAGTTCGTATTTTTATGTCCCATAGTTTCGGGATTGTATTTAGGTTTCGCATTATTTACTGTTTGAAAATTGGCAGTAGTGGTCGACCTTGGACTAGCGATATTACAAACAATAAAAACATTCTATAAGCTAAGACAACGATAAATTCTTTCAAGAATATATATTATTTCTATCGTAAGAATATCGTCTTGAATGCGTGGACACGACCACATGCCACACATTTCCAGTATAAACTGACCTCGTATTAGATAAAATATAATAAAATACACTTTTACCTGTACACTTTTTTTATCTACGCCCTATGAATTCAAGAACAAATGTAGAAATATCATAGGATGCAAACAACTGAAAACAAAGAAATGAAGAATAAAGAAAGAATGAATGAAATGAATGAAAAGAAAATGAATGAAGAAAGAAAGTCAAAGTCAAAGTTAATGAATTCAAGGAAAAATTTAGAAACTTTACATAGGATGCAAACAACTGAAAACAAAGAAATGAAGAATGAAAAAAGGAAGAATAAAGAATGAAGAAAAGTAGAATAAGGGAATGAAGAATGATAGGCTTTCCGTAGAGTGAGAGGTCACCTTATACTGGAAACCTAAGGCTGATATATCACCGTATACCTATACTAAGTATCCGCATAAAGGAAATCGACATTAGCTTTCGTAGATAGATAAGATTTCAATCCCAAATCTCTATAGCAACAAACAGTGTCTATATACATTTCTAATAAATCGTTCTACTTATCTTGAGTACGAGACGATAAAAACGATAAATTACTGTAAATATACGAGTACCCTTAACACGAGTTTTCATTTGGTCTATAAAAAATTGGCGCGTAATTTTACTACCTAATATTCCAGTAGGACGAATATCTTTTTTACTGCCTGAGCATTATTACTAGAGATAGTAGAATTTTATAGGAGAAATTATGACTTGGTAGATAATTTTCATTTCTAATTTTTAACATGGCATCGAGGGTATTTGTAATGAAAACGGGCGAAACGACATTTTAAGTAAGTATAGTATAACTTTTTCTAGCCTATTCCTAGCATCTATTCTGTAAAAGGTGAAGTGAGCCGTGAGGCATTGACACTATTTACATCTCACTTTCCCTAAGTTTTCGCAGAGAGATTTTTACAGAATAGATCGGCAGGACACAGGTCCGGGTAGTCCGCCCACCAAGTGAACCCAGGGAAGAGGGTGATAAAAAAATAAAACAAAAAAAAGGTCAAAGTTGCGCCACAACACTTGATGCCTCATAAAACGTCCAGTCTACCTCAGCTGCCTTTTTAAAGTCGTCAATTCATATATCAGGGAGGTGACTTAAGCTACCCTTGCCAATTCGCAGTCTCCACTCAAGAACTCATTCGTTTTATCGGCGATCGATCGTTTGACAGACAATGGCAAGCTCACAACCACTTCAGCTTGCTAAAAGTCACTTCAATAATACTTGTTCATCAAACAAAAACGTTTACCATCTCTTCTGACGTCATAGAACTGAAGCAGTTTATTCTCAGACGCTATAGAAAAGTCCCAATTATTTAATGTCCAACCACAATAAAAATCACGGACTCGTCAAAGGAATCAAAATAATTTACCTACTATCATAGACCCCAAAGACTGACCTGTATAAATCATATAATCAACGTTGCGTATTCACAGATAAATTCGAATTCATTGATCTGATACATTCACAATTATGTATTGTATGTACTAACGTTTCATTGTGTGGTGGAGAAAATAAACGTTTATATTATTATATTATTATTATTATTATTATTCATTTTTCATGTTACTAAAATTCCGGGCCCAATTTGATTATGTTGAGCTGGCTTTGTTGGTGAATAATCAATTAAATTTTGAAGGTATTCTTTTGAATATATAGATATTCATTATTGCATACCGACCAGACAATAGGAGGTACAAAAAATGGTCTTATACGAGTAACCAACAGGAATCAAAATCAAAAGTCATATTTTATTCAAATTAAGCTGAGAAGCAGCACATTTTGAACGCCAAAATTACATAAGACGGTCCCCCAAAACGCCCACCCTTCACTTTCTTGTGCTTTAGCTGGGAAGAAGAAGAGGAGCAACAAATTCCCCAGCAGCACAAGGTGTCTGTTAAGTTAGAAGAACTAAATAGACGGCTGTATATTTCTTACAGACAACCTTTGCAATCGTGTTACTCAGTAACTGGGTTTTGGAGGTCAGATAGGCAGTCGCGTCATGTAAAATACTGGTATTCAATTGCACCCGGTTACACTGGAAAGCGACCCCAACATAGTTGGAAAAATACTAGGCAGATTATAAGCCACTGGATGGAATCGATATAATATCATGATTAATTATAGTTTCATATGTTATTATTGTAATGCTTGTTTTGTGTTTGAGGGAGTAACTTCCTCACATTAATTTCATTCATTGATAGTGTGTTCGACAGCTCTATAATTGGGTCCAATTCTTCAATCAACGATAAAGCGTAATTAGAACCCTTTGAAGTATGATTTCAATAGCTTCAATCAAACGTTATTGAAAAGCAATTGACTCGTTAAGCTGATATCAAACACTTCACTCAAGTTTTGTGTTTAATTACATGGAAATTAACACTCATTTCATTTTTCAATCATTCGGAGTGCCAGTTAAAGATGCCAAATGCCGAAATCCTAGTTGGATTTTGGCAGAATGACTTCAATAGTGTGATTGATATGTGATTTTGTGCCCCATTCCACACAACAAAGGAACAGTTCGAAGATACCAGTGTCTGTGGAACATTCGTGTAGAAGGATATTAAGCTGGACTCATTATCAGGACGACCCCCGCTCAAATTAGCCTTCATACCAGAGCATTTAGAACATAAGTTTACACACTATCTTCCCTACACACCAATTTAGCTTCGCTTTTAGATAAAATCGTATCATCAACGTTGAAAATATTGGTGACTTGTAATAATCATACAGTTGAACTGGTCGCTCTTTTTATGGTGATTACAAAAGTTCGAATAGGTTCTGTATATTTTTATAATAACACACAACGTACAACTTGTACTAATATAAAAATATTCAGAACCGTAATCGTATGCTCGCTCGAAAATCGAAAATTACTGATTTTATTTTGATAATAGAAGCTAACTGTGACTTAATATCGCTATTGCATGTCCATTGTTGTCGTTTGGTCAACGCATAATTTAGTATTTTCACAAAAACTTCCCTTTATAATCACTGCTCTGGTTGGTTGATTTACAGTTTCAAAATTCCGAAAATAAAGCAAAAATTCTGTGGACTAATTTGAGTTAAGATTGTCCGGAACGTAAATTTATGAACACTGACTTTTGTTCGAGGATTACGATAAGTAGATATGTCATGATGATATGACATTTGGGTGCAGCCTGTGGGGTAATTGCGTAACACACTCACAGTAGAATAGGCTTTAATTTTGACAGTTCAACAACATTCATTGCGTTATTTACGTTGCTGAGCAGACAAATTTTTCGAACATAATTAATGAGAGAGTAGAGTACTTGAATACTACTGATTATAGGAAAGGATTACCCAACTTAAGAAATTTATCCTAATATATTAATTAATTAATTAAGTGCCTACATGAAAACACGTGATGCTACTTTCTCGCATTCTTTCACAGCGTCTCTAGAGACGTTCTAATATCCAAATTCGAACAGGCAAAGATTTCGATACCATTCTGGAAAGCATACCTATAATAATTTATTGGAGAGCTGATGTTGTCTTTGTGAAGCTTAGATTACACACATTTTGCCTGTTTTACTAAGTGGTGCAAAAGGGTGATGAATATATCAGAATTATCTTATCAGAATATATCCTTGTCCTTGTCCTTATCAAAAACGCATATTAAAAGATTAAAGACTACGTTGAAGACAAGGTAGTGTTGCAATAATTCCTTATTTCCTTCTGCACATGTGGCTTCCCTGGCACCTCATTAACGGCATGACTAAAAAATTAAAATGTTTTTTTTTTACTTATTTTTTACATACTTCTTTGACATAATCTTTTTATTATCTGACATTATATACAGACAATTCTAATTTCATCTCTTTATTAGTGGTTGTAATGGCAATCATATCACTTGGTTTTAATAGGTTTTTATATTTTATTTATCCTTTTGATAGATTATTTTATATCTTGAAAATGTGAGAATTTTGTAGGCCTTGTAGACTTTAGATCTGTAGACCATTTTTTATGAAGTACCCGGTACTAGTTGACAGGCCTACGCTGTCCTCCCATACCTACTGTAATTTGAAAACATTTTAAAATACAATTAGGTATTTTTAAAAGAATAACCGTGGAGTTTCTCGCCGGCTCTTCTCTATAGGAAACGACCAATTGGAACCGTTCACCTAGCTTCTGAAGTTTCATAAGTGCCCATGTAGGTTTACGTGAAATAAAATATTTCGATTTGATTATAATTTTTGCAAATGGCGGCAAATGTCAATTCTACTTTGACATTTGCGAAGTACACAGAAGACCAATTCTCAATCAATTCAATTAATTTAAAACGTTCAAAATCTAGTCGCAGTGTCATTTCGGCGACCAACAAATGTCAAAAACTTATCAAAATGTAGGGAAATTAAAGGTACCTATTTTTGACAGACTGAGACTGAGATCAGACTGTGAACGTTCTTAAAATTACGAGAATGGCCCCTCTGATACAAAATAAACGTCACAAGACATGAATCACTATACTCTTAAAGAACTCGGAACAATTGTTTCCGGGTCGTCTATCTCTCGTTTTCGCAATTTACACAAAGTAAAGCGCCTGTCCGGGTTCGAACCTACAACTCGTACCTAAGTCGCGGCCGTTACCACTAGGCCACCACTGGTCATAGGTTGCTAATAATATAATAATTCTATCTAAGCACTGCATATTGCTACAAGCACGAAATACGATTACATTTTAGATGAAACTCGAAAATGAAAAACGGTTCACACGGTACCTAAATGTTTTCCGACAACTTTTTCCATTTTCGTTTTAATTAGACGTCGTCCGTGCCGTGCCGTGCAGAGGTCACTCGAGCGAAATATAATAGGTATAATAATATATATGTAATATATTATATATAGTTCAGGTTTTAGGCAATTTTTCGTGGAAGCTGTATATTATTTGAAGTTGGAATAGCTCATTTAGCTATTGTAATAATTCATCTATGGTCGTGTTTTTAACAATTTGTTAGCCGACTTCAAAATAAGAAGGAGACTGTGTGTCAGAAAAAAAACCCGACTTCCAAAAAAACAAAAAATATAAAATGTTTTAAGTATTATCTTTCACTTTGTAGTTTTTTTTTTTTTTGAAGTCTTTATCTATAATATTATGTAGACGGAACGTAATTCTCAAATGAGTGTTTTACATATTGTCTTGAATCATTTGATATGAATATTATTAATTAGGCATTGGTCGTGCTATAATATTTATCTACATATTTATTTAATTGTGGCACTCCAACGACTTATTCACTAATACAATATTTCGGGTACTGTAACAATTGAACATAAAATCTAGAGTGAATTTGTCACAGGTGTGCACAGCACTTACATATTTCAAGTTTTATAATTTTACATAGAGTAGCTTATCTAATAAGATACTTGATATTTATGCTAATAAGGTAAAAAAACCCCGTGTATCTATGCGCTGTCCGTAGAGGTCACGTGTTGCCTTGCATTCTTGCACAGTTAGGGTTTGGTGAAGAAGAGAACCATCGACACGAAAAGAAGAAGAGGTTTTGGGGGATTCCCCAAAACTCATTTTTTGGAGACTATGCCCGGAAGAAGGATGTGCCCTAACAGGCGTTGCACAGACCCATGCAAACATTGAATGACCGATCCGAAAATCTGGAGGCGGTGTGAGGGGGTGTGTGGTTTCGGATCGGTCTTTTGAAAGGCAACGGTGCACCTTCCATGTGTGCAGAGTGTGGCCGCGGGGGGTGGTTTTAGTGGGGTAAAAATCCCACAATCCTCGGTCTTATCCCCAAAGCCCAGGCGCCTTTTGAAGGTGTTCGCCCGAAAACAAAAAAAGGCAGATGAAAATGCCTTATTAAGGAATGGATTGGGTATAAAATATTTTTTTAATTTTTAATTTTAATAAAGTGTTGCCCCATACTAGGAATTACTCCTGCAGTATCGTGGGTGCGTTTACAAACATTTAAACTCACATGCACAAACAGCCAGACCCGGAACAACTATGTACCTGTAGGCAATACAAATATGTATTCCGTGCGGGAATCGAACCCGCAACACGCAGCGCAGTAGTCAATCGCTTAACCACTGCGCCAATCGTGCCGTCAAATAGAAGTACTCTCCCCGAAAAAAAAAACAAAAATCTACGCACTTGTTTTAATGTGTATTAGTTTATTGAACTCCTACTAAATCCTATACGTGTCTAGATAATTACTAAGAATGTTCACACCCAATGAATAAAGTTCATACACTCTGTAGGTGTCAAAGGTAAAATTTAAGTGAAATTAATTCAGGACTAAACTTATAGTTTAACAAATTAAAGCAATTAGAGGGATCATTAATTTAGTGGCATTATAGATACTAAATTAAATTTCAGGGATTCATTCATATTGTAATTAGAAATTGTTAACATAATTTAGAACATCATTTACAAAACAAATGACTGAAATTCTTAACTTTGTGCAGCAATTAGTAGAACAAATTGAAATATTTGATAAACATATTCATTACAGATTGAGAGAGCGAGAGAGAGCATTATAAAAAAAGAGAAGAGATGAAAAGAGAGAGAGCATTACAAAAACCAAATATTTCGAAAAAGAACAATGCTCATGGATGTATGTAATCCCGTACTATGCTGCATCAAAGTCAAACTTTGGTTTTTATACTACACATAACATATTAGCTCCTACAAGTTTTTTTTTTTTTTGTAAACAAAACCCGGGTTCCAGAGATTTTCAAAAAAATCGAAATAACCTGACCTGAAAAACTAGGTACTTTATTTTGTTTGACTTGTCATACACGAACAGCCATTATTGCTCTAAAAAAATCATAATCGTTTAAATAAAAATTATATTCTATTTTATTTTAGTTATTTTTAATTAATGTAGAATCGGCAAAGTATAATGTTTTACATGTTTTTTGAAAGACGTGATCATGACACTTTTAAAATTCAAGGTTATATTAATCATATCATTTGAAACGGAACGTCATGTAAAGGGAATAAAACAATATCAACACTTTATTACTTTAAATTAAATTCCCTGTTCAAAAATCAAATCCCCGACGCCTAATGTCGTAAAAAATTATGAAAATAATTACTATAATATTTTGATCTTGATGCATGAGCCTATTTGGTACGACTTTTGGTCATTGTCTTTTATTCAAATTCTAATTTAGAATGTCACTGATGAAAAATCGATGGGACATTATCGCTGAAAGTAATTAGATAAAAAGAGCGAAAATATCATCGAAATTGAGACGAGAGCTACAGGTGAAGAACGGTCGGCACGCGTAGTCTACATTGGCGTTAGTTGGCCCGCGAACACTGTTTCGAACGGACGTCCCGCGGCCCGTCGCACGAATACTCCGACATGTTCACGAACACGAAGAATATAAGTGATTATAAATAAAAAAAAACAACGTGAAGTGCTGTGGTTAAACAGTGTTACAAAAAAAAAAATTGTAGAACATAGTTTTTTTTTTCGTTGTTTTAGTATAGTTATCTTATCGATAAAGTGCGTCAGACGAACAAATTCGAAAGACATTGATAAGATTTAATAATAGTAAAATAAAATAGTTTTACATTAATAATAACTATTAGTGTGATCAGTTTTAATATTAGTGAGCTTTTGAACGAATTTGTGGACAAAGAAATGCGGTTTGCTGATAAAATGTAAGTACTACAAAACTTTATGATTAATACTTCTCCGGTGGTCACATTAGATACAAAAAAAAAAATTAACAGAGAATCTTAAACAAAAACTAGGAGCAAAAAATACTTATCGAAGCAGAATAGATAAAATAAAATCAAATACAAACATCAAGTAGCAACTGCGCATCTTTCTAAAATGCTGTTTTAAACCATTCACGATCAATTCCATTTTCTTAAATTAAATTAATCTAGCTGTTTAAATTATCGTATAAATAATAATTTACAGTATAAAAACTGTAAATTATTTTGAATATTTCAATTAAAACCTTCTCATAATCATTATGAAGAAATGCGAAACTTTCTTCTGCATCATCATTAACTACAATCAGCCGTTATCATTATTCTGCTTCCAAATACATGTCATACAAAATGTATGACGTATATACCTATAGTATTCGTAGTATAATAGAACTGCAAATACTGGAACAGACGACGATTGCTTTCGCAAATATTTGTTAAGGATTTAAGCAAAGTTAGTCCTTTTTGACGCATTCGATACATCTAATTGCATGAATTTTAAGAACAGTTATCATTGGAGGCGTATCTAGTAAAATTCCATTCTTGAAGTTCAATGGTATGTGAGGTCATGGTAGTTTTTTATGATGTAATGTTCTTACCTTAAGAAATGTCGTCATAGTTGAATAAAAAAAGCGCTGAGACAGAGCTAATACAGCGGCGCAAATGGTGTTCGGATCGATAATTTTATGAACAGACATTTTGAGTATGGTGTCTCTCAAGGGTAAGACTTAGGTTCTGCTTTGTCTAATCATATCTTTTGAGTCTTTGTTCAATTTCACCTAATCTATTAATTTTATAATACAATTAAATTTATTTAATACATTACTATAAGGAAGATGAGTTCCCAAGCCGCTTCTGTTTTAGGAAACTATTTTTATTAGAGAGGATTTAAAGACATTGGTTATATGAGGTAAAATGTTTGCAGTTTTAAGTTGAACTAACAATGTTGAGGCTCATGTTGTAGCAGGTGTATATTGTCTCATTGTCAAGTCCAACAGATTTTTTATCTAATGACGCATTATTCAACTTGCCAATCTTATTCAAATATGAGAGAAAATCTAAGACGTTGTCAAACAAGCTTCAATTTATATTTAGTCAAAGATACTCAAACATTGTTATTATGTTCTTCGGGACGTTTTAGGTCTCAATTCTTATGTTTATGATGTTGTTTTGTTTTTATCGTTATCATTATTTTTATCTTTAAAGACGTCGTGTTTATTGATTAAAGGATCATTCTATTTTTTTGTTGTTGCTGCAATGACTAATCAATATTTTTTGGGGTGCAACAAAATGATTAGGTATATAAAATTGTAACTTTGAAAGTTCCTTGGCCGATAATTCAATTAATTATCAACCCATTTTCTTTCTAACGAACAGACGTCCATTAACGTTCAATAACTTCAGGCGTGACTGTCATTTTCATTCAATAAGTTAATGGAATTATCGAAAATTTTGGAGCTTATAAAGTAGGAGTTCATTTTTATGAATTAGGAAAAATCGGGTTGCCAGAAAGTCTGGAAATCAGTCTCACCAAAAGGGTAACGCGTATTACCGTAGTAATAGTGCGACTATAGGTAGACAATCGCATCATGAATAATAATGGTATTAAGATGCATTCGGAGAGACTTGCAGCCGACCTCAACATAGTTTTGAAAAGGCAGATGACGATTAGAAATGTTTTTTTTTTTTATTATTAAAAAAATGTTATAATATAAGTTATGACCAAAACATATACCACACAAACCGGGTTTAACCGTGATATATTAATTCAAACTCGGCTCGGAATTGAATACTTACTAACGTTTCTTCCACTATTCTCGAAACGGTGAGGGAAAATATCGTGAGGAAACCGGCAGGTCCTAGAATAAAAAACGAAGACATGTGACATCTACCATCCATCGTGTGGTGGATTTCGACCCACTCCCTCTCACAGAGGGAGGGCCTGTGTCCCAACAGTGGGAACGTTATAGGCTGATTATGCTGACGTTTCTTTGGCTTGAATAATGAAACTGCAAAATGATACTAAAGCATGAACATTATTTTTAATAACCAAGGTAAATTCCTAGTCTGCAGAACATAGCGAAATATTCTTGAGAGGTTTTGTCGTATCAGTGTAAAGGAAGTCCTTATGCACAGTCGTGAGCGTGTCACGAAGTAAATTGTATGGAAATATAGAATACTTGGAATAGTAAGTGGTCTGTATTGTCTTCTACTATACTGTATCTTGTAGCACTTACCTTTCCTCGTTAAAATGTTACAACGTAATTTCTACCATAGTATACGCTGATAATGCACTTATCTCTAAATAGTACAAAACATCGTCGTTTGTCTGTGTTTTGCTTCATCATCATCATCCACAAACTGCCTTTGGGCTCTCTTTTCTTTTGCCAATCCTCACGCTCCTGTGCCCGCCTCATCCAGGTATTTTGCGTACTTCTTCTAAATTACATGGTGAATTTTTATAAGTTATTAAAATAATTTCTTAATACTTAAGGCCTTGTAGATTGCTGCCATTAATAAATCGTCTGCTTACCTATATCTCTCTCTATATTTTAATTATTGTATTAGTTACATGTTGTAGGTAATTAGCAAAATGCAAATTATAGTTGCCTTTCAGTTTTAATGAAAGGTGCAGAACATTTAAAACTTTGCCTCGGTTACAACTGTAACAAAATATGAAACGTACCTAAATGAGGCGTTCAGTAAAGTTGAGTTGAAACAAAATTCGAGCTACTGACGGAGGATAGACAAACGTTGTTCTTTAAAAAAAAAAATGGTCACAGACCGAATGTTTTATGTTTGAATGTTTTTGTTTTAATTCAAATAAATCTATCCAAAATATATCCTATATGATAGTTCAAAAATTGTTTATTCAAATTAGGCTAAGTATCAGCACTTTTCAAAGGTCAAAATTACATGAGACAGTCTCCCAAAAGCCTCAAGCCATCACAATTTCCTAGTGCTTTCACTAGAAATAAGAAATGGCGCAACAAACTCCCCAGTAGCACAGCTGTATGTTCAGTTAGAAAAACGTAATCAACATTACGAGACACCGAACATTAGTTAGGTTCTTTGTACTTGTCAATCATAAACATAAAAACTAGGTACTGATAAAGATAAAATATCTCGTAAAAGTGAGACATCAAAAGTTCAGTGGTGCAATTAATCCCATATCGATTTAGAATAGAGAGCTTTCATCGGATCAGACACTCATTCAGCTGCGCCAGATATAAGTTTCAATCAAGAGAAAATAAAAGAACTAGGTCAAAATGTTAGCGTTTCCCATCCATCCATCATTTACACATATCTAGCTATATTATCTGTTATTTTTACAATTATTATTATACGTTAATACTGTAAAATGTACAGGAAATTGCCATATAGGAAATTAACACCTAACATTCACATTTCGTCGGTTATGTTTAAGTCACATGTAGCCGGGGCGAGCCTATTGACATCAAACGAACTCAAATCCAGACTCCGAGCTGGTCCTGCGAAATCCTAGATGGAAAAACCCAATAACACTTTACCCGATCCGAAAATCGAACCCAGGACCGCATGCTCAGCTGTAGCGCTTGCGACCACTAGACCAACGAGCGAAGCCAGTCGATTCTAGCACACAGCTTCTAGCTATATCCATTATTTTACCACTGCTACGTCAATACTGTAAAATAATCAAGGAAATTGCCACATCCGTCTCAACAATTTGATACAACACACTTAGACACCATCTCGGCCTCCAAGAACCAGTGGTAACATTAAACTGCCTAACCATGAAAATCCATTAAATCCATTACGAAGTTTAGTCAACAAAACAATAAAGTTCATTCAATCATTAGTCAAACAAACGATGATAATAAAACTATGGCTAAGTGACCATTTATAGTCAACACATCATCATCATACCGTCATATTCGAATTCATATTTTTTTTGTGTTCCGACCTTAAAAGGAAACGTACACAGAAGGCTAATTTATTCCCGTAGTTAAAACGTTCAAAATCTAGTCGCAATCTCATCTCAGCGACAATCAATGTCAAAAATGTAGGGAAATTAGAGGTATTTTTGACAGATTGTGTCTTAGATCAGACAGTAAACGTTCTTAAAATTACGAGAATGACCTTGCAAATCACTTTTTTGTTCGTCTGTTACAGAGGATTTTCTGCAGATCTAAGGAACGCACGCACTGAATTAAGGAGCCAGGATTAAAAAAAAAACCAAACTAAATTAAGGAGCTAGTGCATGTTTATAAATTACGTGCAATATAGTTATTACGGCAGAAATTAATTAAGCCGACCCCAACATAGTTGGGAAAAGGCTAGGCAGATGATGGTGATTCTATAATAAAGTTACAGTACTCAGTGTAGTTTGGTAAGGACTCGATAATTCAGTGACCCCGATTTCCGCTTGGTCAGTTTTTATTGTGTTAATTGCACCTTGTTGAGGAGATTTCAGTAGGTACAATTATACCGTCTTCTTGATGATGGTTGGTTCGGACATACATCGTGCTATGTGTGAGATGATCATTCCTTGTTCTTTGTCCCTTTGGTTGACGATGCTCTGAGAAAATTCTATGCTATTTGCGTCATCGTCTTGTGGGTACTACATCATTATTCTATATGAGGGGCAATTTATTTTAAATTGTTCACAAATAAAGCTAAAGGATGCTGAAGGTTTTCTTAGGAAGTATTTTTATTCTAACACTTTGCTACCATTAGTTTCAAAATCTATGTTAGAAATTTAGATATTATTGCCCGCAATGCTAGAAATTACTTCGATGAAATTCATAATTCAATATATTATGTATTTAAAAACCTACATTTATATGTCGTTGTCGACCGCCATAATCGCTTAATTTCGAATAAAACGGTGAGAACATATCCCTCTTAAAAAAACTATTAATTATTATGTGGTTTTGGTTGGTGGTGAAGAAGTAATTTATTGCCTAGGAAAAAACAGCTGTGGTTTGATTTATATCTTCATTAATTAATAGTTCGCTAGCTTTAAAAACATTTTGACAGCATTCTTTCAAATGTCTAGTTTATGATTGCTGCCTTTAGTTTTTGTATCAGTAATTAAGTCTAGTCAACCTTATTCTTGTTGTTTTGCGTCGTAGTTTATAGGAGGTAAAAAACCCTATTACCGTCAATTTCTTCTTGACTATCAGTTTGTCAAAGACTAAAACTTAAAATGACTAGTTTTTGCGCTGTTATCATTACTTTAATGTTATGTGATGTCCAAGCGGCTGGAGCGTGTGAAAAGCGGACCACAATGCATTATGTATTGCGCAAAATGCCACAACAATCATAATGTGGTTTTAATGGAAATGTGGCAAAACTTACAACATCTTCTACGTCAGGTTCGATAGACCTATACTAGTGTATATCATTAAAGTGCGTAGGTATATTAAATGCAATCTCATTGTTTGGTCGATTGTCTTGAGTGGCTTTGTGTCTACCAATTTTAGTGACACGTGGCAGTCTGTCTGAGTAGTTATTTTTGGAATTGTCAATTACCTTTTAAATTCAGGCCGTTCTTATAATTTTAAGAACGTTCTCAATCTGTCAAAAAATGCATCTATATTATAATTTCCCTACATTTTTTTAAAAGTTTTTGACATTAATTGTCGCTGAGATGAGATTGTAATACAGGTTTCAAATAAATACATAATTATTTTAGAAGCACCCAGCCAGCTGTCACTAGGCAGTCTTTAACCAAATAAATAGGTAATAATAAAAAACATTAATAACAATGGTTCATTTTACAAGGAAATTAAGAGCTGAAATGAAAACCCATACGGAAAAGGTACACCACGTTGACTGACAAACAATAATTTAATAGACATGACCAAATAAAGATAATAATAATAATATCCCTGGACATTTCACACAGCGCCATCTAGTCCCAAGCTAAGGAACCTAATGCTTGTGTTATGGTAACAAGATGGCTGATAAACTACTTATATACATTTTCTTTTATTAACAAATTGTCTGGTGACGTGACCCTGATCATAATTGAATATTAATTTTATGCCTCGAGACAGATCTGTCAGGTCAAAACGGAAACCATTCATAATTTATTTAAACAACTGTTCAATGAGTTGCTATTTTATCTATAAGTATTTATTCTTCCTTTTTTCCGCAACCTTGGGCTGCGAAGATTACGAATTTTTCCATGCAAACTATTGGCCCTTTTTCCGCGTTTTTATTTTTAATTTTTTTACTCAAACTAAACCACTCCATTTCACCACAATAGCAAAAGCTGATTTAAATACGTTTGTTCTTCATCCTCAGATTTCAAACTTTGTCTAAAATACTAAATCTAATAAGCAGCGGTTAAAAACAAAATATACTATAACTAAACTAAGTACAGTCACGAGCAAAAGTATGTATAAACTCTGCTTTATTCAAATGCGATTTACTCCTTTATTTTTGTATGAAATTTTATTTTGTTACGAACATAGCATTTTCGAACCCATAAGTTTATGTAATGTGTCGCATTTCAACTTTGCATTCGTTATTTCACGAAAAAAATCGCAATTGAAAGTTGCCAAGTGTTGACATATTGGTGCTCGTGACTGTACTTATATAAGTGCGTAATAAGAAAATTTTAATTGAAGCTAATAAGGCAAAATTAATTAAATATGAAATTCAGAAGACACCAGTAATCATTACCTTTACAGGAAACAAGAATTTAATTAAGGACAAAATTTTTGTACTATCGGAACTGCCAGAAAATCGTGAAATGATCTGGATATTATTTTCTGACAGGCATCAGATGTTCAATTACAAATAATTGATAAACACTTTGTAAATATAACCCTCTTGATACAAGCTCTTCAAAATTTAACATCGAATTTCCTTGTTCACAAAACGTTAATTTATTGAAATTAATCTAATCTTGGGAAATCGCAATCTCTTCGAAGATTACGTGACACCTCTTGCGTTGAAATATTGAATCTATACTTAATTATAATATATAATAAAGGTGAAGAGTTTGTTAGTTTGAACGTGCTATAACTCTATAACTTCCAGTCAGATTCCAATAATTCTTTTTGCATTTGATAACCTAATTCTTGAGGAAGGTTATAGGTTATTTAACATCAGGCTAAGGAACTGAGCAAATAGAAAAAAACACTTCAAAAAGAACGCTAAGCGAAAATTAAGTAATAGCGCGGGCGGGCGATGCGATGCGGTGGGTCGAAGAAAACCTTGGCTGCAGCTAGTAACAATTTATTTAAACTTAACAATCACGGCACAAATTATTGTTGAATCCTACTAATATTATAAACGTGAAGTTTGGATGGATGGATGTTTGTTACTCTTTCACGCAAAAACTACTGAACGGATTTGGATGAAATTTGGCACACAGCTGATTCATAACCAGGATTAACATATAGGATACTTTTTATCCCGATATTCTCACGGGATCGAAACTTATGCGGGTGAAACCGCGGGGCGCAGTTAGCCTAACATAAAAGTAATATTTAAAGTCTCGGCAGTTTAGTTTTAGATTTTAGAAACCATAATTCACCACTGAAGAATTATAAAAGGTAATTTCTTCTTACTGGGTCAAAGAGAATGGTAATTTTGGCCATTTCAGCAAAGTCTTAAAACTGAAAACATGAATAAAAATTTTGAAAATTTTGTTACAAATTACGTTCCATCAACATTTTTTTTTTTAAATACTTGTTTCCTGCCTGTTAATTTGTATGAAGCCATTAAGTGGGGCCTGGTGACCTGTTTTGCTAAACCTACATCAGGCACTAGCTCTCACAATGTGAATTTATATAGTTCAAAACGTTGTTAAGTGCTGCAACTTTGTTAGAGAAACTAAATAAACTTCACCATCATAATTTCATTTTCATTTCCTAATGGATGCGTCGGCGAATGCTCCAGCCATCTTGCTGAATTTTGGGACAAACAAATTTAAGAAAAAAACTATATTTTTGCCATCGACATGCTAAGAAGAAGCTCATCATTTCAGCCAAAAGACGTCCACTGTGGACTGTGGTGTGTGTTGGACATAAGCCTCCTTGGGGAAGGCTTATGTCCAACAGTGTATGTCTCGTCACAACCACAATAAAGTAAAACAATAAACCACCCACACCCATATTCTCTTTTCATAGTTTGAAATATTCTTAACATCAAACTTATTATAACAATTTTATGTGTGACCGTGTTAACGTCAGCAGTATACCTCTAGTGGCTTATAATATTTTTAGGACTTCATTTTGGAATTTCCATCAATTTGAAATACTTGCGGAAGTGTATACTTTCTGAACTGGTACTGCAAACAAAAATACATTGACAGCGCCCTTATGTCGTAACAGTAATGGTGATTTTTGTAGTGCAGGGTAACACCTGCACTACAAAACTGACGTTGACTTCACATTTATATCACACTAGCTTCTGCCCGCGGCTTCGCCCGCGTGGATGTCGGAAATTATCCCACGGGAACGTGCTAGCAGGATAAAATGTATGTGCTTCCCCAGAATGCCATCTATCTCGCGGGCCCTTTGTGGCTACTAACAATAGAAAACCAATTGTGTCTCATTAGTGGTGATTAAGAGGGTACCTATATGATATCTTTACCTAAGTACTTACCTAAATAATTTAAAAAAAAAACACAATAACAGAAAATTAAATACCTACCTAAATAAACCTATTTCTGATGATAACTAATCTAAACTCAATAAATAAGCAAAATCCCTAAAAACTAATGTCTATACGAATGACTAAACCTACCTAACAGTATTATAAAATAACCTACGGTCACTACGTACACTATCAAATATACTACCTATACTTTAAAATTAAAATCTATACCTACGACTTTTATAAAAATAAACCTAAATAACTCTAAAAACTAAAAGGAATAAAAATGAACTCCACTGCGGGTGACCCAACCTACGACAAACTTAGTATTTGCGGTTGGTACAGTACAGACAGTGGTAATCGGGTATAGGGATCGAACCGCAAAATTAAGTTTGTTTTTTATTGTATATACTTTTCCGGGATAAAAAGTACCCAGTGTGGTGCCCAGGATATTAAAGAATAATTATACCAAGTTTCATCGTAATCGAGCCAGTAGTTTTTGCGTGATGCCTGAACAAACAGACAGACAGACAGACGGACAGACAGACAGACAGACAAAATTTTTTTTAATCACATTTTTGGGATTGGTGTCGGTCAAGTAACACCCCCTGCCATTTATTTTTTGGATATTTTCAATGTACAGAATTTTCACTTCTACAGATTTATTATAAGTATAGATATAGATGATAACAGAATGATCACTGAACAACAAATCAGGCTTGGAACTCGCAGAGATGCGCAAATAGATGTGTATAATTAGTGGTTTGCTCATATATGAACATTATTATGATCATCTCGACCTAGTCTATGAAATTTTGCTAGCGCTCACGGAAGATACATGATGTAGTATTATAAACTTGCTCATTTGCCAGACGCCGAAAACCGTCTGGGTACGCTTAGGCAAATAATAAACGTATATATACACTTATGTTTGTGTCTATACGTATTATAAGTTGAACACTACGTGATCCATCATCGCTTTCTAGTGATCCGTTATCTATATTCGTGTTTTCTTAATTTTCAATCGATATAATAATTTTATTTTAGTATCCTTTGATTAACAAAATTAAGCCTAGTACGTGACCACCAGTAGCGTTATGGTGGCGGTGTACTTTTGAAGTATACAAATTTTTAACAAATGATTGTTCCCATACAAATAAAGACCCATAACTATCCATCCAGTGTAATGGATGCTGTAATAGTCAGCACCACGGTCGTCTAAATAGAGGAAGAGTCAATCTGTTAAGATCTCGCAAATTGAAACAACTACATAACTGCGTTTGAGTTGCGCGTTTCCATCAATTCTGTGTACCGTGTTTGGTGCAGTCATGCTATGAACATGATAATAATGAACAGATGGTAATCGCTAAATTACCATTTTATTGCGTTTTATGGGTGTCGTAATAACAGTATGACATTGCATGAAACAGATTTTGACATGGAATATAGTGCGTCAACAGTGAATGAGATTGGATTCAAGCTGATTTAAGCGACATTTTGGCAGTAAATCGTGAAATATTATTGGTATTGGTGGCGCCAATGTGATAGTAAATCAGTTATTATTTATTATTATAAGCCTGTGTTTTCCCACTGCAGGGCAAAAGAGGGAGGATTTTGCCCTCTCGCTCTCTCTTTCCACTTTTCCCGGTCTACTGCGATTGTGGGCCAATCCTTTAGGAAGGAGACCAGCTCATCCCGCCATCTCTTTCTAGGCCTGCTGCGTAGTCTTTTCTTGCTATTCGGGATCCACTGAATGGTGATTTTTGCGTATTCCTGCTTCGACATGCGACAGATCTGGCTAGCCTAGTTCCACTTTAGTCCAGCAGCTGTGCGGCCAGCGAGCGCTATTTGTATTTTGGAACGAAGTATAAAGTTAATACGTTCTGACAATCATTTAGATTATAAAAAAATGTGGGAGTACTACAGGTACAATTCCAACCTTTCGGGGAAACAAGGCGTGATGTTATGGTATGTTTATAATATAATTACTAGCGACCTGCCTCGGCTTCGTACTGGTGCAATTTAGGTACATGCGATGTAATTTGTATTAAAAAAAGACTATCTATGTTAAATATTTGGTTTAATAATTACTAATACTGGTGGTTTTAGTTATAACTTCTTGGTAAGTAAACATTTGTGTTTCGTTTTCCTGAGGTTTTAAAATTATTGCATCAGTTGATATAGCTGCACCGGTAACTGAAAAGTTGTGAGGAAATCGGTTGTCATGGTATGGGCATGTGTTACGGAGAAATGAGGAAAGTGTCGTGAGGAGAGTTTTGAGTATGAATGTCGATGGCTATAAGAGTAGGGGAAGACCAAAGAAACGATCGATGGAATGTGTGAATGATGATATGGTTAGAAAGGGGGTGACTACCGAGATGACGACTAATAGACAAGTATGGAAGAAAAAGACATATTGCGCTGACCCAAAATAAATTGGTATAAGGGCAGGAACGATGAGTTCATATAGCTACAATGATAACGTAAACAATGAACAACAACCAGGCGAAATGTGTATTAGAGAGGGTCCAGAATTTTAAACATGTGGTAAGCCTACACGCAGTTTATTTAAACTATTTCAATTAGTCACACTCGCTACCCACCACAGTTTATTTTCAGACAAAGTTTTCGGGAAATTATTAATTGAAAGTAGAACAATACGATGCGCAACCCTTTGATTAAGAGATTATGGTAATAAAAGCAATTAGAACTAATTCCTATGCGAAGGCAATCCTTTGTCTTTTATATTACACGTTGAGACAGTAAAACAATTAATAATATTACTACAACAAGTACGGTTATTTCCTTAAGGGAATATTTCTATAGAGTATTTAATGACTTAGTATCATAAAAACATCACTTATCTGCGACATCGCTATCTTACGATAAGCGTGTTGATTTAATCGTATCCAATGGTAAGTGCTGTTTTCTAGTATCTACATGTATATCATCTAATTATGCTGATTGTATCTTTACGTATGTTAATGAAATAATGATTGAGACGACAGTATTATGTTATGTTAGGTGAAGAATTCCGTGAATGAAATCATCTTTACCTAACTGCCTCGTTAGTATAGCAAGCGCTACTGCTGAGACTGAGGTCGTGGGTTCGATCCCCAGGCTGGGCAATGTGTTATTAGAATTTCTAAGTAGCAACCCGTGGGGAAATTACGTAACACACGATCAGTAGCAATGGGTTTCATTTTGACAGTTCAACAACATTCATTGCGTTGTTTATATTGTTGAGCAGACACATTTTTCGAACATATGAAGCAATGGATTAGCAATATCCTTCAAAACGATTCGGATTGTGATTGATGATGTGTTACGCAATTAGGGTGCCGGCCGGAGTCAGGATCTATACAGTCTCGACAAAAAAAAGAAGATTAGCAAAGAACGAAAAGCGATTTACTCCTTTATTTTTTAATGAAATTGTATGTTCTTATGAACATAGCATGTTCGAACCCATAGATTTATGTAATGTGTCGTATTTCAACGTTTCATTCGTTGTTTCACGAAAAAATCGCAATTGAAAGTTGCCAAGTGTTGACAGATTGGTGCTCGTGACTGTACCCGGTGGATGGCAATAGGCTACATAGGACTTAAACGTAACTGGCGAAATGATGGTTTACGCTGCACTATACAGCGTGGCGCTTTAATGGCGACATTAATTTAACATACGTATACGGTTTTGCGTTGTAGTTTTATGAAAATATTTTAATTAAATTAAACATTAACATTAATTTATTTATTAACAATTTTATAAAATAGCATCTTAGAGCAACCTAACTTATAGAACTGAAGCGCAGGGGTCATTTGCCGGGGTCCTAACATCGCATCAATGTACCTAATTAAAACAATTAACGAGCAAAGAGAAGGCGAATTGAAAGAAAGAGACAGAGCCCTATGTCGGCGCGCGGCGCAGGTGGAAGTTTTCAAGTTACGATTTTTTTATGTTGTTACTAGCTTTTGCCCGCGACTTCGTTCGCGTGGAATAGTGACTTCACCAATAGATGACACCGACTCTTGACCAATAGATGGCGCTGTATGTCCGGAATAAATTTTATTTTTTATTTTATTTTTTGTAATAAAAACTATCCTATGTCCATTCTCAAGTTCCAAACTATGTCTGTACCAAATTTCACACAAATCGGTTCAGTAGTTTAGGCGTGAAGCAAAGACAGACAGACAGACAGACAGAGTTACTTTCGCATTTATAATATTATAGTTTGGATAATTTTTATGATTACTGGCCACTAGCCCTACCCGTGTGTTAAATTAATGTCGCCATTGTAGCGCCACGTTGTATAACTCACCTCTCACCAAATCCTTCGCAGTTTACAGGCGTGATGTTATGTTTATATTATGTAAAATCATTTCTAATTTTGTACGAACTATTTACTCATAACCTTTAAATGTGGCCTTAATTTCTAATTATAAGTATTTTTGGATTTAACATCTGTTGGCAAACTAAATGTTGAGCTTCTCAAAGTACCACAGTTGCCTTGAGAGATTAATTTGAGTGACACTTCCTTCTGACTTATCTTTGAGAGAATCTGTTATGAAATTGTTTTGTTTTTGCTAGATGTCATTAGCATTGCTATGGTTGGTTTCATCTGGGTTTCTTTAAATATCTAAATATCTTTTGTCTTATATTTATTTCTTCTATAATTAGAGCCTCGCTATGTTACAGTCATATTTATTTATTTAAACTTTTCGCACAAAAAGGAACAAAGGCGGACTTAATGCCTTAGGCATTCTCTACAAGTCAACCAACGGTGGTGAAGAGATTAGATGGCAGGTGCTTTGGTTGAGAGGAACCATGTTAATAAAAACCTCTTAGAACTAGATGGTTGATGGTGACTTGGTTTATAATCCTGTACGAAGTTGAAGAAGTACTTTTTTTTTACAAAATTACATAAATAGGTAATATACACATACGTACTTTAACTATAATATATACTTATAATATACAGGTTGAATTTTTCAGTTAGTAGTTTATCTTTGAAGGTTATTTCCATAGACAAAGAATCAACACTATATTCATACTAAGCGATTTAAGAAGCTAATCGCGAAATAAACCAACAGTTTCTTAGCCTAATATTGCGATTAAGCACACATCTGAAACTGTATTTTCGTATCCAGATACAAAGTTTTTTTTTCTGTACTACCTATTCATTTGACGGCACGGTTGGCGCAGTGGTTAAGCGATTGACTGCTGCGCTGCGTGTCGCGGGTTCGATTCCCGCACGGAACAAATATTTGTATGACCTACATGTATTTGTTCCGAGTCTGGGTGTTTTTCTATCTATAATATGTATGTATTTACAAAAAAAAAGCATATAAGTAGTTTATCAGCCATTTTGTTACCATAACACAAGCATTAGGTTGCTTAGCTTGGGACTAGATGGCGCTGTGTGAAATGTCCAGGGATATTATTATTATTATTTGAAGGGCTCGTGGTTAAATAATAACAGCCGCACGGGTCGATCGAAGTCGCTTGCCGCGGTTGGTTCGTGGATGGGTTACCATCCATTACATACCAAGACCATTCCGGGCCTCGGAAAGCACGTAAAGCAGTTGGTCCCGGCTGTCATTCATAGATCCTTGACAGTCGTTACGGGTACTCTGAAGCCCGAAAGTCTGACAACCAGCCTTATTAATGGGTAGGTATCTTGTTACCTAGTAACTGGGTTAAGGAGGTCAGATAGGCAATCGCTCCATGTAAATTGGTACTCAGCTGCTTCCGTTTAGACTAGAAGCCGACCCCAACATAGTTGGGAATGGGTGATGATGGTTCTTTACGACATTAGAGGTTGAGTTGCATTATAAATAACTTATGATATTAACTGCGCTGATTTCGAAGTGTTTTAACATCCTATCAACAATTTCTGATGTTAACTCAAGTAAATGATCGACAAGCATTTACTGCTCCTTTATAATATCTTTCAACTCATAAGTCGCACATAATTCATTCGAATGTTTTATTTAAAATTTATAAACAAACATCTTTTGATGTCTCATATTAGTTTATTACTCTTTTAACAGATTCAATCCCATTTATATTTAGCTTATGACTATCAAACCACTTTATACAGGGCAAAAGTTTTGGTAGCGATACTCCGCAGATGAGATGGATATCGATATTTAAACATGATAGATCAAAATATAAATCAATTTGTTGTTTGTCAACATTGTGGGTTCATAAAATTCAACTTTTTACGAATTCAACATTTTGGGATTCAACATTTTGCGAATTCAACATTTTGCGAATTCAACATTTTGCAAATTCAACATTGTAGTCCAGAAGGGTTTGTTTTTGTGGGGTCATCGACCGGAGTTAGTGTTGTCACTTGTAACATCTGATTTTTTTTTTTTTTTTTAAGTGAACTTCACAGAAGTATCGATATCTAAACACAGTAAAACAAAAAAATAAAACAGATTTTCTCAACTCCTACTTCAACTAACAACAACCACAGCGGTCGTAGACACCATAAAAAAAAAACAAATTCTATTTTACCGTCGAGCCTTCCTCAATAATTAGGCTATCCATTGCAAAAAAAAAAAATCAAATCCGACCGGTAGTTCAATAGATTAGCCCGTTCAAACAAATTTTTTTTTTATTAATATCATAGATAGATAATATGATTTTGATTACTGTAAACGATTTATGGCAAATTAAAATGTATTTATGTTTCTTTAGTCGCTTCTGTAAAGGTCAGATACGGTCTAGGTTGTTTTGTAGATAATAAATCTTGTGGACGATCAGAATCTTTTTTAATATTATACAACTGACGGACATGACGAAACTATAAGGGTTCGGAGACGTGAACTACGGAACCCTAAAAATGCTTATTTCCATGGTCTGAACATCAGAAGGCCAATTCTCGTAATTTAAAACGTTCAAAATCTAGTCGCAGTCTCTTCTCGGCGACAAACAACTGTCAAAAACTTGTCAAAATGTAAGGAAATTGACTGAGATCAGACTATGAACAACAAAGAACAAGCAAGCAAGCTCTTTATTGTATGGTGTACAATAAAGAGTATTCTATTCTATTCTATGAACGTTCTTAAAATTACGAGAATTGCCCCCCTGGTCGAACATATTCGGTAGTTTCTCCTTCATCTGTTTGAGTCTTATTTATGGTTAAGGCACGGCCTAAAACGTGTGATTTCACGACGGTTTTTTTTCAATAGATAAGTACCTAATACTACTATTACTACTTCTATTATTACTAGTACTATTCTTAGTACTATTCTACTATTCTTATCACATACCGCATTCTTCTATTTGAACTCCAAACACTGCTTCGTTTACAAAATCTCTTTGCTCTTCAATATTTATATCCGAAACGTCTTCAGTATTCCTTCAGTCAGATTTCTCGTTAAATCCAAGTTTATATTTTTCATTACGCTTGAAATGATCACGATAACGAAGCTGTGAATCTTTAAGAACGTAGGTACAGTCACCAAAAGAGATAAGTGACCAGGGTCGTCGGATATAGTTGAAGTTTAGTACGGAACCGATGGATGTTTTCGAATGAAATTTAATTCGATGAAAGAACTGTTTGTTTTCTATGAAATAAATTAAAATTTATTCGAAAAAATCCATCGGTTTCTTAAAAAACTTCAACTATGTATATCCGACGACCCTGATTACTTATCTCCTTTGGTGACCGTACTCTCAGATAGTCTTGTATTTATTTTCTGTGTATTAGACGACAGCTTTGGCTTGTGTGTGACCTTAAGAGGGTAACGAGTGAGGTCTAGATTTATTTTAAGGATGATCTTCTAGCACCACTTCGTAAGTCCCGTGATATTTCTGTCCCAAAGTAGATAATATTAATTTACTCGCTTAGTGGGTAATTATAATTTATAATAACAGTTGAAATATAATTCATTTATATGTACTTTATTGTACACCACAAAAGTACATAACATAAAAAATACATCAAACACTACAAAATATACAATCCTCATAATCAGCCTGTAATGTTCCCACTGCTGGGACACAGGCCTCCTCTCTGTGAGAGGGAGTGGGCCGTAATACACCACGTGGGCCTAGCGGGTTGGTAGATGTCACATGTTTTTTTTTTTTTTTTTGTTCGAAGACGATTGTTCCTCACGATGATTTCCTTCACCTCTCTCTTCTCAAAATTAGAAGTGTATATTGCTCTACTTATTGCCTAACGATTTAATAACCCAGAAAAGCGTAAATTTATCAAGCATCCCGCAAGGAATTCTCATTCAATTAATAATTCCAAAGTTCCAGGAAACTATGCTAATACCTATGGACTCGAGCCGTATTCTAGATAATATTTAATTATCATGTTTAGTTAACATTGTGTATTCAATTAATGTCATAAGGTAAGCAGACTAAGGTGTAATTTACACTATGGTGCCGATTGGACTATACCTATTTGTTAACTGTATCTACATAATTATACTTAACGGAAACAATGAAAATCTTCATACTATAGATGAAAATATAAGGAAAAGGCAAGGAGAACTGTTATTTATTTATTATCTCCAACAAAAGATATACACAAATATATGTCATATTACTCAATACTTTTATTGCATTCCACATTTAGGTATTCTTAGGTGGTAATAATGAGTAACATCAGAAGGCCAATTCCTGTAATTAAAAAGGTTCAAAATCTAGTCGCAACCTCATCTCAGCGACAATCAATGCTAAAAACTTGTCAAAAATGTAGGGAAATGACAGATTGAGAATGAGATCAGACTGTGAACGTTCTTAAAATTACGAGAATTGCCCCTCAGGTATTAGGTAGGTATACTTCTTCACTTATAGGAGACCACGGCTTGCACAATAAAGTTAACAACTATAATAACAAAGATAAAATATTAATAACTAGCAGCGCCCCGCAGTTTTACCCGTATAAGTCTCGATCCCGTAGAAATTTCGGAATAAAAAGTATCCTATGTCATAATACAGGACATGGTCTACCTTTGTGTCAAATTTCATCCAAATATGTTTAGCCATTTTAGTGTGAAAGCGTAACAAATATATTAATATCTAATAGAGAAATGGATTTTTTTTTGGTAATTATAAGGGTTGATTGTTTGGTAGATTTTGAATTCAATGTCAATCTTTCAAGGGATGAAAGAATTCATGAATACAAACGACTTTTAGTATGGGATCAACTCGGATATAGACAAAAATGGCGTCAGTTTCATACATATTCTTATAATATTTGTTTAGTTTTATTAAGTGAATTGTTTATGAGTTTATGTTATTTTTTTTGTCTCCTTTACTTTTCCTCACGCTGTCTACATCTCTCTATCTATTGTCCGTGTCGTGTCCGTAGTGGTATGCTGGAAGAGATTTCTTATGAAATAAGCATCACCTTTGTACCTTTTTTACGGTTCTGTTTTTTTCTTGACTGTTTATATATGTGTGTACATAAATGGTAAAATGAATAAAAATAAAAATATATGTATATATTTTTTCCAATTTCAATACTGGTACTCAGCTGATGATGATGATGATTTTTTCCAATTTCGTATAAAACCTGTGTAATAAGAATAACTGTCAAAATGTTCGTAAACTTACTAAAAGTTATAAATATATCCAGAACAGAAACATCATTTTGGGTATTTTAAAATTTAAGAAATAATATTATTGTATTGTTCCGCGACACCTTGTCTTGGCCTTCAAACAGCTCAAATGTTCATATTATTATGATTTGCTATTTAAATTTAAGTATATAGTTATAACAACAATCCACATTTGAAAGTGAAATCGTTTATTATTGTCGTCTGGTTTGTGTTATTTCGAAAATAGTAACTTCTGATATTATAAAAATGTCTGCCTTGTCGTCAAATGACAATATTTAATTTATTTCATATACTTATTTGATTGATCTTGTGAAAGCCGCAGAAATCCGCGATGCGAGAAGCACAGACCCGGTCGAAGTGACGGTATTTGCGGGAGCCCTATGTCCAGCCAGCAGTGGCGTCATTCAGCTGATGATGATATGAAAAATTACGTTGAATCATTTGTTAATAATAATTATCTATGTCTAGTTGGTTTGTGTGTGAAACAATATTGTTTTAACTGCTATCGAAACTGATAGAGTTAGGAGAATTGATCCATATTTTTTGTATTTGAGTGATTTAATACATCTTCACCTTCCGCCTCTTATCCATCACAATGAGTTCATATTATTAGCTATATATGATGGTTTTTAGGGTTCCGTAGTTCACGTCTCGGAACCCTTATAGTTTCGTCATGTCCGTCCGTCCTCGGCTTAGCTTCCAAATGGTTAGTGCTGGAAAGATGAAACTTTGCATTGTGTATTTACCACGTCGACAAAGTGCTAAAATAAAATCAGAAAAAATATTTTTTTGGGGTACCTCCCCTACACGTAAAGTAGGGATGTTTTTTTCCTCGCGTTTACCCCATAGCGTGGGGTATCATTAGATAGGTCTTTTAAAAACATTGAGAGGTTGCTACGACATTTTTTTTATTTGGATATCGGTTTGCGAGATATTCAACTATAAAGAGCATTTTTTTGTTAAAATAGGGCGCCCCCCCCCCCCCCCCCCCTTAAACCCTATTCTATGTGTGGGCTGATGCGCACTTGGCCGGTTTTATTAATCTATTCTTTATTTTTACAACACAGTGCGTCCTCAAGGTGCTACTTGACATTAACGAATACTTTGAATAAATTATTATTTTTACACTTAGGTACCTACTTACCTTTGGCCTCCTGCCTTTATATGTATGTTTATTCATTATGCATGGTTGATTTAAATTTACGTTAAGTACTATTTGTATCTTTGTTATTTTGAACTAAGGAATCAATTCCAATAATTATAAGTAATTGTTATTTCAGGTTTCAGTCGCTCCATGTAAAATACTGGTATTCAGCTGCATCCGGTTAGACTGGAAGCCGACCCCGAAATAGTTGGGAAAAGGCTAGGCAGATGATGATGTTATTTCAGGTTTCAAAATTTTCCTTTGAATAACTAAATAAAAGCAAATAGGTGCATTTACATATTTAAAAATATTTATTCTTCAGTTTTCATGATTACCACCTAGCACTGTTTGTCTCTTCATCACCCATATGTAGGTTGACTGGTAGAAAATGCCTATGGCATTAAGTCCGCCTTTCTACATTTGTGTGCTTGAAGTATTTAATCAAACAATTCGGCCTATTGCAGTCCCAGTCGCCTGGGAGAGGCCTATGTCCATATGCCTCTCCCAGTCTGCACCACAACACCATGTCCTCCTCCTTCTGTATCCAGCCTTTCAGCCACCTGGCTGGGATAGGCTGGATACGGCCCCCGCTAGATAGACGGACGACCTAAAGAAGGTTCTTTAGGTCGTCCGTCCATCTAGCGGGGGCATCTATTCGGCCGGTGGAGCAGACGAATCCTGGGGGTCTACTCCGAATTAGTATCGGCCAAATGTTCGGCCGTTTCCTGCTACGAAGTTACTATTTGGTTCGGTTGGTTGCGATCCTCTACACTCCTACACTCTTTCGAATATTGACTATGGTCCCGACCCAACTGAGCCGATCCGAACTATTTTCGCATTTTTCAATAATATTCGGTTCGGCCATGTGTCGGTCCGATCCGAACATTCGCACTTTGCACTTCGGAGTAGGCCCCCTGAAGTGGACCCCGCGTATCGACAAGCATAGTGTGGGACGGCCCCCCAGCTTAAAGTATTAAATATATAAAATACAGAGCACAAATATATTAAAATCTATTAGAATTCAAAAATATTTTATCTTCCAATAGCAAACGCCTAATCTTAAATCTGAAGCTTTGACAGAGCTGTGACGCCTCATAATATCCAATTCTATATCGCCACTTGTATCGATTTACATCTAATACAAGTAAACGTGTTATCCCATGTTTGATTTGCATCTCAAAGATAAGATTTAGCTACCTGTCATTTGTTAGATTTTGATAACACGCTGATTTTGTTCTTGATGATTGATGATTGTCATTCGTAAATGTCGTCAATGGATTATATAAGAAATTCAGAGTTACTGGTAACTCGACGTATTCCTTGCAGGACGTCATAGTAGGGTGAAAATGCAACAAATTAAGCCACTAAATGTTCTACCGAAGTTCAGTAGTTAGTAAAATTACGACCTTTAAGACCTTTATAACAACTTCTTCTAAGGTTTCGTCGCTAACGGGATGAAACAGGAGTTTTTTTTAAATTCAAAATGGGGATCAGCCGTCCAATATTCTATACTTGTAACTAACTAACTCATAACTCTCGTAACTCACTCAAACATAAAAATCAGTATAATATTTTACATGAAAAACTTCCCCAGTACTGGATAATACGATACCCCTTAGTAAGACTGGTAGTCAGACCTTTGGACTTCTGACTATCCGTAACGACTCGCGACTCATCAAACATTTTAACAACAAAATCCACTCATCAAAAATTTTAAGTATCATTAAAAAAACTTCCATGGCAAAACTAAAATGTTGGTCCCAGGCTCAGGGGCCCAGGGTTGGCCTCGTCAGCTAGTCCCGGTAAAATAATATATCATCACAAATCACACCTTGTTTCCCCGAAGGCTAACCCTTCGGGGAAACAAGGTGTGATTTGCAGTGTGCAGAGTTTAATTTATAGTGCATTCACATTTCCCCAATTCTGTATATGTCCCATGTCATAAATAGTAGGCGTGCTTATTGTCACCCAGATAGAGAAACCCAATAACATTTTGCCCGACCTGGGAATTGAATCCAGGACCTCAGGTCAGCAGTAACGCTTGCGACCACTAGACCAAAGAGGCGTCGAGACAGTTCACTTACACCTGGCTGATAAATGCCGTGCCGTCGAAACATCCAATCAACCAAGCCATGGTTATTTGGATTTTCACCATGGCATGTAGGGACTATGATGTGTGATGATGCGAGAAGCACAGCACCGGTCGAGGTGGCGGTGCTTGGGGGAGGCCTATGTCCAGCATTGGACATCTTTCGGCTAAAATGATGATGATGTAGGTACTTCTCTCATTTCAAGCCGATAAAAAAGTACCTATTGTGGTTTTCATATATTGCTGTATTCAGTTTTCATCATTAATTTTTTAAACGTTTACCTACCTAAGTAGGTGCCAGGGAAAACGCTTCAAGCGGGTTGGTTGACTTTAAAAAACAGCCACAAATTATGTCGTTATCTTTAATCATTACAGCTGAGCTTATCATTAGGTATTCCAAACAATAACAAAAATATTATTTAGAACGCTCACTTTTAAACAATTAATTCATGTTATCACTACAGAGAGAAGTGGTGGCCCAGTGGTAATGGCCGCGACTTACGAGTTGTAGGTCGTAGGTTCGAAGCCAGACAGGCGCTTTACTTTGTGTAAATTATTTCATCACCACTGCTCTCAAAACGGTGAAGGAAAACATCGTGAGGAAGCCGGCATGTCCTAGAACCAAAAATTCTAAGACATGTGACAGACTACCAACCCGTATTGGGCCCGCGTGGTAGATTGCGGCCCACTCCCTCTCACCGAGAGGAGGCCTGTGTCCCAGCAGTGGGAACATTATAGGCTGATTATGTATCATTACAGTACATACCTGCGTAATTATTACGTAACTAAGTTTATTTTTCTTATGTTCTCATTAATCATTACACCAGACCATTACATAGTCCGAGGGGCATTCTGTTCTAAAATAGATAAACTAAACAAATAAAAAATACATTAGTATAACACGACAATTACAAATATAGCGCTCGTGAGAATCTCAAGTTTGCCAAGGTCAAGTGCAGAAGCAAATCAATTGATGATTCACGGTCCACAAATTACAAACTGTCTAATGTAATCTTTGTAGACTATGGTGGCGCTAGTTCCTTAGGGTAATGTCAACGCAACTGTCAAATTCAGTACATTATAATTTAGTTCCATATTCTGCCGCATGTCAAGTTAATTGGTATTTTTTTTACATCAATCTTAGGTGTGTTTTTGTTCATAACAGTGTTGTAGTTGTAATTACCTTGTTATGGTCACAAAAGGTCCTCGTTGAATGTGTTAGTGTAATCTAATCGAGTGATACTTTGTATGAATTTGTGGAATAAAGTAGTATTGTTCGGTAGATCGTAAAATTCTTAGAGACTTAAAACAATACAAGACTACAAAAAGCAAAGTCGGCATTTTCTGTCAATCCTCAATTTATTTATTTTTTGCGTTCCGTTTTTGGTTTTACGTGTCAATGCAAAAGCACATGTAAGTAGGATAGGATTTTATTAATGTTATTCGTTCGTTATTTATGTGCTAAAAAAAGGCAAAATGTTTTTTTTGCATTCGGCTTTTCTTGCTATACATGTAACACATGAACAAAGTGTTTTATCAATTATCGGACCCTAAGAAAGTGCTACGAAACTGTAAATGTGCAAATTGACACTATTCTTAGTTATAACATAATCTATCTCGTAAAATATTAAGTTAGAGTTAAATTGCTTATTAGTCTGTTAGGCTAGATTGTAATCCATTACTAAGAACTTTAGTTCTTATTAATAAAGAAAAAAAAAATCGGCTTTTCTTGACTATTTGAGTGGGAAAGTAGGTATAAATCAATTAAATAGCTAAATTGCCTATGGTCAAAGGTATCACTAGATATCTAGAATACATAATCAGCCTTTAATGTTCGCAATGCTGGGACACAGGCCTCCTCCCTTCGAGAGAGGAGTGGGCTGTAATCCACCACGCGGGCCCAGTGCGGGTTGGTAGATGTCACATGTCTTAGAATTTTTGGTTCTAGGACATGTCGGTGTCCTCACGATTGTTTCCTTCACAGTTTTGAGAGTAGTGGTCATGAAATAATTTACACAAAGTAAAACACCTGCCTGGGTACGAGCCTACGACCAACAACTCGTAAGTCGCGGCTGTTTCCACTGGGCCACCACTGCTTCGCCATCACTACATAACCTATGTAGTTATGGGGAACCAGTGGTGACCCAGTGGAAATCTAGAATAGTAAAAATATAATAATCTACGTAATTGGTCAACTAAGGATAGATGGGATGGTCATGGTCCGGGGCGAGAGGGAGTGGGAGGTCGTCACCTCCTTCTGCGAAGCAGTCATGCTAGCGAAGGAGGTGGCGGGGTGGACGAGGGAAAGGACCTCACGCCTCAGCCGCCGCGGGACGACTCCCGGCCACCGTAGGCGCGGGCCTGCGGGCGGAGAGTAATGGGTAGCTCACCGCCCGATCAGAACCAGGCCCGTGCCGGACGGAGCGTATGTGTTCCACGCGCGCCGCAAAGAGATGTCAGCACGATTGACGGGGCCCGATAGGGCCGAAGCCTGCCACGGTAGCGGGATTGTCCGAAAGGGTTACCGCTGCCCTGGAAAGGGCTAAGGAAGGAACACGGGTGGGTTTTAGTCAGTAAGAGTCTGACACTCCCTTCCGCTCCACTCAGAGCGGGAGGGGTCATTTGATGATTTCCCATCCTCAAAAAAAAAAAAAGGATAGATGGGACAGCCTATTATTTTTATATCCTAGTAATATCGTTTTATACGTCATTGTATGAGGGCTCTATGGTTTTATCTGATTATTACAACGCCGTAAACCAAAATATGTTTACGTAGACAGATTAGTTCACATGTGACATTGTTCAGCATTTTTGTTTGTGACATAGTCGTAAACTATTGAGCGATTGGCGCTTGACGTAATATGTCTATATGGAATAACGTTACTACAAGTTTTGTTTTACCATAGATTGGTTTGAGGTTTCTTAGCAGTGGCACTTCATTTTTAGTTTTTGAACATGAAATATGTCATAACAATATCACGTGTGTAATCCTCGAAAGATTAGAGAGAGGTGTACCTATAATACACATACAATTCGCCAGTTATGTTTAAGTTCTATGTAGGTAAGAGGGCGAGTCTTCTGCCACCAACGGGGCACGAATCTAGACTTCTATAGCGTCTACTGAGAAATTCCTGATAGATAAACCCACTAACACTTTTCCCGATCTAAGCAACATGAAAAAAACCGGTCAAGTGCGAGGCGGACTCGCGCACCGAGGGTTCCGTACAAATTTGTAGGTATGTAACTAAAAATTTATGGTTCGCGCAATTTTTCCTTTATCTGTGCTATAAGGCGTTGCTTCGTACCAAATTTCAAGATTCTCAGTTCACGGGAAGTAGGTACCTTGTAGGTTTTGACTCCCTTGCGAGTGTCGAAAATTTGCGGCATAAACGGCTGTATCTTTTGATTGCGTTGGCTTAGAATTTTGATTTTTGCACAGCTCCAAGGGTCAGTAGACCTGAGTATTTGATAAATTCCAGCTTGATACCTCCACGAGTTCCTGAGAAAAAGGGTCTTGACAGACAAACAGACGGATGGACGGACGAACAACAAAGTGATTCTATAAGCGATCCGTTTTTTCCTTTCGAGGTACGGAACCCTAAAAAAATTGATTAATTTTGAGAAAATGCAGTGTTTAAATTAGTAGTGCCTCAAGTTTTCAGTTTTGTTATTGGGATTATAATTTTGAAGTGTTCTTATTTATGAAAGGCTGTTATTGAAGTCGATGTTCACAGAAAATTAATTAAAAAAATAATTTATTAATATTAACAAATGCGACATATTATTTTTATTTAAAGATTGTCCGTGGAGTTTCTTGCCCGTTCTTCTCCATAGCTACCTACTACGCTTTGGAATGGGCCACTGGCTTCATCTTTCTGACTGACCGACTCCTTGATAATTCATAAGTGCCTGTAATTGGTTTATTTAAAATAAATACTTTGAGTTTGAGTTCGACCCACAAAATAAAGTACCTACTAAGTAACTACCTACTTAAAATAAAAAGATTAATTACTTTGCCATATTTTAATAAAGCTTTTTAAAACACCCATTCCGCACCGACAAACTAAACTTAAAAAGTAAAAAAGTTAAAAGCATTCTCTTACTACACTATCGTTTCACAAAACAAAAACAACAATAAACTTGCTAGACTACAAAGTTTCTTATAAATCTTCAGACATTCTAATCCTTATCTGCATCAGATTTTCCTGCAAAATCTTCACAAACAATGTGTCAAAAACCTTGCATCTTATTGTGCATATGTAAACACTGCATCTCCCCATTTACATGTGACAAACGCAACACGAATTGACTTTGCATTTGAAACGGTTCTCACACTTCTCTCTGTAATTCGCTGTATCTTCCTTGAGACATTTTGCATAATAATTGTTAGTGTCATGTGTCCGTGCTGGTGATTTAAATAATGTTGTGTGGTTATATAAGTGTAAACGATTGTATGGGTGCATTTTAATTTTTATTATTAACATGAATAGATATTCGAAGCCGTCCCCAGCATAGTTAAGAAAAGGCTACGAAACTGCAGGTCTTTATTCAGCGAGTAATAATGACCCCTTTTCAGGTCCTAGACCATTTTAAGTACACGAAATTTCAACACTTCCCAAGCCCCAAGGGCTGGCCTTTACCTTGGCCAGAGGCTAAGTATTGCCATACAACGTGGTAATGCCACCTGTCTCTTGGGTACATTACCAGTCGACAGCGATGCGGATGAATTCTTCGACGCTATATTTTAGTTTGTAAATGGTTTTAGTTAAGTTAGGATATAATTTTATAATAAGACGGCATGGTTGGTGCAGTGGTTAAGCGATTGACTGCTGCGCTGCGTTTCGCGGGTTCGATTCCAGCACGGAACAAATATTTGTATGGCCTACAAGTAGTTGTTCCGGGTCTGGCTGTTTGTGTATGTGAGTTTAAATGTTTGTAAACGCACCCACGACACAGGAGAAATTCCTAGTGTGGGGCAACGTTTTTTGAAAAAAAAAAGTTTTTATGGATGGATGGATGGATGTTTGTTACTCTTGCACGCAAAAACGACTGAACGGATTTGGATGAAATTTGGCACACAGATGGTTTATAACCAGGGTTAACATGTAGGGTATATTTTTTATCCCGATATTCTCACGGGATCGAAACTTCTGCGGGTGAAACTGCGGGCGCAGCTAGTGTTTTATAAAATTGAGTAAATATAATATACTTGACCCAGGTTAAGTAATCACACTATATTCACACAAAAAAAGAACTAAAAATATGAACGTAAAATAATGTAATAATCATAACTGCACCTTTGCGATCGATTTTAATTAAGGCATAGACAACGTCGATCGCATAAGAGAGCGATTCTATAAAGCTTTTTCTCCGTTAGACATCTACTCCTTTCATACTTCGTGATACAATGTAGAAAAGTTTAATATTAAGGGGGAGCAAACTTGCCTCTTGGTTTAACGAGAAGAGTAAATAATTTCTGAACGTTGTCTCCTGTTCCTTGTCCTCATAATGCATACGTTTTAGTGCGGAAAGTTTTTAATAAGTTTTCTTTATGCTGGAAATAAAAAGCAAGGGGCAGCTGCGTTGTAGGTCATAATAAAATTGTGCTGAGGGTTTTTTGACCAATGGTTCAAAAAATAATAATTCTTTTTACAGAAGTGTAGGAGAGGGGCTCGTGACTTAAATAAACAGGTGCTGCTGTTGAAGAAGGTCGTTTGAAGGTTGAGCTTCGCATGTGGCCATCCATTACATAGAGAGACCCCTCCGTGCCACGGAAAGCACGATAGACTGGTTCCGGCTGTCATTTGCAGATTTTTGATAGTTGTTACGGGTAGTTAGAAGCCCGAAACTCTGACAACAAGTTTTACCAAGGGGTATGGTGATACCCAGTAACTGGGTTGTATAGGTCAGATAGGCAACGCTCCATGTAAAATACTGGTATTTTTTTGGTAAGACTGGAAGCCGTCCCCAACATAATAATTCTTGTTGCAGTAGAGTAGTAGTTACATGGAATCAAGTTTGCCCTTGAACAATCGTTTTATTGGTGTGCAAATAATAAATTTAATAAATCATGTAGTTAGATGGTTTAGGTTTATTTTAAAGGTTGTTATTGCCTTTACCTGCACCTTATTTCGAATAGGTTTTGTATATAAAGAATAAAAGAAATATAAAGGTAAATAATTTGCTGTCACAAAAAATTACTTCAAATCAGGTATTATTGCAATCAACAAGTCTCATGTTTGGCTTTAAACTGTCCATACCGGAAAAATCCGTTCAATGACAGAATGACACAGATTTAAATAAATATTTGGCTGAGATTTACTAGGCGTCAATTGTCAGTAGGATGTTAGATCAAACATACTATAATTAGATGCTAATTAACGTATTTTACGGATGCAAACTAAGCAGTTTCTTGTTCTTTGCACAATTAATAAAATAAAACACCAAATAATACAAAAAATATCAGGGTTTTTATTCCTATGCAAAGAGTACCTATTATTTCTTGTTTACACAATACGACACTTATCACTGAGTTCTTCTATGATTGAATAAATATACCTTTTTATTTTTTTGGGTGGGAAATCATCGAATGACCTCTCCCGCTTCTGGGCTGAGCGGAAGGGCGTGTGAGACTTTTACTGACTAAAACCCACCCGTGTTCCTTCAGTTGCCTGTGCCAGGGGCCACGGTATCTCTTTCGAACAACCCGCGGCCCTGGCAGGCATCGGCCCTAGCGGACCCCGTCAATTAGTGCTGACATCTCTTTGAGGCGCGCGTGGAACACAACGCGCCGTTGACCCGGGCTTGGTCCTTACCGGGCGGCGAGCTGCCTATTGCTCGCCGCCCGCAAGCCCGCGCCTACGGTGGCCGGGAGTCGGCTGTTGACTCCCGTCCAGGGCGTCTCCTGCGGCGACTAGGGGCGTGAGAGCTCCGCCTCCTCCTTCGCGAGCATTACTGCTTCGCAGAAGGAGGTGAGTACTTCCCATGCACTCTCGCTCCGTATAAATAAATATACCTGCGTATAAATATACCTGAATAAATATACCTGTATTTATTCAATAAAACTCACTAAATATTCATGTAGCGCTAAAATAAATGCAAAAATATCGGGGCTTTTTATTCCTGTGTAAAGAAAACCTTGGTTTGGTAACATTTCGTGAGGCTATATATACTTTAGGGTCTACAGGGAATCCTCCAACAGGCTTCTGTCATGAATATAATTTCAAATGAGATAATTAGTAGACAGATCAATAAGTACCTACGGTTGTGGGTCGCGACCAATAATGTATATTACCTAAGTATTAGAAATCGATCCTGAAGTATGATAATTTGATTCTAAATGAATGAACATTATCATTTTTATTATTTGCTTACACTAAAGTTATTTTTACGCATCGTCCTAAGATGTTAATTAGCCGAGCAAACATGACATGTTTTTTCAAGCTCTTCAATGACGCACTAAGAACTTTTTGCACCTAAACGCACACACACTTAATTATCTCGCACTTAATCCCATAAATCCGTTGCTAAGTAGCAGAATAAGGTTAACTAAAGGTTTTTGAACTCGAAGCTAAGTAATTAAGTGAATAATATCACGCTTTGTTTCCCCGAAGGGATGGGCGGAGGTGTAGGTACCTATAGTAGTTATATAGGCCCACTTTTCGCCAGTTATGTTTAAGTTCCATGTTATAGGGAGCGAGCCTATTGCCATCAACCAGGCACAAATCCAGACTCCAGGCTGCTCCTGAGAAATCCTAGATTTAAAAACCCAATAACACTTTACCCGACCCGGGAATCGAACCCAAGACCGCATGCTCAGCTGTAGCGCTTGCGACCACTAGACCAACGAGCGAAGCCAGTCTGGGGGTCTCAGACTCTGCTACTGACAAATTCCAGATAGAAAAGCCTAATAACACTTTGCCCGACGTAGGAATCAAACCCAGGACCTCATGCTCAGAAGTAGCGTTTGCGAGCACTGAAGGGTCGTGGGGCTTTTGGGACCGGGACCGCGGTCCCGGATGCAAAAGTACAAAATACACTTTAGAGGTATGAGGAACAGGGTGTAAAGTTCACTCATCTTCCATAGAAAAGGGAGGATCCTCCGACCAGACGGGTGTTGTGTCTGGCGGGCTATTGCCCAACGATTGATGTTGGGAAATTGTATCTATGCTAATTGCACGGTAAACTCTGCTTGCGAGATGCAGGATTTGCGCGACGTCAGTATGACGCGTTGTTCGCATGTGGCGTTGTAGATACCGCTACAACACTATACAGGGTGGCAGGGACATTGACGCGCAAACTGTAACCATGGATTCAGCACATGAGTTTATACCCCATAGCGTCGAAATTTTACGTCGGTTATCAAAAAAAAATCTCTCAAACCAACGAGGCAGTCATTTATTTGTGCACAATTTATTACATTAAGGGCTAATTTTTCCATCGCCATATAACCTTTATTCGAAGAATTTGACATTTTTTTTTAGTATGAAATAAAAGTAAAGTTTCAAAATTATTCCTCGAATAAAGTTGTCAGCCTTTATTCAAGGTTATCAGCCTTGAAAAATCAGCCCTTAGTAGGTATACTGTTGACATTACGGGCATTAATTAAGGCCGCCAGTAACAGTCACAATACATTTAAGTAGTTAACAAATAAATCCCCATTTTTATCGCAAAAAGGCCGAACAACTTTATTTTAGCAGTAAAGATAGGAGTAAATCCTAACCAATTCTTCAGTTCAAAAATCATTGATTAAAATAATTGATAGCGATTTCAATGAATAAATGAATAAAAGTCTCTGAAACTGAGGGAAACTTGAACGAAGTTCAAAGGCTTATCGTATTTCTAACTTTTAAAAGTCATAATCTACTCCATTGGTCAGGTCTGGGGGTTTAATGATTTTCTCTATTTAGGTCGAATTTTCCGAAAGCTTCTGGAGTGGCGACCACGTACCGGAAGACGTAGCGTTAGGAGGCCACCCACAAAGTTGACCGATTACCTTATGAAGGTCGCAGGAATCCGCTGGATGCAAGAAGCACAGAACCTTGCTTGCTTGCCAGAATGCTCGCGGGAGGCCTATGTCTAATAGTGGACTTCTTTCGGCTGAAATGACGGCGATGATGAGGTCGAATCATCATCATCATCTGCCTGGCCTTTTCCCAACTATGTTGGGGGCGGCTTCCAGTCTAACCGGATGCAGCTGAATACCAGTATTTTACATGGAGCGACTGCCTATCTGACCTCCACAACCCAGTTACTGGGTAATACGATACCCCTTGGTAAGACTGGTTGTCAGACTTTCGGGCTTCTGAGATCGAATATTGGAATATATTAAAAACATTGGGGAAATTATAACTTTAAGTGAAAATTTAAAGCAAACAATGGTATTCGACGTGATATGACGATGGAGTTTTATATATTTATAGGCACCAACGAATAATGAACTTTCATAATTAATGTCAAACATGATTAATATAATTATCATATTATATTAATCATCATAAATTGAAAATGAGCTAGTAAGTATACCTATAAAAGCAACTCCCATTTGTAACCAGCTACGATTACTTACCCATATATTATGTACAGACGTCAGCAGCGTCAAGGTACCCGAAACTGTCAAATTTTCCCAATCAATCTTGAACCTTAATGCTTTACAGATAAAGTTGAAAATCTATTAAAGAAATTTGACTGATTGTAGTAGCTTGATGTGCTGGCGTCTGTACCTATTTTACGTTAAATCTATCCGCATAGTAATCAATGTTATTACCAATTTCCTGTATTACTTAACAAACAACCACCATGATCCATTATCAAATACCTAAAGTCCTATATATAGCCCACAAGAAAAGCGGATTATACAATAAATCTTTTGTTCCAAGCGCGATTATAAAGCATAAAATTATAATTTATAGTCAAAGTTCAGTAGCTCCGTAGTTTTTATAATGTCTACGGCAGAAGCTATTAAGAATAAACACGGTTGGTTTATAGACTATCCTGTGGATGCCGTGTTTTTTGACTGTGGAAGTATCGTAAATTTTAGTCTACATTAGCCTGGTACGGTTTCTTAATTAGCGCAGATTTCTTCTGTATCCGGCAATGTTGTAAAAACAAATCTTATTTTTAGAAACATTTGGATCGTATTTTGACAATAAAATGTCTTGAAACACACTTCTACGTATAACTAGAATGAGCTACGATTTGCTATGGCAACCAATCTCTGGTTTCCATAGCAAAAGTGCGTACAGAGAAGGCCACGCAAAATAAATTCTTTTTTTCTTTGACATAATAATATTTATGCATGCTGTGTCGATCGCTTAGCATTGTTCACTTGGCATGTATGTTGGCTTGTAGTGTAACGATTGTGGAACAATAAATAAATTAAAAAATGTCGAAATCGTCCAGTCTCCTTTCTTATGTCTAGGGACCTACAAGTATAGATGACTAGCTGTGCCCTGCGGTTTCAGCCGCCCTTCAGTCTCCATCCCGTATGAATATCGGGATAAGAGTATCCTATGTCCACCTATCCTAATCCAGGTCATGGTCTACCTATGTGCCAAATTTAATTCAAATCATCAATTCATTCAGATTTATTTTTATAACTAATTCAAATTCCGTGTTCCTTAACAAACTTAAGAACTGAAAGAAACTGATGACGTTTCGTTGGAAAAAATCGAATCTGTTGATGTATAATAATCTTTTATTTATATTTATTTTTATCTTTCGCAATTAGTTGCGAGTTCATAGCAAAAACTTGTATGTAATGAAATGTTTTATTGTTATTAATGGTCTAACCATTAATACTTAAACACGTAACAGACATTGAAATTAATGACAATAATTTGTTTTGTAAAATGAATCTCTTCCATGCTACTGCAAATTAATTGTAGGATGCAAAATGATTTAGAATCATTATTGTATAACGCTTTTCAAGAGAGTTAATATGTATTTTTTATTAAGATACAGTTTAGTTTGGGGCTCACTGGCAGATAATATGTAACTTAGCTGTAGGTAGTATTTTAAGCTACTCATGTCGTTTCAACTTGCTGTTACCAGTGCACCAGCTTACTGTATTACCTGGACAATAAAATATTTCTATTTTTATTATTCTATTTTCTATCTCCACATTTTACCATCTCAGATTTACCTTTTTTTTTATTGACAATGGATTGGGCACACTCTTGACCTCAATCCAGCCCAGAGGCAGGGATGAGATCTACGGTGGAACCAGCTTGCCCAGAAAAAGCCTATTCACTCTCGCCTTGAAGAGATCCGGGTTGTATGAACTCGGGAATGCAGAATCAGGCAGACAATTCCACTCCTTAGCTGTGTGCATCAGAAAAGCTCTCTCTCAAAACCTACTCGACGCTTACGGATTTTTTTGTAGAATTACAGGGTGGCAGAGAAATCGACGAGCAACCTGATACCATGGATTCAGTACATTATTCTGAACCACCAACGCTGAAATTGTCTGTCGGGTATTAAAAAAAAAAATAACTGTACCATACATTTGACCGTGTAGGTATTGAACTTTTATATAAAACAGCAGATTTTTTTTTTAAACCAACATATATGTCTACGATAATCATTCATGGTTTGCGTGTCGATGTACCAGCCACCCTGTATATTTATTAGGTATTTATTTGCAACATGATGTTAAAAAAATCAGCAATACAGCGTGTAACAAGACTCTTCACAAAGCCGCTATCCACGCATTCTGTACATCAAACTAATTAACTTTGTGCAAAAATAATTGTTGGGAAACGACTGTCAATGTTGGTGTGAATATTCGCTGTTTACGTTAGTACACAATGTAATGCACGCAAAAAAATGTGCTTATATGGGTGCAGTGGCACGAGGGTCGTGGGGCAAATTAAAGTTAAGTTATGACTTTTAAAACTCGTTTTCGTAAAAAAAGAAAAATAAAGAAAGAACTTTGACCTTTAATATCTCCGTAATCAGGCTACGCACAGAGTATTTTTACATCCATCAGATAGGTTTAAAAAAACAAATGTGGTAAACTTATTAGCTACGCATCAAGGTGCCAAGATGCGCCGAATTAATTGCACAATTGAAAATAGACAGCTCAACACAATAGGTAGGTACATAATTCTCCATTACAATGTATATAAATTAAAACAAAATAGCACCTAACTACGCAGTCTCCCCAGGTTCACCTATTTCATTTAAAACGGCCATTGTCTAATCAAATGAATCAATGACGCACTAGACCAGTTAGACGCAAATTGGTCTTTTGTACCTAATACTTGGAAATATCATAAATAATCATAAGAACTAATTGCTGACTAAAAAGCGTGAGAATTCTGTACATAATATGACTTTAATGTATTGTCTATTATATTTCTATTTTCTATATAATTTACTGTGTATGCTATGACGCTCTTATGCGGTTTTTCTTGTGTCATTGTTCCATAATATCTATCCACTAGCTGTTGCCCGTGAATTCATCTGTGATCCATGATGAGAAGCATCCTATGTTCTTCTCCAGGTCATAGTCTAGCTATGTGCCATTTTTTTTTTCAAATGCTTTTAGCCGTTTTAGCGTGAAAGCGTAAAAAACCGAACAAACATACAAAAATCTAATGTTTTCTCTCTATAATATTGGTTTAGATAAATCACTGTATTAGCCATCAACAACAATCATCATCAGTCTATAGCGATTTCTAGTCTATAGGACATCTATCAATCAACCCATCCTATCGCCTAAAAAAAATCCAATCAATAGGTGTGAACAATTTATTATTTATTTATTTATTTATCCTCACACTGGAACGCCATACGGCAATTACACCAATGGAACAAAAAATCACTTCATGTGCTGCAATGTGCTGCTTTCAATCCATCCTGTGCGCGGTGGACATCGAACGAGTGGCGAAAGTGAAAGTCGATTATTTGATAAGCCTAGAACACTATTACAGTGATGATTTTAAAGTACCCGTTAAAAATAAATATAATACAAGAAGTGTAAGAGAGAAAAGACTAGTTCAACCGAAATCGCATCATACTGACGTCACGCAAATCCTGCATCTCGCAAGCAGAGTTTACCGCGCAATTAGCATATAATTACAAAGTTCCCAACATCAATCGTGGGGCAATTGCCTGCCAGACACAACACCCGTCTGGTCGGAGGATCCTCCCTTTTCTATGGAGGATGAGTGAACTTTACACCCTGTTCCTCGTACCTCTTTACAATTACTATGGGGAGAGAACTTCTAAGTATTTAGTGCCAGAAGTGTTAAATAGAACAGATCTGTTAAGACAAAACCCTTAACTGAGTAAAGTTATGTTAAAATCTAAATTAAGGAGTTTGTTTCTCGGTAAAGAGGAATCTGCCTTTATCGAGAAATAAATTCACACCGTATATCTATAGTATTTATTTGTTTAATACTACACACAAATGTACAGAGGCGGATTTAATGCCATAGGCATTTTCTAACAGTCAACCGTTGGGTGATGCAGAGACAAACAGTGGTAGGTGCAATTGAAAAAAATATAGTATTAAAATCGTGTATCGTGTTACCCTGCGTTGTGGATGTCAGATAAGCAGATGCTTCTCGTAAAATAGGTACTAGTACTAACAGGACGGGAAGCCAACCCCAACATAATTGGGAACAAGGCTATCCAGAAGATGATGAATCTCATTAGTTGAAAATATCCGATATCCGAAGATAATATAGAAAAAAAAAAGAGCCTAAGCATTGTATGCTCCCAGTTTAATATCCGTAGCCGTTAAAGTCGGTCAAGGGAAGCGGAATATCTAATATGGACTCGGGTTCGATAGCTGAGCAGTTATTACTTAAAATTACTTAAACAGGGTCACTGTTTAAGTAATTTTCTGAGGTGATTTTTCTCCATTATTCTCTTCTCTTTTTTTTAGGACGAATTTAGATTTTCTCTTGTTGAATTTTGTTTGGTACTAAGGGCCAATTTTTTGATCCGTAGTTAAACTCAACCAATTGTTAAAAATGGTAACTAATGGTAAATTTTTTTGGCATACTGTGTTTTTTCATCAATTTTTAGTTTATCTAATGATATAATATCATTGCTAATGGTCAAATAATTAACTATTAGTTAAATAAATAACCATTAGATAAACTAAAAAATTATCAAAAAATACATTTTGCAAAAAATTACCAAAAGTTACTATTTTTAACAATTAGTTGAGTTTAACTACGGATCAAAAAATTGGCCCTCAGACTTTTGCGAGAAACGACATCATCATTTGCCTAGCCTAGCCAACCAAGTATGATGGGGTCGGCTTTCAGTCTCAAACTCAAAGCATTTATTTCAAACTAGCTGTTGCCCGCGACATTGTCTGCGATCCAGGATGAATAGTAGCTTATGTCCTTCTCCAGATCATGGTCTACCCATGTCTCAAATTTAGTCTAAATCCCTTGAGCAATTTAAGCGTAAAAGCGTAATTCTTCTTTTTTTTAAGTTTCTGCGCTACTTTCTTAATTTTTTTTCCGGAAGATCCTTCTACAAAGTATTAAAAATCTTTTAAAAAAATGGATGAAATCTGTAAAGTCGTTCTCAAGTTATAGCGTAACCAAGGGAAATAGGGATTATTTTTTATATATATAGATACAGCCTAACGGGATGCAGCTGAATACCAGTATTTTATATGGAGCGACTGCCTATCTGACCTTCACAACCCAGTTTCTGGGTAATACGATACCCCTTGGTAAGACTGGTTGCCAGACTTTCGGGCTACTGACGACCCGTATCAGCTGTCAAAAATCCACGAATGACAGCCGGGACCAACAGCTTGACGTGCTTTCCGAGGCACGGAGGGGTCTTGGTATGTAAAGATGGTCACCCATCCACGAACCTACCGCGGCAAGCATAGCTTAATCTGATCGATCGACCCATGCGGCTGTTATTACTTAGCCACGAGAGAAACGACAATACAGCGTTATCACGAGATATTTTACTATCTACTGTTTCAGAAAAAAAAACGTGACTTCAAAATGTAGGTATCGATCTATTTTTAAACCATTGTTATATCTGAATCATTTTGTTTACCATTTTTTATTACTTCACATTATCATTTGGTAAACGGCGCCTGCGTCAGAATATAAAATTGTATGCAGTTTCGTTCGATATTGAACGCGTCATTCAACCGATAGTGAACATTTGAGCACCACTTCACACCTTACTCTGAACTTGCTATAAACAGATATAATACAGAAGGTCATTCAGAAGCAATATCAGTTTAAATTATAATCGTTATTGTCGACTAGATAGGTATTAAAAGGGGCTCTTCAAAACTTAAGTGCGTTCGACTGCCATTTCTGATACTAACCAATGTTGAAACACTGTTTTCGCACAGCTTGTGCAAGAAAGTGATAGTAGGTACCTTACAACATTGTTCTTTATTATCATGATATAAAACAAAAAATATTGTGAGGAAACTGGAATGTCCTAGAACCAAAAATTTTAAGATAAAAAAAAGTATCTTTGTTAACTTCAGTTGTACACAAAACACTTATCTATAATATACGCTATCCAGCGTTACAACAAAGGAAAAGTGATTTCGATGAACTCTGGCACCCAAAATAAGATTTAACTTGTGTTTAGGGTGCCAGCGTCCTCGCCTATAATTTGAAACACCGTATCAGTAGTTGTAGGACGAGCACAGAATAGTATTGTTATGATACTACTTACTAGTAATTGCATAGATGTGGACTATTAAAGTACCTATGTATATGCATTGATAAGGGACATCTGCCAATACGCATTGTGCCCACGTTGTGGATTACGGCCCACTCCCTCTCAAGCCTCCTCTCAAGAGAGGAGGCCTGCGTGCCAGAAGTGGGAACATTAAAGGCTGATTATGCTATCATGACAGAGCTATCATGGTATAGGAATACCACCATTCTTGGTATGCTTTTGGTGTCATGTCTTAACCCGGTATAAAAATTAAATTAATTACATAATTATTATTGCATACTCAACACAACCCTGTGATCACGAAATTAGTCATTTTGACTTTAATTGGTTCGCCTTTTTCATTTTGAACATTTGTTACTTAATCTCTAATCATAGATCGTGGCTAACGCAAAATCTAAATGAATCTAACAAACGATTATTCATGGCTGGGAAAGTAGTTCTCACTCTAAGTATAGAATATTCACACTAATAAATGGGCTATCGGCGGAAACCGACCGAGATCGTTAATATCGACAGATGTTCCAATTTCTCATCTTATATGTGAATAATAGAATTAATACATACTAAATCTCGCCAAATTGATCGTCTGGCCTTGGCATATTCGGTTTGAATCTGCATTTGTATATGCATATACGTATAATTATGAACGGCGCTCTAACATATAATATTATGTATACTGCATGTTTGAATGCTTGATTTAACATAACTTCACGCTTGTGAACCCTGAAGGGTGTGCACAGTGCACATATATTTCGCCAGTTCCTAATACTATAAAGTTCCGTGTAATCGGACAAGACTTTGTTGCCATGGGCACCAATCCAGGCTTCTACTGAGAAATTTCCTATGGAAAAGCCCTCTCGAATACTTTATCCGACCCAGGATCAAGCTCACGACCACTAGAGCATCAAAGTAGTTTTTGCTTAAAGAACTAGCGAATCTTTCCACACACCAAGTTCTCATATAACTTTTTTACGTGACCCTCATAAAATCAGGACCCCTATCAAATTAGTCTTCCAAATTGGAGTTCTTTAAGGACTCTTAGTCCTTAGATATGACCCAAGATTGCCTCGGGAGTGTCGTGAATGACCCTTGATGTTTCCGCGACAGAATTCGCACCACTTATGTCACATCTCGACGTCCTATATTGTTTGATAGCACGTCTTCAGACAACGAATGTTTTCTTAGTTTTATTTGGCAGACATAAATCTATATTGTGTGTATGCCCTAGATCATTTTTGGTAAACACTTTCGTGTGATGCTATATAGACTTAGAGAAAATTGGATTTTGTTTTTATAGTGTGAGAGTGGTTTGAAATTCCTTATTCGGGTTAGAGCGTGGTTTAGTCAACCTACTTTCTTAAACTTTTTTGATGGTTAAGTCAAAATTACAGTGGAACTCGACGGAACGACGGTAGGGTATGGTTGTTTCAAACACATGCTCCACCTTCTGTCCTGCCCTCTGTATCCCAAAACATGCAACACAAAGAAGAAGAAATTGAAAAATTGTACATGTAATCTAATCATACGAATGACACACGCATATATCTTCATCTTGAAACAAAAGGTCTGACTTCTGAACTAGTATTATGTAAGTAACCTGTTTCTAAAGCAGCAGTGACCCTCCGTGACAAAACATTACAAGCTTATTCAATTTGTCGCCTCCATAAGCATTTCAAACAATTTCCAACATCGTCCCCAAAAATAACTTGATTAATTGAACCCCCTTCAAAAACCATTAAAGCACAAGAGCCCTTAACCACAGTATCCATTTACATTCAAGTAATATTTTCCGTTATTCAGACCTCAATCGATACTGCCGTCTTGTTTACAGTGTACCAACCGATTAGTTCCTTTCTCTATGCTCTGCAGTGTTTCTCAAAGTGGGGTTCGCGTACCACCAATGTTCTGTCTGCTAGTTGTACAGGGTAAATAACTAGATTTACTTTAAGGTGGCTAGCTGGATTATTTTCACAATTGATCACGATAAATTTATTTGATTCTGAGTCAGAATTCACACTCGTCAAAATTGCCAAAATCTATGCGAAAAAAGAAAGAAGCACCTATGACATTGGTTAAAAAAAATCTTTGTATCAGCTTTTCTTTATTGAAATAACAAAAAAATATGTTTGGCTACATTTTTTTTTGTTATAAGACGACTGAGTAAAGTGCCTACGCACCCCGCACTCGGCCTTTTCGGAGATGAAATAGTGGAACGTGATGACGTGACACTAATAGTATAAGCTGATATTCGCACGGACGTAAAAATATCGCTGCAGGATTTTTTTGCCCACTGAATTTTCAACTCACTGCGTAGCGCCGAGAATTGAAAATCCAACAGTGTGGTATTTTGACGTGCTGGTATGCGCACTGTTAGATTCTCAATGCTCGGCTTGACACCGAGAGTTGAAAATCCAGTGCGCGATAAAATCCCGCCGCGATAGTTTTACGTCCGCGCAAGGTCGGGTAAGTTTGAGCATCACTGTTCTATTGTTTACCATATTGTCTCGTTCCATGATCATATTTTACGTCATCATCCAATCTGCTCTTGACCGTGGTTTATTTTAGGTGCTGGTGGTATTTGTGGGTTTGGTTCACTTTGTTTGGGTTTCAAAGAATGCAGTGCTTTGATCTGGTGCAAGATTTTGATGTGTGGTGTTAGGTCCTGGGATATTGTATTATTGTAAATCTGAGATAATTGTCTATTGTATTTTGGCTGAGTTTACATGATCTGCAAAATTTGTTCAGAAAACATGGCATGCCGTTTATTATTTACTTTAATGCATTTAAGAAATGGTAACAATATTTCTTATAATAGCTTTAGTTTGAAGAACTGTATAGTTTTTAGAAGGACACCTACGGTATATGCTTTACACTACATTCGGACTTCTCGAACTCCAAATTTTCATAGTAGATTATAATGAAATTAGTAGCGTTTCTACCTTTGGATCATTTAAAACCTGTTTGGACGGTGAAAATGTTTCTTAAAAGTAGATTAAAATTTGTAGAATAAAGTTATAGAAATTACGTGAGGTATTAGGTATACAAGGCGGCAGGAAATCGACGCGTAACCTGTTACCATGGATTCCGTATATAATTCTGAACCCCTGAGTTGGAATTTTTAGTCGGTTATTAAGAAAAAAGCTGTTTTGTAGAAAAGTGCAATACCCATGCGGTCAAAATGTATGAAACAATTTTTTTTTTTTATGACCTACGTATTTGTTCTAGGGCGTCTAGAATCATATGCGGAATTCATTTAGAAAGAAGAAGAAAATATATGTTTATTTGCGTCAAACATAACGCAGAAAAAAACAAAAAAAAACAAGTTAAATGCCCTCTCTGCCACCCTTTCCTCCTTTCTGCCTTTTATTCAATTATAAATATTTTAAAAATATTTATCCATCATTTGTCTGTTCATTTGTGCAAAAAAAAAAAGATTAATTCTCTTTCTTGTATCTAGGAAGAGAACTATGATATACGGGTCTATATTGAAAGCCAAACAGAAATAAACTTACAAACTTATTTGTAATAATATCTCATACTTTACTCGTTCATAACTCTTCAGAGTAAAATTGTGAAGTGAATGCCATTTTTCTTTGAGGAAAATTCTTTTATGCGATTCGGCAGTTCTCCTCTTCACAATGTTGACGTCATTGATTTTCGCTGTTGTTTTGTTTGAAGTTCAATAAAATTGCTTTTCTATGTGTCTTTTGTTTTAAGATAAAATAGCAAATAGTTTTTCAGGAATAGCTATGCATTTTGATTTAGATAAACCTACATGGTCTGAAGGCCAATTCTCGTAATTTAAAACGTTCAAAATCTAGTTGCAGTCTCATCTCAGCGACAAACAAATGTCAAAAACTTGTCAAAATGTAGGGAAATTAGAAGAATTTTTTGACAGATTGAGACTGAGATCAGACTGTGAACGGTCTTAAAATTACGAGAATTGCCCCTCTCAAATCACGAGTTTTGTACCACGAACAAAATGAAATAAAAATACCGCTGTCAGAATCAGACTGAAAGATGATGAATGTCTATGAAAAGAAATCCGATTATGAATGTAACGTGAAAAAATATATGCATTATCATGATGGATAGCCCAGCACACTTTACAAAGTCATCATTTATGTAATAAACAAAAAAAACAAATTGAGAACCTTCTCCTTTTTTTAAGTCGGTTAAAATTGGCGTAGTAGTTAAGGCTGCAAGAGGTAAACAAGCAACTTAAAAATATTAATGCGTAGGTACAGCCCAAGCCTGTGAGATTCAAAAACCTTCGAGCGATATTGTCGGGTACAGAAAAAAAAAACAATATTATAATTACAAATTTCAGTTCACCGAATCAAAGGAGGCTGTTTAACCCTAAGGCGGGAAGCAACCTTCGCATATAATAAACCCTCCTTAACATCGAAGGAATTAAAAACGTAACAGAATATGGTAAAGATTTTCAATCATTGAGGTTATTACTTTCGTAAATTTTAATTCATTGCAGGATATTAAAAATATTTTCTTCGAATCCCGTTTCAATTTTCGACAACGTTTTCGAGATTGAATTTGCATAACACATGAACATCGCGTTTTCTCCGAAGAAGTAGGCAGTGTTCATACGCACATTTCGTCGTTTATGTTTAAATCCCATTGTGATACAGGGCGGGCCATTAATTATAGCCATTAATTAGGTACAAATCCAGACCTCAGGCTGGTAACAAGAAATTACTAATGGGAAAAAAAACTCAGCATTGTTCGGTATATTTAATAAAACCAACAAGAACCATTCCAACAATTTCACAAGTTTTTATTTATTGTCCAAGGACCGATTTTTCAATCGTCACATACCTTTTCTAAGAAATAAAAATGGCGGGTTGGCAGCTTTTGTACAGAAAATATGTCAAACCACCATACTTATTCTTCAGATAAAAGTTATCTTGATTATTGAAAAATCTGCCCTTTTTTTGGGTGGGTAATCAGCAAATAAATTGTCCCACTCTCACTGGACAGAGCGTGTCAGTTTACTGACTAAAACCCACCCGTGTTTCTTCAGTTGCCCCTAGCGGACTCCGTCACTTTGTGCTGACATCTATTTGAGGCGTGCGTGGAACACAACGCGCCGTCAACCCGGGCCTGGTCCTTGCCGTTAAATAGACTCTGGTCCCAGGTTGGCCGAAGTAAGGAAAACCTGTTCAGGTGGAGATTCATAGACGACTCCGCCTTGGAGTGTAAATGTGGTTCTGTTCCACAAACGATGGGACACTTAATATCGTGTCCTGCGTGTCCTGTCAGCTGCACGTTACAGGAACTGATGGACGCTGGTGATGGCGCCAAACAAGTGGCCGAATTCTGGGCCGAGTCCATTTAGACTGCTATCGACACGCTTTGAAGAAGATCGGGTGGCGAGCTACCTATATTGCTTTGCCCATTGCCCTTATTGCTTTATTAAACAGTGAAATCGGTGTCGCATCGTCAGTTATATTAAATAGGCCCATAGGAATCCTCGCAGCTCGTCAGTCGTGCTTGCGACCACTAGACCAACGTCAAAATCTGCATATTTCTTACATACACACGTCGTATTAATGTGTGCAACATTGACATACAGTAACAATGTAATCGTTAAATATAATGGTACCAACGTGAGAGGAATAAATATTGAAGTCAATTATCGCCCGATCACATCGACGGCTGCTTTGGCTTTAAATGCCTCGTAAAATGTTGGTACTATGGTTTCCCTTCCAAAAGTATTTGCGGCTCAATTTCTTTTCGTCTTTGTTTGAGCTTTGGTGAGGTTTTAATGCCTTCTTTATGTTTACGGGATTATTTTATTTGAAAAGAATTTTGGGCGGAATAGAACGTTTAAAAAATAGAAAAAAAAAAATTAAATTATATTATTATTGAAATTTAATTTTTTCATAACCATCATTCATTTATCATTCTGCCCTTTTCCCAAGTTTTTCCTTCCTCATAACTATTAGCCGTATTCTCAGAATTGATAAGCCTCATGAATTACAAATTAATGAACAATTAATATTCTAGTAAGACTGAAACCAACCTGTTGCAGAATATATTCCGAAAATAATACAATCTTTAGTGCCTACTTAGTACTTACCAACTGAAGTGAAAATCTAGGACTTCCACCCCAGTAGGACGCTGCCTTAGTGAATATTAGATAAGCGCCAAATTCTTGAGATTTCGCTGACTTTCCACCCCTTGACGTCGGCCTATAAATTTTTATTAAGCCCAATTACTGTTGGAGGTCACCGCTGAGAATTGCCGACTGGGTATCAAGATAAGGGCGCTGTTAGACTGATTTTAACACGATTGAATAAACTTTGAAACTTCGAACTTCTTCAAGTTCCAAAGTTTAATATTAAATATTAACGCCACCTTATGGCGTTTGGTACGCACTTTTGTTTTACAATATTTTAACGCCCACTTGTACCATAATCAACCTATAATGTTCCCACTGCTGGGACACAGACCACCTGCCTTTGAGAGGAAGTGGGCTGTAATCTACCACGCGGGCCCAGTGCAGGTTGGTAGATGTCAAATGCCTTCGAATTTTTGGTTCTAGGAAATCTTCACGACGTTATTCTTCGCCGTTTTGAGAGCAATGATGATGAAATCATTTACACAAAATAAAGCACCCGCCTGAGTTCGAACCTAACTAGAAGCATTGTAAACAGTGTTTTTATTTGCGTAAAATAACTAGTAATGCTATTACGAGTAGAAGCACGCATTCTGGAGTGTAATTCAGTTCCACGCAAAAATTTTCCTGGAACAGTAAATTATAGACTTAAAAATATTTATCTACTTTAAAAGTCAAGTCGGGATTAATCAAACTCAACAAAAGAATTTACCACCAAAAATTGGAGCAGAAAAGGAGCCGAAAAACAAGTAATTTACCTTGTTTTTATACCCAACCAGCATGAATATGGTAATGGACTACTGAATATTAATATTAATCATTTATGATTTGTATAATTTATTAGTTAAGTTACTTATATTAGCGACCAAAGTCTTAAGGAATTAAGCGATAAGGAGAAATTAGAAATACCTTTAATAGTTTCTGTTAGGGCTTAAATCAGTATTAATAAGTATAATGCAATAATGCGATAAGGCCGCCCATTGTATATTCTGGAGTTTCATGTATTTTTTTATGCTTTGTATTTTAGTGGTGTACAATAAAGTAAATATAAATAAATATAATTTGTAGGCTCGCGTTTGTCCACTATCTCAACTTACGGTAAATGATAAATCATTTTATTTATGTAAGTAGCTTCGTTACACTTATATACGTCAATCATATTTAAAAAAACTAGATGAAGTCGGCGTTTCCTATTATGTGACTACTCTGAGAAGAAACGCTGAAAAAAACTCAAAGGTCACGTTCTCTTTTAAAGTCCAGACATAATCTTGGTCAGATCATGACAAGATTGGTGCAAATTGAATGGACCTGTCTAGTCAGTGCACGCATTAGTCACTAAGTGATAATGTGGCCGACGATAGTGCATAATTGCTTAGAAGTAACCTTTTCAGAGACTTGAAAACTACCAGGTCATTGATAAGGAAAAGCTAGTTACTTATACCTAGCTTTGCCTGCGAGTCACACCCTCACGAGAGCCCATCTGTCTCTCGTACTATCTCCACGCCCAACGCTCTCTCGGACTATAAAGCAGCACCCTCATTGCACTTTCTATCACAAGCTGAATGATTTTGAAGGATATTGCTAAACCATTGCTTCATATGTTCGAAAAATTTGTCTGTTCAGCAACATAAATGACGCAATGACTGTTGTTGAACTGTCAAAATGAAAGTTATTGCTACTGGTCGCGAATCATATTTTAATCAAAACACAATCCGACACTGACACGCAAATTTGCAAAACTTTGAATTTCGCGGGCTACAGTAGCGGATCCCCTTAATGGCTTTACTTTTGAGTAGTGAGCGTCGTGAACTTTCGACCTAAGAGATAAAAGGAGAATTAGCTAATCTTTGAAAGTTTCTATTATGTTTTCTAACGTAGTTACTTAGGCCGTCTGTGGCTTGGATAGAAACATTTAGGCAACTTGTATTATAACTTTTGTGGCCAAAGTTACAAAAGTTAGGTCTTCGCCAATTACGTTAACGTCGACGAATCTTCATGAATCCGTAATTTGATGATATTATCTCGGAGTTCTTTGATAAATAAATATTTATTCAAGAGCACAGTCATGCGTAGGTCTATAGAGACGCGATAAAAATTGTAGATGATTTTATTTAAAGGCCTGCACTACCTCAGATTACCAAAATTATGTTTAGTTTCAACAGTACTGCATATTCACTTTGGAATTAATATACAGTAAAGATGAGGACTATGCTAAATATTGCCTGTTGCGAACGAATACACGATTGCATAGAATTTATTCGAAAGCGAACCTTTCATGATGTTTTATTAATTTATTTTGTTGCTATATTTTAAGATCCTTGAGTAACTAAACGATAATTGATTGCGTTCTAACAACCAAAAATGTTGAGGTTTGGACGATTAATGTGCCAAACTTACGACCCAGTGGGAGGGTCTTAACTGCATCACGGAAGGCCCAGACGGAGATGGCGGGATGAGCTGGACTCCTTTGATAAAGATTGGTCCTTGGCAGCTCTAGACAAAGAGAGGTGGAAAGAGAGTAGGGAGGTCTTTGCCCAGCAGTGGGACATTAATATCTAATAAAAAAACCACATTTTTTAACAAAAAAGGTTTCCAATTCAAAATATTTTCATAATATTACTATATTCTGGCCCTAGAGGGGCCCGTGGCTAAATAATAGTAGCCGCACAGGTCAATCGGTCAGGTTAAGCTACGCTTGCCGTGGTTGGTCTGTGGATGGGTGACCATCTTTACATATCGAGACCCCTCCGTGCCTCGGAAAGCACGTTAAGCCGTTGGTCCCGGCTACATTCGTGGATCTTTGACAGTCGTTAGGGTAGTCAGAAGCCCGAAAGTCTGACAACCAGTCTTACCAAGGGGTATCGTATTACCCAGTAACTGGGTTGTGGAGGTCAGATAGGCAGTCGCTCCATGTAAAATACTGGGATTCAGCTGCATCCGGTTAGACTGGAAGCTGACCCCAACATAGTTTTGAAAAGGCTAGACAGATAATGAATATTACTATATTCTGCATGCAATTTCGTCCGCGTGAAATTTTGGTCACCCGAGCTACTCGTATTACTTACTTATTATTAATTCGTTTTTGCTTAGCATTCTATTCTACTTCTTTTTCTTTTTGCTTGGCTCCTAAGAGTCGTAGCGTGATGTTAAAGCCTATAGCCTTCCTCAAGAATTTGGCTATCAAATGCAAAAATAATTTTTCAAATCCGACTGGTAGTTCCTGAGATTAGTGCGTTCAAACAAACAAACTCGTCCGCTTTATTAAAATATAGAAATAGATAGATACAACAATACAGGGTGTTCATTTATAAAGAAATTTAGTTTAGTTTATTTATTTAGAGCTCAGTTTGTTAAAACAATTGATTTGATAGCAGTTCCAGTTTATAGACTATCCATTTATTTCGGTCGGCGATTGGGAATAAAAATTATTATACCTATTGAATTCCAGGAACTTTTGCGTTTGTTATTTTGAGTATGTTATGTATTGGAACGGCTTCAAATACAAAAACATATGAAGATGTCTGCAGCACTGCTTTGATCGAGCTTGAAGAGTAAGCTTAATCAGGCTTTTTTTTAGAAAGAAACGTTGCCCCACAGTAGGAATTTCTCATGTATCGTGGGTGAGTTTACAAACATTTAAACTCACATACACAAACAGCCAGACCCGGAACAACTACTTATAGGCCATACAAATATTTGTTCCATGCGGGAATCGAACCCGCGACACGCAGTGCAGCAGTCAATCGCTTAACCACTGCGCCAACCGTGCCATCTATAATGTAAAAGTACTGCGCGGATTTGGATGAAATTTTGCACACAGTTTATAACCAGGATTAACACATAAGATACTTTTTATTTATTTATTTATTTAGGTTAGCCAACAATAGCTTACACAATACATTTAACAAATCCTGATACATTTATAAGTGCAACAATTACTTACAGGCTAACACAACGTGCTATTTCAAAGCCAAAAAGGATATTTACAATTATAGTTATTTAATATTTTTATTGGTAATCCATGCAAAACAATAATAATAACAGCAGTTACCTTCTAAATAATTAAAACAAATTAGTAGTTAACATCAACATTAAAATAAAAAATCCGATACATAATGAAATAAAGTTACATTAATAGTGAGATCATTAATTGTAAAATTTATTTTATTTTATAAAATTTTCCGATGCTGTCATGGTGTATATCCGTAACATCGCTGCAAATATTTACATTTTTACACATGCGCGAAATGGGTGAGTTAGCACCCAGGACCGTTCTGCGCAACGTATACGTATACGTGGGTATGATGCTGTGATAGGATTTCGCGAATATCGGGCTGGGGCACGAAATTTTAGGAGACTCAGTAGGTTTGGGTAGTCTTTTATTTCTAAGCAACTTATAGAGGAACAAGGTATCAACAACTTCTCTTCGTGTTGATAACGAGTGCATTTTAAAATATTTGAGACGAGTATTATAGGAGATCAGCTGGTTACTTTTTCCTCTAGAACATGCGAGGTGCCACAAAAACCGTTTTTGGACTCTTTCCAAAAGTAACTTATGTGTGGCGTAGTGTGGTCTCCATACAACACTGCAATTTTCTAAAATACTTCGTACAAGGCTTTAGTACAGCATTATTTTAGTACCAACCTGTTTAAAGCCCTTGGTGTTTCTAAGCACAAACCCTAACACTTTTTATGCTTTCCTAATAATATGCTCGATCTGGGGGACGAAAGAATCTTTTTTTGTCGAACAGTACTCCCAGATTCTTAATTTCATTCACTTCTTGTATCTTTTTATTGCATATGAAGTACTCCGAGTTTATCAGGTGCGATTTTCTTGAAAAAGACAAATGGTAGCCCGGTAGTTTATCCCGATATTCCCACGGGATCGAAACATATCCTGGTGAAACCGCGGGGTGCTGTTAGTTTATTTATAACTACTTATTCCGAACACATAAAACCTCCTAGTTACAAGTCCATAAAATATTTTATATCTACATTATTGATGACATCATTTACGTCCCTTCCTCCACAACGGTTCCCATAACAACGTGGTTTACGCCTAACATACTGATGTGCTAACAAGCTAATACAGTTAATATAATAATGTACATATAATACAGTTTTTATAATATAGAATACAACACTTTGACCCCGGATGTGTTTTTGTATGAGCGTTGCGTTTACCAAGAGTGAACTACCGGTACAATACTTTGTATCAGTATTATTAAAATGGGTTTTTTAATTATATAAAATGACAAACTGGTTTCGTTTCTATACGGCTACACATAACATCAAGCCTGTATTCCCGAGGTGTAAGGCAGAGATACATACCTGTTGGAATTATAGAGGTACACCAAAGGAAAGGCCGTTCTAAGGATTTCAATAATACGTTTACTATCCTTTTATTTATATATTGGAAGGTGTGTTTTACTAATATTCCGTGAGACGTGTGAGTACACCCACGTTTCGCCAGTTAGGTTTATGGCAAATGTAATAGGGATCGAGCCTGTTGCCATCAACCAGGCACGAAGCCAGACTCCAGGCTTGCACTGAAAAACACCTGATTGAAAAACCCAATAACCTGCCCACACCTACCTGCCTACCGGTTACCTATACCTACTTTGAATTAAAAAAAAACAAAATTAATTACTTAGGTCACGCTCAAACGGCGTTGATCGGTATTTTCTGATAAAAAGTTGGGATTACACCGTACACGTCGACATCCCAATGTATTGTTAAAAACAATAATGCAGTGTGAAACTACCATTTTGATCCCAAAATAATAGATCGGATCAACTCAGTCTATTGCAATCCACTGCTGGACATAGGCCTCTCCCAGACTACGCCACAACACCCTGTCCTCCGTCGTCTGCATCTAGTGTGTCCCAGACACCTTTTTAAGGTCGTCGGCCCATCTAGGTGGGGGGCGCCCCACGTTACTAAATAATTGGTAAATTACATACCTACAGTAAGTTACCGGTACTTTTAAGATTCAAGATTCTTTATATGTGGAAACATGAGTATACTCGTACATACAGAGCATGCAAGTTATCACAATACACTTCGGTTTGGGAAATCGGTACCCCACGGTACCCTACGATAATTATTGTTTTCCCAAATCGAAATGAAGGTTGAATAATTCCACACAATTCATTGTATTTCAAGTTAGTGAAGTGTAAATTTATGTTCGGAAACACACAGTTCCTCCATAATATTGAAACGTTCAACAATGGAACATATTGGCCTAGATCGGGGCTTCTTGGCGCCCTTCCCTTTCTAGAACATAATTGTCACATTCATGTAACTATGTATACGTATGGTAAGTATGTATGTTAATCGTTATGTCAAGGCCAAATTGATTTTCCTTTGAAACGGGGAAACGGGTCTTGAAGACGTTCAGTTTTGAATTATGATGTACATTGCTCGCCTAACGACGTTTTATGGTAATTTTGTTGAAGTCGATCGTTTTTCTGTTCAGAATTTGTGAAATGCCTTCTGTATAGCTACATTCGAAAATTAAACAGAAAGGAAACAAAAAAGGAACTTTCTCTAAGGCACATCCTTAGAGAAAGTTCCTTTTTTGAAGTATTTAAATCATTTAATGCAAACTGAACCAACCTATTTTCATTAAAAAAAAAGATTCTGGATCAATCAAGAGCTACGTTCGAAAATTAAACATGTACCTACAGACGTCAGCCAGGTCAAGCTACCCGAAATTGTCAAAATTTCCCAATCAACCTTGAACCTTAATGCTTTAGTGATAAAGGTAAAAATCTATTCAAGAAATTTAACAGATTGTGGTAGCTTGATGTGCTGGCTTCTGTACTATAGCGAAAGTTCCTTTTTTTGAGCATTTAAATCTTTTAATGCTAAGTGAATCAACATATTTTCATTAAAAAAAAAACATTTTCAAATTGCGTGCAATTAGCAGTGATCTTTAATATAGCATGACTTAACGAATCTTATTCTCATTCTACCGTATCCTAAATCTACCAGAAACTACGTACCTAAACATTTAAAAATAAGTTGAGTTCGGCCATTTTAAAACGAACAGACTATGTAGATCTACTGTAGATACATGTAATTGGTACACCACAGACTACCCACAGTATTGTCTCTTAGGGAGAAGATCGCTTTTAGCGATAAGACCGCCCATTATGTCGTCCTATATAAAATACCTGCATTTGTATCTGTAATTTATATGGTGTACAGTGACGAACAAAAGTATGTATACACTCGGCTTTATTCAAAAGCGATTTACTCCTTTATTTTTTAATGAAATTTTATGTTGTTACGAACATAGCATTTTCGAACCCATAGGTATAAGTAATGTGTCGTATTTCAACGTTGCATTCGTTATTTCTCGAAAAAATCGCAATTGAAAGTTGCCAAGTGTAGACATATTGGTGCTCGTGACTGTACATAATAAAGAGTAGTGTATTCTATTCAGATTAGAATGCAAGCTTATAATCAAAATCAAGACGTCGTCCAAATAACAAATTGTCATGAAAAGTCGACTTTTTTTGCATAGAAAATATTTCCACCCACTACTGAGGCCTCCTCGCTTCTGCGCCATGCATCCCTCATACAGGTCTTCCCCGCGACCTTCTGTAGGTCGTCCACCCACCTGGCTATTGCTCTGCCAACACTCGTTTCGATAATTCTGCTCAATTACTCATAGATGTTGTATCGTCACCCGCACTAAATAGCTATTTCCAATCTGAGCATGAATCTATAATTTTTGTCAAATGACGTAGGTGAACCTAATTACATTAAATAGACCAAAGTACAATTAATTAAGTATGTATTGGAATTAGCATTGAATTGGCTAAATGAACAGTGTTGCTAAGCAGTTGTTACCTATTTATTTTTATTATTTTCTGTGTGTACTGGGCTTGCGTGTGTTACGGCCCACTCCCTCTCACAGAGTGGAAGCCTGTATCCCAACTGCAATAGTGGGTACATTACAGGCTGATTAGTCGTATGCTAAATGTTGTGTCTATTTAAAAAATCTGTGTGCAAACTTAAAAGGTGTCATTAACATTATACAGCGTGTAACATACAATAATGCGTGGTCTTATTTATGAGTGTGGAACCGACCATCAAAACGAACAACTTTGTCCGTTGGACCAACATCGTAATCGCGAAAAAATTATCAACTCTCCCATACAACGCTTCAATACCTACTCGAGCCAAATGTATGGGATGGCTGATTAAGTAGCTAGTCGACTAACAGAGTATAAAACAATACAGAAAGTTTTTATAGCAAAGGACAATCTTTTATTTTTCTTGGCAATTACGCTACTTTTGGGTTTGGTTGAAGATTTCCTAAAAATACCATACTAAATGGTATGGGTTTATCTGAAGCGTACGTAGTTGCAGAAAATCGCGCGTTTTTAGATTGCAAATGGCGATTCGGCTGAAAAACGTTGTCAATAATATTTCATAATTTTCAACTTCAAAATTTCCCGTTCCGACTCCAACCAACAAGAAAAATTCGACTGAAAAATTCAACTGGAATAGCCCAGTTATAAGTCAAGAATCTTTTAAAGATACGGCACAATATGAAGCGAAATAAAGTAGGATTTTTTTTAAACCTACAAATCTACGACCGCCCGCGACCATACAGAAAATAAAATACCTACAACTACTGTACATAGCACCTTTTAATTACACCAGTTGAAATACTCAGTTCATTTGTCCAGTATTCATAGTAACGGTGAATGAGGTCGAAGACACCGTACAAATTGAAATAGTCGTCTATTGTAAGAAGTCTATTAAACTTGTGCGTTGTTCCATACTTCCGGTTACACTTTTTTAACCCGACTAAGATACATGAGTATTTGATTGCATTATGTTTTAATTGGGGGCTCAATAAGGAGCTCGTGGGTAAATGATTACACGCACGGGTTGATCAAAGTTTAAGCTACGCTTGCTGCGGTCGTTTCATGGATAGGACCATCCATTATACATATATCGAGACCGCTCCGTGTCACGGAAAGCGCGCTAAGCCGTTGGTCCCGGCTGTCATTAGTAAATCTTTAACGGTCGTTTCGGGTAGTCAGTAGCCCAAAAGTCTGACACCCAGCGGGGTAATTGCGTAACACACTATCAGTAGCACTGGGTTTCATTATGACAGTTCAACAACATGCATTGCGTTATTTACGTTGTTGAGCAGATACATTTTTCGATTATATGGAGCAATGGATTAGCAATATCCTTCAAAATGATTCAGATTGAGATTGATTGTGTGTATCGCAATTAGGGTGCGGTCTTACCCGTTGGTATCGTGTTACCCAGCAACTGAGTTGTGAAGGTCAGATAGCTAGTTTCTTCATGTAAAATTTATTGATTTTTATGTTTGAATGAGTTACAATATTATAAAATATTGGACGACTGATCCCCATTTTGAATAAAAACAACTCCTGTTTCATCTCGTTAGCGACGAAACCTTGGAAGAAGCTGTTATAAAGGTCTTAAAATCTGTCCAAACAGGCTATTGTTTCGACAAAGTTAGGTAGGTACGCACGGCGACATAATATCAAGCTATACATTTCCAGTATAAGCTGATGTCTCATTGTACGAAAAACCTACACAATGCGAGGTCAGTTAAAACTGGAAATTGATGAGTCGCCGTGTGTACGTTCAGTACAGTTTATGAAAGTCTACAGGGTACCTATTGCTTATTTTCCAGTTTATCTCTTTTTTTGTAAATGTTGAATACTATTAATTTAAGATACGTGTATAGTACACACCTTTCCAGATAGCAATTGAATACCCTTTTTTCCACTTTCAGATCAGCATGGACACCTTCTTCTCAAGTTCATCTGTAACGAACGTTTTATTTCAATCAAGAACATAACCGTATGTATCTCTTTATTATATTTATATTTTGCAAAGAAATATTATTGTAAAAGAGTTTTTCTGACTCCTGTTTAAGTACATTATAACGTTTATTTTCAATGCGAATTCTATTTTACTTTGTTTTCTATGTCTTCACTTACTTTTCCAAAACGGTCGTAACATGAAACTATGTAAAAGAAAATCGAAATCTTCTGTCACAGAAAAAAAAACACGTCAAAATACAGGGGCGTAAAATAATATTTATTACGCACTAGCTGACCCAACAGACGTTGTTCTGTCACCTTGAGTTTAATTTTCTAAAATCTCATAGTAAATAGGACGTTAAGTTTTTCATGATTTGAAACCTAATTTGGACGCTTATGAATATTTTAAAACACAAAATTGCCAAATCTTTGCAGCTTATCAACGAACAAGATTTCGTTTTTATTTAAAAAAAATCATAACGTAGACTCGAGAACGTTTTATAGGTGTATCTCGTTGGGGTCAAGTTTAATTAATAATGTACCATTTTTTGCTATCAAACTTGTACCTTTATTAAAAATCAACGTACTAAAGGTGTCGGACTATGGTCGATAACCGCAAGTTTACCGAATGTCATTTGTTATGATGGCTTATAGTCGATTCGCACGATTTTATTCGCCCGAAACGCACATTTTGAATTTTATGCAATGAAGTTACGAAAAAAGTACACGTTTTACAATATTTATTTCTTATCAGTTTTGTGCGCCAGCGTCCTTTTTTCTATACTTCATTTGCATAAAATTCAAAATGTGCCAATTCGAGCGAGTCGCCACTAAAAATAAAAATAAAGATTCGCCCATTTAGGGCGAGTAAAATCGTGCGAATCAACTAATACGCTGTTATGACGACCGTCCGTAGCTACTGTTGTTTTTTATTAGAGGTGAAATTACGAGTTCTGTTTATGATTAGGTACTATAAACTGCAGGTAATAAAAGCATGAATAGGCGATTAAAAATGTACTGCATGGTGTTTAACTGGAACTAGTTTTATAAGGTACATGAGTAGAAAGAATAAATATTTGTTGACAATTCTTATTATTTAAATACCGACGAAATACTCTGGGTAATATATCTATACTAATAATAAAGCTGAAAAGTTTTTTTGTTCGTTTGAACACGCTAATCTGTGGAACAGCTAGACAGATTTGAAAAAATATATTGGTATTTGATAGCCTAGTTCTTGCGGAACTTTATACTACTAGGTTTGTCATAATTTCTAGCCTATATTTTAAGCTGATAAGCTATTCTTTACTGTTGTTTCCATCGTTGTTCGATTTGAAGATTAAGGCGGATAGAACCGTATATAACATCAAAACATTACCGTTGCATGTCAAGGTCTTGTATATTATGTCTATAAGGCAAGTATAATTTACACAGTAATTATACTTGTCTATAGACTAATATCTATTTCCTACCTATCAACGTTCCTATTTTGGTACAGTCATCCGCAAAAAGATGTATACATCGACAAGAATTCATTCGATGGTTTACAACCTGCGTTATAAGATATTATAGCTACATATTATGTATGATATTGTAGCTACAGTTAAGTATCCAATGTGAAATAAGTTTTGTGGCTCCATATTGATGCAATTTTATGGAACAAAGATTGTATGATGACTGCCTAGCCTTTTCCCAATTATCTTGAGGTCGGCTTCCATTCTAACCGGATGCAGCTGAATACCAGAAGTCAGACTATCAGAAACTCGGTTCCTATTGGTCACTTCCTATGAAGAAAAGCCGGTAAAAAAGTCCACGGTTATTCTTTTAACAAAGCGATTTTTTGTGAAAATTGAAAATCAAATCTTCTTCTTGGCGTATTGATTGCAAATAGTTCAAATATATATAGCCCAAAATTCAGTTTCGTGAACTTCGCTCTTGGACGCAGTCATAAGATGATCAATATCGCAGGTGACAGGGCATGTGGCGCAAGATGGAAGGTCGACCATTATCTTTTAGGAGGTGCCGTATGCGCACTTGATATCATCTGTGGAGTTTTATCAAAGAAGATTATTTTTGTCGAACGTTACTAGCCTTTTGGACACTTTTCCTGTTGACAGCTATATTCCCTATGATTCCTTCCTCTTTTATTTATATAAATTTACATAATAATCATTATTATTTTTAGATTGTAGGTGTGAATATTATCTTAAATTCTTTTGCGATGTATACGTCTTCTTCGGGCTGACTGTACCATCATGAGAACCAACATCTGGTTGGTTGGAGGTGAATGGTTGGTCGGGAAATACCAATCATTAATCGATTCCCGAATGCAAGACAGAGGAGTGTTTAGAATACTAATTTAGATATACCATTCTTTGTAATAAGTGTGAATGTTTAAAAAAAATGAGCTGTTTGGGTCTCTGCGTATTTTTGGTTTTTTTTTAGATCAAAGCTTAAGTCATGGACGTAAACAGACTTTATTTATTTAATCCTTTGTGTACACACAAGTCAAAATCAATCTGCCTAGCCTTTTTCCAACTACATATGTTAGGGTCGGCTTTATATGGAGCGACGCCTATCGGACCTAGTACCATAACCCAGTATCTGGGTAACATAAGGCTGGTTATCAGACTTTCGGGCTTTTGATAACCCGTTATGACTGTCAAAGATCCAAGAGACAATTGGGACCACGGCTTAACGTGCTTTCCGAGGCATGAAGGGGTTTTGGTATGTAAAGATGGTCACCCACCCACGGACCGACCGTGGCAAGCGTAACTTAGCCGGATCGATCGACCCGTGCGGATGTTAGTACTTAACCACGAGCCCCTCTGTGTACACACAAGTCATCATCATTTGCCTAGCCTTTTCCCAACTATGTTAGGGTCGGCTTTCAGTCTAACTGGATGCAGCTGAATATCAGTATTTTACATGGAGCGACTGCCTATCTGACCTCCACTGTGTACACACAAGTGTTCACAAATATTTAATACCTGTCTACTATAAGGTAATGCAGAAATAAACTAAGGGTAATTCAATTATGACATGGGACTGGTTTTAAAGATGTGTGTCGTCAATGTTTTAAGATTTTGTGAGAAGATGAATGAAACATAATTATGAAATAAGTATACATAGTGTTTCTTTGGCTCTTTAGTCAACTGAGTCCGCTCGAACTTATCCCGCGGGATGAGTTGACTAAATAATTAATTTTCCCTTGATTTTTATACTTTTATTTACAAGTGTTATTGTATTGTGTTTTGTTTTTTACCTAACCTACTAAAGTATGTTGTGCATTTAAACTTAAATAAATAAAATGGCTTTATTAACCAAACACATAATTAATTTAACATACCATAAAGAAAAATAAAACGCATTTAAAAAAACCTAACTTTGACAACACAAACTCATTAGATATTGCATATAATACAACACCAGGCTGTTGCCAGGCGATTTTTCTCTCATGAATTTTCTTTGCAAAATATTGCAGAGAAAATACATTTGCAATGGCAATAAGGTTGTCAACCCTCTGTATAAAAATAGAAAACAAAAAGCTGTGACGTAAACAAAGAGCCAACTGCCAATGAACGAACAGTTATTAATTACAGCGCTGGTTTTTTTGTTTTCTTTTTATTTCTGTTCGGTCACTTGAAACCGCCATTGCCAGTTTTTCTCTATTCACGTTACAATGTTTGGTATCGAAATTTGAATTTTGATTTATTTAAAATAGAGTTTGAATTTGAAATTTCGGTTATTATTTTTTTTTGTAGGTACAGAGTACAGACGCCAGCACATCAAGATACTACAATCTGTCAAATTTCTTTAATATATCTTCAACTTTATCGCTGATGCATTAGGTTCAGGGTTGATTGGGAAAATTTTACAGGGTAAGTACCTTGACGTGCTGGCGAGACGTACATTATTCAGATAATATATTACAAATTTTGGAAGTGGTTTTTATTCAATGGTTGAATCAAAAGGGTGCTTTTAATGCGAAAGCGTCAGGATTGCCCGCGAAATTCAAATTTTCTTACGTTTTTTGCAATTTGCAGGTCAGTAAGTATATGATAATATGATTCGCAGCTGTAACAAAGATTATCATTAATTTATTAAACTAAATTACTCTGTCATGGATTCTACAGAAGTTGTTATAATTATTCCTGAAATGGAACTAATATTATCAAAATATTTTTATAAATGAAGACGTTAGGTAATGATATTAATACAAAAATATATACAGGAACTCACGCCATCTTCCCATGGGTATAAGCAGTAACTACAGAACGCCACCTGGTACGATTCTTACATTCTCATTTTACTACTTTTACGTTCAATGATATTTATTTTATTTGATAATTGCTAACCTCCCTTAACAATTATCCATTATTTATTTATATATATATATATATACCTACTTTATTGTACACCAGAAAATGCATAGCAGAAAATACAATTAACACTAAAAAACATACAATGGCCTTATCGCTTTCTGCGATCTCTTCCAGGCAATCTTGGAATAGACAGTGATTGCGTGGAAATACTAATGGGGTTGTCATTGGTGCAAAATAATAAGTATATAAATACAATATACTATAATAAATAAATAAATATATACCTAATCAGCCTATAATGTCCCACTGCTGGGACACAGGCCTTCTCAGTTCGAGAGAGAGTGGGCTATATATAATCTGTTGGTAGATGTCACATGTCTTCGAATTTTTGGTTCTAGGACATGCCGGTTTCTTCACGAATTTTCCTTCACCGTTTTGAGTAACTAATGTTTCTTCACGAGTCTCTTAAGTGCTAAAACAAAAAAACATCCATAAAAAAAAGACAACCAGTTCCGTCCTCCTTAATTATTTAATGAATCGTAACTCGGAAGTTAGTTCCGAGTGTCCACACCGTAGGTCCGCGAAGGCAGTCGTAAAATTAAAAGCACTTAATAATTGAACTAAATGGCACTTCGAACTTCTCCCAAAGTTCAGAAGTTTAGTAGGTACCAGATTAATAAACTATTTGGCACAAAAAGCAAAGTTGGCCGGACGACGAACTGGAGCGATTTCCGCCAAGTCACTTCACTCCCCACTCTCGGGTATATTTTACAAGTATACTTCAGGTACTTATGAAGTCCTTGCTAGGTTTTTGAGAGTACTTTGTAAAAGCAAACTAGAATAAAATATATTGTTGTGTAGAGTAAGGTTTTTTGAGGATAAGTGAAATATAAAACAGCTAAGGTAACGTTTACAATAAGGTATCTACACTGACATTTTAAAATTGCTCTGAAATGACAAGATTTATCGTCAAAAGTCGTTTTAATAAAGCTTTGTCTAATTAAATTAGATCACAAACTCACAAAGAAAAACAAAATGAAATTAACAATATTTCTGTTAAAGTTCATTCTGTCATGTCAAGTTTTATAGTCGAGCTCATAATTGCTTTACCACTTTTGACAACACATAAAATAACATAACATCACGCCTGTAATCCAGACAGATAGAGGTATACCAATAGCACACCCAAACGCCAGTTATGTTAAATTCCCTTTAATATGGTGCGAGCATTTGCCATCAACCGGGCACATAATAATATCTAGACTCCGGGGTTTTACTGAGAAAGACAACAATTCTCATTCAATTGAAACTTTACTAAGGCTGAATGAAACTGTCTAACATTGGTCTTGAAAATAAAATACACCTTGTAGCTTTATGACGTGCAAGTGGCATTCAACCTGAGATAGGACGATAAAACAATTTACTTGGTCAACTATACATCAAACGAAATATGGTAGAGGGATACTTCGATTTAGTAATAATTATTTCAATGATCGCATGTATCGTGAGGAAACGTTCTAGAATCAAAAATTCGAAGACGTGACATCTACTAACCCGCATAGGCCCACGTGATGGATTACGACCATATTACGTCCCACTCCCTCTCACAGAGAGGAAGCTTGTGTCCTAGCAGTAGGACATTATATTTTGGGTATGCTATTGCAAAGATCAACAGAAGGAATGAAACCAATCTATTACTAACCAACTACTTTTTTTTTTTACTAAATCAATATGCTGAAAAATTGAGCTCTGTCGCTTCCAATGTGACCATCAAAAGCTTTTCTTAGTCTAACTAAATCAAGAAATTACTTTCAGCCATCGATTCCTTTGTTTTAACTTGCCAGTGAGAGGTTCAAGGCCAGTCAATTTCTTCGGTCATTTCCCCCAAATGGGGATGACAGAGCAATAACAAAATTACGTTTTAACATCCCCCAAGTTCGAACAGAGAACCATCCGTATAACTTACATAGTTCCAAAGTTTTTACGATCTCTTGGGGAGTAACAAATAATAATTGAAAAATTTCATTCCTCGAGTTCACGCTATATACAATTGTATTACTTTTATAACTTTGAAACTGTCTCAGGAAAAGCTTGCTCGTAAAATAGATATGGCTGTCCAGTGGTTTAGTTATTTTTATTATTTTGCTTGTTTAAATATTTTAAAATATTTGTCCTTCAAAAGGAAATTTCGGAGGTTCATAATATAAAAAGCAGAAAAGAAGCATTATATGCATTGCCAAAAGGACCTCAGCTCAGTATAATGTCAGATGACAACACAAGGTATACAACCTGACACGGATGTTCAGCTGCCACCTACGAGGGCCATACACTAGGATAATAAACACAAAGGGAAGTCCGTGTCCTTTATAATAAATGAACAAAATAAAATATTATTTATAACATAAAATAGCTTATACAAATGCATATTTAAAAAATCACTCATTTTTCTTTAAAAAAAATCAGATTTAGATTTTTTTGTGATTTGCCCCCCCTTGAATTACTTGACTTATTTTCATAACTTTATCTAAAGCGCAATAGAAATGAAAATGTATTTTCCCCAAATCGTCATTTTTATACAAAATGCGTCAGAATTCAAAAGCCCCCAACGAATTTGATGGGGGCCATTCACATAAATGACGAAACTCGCCGACATCCGTGTTTGGGGACTGATGGCAAGCTTTATTTTTCTCTTTTTTGTGTAAATAAAAGGAGTTCTTTCCTCAAAACGTGTATCTCTTTGAATAATATTATTTTATACCTTTTCATTTGCAATATCGGGAGCCTTTATGTTTAACTAGCTACACCCCGCGGTTTCACCCGCATATGTTTCGATCCCGTGGGAATATCGGGATAAAAATCGGAGTATCCTATGTGTGACTGGTGATAAACTATAAATGTGTGCCACATTTCATCCAAATCCGTTCAGTAGTTTTGGCGTGAAAGAGTAACAAAAATCCATCCATACAAACTTTCACGTTTATAATATTAGTAGGATAGGATTAGTAGGACTAGTTTCTGCCCGCAACTTCGTCCACATAATTTTTTTGTTCTCCCGACCCCCATATCCATTGCATCGCATCGTCTGCCCGCGCTATTACATACATACTGCATTTTCTCTCAGCTTTCTATGTTTTTTTTTCGGCTCATAAGTGACGGCCCTAACGTGATGGTAATTCCCGCGTTTTCCTTAAGAATTGGGCTATCAAATGCAATAATGATTTTTCAAATCCGACTGGCAGTTCCAGAGATTAGCGCGTTCAAACAAACAAACTCTTCAGCTTTATTATTTTGCTGCGTAGTATGTTTTTGATATCCAGTCTCCTTAATTCAAAGCAATGCATGCTTTGAATTAAGGAGACTGAATATTCAACTTGTATAATTATTTTACAAATTGCAATATGATTTTTCAGCAGCTTTTAATAAAAATATTTATCGTGCGATAAAATGTTTTAATGTTGAATTGGTATGCGACATTTTTAAAATATTTGGAGAATTCTGAAATAATTTCAAGTAGACTATGAAAATATTTCAGGATGATGCTCCATAAAAATATATTCTTATTTTTCATATGATATCTGAAACTTGATACATTTTTTGGATAGTTAACCAATCACACTAGAAACCGTTAGAAGCAGGCCGTCTACCCGTCCATGAAATTTAAAACTTTAAATTTTCACAAAGTGTGTAGGTTAAAAGCAGTCCTCCATACTTCGGGACCAACCCTAAAATCGTGAAAAAAAAATCAGTTGATCCATTGATTTATGTTCGCATAACTCGACATACTCGTAATGTAGTATGGATCAACTGATTTTTTTTCACGATTTCAGGGTTGGTCCCGTAGTAAAAGTTGTTCATAATGACGAGTACAATGACCCCTTTTAAGGATTAAAACGATCAAAATTTAACGGTGTATATACCATTATACCTAATATTAAATATTGTACGGTGGTACCTTCGTGTCTTATTTGGCCGCTTTTTAAATTCAATAAATGTTTTTATTCGTCTCGATACTTTTCTTTTTTCCCTCGTAATGGACGTGACTGTATTGCTAACTGCTTTTTTATTTTAAACGTTCTGTTCTTTTCGTTCGTTACTAAGGCAAATATTTAGTAAGAAATGTGTAATTATGTTAGTCTCCGATTTGTTTTACCAGTTAGCTCTATTGCTTAAACAACTTTTTACCTTTTTCGTTACCTTGTACAAAAAACCAGAGGGGCAATTCTCGAAATTTAAAAAAGTTCGCAGCCTGAATGCCAATTCTCGTAATTGAAAACGTTCAAAATCTAGTCGCAGTCTCATCTCAGCGACAAACAAATGTCAAAAACTTTTCAAAATGTAAGGAAATTATAGGTGTTTTTTAAATATTGAGACAGATCAGAGAGACAATGCTCGTAATTTTAAGACCGTTCACAGTATGATCTCAGTCTCAATCTGTCAAAAAATACTTCTAATTTCCCTACATTTTGACAAATTTTTGACATTGGTTGTCGCTGAGATCAGATTGCGACTAGATTTTGAACGTCTTTAATTAAGGGAATTGGCTGGACTGGTGTAAACTGAATCGGGCTAATTACAGAGTAAGGTTTTTATTTTGACATGGTCTTCACCATTGAGTCATTTTTTTTAAATTGAAATACAGTTCTTTATACAAAACTGACAACATATTCAGGCACTTAGTTGTCAGTTTTGTATTAAGAACTTTACCAAAGTCGGAATAAAGTTCAAAATAAAAAATGGTGTCATGGTTTAAACCTGCTGGGTCTGAAGATAAACCTTGTTTTGTTATAAGATGGGATTAGATTTTCTCGTAATCACTGCAGTTGCCGGTGCTAAATTAAATTCTTCCGGCAGTTTTAAGTCCGTTTGAGAAAAATAATCCTTCTCAGTGGGAGTCCTAGATCCGTTAATTGAAATTCTCTTGGAGACTAAACGATTTACTTTTTTAATCCGTGTTTTATTTGGATTTTAATTGTTGGTTTTTTTTTGTAGCCAATAGTCTAATCCAAATTGTTACGTAAGTAAACTGGAATAGGAAACCGGAGGAAACAAAATCTATCGATTACAAATCAAGAGAATACATAGACAATTTTTTTTTCCATGATCACTGTTTTTATTGAAATAGTTGTAATTACTAGTATTTGTAATTACTTTTCATTGATATAATTTGTATTAAGTATTTATTACTTTGGTGACCCCTACTTATTTTTCGCCTCCAAAACTAACTCAAATAAACAACAGTAAATTAAGTATCTCTACCATTAGCAATTCTCGATCAACGGCTTCTAAGTCGATTCGCACGAATTTACTCGCCCGAAACGTTACTTTTAAATAATATTATTTTTTATTTAGGCGACTCGTGCGAAGTTAATTTATTTGTGGGCGAGTCGACTACTCCAGAAATATGTGTTAGACAATTGGCACATTTAGAATGTTATACAATGAACTTAAGAAAAAGTACACGTTTTATAATATTTAACTCTTATCACTTCAGTGCGCTAGTGTCTTTATTGCATAAAATACAAAATGTGCCAATTGCCTAATACATATTTCTGGAGTTGTCGACTCACCCACAAATAAATTAACTTCGTGCGAGTCGCATAAAGAAAGAATAATATTTTTTTAAAGTAATGATTCGCCTGTTTCGGGCGAGTGAAGAGTGAATACGTGCAAATCGACAAATAATCCCGATCAACTCTCAAATTTAGAGAGATTCCTCCAAAGAAAATCATAAACTAAATGTTCCTCTATAAAATTTATGTTTTCAATTTTCCACTAAACTCTGTATTACACTAAGTGGGTATACCACAGCGAAGTGAATCAAATTTACCGACACTTCGTCGCCATGCGATGAGCGTCTTCAAGATTTAATATTAGAAGCTTCACTAAAATTGGACTGAAGCGATTTGCCTTTATATTGGATGGGATCGTTCGCAGACTAAATTCGTTGACGTGTCCTAGGAATAAATTAAATCAAGAACTTATTGGTTCGGGCTTTGAGAAAGCTATTGCATTTAAAGATGCAATAGGTTCTGAGATGGATCAAATTGCTATAGCCTTGTGTAGATTAAGAATTCATGTGGTTGCGAGGCTGCTGTTTTCAATGAAGGCGATTCAAGCGATTTTCTTTTGATTTTGCGGGATTTATTATTTTCAAGTCTGCCTATGTTTAGATGATTTAAGCGCCAGTTGAAGCACAAGCATGCAGCAAATCCAGCTGATAATGTTCCCACTGCTGGGACACAGGCCTCCGTTTTTCGAGGGAAAGTGGGCTGTAATCTACCTCGCGGGCCCAATGCGGGTTGGTAGATATCACATGTCTTCGAATTTTTGGTTCTAGGACATGCCGGTTTCCTCATGATGTTTCCCTTCATCGTTTTGAGCGCGGGTTGTAGGTAGGTACTAATAGATATTATGTGAAAGGAACTCTGTCTGTTTGTTAAGTTTTCACATTTATCGGTTAATCGAATTACGATGAAATTTGGTCCACGGGTTTACTATGACATAAAGCATAATCCACCTATAACGTCCCCACTGCTAGGAAACAGGCCTCCTCTGTGAGAGGCGATTACTATGATAACGGGATACTTTTATCCCAGTAGTACTGTACCATGGGATAATTTACGACATCCAAGCGGGTGAAGCAGTCGTAAGTATCCACAGGCCCGTGCCGGAAGGCGCGTATGTGTTCCACGCGCGCCTCAAAGAGATGTCAGCATTAGTGACGGGGCCCGATAGGGCCGCAGCCTGCCAGGGTAGCGGGATCGTCCGAAAGGGTTACCGCTGCCCTGGAACATAAAGGGCTAAGGAAGGAACATGGGTGGGTTTTAGTCAGTAAGAGTCTGACACTCCCTTCCGCTCCACCCAGAGCGGGAGGGGTCATTTGATGATTCCATCCCATCCACAAAAAAAAAAAAGTATCCACATGTTGACGCGTGTTTTTCTTGGCGTGCGCTTAACGCCTATCGTAAACGTAGCCTGGGTTCAACTAGGCGTAAAATGGCCCATTCAACTTCACAACTACAATTATCATAGTAAATTGACTGTGAGACAGAGTTTCTATCTACCTCGCCAGGTTGACCTTGGCCAAACTTTTAGTCGTCAACGCAATTTTCTTCGCATACAAAACTTTTCTCTTGTCGGTGAGTCACAATATAATCATCAAAAATAGGATCGAAGTGTTGATTGTTAATTATGTCTGTCTGTCACAGACGTTCACTTCTATTTGTTTTTTTTTTTTAATTTACCACTTCTTTGCCAACTTTACAAAGCGCAAACTATTTCAGTCATTATATGAAGGCCAGATGCTTGTAGTAATTAACAGCAGTGCGATTCTGTAACCATCTCACCGTGAAAACTTAGGTCAAGTGAGCGTAGACTGAGCTGTAATTCCAACTAATGTTAGGGATTTACACCATTGACAGCTCACTCTAAGCTCACTTCACCTAATTATTCACGGTAAGATTTTTACAGAAGTCGCTTCAACAGTAACTATAGAGACCAAGCGCGATGTTACAAAATTTTGTGTCATTTTGTGATTACTTTACAAAATTTTATTTCACTCCCAAATACTTCGTGTTCCATTTTTTTAGTTTTATCAAATTCACCAATTTTCTTCCTCCGGAATTGTTTTTTTTTTCAATTATTTTTTGTATTCTCTCAGGGCATCAAAACGAAAATGATGTTAAGAACTGTCTGTGTGGTCTGTCTGTGTTGTTTTAGCATAATATTCAAAGCATTTTAAATATTTTAGTCGTAAAAGTTTTTTTTTTTGTCTTTGTGTGTATATTTTATTCCTCTGTCATAACCATTTCTGTATTGGCGGAGCGCTACAACCGTTTACTTTCAGACTTACTTTTTACAATTTTCTTTGATAATGTATGTATGATTTAATTATACACAGACAGAAAACCTTGCCTCCAGTAGTTCGTTTCTTTTTATGATTTCTTTATAAAACATACAACCCAATGGGTCCCATTTAATGTATATGTATGTATTTACAAAAAAAAAAATGTATATAAGTAGTTTATCAGCCATCTTGTTACCATAACACAAGCATTAGGTTGCTTAGCTTGGGACTAGATGGCGCTGTGTGAAATGTCCAGGGATATTATTATTATTATTTAATGGAAAGCGACATCGTTGCATGTCAGTATTTTACATGATCATGGTATTTTTTTGGACACGGCATAGCATGGTCTTTTAATAATTATAAAACATTGTATAAACCGCATCTACAGTTCCCAACAACATTATTCAGACCAACTCTCTTATTAGCAACCCGCGCCTGACCACTTGTAAAGCTGATTTATTTTATTACGTGCTCATTAGTTATGCGCACACGCTACAGCGGAAAGACCACTCGAACTTTATTAGAGACAGGCACGATACAACGTAGAATTGCAGAAACTTTATTAATAGGTCCGCTGGTAACAATGTTGTAGATTCCTTAACTACTCGAGTGTGACATTATGAAACGCTTTATTTATTATAGAATAGAATAGATTTTATTTCCAACGTAAGTGTTACTTTGTATACCACAACTTAAGACTAAGTATCAATCATAATAAGTACTTACGTAAGCTTCCAAAACACGCATTCTTAAAATTTAATAATCCTTAATTAGTAATCGTTTCGTATTATGCGCTTTTATAATTTCTGACGTAACGATATTACCCTGGACGTCCACGTCCATAAAATTATCGTGGACGGATATTAAAAATCGTTTTCATAGTCCTACTAATATCCTATTCTACTTCCTACTTAATCCTGCTAATATTATAAAAGGATGTTTGTGGATGGATATATGGATGTTTGTTACTTTTTTACTACCGAACGAATGTTGATGAAACTTTACAGTAATATAGGTTATATATTACTATAAGCTATTATTTTTTTAATTAGTTTCATATTACTGTACTTTATAACCCGATAATCCCACGGGATCGACACTTATGTGGGTAAAACCGCGGGGCACTGCTAGTATAATATTTCTATATAAATTTTACTTCACTGTGTTATCGTGATGTGTGTGACCGTGGGAGTCCACGATAATATCGTCACGAATTATAAAAGCGCACAATAAGTAAACATTATTTAATGTTACAGAATTTGCTACGTTTCATTAATAACTATTATACTTTGTGAATGCAATCTGATGATTAGGTGTTTTTGAAAGGTCATATTGTAACAAATCCGACATTGCCACAGGGATTTAAACTTTAAAAATAATTATGTCAGCTCAATTGAACATCGTAACTGGTAGGTAACTACTTAACCTGTACCAAAAGCATCACCTAAGGTTATTTTCGAACAACATAATTATTTCATTCAGTATTCATCTTTGATTTCACTTTACCAAAGCAAAATTTTTCAGATGATATCGAAACCATAATCCACGACTTTATTCCCTTCACGTTTCAGCCTAAATTCTTTATTCGTTTAAATCCCTAAAATATTGTAGTATATCCCGCTAACATGACCTCATTAGCTTCTATCGGTGAATAGGAGAAAAAAAAGGCCTCTCTATAACCAAATTACTTAATAATATGAAGCAAAATCGATATTGAACAAAGGCCTATCAGGTAAAAGAAAAATTTATCGTATCAATAAAGATTAAGGCCTAAGTAGGCATGTTCGTCTTACAGCGACATTTTAATGGCCCAGCCGCTAACTTTTGCAGCGCGGCTCAACTTTTGATAGAGGTCCACGCTATGTTTTTAATTGGTTTCCAAATAACTACAATTTTGATTTCTTAGAAATACTAATCGAATCGTATTTTTATGTCAACTGAAAACTCTTTATATGATGTACTACGACCAACTTATCCACCTATATTCAATGGTCACAGTTCTACCCATTTGGTCGGGGTCTAGTTTAGTTACTGTGACCAACTTTAACAGTACAGACAGTTTTTAAAAATACCTTAAAGTTTAATAAGGTAATTGTGTGAAATAGGCTATCATCATTAGAAGATCAAAAAGCTTTTAGTGGATGAATTAAATATTCCCCATTTATTATTACGAGTTTCATCTACCAATTATCTGATCAAACAGCATCGGTTTATACATTATTTAGTCGCGTAACTACTAACTAACATGCTTTGGCGAATAGTTTTACTGTACTGTTAAGTTAGCCTAGTAACTGCAACCTACTTGAATGTAGCTGTAGTGGTTAGTCACAGTTTTAACCTAATCTTAGCCCATAAGGTCGAGAGCTCAGCTTAGTTACTGCAGCCAAGTTTAACGGTAGGTACAGATAGTTTTAAAATACCCAGAATGTTAAAAAAGATCGTTAAGTAAAAAAAGCGATCATCATTTGAAGATCAAAAAAAAATCTTAGAGAGATTTGGAGGATCAATTAAATATTCTCCATTTATTATTCCGACTTACGTCTACCGACTAAGTGATCAAACAGTTAACACATTATTGAATCTCGTAACTACTAACTACGTGCTTCAGCGAATAGTTTTCCCGTTACTGTTTAGTTAGCTTTCAACGCAACTTTGTTGACAAAATGTTAGACATAAGCGGGATTTTATGGCTCCTGTTGGATAACATTATTGTGATAAATTGTTGTTTTGCTTATTGTTGTTGAACTTAACACTGTTTATTTAAATCGCTTTACGTATTTCATTTACAGTTTATTATTTTATTTCAGTGGTTGAAACTTCTTTTGTTTAATCAAAATTGGTTGAACAATCTGTTACCTACTATTTTTGTAACAATGGAAAAAGTAAAACATTGATTACCTTTTGCTAGGTCGTGTTCTAAAACAATAAAAATAAAAGGTCTATGACCGTAGATATTTATTTAGGTTTGTTTATGTTGCTATATCCTAAATTTGTCCGTCATATTATATTTTGATTTAGAGTACAATTTCCATCAGGCATAATGTTCCTCTCACGGAGAGGAGGCTTGTCCAGGCAGTGGGAACATTATAGGCTGATTATGTTATACAATATCATCATCTGCCCAGCTTTTCCTCAAGTATGTTGGGGTCGGCTCCCAGTCCAACCGGATGTAGCTGAATACCAGTATTTTACATGGAGTGACTGCATATCTGACACGTTACATAATTGTTTTAGTTAGGTTAGGTTATTATATTTTTATTTTAACAGCTTGTTAGTTAGCTTATGTTGTCGCACTTATTTTTGCCGCTGGCAATTGTGTCAAACGTGAATCGTAACGTCATCAGAGGTTAGGAGGGGCGCGCGAATACAGCCAATTTTGAAGACTACTGGGACTGAGGCTTGCGCACTTGCTTACCACGCTGAGTCGTCGAAGCAACACCTCTCCGTGATCCTCCATTTTGGTATAAGTGTAATCGGTATTAAATATAAAATAATGTTGGTAAAACATTATTTCTAGGAATTTAATTATTGGTTAAATATTCCATTGTTATATGATTGTATTTTTGAAAATCAGTTGGGGTACTTTGATAAAAAAATTGTAACAGTTGATTATTTAAAAATTATATTAACTATCGATTTAAAGAAGTAACACTAATTGACCTATTTTGATTAACGTTACCTACATAACTTAGTAGCTATACTTCCAATCAATAAACGCTTCTTATGATGTACTGACCGTTATTTCTTTTCTTATACTTATGGCTGACTTTTTCAACGTCAGATAATTTTATCGAAGGAATAATTTTGAATTTTTGACAGTTCTTCCGTACAAAACCTGTCAGACGTCAATTTTATTCCACGAATAAAAATTATCTGTCGATTGAAAAATTAGCCCTCAGTTTAAGTTTATCCAGTGTAAATATTTTTATCCTCTTTAATAAATAATAATAATACAATAATAATATCCCTGGACATTTCACACAGCGCCATCTAGTCCCAAGCTAAGCAACCTAATGCTTGTGTTATGGTAACAAGATGGCTGATAAACTACTTATATACATTTTTTTTGTAAATACCTACATATTATAGATAGAAAAACACCTAGACTCAGAACAAATACATGTAGGACTTACAAATATTTGTTCTGTGCGGGAATCGAACCCGCGACACGCAGCGCAGCAGTCCGATCGCTCAGCCACTGCGCAAACCGTGTTGTCAAAAATAATCAAAAATAAAATATCTCGTTGTAATAAAAGTTTCGACTTCTGAACTACTAATGCTCCTGCAAGTTATTTGCAACATAGGTTCTCTTTAACTGAAAATCTAACGTCACATAAAGACGTTGTTCTAAGTCAATACCAATTTAAACTTCTGGCTGCATAGTTCTCTGTTCCTATTGTGGATCTTGTTCGCAACTATAATTATTGTTTTGGTCTGAATTATGTTCAAATAAGGTATTCGTTAGTAGTTAGTTAGTATTAATTAGGAATTTCGCAGCGTCTGTGAATCATAGTTTGTCAATTGTTATTGGGCAAGAATTTAAGGCAATAATATACGGTTCAACCAAATTGATTAATTTTAGTTGAAAGGTACAGAAATTAAGAGCATGGTGGTAATGAAAAAATCATTTTGGTTGCTTCACCTAAATTCAAAGGCAACGTGAACTACTGTGTATTGTATCCATAAGACTGAATAAATTTAATATTTAAATATTTTCGGTGTGAACTGTAATATCTATTTTCTTGTAGGTATCTAAAGTGTCAGTGAGTGTTTTATGAGTGTTTTAGTCAAGTTCGGATTATAGGAATTTCTGTATTTTCTACTAATGATGTTAATGTGCCCAACATTATAATTGGCTTCATATTAATTATTTACCTTGTCTAAACCAGGCTGAATATTACGGGACTATTTGGTATTATGAATGTAGGTAGGTACCTAATTCACTAATTGTTGTTGCTATGTTGATGAGAAAAAATTAACTATTATACTAAGATTATACGCCCTTACATGATCGTTTTAATCCTTAAAAGGGGTCATTGTATTCATCACCAACCCTGAAATCGTGAAAAAAAAAACCGACCAAGTGCGAGTCGGACTCGCGCATGAACGGTTCCGTACCATTATATATAAAAATCAATCATGAGTTGATAGAATGAAAGGTAAATTGCGGTTTACGATTTATGACGTATTAAAAAAAACTACTTACTAAATCTCTTTCAAACCAAGTTTCGGTGGAAGTTTACATGGTAATGTACATCATATATTTTTTTTATACCACTCCTTTGCGTCGCGCAGTCGGGTAAAAATATGAGTTTTAATAACTGTAAGAAGTAGGTAATATTTTAAAGAATGATTACTCACAGTTAAGCAAACAAGTCATTAATATAATATGTTTTTATTTACTAAGGTTTTAACCATAATAAATGACTGTGCAGTACTTAGTAGGCGGCGAATTCAAAAGAGTTAATTACAATTTAATATTGTAGCTGACTTTTATTAGTTAAATAAATCGTTTGGTTCATAATTTAGTAGCCCTTTTATTAAAATTCTGTTCTTGTAAGTTTAATGTGGGGTCTCAGTTATGAGTTACAGTGGGAAATTCTGTCAAAAGCCAGTAAAAAGCCTCTGAGAACTAACATAATTTTTAGCAGTCAGTGAAAACGATACTCTAGTGTACGGGCACACGCATTATTCCCTCAGCGATTTTCAATGCACTGCTTAGCGCCGAGAGTTGAAAATGCAACAGCATGTTTTTTGTCGCGCTGCGATGCGCTCTGTTGGATTCTCAATGCTGGGCTCAACACCGAGAGATCAAAATCCAGTGCGAAATAAAAACCCCGTCGTGATATTTTTGCGTCCGTGCGGACGTGGGTTTAGTAAGGTCTTTGGTCAAAAGTCGATAAAGTGCCTCGAAGAACTTATTTTTAGCCGAATACAATGAAACCGACATTATCTCTGGTGTTTAGACCCCTTCACATTATCACATACCGTTAGATATTCGCCACTACTCAGTTATCAAAGCAACCAGCTTAAAGAAAAATCCCACACAAATGTGATTTTACTAATTTGCAACTAAAACAGCATTTCAAGAATGTTACTTAAAATGCTGAAAAACGTTGTTATTCTGAACCTTAAAGGTAGACGTCATCTCTAATGACACTTTAAAAAACTGAAATTTAAAATATTTGTGGATTAACGACGTGTGATGTGCAGCAGTGGTGATGAAATAATTTACACAAAGTAGGGCTTGTCTGGGTTTGAACCTACGACCTACAACTCGTAAGTTGCGGCCATTACCACTTGGCCAACACTGCTCAGAAAGATGCCTATTAAAAGGCACAAATTAATCAAAAGTGAGGCATCTGATGTTTGCTTTAGGTTGTTATTAACACACAGTTTTTTCTGGAAAGCCTGAGAGTTCTTGATACACAAAATACAACATCTACAACGGAAACATTATAATTTAAAATTTTCCAATCAACGTTCAGTAATCTCTTTGTAATTACAAACTATCGATTGGTAAACTTTCTCCTCTGCTTTCATGGCCCTTTGAAGTCTTGTTTTTCAATAAAATTGTGTTTGCTTGTTGATACCTGACTTTTAAAACATGACAGAATATTAAGTAATATTTTTTAGAATTATTAATAATTTAATTAAAGTTTTTTGATTATTAATGGGCTGATTTTTCAATCGACAGATATTTTTTTTTCGTGGAATAAAATTGACGTCTAACAGTTTTGTATGGAAGAACTGTAAAAAATTCTTTCCTCCGATAAAATTATTTAGCGTTGGAAAAAACAGCCATTAGTGTTTTCAATTTATTACAATTTTCTCTTCATTATTTTAAAAATCACTAAATTATATTTAGTCTAAGCCTTCTCGTGCTGCATGTAACTGGAGAAATCCTGTCATACAGGATAGTTCAGGGGTCAACATGACATTGATACACTGAAGCTTTGGAATTAAATCAAACTATTACAATATTGCCAGGAAAAAGGATGTCCTTTTACCACTCACGGAGGTGTAAATTACATTTTACTTTCACCTGCTTTGTTTAGGATCCTTAAACACACATACAGACATACACATATAAGCCACATATTGCCGCTGACCGAATACAAATATTTGACCAACCCAGGCAGGAGCCCAATACTCAGCAATCTCGTGAATCAATAAGGCAGTATTTTTTACGAAAATACAATGTTATTTAGTGAAACACGTAATATTCGCACTTATTAGCTAGCTTAAATAACTGAAATAAATACAGAAGTGTAAATATTCTACAGGGAAATATGATTTGAAATTTCTTCCTTTGCTTTCATTGAAAATTTCTTAGAACGAAAGTGTTGCTGTGAAAGGAAACAGCGGTATGAAAAGTGCTAATGAGATAATAATACCAGAACAGACTCAACTTCTCATTCATATGTCCTATTCAGTACTCACCTTTCCTTAATAGTTCAAAGAAAACATTTTATTTCTGATTTTATCGAAAAGAAGAAATATTGCGTTATTCTTTCCATATTTACAAACATTTACAAAGAAATAATTTAATCGATCTTTCCTTAAACCATCAATAAAACGCCATCATAGAGAAGACAGTTTGACAGCTGTCAAAAGTATTCTAAACGAATTCGAATCGAATAATAAAAGGCTGGCCGAAAACTCTTGGTTGTAGAAGAACATTCAAACGATTGTCATTATGTATGTCACTATCGGCTTTCAATCGGCGCTACGTGGACACGATCGAATAGATAGATAACATAACATAAGTCATATTCTGACAGTTAAATCGTATCGAAGAAATGTTTGATTTTATTTTCCTAATACTTACTTAGATAAAAACGAGAATAAAAGCAAATAGATAACGTATCACACATTATCTATTTGCTTTTATTCAAAGACATTTCGTTGGCTCATTTATTTTGGCTTTCGCCTTTTCCAAATACCTATGTTGGGCTCTCCTTCAACAGTGTCTATTATAATCATAAATATTTGAAATGACTTATTAATTCATTATTGATTATTGAGAGAGATCAAGTCATTCCCTCTCTGTATGAGATGTGGTTATCTCAATACCCGAGACATTTAAGGCAAATAAAAATAAATTAACTGTTCCTAAAAATTGGCTAACACAATATAGTTTTTAATCATAAGAGTTTGTTCTATCAATTAATAGTGTATTTAAAGTGTTCAATACTAAAAGGTTGCAGTCGATTTTCTATAGTTAATTATTAAATAAAGAAGATGCCGTCAAGTTGTAAACAAATTAGCAATCCAATTAGCAGTGATTATAGGTAATTTGATTCTGAAATATCTAACTGCTTGATTGATAATAGCAAACAGTATCTATGCTGGTGTGATCATATTTACTTGAATTAACGTTGACAATCAATATTGTTATGCGATCAAAGTGGACTTCTATACTCAAACACAATGTTTTACCAAAGTATCGTAATTAAAGGTTTAGGGAATTTACCGATTAGAAGATTTCTAAAAAAACAATTTACAATCAGCAAAAAGTACGCGTGGTTGTTACTATATATTATGTCTAAAGCCCTGTATTCACTAGTAGACAATTGTCCCGCAACATGACGCTAGGTGTTGCTAGACATGTCGTGCGTGCGCCTTGAAGCTTTATTCTCTAAAAAAACCAAACACACTCGTCATACAGATCCACAACGAATCAAAAGAGCGAAAAGTGAAAGATAAAGACTCTCATATATCAAACGCAGGTAATATACCGCATGTACTTACTGCCTTATCAGAAAACGTTATCTATTTGATATGCCACTAACATGATTGTGACTACTGAAGCTTATTAATCCGATAACATTACAAGCGTCACTTGTTAATTAATATATTCTAATGCTCCACTGAGTAATACGCAGATTAAATTCGTATTTCATAGAGGAAATGGAATCATTTCCGTCGTACCACAACGCAACGTACATACACGACGTTCTGGAATAAACTGCCAAAGAGCAATAACAGTTTGAAATACGAACGGAATCGGAATTTAAATCCATGATGGTTTGGTTTTAAAAAACAAATGAAAAAGCTGTCAAATTGTGTGTAGTCAGTTGAGTGAGGTTTGACGGGAACGTTGCAGAATAGCCCCATATTCCAGTAAGAGAGTTAGCTGCATCTGAATCTCTTTAATAAATGGTGAGTGGATCTTACTTCGAATATTTCAACGAAACGTCCTAGTTGTACACATTTCATATTCTCAGAATCTGTACGAACTATGGTCTTGTCCATTAAACTAAGTAAACTTCCATTAAAAACAAATTCTGCGTAGTTGAAAGCAGAGGGAAGCAACAAAATTCTGCAGAAATTATTGTATGGATCCCGATGAAGGAAAATATAATTTCAGTCCAATTCTCACTAATGAAATAGGTTGTCTTGTATCTAGAAGTATTATTGTTTACATTATATATCAAATAAAGCATGTGATAACAGTCATTGATGCACTATATGATAGCCCTATTAAGGCGCGGCGATACAACGTATAAAATACAATGCTAACGGATGTCACACAAAGAGGTGAAGGTCTATAGGCAATAGTATAGTTTATATGATTAGTTTCACGTTTCTGAAGGACAATGTCAATGCCATGCGAACTATTTGTTGATAATGTTATATTTATATTCATGAACGAAATTGATAATGTCTAATGATTTCCTGTCGTTGTTTTCAGCGATTTTATAATAATCAAATGTTTTAGCTAGCTTTTGCCTGCGGCTTCGCAAGCGAGGAGAAATTATCCCACGAGTAAGTGCTACAGTGACAAAAGTAGCCTCATAACATCAGCTATTAGCGCGTGAAAGTTTCTTCAAAATCAGTCCAGCAGTAACGGACATTAAAAATGTAAAAAAAAAATTTTTGCTATATGCGCTACTTACGCATATAGTCATGTGCATTTAGAAAAAAGCTGTTATTTTGACATTACAAACAGACACTTCAATTGTATTTATTTGTATAGATATAGTTCCTATTGTAAAAATAGTAGTAATCGTATTCCTTTAAAACTCTTTAGGCACTTGATAATGATTCTGAGCATTCTGTTGTAGTATGCGTGATCCTTTAAAGTCAACATTACTAAAGGCTTTAATTATTCTCTCTCATTTTTATTTTTTATTCTATGATTCTCTCATCCAATCCCGGGCGTTGTCTGTCGGTATTACTCATTAAGCCAATACTAATTTAAAATCTATTCGATTCGATAATTAATCACTATTTGACACTTTGTGGGCTCATTTGCAGCCTGAATTTGGTTTTGATTAAAGTTTGACACTAATTATCTACAATTCCAATGATCGAAACCACATAGTCAACAAATTAATTCAGTGTTCATCCCCAATCATAATTTATATGATTAGTGTCATAAAGGGGCTTTTGGCTAAGTAATAACAGCCGCACTGGTCGATCGATCAGGTTAAGCTAAGCTTACCGCGGTTGTTCCGTGGATGGACGACTATCTTCATATACCAAGACCGCTTCGTGCCTCGGAAAGCACGTTAAGCCGTTGGTCTCGGCTGTCATTCCTGGACCTTTGACAGTCGTTACGGGTCGTCAGTAGCCCGAAAGTCTGACAACCAGTCTTACCAAGGGGTATCGTATTACCCAGTAACTGGGTTGTGGAGGTCAGATAGGCAGTTAGACTGAAAGCCGGCCCCAATCCTTGGGAAAAGGCTAGGCAGATGATGAGTTTCATAAAACGTCGCTATGGAAATGTTTTTCATATCAATTTTCTCAAATAGCTACACATTTTCTGTCAGAGTGCGTCCAAAAATATATCATTCTCTTTACACTTACTCTATCGTGATCTGTGACGTAACTCAGTAGTTTATTTTCTTTGATCTTCCATTACTACAGCGCCTTTAATCCCTAATTAGAAATGTTTCTCTTAACTCCTAATCTGTTGAACGTTATTTATTATTCAGCCCATTTCGCTCAGTTTGGCTCTGGTCCTTTGGTCATATTAGATAAGCATGTCGTATGAGCAACACTATTTTATTCAACAAGTGGGCATTTCTTGTGCTCAATTCAAGCGAGAGCTGACCTGAATATTAAAGGAAGAACCTTTAACTTTGGACGGATGAAAGACTTACCATGCTTGAATTTATAAACACTTCTGGGTGTTCATTGACGCATGCGAGTCTTAATGAGTATGTAAAAGACAAACACGTGTATGTTTTTTGTTAAAGATGGAAGATACGTACATAATTATGTCATATTCGCCTCACTAATTTTCCTTAACCAAAACTATATAGAAGCGAAATAACTATTTAGTACCGAAGGTCCAGACAAATGTGGTATTGAAGACAAAATAACTGGTCCACATCTAGTTAATGGGCACAATGATAACAATAATGAAGGTCATGGATGTAATAAAATAATTGATAAACTCTCTTTAAATATCTTCAATACACAATATTATATATTTTCGTCGTTGTTGCGAATTCAACAATATTATTAAATAATAAATTAAACAATATTATAAATGATACAGGCAAAACGCTACAGCTGCTTCCGGAAACCGATAAGGAGTGTAAAAATTCTCGATTGTCATTTGTTTAATTTATGTTTGTTTGATTATTTGAACGTGAAGTTTTTGCGAATCAGCTGATTGTCAGCTGGCTGGCGAATGTTTTGCAACTTGGAACATTAATGCTTGGTATTACTTTACGATTACATTTATCAGATTATTTTCACAAATAAAAGTAAGAACGTCTTTCTTGCGACTTTTTTGATCGACTAAAACATTATTTCCTTTTATAAATTGGTAAAATATTGTAGATGAAATACTGTTTATTACTAGAAACACATGGAGAATCGTAACAATTTCAAGCTAGAACTGCTAGCAGTGGTCAATTTTCAATAATAAATTTCACTTGGAGTTCAATGTCGTAAACAAACATTTGGCAATAAATACAGTGAAGTGGACACACAAATATGAAACTCTATTCTACCAAAGCATTGTGAAAACATCATAAAATAGTATGGCCATGCGTTATCAAACAAACAAGGTCAAAGTTAAGGAGGAAGTGGTCATAAGCTAGTAAAGGAAATGGTTATGCAATCCGATACGGTATGATATGACAGTGTCTACGTCGAGTGTCATTAGCATATTGTTTTGACGATGCACAATAAGAGGAGAGAAAATACGTAGTACAAATATGACTGGAATAGGTTTGCTTTGGCGGGCGTGTTTGACGAGATTCGTGAATGTGGATGAAGCAAAAGGAATACGAGTATGTACTCCTTTTGCAGTGAAGCTTTTTACAATGGTCTGTAGATGCACGAGAAACTTCGCTTGTTTTTAAATCGATGATTTTATTCGTTCATAATATTATGTGTCACCCTGAGTATACGAACTATGACTTTTTTTATTTTTGCTCTAAGTTTGATTATTTGTTTTGTACATTTGTGTACAACCTATTTAAGTGGAAACTTGTATTTGGCCGTACATAAAGTTACTGCGTATTCAAATGTTCTAGATGAAAACTTCAGCTAGTACATTTGAATATGCAGTAACAAATGAAATAAACTTTAAAATGACAAAAAAATCGTTGAGCCATAAGTACGCGTATTTGCTCGTACGTACTTGCATCAGTCACTTCAATATTTAAGCAGTTGGGGTTTAGTAGTTTTTGTCTGTATGTAAGTTTAGAAAAGACTTCATGTCCTTTTTTGTGTTTGTTGTCTTATTGCTTTTGTTATTTGACCCTGGCCGGCTAGTTTTTCTTCCCATGCATTATAGATCATCATATTAAGCAGCGTGGCTTGACATCTGGCTTCCTGTGTTTTTGAAATTCTAATCTCATGTTTAATCATTTTTACGTAAACAAGCTTTAAAAATCTAAAAATTTTGCCAAAATTTTCTCACATTTTAAACCTAGCAACTACATGTTACTAAAAAAATAAAGGACTGACTTCAACTGCAATGTCCACAAAACTTCAGATTACATTTTGACCAAACAAAAGTTGGACTGAACGATAAATTAGGAGTCGAAAGAGAAAGTTTCTAACAAGGATTCTTGCGAAACAAACATGAATGATTTAGATCCTGCTTCAAAACTTGGTAACAAAGACTGACCGAGCGTGTAGCTGGCAATTTTATTATTATTATTATTTATTTATTTCAGACACAGTGTTCCATATTCATGTTAGTATAATTAAAATTAAAAATTATGTTAGTAAAACAAAGATCAATTACATGCCAAAATAATAGTAGGTATTATAACTTAAACTGAAATTAAATAACCAGAATCATAAAAATCAAATTATAAAATAAATTAATTAGCCAAAAATGCAATATTAAAATAAAAATTTCATTAAAATCACAAAGAAAAAATAATAGAAATATAAAATAATTTAACTAATAAAATAAAATAATGTAATTAATAAAATAATGTAGGTAATTAATAAAATAAAATAATGTAATTAAAAAATAATTTAATTAATCAACCACAATTATTTTATTTTATCATCCGTCAGTTCTTACTGACATGCAACTGCACACAATGCCACAATATTGGACAGTCAATTTTGCCAGCCACAACGCTAAGAATGCTGTTGCCACTGGCGCGGGCCCGACTGAGCAATGACGCCGCTCTCTTTCTGAGGATGGCATGAAAGCCATCAATACGAGCGTCGGCAAACATGCCCGACGCGCTGCAGTGTCTCGGCAGCCGCATCAGCATCCTAAATGCATCGTTATACTGAACGCGCAGGGCGTTGATTGTCTTCTGCGTATATTTGACCCATAGACTGCACGTATAAAAAGATTGGCAAAACGCCCGAAACAATGTTATTTTTACTGCCTTACTGCAGCGCGCAAATCTACGAGCCAACATATTGCATCGGACAGCCAACGCCCGGCGCTCCCTCTCAATATCCTCGTGGTCTGAGAGTTCATCCGAGACCCAGTGGCCCAGGTACTTGAAACGCGTAACTCTGCGTAGGGAATCACCGTCTATTAGGACGGGTGGTACATGAGTGACCTTATGACCTGGTGATTGGAACACCAAAAGCTCGCTCTTTTTTACATTATACCTGAGCCCATGAGCCTCGGCGTACTCAACACATATAGCGAGGAGTTTGCGAACGGCACTTATGGAGGGGCCCAACAACACCATATCGTCAGCGTAGCTAATGTTATTGACATATTTTCCGTCTATAGAGCAGCCGACCATGGTGCTGCTGAGCTCCTCGATGAGTCCGTTTACATACAGATTGAAGAGACGAGGCGAAGTTAAACCTCCTTGCCTTACGCCACACTTCAGTCTGTACTCATCGGAGATCACGCCCGCCCACTTTATCACATTGATTTGGTTGTTGTACCAATAATCAAAAATGCTAACGACTTCTTCAGGGAGGCTGGTTTCTGTCCTCAACTTGTACCATAGCATATCATAGGACACCAAATCGAAAGCTTTCGAAAGGTCTAAAAAACAGGCGTAGACCGGAGTCTTTCTATCGGTATAGTACCGGACAGTGTGCTTGAGGCATAGAACTGCCGTTTCTGTCGACAGCCCGCGTCTGAACCCGAATTGAGCGTCATTCAGCTTTATGTGACTGTTCAAAATACGATCAAGCAGACTGTCCAGCACCTTCGCCACGGTAGTAGCTAGCGAAATGGGCCTATAATTGCTGTTATCTGACGCATCGCCAGTTTTATTTTTGATTATTGGCACAACCACGGTCTTCATACATTCATCCGGTAGGTATGAGTGTCGTAAACAAAACGTATAAAACATAGCCAGAAGCCTTGGCAGATGAACCCCCGCATGTTGCAAATGCTCAATACTAATTCCATCGTGGCCTGGGGACTTACCCCTCGTCATATGGTTTATAACGGCAGATACATGCTTAGCAGTAAAAGCTGGGCATACTGTGGGCTCAAGCGAATTTTGCCTGATTTCACTAGTATTAAGCATCCCCGACACACAGGAAGAAGGTTCAATCTGAAAAAGTCTTTTAAACATGTTCGCGATGTCACGCGGCTCAGTTACTCCGTTAATATTTAGAGGGACAGAAGGTCTACTATTTAGTTTTCTCGTGCCTTTCCAAAAGTTCTTAAAATTTTTGTCTGCGTGGTGTGATGCGATAATATCCATCTTAATTTTAGTGGCGCAACTTTCTGTTGCGATTAATTTGATACAAAAAGTTGGTGATGAATTGTTTCTGGTTTGTTTGATGTGGGATAGTCCTTTGTTTTTACATTGCTTTTCTGTACTTTTAGAAATTGTACCCAACTTTAATTCTTTCAACGATATACATAATTTTAACGTATCATGATATTTTTTGGTGCTGCCTTGAGACGTACATCACACTTTGTACAGACGCCAGCACATCAAGCTACTACAATCCGTCAAATTTCTTTAATAGATTTTCAATTTTATTTCTGAAGCATTAAGGTTCAAGGTTGATTGGAAAAATTTGACACTTTCGGGTAGCTTGACCTGCTGGCATCTGTACATACACACATTCGTTATTTTAATATAAAGTGCCTATGTCATAGTGTCACTTAATTTATTTTAGTATGTTTTCATTTTCTGTATGTTGGCACCTTAAATAATTTGTTATCACCTTTAATAATTTAATAATTTGTTGGCTATGTATTTTGTGTGTACTAAATAAATGGTTTTTACAATATATCTATCTATCTATCTACATGCAACAATAGCTATTTACTTTGCCTTTTTCTTTTATCACCATCGACACTGCTTGCCATACCTAGGTTCAGTTTCCTTTCTGCCATACTTTCCGGTTCTATACGTTCTTCATACAGATGTTAGGTGTCTTTTTAGGGTTCCGTAGTTCACGTCTCAGAACCCATAGTTTCGTCACGTCCGTCCGTCCTCGGCTTACCTTCCAAACGGTTACTGCTAGAAAGATGAAATTTTGCGTGGATATGTGTATTTACCACGTCGACAAAGTGCTCAAATAAAATCACGAAAAAAAATTTTTTTTGGGCTACCGCCCCGACACGCAAAGTGGGGTATCATTAGATAGGGTAAAATATTGAGAGGTTGCTAAGACGATATTTTGATTTAGGTACCCGTTTGCGAGATATTCAACTTATACTTATATTATTCAACATATTTGTTAAAAAAGGGCGCCCCCCCCCCTGTAAAAGTTAAACGGCTGACTCGAAAAATCTGAAAAAAATCCAGTCCATGTGATGAACTTTGAAGGAAAACGGGTTAGATAACTTTGTTAGTTCAGGAGTTATAGAGGGCTAACTTGTAAAATGCGCTGACTTGGAAAACTTCGTACAAAAATAACGAAATACTATGTACACATGTAAAATATTAAAAATAAAATCATAACAATTTATCTATTGGTATGGAACCCTTTGTGCGCGAGTCCGACTCGAACTTGGTTGGTTTTTATAATAGTGTTATGATAAGTATTTTTTGTCTCGTATTGCTATAATTGTGAGAATAGCTCCTGCTTCGAAATAATTAGGCAGTCAGTTTCGGCATTCTTTAATATTTTCACTCATTTCTTTCAGTCTTTCATGGAGTGCACCATTATTTTGGATCAGAAGTTAAGCGTACTCTGAAAACAAAAGACTTTAGACGATGAATAAGTTTTATCTTCGTGGCGCCCTCGGCCTACACTTTCGTGTTGGGTTAAAAGGCCGTAACTTTCAGTTTTTAGACACGCAGTCAAAAGAATTCCGGTATAAAGTTTATGTGGATATTAAAAATGCTTCTTTTGGGTAAACCGCGGATACTAAAAAGAACATATTTTTTGGGAAAGACAAGCTGTCGTTTTGCGCTCGTTTTAATTAAGAATTTCGCTAATATACTTAATAAAAATAAAAGCATAATAGGGTAAGGTGCTATGACTTTTGACATCATCTATGTTTTGATCGATTTATTCTTCGCTGTCAGCGGTCAGTGGTTGCGATGATCCCGACGACACAACTTCATCTAAAATCGTAACGCTACCTCGCTCAGTGTAACTATATTCATTGCAAATAACCAAATCACAATTCTTTAGCATAACACTATGATATTATGACGTCAAGATACGGTAGCTCCATAGTCGTCATTGAAATTATTCGCATAGCTGTGCAAATATTTTTTTCACGTTTATCTTATTGATATAGTTTTACTTTCATATGATTTCGTAGTTCTTTTACAATAATAATAGTACCTACCTACATAAATATAAGGAGATGGCACAGTCATGATATATGCCAGATTTGCCTCTGGAGTAGTTACGCATACTCTGGTATTGCAAATTTGCATAGGCGGTGGTGACAACTTAGGTACCTACCATCTAGTGATGTCAGCTTGTTTGCCTTCCAAGGCGCAATTATACTTAGCCGTTAACCCGTATTCGGGCGCTCGAAATACTTTACTCGAATTCGGGCACCTGATACATTTATAACACTGGTCATCGTACAGGAAGATGATGCTGGACTAGATTGTCCTCAGACGGGCGTACTCGACCCGTTCGTTAACACTCGGTCATTTGCCCAAATTCCATTGGCAGTTGAATTCGGGAGAACGACCAAGTATAATTGCGCCATAACATACAAAATAACAATATTATTGGTTCTCTCATGTAGTGTGTCTTTTAGTTGTCATGGTAATAATTGATTAGTAGAACGCTTGTCTTGTTTCGGCCTGTCATCAAGTCTATCTTAAAGCGCTCCGCTACATTACTTTGCTCATCAACCAACCAACGAGCCTTGAATAATATTATTATCTTAGATAATTTCGACATAATTGTATTGGTATTTATCTTTTTAACCTTTTAACTGTAATAATAATACTGTTTATTATTTATCTATTTCAATAGCAATGTTTACATTGTGTCGAAATGTATTACATTTAGATCTAAAATAACATGAAATACAATTTAAAGATAAGAAATACCACTGATATGTAGGTACCTAGTTATATAAAAATAAAATACCGATACAAATTTCAAGAGAGAAAATAAAAAATATTATGTCAAGAAAATTAAAAAGGTTTATAGTTATAACAGTCTAGTTATGCACATCACTGAGAAACTGTTATTCAGTACTGTAATGGTATACAGCCGCATTCCATTAAACTGGAAGCGTTAAACCCAACAAAGTTGGGAGAAGGCTAGGCAGATGGTACCTAATGAGTCATGAGTTCTTTTTTTGTCATAGATTTTTTTCTATTAATTTCAATAGAATCACTACTGGTTGAAACTGGCTCAAAATTACAAGATTAAAAAAACCTACCCGTACATTACTTTTTGGTTGTTATATTTCCTTGTTATCCAACTTATAATATGTATTATAAACGGGAAAGTTTGGATGGATGGATGGATGTTTGTTACTCTTTCACGCAAAAACTACTGAACGGATTTGGATGAAATTTAGCACACAGCGGGTTTATAACCAGGATTAACATATAGGATACTTTTTATCCCGATAGTCCCACGGGATCAAAACTTATGTGGGTAAAACCGCGGGGCGCAGCTAGTACGACATAATGTATACGAGGCTCATGACAAAGGGATTATTGCAAATCGATATCTCGCTATTTCACCTTTAGCTTTTTCTAGGAAGTGGATTCCAATTTAGCAATATGTTCCCATATTGCTAAATTGGAATCCACTTCCTAGAAAAAGCTACCTGTACCTGGAAAAAGCTGGAGTTCTAATAGTAATTAAATCCTCGTAGCAGGAGAATTTACAACGATACACCGGATAGAATGAATATTCATATTGCGTTTTAACAATAGAACTACAATATTCTGTGCTGTCATCCTTCACGCTATTGACTATTGAGGTAGACAGAATTCAATGTTCATTGTTAGTCACAGTAACTGAAGCTTAGCACAAATGTTTGCGCAATTTAATCTCATACCTACCTACCTTTTATGCCAAAATCTTGTAGGTACTGTGTGTACTAGACGTGCCCTTCGAGGTACGGGGAGGTATCAAACAACGATACGATTCCTATAAGTTTATATTGATAGAACGTCTTTACATATTTCCGACTAAACTAGCACTGACTGTTCTAAGCAAAAATCATAATTAAATATTTGTCACCTTATTCTAAACTTGCTTGAATGTTCGAATGGAACCCGTGCTAAATTATAGCCAGCCTGCACTATATAAGGTTGCCTTCGGTGGACAATGTTTACAGTGCTTCCTTTAGGTACTGTGAGGGTCTGATAAGCTCTTCTAACAAATCAAACAACGTTACGATTTGATCACGTTTATTTTGACTGAATGTCTTTAAATTTTCCCGACTAAACTATCACTGTTCTATTCTAAGCAAATAAACCTAATACAAAATATTTGACACCTCGTTCTAAACTTGCTTGACTGTTCGAATATGACCAGCAAATCTAATTGCGTAACACCTTTCAATATCAATCTGAACCATTTTAAACAATATTGCTAATCCATTGCTTCATATGTTCTTATTTATTTTATGATCTCGAACAAAAGATATACACTAAAAATTACATATAATTAATGGACGACAAAGTATTTAGAAGGTGTACATTTCTTACATTTAACGAGAGATTGGCTGATATCTAAATCTGTAGTTTTAGCTATCATGTTGTATTGCTTACAAAGTCTTGGTACAGCGGAACAATTCGAACAGTGTGTCTGCTCAACAACGTAAATAACGCAATGAATGTTGTTGAACTGTCAAAATTGCTACTGATATTGGTGTAACCCGCGGAGCTAATCTATTGTCAACCTGCACTACATAAGGTTGACTTTGGCAGCCAACCTTTTTCCTACATAGGTACTGCAAGTATTCTCTGGACAAAGAATAAGGATGGTTAGAAAGTCAATTAACTGTAGGTATAAATTATCTGAATTGACAAAAAATGTAATCATTCGATATGCTGCTAATTAGCAGTTCATATATCCTGGTGGCCCTAGTGGGACCAGAAGGGCAAGTAATTTTAAGAACGTTCACAGTCTGATCTCAGTTTCAATGTGTCAAAAATACCTACTTCGAATTTCCCTACATTTTGACAAGTTTTTGACATTGTTTGTCGCCGAGATGAGACTGCGACTAGATTTTGAACGTTTTAAATTATGAGAATTGGCCTTCTGGAGATTTGTAATACAGGCCTTTTACGCCTAACTCAGACGCCAGCTCCTCACATTGCTAAAAAAGCAAATAATATGTGAAACCGAGAATAAGCTTGTCATTGTGAGGAGAAATAAAGAACTATTTTTTTTTTTTTAAACTAGGTAATCGTTAAGAGTTTCTGTTATTTTCATTGTTAATACGTACCTATTTAAAGAAAGAAAATAAAGAAGAAAAAAGTATTTATTACGACTCGTAAAGGACACAATAACAAACAATACTTAGGTAACATGATTGGACTAAGACAATGTGAGTTGGTTGCGGTATTTTTTCTTCGTGGTTAGAGAGGAAACACGTACTTAACTCATGTCATTTAGTAAAAGAAAAAACATTTTTAACTTATTAACGTATTTCTACAAACCCACTTACATGAGTATTAATCACTAGCAGCGTCCCGCGGCTTCACCCGCATATGTTTCGATCCCCTGGGCGTAATCACCAGCTTAACGTTCTTAAAAAAACCGGTCAAACAAAGTTCTACGTACTCTTGACTAAAAATAAATCTCCACCATTGTTTGTTTTTATAATCAAGGAATAGGCGTAATAATAACATTAGTAAATGATTAATTCATATTCCTAAGTGGCTTGGTAAAAAACATTGAATAAATTACCATTAATTTAATTTTTTTTTTTTTGTATTATGAAACAACTGATTTTGATACTGATTAATATCCAGTGGAATTTATTTATCGTTAAAATATCGTACCATTTATCTTTTGATCCTATTTGAAGGCTTAACCTGATTGTGATGTGAATCATGACCTAAAAAAATATGGCGATGATTTGCATAGCACGCGTAAAATTCAATCGTTGTTTTTTTTCGCTAAGTAATACATTGTCAAAAAGAATTTAATTGAACGCCAGCAGCCGTAAAAGTCGTAAATGTATTTAGCGAAAAGCGTTATAGTTACAAAGAAAACTATTTAACAGCATCGTTAGTTTGTTCAGAATTTTATTAGTTAAGGAATATTTTGGCCTTGATCTGAAAACGCCTTGACAGGTGACCTGAAATAACGGCTGTGCTAATTGAGTGGAATTAGAAAAAAAGTATTCGGGTCATGTCAGTTAGGAATTTAGTTGCTTTATTTTATTATTTATTTACAACACGGTATTTATATATTTTTTTTAATATGAATGGTGACGTAATTGCGTAACACACAGTAGCAATGGCTGTCATTTTGACATTTCAACAACATTCATCGCGTTATTTACGTTTGCTGAGCGGACAAATTTTTCGAACTTATGAAGCAATGGATTAGCAATATCCTTCAAAATTATTCAGATTGTAATTTATAGTTTGTTACGCAATTAAGGTATGGATTAAAGTTTTCTGGGCTTGGTTTTTTTGTACTCTTAATTTATACTTTACGCGTTTGGGAAACCAACAACGATGGCAGACAGAAGAGAACAGCACCCTAATTGCGTAACACACGATCAATCGGAATCTGAATCATTTTGAAGCAAATTGCTAATCCACGTAAATAAACACACACGTAAATAACGCAATGAATATTGTTGTACTGTCAAAATGAAACCGATTCCGATTGATTGTGTGTTACGCAATTAGGGTGCGGATACCATGGTTTTTTTTTGTAGAAAGAGCTGACTTTTACTGAAAGTCAGCTCTTTCTTCTTCTGAAGAGTTATTTTACTGAAAGTCAGCTCTTTCAATGATACCATTGAAAGCTTGCCCATTTCAAAACTTACTCCGTATCACGAAAATTAGGCAAAATAGTAAATAATCACAATGTCATCACCATTTCAGTCGAATGACGTCCACTGCTGGATATAGGACAAGCACCGCAACTTCGACCAGTCAACGCCACTTCTCTGGTCATATTCGCCATTCCAGAACCGTTTGGCCCCACCATCCCATCTGCCATCTGTTCTGCGAGCAATGTGTCCTGCCCAAGTGCCCACTGCCACTTAAGTTTGGCAATTCTTCGGGCTATGTCGAGACGCTTATGGCTATGCTAAACAAACTCTGAATATTAAATAAATAATTTTTATTTTTTTGGTCTTCTCTATATTTAACAAAAAAAAACATGGTCCTATCTCTATGCAAATCATGGCGTATTTCCATATATTGCGTGACGAAAAATGGCAGTATAACCGTACCGTGAAATGTTATGTAAAGTGTATTTAATAATAATGTTATGACCTAGCCGAGTTAATGAACAAAGAAATAACGTCTCGAGGTCAGACAGTAGCTAAGCGGTAAACTCGAAAGTTTTTGAAACTGAAAATATGAGCTACGAAAGAAAATTGAAAGATTATTTATTTCTTTATAAAGAAGTCATCATGCATTTGCTGATAAATAGTGGGATAATAGGGGATGTGCACAGTGAAACATCAGATTTTGCGAAAGGGTGAAGGGTGGAGAGACGTACGCGATACGTCCGTGCGCGATCTTTCTTAGCGAACACCAAAGAGTACTGCGAACACTAAAGAATTGTTTTGCAAATCGCGGCGCCACTGCCGCCGCTAGGCAAGCGCCCCCTTCCCGCTCGCATGCGTCTCCCGCTGCTGTTACCAGCCCTGGATTTATAATATTACATAAACATATTACAAATACAAAAATATAAAATAGAGATACGATCACGCGTCGCCTACAATGGCAACCGGCTCGCTCCTATTCATCATCATCATCACTTCAGCCAATAGACGTCCACTGCTGCACATAGACCTCCCCCACGCACCCCCACTTCGACCGGTTCTGTGCTTCCCGCATCCAGCGGGTTCCTGCGTTCGTTCGACCCTAATATATGGGACTTAAATATAACTGGCGAAATATGGGTAGGTATACTTAGAGGTATACCTCTGCCGAACCCTTCGAGGAACACAGGCGTGATTGTTATAATAAAAAAAACTTGACAGGGCCGAAGCCTGCCAGGGTAGCGGGATCGTCCGAAAGGGTTACCGCTGCCCTGGAACATAAAGGGCTAAGGAAGGAACACGGGTGGGTTTTAGTCAGTAAGAGTTTGACACTCCCTTCTGCTCCACCCAGAGCGTGAGGGGTCATTTGATGATTTCCCATCCTAAAAAAAAAAAAAGAGGTGTCAAGGGACACCCGGATGGAACGAAGTATAACTGGCTTGCTTTCTATAAGAGAGAGAGAGAGAGAGAGACAGAGAAACACGCGCACGCCGCACGGCTTACAACTATAGCAAAAAGTGTCGTTCCAACTTTTGGTCTTAATTTTTTCCGTCCCTTTCGCAACGCGCGATAAGGAACTTCGTTCCAATAACTAATAAATAGCACTTGATAGCACTTGACTTGAACTTGTGAACTTTACGAAAATGATGAATTAATAGAACACACACTCATACGATAAAACGTGAAGGACCAATAATTTTCTGTGAAACCAAGATATCGGAGAGAGAATAATTATGTTCCTGCTAATATTCGCTAAGAAGACAAATGTACGTATTTGGTTAATGTAATCTTATCTCAAATTAAACAGAACCATCTGTTCTAATAGGAAGTTCTATATTTTCTAATCTATGCTAATCTACATACACTATGAACAGATAAAAATGTGTTTGTATGTAATCTTTGGAACTACTGATTCCGAATTATTTTACTAATGAGAAGCTACAGTATTTCTGAGTGCCGTAAGATATATTATTTTATGTTTATTTATTTATTTAATACTTCAAGCACATAAATGTGGAGACGGGGAATTTAATGCCATAGGGTTTTGCAACCAGTCAACCTTTATATTAATACAAGAAATCGGAGTTCTGCGTCTCCCGCATACTTAGTCGTTCGGGAAGAAGCTAGTAAATTATAGTATGGCGTGCAACAATTTTAAGAGAGGTTCAACCCCAACAGACCTCAGGCACCTTATGTGTAATTTATTTCATCGACACTTCGATGAAAACGGTTTAGGAAAACATCGTGCGGAAACAGGAATGTCCTAGAACCAAAAATCATAAGACATAATGACATCTACCAAACCTCACTGGGCCCGCGTGGTGGTTTACGGCTCGCTCCTACTCACAGAGAGGCTGTGTCCCAGCATTAGGAAAATTAAAGGCTGATTGATGTGCAGCAATTATCTCATGCAGGTGCATTCTTCAGCTACCTAAGTTGTTTGTGTTGGTTGTTTGTAGTTGTGTCTCATCAATGCAAAAACAATGCGTTATCGTCACAGTTATCAATAGGAATTTTAGGGTTTAGTTACTTTTAAACAGAACCATCCTGGGGGCTTTGTAATAAAAGTAATAGTAGTTACAATAAAAACGTAAAAGATTATCTATTTGGAGTGATTCCCACAAAGCGTTGTGATAACCATCGGCCAGTAGGTACCTAAGGACCAAATTGTATTAGGCGCTAGTATACTTACTTTGTAAATCCAGTATGTCTTGAGCTCTCTCTTTTGCACGAGAAAAGCGGCTCTTATAAATTATTTTAAATGTCTTGCGTAATTTGATTTTTATTAAAACAGTTCATTATCTCTATCACCTCTACAATTTATTTTGTCAACGGTCAAGTTACGGTAGGCCACACGTCAGGGGTTACAAAGCTAGTATAACCTGACCTCTTATTCTATTAAACTCCACACTACGCCTACGCTAGGCCAGCTCGAGGTCACAGTGTTACCTGAAGTATAGCGTACTGTACTAATAGATGGGTACTTACTGTTAGCCTGCATCATCCTTCCCTCCATAACTTCCAGCTCTTTCGATCCAGGGCTAAAGGAGACCACTGGTCGTTTATTTTGTCCAGCTCGTCCCGCCATCTTCTACGGGGTCTGTCGCGACGCCTTCTAGCTGTGTCAGGGCTCCACGTGGTGTTTATTTTGTCCAACAGCCCATACGGCAGACGTGGCTTTTTGAGCAACGTCAGTAATCTTTTTTTTGGAGCGAGTGTAATGTTGCGAATCATCATCTGCCTAGCCTTTTCCCAACTATGTTGGGGTCGGCTTCCAGTCTAACCGGATGCAGCTGAATACCAGTATTTTACATGGAGTGACTGCCTATCTAACCTCCACAACCCAGTTACTGGGTAATACGATACCCTTGGTAAGACTGGTTGTCAGACTTTCGGGCTTCTGACTGTCCCCGTAACGACTGTCAAAGATCCACGAATGACAGAGAATGAGTGTAATGTTGCGAATATGGTCTGTTAATTTGACGCCTAGAATATATATAAATAGATGGGTAACTAATGTTCTAAATGTGAGCATTTGTTTTTATCACAATACTGACATAATGTATGTTTATTTATGTATTACGCATGTAACACCGTTCGTGACAGTTGACCCTGAAAAAAAAAGTCACGGTCAAGCTGTTGTTCGAATTGATTAGAGGTTTAAATTGGTCCTATACCAATACACTGTTTATGAGAAACCAGTAACCTGACGTTCGGGTGGAATGTACTGTGGTGACCTGTCAAAGTATCGATATTTTTGTAATAATAATAATATCCCTAGACATTTCACACAGCGCCATCTAGTCCCAAGCTAAGCAACCTAATGCTTGTGTTATAGTAACAAGATGGCTGATAAACTACTTATATACATTTTTTTTTTGTAAATACATACATATTATAGATAGAAAAACACCCAGACTCAGAACAAATACATGTAGGATTTACAAATATTTGTTCTGTGCGGGAATCGAACCCGCAACACGCAGCGCAGCAGTCCCATCGCTCAGCCACTGCGCTAACCGTGTCTCGTTTCGTCTCGTTTTGTGTTATCATCATCATCATCAGCCTACAGCAGTTCACTGCTGGACATATGCCTCTCCTAGCACGCCATTCAACTCGATTTTCGGCAACTATCATCCAGCTGCTACCAGTCATTCTGCGAAGATCGTCACTCCACCTAGCCTGAGGGCGTCCCACCCTACGTTTACCGATTCGCGGTCTCCACTCAAGAACACTTCAACCCTGAAGGTCATCGGCTCTACGGTTTTGTGTTATATCTAGTTTAAAAAATAATGAAAAAAAAAAAAAAAAAGAAGAACTAAGCAGTCAGACAGACATGAAAAGCGAATTTGATTTTATAATAATAACTAGCTTACGCCCGCGACTTCGTACGCGACTTCGTTCGCGACTTCGTCCGCGTGAAATTTTTTGTTCCCCCGACCCACCGCGTCGCATCGCATCGCCTGCGATGTTGATGAGATGTTGCTTACTGTCACTTATTTCAGACTCTTTTCCTTTTTGCTCAAAATCAAAAGTCATTTAAATTAATATTAAAGCCATTTTGAAGAAGAATATCTTTCAGCCACCTGCCGATTAGAGGGTAAAGTTGAAAATTTTAATAATTTCAAACTTGGCGTAACTTAGTTTGGTCATTAGCAGATTTTGTTTAAAGGAGACGTTTCATTTTTTTTGTGGAGCTTTGGCTAGGACGTGTACATTTCAGAAAATCTGTGAAATATATCTTAATAGACAATGATTTATAGAATTAATTTGTAGTAATTTAGTATAAAATTAAAATTGAAAATGTTTGACATTTGTTGTGAGTAAAATGAAGACATATTGAGTCGTTGACAGATGACGATGACGTTAATGTCATTATAACCTAAAACGGGACGGGACGGGACGCTCGGGACGTTCGGAAGAACACTGGCCAAGTAGATGAATAATTGACTATTATTATCAAAATATTGTAAAGATATTTTTTTTTATGTGTCCTGTAATAACACGTTAGAAATAGGTGTAATAATAGATGAATGAATAATAAGTGATACCTTTTTATAATCATATTTAATGTTTTCGTATATTACGGTTTCACACTCATTTCAGATCCATTCTGGTTTCAGAACGCATGTTTGCTGTCAGTACGCCGCCATATTGGCCATAACGATTACAAATGACAATAATTGAAAAACTTTAATTTGTTTGTACACAAAGGGTTATTCTCAGATTCACAGAATAATATTTTTCCTAAATTCAGGGTACTTTTCACCGTTTTTGGATATATTGTACAAGTGCTAGCCAAAAATTAAACAACTCCTTTAAATCAATGAAGTAGTTGTGTACACAACAACTTTTTTCATATTGTTGATCGACCGCTAGCATTTCGAAAATGCCCACAGTGGTATTCTTTTCTTTTGTTTTCGGCACAATAGTTATTTACATAAAACGCCTACCTGGAAACCTTGCAAAGGTTACCAGAAACGAAAAATCTATTGCTTTATTAATTTCTTGCTGTTGCCTGCGACTTCGTCTGCGAAAAATCTAGGATGAAAAGTAGCCTATGTCCTTACCCAGGTCATGGTCTATCTGTGTGCCAAATTTCATCCAAATCCATACAGCCGTTTTAGCGTGAAAGCGTAAGAAACAAACAAACTTAATTTCGTATTTATAATACTAGCAGGGTCCCGCGGTTTTACCCGCATAACTTTCGATTCCGTTGGAATATTGCGATAAAAAGTATACTATGTGTTATTCTAATCTATAAGCATTATTACTGTAAAGTTTTATCAAAATTCGTTTAGCAGTTTTTGCGTCAAAAAGTAACAAACATCCATCCATCCATCCTCACAAACTTTCGCGTTTATACACCGTTAAATTTTGATCGTTTTAATCCTTAAAAGGGGTCATAATACTCATCATTATGAACAACTTTTACTAAGGGACCAACCCAGAAATCGTGAAAAAAAAAATCAGTTGATCTATAGATTTATGTTCGCATAACTCGATATAATGTATGGATCAACTGATTTTTTTTTTCACGATTTCAGTGTTGGTCCCGTAGTAAAAGTTGGTCATAATGATTAGTACAAAATTTAACGGTGTATATTAGTAGAATAGGATTAGTGAGGAAGTAAGGATTGGTATTCATTAGGTTCGAAGTGGCCCGGGAAAAGAGTTTCTGGAAGGATTTGGGGAAGGCCTTTGCCCAGTAGTCGGACAGTACTGGTAAAAAAAACATAACATAATATTACGCTTGAATTCCCCAAATAATTAGGCAGAGGTATACCCAAATCATTTCTATTTTTCTTAAATAATTTTTAATTATTTAGTCTAGACCTAAATCCTTAATCAACAAAACAAAATTAAATAAAATGGATTAGAAACTATATTTGTTTGTTAATTGAAACTTCTAAAACAAAACAGTTAATAAACAAAGAACAATATTAAATAGAAAAAAAAATACAATCACAACAGATTTACTTTACTTTACTAAAAACAAAAATGAAAGAACCGAAAAAACTTACTGTTACTTAGTGTTAATAGAATTACGCTTTGAACTTACAAATTAAAAATGTTAATTCCATAAAAACTTCTTTTAATCTTCTTGGCTAACATAATACATTGAAAAAATGGAATATGTTGCCCTTAGGCATTGAATGTTCACGTTGGGGCACATCCTAACCTTTGTAGTGCTTTGCTATTAAAATTCTGCCGTATCAGGCATTACATTTCGACCCGCGGCGGCTTTAACCACGTGAAAAGGCTATTAGCACAGATTGCTGATGTAAAAGTCTGGGTCAAATTCTTTGGAATTTTGTTGGGATTAGGGTAAAAGAATGTTGATAGCGTGATTTAGTAACAACCAATTGCTACATACATATACAACGTGGCGCTACAATGGCGACATTAATTTAACACACGGGTAGGGCTAGTGGCCAGTAATCATAAAAATTATAACAACATAAAAAAAATCGTAAATTGAAAACTTCCACCTGCGCCGCTCGCCGACACAGGACTCTCTCTCTTTCCTTCAATACATCTTCTCTTTGCACGTTATTTGTTTTAATTACATTGATGCGATGTTATGATCCGTGATCCCGGCAAATAACCCCTGCGCTACAGTTCTTTAAGTCAGGTTGCTCTAAGATGCTATTTTAGAAAATTGTTAATAAATAAATAAATATTAATGTTCAATTAAATTAAAATATATTCATAAAACTGCAACGCAAAACCGTATACGTGTGTTAAATTAATGTCGCCATTAAAGCACCACGCTGTAGATATACATAAACAAGCGCCTTCTTCCCGTGAGGGTAGACAGAAACTACAGAACGTCCCCTGCTACGATCTTAACATACTCCTTTTTGCCTTATTTACGTTCACACATCCGGTAATACACGCATACGAGTACTACGCATCTAACCTTTCCGAAGAACATCACCAATAAGGTCACTATACTGATGTCCTACTTGGGCGACTTACATCTGCGTTGCAAACAATGGCTAATCCTAGTAAAGTTGATATGAAACAACTAAGGGCAAGATTAACAGACGGCATTTTGACTTTATTTTTAAACTAGCTGCGCCCCGCGGTTTTACCCGCATAAGCTTCGATCCCGTGGGAATATCGGGATAACAAGTATCCTTTGAGTTAATCCTGGTTAGAAACCATATGTGCACCAAATTTCATCCAAATCCGTTCCGTAGTTTTTGCGTGAAAAAGTAACAAACATCCATCCATCCATACAAACTTTCACATGTATAGTATTAGTGGGAAGTAGGACGTTATTCGATGGCTTTAGTTTTCCTTCGGCTGTTTTTGTATTGATTTCTTTTGTACACCTGACCTTATTTGTAAGTTTAATGGTGATAGTATGGTGGTGGTGTAGACTTATTAATAGAAGTTTATTTATTAGTTTACTAGCTGCGCCCCGCGGTTTCACCCGCATAAGTTTCGATCCCGTGGGAATATCGGGATAAAAATTCTCCTATATATTAATCCTGGTTATAAACCATCTGTGTACCACAATTTCATCCAAATCCGTTTCGTAGTTTTTGCGTGTAAGAGTAACAAACATCCATCCATCCATCCATCCATCCTTACAAACTTTCGCATTTATAATATTAGTAGGAATATTAGGACGTAGAATCTGCATTTCAATTTAAATGCAACTAATTCAAGAGTTCCAATAGGCCGGCCATTGAAACTCTTGAATTAATGCTAACTCTATTAGTAACCTTGATGTGTTGAATTATCTGCACCAACTGATAAACCGTTTCAATTTGAAGATGTTCTTTCTACTTATTTTCATGTTAATATATAACGTATGTTAATAGCTCTTGGGTTCAATACTGTTAGGCAAAGTAGTATTGGATTTTCCACCTGGAATTACTTGGTAACAGCCCGGAGTCTGGATTTAGGCCCGGTTGGTTGGTGGGAAAAGGCTCGCCCCTTATTACACGGTCTAAACATAACTGGCCAAATGTGGGTGTACTATAGGTACAGTACAGTCACGAGCACTAATATGTCAACACTTGAAAACTTTCAGTAGCGATTTTTGCGTGCAACAACGAAATACGTACGACACATTGCAAAAACCTATGGGTTCGAAAATACTATTTTCGTAGCAGCATAAAATTTAATAAAAAAATAAAGGAGTTAATCCCTTTTGAATAAAGCCAAGTGTAGACATGCTTTTGCTTGTGACTGTACATCGTAAGCCTTCTATGCTTCTATGCCTAACCCTTCGCGGAATACTGGCGTTTTGTTACGATATGTTAAATAACGCCACACGCATTTACTTCTTTCCGGTTAACCCCTACAGTTTTGCTAAAAGCTTCCGAATTGTATTCACAAAAGAGTTCATCGTCCTTGCGACCTTTCTGCCTCACTATGATTTATGCACGCTCATAAATGTACCATGAAATGTGCCACGTCATAGGAAAATGGGTATCTTGTTAAGGGTGAGTTTCATTTATCATCAAGGGTTAATTGTTGAAATATTAGGATTAATGAACAGCGAGTACGTATTTGTTCTGAGTCTGGGTGTTTTTCTATCTATAATATGTATGTATTTACAAAAAAAAAAAATGTATATAAGTAGTTTATCAGCCATCTTGTTACCATAACACAAGCATTAGGTTGCTTAGCTTAGGACTAGATGGCGCTGTGTGGAATGTCCAGGGATATTATTATTATTATTAGTACCGGTGGTCTCTACTTCGGTATTTGGCAGTATCCTAAACATTTTACACGATGTATCTACACAGTTTGTGACTAAGTATTAACAGCCGCACGGGTCGATCGATCAGGTTAAGCTACGCTTACCGCGGTTTGCCCGTAGATGAGTGACCATCTTTACATAACAAGACCCCTCCGTGCTTCGGAAAGCACGCTAAGCCGTTGGCCCTGTATGGCTGTCATTTGTGAAGCCCGAAAACCTGACAACCAGTCTTACCGAGGGGTATCGTATTACCTAGTAACTGGGTTGTGGAGGTTAGATAGGCAGTCGCTTTATGTAAAATACTGGTATTCAGCTGCATCGGCACCCTAATTGCGTTACACACAATCAATCGTAATCTGAATCATTTTGAAGCAAATTGCTAATCCATTGCTTCATAAGTTCGATTTTTTTTCTGCTCAACACGTAAATAACGCAATGAGTGTTGTTGAACTGTCAAAATGAAACCGATTCCGATTGATTGTGTGTTACGCAATTAGGGTGCCGGTTAGACTGGAAACTGACCCCAACACAGTTGGGATAAGGCTAGGCATATGATGATGTACGAGTTATAACAGCATTCACTACTATGATACTATGCTATAGCACACAAACTAATAATCTTTTTATTATCTCACTCTTTTTCATGTTGGAACTTACTTATATTCTAACAACTAAATGTACACATGAATGCAATAAAGAGATTTGATTTGATTTGCTCTGGGTATATGATTTCCGCTGTGGCACTTGTGATTTATCTAACTCCCCCAACTTGTTATTGTTTGTGTTCTTTCTCTTCTTCATGTTTACCGCAAATAAACTTATTTTATTTCTTTTCTTTTGATAACTTATAATGTTCATTGTCCAATGAACGAATAGAATAGAATACACTTTATTATGCACACCATATAAATTACAGATATAAATGTAGAAACTTTACATAGGGTGACATAATGAGAGTTCTTATCGCTAAGAGCGAAAGCCTCGTTATGGCAAGCTAATGGCTAGAAATATTACAAAATTGTTACTTGAAGTGACTTCTTTTTATAGCCTTCGTACCTATGTTTAGTCTGCCCTGGCAAGTAAGCTGCTTCTGAATATTTAATTCGATTTTAACCATTTTTTTAATGCAACTGGTCAGAGAAACACAATAATATGGATAAATAAAAAATTCGTTCAATTTTTTTTTAAAGCTGTATTTTACATAGGTAATGGGCATACAATATAAGAACTTGTAATAAAAATAACAAATACACTAGTCAAGACGTTATCCACAGATTACTATGCACAATAGCTAGCTGTTAGCAGAACAAATTAAAAGGCACTTATTGGCTAATTACCAGGGTTATGATCTCTTAAAATAGTCGTAATTTCACTCTTAAATATAGCTTTGCTGAGAAACATAATATCAGTAGGGCAAAAAAAAAAAAAGTAGGGCCAAACTGTTTATTATAGGTGTCAACCAGGCGATGCAACGGCGAGCGAGCGCCTGAGTTAGTTCGATAAAATGAAGTTGCAAATAGGCGTCTCGAACGAACTTCTCGACGATTACAGTACAGGGATCAGGAAGCACAAACTGTTCACAAGATCAGTACAATCATATTCACGTCACATCACGACCCCCACTCCCAAATTTTGACGCGTTTTATTTTTGTGATTTTTTGTTTGATTGACAAAAGAAAAAATACGTGTCCATTATTTTTCGATAATCTAACTGACGGACTAAATATAATTAGGTATTATTTTTTTACCCAGGTAACTACCCTATTGATATGATGACGTTTTAGTTTTACAGCATCTGTAATGCATCTTAACTTTGATACCATAGCAGTTCTTAGTCAATCAATCAATCGGCCTATCCTTTGCCTAACTATATTGGTTTCAGCTTACGGTCTAACCGGATGCAGCTGGATACCAATATTTTACACGAAGCGACTTTTATGGAAAATGTCGTGGGTTTTTACTCAGTCTGTTGTTCAATTTTTTTATAATACTGTAATGTATCCGTTATTTTTTCTGAAATAAATAAAATAAGGACTTTATTTTATTTAACTGGGTAGTCACTGGGTACCACGCTTGGCTTGATTTTTATAAAATAATTACAATATTTATTATAATAACTAAGTAGTCAAATAAAAGCCATCTTCCTCTCTGATAATTTTGCTGTGCCCGACAGGGTCCACAATGATCATATTCTCTAAACCGAACCACCTAATTTCACATGTGGAAGCAATACATATAGATACCTATTCAGTATTGAAGACTGGCAGTTCTAATTGCGATGTCATTTACAAAATCACGTGACTACAGGATCACCCCTGTCATCATAGATCATAAAAACACAGAGGCTGGTCTAGGGTTGATAGCCATTAAACTATCATTTTTATTCATCACGTACGACTGTCTCGCCGTTCAAAAATAACAATTGTCCGAAATTGGATGTAATGATGTTATGATTATGATAATTATTATGTATGCGAAATATTATAACTTCCAGTCACTGTTATTTACTAGCAAGTGAAGGTATACGAGTTTCTGTGGAGTAGATACCACAACTAAAAAGTGAAAAATAAAAACTTTATATGTAACAAAAAAGCAACCGTCTTCTAAAAAAAAACCATTACAAAGTGAAAAATTACTTTAATTTTGCAAGTCGGCAGCTAAAATCGAAAAAACAAAACCAAAGAAACCGACTAGAAATTAAAGTTATTTTTTACTTTGTAGTGTAATTTTTTTACTGTACTTAACAATCCAAAAACTTTTAAAATAAGCACACTCATCAGATTAATCATGACACCCAACCCTCTACATAATTGGTCAAAATCGCTCCATTCATCCTTACGTTCAAACCGTCATAATCAGGCTAACCTCCCGACCTTCCCAACCCAGCGACGTTGCACCTTTATTCATAAAAATACGTTTAAAAAATCCAGCTGAATCATGGTACGTTATCAATCAAAATCTTATGACACGGTAGCTGGTTCGAGCTGATGGATCTGACCTAAATATTACTAGTAGCTATAACGACTACACGACATTTAGGTGAAGTTAATGGGCTGTAAGGTTGGTGGCGATTGGTGAAGTACGCTCTTCGTATGTTAGGTTAGGTTAGGTTATTCGATTTAATTGTAGGAAGTGTGGATTTTGGGGGCTATCTGAAAATTACTGTTTTTAAAACAACGTTGGCTACCAAAAAGACAACATTGGCTACCAAACGGTAGCCAATGTTGTTTCAAAAACACTTTCTTTAAATCACTTCTGTACGAAAGGTCTTTAGGTCGAATTAACTTCATAGAATTATTTTGCCATTTCAATTTTTTTTACTATGAACCAAGGGTGTGGAGACAGACTGCATTTCAGTCATTTTAAACCGACAGAGTCATCTTGCATTGTGTTATTTTGGACTGCCATTCATAAATTTTATTTTTACGAGTATTATAAGCTAACCACCACTGCAGTCCTACACTCTTACTTTTTGGTTTTCGTATATTCGTTGAATTTAAACCTTGCTCCAAAAGTATTTGCTATTTATAAAACACTACATTTTCTATTTGATCAAATAACCCTTTATGTGATCAGAGTCGAAATTCAACAGATCCTAATGAAATAGGCAATAAAACCTTTTCTGAATGCTCTTTCCATTTATCTAGTCAGTGTTATTAATGTTGCTACTTTACGCTCCAGAAGATCCACAACGATGCTAATATACTCCATTGCTTTTATTTTATCGAAAATAAATGGCTTCTGATCTTCAAAGGCTTGCAATTTCATGAATATATTTTAGCCCACGTTACATTAGACTTAAGGTGCTGTCCATACGTAAGGTACCGTAAAACGCTTATTTTTTTGTCGCACAATTAAGCGTATTGGAACATATTACAAGCCAGAAAAATTTTAGTGTATTGTCAAATGTTCCAAGAAAAGACTTATACAAAGAGAAAACAATCTTAAAACAATGGCCAAAGAATCAGCATTGCCATACAACGTGACAATGCTGCCAGCCTTTTGGGCACGTTTCCTGTTGACAGCGATGCGGACGAATTTTTTGATGTCCTTTGATATATTTGTACATATTATTATTATTTTTAGATTATGTAAATATAATGTATAATAGAATATATTTAAATAAAAAATAATATTTAATTTTTGTAGTTGTGTTATTATTCCCAATTACAATAATATAACTTACTCCTATCAATAAACATTTTATCTTTCTTGCCCTTTATGTTTGTATTTTATTCTTCATAAGGGCCGATTTTTTAATCTGTAGTTATACTAAACCAATTGTTAAAAATAGTAACTAATGGTAAAATTTTTGCAAATTGTGTTTTTTGATAAGGTTTTAGGTTATCTAATGGTTATTTTTTTAACTAATAGTTAATTATTTGACTATTAGCAATGATATTATATCATTAGATAAACTAAAAATATATTAAAAAACACTTTTTGCAAAAAATTAACCATTAGTTACTATTTTTAACAATGGTTTAGTTTAACTACGGATCAAAAAATCGGCCCTAACCGTGCCTTAAAGCTTGCTACAATTTAACCGCTCGCATTTAGTATAATTATGAATTTAAGCGATAAACACATCACTTTTTACGTGTGTAATTTGAGTGATACTAGTAAACTATCAAATGTGGTATTAAAAATATTGTTAAATTACTTTTATTATTCACTTGGCATTGGTAGGTAGGTACTAAAATCGTAGTGCTGTGTTCGTCAGTATACCCGAATTTGATTATGCTAATAACCACATAGATACCGCTAGGTATATCTATCGTTTGTTGTTTCAGTCAGTGGTATAATGACCTCATTATCCTAGACACACCTGTGTCTATTTAGTATTCATAACATAACATCACGACTGTATTTTTCGAAGGGTTTTGCAGAGGTGTACCAGTAGTACACCCACATTTCGCCAGTAGGTAACTTTTAAGTCCCAGATCCAGGTTAAGGTTTCTATGGGTCTATGCCACCCGAAATAAAGTTATTATTATGTCGTTTATTTATTTAGTTGTCTTATTTTGTTATATTTTTTAATATTAGAATAAAAAAAATAGTGATCCACCGGTGTCGGGAGCAGGGTCCAAGCTACCGGTGGTTAGGGCTCCAGAGACAGGAACCTCCTCACAATGCGAGCCGTAACGAGGAGCACTGCCTTCTGAATCAGGCCCTTGATCCAACCGCCTAACGAGAGCCTCGATAGATGTTGATCGAGGCTTTCGGCCATCACGCCATTGGCCGATACGACAATCGGCACAATGACAGTGATCAAGCTCACATCACATGTTATAATGTTACATTTATTATTATTAATGGGGGGTGAGCTTATTGGAATCAACCGGGCACAAATCCAGACTCCAGGCTGCTACTGAGAAATTCTAGATAGAAAACCCCAATAACGCTTTGCCCGACTCGGGGATCGAACCCAAGACCTCAAGCTCATAGTAAAGTATTCAAAGCTAAATAAACCAATAGGTATTACTCACATCTAATGAGAACTTTTTCATGTCATTATCATCTGGTCTATCTAGCCTTTTTCCAACTTGGCGGCACGGTTGGCGCAGTGGCTGAGCGATCGACTGCTGCGCTACGTGTCGTGAGTTCGATTCCTGCACGGAACAAATATTTGTATTGCCTACAGGTAGTTGTTCCGGGTCTGGCTGTTACTGTAAACGCACCCACGATACAGGAGTAATTAATACCTAGTGTGGGGCAACGTTTTTCAAAAAAAAAAAAAACTAAGTATGTTGGGGTCGTCTTCCTGTCGATCTGACATGCGGCTGAATATAGCTGGAACCTCTTCAGTTACCCGAGAAAATGTGTACAATACAGATATCTACACGATATTTTACATTTATAATGAAGATGTAGTAGCCTATATTTTGAAGTTGTGATAGGCTTTTGAATTTTATTAATTACTAGTTACGCTCCACGGTTTCACGTGCAAAAGTTTCGATCCCGTGGGAATATCGGGATAAAAAGTATCCTATATGTTAATCCTGGTTATAAACACATCTGTGTGCCAAATTTCATCCAAATCCGTTTTGTAGTATTTGCGTGAAAGAGTAACAAACATCCATCCATCTATCCATCCATACAAACTTTCGCGTTTATAATGTATTAGTAGGAGGATTATTATTATAGCAAATTTATAGCTAAAATTAGCCATTTGTACCTTCAGGAACTGGTCCTTACAAAGGTAGTTTAGTGATGTCTACAAAGAGTGGTCCTATTCGAGAAAAGATTTCAGTACAATAGACTGCAGTGGAGCAATATAGGAAGAAGACAATAGCTCAGGTGGCTTCGTTCGCACCCTGCAATATACGACGTACGTACGTATGTACGTGACGAAAGTGACTGCAGAGGTACTAGGAATGTGTGTTGAAAAAGGAGAATTTCTGTGTACCTACAAAACTTTCGTCAATACGTCAAAGGAAGATTTCGTACCAAAGGACTGGTTTGAATTTAAGTTTTTGAAGCGGGCGATGTGGTTGTGGTGGTGTTTATATACATAGTTTGTTTTAAACATGTAAAAACCTACAGATTCCTCTATCGAAATTAAATGAAATTGTTTATTCTGCAATTTATAAGCAATTAAACAAGCAAATCCAAATCAAAAGTCATTTATTCAAACTAGTATGAGAATCAGCACTTTTCGAACATCAAAATTACAAAATACAGTCCCCCAAAACGCCCGCCCGCAAGTGCTTTTGCTGGGAAGAAGAAGTGGCGCAAAAATCTCTCCAGCAATACAAGCAAGGCAATGCAACTGTATATGTATTTTTAAGACTGACTGTCCTATATGTTACTCGCAAGTCGCATATTACTACAACGTGATCAAATACTCATTCACGCGTATATTTGTTAAGCGCCAATATTGCGTTGGCGTGACGTACAAAGCTAATTTAAGCAGTGACGGCAAAATACTCGTACTTGTCTTGTTATCGTAATTACTGAATATTGAATCGATGGCTCTGGCCATATCACTACTGATATTCATGAATATATTGCATTATTTATTATAGACTTTGTAAATAATAACAGCCGCACAGGTCGATCGGTCAGGTTAAGCTACGCTTGCCGCGGTTGGTCTGTGGATGGGTGACCATCTTTACATACCGAGACCCCTCCGTGCCTCGGAAAGCACGTTAAGCCGTTGGTCCCGGCTGTCATTCGTGGATCTTTGACAGTCGTTACGGGTAGTCAGAAGCCCGAAAGTCTGACAACCAGTCTTACCAAGGGGTATCGTATTACCCAGTAACTGGGTTGTGGAGGTCAGGTAGGCAGTCGCTCCATGTAAAATACTGGTATTCAGCTGCATCCGGTTAGACTGGAAGCCGACCCCAACATTGAACATAGTTGGGAAAAGGCTAGGCAGATGATGACTTTGCTTTGTTCAAGGGTTACTGCCGAGCATGAGGTCCTGCCGATCGATTCTGTAAAAATCTCACCGTGAAAAGTTAGGTGAAGTGAGCTTAGAGTAAGCTGTCAGTAGTGTCAATCCCTAGCATTAGTTGGAATGACAGTTCACTCCACGCTCACTTCATCTAAGTTTTCACAGTGAGATGGTTACAGAATCGCACTGCTGGGTTCGATTCCTAGGTCAGACAAAGTGATTTTGGGTTGACCATCGTCCATCTGGAATTTGTCAATAGCATCCTTGCCCCGTTGATGCCATCACGGGGCACGAATCTAGACTCCGGGCTGTTGCCATCAACATAAACGTGGGTGTACACCTCTGCCTCACCCTTCGTGAATTCTAGCGTGATGTTATGTCATGTTATTCCTACTAATGTTAAAAATGTGATAGTTTGTATGGATGGATGGATGTTTGTTGCTCTTTCACGCAAAAACTACCAAGCGGATGTTGATGAAATTTGGCACACAGAGGGTTTATAACCAGAATTAACATATAGGATACTTTTTATCCCGATATTCCCACGGGATCGAAACTTATGCGGGTGAAACCGCGTGGCGCAGCTAGTGTAATTATAAGGTTGATAGATAATTATGTAGTTGCGGCAATCAATCGATACCTTCGTGTGGCTAAGCTAACAAAAACCAAAATCTTGTACCTATAGATACAATCAGCAATTAAATTCGATTAACACTGTTACTTTTACATATAATATAAATTGATACAATATTATTCCATACATTGCTTTTTAGCATTTTATGTACCTAATAGCTAAGAGATAATCCACCTCAGATTTTTATAATTATTTTGTTCACTAATTAAGATTTAAAAACAGAAAAACTGTTCATCGTTTTTTGTTTTGCTGACCTTTTCTATGTCATTAATATTCTGTCGTATCCAGCCAGACTGAAAAACAATCCAAATCTAACAAGGAAAAGGCTAGGCAGATGATGGGGGAAAGGCAAGGGAGAAAATTCAAAAGGATAGGCATTATTATGATAGAAAAAAGTTTAGGCGCTGTAGGTATTTTGGAGAGAAGGCTAGGATGATTTTGACGAAAAGGCTAGGCGGATGTCAGGAAAAAGGTTATGTAGATGAGTTTGAGTTGAGCCACGTAAATGGCTTCCTACATTTTACCGTATTATTGATTTCTAAAGGACATAGTTTTTGGGATCCGTTTTGGTGATGTTATTCGCAAACGGCGTGCATGTGTGACCACTTGTATACACGTAAACAAAGCAAAAGGAGTATGTAAGGAGCGTAGGCAGAAATTCTTCGATAAATAATAGTATTAGATTAAGGATCAGGAACAAAAATCAGTCGCTCAAGTGGCCACGTTTGCACACACGTAAACATCTACATTTCTTAGAAAAAAGTTTAATGGTATTAACAACTTCAGTTTATTATAAACCTTAATGCTTAAATATAAAGTTTAATTACCATTGCAAAATATATTTAAAATGTCGCTTGAAAGTAAAATCATTCTATTTTTAAATTTTCAGTCATTTATTGTAAAATGAAACTTAAAGGAATAAGGTTAAAAACATACGAATTTGAAATAAGACCACTAAAGTATTTGTAAAGTCACGCTTTCACCCCATGGGATGAAAGCGTGACTACGTGTGTATAGTTTTGATAGTTTTGATCCCATGATGTCAGCTGATTAAACACGGATGTTCACTATTTAAACGCTTTTTCTTGCAAGGTAGTGCTAAAGTATTGCTATTTAAAGTGTTAGCTAGGTAAAGTACCTACAACATGTTTCCTCTTTTACGAATTTTTTTCAAACTAGTGCTAATTATTTTGAGTAGACAAGTATCATGAAGTTAACCTAAAGAATTTGTCATTTTAGAACTTCATCGTCATTCTCTTGCCTTCATCACAATTTTTATGAGGTCGGCGTTAAATTAGAACGCAACTTTATAAGACGCAACTTATTTTAATTTAAAATCGGATCACTTTATTTCACATAAACCTACATAGGCACTTGTGAAACGTCAGAAGCTACCTAGCTTCTGACGTTTAGTTTTCGTCTCCTCGATAGGAAACGACCAATTGGAACCGTGCACCTACACGGTTCCAATTGGTCGATTCCTATGGAGAAGAACCGGCAAGAAATTCCACAGTTACTCTTTTAATAATACTTGGCTCTTACAATGTGTTCAAATTACAGTGATAACAGGCATGGGATGACAGATGTGTAGGCCTGTCAACAAGTACTAACAAAATAGAAAATGATCTACAAATCTGCAATTAAGCTGTTATTTTTAAACCACCTAGGGTGACCTACTGACTATAGGTAGGCACCTAATTACTAGTCTATAACAAGATACGATGAATTTTGCCAATCAACTATGGCTTGGCAACGTAACTAAAAACGTGTTATCCATCACACTGAGTTTGTTTTTGGTGTAAAATAGCATGGTATTTGATGTCAAAATAACGGTTGTGATGAATGTTACAATATTTTTTTAAGGTTTTGACTCCCATTGACACGGACAATATTTTTTAAACTAGAAATAAGAAAGAAAAGAAGTAAGAACATACGTTTATTTGCAATAGAACATGGTGCAAAGAAAAAAAACACAAACACAAATTTGGGGAAATATGCGTCACATCCACGCAAAACGCCAAGAGCAACTAAAAATGCTCTAATCTAATCCACCGTTTCTCTTTACCCTTATAGAAACCCATATTTTTTTGGTAAGGTAAAAATCCCTAACTACACGTCAAGCGTCGTTCCCAAAAATAGAATATGAATAATAAATATTTCGATTATTCCAGGCGTCCACCCATTAAGGGGATGCCTCTATATTTCAGGCCATAAATATCGTGCTTGGCCAAACGATGTAACGAGTCCCACGTGATTATTTATTAATATTATATCGCGTATAAGTAATGTAAATTGATGTGTTTATTTTAATGACAGGGTGACACATATATGGTGATTTAAGTGAAGTAAGTAGTGAGTTTATCATCGACATCGGCGAAGGAAAACATCCTGAGGAATCTTGGACATCTTGGATGCAGCTGGATACCAATATTTTAAATGGAGCTACTACCTTTCAGAGCTTCACAACCCATGGGTAACACGATATCCCTTGGAAAGACTGCTGGTCAGACGTTCGGGCTTCTGACGACCCGTAACGACTGTCAAAGATCTACGAATGACAGCCGGACTTACAGTTAATAGTTAATACATGTCTGAAATTCTTCGATCAATAATAGCACTAGATTCCCGATAAGCGCTTCAAAAACGGCCCGAAAAATAGGACCACAAATACTTTTGTGGTCTTATTTCAAATTAGTATGTTTTTAACCTTATTACTTAGACTTTAAGTTTCATTTTAGAATAAACGACTGAAAATTTAAAAATAGAAAAATTTAATTTTCAAGCGACATTTTAAATATATTTTGCAATGGTAATTAAACTTTATGTTAAAGCATTAAGGTTTATAATAAACTGAAGTTGTTAATATTATTAAACTTTTTTCTAATAATTGTAGATGTTTACGTGTGTGCAAACGTGGCCACTTAAGCGACAGATTTTTGTTCCTGATCCTTAATCTAGTACTGTTATTGATCGAAGCTGAAATTACCAACACATCTTGAGCAAGCGTGGTGACCAACGCTCCTGCCTTCTATGTATGAGGAGAGGTCTTTATCCTGCAGTAGGACAAAAATAGGCTGATATTATAAGAAAAGTCGTAATTTCTTCATATTTATGAATGAAGAATTTGAATACCAAGCCAAGTCAATGACAAGTATTTTTCTTTCACTTCCTCAACGTATTTCTTTTAATAAACAATGTTCCTTTCACCTATTCATGGCCTAAATTAAATATTATTATAATACACACATACTCAGCCTATAACGTTTCCACTGCTGGCATACAGGCCTCCTGTTTCTGTGAGAGGGAGTGGGCCGTAATCCAATACTCAAGCCCGGTGCGGGATGGTCGATCACATCTTCGAATTTTTGGTTCTAGGTTTCCTCACGATGTTTTCCTTCCCCGTTTTGAGAGCCGTGGTGATGAAATTATTAGCACAAAGTAAAGTGCTTACCTGGGTTCGAACCCACTACCTACAACTCGTAAGTCGAAGCCATTATCATTGGTCCACCATAAATTGCTCTCATAATAATGATACGCACGACACGGCTAAATAGAAATGACAATTTCAAAGCATATATTTTTAAGACCGCGGCACGCCAACAAAAGAAAAAGTTCTTGGCCTAAACGTATCTCATTTCCCGCAGGCCAATAGGTTTTGTGTCACAACATGGCCATTACGAAGCTGTTTTTGTCACTTTTTGTCCAAGTGTAGCCTAAAATTGGTCTGCCGGCTTGGCAAAAACTTGGCAGACTCTGATTAGAAGTTTGCCAAGTTTCAATTAAGTTTCTTTTAGGTAGCTGGAAAGGCTATGTTTTCATTATAGTCGCGAAAACCTAATTGGTCTGTTTATGACACAGATGATATTTTGTCTAATGTAAAAGGATGGATATGAAACATCAGGTTTATTTTTGTGGAGACCTAGTAACGTTATAGATGTTGCACGTTATTTTGTACTTTTTCCCAACTATTTTGGGGTCGGCTTCCAGTCTAACCAGATGCAGCTGAATACCAGTATTTTACATGGAGCGACCTATCTGCCTCCACAACCCAGTTGCTGGGTAATACAGTAAAACTCTTTGTCCGACTTTCGGGCTTCTGACTACCCGTAACGACTGTCAAAGATCCACGAATGACAGCCGGGGCCAACGGCTTAATGTGCTTTCCGAGGCGCGAAGGGGTCATGGTATATGAAGATGGTCATCCATCCACGGACCAACCGCGGCAAGCGTAGCTTAACCTGATCGATCGGCCCGTGCGGCTGTTATTGCTTAGCAACTAGCTCCTCTTCGTACTTATAGGTATTGGTGTTAATTCTCTACATTGATTCTATATAGAAAGAAAGAAAGAAAAAGCATTTATTTGCGGCAAACATGACGCATAAAAAAAAAAAATATGGTCTTCGTTCATGATCTGACTAAGATTATATTTGGACTTTCAAGAGACTGTGACCTCTGAGTTTGTTTCGGCCTTTCTTCTCAGAATAGTCAGATAGGAAACGTGACCTGGTCTAGTTTTGAAAAGAAAAGAAAAAGTATTTATTGCGACTCGCAAAGGAAGATCACAAACTAAACAAAACACAGTCAAAAAAAAAATATGATTGACGTGTAAAAGTGTTAGTACCAATCATCTTTTTATATATATGGTACAGACCAACTTACAGAAATAAAATCATTTATCATTGAATGACGGTTACCATTTGTTACACGTTACCATTTGTACACATAATTGTTAGAAATAAAGGCCAAAAAGCTATTATTAAGCTCATTAGATTGATGTTTCTTGGAAATATCACTGAAAGTTGAACAGTCGGTAAAAGTCTTATGCTGTCTCTTTTACTCTAAAATGTACCTACATAATACCTTTTAAGGACGTCTTAAAGTTAAGTAGCATTTGAGTATTCAAAGCCAACTTACAAATAATAATAATAATAAAAAGTGTTTATTTCTCACTACAAGCAAAAAAACAATACAAACAATATTTTACACACAAGTGATAGCTGACGATTTTTTGGTTGCGGATCGCTGGTGCCTGTGGTAGGTAGTAACACCTGTAATACAGGTCACCAGGTCCCTACCTGTTTATGGTTACATATTTGATAGCTTACATCTGAATATGACAGCAAGTAACAAAAGTTTAAAATGATTTAATGAAAATTATTGTAATGTTCAGGATTCCTTACAACCATTCAAATGATGATGATGTTTTTTATTCCAAATCTGTCTACAATATTAATAATTTCCCGGTATTTTTAAAACTAGTTTCTGCTCGCGGCTTCGTCCGCGTTATATTTCGGCACCTAACCCACCGCGTCGCATTGCATAGCCCGCCGGCGCTATTACTTTGTTTTCGCTTAGCGGTCTTTTTTTGCTTGGCTCCTAAGGGTCATAAGACCTTCTTAAAGAATTGTCCCATCAAATGCAAAAAGAATTCTTCAAATTCGATTGGTAGTTCCAGAGATTAACGCGTTTATTCTCCATTATTAGTACAGATTATAAAAATTGTTTTTTACCTTTAGACGCAGTCTTGTAAAAAACTGAGATCTGAAAGTAGGTCCTTTTTCATTTCCTCCGTTCAATTGTTTCTCAAGGTTGTAATCCTGCGCTTTACCTCCTCAGGATATCAAAACGGTAATAGAAAATGTTCTAGACATCCGATTTTTATAGATTAAGTACAGTTATGATTTCTTAATTATATTTGAGAGCTTATTGAGTTAAAACATAAAATAAATATAGATCCTAGGGATCCCTTCTTTTCGCATAATTTTCTTTGTCCTAATATACTTCGGCATAACGATTTTGGCACAATTTGTTTTGGCATAATAATACTTCAGCATAATTTTTTTAGGCATACATTTTATGTTGGCATAATCATCTTAAAGACTAATTTGTTTTGGCATAAATTTGATTCGCATAACGTTACTAGGCCTAATGATTATTAGCATAATAATATTTGGGCATACAATTAATAGAAATAACGGAAACAAATTTGAGTTATTTTTACGTATTTATTTTCACTCGATTCGTAATCACTTTTTCCAAGAGTCGGGGTGCCCCAAGTTCTAACACATCTCGATTTAGTAAAAAGGTAAGGAGAACTTAGGATGCAAGAGCGAGCGAAGCGAGCTCGGGAATTGGGGCACCCCGACTCGGACAGGTTAGGTTCGAAGGGGATGACGGGGGCTCAAGTGAGCGAGCGGAGCGAGCGAACGAGCCCCCGTCATCCCCTTCGTGTTAGGTTCCTTTAAACCCTGCAGACAGAAATAGGGGCCCCGCGAAGCGGGGCTCCGTCGACTACGCCTTATTATTATTGTTATGCTTAATAAAGTTATGCTTTAGAATGTTATGCTTAATAAAGTTATGCTTTAGAATGTTATGCTTAATCATTATTATGATTAGAGAAATTATGCGTAAAAAAATTATGCGTAACCTGTTATGCGTAAATAATTTATGCGAAAATATAATTAGGACAAACAAAAGTATGCCAAGTTATATTAGGTCTTAAAATTTTATGCAAATGGATAGGGAACCTAGATCCTACTGTGTCCTACGTACATATTGCTAAGATTTCTTAAAAATCTTTGAGAATTTATTGAGTTCAAAGATTAATTAATATAGAACTTACTATCCTAATGAGCTTACACATTTATTACCTTAAATGTAGGGTGGGATACTCAACTTCAAAAACCTAAACATCAACTTGTAAGCTTGTTTGTGAGTTAGTATGTTTGTTACTCAATCACGCTTTAACGGCTGAACAGATTTGGATAAAAACTGGCACACAGGTAGACTATTACTTGGATTGAACTATAGGATGCTTTGAATCTTTGTACTTGAAATTTTCCTTAGGATGCGAGTGAAACCGCAGGCAACAGCTAGTAGGTACCTTAATAAATAGGGAAGTCATCATGTACCTAGCCTTTTCCCAAATATGTTTGAGTTGGCTTCCAGTCTAACCGGATGCAGCTGAATACCAGTATTTTACATGGAGCGACTGCCTATCTGACCTCCACTACCCAGTTAGTGGGTAATAAGATACCCCTTGGTAGGACTGGTTGTCAGACTTTCGGGTTTCTGACGACCGTAACGACTGCCAAATATCCACGAATGCCAGTCGAGACTAACGGCTTAACGTGCTTCCCGAGGCAAGGAATGTTCTTGATATGTAAAGATGGTCACCCATCAACGGACCAACCGCGGCAAGCGTAGCTTTTCCTGATTGATCGACCCGTGCGGCTGTTATTACTTAGCCACAAGCCCCTCTTTTATAAGGAAGTATTCTACATAATTTGAATATTGCTTTATTCATATAAAATCATCTTGATATACATCGTACATAAGCACCTACGCCACGTACCCAAATCTCTTATATTTTTCTCATCGTACGTAATAAAATAACTTTAGAAGACTCTTTTGATCCTCATTTTAATCAAGCACCCATGAATTAATTATGAGAGCTTAATTAGATTTAATTAACATGAAGAAATTCTTTGTAGAATGTTCTATATTACTGAAATACAGGTTTGAATCAATTAAGGTTCGAAATGGAAAGATAACAGAGAATACCGAATACATTTCTTACGATTCGGTAAAGTCAATTGAAGGGAGAGATTTATCGTAACTTAATTCAGGGATTCTAAGCAATTCGGTAGGAAAATGTCGTGGTAAGAAAAAATATTGATTTACTGGCAGGCAGTTTCTTTAGTCCATTGTGTGGTTGGTTTTTTCATGAAGAAAATCTAGCAAAAAATGTTCTGTCTTTAGGGAACAACTTGACATTCGTACACACGCGCAGGTAATTATTTATTGTGTAACGTACAGAATAAATAAAATATTTTATAAAGAAGTAGGACGTTTACATAAAACTTTGTAGTCTGCCTGAAAGAAAAGGTTGAAGAATGTTGTTAACTTTCAAGGGTGGAAACCTACATTTCCACTTTAATTAAGTATATTATTTATAATAATAATAATATATCGTTTATTGCGGATTAAACATAACATAAAAAAAATAAAAGAAAAAAAAAACTTTTTAAAAACAAGCTTCTATTACTTGTTAGTAAAAAGAACTAAAAGGTTAAAAATAATTTAAACTTGATAAGAAAAATATAGGTACGGTCAGCTTCAAAAGTCGGTTAACACTTTAGTTGTTTAAATCTTAATTATTGAGAAAAATATTCTTAAAAAGCTTATATTAATAAGATATTTAAGAATAATTAACTCTTTGCTATTACATGAAATAGAGAAAACCAATATATCACATCATTTTGTATCAATTTAGATGATTTGTAAAAGTAACAGTGTTAAATTGACTTTTGATGCTGACTGTACCTACCTACTAAATAAAAGCGTGTTACGTTTTGATGGAACATTAAAGAACATTTAGCAATTATATTAATACACCTTCATTATTTTTCTTTTGCAATCACAAAATTCTTTGGAGTAGGACGTCTAGTGATTGATCAGGCCACGGCAGAACGTTGCTGAGAGCATCGGCAAGAGTGCGTTTAGTCTAAGAGTACGACTCTAGCCGTGTGTGGACGTGCATTATCGTGCATTAGTCGAAACCAATCACCCAACCGGCTTCACAAAGGGATGATTACGTCTGAAACAATCCTCTCCGCATAAATCTGAGCATTGAGGTTGCCCCTGATCCAAATGAGATCGGTTCTTCCACCGATCCAAATACCGGCCTAAACCATTATTATTCCCCCTCCATATGAATGAACTTCCTGACAAAATTTCAAACGTTCTTGACGTCCAGAGGTCCTCCAAACTCGAGTACATCTTGTATCCGGCCTCATACTGTAACGAGATTCATCGAAAAAGCAAACACAACGCCAGTCTTCTTCCTCCCAATTCCTGTGTTCGCGAGCCCATTATAAACGGGCCCTACTATTGCGGGGTGCTATAGGTGGAACTCTCAATGGTCTTCGGGAACGCAGGCCCACTTCACGTAAACGATTTCGGATGGTTTGTTCGCTTATCAGCAAGGCTGAAGAGCTGTGGAGCCTCGTAGCCAACATCATGGCGGTCATGTTATGATTCCGTCGAGCAGTATTTTGCATGTACCGGTCCTGTTTGCGAGTGGTGATGCGAGATCGTCCTTCATGTCGCACGGCCACGCTGCTCGTGATGCGATAGCGTGTCCAGAGGCGGCTATGACGCTCTGTGTAGTGCCAAGAGCGACAGCCACAGAACGTTGCCTGGAACTAGCTAGCAACATTCCGACGGCGCTCATCATCTCTCTCGTCAAATGATGTCGTCGATCCATATCAATGCAATTTTTTTTCAGTTCCGATGCAAAAATTGTAATGGTTTTGTAAAAACGCTATTACACACTTTTATAGGAATCCTGATTGACAGTTGATTTTCTATTTTTAATGAAAATTTAAGGAAATTCTTTATTCAAATAGTTAAATTAACTAAAGAGAATCAATATCGGTGCAAAAAAGTTAAAATAATAATCCTCAATTGCGGCGATACTCTAAAACGTACTTGATCCCTAGACACTTTTGATGTGTGTAGTATTAGTAACAACGACTTAAAAATTATGTTAGTAACACTTACAAACTAACATAACGACAACACTAGTAACTACGAAGCTGAACACATGTTGGCACGTGTTTCTGCACCCAGAGCTTAATAAAGGAGCTGTCCACCTTGGCAAAAAATGTCTTTAGGATGCTGTTGGAACCTCCGCACAACCTACCCATTATTGATGCCGCCCTCTTTCTCATGATGGCATGAAAACCGTCAACACGGGTTTCCTCGAACATCCGCATTTATAACAGCCGATCGATTCTGTAAAAATCTCAGCGTGAAACGTTAGGTGAAGTGAGCTTAGAGTGAGCTGTCAATAGTGTCAATCCCTAGCTTTAGTTGGAATGACAGCTCACTCCACGCTCACTTCACCTAAGTTTTCACGGTGAGATGGTTACAGAATCGCACTGCTGACTAGCTGCGCCCCGCGGTTTCACCCGCATAAGTTTCGATCTCGTGGGAATATCAGGATAAAAAGCATCTTATATGTCAATCCTGGTTATAAACCATCTGTGTACCAAATTTCATCCAAACCAGTTCAGTAGTTTTTGCGTGAAAGAGTAACAAACATCCATCCATCTACCCATCCATCCTAATTTTCACGTTTATAATATTAGCAGGAAGTTAGAAAGTTTATAATATTAGTACACGTAGCACGTTTATAATATTAGTAGGAAGTAGGATTGCTTTACTCACTGCCTGTGAAATAATTTACAAAAAAAACTGCCTGTAAAATAATTTACTAAAACTCTCGAAGCTTTTTTGACAACCAGCCGCTCCTAATCGATAGTACTTGATAAAACAGCAGTTGATTGATGGCAACATTATTTCAGTAGACGTTTCGACAAGAACATTGAAGGACTCATCAATGACGTAAGCGTCCAATATTAACGCTCATCTTGACGGAAATAAATACCTTTAAATTATGATTCAATTATCGATCTGTTGATGTTTTGTTTGTTTAGCAATATTATGTGAGATTTTACAAGTGAGTTCTTGTCCGGTTAAAGGAGCAATCACTTCTTTTTGCCAAACCACCTTGAGCAAGCGTGGGGATCGATACTCATGCCTTCTCTAGAGGAGCCTTAGCTCTAATAATAATAATAATAATAATATCCCTGGACATTTCACACAGCGCCATCTAGTCCCAAGCTAAGCAACCTAATGCTTGTGTTATGGTAACAAGATGGCTGATAAACTACTTATATACATTTTTTTTTGTAAATACATACATACAGCTCTGCAATAGGCACAAGAAATCTAACATGATGTCATCTTTGTTTTGGTATCAAACCTATATGTAGGAGAAGGCATGTCTGTCTCTCGTTAGCATCAGGCATATTTTAATTACTGTGGGCGTACTATGGGTAGTGTTGGTTTTTGCACAATAGAAACACGGTTTACAGTTCAAATCAGATTATAATTTACGAACCAGTTAGACACACTAGCGAATCACACACACACACACAACTCAACGATATGGAACGCGCGACAGTTTCTATCCACATGTTGTTCGTACGATGTCCGATATTTCTATGATCTCGAGAGCTCTGCTCACACCGCTTTTTGTAGATTTTGCTCTCGTCTCCCCACGAACTCAGGCTAGACTCTGTCTAGCGCCACGAGATGGCGCTAACGTTCCGAATAGTCAAACGAATGATTCCGACATATATTTCACCGAATAATAATAAGTAAATAAATAGGTAATTTACAATAAGCAAAATATTATCATTATTATCACTGATTAAAAAAGCAAGATATAAATCATCCAATGTCAGTAAAAAGGTTACAAGCGACGTAGCAACCGGTTTCCATTGCTGCAATATTAATTGCTACCACAATGATAATGCATTTAATGTACCTACACTCCACTACAAAACAATTTATCATAATCGATCAATATAGGTATCCTATAAGTTTTTCATTCATTAATTCATCTACATCATTATAACAAAAACAATATTAATAGTTTTTACTATTATAATTAAAATGAGGGGCTCGTGGCTAAATAATAACAGCCGCACAGGTCGATCGATCAGGTTAAGCTACGCTTGCCGTGGTGGGTTCGTGGATGGGTGACCATCGTTACATACCGAGACCCCTCCGTGCCTCGGAAAGTACGTTAAGCCGTTGGTCCCGGCTGTCATTCGTGGATCTTTGACAGTCGTTACGGGTAGTCGGAAGCCCGAAAATCCGACAACCAGTCTTACCTAGAGGTATCGTTTTACCCAGTAGCTGGGTTGTGGATGTCAGATCGGCAGTCACTCCATGTAAAATACTGGTATTCAGTTGCATCCGGTTAGACTGGAAGCTGACCCCAACATAGTTGGGGAAAAAACTACGCAGATGATGTTTACTTAATAATCAAAATAGTTCTTAGAATGCACCTCTCCAATTTTAGGTCAAACAGGGCTTACCTAACTGAAATATAATTATTTTATTTCCAGGTAGGAGTCAATAAATTACTTTTGATTAATTACTTTAGGAACGTGTTTTGATGAATACTTGCCAGAATATTTCTCTTGATTAATTTAATATTCTAATATATTAGTTAATCACCTGGTCGGAATTACGCTGGAGCACAAGGTTGATTTCATTCAAGGTTGAGGTTGAGTTCAGGATCGTTTTGAGTGCTATTTCGGGATGCTTAGGTGACTATTAATTATTAGATATATAGGTCTATGTTTGAAGAAAATATTTATGTCATTTACGCGCAAAAGTTCCGCCCTGGAGGTTGCCAAAGACCTATGGAGCACAGGTTGCTGGTGATAAAAAGAACAGACAGAATATGGAACACCACGCTGCGCTCCAAAATGGGGATCATAAACTTAGGCCAGAAGGCTGCCTACTCGGGAACTTGCCAAGCGCTTTTGTGAAGAAAATGAAGGAAAACAAAACACCTGTCAAATGGTATTATACGGGTCACGTCAGCCTGCATACCGCTAGGCAAAAAAGTCTTGACGCAAATAGTATAACACAAGGTTAAGCCACGGTTTAGTGGAAGAGTGGTGGCCTTCATATCATAATGGCCGTCAGGAAAATCGGTAATTTTCATCAGTATTTGACATTAAGCTGTCAAAGTTTGACAGCTATTGTTGTGTGACCGTTCACCGCTTTCATAAGAAAACAAAGCTTTAGTAGTGAGGCTGGTTGCCTAATGAGTGATGGACTTCATTTAATATTACCTGGTACCTTTAGTTAATTTTCAATTAGATAGGATTATCCTGAAATTAAGGTAAAACATAATTAACTTTATTAATTAAACAGGCTAAATACCTCAATTATGCAAAAACACTCGCAGTTTAAAGATCGGGATGAGTGAATTTTACATTAGAAACTAAACCAGACAATAATTAATTAACATTGTATAATATCATAACTTGTCGAAAATTCATCCGCATCGCTGTCGACTGGAACACATGCCCAAGAGACTGCCAGCATTGATTGCCACATTATATGGCAATGGCACATTATATCAATCAATCAACTCAGCCTATCGCAGTCCACTGCTGGACATAGGCCTCTCCCAGGCTGCGCCACAACACCCTGTCCTCCGCCTTCCGCATCCAGTCTGTCCCTGCCACCTTCTTTAGGTCGTCCGTTCATCCGTCCGGCGGGCGTTCCACACTACGCTTGCCGATACGCGGTTTCCACCAAGACACGTATGCTCCACCGGCCATCGGTCCTTCGACAAACATGGCCAGCCCACTGCCACTTCAGTTTTCTTACTCTGCAAGTTATGTCGGTAACTCCGGTTCTTTTGAACTTTCAATGCTTAGCGTATGGTCAAGGTAAAAGTCAGCCCTTGAGTCACGGGAAGTGAAAACCAACCGTTTGGAGAGTTCATGGCTCCATGAACCATGAACCAGTTAATAAACATAAACCAGTAGCATAAACCAGTTAATTAATTCGATTATCACATCATCATTTTAAAATATTTCAACAATTTGAAAATTCGGCCTTCGCCAACATTATCGACTGTTTCATCGGCACCTTTAAACATTTATGATACTTTTGTACCTCGTTGCATAGCTGATTAAATGAAGATGTCTTCCTCGTAATGTGTACGCTTAGTGTTATAGTAAAATTTTGAGATAACTGGTGTCAAATTCGTGTACGTATATGATTTTTGAAAATAGTTAATAAACTTCTTACTTTAACTTTTAACTGTTCGATATTTTAGAAAATTTGGTTACATCAATAGGAGTGTTAAAGTATTAGGTAGCCAATGGAATAGCTATGAAAGCCACTCAATGCGAGAATTTCAATAAGTGATATTTATTGACGAATTCTGGGAAATTTTCAAAAAAACATGAAAATCGGTTTTTCTCGGATTCCATGAATTTTCGCCTAGACTTTATGGGGTGCTTAGTTGTTGCAAATGGGTCACACTATCACGCCCTGGAAGGAACACGTCGAGTTTCCCTGTCACTCTGTATATTGATTCAGAACGTTAACGGACTTTATTTCAGTTTTTATATAACAAAAGGTTATAAAATGTAGGTGAGTCTATGACCTCTAATGCTATTCTAAAACGCGACAATTCTATGGAGAAAAAAATAGGTGTATATGTCAGAAAAAATTAACATTTTTTAGTTGATTCGTATTGAAATCATATGAGAGTCGGCTCCTAATAAAAGACAAGAAAGAAAATTAGACTTATTTGTCTCGGAAACACGTGCATACAAAAATATGAGATAACTTGTATAAAAATAAATAAAATCAAAACATATTTCAAACAGATGTGAGTAAAATGGTTTCAAAACAGATCGTCAGAGCTTAACAACCAAACTGGAAGAAGAACAAACAACAGAAGCGGATCATTTTCTAAAGTTTCCAAGAAACACGGCTATAGAAAACTTTATTTCTATTGCGAAAATAAAATATTAACTTTTTTTATTAATAAAATATAAACTTATGCGGGTGAACCGCATAAGTTTCGATCCCGTGGGAATCATTCATCATCATCTGCCTAGCCTTTTCCCAACTATGTTGGGGTCGGCTTCCAGTCTAACCGGATGCAGCTGAATACCAGTATTTTACATGGAGCGACTGCCTATCTGACCTCCACAACCCAGTTACTGGGTAATACGATACCCCTTGGTAAGACTGGTTGTCAGACTTTCGGGCTTCTGACTACCCGTAACGACTGTCAAAGATCCACGAATGACAGCCGGGATCAACGGCTTAACGTGCTTTTCGAGGCACGGAGGGGTCTCGCTATGTAAAGATGGTCACCCATTCACAGACCAACCGCGGCAAGCGTAGCTTAACCTGACCGATCGACCTGTGCGGCTGTTATTATATAACCACGGGCCCCTCCTCCTTCTAACCTAACCTAGCTGTTTCGGTGTAAAAAAGGTATATATGCGTGTTACTAAGCGAATAATTGATTTTTTATTACTGTCCATGGTTTACTGTCGCAATAATTAATCAACCGCCATTAAATTAAATAACTGCTCAATATGTGTTTCAACTGATCATAATAACATCTCGAATATTTAAATAACAGCTCAAAAAATTAGTTCCCAATGTTGTGTACCACACCCACATGTCCAGGAGATAGTCTACATTAAAAAAAAAAAAACGGTATAAAAAGTAAGTATCCTATATGTTAATCCTAGTTATATACCATCTGTGTGTCATTTCATCCAAATCCGTTTAGTAGTTTTTGCGCGAAAGAGTAACGAACATCCATCCATCCATCCATACAAACTTTCACGTTTATAATATTAGTAGGATTAAAACTTTATGCACAAGTTTATAAAAATACTGAGGTATTTTCTACCAGTCAACCTCAGGGTCATGTAGAGATAAAATATAGCAGGCTGCAACTGCGGGATAAATAGCTAGGAAATGACTATAAAATAAGAATAAATACATAGATATATACATACATATAAACAAAATGATGTCAGGAGAAAAAAATATCGGTAGAGGAGAAAACTTTTCCCTCCCTATGCTAGCAGGAAAAATATCAATTGAAAACATGACGTAGGTAATATTAAAAGTGAAAAGTAAGTAGTTAATATTTCTCTTATCTAACTTAAATAAGGTATCTACGTGGTTTCGAAGTTTTTCTTTGAGGTTTTCTATTGGGAAACTGCGCTTTCGTAGTTCCTTAACAGGACTCCATTTGGTCATTGAAAAGTTATTTGATAGAAATTAATTTGTGTCCTTAAGTTAATGTGTAACGTGGATATTTTTACCCGTATGTTTTATTAAGGGCGATTATAATTTATGCTATACGATAATGGATTATCTAGTATTCATGTGTTAACTGACTTTCAAAATGTATTTTAGTCTTTACATTAGGTATTATTGATTGGGAGAAGACACTGTCTCCTGTAAGCACAGGGGGCCTACTCCGAAGTGCAAAGTACGAATGTTCGGATCGGACCGACACATAGCCGAACCGAATATTATTGAAAAATGCGAAAAAAGTTCGGATCGGCTCAGTTGGATCGGGACCATATTCAATATTCGAAAGAGTGTAGGAGTGTAGGATCGGAACCGACCGAATCAAATAGTAACTTCCTAGCAGGAAACGGCCGAACATTCGGCCGATACTACTTCGGAGTAGACCCCCAGGTGTTTTTACCTAGCGCAGGAGTCAGGGCTTCACTTTGTTTTATACATTTTTATATCAAAGAAGTTTTTTTTTTATATACAAATTTATAAATGTTTAAGATAAGTAAATAAATAAACGACATAATCAATCGATCAATTTCTTTACATTTTTAAAACAAAATGATAATCAGAACTACTTACCTCTAATAACTCCATAAATTATTATTTAATAATAATAACGCGATTTCACTGCGCGAATTACTTGCCAATAGACCTCATTTAATAGTTCAATGGTTTTTATCAAAAGGTCACGAAGGCGAAGTGCCAATTTAATATATTTTAGCTATTATTATTGTGGAGCGTCGAAATATTTGAACCTCAAAAATGAACTACATATTTTTATTGTAGGTATGTTGGTGGTCCAGTATAACGGCCGTGAATTAATAAGAGCTTTAGGTCGTGGGTTCGAACCCAGACAGGCGCTTTACTTGGTGTAAATTATTTCATCATCACTGCTCTCAAAACGGTGAAGGAAAACATCGTGAGGAAACCGGCATGTCCTAGGACCAAAAATTCGAAGACATGTGACATCTACTAACACGTACTGGGCCCGCGTGGTAGATTATAGCCCATTCCTTTTCGAAGAGAGGAGGCCTGTATCCCAGCAGGTGGGAACAACCTAGGCTGATTACGATGATAATGAAAAAGCTTAAAAAAAACTTGAGAGGTGTCAAGGGACACCCGGATGGAACGAAGTATAACTGGCTTGCTTTCTATAAGAGAGAGAGAGAGAGACAGACAGAGAAACACGCGCACGCCGCACGGCTTACAACTATAGCAAAAAGTGTCGTTCCAACTTTTGGTCTTAGTTTTTTCAGTCTAGCCCCCTTTCGGAACGCGCGATAAGGAACTTCGTTCCAAAAAGCAGGCTTTTTCTACCTAACTAGTTTTACAGGTTGTATTATGAAATGTCGCGAAAACTTTCAATTTCATTAATAAATTTTAACAAGCCTGATATACATTCCAGATCAACTTGTACAAGAAGAATGTTTATTGTGACAATTTAATACATGACCATTTTCCTTCTGTTACAGGTAACATCAACATCACAATTACAGGAAATATAAGGTAAGAATAATTTATAAAAGGTAACGCTACCCAAAACTTACATAGGTATCTACGTGTATTGTATAGGTTTAAGTGCGAATCTTCACGAAGGTTTTAAGATAGCGATACCATCCACCCAATGCACAAGACTAATTACCGTCTTGACTTGACTGGAAATTCAGGCTGTAAACTGAATTTCAGCAATCGTACCTACTAGCCTTAGTTGAATTTATTGCTTCCAGAACTGAAAATGTTGAATTTTACGATGAACCCTTACATTTCAAATGGACACACGTATTTCTAAGTCCATCCGTCCACATAAATACGGTCCAGGTGGAACATGTCCCACCGATATAGTTGAGATGTCATCTAGTAGACGTGTTCAATCAAACCCTACGATCCGTGACAACTCGACCTTATGTTTGCCAACGGTTAAGTCTACAAACTTCCCTGGATCTAAACTCATAGTTGACTTGCCGAGGCTAAGGTACGAATATAAATTAAGGTGATAAGATTGTAATTAAATCTGAACAAGTTTCGATTTTGAGTTAAAAAGTTTTTCGAGAGAGTTTTTTGAGAGATTTTTCATACAGAAATATGCTACGATTTGTAAAAATATACCCTGTCCATTAGGTTAACCGTTTTTTGACAGCCGTCTTAGAAAGTAACTATGTATTCCAGATTACGTAAAAGTTAACTTTAAAATGCTTAAGAAAATAAATATATAAACTGACTTATCATATTGAATTATCTTATTTATGGCTTCTTACATACTCGTACATTATAATACCGAACATGTATCAATCAATGTATTGTGTGTTGCTGCAATTACTAGTTCCATCTGTCAAAAAACGGTTTACCTAATGAACAGGGTATAGTAATACATCACTGTATTTTACTAACAAATTAAGGGCGAATTTCAGCAATGAAACTGAACGCGATCATTAAATTTAATCCGCGTTCGAGAGCTGTCAGTGTCACCATTGTTGTGGAATATCGACATTGACAGCTTTTGAACGCGGTTATTACTCCTGTAGTGACAATTCAAGTACAAACACCCAAAACTATGATAAATGATCAACTCGCGGCGAGGGAACCCTTTTTATATTAGCCCAATCGGATGTTATGCGACTACTCCTCGCTAACTAAAATTACGTATTCATACGCAGCGCGTCAATATCAGCATTAAACTAATACAATTGCTTTATATGTCCGGGCTTTACTCGTAAATGTATTATGATACCAATATTTGTCACCAATCCACCTCCAAATATTGCGCCCAACATTGGCTACCAACAAGCCAGTAATTTCGCACGAATTACCTCTTGTGGTTTTTCTCGAACCCATTTCCTTAAAAAGGTACACAAATGTACTTACATATAAAGCTACATTTAGCATGACCTTGTTCAGCGTTAGGGGCTGTAAGGAAAATCTAGATATTTTTATATTTATAACATTTCTTTCACTCTCCTTTCTATTATGACTTGAGATGAATATTGAGTGAATACTGAAAATACTCCGACATAATTATACACTCTTTGAATACTATGTCGGAGTATTTTTAGGTTAGCTAGGTCACAGATATTTAGGTAGAATCTATCACTGGGCTGGTTCTGAATTATCACCTTGAATGTATAAGCTTGAGTGGATTCTCTATGTAATCTGGTGTAGGTAAGTTTGTTCGTCTAAAAATATGTTTTTTTATTTTTATTAATAGAGTCTCAGTAAACCACGATGGGCTTTGACTGAATAACTTTGCTTTGCCTAAATCTGGATACCAACTTTATTAAGTTTTGTTTTTATGAATAAAATGATAATGCTACGTACGCACTGACAGGTGGCTTGCTTAACGCCTATCAGTGCGCAATCACAGTCCTGTTTTTACGTCATTATTACATTAAGAGCCGATTTTTCCATCGCCATAACTTTTATTCGAGGAATAAAATTTACCTTTGACAGTATTTGTATAAAATAACTGTCAAACTTTGAAAATTATTCCTCGAATAAAGTTATCAGATCATGATTGAAAAATCAGCCATAAGACTAGGAAATATTATTAAGATAAATGTTTGGTCCTCTCCTGTGGTCTAAAAGGAAGTACAATATGTGCTTGTAGACCCAAACAAAGTTGATAAATGTCGAAATAAAGTACATGATCCAAAAATGACTAACTAAAACACACAACATCATAAAACTTTTATATTGATTAAAGATAAGACAGTGAAAACCTTTAATGAATACCTTAGTGCTGTATGGTAATAAGGTCAAGACGTAATACTATCGATTATAAATCGCTTTATACGAACCGATGTATCGATTTGTCCTTGATAGACAATAGGCGGACGTGTGTTTACAAAGTTATCGCATTAAAAATGCTAATCGTTTCATTTCTTTTGACGTCGATTTTTTTAAACTGGCCTAATGGTTTGTTTAAGCCGAGAATTTTATTGCAAACTAGCTTCTGTAGCAGTGAGAGCAGAGGTGCCCCAGTAGAGCAGTGACGGCGGTCACAGAGGCCTTCAGAGGCCTCAGTCTCTTTTAAAGTCCAGACATAATCTTGGTCAGATCATATGATGTACACATAAAGACCCTTCTTCTCAGACTAGTCAGATAGGAAACGCCGACCTCATCTAGTTTTAAGATTGACGTGTAAGTGTTTGTACAAACCTGCTTACAAAATAAAAATCATTTCATCATCATCATCTGCCTAGCCTTTTCCCAACTACGTTGGGGTCGGCTTCCAGTCTAACCGGATACAGCTGAATACCAGTATTAAAATAAAAATCATTTATCATTTATAAAATTGTTTGTTTTCTTTGAAGAGGAAATAACTATACCTATCTATTATTTATGGTGTTACCGCTCGCATGCCGCAATCATAGACACAATAACATTTCCGGTATGTCTTCGCTATCTACGTTCCGGCGATGCAAAGTTTTATAGATACAGGATTAATAATAATATATTATAATTATTTATTTATTTTCAAAAAAGTGTGGTACATACATCATCTGCCTAGCCTTTTCCCAACTATGTTGGGATCGGCTGCCAGTCTAACCGGATGCAGCTGAATACCAGTATTTTACATGGAGCGACTGCCTATCTGACCTCCATAACCCAGTGACTGGGTAATTTAATACGATACCCCTTGGTAAGACTGGTTGTCAGACTTTCGGGCTACTGACGACCCGTAACAGTGTGGTACATACATAAAATTATATTTATGTAACAGACTGTTACATAAATATAATTTTACAATTTCGGGAAAACTCATAAAAAGACGATCAACAGAATTTAATCTGGCGTCCTAAGTAGGTTACACGTTAACCTGTATTAAGGTTCGCCAGCCCAGGTTCCCACAAGAGTATGTGCAAAATAATCCAATAGAGACTGCTTAGGTAAAAGTGTTTAATAAATAAAACCAATCTAGTGATTGATTTTATTTATTAAACACTTTTGTTACAATTATTTTTAACTTGCATGATTTTTCTAAATGATAAACTACCTGTTTTACACAGAATATATTATTATACTCATTACGTTAATGATGTTGTAGGTGGCCACACCACTTGGGTTCAAGATTTTTTTTTTGTGTGTTTTTGAATAATGACTGTGATGTTGATTTTTTTTTTCATTCCATTACAGGGCTTGTACGATAGAAAAAAATGTTTCAAAGAATATTACCTCCTCATAAGAAAGTACGATGTTAAAGTGTCCCACCGCACTCTCACACGACCTTCCACAAAATTGATTTTCCCCTCACGATATTGGTGATAAATAAAATTTAATTAACGCCATACGTTATTCGTCGCAGAATTCTGTCACGTATAAATTCTATCGCAGGATCGACCTCAAGCTATTGGTAATGTTCTACGCTCTGCTATTTGATACTCGTAAATCTCTCCGTATCGGCAAGTTGACACTACACGAAACTGGGTTTTGGTCTGGCTTTAAGGGTATTTGGTATACGAGGTGGAACGCAAATAGCTAGGATATCGGAAGCTATACCATCGTAAAATGCATATATTTTCTGGCACTATGCTTTTCAACGTAAGACTGGGCTTCTTCAACTAACTCATCGTTAAGATGACGATGATACCGTGATGACATTTCAATATTTGTACACCATATGTTGTGGTAGGATGTTCAGAATTTATAAAATATTAACATCATACTGTGTAAACCTACATTTTAAGAAATAAATAAATTCTGATTCTGTTTTATATTTTCAATAGTTGAGTAATGAATTAAGTTTGAAAAGTGTCATATACAGACGTTAAGGAATGACCTTACGGATCGCGTCTAGTTCTAATATAAAGAAAAAAATTGTCTTATTTTTTTAAACTCCAAAATTGTTGGAAATCTTTTATAAACATCAATTTTAAATGGTTTCGTAAGAAAAATATATATATTTTTTTAATTTCGGTAACTAGAACAAACAAACACTTTTTATACGTCGATCATACGTATTTTAAAATCCACTATCTATCTATCTGGCTGCCACAACCACACAGATTGAGTGGATCTGTCCAGTCAGTGCACGCATTTGTCAGTAATAGTGCAGCTCAACTCAGAACTTAGGAGCTCTTGTTGGCAAATTGTTAATCTTATGTGAATTTGATGGGCACATAATTCAATCGTCCATATTTTAATCAAAATATGTCTTTGCGTTTTGAACCAGCAAAAAATTATGAATTTCACCGCGGTGATTAAAATTTTCATTCGCAAAGCTGGGTGACAATTAGCGTTAAAGGTCTTAACACGGAGTTTTCAACACAAGTATGCTTAAAAGTTCGCCGTGCGAGCTAGCTCAGGCTACTAATTGACCCCTTATCACTTTTTTCTCTCTTCCGCACATACTTAACGAGCGTAGTATAGTTTGGTCAGAGGGGCAATTCTCGTAATTTTAAAAACGTTCACAGTCTCGTCGCAGTCTCACTGTATCAAAAATACCTCTAAACTCTATTTTTGAGAGGTTTTAATATGTCGCTGAGATGAGATTGCGACTATGTACATTTTGAACGTTTTTAATAACGGAATTTGGCCTTCCGGTGCTAGGGGGAATGTCAATCAATTGATGTTGTTTTATATGACCGCGTATCAAGTGGCGCCGTCTAGTTTTGTTATTAAGTTACTGAATCATCGAAGAGGTCCGATAAGACTGGGTTCATTATCTATTTATTGTTAATATTGATACTTAAATAATTTTATTTATATCACCCATTACACAACTCAAACACAAAACGCACTTTTGAAATATCAAGGAGTTAGTCAGCTAGTTGTTGCCCAAGGGGCAAATGACTGCAAGGATACGCCGTTTAAATCAAAATTTTTTACAGATCGTCATCAAATAAAAAGTTTTCGATATCAGGCATCATAAAATATTCAGAGTACCTGGGTTCTGCAGGTCAGATAGGCGGTCGTTCCATATAAAATACTGGTATTCAGCTGCATCCGATTAGACTGGAAGCTAACCCATAGTTGGGAAAAAGGCTAGGCAGATGATGGGTGGTATTAAAATTCAATGTTTTTAACAGGTTTTGGTTCATTGTTACAAAGCGCACTTTAACCAAAAATACCATCGTATACGTTGACTCCATTTCACTTTAAACTTCACTATCACGAGCAGGTGCCTTAATGACCACAGTAGAGATAGTATACGTTTGCTCTTTATTTACGTGCCCTTCCTAAATGGCTTTAGAGTTCTTTACCTCAGTCAAATAAGTAAAAACCTTTCATATTTGATGTTTTTTTATGTAGGTATGTAAAAAGGAGAAGCCTGAATTTGATACCTCTTTTTTATTTGCGAGGTTTTCTTTGATTCTTATGTAGGTATGGTACCTAAATGGGTAGTTATGCATAGGATAACAGTTTTGCTTTGCAAGTAAGTTATGATAAGCATTTCAGAAACGGGTTGTCAGTATCGCGTTGACAACATGACACATAGGTATAGTATTATATCTCACGAAACGACGCGCGCTTTACTTGTGGTTACCAAGTGAACAAACACTCTGGGAATGTGTGTCTCGGACGACCTCTAGGTACCGTCTGAGACATTAGCGAAGTCGCCTCCTGCGCTTACACACGCATTCACAGCGTGTTTGTACACTTAGTAACCACAAGTAAAGCGCGCGTCGCTTCGTGAGGTAAAAATACTGTATCTCTATGGTAACTACCTACAAACAGTCATATTTTGGGAGATGACTATACATAAAGAACAAAATTAGAAGCTTTCCCTGTGCTGTCAGATTGCTTACTCATGGTACATTGTACCCACAGCGGAGCTCCTAATTGTTTCAACTACAATAGACTTATGTACCTACATTCCAAAAGCATAACAATGAAAAATAGATCACAGACAGTAAATTTAAATTTCATTAGCGGTTTGTGCACGTTGTTGGCACATGAGGAACTAAAGTGGAGCTAAAACCGACTTTCATACACACTACTAGACTAGTAAGTACTAGGTAGATACAACATGGGGTTCAAAGCTGAGTCACGCGGCGCGTATGAAAAGTTCATCTGCGGGTAAACGATCTACATAATTATCTTTAGAACTTACACAATTGACATCGATCGATGATCAACGTCATTTTACCGTTAATTTTATCGTAATTTTATATTTTTAACCGACTTCTAAAAAAGGAAGAGGTTCTCAATTCGGATGTTTTTTTTTATGTTTGTTCGCGCATAACTCCGTCGCTTGCCAACCGATTCGAAAAAAATCTTTTTTTGTTGGAAAGGGTATACTTATCAAATGGTCCCATCGAAATTTCGACAAGATCTGATGATGAGTTTCGGAGACAGACAACGGAACTTTTCAATAAATTCCAGCAAATCAACGGCTATTGCTGCTATCGCTTATGAAGGTATTGTTTACGCAATCACACAACATAACGTCACGCCTGTACCCTTTAAAGGGGTACGCAGCTGTGTTCAGTATACCACGGTACACCCTCATTTCTGTCAAAGTTGTTATTGGGGTACCTCTAATCTTGTAAGTACATATATACGAATTTGTGTGGGGTACAACTAAAAAGTGAAAAATAAAAACTTTTTTACAAAAAAAAAAAACAACACACAAAAACACTACAAAGAGAAAAATAACTTTAAAATGCGAAACCAGCGACACCGACTTCCGAAATTAAAGTTATTTTTCCCTTTGTAGTGTTTTTGGAAGTCAGTTGTTTTTTTTATTTTTTTTATAAAGTTTTTATTACCTCTGTATTTCGCATGTGTCAAAATCCCAGTGTTCTTTATTTTTGTTAAATAAAATAGGGTTGCTGCCACTGACAAGTCTGTCAAAGTCACGATGATCTTTATTATTGTTACAATAAGGTTGCTGTTAGAGGTAAAATACCAGTGAAAGGATTATAGGTAAGCTGTTACACCAAATTGATCTATTCTCTATGGAATTGATTCAATGTCGATCTTTTCCTTATACGACCGATTGGTCGATGTATATGATTGATATATATAAATGATAGGCGATGATCGCCAACAGACTGGATTGCCCTTATATCCGGTAATGCGGCAGCAGACATATTGTTACCTTATGAGTGTTCTTTTTTTTTCTGTGCTTGTTATCCTGTATGTATAAGAGTCTTGTTACTTGGATAAAACTTATTTTATTTAAACGTCTAAAATCTTTGGTTGATTAATCGATACATAATCAGTCTACAATGTTCCCACTGCTGGGACACAGGCCTCCTCTCTGTGAGAGGGAGTGGGCCTTAATCCACCACACGGGCCCAGTGAGGGTTGGTAGATGTCTTCGAATTTTTTTGGTTCTAGGACATGCCGGTTTCCTCACGATGTTTTCCTTCACCGTTTAGAGAGCAGTGGTGATGAAATAATTTACATAAAGTAAAGCGCCTGTCTGGGTTCGAACCTACTATATACTTACCTATAACTTGTAAGTCGCGGCGTTGTTTTCTGTGGACAAAAGCTGAACAGAGCTGAATAAGTGTTGTTAGTCCCTTACGGCTCACTTCTTTCCGAGAGGAGGCCTGCGTCCTAGCAGTGGGAACATTACAGGCTGATTGTATGTGACATTACGACGCAATATGTAATACTGAGTCGGTAAAGCCGATTTTATCGTGTAAGGAGCAGACAAAAACTAATATTATGTCGGCTGTGAGTGTAGGCCAGCAGGTCAAGCTAGCCAAAACTGTAAAATTTTCCCAATCAACCTTGAACCTTAATGCTTTAGCGATAAAGTTGAAAATCTATTAAAGAAATTTGACAGATTGTAGTAGCTTGATGTGCGCCTGGCGTCTGTACACTCACAGCCCGTCACAGCTAAATCGAATGAAACTTGGTTTCTGTTGGATATCCAAGTCTCGCGTTGTTGGCGGCGGTTCGAGTAAATTTTAAAACTGTCTGTTTCGCTGTCTATACAAGCTGAAATGTTTGTTTCTATTAGCCACATAGTTGTTTAGACGTCTGATATTATTAATAATGCTTTGTTTTCATTGACTTCTTGAATGAGAGCAGAATTATTGGGTATATTAAGTATAGTGAGGTAAGATAATCGTAGCTGAATTGCTATTGTAATTTTTATTAGTAAAAGCTTTCGATGTATTGAAACAAATCGGACAGCATTTTCCTAATTTATTGAAATCATCTTTTGGGAGTCTTCACAGATAATCTTTTATCGGAGTACAGGATCGTCCTTTTTTCTTAGAAAACTTTCGGCCGGCACTACGATAAGCCAACCCACATTTTCGAACTAAAAGATATAATCTGACAAATCTGGGCTCAATTCCGGACATTCGAATCCAATGTTGAAGCAGTAAAAGTAAGGAATTTACACGGAGACTTTTTAGACACATTTTATTACCTAAGAGCTTGAGAGTTATAACTATTAATTTGTTAGCAACCTATCTCTAATCTACCTACGTCACAACCGATAGCTAAGTAAGTAACTAAGGTATATCCATTACCTACCTCCAACCCAAAATCTGTACCCACCATTATCCATAAATTAGTACCAACACAAAATAATAAATAATAGTAAACAGCTCCAAGATTTCCCGCTCAATAATGAAAGCCAGGCGTAAATCTCCTACCCTTTTACTCCAGTTTATTCATGTTCCCGCCTAGCTTCGGGCGGCCATTACTGCGGAACCACTTATCGGCAGGTAACCCATTTGCGAGACTAGGCGCGGAATATTTTAATACTTCATTTGCAACAAGCGTTGTTAGTGTACTCGTAGCTTTATTTAATAGTGATTACGTGTGTAAGTTTTAATAGGGAATCAGATAGTTTGATAATATTTTGTTCATTAATTATAGTTAGGTTCAGCTTTAGATTTTACTGACTGGCGATGAAGAGAAACATTGTGTGGAAAACTGCGGTTTAATTGCGTAACACACTATGAGTAGCAATGGCTTTCATTTTTACAGTTCAACAAGATTCATTGCGTTATTTACGCTGTTGAGCAGATACATTTTTCAAGCATATGAAGCAATGAATTAGCAATATCTTTCAAAATGATTCAGATTGTGATTTATGGTATGTTACACAATTAGCATGCTGAGGGTCTAGACAAGTGGCAGTCGCTTTACAGAGTGTTCGTATTTCCTCATCGACTTTCAACAGGATTGACGTAAATGTTTCGGTAGCTTATGTGACTCTCATAAATGTATTTGCATTTCCACCATCGTTGCCGCTCATAGAAAGTCACTTTTTTTAGGCCAAGTGCAAGCGTCATCATCATCATCATCATTGCAGCCAAAAGACGTCCACTGCTGGACATAGGCCTCCCCCAAGCACCTCCACTTCAACCGGTTCTATGCTTCTCGCATCTAACGGGTTCCTGTGGCCATCACAAGGTCGTCGGTCCACCTTGTGGGAGGCCTTCCAACGCAACGTCTTCCGGAACCTTTCGGCCCCAAATGCAAGCGTGGTGGTTAGATAAATGGTCGTTCGTTATCTGCACTAGAATAAAATAGAATAGAATAGAATAGAAAATCTATTCTATTCTATTCTATGCACTAGAAGAGACTTTGGCTTTGGAAAATTACAAGCCCGATGTAAGCCTTTATACGAAGCTAGGTTCCGGTTCACAGATATTTTGGAGCTGAAATCCAGACTCTCGGTTCGAAAACGATCATAAACCTGAGCTAAACTAGCTTTCCTATATTTCCGGCCTGCATTCGAGGTCTTTAGTTTAATTTTTATGCCGTAGAATGGAACAGTTACTTAGTTGATATTTTTATGATATTAGGGTTTTGATTCGGGTCCTAACAGAATACCAGCGCTGCGGTATTTATTTTTTTAAATATCGCAGCATAATGCTGAGATAGACTTAGGTTTTTTGACGTTAGGTCTTATTATTTGGTTTATTTATTTTTTTGGTTGTTTTTAATGTACCTTTGTTAGTTTTAAATGCTTCGTTTTTACTATTTGTATTTCCTGTGTGTATCCCAAAATAAATATTTTTCTTTTCTTTCATTATTTTATGATGAAAACTTTACTATATACTTCAGAAGTGAATGATTGACGTATAAAAGTGTTTCTACAAATATATTTACAAAATAAAATCATTTATCATTTGCCGAAAAATCGCACACGTGAAATCAGAAACTCAGAAAACAGCGTGAATCTGCGATGTTTTAAAGCAAATAGATATTTTTAGAGTAATTGTTTATTATGGGTACTTCAGTGAGGTTCAAAGTGAACTCTTGGTACAGTATGGTACCTACTAGATAGGTATTAGCTAGGGTTAGCAACTTTTTATTTGCTGGATTGAATTCAATCCAGCGGGATCTAGTTGGGCGCACATGTTATAGTTTTTTTTTTTTTGGATTTATAATAAATATTCTTTGTTATGGTAGTGTCAAATGTTTATTAAAAACGTACATATCTTACTGCACCCAATTGACTAATTATTTTACTGTTCAACTACTTATTTATTAATAAAAAATTCAAAAAACAATAATAACTATAAATATTTGGGAATTTTGTAGTCTTTGTAACTGGACCTCCGTGACATCAAAAACAATATTATTAGGTACCTATTCTACGCCACACCAACACAATACCTCACCTACAATTTCCCTCGATATTATTTACAACCGTCATTTTCTTCAGAACAGCAGTGCAATTCTGTAACCGTCTCACCGTGAAAACTTAGGTGAAGTGAGCGTGGAGTGAGCTGTCATTTCAAATAATGCTAGGGATTGACACTACTGACAACTCACATCAAGCTTACTTCACTTGAGTTTTCACGGTGAGATTTTTACAGAATCAACCGGCAGTTCGAGCCGAGCGAAACTAGCGCTGAACGAGTTTCGTTCAACAAATGACGATCGGTTACCGACTGTTTCCGACCGCGGCCATTCTTTATTTGTGTTGTGTGTAAAGGTGCGGGTATATTGAGCGGACAAACAGTACAAATTAATATGGTATAGAAAATAGAAAGGAAATGTTCTTGGATTGTAGAGAATATTGCCGCTTGAATCAAACGCGTATTTTGAGCTATTGTTTCTCTTATAAAGGAGATCCAGAATACTCAAGTGAACTCTAATTCCATTTTAAAGGTTCCGTGCCCAAAGGATGCCTAAGGAAACCTATTACTAATCCGCCGACGTCCGTCTATCTGTCAGCGGGCTGTGTCTCATGAACCGTAATATGTAGACGATAGTAGCATGCAGTAGTATGTACGTATCAACTCAGCTTATCGCAGTCCACTGCTGGACATAGGCCTCTCCCAGGCTGCGCCACAACACTCTGTCCTCCGCCTTCCGCCTTTCGTAGTATGTATGTATGGAGCTGGATAAATATAACAGAAGACCTTGCCTAGGGCCTAAGGAATGATACAGTCTGACTGTAACCAGCATTGTGCTGTAAAGACGATTCGTGATTTTAATGACATTTTCATGATTCGCGTGTAGCTTCAGTATTCTCTGAGAAACAGCTGTTTGAAAAATTACAATATTTTTTATAAGCTTCAAATAAACAATTACACAACAACTAAAAAATTACAAAATTTTATGACTTCAAAAATGGAAGTTCTGACCCTCGTTGTCGTCCGATCCGACCCGTATGCATTAATGTCCGCGATTTTCTCAAAAACTACTGATCCGATTTGGATGGGCCTTTCGTTATTTAAATGCATATTTTTTATAAGCCTGTTCTTTTTATAGGACCCTTTGAAAGCCAATATACGCTATTTATTTTTTTTAAGTTGGCATACCCAATATTAAGAAGAATATGAATAATTTAATTGATCAAAATACACACATTTAAATAATATAGTACCTATCCATCAGAAGCAGGTTTAATTAAAAAAATACGCACAACCAATCAACTGTATTTATTTTAGCGAGGTAAACTTCCCCACTATTGATACAGCTGTCTGGACCACGCCCCTCGTTCCCACAAACTTCTTTATTATTCTAACAATAGCGATACACTGTATTCTATGATCAGATTTTGAACATCTGTGTCTGAACTGGATAAAATAAAATACCTGTATTTCAGACATCAGCGCTCTTCCCAAACTCGGCACAAAGAAAATAACTTTGTTTGAGTTCTATCCACACCTATAACACATTCGATCAAAGGGATATAATAATCAGCTTATAATATAGTCCCTGTTGGGACATAGGCCTCCTCTCTTTGAGAGCGAGTGGGAAGTTATCCACCACGCGGGCCCAGTGCGGATTGGTAGATGTCACATGTCTTCGAATTTGGTTTTCTTTTACCTTTTTGAGAGCAGTGGTGGTGAAATTATTCACAGAAAGTCAAGCGCCTGCTTGGATTTGAACCCACAACCAAAACTCGTAAGTCAGGGCGTCTTCTGCGGCGACTAGGGTAACGGCCTCAGGTCGTTACCCTAGTCGCCGTAGAAGACGACCTGGACGGGAGTCAACAGCCGACTTCCGGCCACCGTAGGCGCGGGCTTGCCGGCGGCGAGCAATGGGCAGCTCGCCGCCCGGTAAAGACCAGGCCCGGGTCGACGGCGCGTTGTGTTCCACGTGCGCCTCAAAGAGATGTTAGCACGAACTGACGGCGCGGGTTGTTCGAAAGAGATACCGTGGCCCCTGGCACAGGCGACTGAAGGAACACGGGTGGGTTTTAGTCAGTAAAAGTCTAACACGCCCTTCCGCTCAGCCCAGAGCGGGAGAAGTCATTTGATGATTCCCCACCTAAAAAAAAAGGCCGTTACTAAGAGCCGATTTTTCAATCAACCGATAATTTTTATTCGTGGAATAAAATTGATGTATGACAGTTTTTGTTTGGAAGAACTGTCAAGAACTCAAAATTATTTTGAGTTTTTGACAGTTCCAACGCCAGGTAACTTTACCTGGCGTTGGAAAACTCTGCCCTAAAAGGAAGCGACAAATGTATGAGAACAATTTTAAATTGTAATAATAATAATAATATCCCTGGACATTTCACACAGCGCCATCTAGTCCCAAGCTAAGCAACCTAATGCTTGTGTTATGGTAACAAGATGGCTGATAAACTACTTATATACATTTTTTTTTTTTGTAAATACATACATATTATAGATAGAAAAACACCCAGACTCAGAACAAATACATGTAGGACTTACAAATATTTGTTCTGTGCGGGAATCGAACCCGCGACACGCAGCGCAGCAGTCCGATCGCTCAGCCACTGCGCTAACCGTGTTGTCCGTGTTGTCGTTGTGAATTAGTTGTATCTATAATGTGTAATAATGGCCTCCGAGTGTAAATAAATCTCTAGTGGAAACACACCTTTATGCAATAGTTTATTGGAAACTAATTTAAAACCACGTAATGCTTTGTTCTGTATCAGAAACAACTGTTTATCTAGATTTATACCCAGCAACCAATTAATTTACTTTGCTTTAGGGAAATTGTGGAGATACACCATTTAATTTGTATTTGTATTCGTAAAGAGAGCAGAATTATTTCGTATTCATTTCAATTTTACGATTTTTAATTGAAAATACAGGATTTCTGAGTAATTAAATTGCTGGGAAAGTTAATTTATTAAATTGTGTTTCAATTTCAATTAAATTCTATTTCATTTTATTAATTTGACATGAAATGGTGCAGTGTTACCATTTTCAATTTATTTAGCAAATTATTTTATAAGGAATATCTTGTACCTGGGTTTCAAAGCTGATGAAATTTCGTGGTCTAATTCTTTTTTTTAATTTCATCATTAATGAATAGGTACATGAAGTTCTGATCAAAACTCTAAACCCAATTTTTTAATCAAGGCGTGCTCATGTCTACTTTTAGATTTAATGAAATTATGATAAAAAACACTTCCTCTCTCCTTAAATATTGTAATTATATTTTATATGCTCCTGTTTCATGATTATTATTATACTAGCTGCACCCAGCGTTTTCACCCGCATACGTTTCGATCCCGTGGGAATATCGGGATAAAAGTATCCTATATGTTAATCCTGGTTATAAACAATCTGTGTGCCAAATTGTATCCAAATCCGTTCAGTAATTTTTGCGTGAAAGGGTAATAAACATCCATGCATTCATCCATACAAACTTTCGCATTTATAATATTGGTAGAATATAAGTTTATAATGAAGAGTATAATATGCTTTATGTAAATGGTACAACACAGACTACCTACAGTATTGTCCCTTCCCTTTTTAATCCATCCAAAGGTTTTGCGATCAATCAATTTTCACACTTTTAAAAACATTTCACAATACCCAATACAAATCCGACAGTACTGTGCACACAGCTACACTAGATTCAATTACTTAAACACACACAATTCAATGGCGTGTATGTATTTATAAACGTGCACACCTACATGAATGAGTTATGTTTATTTTTGCACTTTATTTCAACACTGGCTTCCCAGCTGTAAGGCCAGAATGTTTGATATTATTAGTATCGCTTGATTGAAAACGTTACATTGTAAGTGATTTTTAAAAAGCAGATTTGCCTACGTAAAACTAAATAGATTGGATATTGAAAAGATTTGTTGTGATAATCTGTTGAAATGCGGAGAGGAGAGGAATTTTGGCTTTTATACAGATTGACTTTTTCCGTTGCCATAGTCAGATGGATAGATAGAACGCTCTTTATTATGTACAGACGCCAGCACATCAAGCTACTACAATCTGTCAAATTTCTTTATTAGATTTTCAACTTTATCGCTAAAGCATTAAGGTTCAAGGTTGATTGGGAAAATTTGACAGTTTCGGGTAGGTTGACCTGCTGGCGTCTGTACCTACTACATCAAAAAATTACAGACATACTCGTAAATGTTTAAAATTTATATAGTGTGACACAATGGGCGGTCTTATCGCTAAAAGCGATCTTTTAAAGACAATCTTTGGATGGATTAAGGGTGAAGGAGGGATGTTACTGCAGGTTATTTTATAGGGTGCATGTATTCATAAATATCAACCACTTTTACTTATTGGATTAACTTTGAAAACACATCCGCTGTTTTATACAAAAACAAATCATATTTAGCCAACGAAAATGAATGAAAAAGATATTTCAGTTTGCTATTTCTGAGTTAGCCAATCCTTCATCTTGAGTATCATTCAGGTGGGGCAGTGGGTTCATATCAAGCAAGATCAGTAACCATCATTTACCTGCTTATTGCTAAATGCTTCAAGACAGATTGCATTAAAGAGGGACATTAGGAGACAAAGAAATGTACTGTAGTGTACCCTCTGAAATTATAGTTTGTGACCTAATGAATTCAAAGTTCACCTGTATTTATGTTTGATTTCTTTTCGTAATAAGTAGATCCATACCCCTTATTAACAAAAAAATCTGACTTTGACTGCTTTATAAATAGCCTGACCTTGTCATTTTCATGACAATAAAATGGGAAAGCTATAGACAAAATACCGTTATTAGTTATTTGACATTTAACTACAGGTATGACGACGGTAAGAAGGTACCTACCTATTTATTATCTATCTAGATAATTTTCTTGTATTATGAATTGTAGTATAGGTAATACGTTCGAGCCGGAGATTGTGTTTTGGTTGTGAAAAATAAAATAGTAAGCTACCTATTTATACTTCGGGTCGTTAAAACTAATAAGTGAGAGTTATTGTTGTGTTTTTATTTTATATTGTATATTAGGGTACAAACGTCTATAGTATAAGTGTTTTGTATTGTTTATTAGATCATAAGTTACGTTTTATACCCACGTATATTAGGTTCACATTGTAAATATTCCGCCTCGTCGGGCACCTTGTGGGGACTGGGCCGGATCTTGCGGATTGCCAGTTTGGCTTCCGCAAGGGGCGCTCTACGGTGGACGCCATCATGCGCGTAAGAGCCCTCACGACGGGGGACGCGGTGTCCCGGGGTGGGGTGGTCGTGGCGGTGTCACTCGACATCGCCAACGCGTTCAACACCCTGCCCTGGAGCTGCATTGGGGAGGCACTCCGGTATCACCGGGTGCCGACCTACCTCCGTCGAGTAGTCGGGGCGTATTTGACGGACAGAGCCGTCATCTACCCCGGTCGCGACGGGAACTGGAACCGGCGAGAGATGTCGTGCGGTGTCCCACAGGGATCGGTTCTGGGGCCGCTCCTGTGGGACATCGGTTACGACTGGGTGCTGCGGGCCGACCTCCCTGAAGGCGTCAGCGTAGTTTGCTACGCTGACGACACGCTGGTCCTGGCGCAGGGGAGGTCGCATCAGGCGGCGGCGGACGCGATGACACGCGGGGTTGCGATAGTCGTGGAAAGGATCCGGCGGTTGGGTCTCGAGGTGGCATTGCACAAGTCTGAGGCCATGTCCTTTCATGGGCCTCGGTACGGGCCACCTCCGGGATCCCAACTAGTGGTAGGAGGGGTTCACATCGGCGTCGAGACCACGATGAGGTACCTGGGTCTCGTCCTCGACAGTCGATGGAACTTCGTCGAGCACTTCCGACGTTTGGCCCCCAAACTGGAACGGGCCGGGGCCGCCCTAAAGCGGCTCTTGCCCAACCTGAGGGGGCCAAACGCCTCCTGCCGGAGGCTTTACGCGGGGGTCGTGCGGTCCATGGCCCTATATGGGGCCCCGGTATGGGCGCGTTCACTGCGGCTTCGAGCCGCACACTACCTGAACGCGCCCCAAAAGGTGGTAGCCGTAAGGCTGATCCGGGGCTACCGCACGATCTCGGGCGAGGCAGCAAGCCTCCTTGCCGGACTGCCACCATGGGATCTGGAGGCGATAGTCCTCGCGCGCCTATATGATTGGCGCGCGGAGGCACTACGCCGGGGGGAAACTCCGCATCCGCGGCAAACCGCGGTGGAGCGGACGAACCTCCGGTGCGATCTCATGGCGGCATGGAAGGAGCGACTATCGCAACCCAGCGCAGGGCACGCCACGATAGCGGCGGTAAGACCCCTCTTTGAGGAGTGGCTAGAGAGACGTCACGGCGCTCTCACCTACCGCCTGACGCAGGTCCTCTCCGGACACGGATGTTTCGGGAGGTTCCTGCACATCATCAGGCGGGAGGAGACGCCCGGGTGTCACCACTGTCAGGATCGCCCAGAGGACACGGTGGAGCATACGGTGGAGGTCTGCCCTGCTTGGGCAGAGCACCGCCGTGTCCTCGTAGAGGCGATTGGCAGCGGCGGCGACCTCTCGCGCCCGGCCCTGGTTCAAGCCATGGTCCGGGGTGAGAGGGAGTGGGAGGCAGTCACCTCCTTCTGCGAAGCAGTCATGCTAGCGAAGGAGGTGGCGGGGTGGGCGAGGGAACGCGCCTTGCGCACCTCACGCCTCAGCCGCCGCGGGAGACGCTCCGGGCGTCGGGAGCCGCGTGACGACTCCCGGCCACCGTAGGCGCGGGCCTGCGGGCGGAGAGTAATGGGTAGCTCTCCGTCCGATCAGGACTAGGCCCGTGCCGGACGGCGTGTTCGTGTTCCACGCGCGCCTCAAAGAGATGTCAGCAAGTGACGGGGCCCCACAGGGCCGAAGCCTGCCAGGGTAGCGGGACCATCCGAAAGGGTTTACCGCTGCCCTGGAACATAAAGGGCTAAGGAAGGAACACGGGTGGGTTTTAGTCAGTAAAAGTCTGACACTCCCTTCTGCTCCACCCAGAGCGGGAGGAGTCATTTGATGATTTCCCATCCTCAAAAAAAAAAAAAAAAAGCTACCTATTTATACTTCGGGTCGTTAAAACTAATAAGTGAGAGTTATTGTTGTGTTTTTATTTTATATTGTATATTAGGGTACAAACGTCTATAGTATAAGTGTTTTGTATTGTTTATTAGATCATAAGTTACGTTTTATACCCACGTATATTAGGTTCACATTGTAAATATTCGTATGCCGCTAGTAGCGGCGGATATGTCGAACTTATCCATATGTACCAACCATCTTTGTACCATGGTAGGTACAAAGATGGTTGGTACATATGGATAAGTTCGACATATCCAACGAATAAATGTCTTTGACTTTGTCTTAATTACATTTTAATATACCATGTGGGGACGACAATACGACAATAAACGAGAATAGTTGCATAAATAGTAGTGCGTAGGAGGTTTGGATTTGGAGAACATCGAATGGGCTTAAATCTAAACATCGAAATTAAATTAAATACATTTTTTCACATTATAAATAGTAGTGATGAGCCGACTATAGGTTTTGACAATCAGCCACCTAGCTATTAGTGACCACTTATCCAAGTAGTCACTATAGGTAGACGGCTTTTATTTGTAGACTGGGAACTTTATTACTTAAACGTGCAAAGTTTAGAAATTGTCTTGTTGACGTCCTCACCCTGTATATTTTCCCCGTTTTCTCATTTAATTCCCGAATTTTCGAATGACGCTTAACTTTCTAAGAGGTTCTTAAGTCTTTATGCTACTTAAACAATAGGTACACTTTATATTGAAGTGACAGATAGGCAGCATGAGACTAAACGGTGACTTACAATTGAGTTGAATTTCAGAATTTCGTCTTAAAGAAAAACAACAATGAAACTATTAGTCAGAACTAAATTTATTTACATGCTTATTAAGAAATGCTACTAATATTATAAACGCGAAAGTTTGTAAGGATGTATGGATGTTTGTTACTCTTTCACGCAAAACTACTTAACGGATTTGAAAAAAAAAAATGGCACACGGATAGTTTATAACCAGGATTAACATATAGGATACTTTTTATCCCGATATTCACACGGGATCAGAACTTATGCGGGTGAAACCGTGGGGCGCTGCTAGTCGTATATACAATATAATACTTAAATATAACTATATTATGTACAAATATATAAATTGCCACCAAACTTCTGTATAGAAACAAACTCGAGAAACTTACAAAACTCGCGTTCACATTAATCAAAGTTAAAAACAGCGATATATCAATTAAAAGTTTGAACTGCGACCGAACTGTCGACTTTAACAACAATCAACGATTTCTACAAATGTGTAGATTTGTTTTCAGTTGTGACCTTGTTTAAGATATTCTAAGAAATATTGTTATTTGAACACATTGAGAGCTGTCGTAGCCCAGGGGTACCGGGCCATTACGAATTGGTCGTGGGTTCGGACCCAGACAGGCGCTCTACTTTGTTCAATTTATTTCATCACCATTGCTCTCAAAAACAGTAAAAGAAAACATTGTGAGGAAATTGGAATGTCTTAGAACCAAAAATTCGAAGACATGTGACATCAACCAACCCGTACTATAAATGATAAATGATTTTATTTTGTAAGTAGGTTTGTACAAACACTGTTACACGTCAATCATATTTTAAAACTAGATGAGGTCGGCGTTTCCTATCTAGTCTGAGAAGAAAGGCCGAAACAAACTCAGACGTCAGTCTCTTTTAAAGTCCAGACATAATCTTGGTCAGATCATATGAAGACCATGTAGGTCGATGTCTGAGATGGTCTTTTGAGGAAAGAACCACACAGATTGAGAGGACCTGTCCAGTCAGTGCACGCATATATCAGAAATCGTGCAGACTCAACTCAAAACTACTGGGACCGTGTGGTGGATTACGGCTCATTCCCTCTCACATAGAGGAGGTCCAGCAGTGGGAACAGTATAGGCTGATTACCTATGTATGTATGTTATGTGAACACATTACTTATTCTAGATTTACTGTATAATACATACTTATGCAAGAAAAGTCTCGTAGCTTTTTAAACGAGGCAGAATTTTGTAAAAGCTAATGTATCTAGAATGTATAGTTTAAAATCAAAGATATATTAGTACACTGTGCTCTTAAGATAATTGAACTGAAGCGATCTTGATTTACCTGGAACTCAGGAACATATCTGCCTAACGTTTTAGTATGATCTTTGTAGGTACAGCCGTTGGATTCTGTAAAAATCTCACCGTGAAAAGTTAGGTGAAGTGAGCTTAGAGTGAGCTGTCAATAGTGTCAATCCCTACCATTAGTAGGAATGACAGCTCACTCCAAGCTCACTTCCCCTAAATTTTCACGGTTCGATGGTTACAAAATCGCACTGCAGTTCTGTAAAGTTTTTGAGCGACTAAGAATAGAAAACACCACAACTTATTTGATCAATGTATAATCAATATAAGGTTATAATACCTGCGTGTCGCGGGTTCGATTCCCGCACGGAACAAATATTTGTATGACCTACATGTATTTGTTCCGAGTCTGGGTGTTTTTCTATCTATAATATGTATGTATTTACAAAAAAAAAAAAAAAAAATTATATAAGTAGTTTATCAGCCATCTTGTTACCATAACACAAGCATTCGGTTGCTTAGCTTGGGACTAGATGGCGCTGTGTGAAATGTCCAGGGATATTATTATTATTATTAATACATGGGGAAACCCTAAACTCTTGCGCATATCCAAATCTATTACCTAACCCGAAGTGAATCCGACGCGGTTTTTATTTCGCATCGACCTGCCGTGCTAAGAATAACATCGTTTCTGGAAGAATGCCTGTAATGATCTACGGCCGTTTATTTGCGGCCGGCTATATGAACAGGCTGCTCTAACGAAAGATGAGCGGTTTGGTCCATGTTACAAGCGGTAGCGGGGAGAAAAATGTTGTCTCTAGCAAATACTTTCTTCCTGAACTTTTATGAGAATAGGAGGCATAATAAATGCAGTTGTCTAGTTGGTATTAGAACTAGCAGCCCAATTCCGACGTATATTTTACTTAAGTAGATCTATTTATTTATCCATATACATAAAAAATACACAAAAATATAAAATAATAATACAAAATACATTTTTGTACACCACAAAAATACATAACAAAAAATTAAGTACTCAAATTACTAAATAAGTTTTTTTTTTGTATTATTATTATTATTACGTTAGTATTAAGATTTCTTAAAAGTGTGTCAACATCCGGACAGACCTATTGAGGGTTTAGTGATGTTGCTGTTTATATTTTGTCTTAATTGTTCCTTAATTAATAAACAATACGACACGGTTGGCGCAGTTAAGCGATTGACTGCTGCGCTGCGTGTCGCGGGTTCGATTCCCGCACGGAACAAATATTTTTATGACTTACATGTCTTTGTTCCGAGTCTGGGTGTTTTTCTATCTATAATATGTAAGTATTTACAAAAAAAAAAAATGTATATAAGTAGTTTATCAGCTATCTTGTTACCATAACACAAGCATTCGGTTGCTTAGCTTGGGACTAGATGGCGCTGTGTGAAATGTCCAGGGATATTATATTAAATTATAATAAAAAAAGATATAAAGTTACGAGGACAAGATCACAACGATAAGTAATGTCTATCTTCCATCTTCTCTATTTAATCTATCTTTCGGAAAAAACCTAACATTTTTATTTTAGCAGCAGGAGCAGCACGGTTACCAGTCATACTCTGTATCTAAGTATGAGGTAACTTATTCTGATCTTGAGATCAAACGTTTACTTCCTAGATGTTTCCAAGTGAATCAACAAGCATTACTCAAAGACATCCCGAAGTAAACAAATGCTTACGTATAATACAAAAAAAAACACGGTGTAAGAACGACGCGCAATTTGCTAATGCTCTGTATATATACATGTTAGGTTTTTTTCCGAAAGATAGATTAAATAGAGAAAATGGAAGATAGACATTACTTGTCATTGGGACCTTGTTCGGGTAACTGTTTATCTTTTTTTTTTTTATTAATTAAGGAACAAGACAAAAATATCCATGATTCAGAGATAGGAAATAGGTAAATTAATATTTTCGTATAATCAAGGAAGTAAGTAATATAGAGTGGATGATACCTACCTCTAAAGTCCCGGAATGGTCGTGATGTTTTCACCCCGACGTTTTCAGAAGGCGGTATTATCCACTCTATGTTACTTATTACCTTGAAGTTTAGGCAAAAGTACTCTACATATTCCGATCTCTGAATCATGATACGTACGGTCACCAAAGCAGATAAGTAACCAGGGCCGTCGGATATAGTTGAAGTTTAGTAGTAGTTAGTTAGTCTCCTTTGGTGACCGTACATCGTTTATCTGTTATCTTTGATTTATACATTTGGTATGGCGATAATAATAATATTATATTAATATTTTACTCAGTCGCCTTCGCTAATGACTTGCATCGGTGTGTTCGTTTCGCTGTTTTTTACAACGGGAAGTTTGTATTGGCTCCTGATTTATTTTCACAAAAAGTGCAATGACGTGCAGCATCACCGCCCTTGGTATTTGTTTTGTAAAATATTTATTTGTGATACAGCAATGTCCCAGTGTATACTTAAAAAATATGCATAGGGAACGAAAGCCATGCATCAATGCTAACACTTTGGCATTCAGCTGGCCTAGCGTAGTAGGTACAGAGTTTGAATAGAGCTTTTACCACTGATGTACGGCACACTATCTATACCTTCAGTAAAAAGCCATTTGATTTTATAGCTTTTTAATCTGCATCATTAACAAAAGATCATTAAAAGAGCAGTGGTGGCCCAGTGGTAATGGCCGCGACTTACGAGTTGTAGGTCGTAGATTTGAATCCAGACAGGCGTTTTACTTTGTGTAATTTAATCACAACGGCTCTCAAAACTGTGAAGGAAAACATCGTGAGGAAACCGGCATGGCCTAGAACCATAAATTCGAAGACATGTGCTACCAACCCGCACTGGGCCGACGTGGTCGATTACGGCCCAATTCCTCTCACAGAGGAGGAGGCCTGTGTCCCAACAGTGGGAAAGTTATGGGCTGATTATGCTTATTATGCATTAAAAAATATAAATAATTATGTTTTTGCTGAAATAACACAGCCTTTTCATTAAACGAACATATTTTAAAGATTTAAAAATAATACGTAGATGAGTCAGATCTATCTTAAATTAAAACATAGCTTTAAATAAATTGTTTATTTCAAAATATTTTTAAAAACATTGGCAGCCTCTTGGATATGTCTAACAATATGACAGCAACACAGCTACCACTTTAACAGTAGTAATTTATAAAAATGTCGAAACCCCAGAAAGATATATTATATCAGTTTTGTTTACATTGAGTTTTCTCTTAAAATAGTGATTTGATCTACGGGATTATATCCTAGATGTGATGCCTAGGTAAACATCTGGAACTGGTGCCAGCAGTTGCAGAAATGCTCAAGGAAATTTCACATGTCATCAGTATTTATGTCAACTATATTTGCCCACGGTTTCGCGTAGAAGTTTGTAGCACTACGTCCATACTTTTCCATTCAACAGATTTAAAAATATCTCAGTTTTTGAGTTAGGCTAGTAGCTTCATGACTGTAAAATTCTCATTGAAATCAGAACAGCTGCTTTCGTGTGATGACGTAACAAACAAACAAATATCGATTCACGATTTACTCTTCGTTAAAGTATGACCTATATGTCTTTAGATGAGTTAAGAAAGACATAGATGAGAATGTAATACAGAAACAGCTATAAAACTAGATTGACCGAACTTGGCTTGTCACACTGCCGTGTCTAGATAGAATTAAAGTTACTCACGTGGGCTCCAGAGACAGAAATCTACTCACGATTAGAGCCGTATCGAGGAGTACAGCCTTCTGAATCAGTCCCTTGATACAACCGCCTAGCGAGAGCCACGAGAGATGTTGATCGAGGCTTTCGGCCATCAGGCCATTGGCCGATACGACAATCGGCACAATGACAGTCGAGCTCACATACCACATATCAACAACCTCGTGTGCTAAGTCGAGATATTTCATTTGTTCTCTTTCTAAGCTTTCAAAAGGTTATCGTCATGTGAAATGGTAGCAATTTATATTTATTATTATATTATATCCTTACTACTTGAAGGCGCATTCTTAGCGCCATCTAGTTGGATTAATTGAAGATATTATTTTGACATTGTGTGGACGAGGGTGGCATGGCAACGGTGGTGACACTCTAGCGGAACGTCAAGGACGTCAAGCAGCCATCTGTCTTGTGCAGTTTTGGAAACGAACAATGGCGTAAACTAGATTGTCACGACGGATCGCTTACGTCCTGAAGCCTAATCTATTTTCATCCGAGTTTAATTGTGATACATTTGTAATTTAAATTGAGAGTCCAGATTATAAGGCTTCTGACCGAAGACCTGTCAACTTATTTCTAGAATACCTACGATTACCTACTTTAAGATGAGAGATTCCGATATAGATACCCACGTGCCGATATACTTATTATTCAAATATAATTATCTCATGGTAGGTAGAAACGCTTCGTGCGAGCTGACGTGTAATATTTCAAGTCGTTGCAGTCTTTGAAGTCCTCGCGTCAATCAAATGTTCTGCTTTGTGTATTTAAATTTATTAATATTATTTTTCTGAAGTGATTGAGTAGATAATCAAGCGCTAAGTTAGTTATATTTATTATGTGTTGAAAAGTATGATTTAACTATTCATTTTAAAACAATTTTGCTAAGAAGAGATTTGCGAAACTATAAAAAGAGCTTCTTTTGACTTCATTAAATGGATGAATAACTACAGTGTTGGCTAGTCAATCAATTAGTTTCGTTTGTAACCTACCTAGTGACTTTATTGATTGCAATCAAAAGAAAATTACTCTATAACGTTTGAGAAATGAACAGTTAAAAGCATGCAAGTCACTCAGTAACCTTTAATTGTATGCCATTGCTAATTATATTCTCCTGCAATACATCAATCGCCCGGAGAATACGAAAACAAGCCCCTCAAAAGTTTATTGAACCTTAACTAAAAATATAAAACCAGTCCACTTTTCACTCGAACAAAACCAGACAAAACTTTTAAAAATGATCCTTACATTCATAAAATTAAAAAGAAGAACTAAGCGTTCACGGACTGAAATGTTCAAATAAACTTGCAATTGTTATCACGCTACAATTCTCAATCCTAAAACAAAGATATAAAGCTCAAATTCAATGGGCAGTAAAGTAACAGGTAATTTTATGCCGCAGTAAATTGTACGTTTGTACAATGTATCTCTGTAACAATTTGGACGCGAATGTAATGCAGAATTATGTTGTACAGTAATAGCGTGTAAAGAGGTGGAATTATACTGTAGGTATGACACAACAGTGATTTATAGCGTATAAATCTAGCTCCCAGACATAAATATGAAGTTAATTTGTCTCAATAGCCCGTAAAATTACAAAATTGGAAAGCGTGGTCATAAATGCTGTCACATCGAAATTGGAATTGTTAATTACACTTCCAATTTCGACACATATTTTAATATTGATTAAATTCTCTGATAAAAATTTAGGTCTGGTCTGTATGGTTCTAAGTAATATTGTCAAAGAAATACACTTGATTCATTCTAGTGTTAGCTTGCATATTTGTCAAAATATAGTATCCAAAATAAAAGTTGTTAAACAAACATATTACTTAATTATTAATAATTATTATATTTAAAAAAAACATATTATTATGCATACAATTGTAATAGCATGTCTCTTAATTTTGGCCTAATAATACAAACAGCATAATATGTATACTAAAGAAAAACTTAATACACTAATACTAAAAAAAATTAAGGAAGCTTAATCGTGTAACTACTTAAAATCACAGCATGCGTAACTTGCATGCTTGCACTACGATTTAAAGAAACCATCTTCTATCACCACTCACCAGCCTTTCCATCTTTATTTCACATTTGTTTACCATACACTGTTATACTGCTTCAGCCATTATGAATGAATGTTAGGCCAGTCTTCCACGACGCGTCCGCGGTTAACATGAAAACGTCTTAAGACCAAGATGCTCAGCTAGGCATCTTCAATAGTAATTGCTGATGCCGACATCGCCTTGACACTCGCTACTTTTTCACAAAAGTGCGTCGTTATCTTTTCTTGTTTTACTAGTTCTGTCTGGGCACAAAAATATCAGTTTTTGTGGCGAACATAGATGAAATAATATTACAAAAGAACGTAGTATTTCCTGATAAAATTTTGAAGCCCGTTTTCATCATTAATTAGATACAAATAACACAGAAACGTTTCACTGTCATCATCTACCTAGCCTTTTCCCAACTTTGTTGGTGTCGGCTTCCAGTCTAACCCGATGCAGCTGAATACTAGTATTTTACATGGAGATACTGCCTATCTGACCTCCACAACCCAATGAATAGGTAATACTATACTCCTTGTTAAGCCTGGTGGTCAGCCTTTCGGGATTCTGACGACCCGTAACGACTGTCAAAGATCCACGAATGACAGCCGAGACCAACGGCTTAACATGCTTTCCGAGGCACGGAGGGGGTTTTGGTATGAAGATGGTCACCCATCCACGACCCAATCCCATAGCTTAATCTGATCGATTGACCCGTGCAGCTGTTATTACGTTCCACTGTACAACAATGAAATGAGAACACACTAAAAGCATTGAATAAACACAAAAGGTGGGAACAAAACAAGGAAATTCTCAAACACACTTCAAAATGCTTATCTCCACCGCTTTAGAAAATCTGCTGAAAGTAATTGTGTACGCTTGCTTATAAAATGCTTGATGCTTCTAAAATGCTCTGAAACGAGCCAACATTATTTATGTACGTGAACGTATTGTTGGATCTTTCAGCATTCCTGAAACACTCGACTGTGCATTTATAATGAGGGTATGCAGATAAAGAGGGTATTTATAAAGGACATAATAAACGATGTACAGACGCCAGCACATCAAGCTACTACAATCTGTCAAATTTCTTTAATAGATTTTCAACTTTATTGCTAAAGCATTAAGGTTCAAGGTTGATTGTGAAAATTTGACAGTTTCGGGTAGCTTGACCTGCTGGCATCTGTACCTACCTAATATTTTTGAGGACATGTCTCGTGTTTGTATGAAAAAGAAACGGTTATAATTGGGGATATGTCTTAAAAATGTATCGGAATTCTTAGTACTCGCTATTATGTAACAGACTTCGTTGTTATGAGTTTGCTTTGATAAAAAATATATTGTGGTCATCCGAATAATGAGGTATTTCACTCAGAGCACAGAAGGCCAATTCTCGTAATTTAAAACGTCCAAAATCTAGTCGCAGTGTCATCTCGGCGACAAACAAATGTCAAAAAATTGTCAAAATGTAGAGAAATAGGTATTATTAACAGATTGAGACTGAGATCAGACTGCGGACGTTCTTAAAATTACTAGAATTGCCCCTCTGATTTCAACCGCACTTACCCGAACCGCACCTGAGCACTTCCATTAATTGAGGTTTATCCTTTTCTTTTAAATACTAAAACTTTTTATCGACAGTTCATTATAATAGTAACCAGTGCTGGCCCAGAGGTAACGGCCGAGACTTACGAGTGGCGAGTAAATTTTTTTCATCACCACTGTTCTCAAAACGGCGAAGGAAAACATGGTGAGGAAACCAGCATGTTCTAGAAACAAAAATTCGAAGACATGTAACATTACGGATCACTCCCTCTCACTGAGAGGAGGCCTGAGTCCCAGCAGTGGGAATATTATAGGCTGATTATGCTAATTTAAAAGTGTTATGATTTACCTAACTGTTGTTTTCCCTGTTACAATAATAATTAGGTTTCAAAATCACACAATTTCCATGCATATCTATAGCCTAAATTGATCAGTAGAAAAAACTTATTCACATTCAATCATTCTTCCATTCAATCTCCAACAAAGAACGAAGAAACTTCAAAACCAATCCCTCACTAAATAACTTCAACAAATGAATGCCTAAGATTAATAGGTCCAATTATATTTATAGAATATATTTATTTGCATTAAAACCTACATTAAGGTCTTATAAATGGGCTTTTAAGATCTTACTTGAATCATCATGGACTTGCAAATAAATGTTAAAACATGTTTAATGTAAAAAATTTAAACAACACATTCATTTGTTTATTTGTAACGGGGTGTGCATGTGGAGCTGTGTCACAAACTATGCTCCATCTCCTATCCTGTTCTCTGTGTCCCAAAACATGCAGCCAGTGACTTCTGTGCTGCCACCGAGCGCCATTGAACTAGTGAAGTTTTGGGCCAACAAAATTTAAATAACTGTCGCATAGCTACGACACGAAGATTTGATTAAATTACAATTATAACTAGCAGTGCCGCGAGGTTTCACCCGCATAAGTGTTGACACCGTGGGAATATTGGGATAAAAAGTATCATATGTGTTATTTTGATGTATAAGCTATATTACTGTAAGGTTTCATCAAAATCCGTATAGTGGTTTTAGCGTGAAAGAGTAACAAACATCCATCCATCCAAACAAACTTTCACGTTTGTAATATTAGTAGCATAGGATGTAGAGTTATGAGGGTTTCGTATCTATTTGAAATCTTAATAATAATAGATTCAATCAGGCATATTATCTCCGGATGTTCTCGTCTAGCTAACGGAGAGTACTTGCATAGGCACAACCTTGTAGCCAGGATAATCCATCAGCAACTTGCTCTGAAATACAGCCTTGTGGAATCTGAGGTGCCGTACTACAGGTATGTGCCCGACCCAGTTCTCGAAAATGGAAATATCACATTGTACTGGGATCGATCCATCATCACTGACAGGACTATTGTTGCCAATAAGCCTGATATAGTGGTGGTGGATCGATCAGAGCGGCGCGCAATGATTGTTGACATAACCGTCCCGCATGACGAGCACCTCGTGAAAGCCGAGAAAGATAAACAAATCAAGTATCTTGACTTGGCTCGCGAAGTTGTCGACATGTGGGATGTGGACTCAGCGATCATTGTGCCGATAGTCGTGACAGCCAATGGGTTAATAGCCAAGAGCCTCGACCAACACCTGAGGAGGCTCTCGTTGGGCAGCTGGATCAAGGGTTTGATTCAGAAAGCGGTACTTCTGGACACGGCTCGCATTGTCAGGAGGTTCCTCTCTCTGGAGCCCTGACCACCGGTAGCTTGGACTCTGTTCCCGATACCGGTGGGCTACTATTTTTTATATTTTTAAATGTTTTTATACTTTTTATATTCTATTATTTAAAAATATAATTGATATGTTTACTTTTAAATAAAGGAAATAATAATGGATTCATAAAATAAAATAATGAAGACTCAGTATCGTTCTTATATTTAGATATCTGTTACTATTATATCTTTTTATCATAAAATGCTTTTACACTATACAGTCGAAACACTGTATTTGAGCAAGTCATGCAGATTTTAGCTAGCATACTGCTATTAATTTAGGTCGTGCCTGACGGCTGACGATGGTTAGGACGGAAAATTTCATTTCACCGAGGCCTGAATACGAGACGCATTACAGACAGTTAACGTGTCCATTTACGGCGAAATACTTGCGAGATAGCTGGGTTTTGAGAAATATCTATGCTTTTTGATTCATAGTGAATGTCAACATGGTGTTTTCTCTTTGCCTACTAGCGTGACTAGCTGATTGACTGCACAGCTTACCAAATTCTCTTCTTATTTTTTGGAACGAAGTTCCTTATCGCGCGTTGCGAAAGGGGGCTAGACAGAAAAAATTAAGACCAAAAGTTGTAACGACTTTTTTTACTATACCTAGTTGTAAGCCGTGCAGCGTGCGCGTGTTTCTCTGTCTGTCTCTCTCTCTCTCTTTGAACTTCGTTCAATCCGGGTGTCCCTTGACACCTCTCAAGTTTTTTCTTTTTTCTTTAGTAACATCTAATTGGGAAAATCATAAACTTAATCTATGGTGACAGCTTGTGCGTCGACGTCCCTGCCACCCTGTAAAGATTACCATCGACACGCTAGAAGGAAACAGTCCAATTGCTGGGCAAAGGCTCATCATCTGCCTAGCCTTTTCCCAACTATGTTGGGGTCGGCTTCCAGTCTAACCGGATGCAGCTGAATACCAGTATTTTACATGGAGCGACTGCCTATCTGACCTCCACAACCCAGTTACTGGGTAATACGATACCCCTTGGTAAGACTGGTTGTCAGACTTTCAGGTTACTGACGACTGCCAAAGATTCTTTCCGAGGCACGGAGGGGCCGTGGTATGTAAAGATGGTCACCCATCTACGGACCAACCGCTGCAAGCGTAGCTTAACCTGACCGATCGACCTGTGCGGCTGTTATTATTTAGCCACGGGCCCCTCTGCTGGGCAAATGCTCTCCCTATTAAATTCCATATTTCTCATTGCCTTTTCTGGCTACTCTGTCCTGAACGAAGTCTTCCCACCACCGTTTCCTCCTCCTTTAAAACTCCTCTTTCCCAATACATCAGATTTAGACCTACGACCGTAAAACTCTCAATAAGTGCTCTATAACAAAAACTAGTGCTGTAAACAACATAAATCTTTCAGACAATAACCACGTGGCACTTTCAACGTAATATTCAATTTCTATGTGCGTTACGAGCCATTTATTAAGGGCACTCGTAAACAATTAGTTTGGAAACGCGGAGAAGTACGTGGTTATGAAGTTATGAATTAAATGGTGATGAATGATGTGTATTACGATGGTGGATTTTGTTTGGGAGTTGCGATATAGTACGCTTTTACAATTGGGTTAAAATTACATTACGAATTTGAATGAAAGATTTAGTGGTCGTCATTTTGAAGTAATGTGCTTACTGTTTTTAGTGATTTTCGTTGCGTAATCTTTCTAAAAGTCTGGAAGAATGTATGCCAGCCATTAAATATGTACTACCAAAGTTATTTATTCTGTACCAAATGGAATTTCAAGTATGAAAAGAGCCTCTTAATCTCAGTCAGAGAGTAAGTGATTAATAATTTGTGTCCTGTGAAGCAGTTACGTAGTTGACACTTTCCTAGATGGAGTGAAAGTCATTTTAATTGACACCTTATAATTTTATTGGTATACTAGCGACCCCACCCTCCTTCATACGGGTTTTAAGACCAGGGGGCTAACCACCACCTATTACAGCAGTATTAATTTAATCTTACTTCAGTGTGTGAAAGAGATGGAGCTATAGCTATAGCTCTCACACACTGGTTAGACCTCTGACAAAACATCGAGGTTTCTATAAGTAAGTTTGAAAGTAATCTATAATTGGCCAAAGAATTAGCATTGCCATTCAACGTGGCTATGGTGCCAGTCTTTTGGGCACGTTTCCGGGTGACAGCGATGCGGACGAGTACTTCGACGCCTAAATATCCTTTTGTTATTGTATTTATCTATCTATTAACTGCGCCCCGCGGTTTCACCCGCATAAGTTTTGATCCCGTGAGAATTTCGGGATAAAAAGTATCCTATGTTTTAATCCTGATTATAAACCATTTGTGTGCCAAATTTCATCCAAATCCGTTCAGTAGTTTTTGCGTGAAAGAGTAACAAACATCCATCCATCCATCCACCCATACAAACTTTCGCGTTTATAATATTAATTTTATATTATCTTTTTGCATTTGATAGCCCAATTCTCGAGGAAGGTTATTTTATTTGTAGCAGGATCGTTCGAAAGGGTTACCGCTGCCCTGGAACATAAAGGGCTAAGGAAGGAACACGGGTGGGTTTTAGTCAGTAAGAGTCTGACACTCCCTTCTGCTCCACCCAGAGCGGGAGGGGTCATTTGATGATTTCCCATCCTGAAAAAAAAAAAAAAGAAAAGAGGTTATGTTATTTAACATCATGCTACGAACCTTAGGAACTAATCAAAAAGAAAAAAAAGTCGGAAAGAACGCTAGGTAACAAATGGAAATTCAAGTATGAAAAGAGCCACCTAATCCCAGTCAGACAGTGAGTGATTGACACTTTAGGTTCTGTGAAGCAGTCACGCAGGTGACACTGTCCTAGATGGAGTGAAAGTAATTTTAATTGACACCTATATTCTGTGAAATGGGGCGAATAATTTATTGGTACACTAGCGATTCACTCCTGCTTCACACGGTTTTAACGACATGTCAAAACATCGATATTTCTTTATTATTATGTAAGTTTAATTCACATAAACCTTACAGAATAGTTCTCTAAATTCTCTAAATTTTTTTTGAGAATAAATATCTTTAAACCTAAATTATAGTATAAACTGCATCAAAATCCGTTGTGCAGTCTAGAAGAGCAACGCGATCACACAGATAAATACGAAAAGCGACTATATTATGTAAAGATACTTTTATACACAAACCAAAATATAATTTACTGTTTTCACAGAAGGGTGAAGCAGAAGTGTGCTCATCTAATTCTGTATAATATTTTTGCCACTTTGGTGCTAATTTCTTTAAAAACAATTTTTAAAACTTTATAAAAGTAGGTCAAGTTAAGTGCCTATGCACATACTTTACAAAGTTTGTTTTGTTTTTTAACAAGTTTGTTTGAATACTGTGACACTATTGTCACAACATTATGCCATGTGATGACCGTTTTGCGTAGATGTGACGAATATTTACCCTCAACTTGTTTTAAAAGAGTAACCGTGGAGTTTTTTGTCGGCTCGTCTCCATAAGAAAAGACCAATTGGAACCGTGTACATAGCTTCTTACATTTCGTAAGTGCCCATGTAGGTTTATGTGATATAAAATATTTAGTTTTTTTTTGTGTTTTTCTTTATGCGTTATGTTTAGTGCAAATAAATGTAATTTTCTTTCTTTTCTTTCTAGGAGGTACAGATAAGGTTTTTTTTAAATCTAAATAGGTACCTAATGGAACTAGCAGAAGAATCATCTGATTCCAAGCTATTTATTACAAAATGCAATAACTCGTCGATCACGTTAACTTGGGACGTGCCTTCCGTTTTATTGCATTGCACCCGTGTCACACAGCAACAAAGTTGACATGTCTCATATATTGCTACAATTTCTCCGGCGTACCTACGTACTTACATAGATAGGTACCGTAGGTGGAACACGGCAATACTTTGCAGCGTAAATAGTTGATACATTCTCGGTAAAACTATTTCTTCTCGAACGAACTTAAGACGTTCGACTATCCGACTTGAACAAGGTACATTAGATCCCGTGTTAAAACCGCTCTCTTGTAACTTTCAGGAGGTGAAGAGACTTCAGAGTTTGTTACTGTTTTAAAAATCACCTTCATGATAATATACTCGTACATACCTCCTTTTTTTTTTTTTTTTGGGTGGGAAATCATCAAATGCCCCTCCAATGCTCCTCCCGCTCTGGGCGGAGCGGAAGGGAGTGTCAGACTTTTACTGACTAAAACCCACCCGTGTTCCTTCAGTTGCCTGTGCCAAGGGCCACGGTATCAACACTTTGTCTTCTTCTTTCGAAAGTCAAATTACTGACGACTGAAAGAGAGAAATCGATGTGTAACTATTCACCTGATATAATACGTTTATTAGCAAGGAGGTTATTGTTTTTTGTCGTTTAGCCCAGGCTCGCACGGGCGATTTTTAACTCGACGATTTTCTCTCACGCCCTCGATTTTCAACCTTCTGTGTTGAGCAGAGCATTGAATATCCAACAGAGTGCATACCAGTGCGTCAAAAAAATACACTATTGGATTTTCAACTCTCGGTGCTGAGCATTGCGTTGAAAATTCAGTGCGAGATAAAAAATCACTCGCGGTTACGAGGACTTACGAAAAAGCTTTTAAAACAGCCGTTTGTTAGCACATGCTGCAGTTTCATCTGAAAGTTTCAGCCGGCCACATTTTATCATAAAACGTAAAATAGCCAAAGTAAAATCATTTATTTCAAAAAGGCACAAGGCACTTTTGAACGTCAAAAATAAAATTGATTCTAGTCACCCCTTCCAAAAGGTAGTTTTCGTATGGAGAAGAATGGGCAAGAAACTCCACCGTTACTCTTTTAAAATGTTTTACAATATTTTGCATAATTATATTAATTATATAATTATATGTGAAAACGATGCACCTAAAAATAAAATTACTATACCACAATAGGTAAAAGAATTAAAATGGATGAATGAAACCATGACATATAAATTAACTAGGTATGTGATAGATACATGGTGCTCACATATTTACAAACATTCCAAAAGTAGACGATTTTCATAAATAAATAAGGAGTAATAAGTCCGGGTGTGACTTTAAGTAATTACAGAATTTAAATCAATGTCAAAGAAAAAAAAAAAAAAAAATTAATACAATTACATTATCATTCAGTTTGATTTTGTCTAGAGTCTATCTAGACTCTAGAGATTGTCCTATGGAGCAGGACCAGCATGTTTTCAAGCATTCTTATCTTGGATATAATCCTCTAATTTGTAATATCCTTGCTTACAAAGTGTAATTTTAATATAAGTTTTAAAGCCCGGTACATAATCCACATGTCAGCAATATTAATGGACAGCCAATGTATACAGTGAGCCTGGCCACTCTACACCATCTGTCACAGATGTCGTATCCGTCCCTGCGAACGCGTAGAATTTATTATCGAAGCAACCTTTTCGATATATTTTTCTTCAAATTTGTTTTTGTAGAGTTTTGGTCGGTGCGGTGTGAAATTCTGTTGTGTCCAGTGGATTTATAGTGTGGAGCGTAGGCTCGGTTTTTATGAGTAAATAGATGTTCTGATAGAAACCGATGTCCAGACTATTTTTTTGGACCTGTAACGCTGTGACCGGATAGACATTTTATAGGGTTTATTTTCAAACACCAGCCAAAAAGGGTGTGGTACAGACCATCAAACTGAATAACTTTCTCCATGAAACCAATATCGTAATCACGATAAATTTGTTAACTGTCCCATAGAAAACTTCAATACCTACTCGACCTAAACGTACCTATTGGCTGGCTGAATTTTTATTCGCGATTACGATGTTGGTCCCATGGAGAAAATTGTTCAGTCTGATGGATCGCACGCTTAAATTTGATTGGTGTGTGGACTAAAGCACTGAGAAAGCCTTTGACTACTCCATCGAAATATGGGCAGTTCTGGCCTCTCTGCAACGAAGCCAACCCTATCCAACTGCTCAGGAGGGTGAGACAAGTGGATTTAATATCCCCTAAATGGTTTACAAATGACTTGGAGGACGTCTTCAAGATGCTGGACTGGACTGGACAGGTTATTAACGCGAACGGGGAGTACATTTCACATCTTCGATTTGCCGATGACATCGTCATAATTGCAGAGACGCTGGACAAAACAGCTAGACCAAATGCTGCACAGCCTAAATGGAGCCTCTCAGCGGGTTGGACTCGGCATGAATTTGGACAAGACCGAGTCCGATCCACATCGAAGGGTCGCTTCTCGAAATTGTGAAGGATTAGAGCAAATAATCCAGCTCGGTAGACACAACTTTGAGAAAGAAGCTGACAGAAGGATTTGAGTTGCGTTGGGCAGCATTTGAAAAACTCCGTCAAGTCTTTTCGTCCCCTATCCCGTAGTGTTTGAAGACTAAGGTCTTCAACCAGTACGTCCTTCCCGTCATAAATATGGCGCCGAAACGTGGACACTGACGGTCGGGCTTGTCCACAAATTCAAGGTCATTCAGCGCGCTATGGATTGAGCTATGCTTGAAGTCTCTTTGAAGGATAAAATCAGGAATTTAATTATCCGGAAAAGAACCGAAGTTACCGACATAGCTTGCAGAGTAAGCAAACTGAAGTGGCAGTGGGATGGCCATGTTTGTCAAAGGACCAATGGCCGGTGGAGCAGACAATTCCTGCAGTGGAGACCGCGTAAGTCGTATCGGCAAGCGTAGTGTGCGACGCCCCCGAGCTAGATGGACGGACGACCTAAAGAAGGTGGCTGGGACAGACTGGATGCGGAGAGCGGAGAACAGGGTGTTGTGGCGCAGGCTGGGAGAGGCCTATGTCCAGCAGTGGACTGCGGGTTTCAGCGGCGGGCGTCGGCAGCGGGTGTCGACGGAGTCGACGGCAGCAGTTGCTTCTGCCGTTGGCTCGTGTCGCTCTTGTGCACACTTAATACCATAGGTATTGTCTACCAGACAACCTTTGAGTGCTTTGGTATGAATACGTATCTCAAACTGTACTAGTAGGTATAATAAAAATATCTCGCAGAAAAACTACATTGATAGGTATATTTAAAAATCTGTTGGTTATCCCATAGCATTCATAGGAAAAACCACAAAATATTGGAAACTTTCCAAACATTTCGCCCTCACATTTCGTAAATTCCCTTAACAAAAAGGTGTGTGCCCCCTGCAGCGTAGCTGCGGGCTATTTACGTATGTCTGGTCACGGAAGCGGCCAGAGGCGATACTGTGGTAACCGTTAGGGTTGTCCACTAACTACTAAAAATACTTGTAATAGAAAATATGTTATGCTTACGTATTTGTGTTTAAGGTTAAGGTTAATGAAGGTAACGTTTGAAACTACATACATAACGATTGAGTCAATTATTAAGTGCCCTTTTCATGCTAGGCTAGACCTACGTCTAGCCAAGTGTATTGGCAGGTGGAGCAGGGTCCTATCGGAATAGCTGCCGAGAAACGGTAGAAGGAGTGTTGGCAAACCAATGGCCAGGAGGGTGGACGACCTGCATAAGATTTGGAAGACCTGGATGAGAGTCGCACAGACCAGGGAAGCATGGCACAAAAGGGAGGATACTCAGCAGATGATGATGATTGAATTCTAAATTAAAAACAAAAACTTCCGGTTGGATACACGTCAGAGGTAATGAACCAGTATAAGTTTGCCTATTATTATTCCATTGAAAATCCGTACTACGCTAGGCAAGCACAATATCTGTGTCTTACTACTGAAGTACGGCCTTACAGTTCTGCCATGGCCCATCTGATGATGTAAAAACGTACTCACAACATATACTATAACTATATAATTTACATACAATCTCACTGCACGTGACAGCCCTACCCGGCATTGACATTGCATCTATAATGACGTTTGACGAGGACAAATGACACTTTAATTGCAGTGGCGTCGCCTTACGCCGTCCGATGTCCAGGGACGTCCAAATTATTTACGGTAGTAGATACAAAGTGTTGGATGAGTTTCGCTGTGATTAATTTCGTTAAAAAAATGAATCTAGGATCTCACGTTGCTCAGTGACTCATGCCATCTCTTCTTCAACGTAGAGCCAGACGACCAATATAATAATAATAATATCCCTGGACATTTCACACAGCGCCATCTAGTCCCAAGCTAAGCAACCTAATGCTTGTGTTATGGTAACAAGATGGCTGATAAACTACTTATATACATTTTTTTTTTGTAAATACATACATATTTTTTTGTAAATACATAGATAGAAAAACACCCAGACTCGGAACAAATACATGTGTAGGTCATACAAATATTTGTTCCGTGCGGGAATCGAACCCGCGACACGCAGCGCAGCAGTCAATCTCTTAACCACTGCGCCAACCGTGTCATCAAATATACGATAATAACTGAAAACTCTACTATTGCATTGGATTGTTTTATAACTTTCTAATACAACCTATCATCGAAATTAATAAAAAGTTTTTTTTTTCAACCAAACTAAGTAAACTACGTGTCCCAAATAAAATATTTTTCTTTCTTTGTTTCTTAAATCATAATGATGCATGATGGGCCGACTATGGGTTATGAAAATCTTTGACTAGCGATCGTGCCCCGTTGGTCTCGTGGTTGCAAGCGCGACTGCTGATCGTGGGGTCCTGGGTTCGATTCTCAGGTCAGACAAAGTGTTATTGCGTTTTCCATTAGGAATTTCTTAGTAACAGTCCGGAGTTAGGAAGACATGTGACATCTATCAACCCGCACAGGTCCCGCGTTGTGGATTACGGCCCACTCCCTCTAACAGGGAAGATGCCTGTGTCCCAGCAGTAGGAACATTAAAAACTGATTATGAATTCAGTTTAACGGGAGCTGGTGAAAAATGAAGTCAAAGGTTCATACACTTTTGAATTAATTTTTAATAAATTATGAAGCGGCACGGACATAACTTTGAATATTTTACCTTTAATAACTAGACCAATTTCAGGATGCCTGAACAAACTTCCCTTAAAAGATGGCAGAAAATTAATAGGTATTTAATACTCCAGAGTTTGAAACATTTTTAGCCGTCGACAACGCCACGTGCGAACTACGCGTCATACTGACTTCACGCAAAATCTTATATCTTGCAAGCAGAGTTTACCGCACAACTAGCATATATACAATGGCCTGACATGAATCATTGGGCAGTTGCTCGCCAGACATAGCACCCATCTGGTTGGAGGATCCTCCCTTTTCTATGGAGGAAGAGTGAACTTTATACCCTGTTCCTCATACCTCTATACTTCGTCATACCTCTATACTTCGTCATAGCTCTATACATTCAGCCTCAATAGTGTGTCCTAGAAAATGAAACATAACATAAAACATCACGGCTATAATACCCGAAGGGTTAGGCAGAGGTGTACTTACTTGTAGTACAGACGCCAGCAGGTCAAGCTACCCGAAACTGTCAAATTTTCCCAATCAACCTTGAACCTTAATGCTTTAGCGATAAAGTTGAAAATCTATCAAAGAAATTAAACAGACTGTAGTAGCTTTATGTGCTGGCATCTACATACATCCACCTGGCGGTAATCCAGGCTGCATTCTACTGAGAAATTTCTGACGGAAAAATCCAATAACTTTGCCCAACCTAAGAATCAATCGAATTTAAGACCTCATACTCAACAGTAGCGCTTGCGACTTCTAGGCCAACGAGACAGTTCGGGGCTTTGTCTCGAGAGTATAAAACATGAATTATCAATAGTTCCATCTTCAATAGTTTGTCCTAAAGAATGAAACAACTTACACCGTTAAATTTTGATCGTTTTAATCCTTAAAAAGGGTCATTGTACTCATCATTATGAACAACTTTTACTACGGGACCAACCCTGAAATCGTGAAAAAAAATCAGTTGATCCATAGATTTATGGTCGCATAACTCGACATTTTAACGGTGTATACAAAAAAGGGACCAATGAAACGATGGATGGACTGTGTGAATGATGATATGGTTAGAAACGTGGTGACTACCGAGATGACGACTAATAGAGAAGTATGGAAGAAAATGAAATGTTGCGCCGACCACAAATAAATTAAGATGAAGGCAGGAGAAAGATGATGATAAGTATACAAAAAAAAAAAACACTTTAAATCGTTTAAATCAAACAAAAAGAACACAAATCAATGGTATACATCTAAAACAGGAAACGATGGTTCTCATTGTAAATTATGTGCTCACAAATAAATCAGAGTTCGCGGAATCAGTGAACGTAAACGTACACCCACAGAATCTTCGCCATTATTCCGATTGTCAGCCATTAAAATAAAACGAAGCGGATGCATCTATTTTAATGGGAAAAAGTACAGTAAAACTTTTAATATGTCGTTTTTGTCTTTGGTAGGCTGCCAAGTCATAAAATAGTGGTAATTATTGAATTCAATTGATTCCGTCCGTTTGAGCAAACCACCCGTGGTCCCGGAAAATTTACGAGTACTCAGTGAAACCAGAAAACAAGGGAAAATTCGGTAGATATTATATAAAAGGACATTATCATTAAATCTCTTTCTTTCTATGTTTCAAAAACAAAAGAAAGATTATTATTTTTTTAAATGGTGCACTTATTACCTTTTGATCTCTCCTTTTTAGGGTTCCGTAGTTCACGTCTCGGAACCCTTATAGTTTCGTCATGTCCGTCCGTCCATCCTTCCTAGGCTTACCTTCCAAACGATTAGTGCTAGAAAGATGAAATTTTGCATGGATATGTGTATTTACCACGTCAACAAAGTGCTAAAATAAAATCACGAAAAATATTTTTTTGGGGTACCTACACGTAAAGTGGGGATGATTTCTTTTTTCTTGCGTCTGCCTCATAGTGTGGGGTATCATTAGATAGGTCTTTTAAAAACATTGAGCAGACGATTTTTTGATTTAAGTATCCGTTTGCGAGATATTCCACTTTAAAACGCTTTTTTTTAAATCCTCTTCTAAAAGCTGACTCGAAAAATCTGAGAAAATTCATGATGGTAGTTCGTGGAATGAACTTTGAAGAAAAACTATAACTGCTTAGATAACTTTGTTAGTTCAGGAGTTATAGAGGCCTAACTCGTAAAATGCGCTTACTTGGAAAACTTCGTACAAAAAATAACGAATTGGTAATAAGTAAACATGTAAAATATTAAAAATAAAATCATAATTATCTATTGGACACGATTTTCAGTTTGAATCCTCTAAAGAGGATAAATAAAATTAGGAACTTAAAAAAGTTTACAACGACACTCGATAGATGGTGTTGTGCATTTATTCCAAATTTCTGAAACGCGGTAGGGTTTCGTTAAAATACTGGCTATTTAAGTAAAGTAGAATTATAATGGTAAACCTTGACTACGGAACCCTATTCTATGCGTGGCCTGACACGCACTTGGCCGGTTTTTTTTTATTAATAACCGACGAAAAATTTCAACGCCCCCTGCGTTGAAATTTGTTTGGTCAGAATCATGTACGGAATCCATGGTAACAAGCGGCGCGTCCATGTCCCTGCCAGCCTATAATGTTACCAATATGATCGGTAATTTCCAATATATTCATTCGATTTTTTGATTAAAACATTGTTACCTTTTATGAAAGGGTAACCAAAATATATATTTTTTTTTTCAATTAACACAATTTTTTTTTTGTTACAGACACCAGCAGGTCAAGCTACCCAAAACTGTAAAATTTTCCCAACCATTTTTGAGCCTTAATGCTTTAACGATAAAGTTGATAATCTATTAAAGTAATTAGACAGATTGTAGTAGCTTGATGTGCTGGCGTCTGTACCTACAGTCGCTTTAATTTTTTTTTGGGTGTTAAAAAAATAAAAAAAAATATTATTATTTATTATTTCTCAATAGAACGAAAAACAAACAAATTTTATAAAATGTGTATTGGTGTCCTACCGTATCATAAATGTACAGGCAGTTAAAACTATGAATCTCTATGATAAATGACCAAGGGCCACAGTTCAGACATTTGTCATTGAGCAACACTCCGCTTACATGGCAATAAGATAATTTTTATTGGTGTTTACGTTACATTTGTTAGGTCATAATGGTTACATAAATCATCTTAATTGTTGACACAGTCACGTAAGAATTAATTGATTTTAAGGACACAGGCACACTTGCGTTTTTCCATCCTGTGAACGCTGCGTTTCTTCGTTTATGTATGTACATAATCATCTGATTTATGAACGTCTTGTCTTCGGTAAAAGTACGTACCTACTAATTGTTTTTAGGTATGTGAACTCGAAATGGTTTTTCCTTCTCCTGCATATCTCCATGACTTATTCAACAAAATAATTAGTTTCATGACGCAGCAAATTCTTTTTAAACCAGAACCAAATTAATTTAGCCAGTCGTTTAGCGGGCTATTTTTAACGACATAGTTAAGGCGGAGTTTGGCTCAGCCGTTAAAATTTCCATTAACGCAGGAGAAAAATATTGTCTCAGAGCTTCACACACGCTAAATGCAAACATACCCTTAAATGTAAAATAAATATTTTGTAGATAAGAATTTAGTCGTGGGTCTTTACTTATCATTTACATTCTTATTTTTTTTTAAATAGAGCAGCTGATAATACTTCTATTATCAGCTTATTCAACTTTCCGTTCATCCATATAAGATGACAAATAGACCAGCAGGTTTATTCTCTCAAATTCTGACCTAGAAAACTTAGTTGGAGTGCTACAAGGGTCTATTGAAATTTCACACAGTGTGCTCCATACACTGTGTACTCTACTGACAAAACAAGATGGCGGTTTTAGTTCCGTTCTTTCTTGATGGATTTATAAACACTATTGTCAGTGTTGGAGAAGAAAGATAATTTGAATCCATGGTAGCAGTTTGCGCGTCGATATCCCTGCCACCCTGTATATTTAATAGTTTTAGCTCAACTGATCGGCCAAACCCATAGTCTTAGCTTTTTTTTCGTTGATGACGTTGTAATAGTTTCAAAATAGTGTTATGCATTAGTAATTCGATTATGTTTCGATAAAACGCATTATTACAATACCATAATACATGTAACAAAACATCTCATCATCTCAGCTGTCTAGCCTTTTCTCAACTGTGTTGGGGTCGGCTTCCAGGCTAACCGGATGCAGCTGAGTATTTTAGATGGAGTGATCTACAACCCAGTTACCGGGTAATACGAAACCCCTTGATAAGACTGAATGTCAGACTTTCCGGCTTCTGACGACCCGTAACGACTGTCAAAGATCCACGAATGACAGCCGGGACGTGCTTTTCGAGGCACGAAGGGGTGGGTCTTGGTATGTAAAGATGCACATCCATCCACGGACCAACCGCAGCAAGCGCAGTTTAACCTGAACGAACGATCCGTGCGGCTGTTATACATATAGCCTCAAGCCCATATTTCAATACCACCTTATGCAACTAAATTAGAGACTGTACGTAACGTGTGTACGTAACAAAACATGTCATTATTATATCAACAGACTAGCTCTATAGTAGGTATTCTAGACAACTTCCAATACCCCGCGTAGCTGTTCGAAGTGCCAAGCATTTTAATATCGGAATATTCAATATTTGGAATGTGAAGATATAAATAAACGCCGTATAAGAATCTTTAGCAACCTATTTATAGCCGAGAAATTAAACTTAAACGATGCTTCAGCCATTTCTTGCGATTTTTATGTACTAGCTGCGCCCCGCGATTTCACCCGCATATATTCCGATCCGGTGGGAATATCGGGATACAAAATATTCTATATGGTAATCCTGATTATAAACCATCTGTGTGCCAAATTTCATACAAATCCGTTCCGCAGTTTTTCCGTGAAAGAATAACAAACAAACATCCATCCATCCATTTAGACTTTCACGTTTAAAATATTAGTAGGATTTCCTGAGACGATGAGAACGCAAATTATTTTACAAAATTATTTATAGAGGAAGAGGAGAGGAATTTTGGCTGAATTTGGCCCCAAAATAGCTGTGTTCTAAACAAAAATTATTGTTAACAAAATTCTATATCTTCTTTATTTTAATATTAAAGCTGAAGAGTTTGCTTGTTTGAACGCGCTTATCTCTGGAACTACCAGTCGGATTTGACAAATTATTTTTGTATTTGATAGTCTAATTTTCGAGGAAACCTATAGGCTATTTAACATCATGCTATGACACTTAGGAGCTGAGAAATAAGAAAAGTCAGAAAGAATGCTAAGCGAAAACGAAATGACAGCGCGGGCAGGCGATGCGGTGAAATTTCACCCGGACGAAGTCGCGCGCAGAAGCTAAGTCATAATAATATACTTAAATGCTTACCAAAGTTTACCTATACCAAAAAGGATAAAAACTCTCTAAGGAAAACATAACCTAACCTAACCTAATCTCATCTCTTTGGGGTCAATTTATTTTATTTAGCTAAAAACCATTTTTTGTGAGCATTTAAATTGTAAATGATAAATGATATTATTTTGTAAGTAGGTTTGTACAAACAGTTTTACACGTCAGTCATATTTTAAAACTAGATGAGGTCGGCGTTTCCTATCTGACTAGCTATCTGTAGCCTTGCAAGTGTTTGTATAGAGTTCGAAAATTATTTAGTCTATGGTATGTTTTATCTCTCAGGTATATCATCAGTACAACGTCTTCTCATGTTTCACCGTAAAACGGAATACCATGTTCCTACCTTGTTTGTAATTACTTTACCTCTAGAGTTAATTAAACACAACCCAAATTTGGAGTATCATAACCTTCCCTTCATAAACCAAGCGCCGCCATCTTGGATTTCAGGACCCTTTTGTAATACCAAACTCTAAACAATCATTTTAAAGACACCGATAAGGACGGAACGTCAAAACTTAAAGGTCGCAGGGAACAGGAGAATTGGCTGGTTGTAACGATGTTGCCAACCACAAAATAAACGCGGCTATGATACGGAGAAATTGCCTTAAAACTTTGTGGGGTATGTTTTTGTATTATAAAGGTCATGTTTCTGTGTATTTAGCCAGAAAACTACTTCATATAATTAGATACTTCTTTCTTATGGCGAGTTTGAAGCCTTTAGGCGAGTTTTGTCCATGTTGGCGCGGGATCGGGTTGAGAGGAAAACGTAAAGGGAGACCTTTGCCCTGTGAACAATACAGGCTGACTTATAAATTATTATTATTAGACGCTTCGGGTACAAAATTGGCCGCTTGCCAGGAGATTTCCAATCAAACTCAGTGCCGATCATTTAGAAGAAGATTTATTTCATCGTGCTTTTATGGTATACCTGCGACAGTACTACAATATACCTACAAACTGCTTTATTTGTTCACAGTAATGTTTTGAACGGTTATCATCATCATTCTGCCTAGCCTTTTCCTAACTATGTTGGGGTCGGCTCCAGTTTAACCAGATGCAGCTGAATACCAGTATTTTACATGGAGCGACTGCCTATCTGACCTCTACAACCCAGTTACTGGGTAATACGATAAGACTGGTTGTCAGACTTTCGGGCTTCTGACTACCCGTAACGACTGTTAAAGATCCACAAATGACAGCCGGGACCAACGGCTTAACGTGCTTTTCCGAGGCACGGAGGGGTCTCGGTATGTAAAGATGGTCACCCATCCACAGACCAACCGCGGCAAGCGTGGCCTGACCGATCGACCTGTGCGGCTGTTATTATTTAGCCACGGGCCCCTCAACGGTTATCTATACTATGTAATAATAACGCTGAAGAGTTTGTTTGTTTGTTTGAACGTGCAAATCTTTGGAACTACCAAGGCTGTAGTCTAATAAACATCACGCTACGAACCTTAGGAGCCGCGCAAAAAGAAAAAAATGTAGAACGCAAAGCGAAAGTAAAGTAATATAGCAGGCGATGCGATGCGATGCTACGGGGTGGGTCAGGGGAACAAGAAGTCACGGGTAATATAATATCGACAAAATAACACAACAAGACTAATCATTTCCTGTAATTGTCTTTACTAATTACGTATTTTGATGAAGCGTCTGATAGCATCTGTTATTCTGGTATCATAGATTGTCTACGTCGAATTTGTTTCAGCATCTATGGGCTTTGTGCCAGATTTCGGTATCCATTTTGGTCTTCTGTAAGACTGCTTTAAGACGACGCATACCGATGCGTTCATGTCATGATTTTATTTCAATGTTGACTAGGCAGACGCATTACCCTGAAATACTATTCCGTACTAACTGACTCGTTGGTCTAATCGTCGCAAGCGCTACTGCTGTGCATGAGATCCTGAGTTCGATTCCCAGATCGGGTAAAGTATTATTGGGCATCGAAGTATGAGGAACAGGGTGTAACGTTCACACATCCTCTATAGAAAAGGGAGGATCCTTCGACCAGACGGGCGTTGTGTCTGGCGGGCAACTGCCCGATGATTCATGTCGGGCCGTTGTATATAATATGTTAGTTGCGCGGTAAACTCTGCTTGCGAGATGCAGGATATTACGTGACGTCAGTATGACGCGTAGTTCGTATGTAGCGTTGTAGATACCGCTACATTGGGTTTTTCCATCTGGAATTTCTCAGTAGCAGTCTGGTGTGTATATTTGTGCCCCGTTGATGGCAATATGGCACCTTATCACATGTGACCGCCTTATCACATGACAACACGGTTAGCGCAGTGGCTGAGCGATCGGACTGCTGCGCTGCGTGTCGCGGGTTCGATTCCCGCACAGAACAAATATTTGTAAGTCCTACATGTATTTGTTCTGAGTCTGGGTGTTTTTCTATCTATAATATGTATGTATTTACAAAAAAAAAATGTATATAAGTAGTTTATCAGCCATCTTGTTACCATAACACAAGCATTAGGTTGCTTAGCTTGGGACTAGATGGCGCTGTGTGAAATGTCCAGGGATATTATTATTATTATTATATTATGTGACTTAAACTTAACTACTAACTTAAACTGTGACTTAAACTTACTAGGAAAATGTCCTAATGTGCTAATGTGTGTGTAATGTGTGTTGTGTGTAATATCCTGCATCTCGCAAGCAGAGTTTACCGCCTAACTATCATATTATATTATACTATGGCCCGACATGAATCATCGGGCAGTTGCCCGCCAGACACAACACCCGTCTGGTCGAAGGATCCTCACTTTTCTATGGAGGATGTGTGAACGTTACACCCTGTTCCTCATACTTCCATGCCCAATAATACTTTACCCGATCTGGGAATCGAACTCAGGATCTCATGCACAGCAGTAGCGCTTGCGACGATAGTACACCCACATTTTGGCAAAGGTGCACCCTATAGGTACACCTTTGCCTAACTCTTTGGGCTAACATGGCGTGATGTTATGTTATGTTGCCATTCAGTATTCAGGACGGACCGGGATACTTGATTCGGAAATTGATGATTCCCATTCAGGACTGCTTGCAAGATTTATAGTGAAAGAAAATATTCGTTAAAGGCTACATTTTAGGCTAGACCGAATGTCTAGCACACTCGGGACCCGCGTAGGAAGAAAAGTAGACGTTATATTTTATTCGCCCGTTGGAAAAGTTCGTTTTCACTAAAAGGGAAAAGTTACAGAAAAATCCTTTTGAGTAAAGACGTGGAAATAGGTATTCTTTTGTTTTTTTTTTTTTTTTGTTATGCTCGTCTTTTGTTAAAATACCTTCTTATTCTTGTAAGAGTCTTTGTACACGAACGTTTTTCTTGACACTTGTGTAGGCTCGGTCGTTAGTGTTGTATGAATCACTATATGGAAGCTTGTTCACAGACACGTTTATTCTACGGCGCGGTTTATACGCCGTACCGTAAAGAAACCGTCCCGTGTACATAGGGCCTTAGTCGTACCTTTCAAATTACCTCTTCATAAGCTTAGCCATTTATCTGAGTATCTGCCTAAAGTCCAATCGTAAGTTGTAAGCTGAATAACGGCACTGACATACAAAAAGGGTCGGATCTAGTTGAAGTTTAGTAAGAAACCGATGGATATTTTCGAATGTTTATTTTGATAAATGAACGGTTTTTTTTCTATCAATTAAATTAATTTTTATTCGAAAAAATTCATCAATTTCTTACTAAACTTCTTCTATATCCGACGACCCTGATGACTTATCTCCTTTGATGACCATACAGTCACAGCGATAACTAAATGTTAAGCCCATTGTGAGTGGTGGCCAAGTACTTAGTACCCCGACTTACTATGTATAGTTGTAGGTCATGAGTTCGATCGAACCCAGGCAGGCAGGTTTACTTTGCGTATTTAATTTCATCACCACTGCTCACAAAACGGTGAAGGAAAATATCGTGTGGAAACCGGCATGTCCTAGAACCAAAAATTCGAAGACATGTGACATCTACCAACCCGGACTGGGCCCACGTGGTGGATTATGGCCTATTCCCACTCACAGAGAGGAGGCCCATATCCCAACAGTGGGAACATTATTGGCTGATTGTGATAAGCCCATTATTAATTGTTTACTAAACTACACAATAATTCCATCTAAATATCTTCATCCTGCCTGTTCTGAGAATAATCCTCTAAGATAGCAACACGATTTCATAGGTCAAAAATCCTCAGGGGTCCCAACCCCAGATTATTAACTAATTAACCCTCTGAAACGAGCTCCTTATAATAAATTAAGCATCCCTTCGGCGATAAGTACGAAAAATAAGGGTAATTTTGAAAAAGAGTAATGGAATCTCCGAATTATTTCTTGTGTAGCATAATCAGCCTATAATGTTCCCACTGCTGGAGCACAGAGGGCCGTAATCTACCACGAGGGCCCAGTGCGGGTTGGTAGATGTCACATGTCTTCGATTTTTTGGTTCTATGACACGGCGGTTCCTCACGATGTTTTCCTTCACCGTTTTGAAAGCAGTGGTGATGAAATAATTTACACAAAGTAAAGCTCCTGTCTGGGTTCGAACCTACGACCAACAATTCGTAAGTCACGACCGTTTCCACTGAGCCACCACTGCTTCCACTTGGCTAGTACTGCTCTCTGATTTCTTGTGTAATTGATTTATTCTAGTTATTAATTTTGATTCATGTGTTTGAGGATTCGATTTTAAAAAGAAAACAGAGCCTTTTAAGATAAATTTTTGTATGTCTGTCACAAAGGTTTTCTCGAGATCTAATATGCAATGTAGGAATTTGAATTCACATTATTTTACGTGTCGATGACGCGCAATCAGATCGCGTGTCAAAAATAATAAATCAGATTATATTTTTAAGGGGAAGGATTAAAAAATAAATCAAAAATAAAACTCTGGTTAATTTATGCGATCAAAATTGTGACCTAATTCGTTGTCGTACGTTCGACTGGTAAGCGTTGAAAGAGTTATAGTGACGTTCTATATCGAGGGACAGGACTACTGATGACAGAAACTCTACGTCATTATAGGAATCAATCAATCGCCACAATCGGCGCGAAATTCCTAAAAGCAAAAGAAAACACACTTTTTTTATTTCAAAACACAACACCGTAACATGAATTATGAACACTCTGAAACCTCGATATATTATGTAAATGCTTATTTCGAAAACTCTTACTGCTTCAAGTTATAAATACTTTGATAAATGGTCTCGATACTCCAGCAAGCGGATTGAATGGTTCTCTGTATATCTATCTGTCTGAAAGCGGTCCTTTGAGTATTATACCCGATCCCGAAAAATGGTATGTTTATAAGTATAGTATAATATGTTGGGGTTAAATAAATTGTTTACCAATGCGTTGGAGGACGTCTTCAAGACGCTGGACTGGACTGGACAGGGTATCAACGTGAACGGCGAGTAAATCTCACATCTTAGATTTGCCGATAATATCATCACAATGGCAGAGACGCTGGAACACCTAAACCAAATGCTGCACAGCCTAAATGAAGCGTCTCGGCGGATGAATTTGGACAAGATAAAAGTCTTGTACAAATCGCACGTCTTGCCGAGTCCAATCCACATCGTAGGGTTGCTTCTCGAAGTTGTGAACGATTATATCTACCTAAACCAAGTCATCCAGCTCGGTAGACACAACTTTGAGAAAGAAGAAGGATCCAGTTGGGTTGGGCAGCATTTGTAAGACTTTGTCAATTCTTCTCGTCGCCTATCCCGCAGTGTTTGAAGGCTAAAGTCTTCAATCAGTGTGTCCTGCCCGCCATGATAATATACGGTGCTAATACGTGGACACTGAAGGTCGGGCTGGTCCACAAATACAAGGTCTCTCAGCGCGTTGTGAAGCGAGCTAAGCTCGGGGTCTTTTTGAAGGATTAAATCACGAATGAAATTATTTGGAAAGAACCGGAGTTACCGACATAGCTTGCAGATTAAGCAAACTGAAGCGGCAGTGAGCTGTTCATGTGTCGAAGGACCGATGGCCGGTGGAGCATACAAGACCTGGAGTGAAGACCGCGTATCGGCAAGTGTAGTGTGGATGTCCACCAGCTAGATGGACAACCGTGGCTGGGATAGACTGGATGCGGAAGGCGGAGGACATGGTGTTGTGGCACAGCCTGGGAGAGGTCAATGTACAGCAGTGGACTGCAATAGGCTGAGTTGATTGATGTTGGGGTATTGACGGCTCTGGAGGACCTTCGTTACATAATGAACTCTTGTGCAAAATTTCATGCTTATAGGCCGGTTTAGGCAGTGCGTTGTCTGTGATCGAATCAGAAATCATATATTTGCAAAGAATGTAGGTTTTGATGGCGTAATAAAGAAAAACAATTGGATAGTACATTCTATCATAAAATATGCAACATTAAGCACTATAATAATCATAGGGATTGCAAATCTATCTTAATCAAAAATTGACAGGTAATCAGTTTTTGATGTCATATTCTGAATGAATGAATTTAAGACTTTTATTATAAAGATGATTTCTATTCTAGGTACACAACGTTCATGAGCGTACCGGGCATGCTGATCGTAGTAAGTAGAATTTTTCTAACCTGCGACTGGGAGTCTCTGTCTACGAAGATACGGGACTATCTGAAAGTAGTGAATTCTTCAAAATAAATGTGGGATAAATTTTTTCGGTCAAATACAATATCGGGAGTGGAAGGGAAAAAAAAACGTTGGCCCACATTAGGAATTTCACCTGTATCGTGGGTGTGTTTACAAACATTAAAACTCGCATACACAAGCAGCCAGACCCGGAACAACTACTTGTAGACCAAATCGTGTCGTCATTCATTCTTAGTTCGGGTCCCGAACTAATCTTAATGTTATGTATGTCCGTTAGCGATACGGATTAGGAAACGGCCATAACTTCGGCTGAATTAGGGATTCGTACTTAAGGAGTAGACACTGAAACCCAAACACAAACACAATACCTAGAGTAAGTTGGGGTAAGTTCGAGGATAAAACCGTACGTATCAAATTCTTTGGCATTTTATTCTGGTCAATGTTGTTAGCATTAAAAAATATTGCCAAATTAGCCGAGAATTTGATCCGTACGATTTTATCCCCGAACGCCGAACTTACCCTAACTTACTCTAGGTATATTTATATTGTGTTTGGGTTTTTTCATAATAAAAGACCAGAGGGTAAGCTTTGTTATAAAGTCTGAGCTTCAGTGCCTTTGTCTTGTTTCCGTTCATTCGTATGAGTCAGTCCGGAGTGCCGCAAATAGTGATATAGAAAAATTATTGATAGAAAAATGGGAAAACAAGCAGTAAATCTATACTCGTGAATACATATTTCATATATTAAGATTTTGGTACATAAAAACGAATTGAGGGACGATAAAGTTGGCAGACGGTCACACCGTCTCGTATTTTTGTGGTTGTCAAAATTGTGATTTATTTTCGCTATTATGATTTTTTCAACACATGCGCGCTAAAATGAGGTTGTACTTTGATAACGCTGCGTTGATTAGTAAGTAGGTAATTCACTATACCTAATATCTTGGCTTTTCTATTATTCTAAACTAATATTATAAAGAGAAAAGATTTGATTTTTAGTATGTTTGTTTGTTACACTTTCACGCTAAAACAGCTGAACAGATTTGCATGAAATTTGGCACATGGGTAGCCCATGACCTGGATTAGGACATACAATACTTTTTATCCCGATATTCCCCAGGGATAGTGACTTATGCTCGTTAAATCACGGGGCGCAGCTCGTCTGTTACAAACATGTCAAGGACAGTAACCACTTACATTTTATCTAATAATCCACAAACAACACCAGAACACACAATTACCGTAATGAGTACTGAAACAATTTCCCAGAAAATAATACAGAAAAAACAAAAATAGCCGTACACAGTTTGTCAATCCATCGGCGGTGTAACAACAACCTTCCCTTATTAGGCTTTTTTTTTTTTTTTTTTTTTTTTTTTTTTTTTTTTTTTTTTTTTTTTTTTTTTTTTTTTTTTTTTTTTTTTTTTGAGGATGGGAAATCATCAAATGACTCCTCCCGCTCTGGGTGGAGCAGAAGGGAGTGTCAGACTTTTACTGACTAAAACCCACCCGTGTTCCTTCCTTAGCCCTTTATGTTCCAGGGCAGCGGTAAACCCTTTCGGATGGTCCCGCTACCCTGGCAGGCTTCGGCCCTGTGGGGCCCCGTCACTTGCTGACATCTCTTTGAGGCGCGCGTGGAACACGAACACGCCGTCCGGCACGGGCCTAGTCCTGATCGGACGGAGAGCTACCCATTACTCTCCGCCCGCAGGCCCGCGCCTACGGTGGCCGGGAGTCGTCACGCGGCTCCCGACGCCCGGAGCGTCTCCCGCGGCGGCTGAGGCGTGAGGTGCGCAAGGCGCGTTCCCTCGCCCACCCCGCCACCTCCTTCGCTAGCATGACTGCTTCGCAGAAGGAGGTGACTGCCTCCCACTCCCTCTCACCCCGGACCATGGCTTGAACCAGGGCCGGGCGCGAGAGGTCGCCGCCGCTGCCAATCGCCTCTACGAGGACACGGCGGTGCTCTGCCCAAGCAGGGCAGACCTCCACCGTATGCTCCACCGTGTCCTCTGGGCGATCCTGACAGTGGTGACACCCGGGCGTCTCCTCCCGCCTGATGATGTGCAGGAACCTCCCGAAACAACCGTGTCCGGAGAGGACCTGCGTCAGGCGGTAGGTGAGAGCGCCGTGACGTCTCTCTAGCCACTCCTCAAAGAGGGGTCTTACCGCCGCTATCGTGGCGTGCCCTGCGCTGGGTTGCGATAGTCGCTCCTTCCATGCCGCCATGAGATCGCGCCGGAGGTTCGTCCGCTCCGCCGCGGTTTGCCGCGGATGCGGAGTTTCCCCCCGGCGTAGTGCCTCCGCGCGCCAATCATATAGGCGCGTGAGGACTATCGCCTCCAGATCCCATGGTGGCAGTCCGGCAAGGAGGCTTGCTGCCTCGCCTGAGATCGTGCGGTAGCCCCGGATCAGCCTTACGGCTACCACCTTTTGGGGCGCGTTCAGATAGTGTGCGGCTCGAAGCCGCAGTGAACGCGCCCATACCGGGGCCCCATATAGGGCCATGGACCGCACGACCCCCGCGTAAAGCCTCCGGCAGGAGGCGTTTGGCCCCCTCAGGTTGGGCAAGAGCCGCTTTAGGGCGGCCCCGGCCCGTTCCAGTTTGGGGGCCAAACGTCGGAAATGCTCGACGAAGTTCCATCGGCTGTCGAGGACGAGACCCAGGTACCTCATCGTGGTCTCGACGCCGATGTGAACCCCTCCTACCACTAGTTGGGATCCCGGAGGTGGCCCGTACCGAGGCCCATGAAAGGACATGGCCTCGGACTTGTGCAATGCCACCTCGAGACCCAACCGCCGGATCCTTTCCACGACTATCGCAACCCCGCGTGTCATCGCGTCGGCCGCCGCCTGATGCGACCTCCCCTGCGCCAGGACCAGCGTGTCGTCAGCGTAGCAAACTACGCTGACGCCTTCAGGGAGGTCGGCCCGCAGCACCCAGTCGTAACCGATGTCCCACAGGAGCGGCCCCAGAACCGATCCCTGTGGGACACCGCACGACATCTCTCGCCGGTTCCAGTTCCCGTCGCGACCGGGGTAGATGACGGCTCTGTCCGTCAAATACGCCCCGACTACTCGACGGAGGTAGGTCGGCACCCGGTGGTACCGGAGTGCCTCCCCAATGCAGCTCCAGGGCAGGGTGTTGAACGCGTTGGCGATGTCGAGTGACACCGCCACGACCACCCCACCCCGGGACACCGCGTCCCCCGTCGTGAGGGCTCTTACGCGCATGATGGCGTCCACCGTAGAGCGCCCCTTGCGGAAGCCAAACTGGCAATCCGCAAGATCCGGCCCAGTCCCCACAAGGTGCCCGACGAGGCGGCCCGCAATCACTCTCTCAAAGAGCTTGCCAACCTCGTCGAGCAGCACTATGGGCCGGTATGCGGACGGAGAGTCCGCAGGGCGCCCCGGCTTCTGAATGAGGACCAGCTTCCCCGTCTTCCAACGGAGTGGAAACTGGCCTCTCTCCATGCATGCGCTTAAGAGCGCCTCCAGTCGAGGCCCGAGAGCCGTCGAGGCCAGGACCCAGGCTTTACCCGGCAAGCCGTCGGGTCCTGGGGCGGTGTTTTTGGCCTTAAGCCTGCCTACCGCCGCTCTCAGATCTACCCCGGTCACTTCAGGGGTGTCGTCGTCGTCGTCCGTGTGGTCCGCTTCGGGCACCGTGAGTGGCGGAGCCATAGGCGGGGGAGTATGCTCCCCGCGTGAAGGGAACAGAGCGCTCACCACCTCCTCCACCAGCTGAGGGCGGAGACTCTGAGTCAGCGGGGGGGCCCAGGTGCGGAGTTTATTCCGCACCATTTTGTAAGGGCGCCCCCATGGATCTCTGTTCAGAGTCTCCAGCATCTCCTCGCGGGCCGTGGCCTTGGCCCGCTGGATAGCCTCTCGGAGGGCGGTCTTCGCCGCTCTGTACCCCTCGTACAGCTCTGCCTCTGTGGCTTCCGCATCCGGAGGGCGGATGCGGCGCCTGCGGTGCCTGGTGTACCGGTGTCGCGCGTCGACGCACGCCTTGCGCAACGCCTCCACCTCCTGCGACCACCAGTACACCCGACGTCGGGCGCATCCTGGCCGGACTCGGGGCATTGCCACGTCACAAATCTCGGACATGGCCTCCCGGAACCACTCCGCCTCATCGTCAATATCAGCAGGCCTGTCCGGTGAAGACACCCAGGCCTGCACGATCGAGGCTTCCAGGAGGAGCTCCCGGTCCAGCTGCTTCAGCGCCCAACGCGGACCACTCGGGGCCTGTCGGACCAGCGCGCTAGAGGTCTGGGTGGAGACGTCAAATCGGATATACCGATGGTCGGAGTAGGTCTCCACCTCCTCCATGACGCGCCAGTCGATGACACGCTGTGACAGAGCGGGGCTGGCGAACGTGATGTCCACTACCGACTCGCCCCGCATCCGCACACACGTAGGGACAGAACCCCGATTCACGGCGACCAGGCCTGTTTCCAGAGCCCAGTCCTCTACCATCCTGCCCCGCACATCCGTGCAACGGGAACCCCAGGCCACATTCTTGGCGTTGAAGTCCCCGAGCACTAGCACGGAGAAAGGATGGCTTCTGGCGACGACGACACCCAACTCTGTTAAAGAGTTCTGGAACTCGGCGAGAGTTCGGCTCGGAGAGAAGTAGACTCCCACTACCACAATCTCTCCGAACCGTGCTGCTACGCACCCCTGTCCCTTCGTGACACCTTCGAGGGACGGGGTACCGGCGGCAGCCGACGAAATTATGGCCACTGAGCCGCTAAGGTCCTCCACCCAGTTATCCCTGGGCGGGACAAAGTACGGCTCAGCGACCACGGCGATATTAATCGACCACTGCGCCATGCTCTGGAGCAACAGGTCCTGAGCGCAGGCGCAGTGGTTGATATTCGCCTGGAGGAGGCGTAAAGGCGGAGCCATTACTCCTCCATTTCAGCCCCCTCCCGGGCCCCTTGTGAGGGACCCTCAGCAGCGGCGGCGGCGGCAGTGGCGGCGGCGGCGGCGGCGGCGGCGGCGGCAGTGGTGGCGACGGCGGCAGCGGCGGCGGCAGTGGCGGCGACGGTGGTGGTGGTGGCGACGGTGGCGGAGGGCCTGCCTTTCCTCCTGGCTTCGGCGGGTGGGGCGCAGGTCTTGCTGCCCGCCCGGTGATCGGCCGGCTTGCCAGCAGCCGCACATGCAGCGCAGTGCGGCGCGGCGTTGCACGAGCCGGCCTTATGTCCGGGCTTACCGCAGCGGAAGCACAAAGTGCTGCGGTCCTCCGAGGTGCACTGGACGCTCACGTGGTGACCCACGTGGCATCGATAGCACCTCAGAGGTCTGGGCTCCAGCAGTTTGACCTGCGCGGACACCCAGCCCACCAGGAGCCTTCCACCCTCCACTATCTTCCTAGCCGCCGTCACAGGGCAGCTTACCGTAACGGTTCGCATTCCTGTGAAGTCAGGACGTATGGTGCCCGCCTTCACCTGATCGGCCAGACACTCGCCCGTCCTGACGACGGCGGCTACTACCTCTGTCTCCGTAATGGAGTCATCCAGGCCCATAATGCGCATATCTGCGCACTTGACGGGCCTGGAGACTCGAGCCTCGTCCGCATTTAGGGACGCCCTTAGCTTCTCAGCTAGGGCGTCAGCGGTGGGGCCACTCGTCGCACCGGGGATCTCCAGCATGCGGGCACCAGTGGCGGTCACCCTATGCCGGAGGCCCCCGGTGATCCCCAGCTCTTGGAGATCCACCGTCGCTCTTGCCTTGGTGAGCACGTCGCAGTAGGTCACCCCCCTTTTGACCGCGTCTGGCTGTAGCGTTATTACTACAGCCGCAGTCTTCGGGGAGCGAAGCCTAGCCGCAACAGCTCGCTCCTTGCGGCGCCTCCTCTGTGCCTTTTTCCTGGCCGCCTTGGCCGCCTTCTTTTTGTCCCCGACCACCTGCCACTCGGCGTTGGCCGTGGGAGATTTCTCTGGGGGAGGCGTAGGCACTGGGGCCGTCGCCTTCCCAGCCGTTCTGCCCTTCTTATGGGCCTGCGCCGTGGGTTTGCCGCCGGCAGGCACCGGTTTTGCCGGCGCCGAGGTTCCTCCAGCCGACGCCGGTTTGGCCGGCGCCTGGGCCCGGCCGGACGGCCCGGGCTTAGGGGCGGCAGCGGCCGCGTACGAGGCCGCCTTCGGCCCTGGGACCGTCCTACCCGCCAAGGGAGGGCGCAGGACTATGCCCTCCAGGGCGGCGAACCGCGCCTGGAAGGCCGCCAGTTCCTGCCGAACCAGGTTCAGGACCTGGTTCTCCACCGGCACAGACTGGCTTGCTGGCTGGTTGGCTGCTGGTGTCGCCTGCTCTTTGTCGGGGACCTTCAGGCCGGCCAGGTCTGCTCGGAGCCTCCTGTTCTCCTCCTGGAGACGCTCCGTGGCAGCCGTCAGGCGGGCGACCTCCGCCCGCAATTCGGCCACTTCACCGGCCGAAGGTCCAGCGCAGTTGGCCGCCTCCGCTGCCGCCATGATGGAAGCCTTCGCCGAGGCTACGGCCCTGTTCTTTGAAGTTTGCAGCTTCTTTAGGGACACGTCCCGGATCGCGGCCTCCACGACCGCCGCAAACTTCTTCATGCGGTCCGCCTCAGGGCCGCCAGCCTCACCCGCCTCATCGCTTGAGGGCTCCAGAGCGACCGCGCGACCGGTTCCCCCCTCCTTCGCGGGCCTCTCCGCTAGCTCTGCCGCCTCCCGGGCAGTGAGCCCCCTCCCTATGCCTCGCTCTCGGGCTCCTCCCCGCCTACTGGTGGGGATTTTCCGAGCCGAGGCCAGCTCCCCGTCAGAGGACGACCCCTGGCCGTCTACTGACCTTGGCCGCTTGCTCTGCACCTTTCTTTTCGCAGCAGCCAACTCCTTACCACGGCAAGGGCTCCCTGAGCCTCCCGTGCTCGCTCCTCCCGATGCCGAGTCGGACTCCGACCTCGCATCACTCCTCACTTCTTCTGTTGGGTTTGGTTTGGTTTTAATAAATTCCATATTTGTTCCCACGAGTAAAAACTTTGTGTACTTGCTCAAAAAATTCTGTGGTTCGCACTAGCGACTATATCAAGCTACCCATTAGCCAAGCTTACTACCTCCCTCACGGTGCGCCGCCGCTTGGAGGTTTGGGGAATTTTTTATAGAGGTTAATCTTCCTCGCGGTCCGGGCGGTTAAGCCAAGACCCTCGACCCCCTTCAACAGCCAGAGACATGACCTTAACTGTCTCCGGGGCTACGATATTAGCGGTGGCAGGAGGGGGGGTTATCCCTCCTGCCACAGCCCCCCCCCAATATACGCCCACTCACCTTCCTCTGTAAGCAGAGGGGGAGTAGGCGTCTATAGCCCGGTTCCCTTCAACGACCATCGAGGATGATCGGTGATTGGAACCGTGCCCTTCCCCGTGTGTTGAAAATTAGCCGCCGGCCCCAAGTGCCCACCAAAACCTGGTGGACACCTGGAGCCGACGTTGCCCAGGGTGCGCCACGAGGAGGCTCTTCAACATGCACCCCCCCCCCCTTATTAGGCTCGCCTAGCTGTCAGTCGTCCGTCGTTCAGTTTTATTGGATTGTCAGGCTTATTGGAAGGTAGCGAAGGATAGGCCATTAATTTGTTACGGAATTACATGTACCAACGTGTGGGCCGTAAATTGAAAGGCCCGGTTTGACGTTGATTGTTTGGCCCGTGAGTGCTTCGGTGTGTGAGGCGGTGGATTGGTTTTTGTGAAGAAAATTAGTTGGTAATGTGTTGCTATTAATAGCTCTTAGTAGTAGGTAGTTTCTGAATGAGGTAGAGTTTTGTCATTTTTGAGAAAGGAATTAATGTATTTTAAAGTTTGAACGGTGTTCCTCAAGCTTTGATACCTACATTTTTTGGGTATAAAGACTTATTCCTCCTTGTTTATAACCTGCTTTTAGTTAAACTATAAAAGTGCATACATACGATTGACACGCGTCGACGACAGATGCAACTGGGCAAGCTCGTTCCACCGAGTGAGCCCATTATCAATAAAAAAAAACTACAACCGTTGACGCGTGTCGGCTACAGCCGTCAACAGCATCGTATTCAAATACACGAGCGCCCCGTTGTCGACGGCAGCCCCCGACGCGTCGTCGACGTCCACTGACACGCGTCGACCGTTGCAGTTGCCTTTGTCGTCAACGAGTGTCGCTTTACCATACATTTTTTGACATTGAAACGCCTCTTAACTTTAAGCAGCTTTTTTTTTAAAGGCGTATAGTTAGTACCAATTTGTTCAATGAAGCATCCATGTTTTATAATATCGCGTGACATTGTAAAAATATGGATGATTAATTCATCATTCATGTTTGCTCCAAAGATTGATGTTATTTTCAGTCATTCAGGATCTTGCTAACATAAAATATAATTCATGCATAATATAAAATACTGGCTGTTATAACTTCTAAATTATTTTACCATGAACATAAAATGGCACTCACATCTTACTTTAAATTAAAACCCACTAAAGTTCACTAGTGCTCAACTAACGGCTGCAAAAGCGATAAAAATAAAAATAGTAGATAAGAATCCTCTCCATGTGACCCGATTACAGGTTTAACTAAAACTTTGTTAGAACCGATCCAGGAACTAACCAGATTTAAAAGAGAAATTTCTAGAATGCTTTCCTCAAAGGTAGTAAGTAGGTACACGAAAGTAGTTTTCCTATATAATATTGTTCTTGAAATCGTATAATGGGTTTTCTGTATGTTTTACTTTTGTAGTGTATATTATTTATATATTGTAATGTAAAATTTGGTTACAATAAAGTATATAATGTTTCAATTATAAGAATAAGTTCAACAATCAAACTTTGAAGGTCATTCTTTAAAAAACTTCCACAATCATCACAAAATTAAATTTTGCAAAACCCTATTTGAAACGACCGAGTCACACAGCCTAAAAATACCCGAAAATGAAATGTTTCAAGAAAGTTTTATTCAGGATCGTTAGGGTTGACAGCGATCCGACACCCGCCCACGCCTGCCGAATAAAAACACTTTGCACACAACACACAGCAGTAAAAACTTTTTCGTCCAACACTTGAAACATCTGGCTGAATCGAATAAATATTCTATTCAGTTATCTGTCTTACAGAGTACAATCAATTTTTATATTGATAGGTTTTTATACCCTTGCAGTGTTTTGTTTTCCAGACGAAAGCCTGTATTGGTATCACGAATTGTTATACTGTTTTTTAGGGTTCCGTACCATAAAGCACCATCTCTACGGGCGAGGGAATCGCGGCGATAGTCTCGTCGTGCCATCCGATTCTCGCCGCGATAATATAGCCGTGTAGAGACACGTTCTAAGAGAGTGTTTAGAAATACGTGGCACGACGATAATATCGCCGCGATTCTCTCGCTCGTGGAGACGGCCCCTAAGGTTGCCAACTGAATTCTATTACTAAGCCTCTGCCGTCCGTCTGTCTGACTGTCAGCGGGCTGTATCTCAAGAACCGTATTAGGTAGACAGTTGAAATTTTCGCAGTGCGTATTTCTGTCGCCGCTTAAACACAAAGAATAAAATAAAAAAAAGTTAATAAAAATTAAAGGGGTCTCCATAATGTGATATTTTTTTGCGTTTTTTGCAGCGGGATGTGACTTATGAAGCGTAATAAGTAAACAGTTGAAATTTTCACAGAGTATGTATTTCTGTTGCCGCAACATTTAATAAAAATAGAATAAAATTGGTAAAAATTAAAGCGGTCTCCATACTACAAGATACGAGTTATTCCGACGTTTTTTGCCTTGTGGTACGGAACCCTTCGTGTTGACTCGCTTGGGCTGGACCTTGGACCTTTCAATAGGTAAGTGAATTGTCGCATAGAACCTCCATACTGTATGAAAAAAGTCAAGTGGTGTCGTGGGACACCCGGATGGAATGATATTCCTTTTGCTGTAAAATAAAGACATTTTTCGTTAGTTTAAAAAAAAAATCAACGAGTTGCACTCCGGGAGTGCCGGTAGAAGTGAAAACTTGAATATTAACGTTGTGCATTTTTGATATTTTGGAATGCGGTCTACTACAGGTGCGGTCTACTCCCTCTGTCTTACGAATTTTCGATCAGGTCACGTGTCCAGACGCGGGCTCCGTCTTACGAATTTTTTATCAGGTCACGTGTCCTGACGCGAGTTTAACATTTTTTACTCATCACAACAAAACTGCATAAAGCCGCTAAAAAAATTTCGCTTAAAAAAAAAATCAGCTGTTTAATAGAAAAGTGCAATACGCACGCGGTCAAAATGTATGGAACGGCAATTTTTTTTTTAATAACCGACGTAAAATTTCAACACGGGTCGGTTCAGAATCTTGTACTGATTCAATTTATTTATCCATTTATTTCAGGCATCAAGGCCCATATAAACACATACAATACAATGGTAGCAGGTTGCGGGTCGATGTCCCTGCCACCCTGTATACATTACAAACCTCTAAAATTAATTTACCCACATCATCATTATTATCTTTGCTCCTGTTTCATGTTTATTATTATATATAATTATATTTATTTAGATTATTATAATATACGTATGTCGGAGTTATTCGTTTATTCGGAACGCCAGCGCCATCTCGTGGCGCTAGACAGAGTCTAGCCTGAGTTCGTGGAGGTGGACGGGAGCGACAGCTACAAGAACGGTGTGAGCAGAGCTCTCAGGAACATCGAAACATTGGACATCGTACGAACAACATGTATCGTTGAGTTGTGGACCTACAGTGTGTGATTCGCTAGTGTGACTGACTTGTTCGTGAATTGTAATCTGATTTGAACTGCAAACCGTTTTTCTATTGTGCTATAACCAACACTACCCATAGTACGCCCACAGTAATTAAAATATGCCTGATGTTAACGAGAGACAGACATACCTTCTCCGACATGTATTTATTGTATTATGTAAATGGTACACCACAGACTACAGTATTTCTCCTTCCCCTTTTTAATCCATCCAAAGATTGTCTTTAAAAGATCGCTCTTACCGATAAAACTGCCCATTGTGTCGCCCTTTGTAAAATTTCTAAATGTATGTCCGTAATGTATATGATGTAGATAATAAAGAGTATTCTATTCTATTATACCTAATTAACAGAGTAAGTAGATATGTTAGTGACATAGTTGTGTTGACTTGTGAAATGATAGAATAAAGTTTATTAAAATTTGGACACAGTACGTAAAACACAAAATAAACAGGTGAAAAAAATGTTTCAACAACACTAGTGTGCACCTCACGGCTTTAGCGTTAAAAATATTCACTAAAGCCATCAATTTCTATCACAGTCCAATCTACAAGAATTTAATATATCGCGGATTCACCCAAAAAAAAATTCATTGATTTATTAAATTTCACGATAACACCTTCAAACCATCTACAATGAAAATGTTGAATAATTTAATACCTACTACGAAACGAGCCGGGGTTGCTCACGCGGTTCCCAAATCCGGCTTTCCGTACTAAAATCCCAGTATTTTGTATTCGCTCCTGCCTTTATTCGTGCATTGAATAACCCGTGTGTCGTGGACTTTATAGAAAATTCATACTTCCATTACCTAATGCATAAATGTACTGAGAATTTCAATTTTAGTTAAGAATGAGACTTTGTCGGTCTAGTGGTTGCAAGCGGTAGTGCGGAGCGGTCTTGGGTTCGATTCCTGGGTGAGGCAAAATGTTACTTATTGGGTTTTTCCATCTGGAATTTCTCAGTAATAGCCCGGAGTCTGTACTTACGCCCATCTTCAATATCATCATAATTTCAGTGTCAGATGTCCACTGCTGGACATAAGCCTCCCACAAACACGAACTTGCGCCTGGTCGATGGCAATGATAGGGTCCCCCCTGTTACATGGAACTTAAATATGGCTGGCGAGTCACATCCACATTTTACATTATATGAGTAGAGTAGTAGTAGTTCGTTCAAACTATCATTTATGTCAATTAAACCATTTACAGGCAATTTTGAATTGTCAAAATTAATAAGTCATAAGTAATTTATTTCATAACAATATAGGTACAAAGTGTTGAAAAATTAAAAAATAACATTAGATATACAATTGCAATTAAAATAAAATTCATTAAATACATTTAGAGAAGTAAATAAAAACAATAAGGGTCAATTAAGAATTCAAGATCATAAATAATAAATGTCAAAGTAATAAAATCAATCATAAGTTACAATGTCATAATTATGTCATCTTGGAATTAATTGATACTGTAATAGCCTTTCCCCAATAAATATGTCCTCAATTTGTTTTTAAATAAGTTAACACTGTATATGGTTTTAAAACTACAGAGTGATACCTCGGGCTATGTTTGACAAATAGTCGGTCAGTTAGTCAGAAAGTTGAAGCTAGTTGCCCATTCCAAAACGTAGAACTCTATGAAGAAGAACGGGCAAGAAACTCTACGGACACTCTTCTTTTAAATCAAGATATTATTACAAAATCCTGGGTAGTAGTAATGCTATGTCATATTATGTACTATTTCCAAAGCCTATATCTGACCATTTTGAAAACAAAATCCCGTGCAGGTGATGACCACAGCTGCGTCGGTAAGTAAAACAAAAGAAGATCCTTTTTAGGTCGACTAATAATATGCGCTGCAAGCAGGAATAGTCCTTACGGTGGTCAGATATATATTTTGTGCGATAGTACATAATGTAATTTGACATTGCAAACTTTTAGACAGACCATCATTCGAGTTTCAGTAAACTAATAATGAATTAAATTAGATTTTCTGTTAGTGCTTTTACATGTTCGATGAATTGAATTATTTCAAAAGAAGCTTTGCCAACAAATAATTTGAATTAGATTCTGAACAAGTAATGTAAAATGTACGCCTCACAAATAATCCTAACTACTAACAAGTATGCTGCCAAGTTTTCGAGTTTCTCGGGCCAGTCGAGTAATACTGAATCCGTTAATCCTTAGTTAACCCAAACTTGAGCTTTTTTTTTTTTGTTGAGGATGGGAAATCATCAAATGACTCCTCCCACTCTGGGTGGAGCAGAAGGGAGTGTCAGACTCTTACTGACTAAAACCCACCCGTGTTCCTTCCTTAGCCCTTTATGTTCCAGGGCAGCGGTAAAACCCTTTCGGATGACCCCGCTACCCACCCGAAGTTGACCTTAAGGTAAATTGAGCATAGTAGCGCGATAAGATGTAATAACAATAGTTCTTCAGAGAAAAAATCTGGTTAATTTCAGATACAATTTTATAGATCTGCTGAGAGCTGCCATTCAAAGGATCCTTTGAACTAGGTAGCATGATTTTTATAGGCAATTAAAAAAGATAACTCAGTACTCGTAGTTTTAAATATTCTTAAATCTCATTATTATTAGAAAAACCATGAACTAAGCATAAAAAAGCATTAATAAGCACAAGCACTCTAATGAGGGTTTTCAAAATTACGTTCACTAGGTGGCAGCACTGAAACGTCAGGTTCGGGCACCTGTCAAAAATGTCTAAGCGTCTATATTTTTTTCTTTAATCGTGACTAAATGATGAAGGAATCAATTAAACAAATGATGATCGTCATTATATAGTATTTTATATTCATTGTCGAATTGGAAGACCTCTTGTAAAAGTGGCCAACTGGTGGCTTGAACTTTCATGAAAACCCTCATAGCGTGTTTTCACAATCACTCACGATCACAATTCTAAGGATTTTAAAGAAAATTAGTAATCCATTGCTTCATATGTTTCGAAAATTCGTCAGCTCGACAACATGAAAAAACTCAATGAATATTGTTAAATTGTCATGGCATTGCGATTTAAGTGTGTTACGCAATTACCCCACAGGTCTAAAGCAAAACAGCCTACAATGGTGAAGCGCAAACAAAAGAAAATAAAATGGACTCACTGGTCTGTGTACTTATTCTGCAAAAAAGTTTCATTAAAGCTAAACCCCCGTTTCTTCCCGTTTATATAAGACTAGCGGTGCCCCGCGGTGTCACCCGTATAAGTTTCGATCCCGTGGGAATATCGGGATAAAAGTCCTAATATGTTAATCCTGGTTATAAACCACCCCTGTGCCAAATTTCATCCAAATCCGTTCAATAGTTTTTGCGTGAAAGAGTAACAAACATCCATCCATCCATACATACAAACTTTCACGTTTATAATATTATTAAAGTAAGATAGTAAGAACTGCGTACGAAAAAGAACTCTCAAGAAAGATTAAAAGCTTACCCTGAATGCATTGCGTCGGCCCCTAATTCAATGAGTCTCCTTCATTTCGAACAAATTGTTTCTCGTTACTGTCTTAAAAGCGTGTGCAGACTTCACGACTGTGACGCTGATTGATTGAGGACGATACGCAGGGAAGTGGGCAGTCCCTTTTGTAACAGTAATTTCAATTCGGGTAACGATTGCTAATGTGTGTGGGTGATTTATATGCTTTTAAATGATTTTTATCTTTAGTTTTTTACGAATGTAGAGAATAGAAATTTGTGAATCACTCGATTAAGTATTCTTTTTTTAAATTCTTTTAATTAACCGTCTTCAAAAAGGAAAAGGTTCTCAATACAACTGTATTTTTTTTGTATATAATTATATTTTGTGCGATATCTCCGGCAATTCATTGTGGAACGATTTCAAAAATTCTCTTCTTTTTTTAATGGGTAGGGTATGCCTAGGGGTGGTCCCATATAAATTTAGTTAACTGTGCTTGGGTAGTTTTTGAGTTGAGCTTTAATAGAAGAATAGAATACCCTTTTTTCTCTCTATTTCTCTTTTTTAATATTTATTTTTCCACTTAGTGTATATTGATGATGTTATAATAACTGCCTGTCACTGATATTTACATAGCAAGTAGTGTTATACGAATTTATGAGGAGTACAACTAAAGAGTGAAAAATAAAAACTTACAAAAATATTACAAAAAAAAACAACCGACGTACGAGTTTTAGAGTTATTGCCTCGGATTAGAGTCAACAACTCTAAAACTTAGAGGCAAAGTAATCCTAACGCCTAGAAAGCTTTATTAAATTGTTAAGCTAAAAAATCAATATCGTGTAGGTAAAGTAAAAAAGGTTTGCAAACCAATTCCATTAGATCCACCTTAATAAATCATTTTCTCAACGTTTTATGAAAATAATAAATCATGTTCCATTTCTAAATTGGCTTCGACAAAAGATTTTATGCTGGTGTATAAAATATTATGATGCCGTGGGGTGAGATAACCCTTTTATGTCATCGGATATCGTAAAAGACATAAGGGATACACTTCTAGGGAATGGAAAGAAAAAGAAAGAAAGAAAAAGTATTTATTGCAACTCGTACAGGAATATAACAAACTAAACACAGACCAAAATAAAAAATCAAGTGAATGTGTGTGTGTATGTGTCTATGTGGGAGTGTGTGGGGGTGTGTGTGTGTGTGAATGGAAACTACATAAGATAATATCACGCCTGCATTCTCTGAAGGGTTAGGCAGAGGTGCACCAGCACACCCACACCCACATTTAGTACACCCTCATTTCACCAGTTATGTTTAAGTCCCATGTAATAGGGGCCATCAACCTGGCACACATCCAGACACCTGCTATTGAGGAGAAACGCAATAACACCCGTCCCGGGATTTGAATCAAGGAGCTCATGATCAGCAGTAGACCAACGCGCTAACGACCACTAGACCAACGATGCAGTCTTCAATGGAAACTGTGATTACGAATCTGTAGCCCATGTTTGGCGATTTTGTAATCTGTCTTTGGGTCTTTAATTTCTGGACATCTCCTGTAGCATGATACAATAGTAAAACATGCATTTTGTTTATAGTTGTTGCAAATCACTCGACGTCAACTGACATTTTATTCCATTGACATAAAGTTTGCGCAATAAAAAGCGCACTCGTAAATTCGACAACTATAAAGTTTTAATTGACAGCAATGCGGATGAATATTTTAATGCCTTTTTATTACAAATTAAATCAAAAGTCATTCATTTGCTAGTCTAAAAATCAACACTACAGTCCCTCAAAACATCATCTGCCTAGCCTTTTCCCAACTGTGTTGGGGTCGGCTTCCAGTCTAACTGGATGTGGCTGAATATCAGTATTTTGCATGGAGCGACTGCCTATCTGACCTCCACAACCTAGTTACTGGGTAATACGATATCCCTTGGTAAAACTGGTTGTCAGACTTTCGGGCTTCTGACTACTCGGAACGACTGTCAAAGATCCACGAATGACAGCCGGGACCAACGGCTTAGCGTGCTTTCCGAGGCACGGAGGAGTCTCGATATGTAAAGAAGACAGTCCCCCAAAACGTCCGCCCTTAAGCACTTCCTAGTGCTTAAGGGCGGTTAGCTGGGAAGAAGTGGCGCAACAAACTCAAAGAATATTTATTTAGACCATTTAATTCGTATTATCATCTGCCTAGCCTTTTCCCAACTATATTGGGGTCGGCTTCCAGTCTAACCGGATTCAGCTGAATACCAGTATTTTATATAGGTATATTGAGCGACTGCCTATCTGACCTCTACAACCCATTTCCTGGGTAATACGAGACCCTTTGGTAAGACTTGTTGTCAGACTTTCGGGCGAATGATAGCCGGGACCAACGGCTTAACGTGCTTTCTGTCTCGGTAAGTAAAGATGGTCACCCATCTACAGACTAACCGTGGCAAGCGTAGCTTAACCTGATCGATCGAACTGTGCGGCTGTTATTATTTAGCCACGGGCCCCTCCATTTAATTCGTAGTGATTAAAAAACAAAATATTACTATAACGAAAAAAGAAATAGAATACTTTTACTACAGTCATTTGTTTCAAAAACTCCCGCAACATTTTCAAGTCTGAACAAAACTTAAACATTTTCAATTCTCCTCTTCGGAAAGGTCTTTATTTACTCAGAATAAATTACACCGTCTGTAATGAACTCTTTTTAAAAAGACAGCTTTGGCTGTAATTAACTTGAACTCGGACTAAGTAGGAACAAAGATCAACCGTTTTAGAATTTACTTTTCTTCGGTTTTCGTTACTAATTAGATGGTAATGATGTCTTCATTGAATACCAAAAAAAACATCTAAATATTAATAATTATATATTATACACGAGCTTTTTGCATATGTAGTAAAAAAGAAATAAATCCAAATATTTTATAATTCAAACTTTTGCAAAATCAACTCTGAAAACATGACATAATTTTTAAAATTTTCGTTAAATTATTCTAAATAATAAATTAATAATCGTACATAACAAAATAAAGAACAAAAAAACTTCTTATCATAATAATAGTAACAAATCAGTCTTCTCCTTCCTCATTCAGAGATAGAACTACTGCTATTATTGCAGTACGGAATCAAATGATCTAGGCACATGTAAATCTGGCATGCATTACAAGTATTAGATGTCTTCTTAGCCCTTTGAGCCGGTCATATTTGAAATTTTCTGTGAGTTCGTGGAACCTTGCGGGGGAGTGGGGTCACTCGCAAAACCTGCGATTCTTTCGCGCAACTGTCGAAGCAGCATTTGACCCTTCTTCGTCAGACCCCGACTCTTCTAACACCGCAAATATTCTCTCAGGGTGGTCTATCTGTGCCATATTTAACAAAACTTTAAAAAGAACAAGATGAATTGACAACAAATACTAAATTACCAAAAAAAGTATGACACAAAAATACTACGCCAGCGATGACGCTGGGTCATATTTACCTGTTTTGAGTTAATGCACGTATATCTGAGATATCTCTGTGTGTGCAGCGTTGCACTTAGCATACCTGCGGTTCGGTTAGAAAGAGGTTGTATCTCCAGTTACACAAACGCAAAAATCGCACGATCGGCGTAAAAAAAAAATTACAGATTTAAGTCGCCTCGGGTCATTATGACCCAGCGTTATTGGCGCCGGGTTAATGCATAAAAAGATAAAATCTGTGGCACATAGACAATTTATGACAAGGAAACCCATGGGGAAAACTTGTTACCTACCAAGCAAAGATAACAATAGAGCCATAGCCTAAAATAACATTTTTCCCATAAATCAACTCAATAGGTGCTCAATTTTATCAGGTCAGTGGTTTTCAATGGGAATTTTTGTCCTAATTTCTGACTGCTTCTGAATAGAATGTGAATTATCGGCTGACTATAGAGGTTTAAATAGACCAGCTATTTTGAAACTAGATGTTAGGCAAGGTTAGTAAATAGAATAGGTAAGAAATGAGTACATAAGAGGAAGTCTGAAAGTGACACCGGTGAATAAAAAGTTTTGTGGAAATCGGTTGTCATGATACGGGCATGTTATCCGGAGCAATGAGGAAAATGACGGGAGGAAAGTTTTGAGTAAGAATGCGTAGGTTACGAGTATAAGAGTAGGGGAAGATCAAAGAAACGATGGATAGACTGTGTGAAAAAATATGTGACTAGAAAGGGGGTGACTACCGAGATGACGACTAATAGAGAAGTATAGAAAAATATACATGTTGTGCCCCCAAATAAATTGGGATAAGGAGAATGATTATATCGGGGTAGGGTTAATAATATTGTGTTGTAATATTAACGTTAACTAACCCTGTAGTGTTTTCATAAGCGTAGAGTAAATGTTTATTTATTTATTTAAACTTTTCGCACAAAAAGGTATAAAGACGGACTTAATGCCTTTGGCATTCTCTACCAGTCAACCAAGGCTGGTGAAGAGATTAGATGGCATTTGCTTTGGTTGACAGGAACAATGTTAAAAAAAAACTATACTAAAACTAGGTACACAAATGTCCACTTCCATTTAATATGTATTTTGAGTGGGCAGTGAATAGTTTCAATTGTGATGAAATAACATAAGCCATTACTTAACTTAACATTACTTAAAATGCTTGAGAAAGAAGAAACCGGAGGTCGAGACCGAAAAAAGTAACACAGAGAAACATACAAACATAACCATAACATAATCAGCCTATAGTGCTGGAGCCCACCGATCGCGGAGGGCGGTGTGTCCCAGCCATAATAACGCCTGTATTCTCCAAAGGGTTGGACAGAGATGCACCAAAAGGTTTCCAACCGGTCCCTAACAGAGCGCGGAGGGCGGTGTGTCCCACTCATAACATAACACCTGTATTCTCCAAAGGGTTGGACAGAGGTGCACCAAAAGGTTTCCAACCGTTCCCTAACAAAAAATTATTTGATAATACGACATATTTGTCAAAAAAAAAATACAAAATTGACACCCGAGAGGTGCTCTTAAATAAAGCAGAAAATGTATGAAAGAAACTTGTAAAATTTACGAATTATAGCCTGTCGGTTATATTAAAAATGTTCCAGGTTGGCTAAAGAAAAATAATCATAGTGCCAGAAAATCCAGCAACTTTACTAAAGCTACATTTTTATCTAGAACCCAGGTGACAGTGCAAATAGTGCTAACCGTTCCTTACAAGAAAATAATACGGGTAAGGTCAACATAAACACGAAGCATTATGACCCGAGAGGATTGCCATTACCGCCGCGGACCGTCCCTAGGGTCTGACCTGACGGCGGAAGACTCTGAACTGAACTTAAACCTTTGGCCAGAGTTTCCTTTCTAAATAAATTATTGGAAAAGGTGATATAGGTTTTGAGGTTAATTGGGTATTGATAAAATGGACTTTGTTGTAAGTGTGTCCTTACATGGGCAAATAAATAAATAGAACAGAATGAAACGAAGTTTAAATCTTTTATAAAACGCAGCCAGGCATATTATAAATTGGGGGATTACATCGCTGATAAAAATGCTTGGCTAAAGGCTGGTCCAGCTCCATAAGGACGCATAAATAAATTGATTAGCATTTGAAAATACTCTTGGAGCTGCTGAAGATTTTAAAATACCATTTTTGAATTATATACCTACCTAAATTCAATCTCCTAGTATTGTATAATTGTATAGCACACGTGTGAGTACTATGTACATACTATGAAGCTACCATTTACTGGGTACGTCTTTCATTGACTTGAATGTACCCTGGCGGCTGAGAGTATGTCATGCTCACTCATATGTCTCGCTAATGGTGGCGCATGTGTTGGATCATTTAGCTCCCTTCAAAATAGTTGAGGTGAATGGTGCTAATCCATGCGTCATGTTCGTGAACCAGTAGGGACTGTTCATCTCTTTGCTGCCGGCTTATATTAATTTTTAATATTTGTTTTTTTTTTTTTTAGCCTTTTCATTACGGACGATTTTAACGTTCTGCATCGTTCTCACGTGCATAATTTCTAACATGAATGATGTAACCAATACTTTGTAACCATATTATTTTGATTTAAAAGAGTGTCCATGGAGTTTCTTGCCCGTATTTCTCCATAGGTACCCACTACGATTTGGAATGGGCAACTAGCTTCATTTTTCTGACTGACCGACCCCTTGACAATTCAAAAGTGCCTGTAATTGGTTTCATTGAAGTAAATACTTTGAGTTTGAGTAAATTTGCAAACTTGACGCCGACATATGTAGCATAATCCCTCCCAAACCTCCTCCCGAACGGCTTGTCCTAGAACCAAAAAAATCAAAGACATGTGACATCTACCGACCCGCACTAGGCCCGCGTGGTGGATTACGGCCCATTCCCTCTCAAAGAGAGGAGATCTGTGTCCGAGCAAGCATACTGGGCAGTAGCAATCTACAAAATAACAAAGAAATACCTGTAAGTTTTATCAAAATTTCAAATGAAACAATTGACAAATAAAAACAAAGAAAATAAAAATTCTGACGTTCCTTAGTTTGTGCCTACCCCCAGAGGGAAGACGGCGTGAGTTTATGTATGTACGTAAAAGTAGGTACCTAAATCTATCAAGTATGTTATAACATAGAATATTCATTCTTTAACACAAAAGCACGTAAAGACTTATGAATATGCAAACACGTCTGAAAAATACGACGCAAGAATTATTTCAACCTTTGTGAACAAAAACGGAATTAAAGAGATAATTGAACACAAAACAACATGTCAAAAAAAAGTAATGTTTCCATAGTATAATTAGGGAAATATTTTAATAACAAAATCCATCTGTAACTTGCCTGTTTCCACGAATTACATAATTCGCCTCGGGAAGCGAAACCTGAACATTGTCGGTCGGAACGCCAAACACGGGTTTGTAACTTTGTTCGTCGAAAAACGGTACTGCATAACAAGGCTGTCAAAGTTGTAACCACAATAGGAACTTTATACGACAACAAGTTACTGTTGAGAGTTACAAACGGTCTATTGCTGAACATCAAAGTAACTTATATCTGTGACTTATTGTGTGGTTTCGCTTTTCATATTTGTGCGTAGGTACCGACTGTTTTTGAATAACTTTACTTCATGATGTTAATACCTTATCACGTCTCATTAACTACAGGTCTACTTCGGACGTCTTAGTTTAGTTTTGCCGTAAAATCAATAACGATTTTACAAAAAAAAAAATAAGTTTCGCTTTATAAACTTGTCGACTACCATTAGATGGGTGCAAAACACACGCGGCACCACAACAAAATAGCTGGCTGAACGCCGAGGTGTAACTGGCTTCTGAGCCCATCGGCGAAATCAGACGGGTAAGAGATAGAATCATAATCAAATCTGTGTGTTAAAACAGGCAGTTTCGCTTCTGTTTCGCTTGTCGTACAGCGGACAAGTCATAGCGGAACTACTGAGGTTTCGCTGTTATGGTTTCGCAGCGGAGATGTGATACCCGCCTAAGTATCAAATGTCTTACAAAAGCTTTTTGTTTTGGACGTCTGCGAAGTCTGTTACTTACTGTTCATAAGTTTCGGTCCGCTTCTGGGTAGCTAAAACAAATAACTCTTTTTTCTTAATAATAATTACAATGAATCAAAGGGGTTTCCTATTACCCAGTAACTGGATAGGCGTTCTATGTAAAATACTGGTATTCAGCTGCATCCGGTTAGACTGGAAGCCGATCCCAACAAAGTTGGGAAAAGGTTAAGCAGATGATGATGAACAATTACAATGAATATTTTCTACCACTGTGACGCGTGAAAAAAGTTTTTTTCATACCCAGGATATAGTAGAACAAACATTAAAAATATCATAAAAATCCTGTCAAAACTTTTATAGTTTTAACAATAATAAAATAGGTTGGAATTTAAAGCATATAAGCGAAACTTTTATAGTTTCGTTTTAAAACGAAATAATGACGAAATAAAATGGGAAAAGATTTGGTGGAAAATTGGAATTGGAAATATTTCTACCAGCAGACCCGTTTCACTATTATTTGCTCGTGGATTCAATTAGGATTCACTCACTATTTGTAATTGACGCTGGAATTCCATACGGTATCAAAGTAAATTCTATCAGGTAGTACCAGTGTTCTTGTTTACGCGTCTAGACGGTAAATAAAAAACAAAAGGAAAACTTTCTGCTTGATCATTTTCTTTTACTTATGTCTTTTATTTGGAAGCTAAGGTTCAAATAATAATAATAATATAATAATAAATCTACCTAACTTTCTGTTTGTATTTTATTGTTCGTAACTTAATAGTAACCACAGTTTAATAGACGTGTCGGAAGTACGTCAGTCATTCGTTGGATGGTTCGGGATGCCAGCAACAGGTGGTGTTTGACAGAGTCTGACCTGAGTTCGTGGTTACAGTGTGTGATTTGATAGTGTGATTAATTTGATCGTAAATTATAATCTGATATGAACTGCGGTTTTTCTATTGCGAGATAATCAACCTATAGTACGCCCACAATAGTTAAAATATGGCTGATGTTAACGAGATACACATACATTCTCCGTCAGACTTAATAGCACCAAACCAGATGAATCAGGATCTTCATACTGTGGGGTGGGATGGGCGTCGTCACCAAGCCAGAACGCTGGCGTGACGTTCGTGACCGATTGGCTGGATAAGGCACAACATAAGGAAAGTTGGAAAAGTATGGGAGAGACTTTTGCCCAGTTAAAAAATAAAATAAAATAGTAACACATTTAGAACACAGATAATTAAGTACTAGAAAAGCTCCCTGAGCTTTTTCAAAGGAAGATTTTTATTGTTTACTTTTTTTTTCTCTTAGATTTCTTTTTATAGTTAGTAGGTGCTCTTCTTCAGGGAACTATCATACATAGAATGATGATATCAGTCACAAAACATCACTGGCTGATTTAAATAGTTTATCAGCCATCTTGTTACCATAACACAAGCATTAGGTTGCTTAGCTTGGGACTAGATGGCGCTGTGTGAAATGTCCAGGGATATTATTATTATTTAAACCATCATACAGTCCACACCACTACAGTCTCGATGATGGTTTCCTTGTACAAATAAAACACTTGTTCCTTAATTCTTGATGATTACTTAGGCGAAGAGGAGGACGAACGACGAATGTAAATACCCACTACGTACTTTAAAAATCATCGTATGCTTAACCATTTCCCAACAATGTTAGAGTCGGCTTCCAGTCCAGCAGCTACAGCTGAATTATTGGACCAAAGTTCTTTATCGCGGCTTGCGAAAGGAGTTGGCTGGTAGAAATCGTCACGTCAGGAAGAGCGCCCCTTCATGTGGCTTTCTCTCTCTCTATTATATACGAGTGTGTATGTGCGTTCAAGTATCGCGGAAGAAATTTTGCTCCTGACAAGGGGACAGTTATTCCGACGCGTTTTTTTTTTACATACAGTGTATGCACAACCCAGTAAATGGATAGCACCATACCCTTTGACAAGACCAGTCGTCAAAATTTCGCGCTACTGACTAAGACTGCCACTTAAAAAAATATGCGACCAAAATCTACGTCATACTTAAACAACCTAAAGCCACAAAGTAACACAGAATATGTAATTTTTTTATAAAAAGTCGTATGTAAATGTACGATTGCATACTAAAATGTAATATGAAGAGAAATCGAGTCGGTAGACTTTATATTAGCAATTGAAATGGGCTGCGAGCTTTTCAGGATTCAGCCTAAAAACTGAATGAAGCCCCAGCACGAACGCGCGACGACGTAACCAAAACGTAAATTCAAATGTATTTTTAATTGTTAATACTGTTGTTAAGGGGCTTGTGGCTAAGTAATAACAGCCGCACGGGTCGAACGATCAGGTTGGTCCGTGGATGGGTGACCATCTTCACATGCCAAGACCTTTCCGTGCCTCGGAAAGCACTTTAAGCTGTTGGTCCCGGCTGTCATTCGTTACGGGTCGTCAGTAGTAAGTAGTAGAAAGTGACAACCAGTCTTGCCAAGGGGTATCTTATTACCCAGTAACTGGGTTGCGGAGGTCGCTCCATGTAAAATACTGGTATTCAGCTGCATCCGGTTAGACTGGAAGCTGACCCCAACATGATTAGGAAAAGGCTAGGTAGATAATGAGATAAGAATTAAGTCATAAAACTAAGTGAATATTGTGTTGGAAACGAGTATTTTAAATTTTTCGACATTACATCATGTTACTTTTACTCTGGGCCCTAATTTACGTCAATCTATATATATAAAATTCAAAGTCCTGACTGACTGACTGACTGATTGACTGACTGACTGACTGACTGACTGACTGACTGACTGACTGACTGATAGATCAACGCACAGCCTAAACCGCTGGTCCTAGAGACATGAAATTTGGAGGGTGTGTTCTTCGTGAAGAGTAGGCATCCACTAAGAAAGGATTTTTCGAAATTCCACCCCTAAGAGGGTGAAAAGGGGGGAATTCGTTTGTATGAAAAATCTTATTCCTTGAGTTAATAAACTTGAAACTTGGCACGAATACTTATCTAAATAAATTATGAAGATTGTCAGTTTATTTTCTTCTAAACTACCCCCAAATAAGGGATTGGGGGGTTTCAAAGTTTGTATGGAAAAATTTTAGTGCGCAGTCCGATTTACTCGAAACCCAGTATTTATACCTAATATTGAAAGTCAAGAATAATGTGTATCAGGGTTTTTTGAAAATCTACCCCTGACGTGCTGAAATGGGGTAGTCAATTTTTCAGGGGAGGATTTTACTGCATGGCTTGATTAACTCGAAAATTAGTATAAATAATCTTTGAATCAAGTTATGCATACATCTCAAACGACTTTTTTTAAATTCCACCCCTGTAGGGGTGAAAAGCGGGGATACAGTTTATATGAAAAATCTTCATCATTCGGTTAATAAACTTGAAACTTTTCAAGAATACTCGCCTAAGTAAATAATATCATTATAAGTTTTTCAAACCTACCCCTCAAAGGGGGATATAGGGGTGTTGAAGTTTGTTTGGAATAATTTGAATGCGCGGTCCGATTAACTCGAAACTCAATGTTTATACTTAGACCAAAAATAAAGAGTAACATGTATAATGGTTTTTCGAAAATCTACCCCTAACGGGTTGAAAAGGGGTAGTTAATTTTACAAGGGAGGATTATAATGCGTGGCTTGATTAACTCGAAAATTGGTATAAATAATCTTTGAATCAAGTTATGAATAATCCCAAACGATTTTTCAAAATTCCACCCCGGTGGGGGTGAAAAGCGGGGGATACAGTTTATATGAAAAATCTTATTCATATAGTTAATTAACTTGAAACTTGGCAAGAATACTTGCATTGCATATAAGTAAGTAGGTAATAAAGTTTATCATTATAAGGTTTTCAAAACTACCCCTTAAAGGGGGGTCATAGGGGTGTTAAGTTTGTGTGGAAGAAATTGAATGCGAGGTCCAAGTAACTCGAAACTCAGTATTGATACTTTTAACAGAAAATAATTAATAATAAGTATGTAATATAATAAATTTGTAGAAAAGTGGTGTCTGTACAATGGAAATATATAAAAAAAAAGTAGCAGAGGTTGTTATTATATCGATGCCGAACCCGAAATTGCAATTAATTTTTTTTTTGTCTGTTTGTCTGTTTGTCTGTGTGTTTGTGCACGCTAATATCAGAAACGGCTTATTCGATTTAGATGCGGTTTTCACCAATATATTGTAGTAAGCTTCACTTAACATTTAGTGTTTATTTCATGTCAATCGGTTCATAAATAAAAAAGTTATGTCAATTTAAAGAATCACGGCGAACATTTTTGTTAAGGTATTCTATCAGAGTACGTACACGCCTCGCGCCTGCGTGTCCGTGGCTATATAAAGCGCGCTGAGAGCCGCGCCGCTGACCCACCGACCCTTGCCCGCTGAAGTGCCAGCCCGCGCCGTAGCTGAGCCTGTAGCTTTAAATTCCCCGACTGAGACCTCTGAGTTTGTTTCGGCCTTTCTTCTCAGAGATAGTCCTAGGAAACGCCGCGCTCATCAAAGCATTAATAATACTAATTCGGTCCAGCCTGTCCCCTTGCTGCCCTCTCCCAGCGACGCCCTAAGCCGAGGTTCGTACCCCACAGGGGGTGCCCTTAGCGTGCAGTCGCTTAGTTTTAATCTAGATGTAGCCCTGGCTGGAGGCTTTAAGAATTCTTAAGGCAACCACAGGATAGTCCGGTTGTAGTCACGACCTCTCAAGGTCAACAACGTGATGCCATTCATAAAAAAAAAAAAAACGCTCCGCTGCCATAAGGACTCAGTTATTCGTAGCGATCGCACGTATCCTGGAGAGTATAGACGAATAGTTGCATTCGATTATTGCGATTCACTTGAATACTGACTGTTTGCATATTTCATTTATTTATATTTTAGGGTTTGTAGGTAAGGTTATTTTTCTTGATTTTCTTTAAAATTTTGTATATAAATATTATAAGTATTTGGTATAGGTTAGGCATTTCTTTTCTTGATTTTCTTTATTAAGTATAAGTTCATTAGCTCAAGTTAGTAATAAATTTTGTCTAGCAATTCTTTTGTTTTATAAAGTTAGTACACACGGCTACACATCAAGCTATGCAAAACCAGTATTGGCTGACCGTTCATTGTGAGAAAATATCATACAAAGTGAGGCCAAGACAAACTGGTTTGGTTTACACGTCTTAATAACACTTATTACTTAAACTGTGATAATTTTAGATTGTATAATAATCTGTAAGTATTTATAATTTAATTATAATATAACTGTGTGTTAAGTAGTAAGTACTATTTTATTGTAAGAATGCCTCGAAGAAGATCCAACCTCTCCCAATTTAGCAGAAATGCTAAAAGGATGAAATTAGTTCGATCACAGGAATCTGAGGAAGGTCGTGAGGCAAGGCTCTCTACAACTCGGGAACATCGGACTAGGTTTCATGCTGCAGAAACTTCGACTCAGCGAGAATCTCGACTGAGTTCAAATCGTTCTCGAATGATGACAACTCGAAATAGGGAAAACGGGGAACAACGAAAGGCACCTTTATCTGTCGATCGTGAAGCTCACACGCTATCGCGTGAGTCTGAGACTTCTGCGAACCCATAATGCTTCTTAGAAATTTAAGCCCCCCAAAACTTTGCAATGGCACCAGGTTAAAAGTGACCAATTTACAACGAAATCTGATAGAAGCAGAGATTTTAACAGGGTGTGGAAAAGGTGAAAGTGTTTTCATTCCTCGGATTCCTCTCATTCCAAACAATTTTCCATTTAGTTTTAAACGAGTCCAGTTTCCAGTCAGCCTATGTTTTACGATGACAATTAATAAAGCCCAAGGTCAGACGCTGAAAGTTGTGGGTGTAGATCTAAGTATCAGCTGTTTCTCGCATGGTCAGTTGTATGTGGCTCTGTCACGGGTTTGCAATCCTAGGAGCCTGTATGCTTTCATCCCCGATGGCCATACGTCAAATATCGTATACAGAGAAGCATTACTGTAAAGTAAATTTTTAGCTACCCAAACGACGGTATATGTAATTCAAAATATGCTGCCCGAAAAGTCACTATTCCACGCGGACGAAGTCGCGGGCACAGCTAGTTAATAATAAGTATGTAAAGTTGTCGAAAATTTGGTTTATTCCCGTTGTCCCCGTACGCCGTGTCCCCGTCCTACGGGGACAGCGACAGACTTCAATTAAATATTTAAACCACTGACGGGACAAAAAGGGGTAATTCAGTTTTTAAGGGGAGGATTTGAACTTGAAATTATATGTTACATTTTCACGCCTAAACCACTGAACTTCTGATTTGGCATAGAGATAGATGGCATACTGGGGAAGCACATACATTTTATCCTGTTAGCACGTTCCCGTGGGATAATTTCCGACATCCACGCGGGCGAAGCCGCGGGCAGAAACTAGTTCATTATATGACACAACGGCGTGGTTTGAACTGTTAAAATACATGTTGTCCGTACGGTTGACATTTCGATACCCTTGTCGTTAACACGATATTGACGTGGTTCGCACGTGGTAAGATTTCGCGGGGAATAATACAGAAATTGGGCATGAGCGTTTGTGCTAGGCCCACTGAAGAGCTTTCTGTGTACTCGACCGTATCCTATATATTGATGGAGAGCTTCTCTCTTTTGTTTTTTCGCTTTTTGTATAATATTTTTTTAGTCAGTGGGTATGTGGGTAGTTTACAGGTAGTGCTTTGCTGTCAGTAAAATGTTTTAGAGATAAAATTGGATCTGACGTTTTTGCCTATCTACTACACAATTTTATTGAAAAGATAAAAATATTATGTTTTGAACTATCTGACCTAGCTTATATTTTTTGTTATCATTGTCTGTAAGCGCTTTTCGATAAAAATTGTTGAGAACTAAATATCTCCATATTGTTTAAATCTGACAAAATTTTAGTGAAAACATTATATTATGGTATCGAATTATAGAGGGGATCCGAATAAGGAAATAACTAAGTTCCATTCGTTTCCTTAAAAAAATAAAAGAAAATGTCTACAGATACAATAGAATGGGTACGTACATAATATTATAAATTAAAGTCAATTTCAATGCCACGTCCCCGTGGCATAATTTCCGACCTCTACGCGGGCGAACCCGCCGCGGTCAAAATCTTAGAAAACAGACAGCTCACGCATGCAGGCCGTCTTGTGAAGCAAGATATTACAGCATCCAAGCTAAAGTATTATTGTATCTAAAAGGTTTTTCATCTTAGGTATATCTTTTTTTACCCATGAGTGTGTATGGGATAAGCCCGCTTAAAATATACTTGGGTGATTTATTTATATTCTAGTTGGGGCTGATTGTTCAATCGACAGATAATTTTTATTCGTGGATTAAAATTGACGTCTGACAGTTTTTGTACGGAAGAACTGTCAAAAATTCTAAATTATTCCTCCGATAAAATTATCTGTCATTAGAAAAATTGCCCTTATTCATCTGCAGATAAGCTGTGTGCGGCAACAATTACGATTATCTCAAAAATTCTTCCTTAGTGCTCACTTTTGTTATAAATAAGGAACTATTGTGCAAAAGGAGATGTTTCAAAATGTATGGAGCCCCGGCCAGGTCTTTTTACACTACCTATACTAAAAAATGGGGAAACATAATTAAAACAGTTTTCAATCATCCAATTACTAGAAATTGGCTTTGTTTGGTAGTAAAGCACAAGAATGTAGCTACACTTGAAATTGCAACACACAACAAAAACCCGTCATGGCGGTAAGCTGTCATGTTGATTGATTTATTGACGTTCGATGTGTTTATTTCTTTCATATTACATTTTCAAAGAAAATCACTACGTTGCCGTACTTTTAGTCTGACAAGATGTGACAGTAGACAGTTCACGATCTATGATCAATGGTCGATCTATAGTATACTGTCATTGTTTCTTAACCACAGAGTACCTAAATTGGCGAGACGCCATATTGAAAGTCGATAAGAATAATTGATAAATATTAAATAATTACAAGAAAAATATGCATTTATGCCATATATCTGTATTTTTCCCGAATTCCAGAGATTTTTCTCGATTTTTCGAGGTACCTACCTACTGTACTATGGGCAAAATTTCCGCGTGCTCACCTTAAAAGCGATAATCGCATAGCACGGTTCACGACTCGATCGCACAATGCATGCGTTTTGACCAATAGGATGCACGAACCGTATTTTAGTCGTGTGCGTATTAGTATAATGATGTATAGAAGTGTGCGACTCTCACTAGGCGCGTGCTATGCTCACTAAATTGTTTGTGAGACGATTTTCTTAATGGGCATGGCCGCCGTGAGCTCTTCATGAATTTTTATTTTGTTATTGACTAGCTTCTGCCCGCGACTTCATCCGCGTAGATTTCGGATTTGTGACAGGATTGCGTATCTCAAAAGGAAATCAAAATAACCCATAAAGATACTATTTTTTTTTTTTTTATAAATAGAAGGAAGAAGATGAATTTTTTAAACTTTGCGAAAATTATGAAAACTTTATAACACTATACAGATGCGATGTAAATAGTTATATTATTATTATGACTTGATTTTTGATTTTGTAAACTTATTTACCGACAATCGTAATATTTTAATTTCGCCATAACTTAAAAACCAAACGTCCAATTTTAATCATTCAAAGACCAAATATTATCTACATAAACAGTACTTAGTGTTGAAATAATTTATTTTGATAAGCATTAATAGCATGAGTAAAATAAATGCGTTTAAATGTAGTCCAAAAAAATTCAAGATTTTTAAATAAAAAATGGTTGTTGTGCCTCACTCGACATAGATAGGTATAGTGTGTCGCGGACTTTTTTGTGGATATTTATAAGATCTACAATTAATTTGAACATTTTATGGTTCTATCTTTTATAGTTTAGGCAGCGTACGCAAAATACGTAACTTTTCTGGTTTATTTTTTACACCTTGTCTCCGAAAAACCCAAATATCTTACGGAACCCTATTTTTTCTAAAATTAAATTTAACCTACGTTACTCGTGGATAATGTAGCTTTCGAATGGTGAAAGAATTTTTTAAATCGGTCCAGTAGTTTTGAGCCTATTCATTACAAACAAATAAACAAAGTTTTCCTCTTTATAATATTAGTATAGACAAGAAGTAATTTTAATAGGTACTCATATCTTCTGTTTGGTTTAGACAATCAATGTATTATTGATATTGCTGTATTAAATTAGTATCAACTTTCCACAAAAATAGAATAATTTGGAATAAGAAATGTCAAACTATGTATTACAATTTACATATCTATTACATCCACTTTAATTATGTTCCTCTCTCTATCGGGGCTATAAATTTACGTTACTTATGAACACTTTCACTTGACTGCCTCCCCAATTTTCACCATATCCTATGCGATGCCGCCATACAAATCGGAGCGAATGCATTAGGTGCGTTGACCGGCACTGCATAAAGGTATTCTTTTTACTTGTGCAGTGCTATTGAAAAGTAAATAACTATATGTCTATGTGATTACACTTGGGAATACGTATATGTCAAGAAAGAAGCAAGTTACGTAATTTTATTGGAAATTGACAACATATTTTGGTATCTTTTTCTTTTATTGCTCTACAAATTCGAACATATGAATCAATGGATTAGCAATATCCTTCAAAATGATTCAGGTAGAGATGTTTTGATTGAAATAGCACAATTACAGTAATCATTCTTAACTAATACTTGGCGCAGTTCATACAATGTTATCAGAGCTTTTTGTTTATAGTTGCCGCAACTTTTGCCGTAATGCCAACGTATGGCAATAGCCGCCCTATTGTTTAACCGGATTTCCAGACATTCCCACTAAATAACAATGGGATTTAAATAATGAACTTATTTTTATTGCAGTTGCAAAAGTTGCGGCAGCTAACATAGAGCAATAAAAGAATAAAAATAAGTTCATTGTCTTAATCCCATTATTATTTAGTGACAATGTCCGGACACCCGGTTAAACAATAGGACGGCTTATTATAATACAAGGCCCTACGGCCATACGTTGGCGAAAAGATAACCAATTTTATTACCTTAAGATTATCTCATATGTTTTGCAGTTGTTACTTGTATTTGGTTCAATACTTTTAACAGTTGTAATATTCGTTTTATCCATTAATTTATCACACCTTTGATTTGATTGTAAATAAGTATAATAACGAGATTTCACAAACAAGGTATCTTTCTAATCAACTCGACAGGCGCGTTGCCGGCATTGCAACCTACCTATGACAACTTTTTTTTGACAAATATAATTTATTTAGTTCCTACGCCACGCGCTACTTTAAAATTAGGTAAATACAGCATTTTCTTATTATTACCTACTAAGTGAACAATCTTAAACTAGTTTTTTTCTAGTTTTGTTACACAATATTTTTAGAGAACATAAACAAAGAAAGACATAACCCTCTCAAATCGACGGCACGGTTTGCGCAGTGGTTAAGCGATTGACTGCTGGGCTTCGTGTCGCGGGTTCGATTCCCGCACGGAACAAATATTTGTATGGCCTACAAGTTCCGGGTCTGGCTATTTGTGTATGTGAGTTTAAATGTTTGTAAACGCACCCACGACACAGTAGAAATTCCTAGTGTGGGGTAATGTTTTAATAAAAAATAAAAAAATCGTGTCGTATATCTTGTGTTTCTTTATCTTAATAATTAACAAAAATATAACAAAAAACTAAAAAACAACAAATTCACCAAGACAGGTAGCATGACACTAAATTGAATACTTCAAAATCGTTGGCAATGTTTTAAACTATGACTACAGTTTAAACAGTGACATTAATCAACGAATTAGTATAATACAAATTGGAATACTGAAAATTAACCTAAAAATAGCTATACAGTGTTATTTGTAAAACGCTATTAACCTCACAGGACAAAAATACTAACATCATAAATAAAAACTTTTGTTTTATGACTTTTAATATTATATAATTCATAATTTTTATTTTTTTCATGAACTACTTATTTCAAAATACTTAAATTGATCGCTCTAAGTGTGACGAACTCTACGCGGAGAAAGCACTAGATAAGTAAACAAATAGTGCGTTGCGAATGCAGGGGCGCGGCGGTACTAACTACAAAAATTAAAAGAAAAAAAAAACTTTTTAAAAACAAGCTTTTATTACTTATTAATAAAAATAACTAAAAAGTTAAAAATAATTTAAACCTGATAAGAAATAAATAAAAGCGTGTTACATTTTGATGGAACATTAAAGAACATTTAGAACACAATGTAACACGCTTTTATTTATTTCTTATCAGGTTTAAATTATTTTTAACTTTTTAGTTATTTTTATTAATAAGTAATAAAAGCTTGTTTTTAAAAAGTTTTTTTTTTCTTTTAATTTTATTTTGAACTTCTTAGTATTTTTGATGCGAGATTGACTACGGCGTAGTTCGTAGCGCGTAGCAGTGTTTTTCCGTTATATGCGTTTACTGCACTTAAGTTACCTGTTCATCTTTAGTCCCTGGTTACCATCTAGCACCAAAGTACTCGTCAAGACGAATCAAACGAGCCCAAACTCGATGGAGTTATGTCGTTTAATTACCGAGTTCCTATGGCCATCGTCCAGCTTCATCATCAGACCTGAGTTACCATCTAGCACCAAAGTACTCGTCAAGACGAATCGTACGAGCCCAAACTCGATGGGGTTGTGTCGTTTAATTACCGAGTTCCTATGGCCACCTTCCAGCTCCATCATCAGACCCTGGTTACCATGTAGTATCAAAGTACTCGTCAAGACGAATCAAACGAGCCCAAACTCGATGGGGCTGCGTCGTTTAATTACGGAGTTCCTATGGCCACCTTCCAGCTCCATCATAAGACCCTGGTTACCATGTAGTATCAAAGTACTCGTCAAGACGAATCAAACGAGCCCGAATCCGATGGGGTTGCGTCGTTTAATTACGGAGTTCCTATGGCCACCTTCCAGCTCCATCATCAGACCCTGGTTACTATGTAGTATCAAAGTACTCGTCAAGACGAATCAAACGAGCCCAAACTCGATGGGGTTGCGTCGTTTAATTACGGAGTTCCTATGGCCACCTTCCAGCTCCATCATCAGATCAACTCTATGTCATAATAATATTGCATTGTCATCCGATTTATACATGCATACAAAATTTCAGCTCAATTGGAAACCGAGAAGTGGATCAAATTTAACTTGCAAGATATGATTACAGACAGACAACGGGACAGGTGAAACTAAATAAAAGCTTGTAACAGACAACGGGACAGGTGAAACTAAATAAAAGCTTGTAAAATACAGATCTAAAAAATGTTATTACCTACAACAAAAACTTGAAAGTCTATTTTTGGCTTTGTCAAAAGTCATAGAACAAAAGTGGTTGTTTTTGATGTTATTAATATAGTCCTGCACTCCTGCCAAGTGTTTTAAAAATAACACTGTATAATGTAATTATACAGTATGTTAACTAACGAAAGGCTTTCCCGCTAACCCACAATAGAATAGCGTCATGCTAAAAAAATATGACCATTCAAAAATGGTAATGGTTGTTTTTAAATGGTAATATTTATTTAGCATGTATGGACGCTATTATAGAACGCCTTTCGTTAATTAACATACTGTATGTTAAAAATTATAATTAAATTAATATTTCGTAGCTGCTCCTGCCGCATCTAAAATGAAATGTCGTAAAATTATATGGTGATAGTAATATACGGGAAGCGTCAACACTTAGCGAGATGCAAATTGGCACTGCCGCACTCTGGCTACTGACTTTGAAATTTTGTTACACGCCCTTTACTCACACAAATGCATATTGTCTCTAATTGGGCGACACCAGGAAGGGGTGTGGCTTGTCACTAGCTGCCCTTCCGCAGAAATATTTTCTTAAGTGAGCATGCTCATCTTTTGCCGATAGTACATATTATACTGGGCCCGTTTTGAAACATCTCCTTTCGTACTTCTGGACCCAACGGCTTAGCATGGTCTGTCATTTTATTACGTAGTTAAGTCGTTATTAAGAATGTCGGTAGATTTCTGGATCCGTGGGATTTTTTTTAGCGTATCGATGGCAAAAAGTTCAAACATCTTTGACCCAAAATTCATCTGTGCGAACTCCACTCAGTGTCGGGTCATAAGATCATCAAGTGCACAGGTGACAGGGCATGCGACGCAGGATGGAAGTTGGGCCATTATCTGTCGGGAGGTGCCGCATACGCACTTGAGTACTGAGCCGTCCGTGAACCCCATCTGTGAAGATTGACTTTGATCTGTGGGATATTAAAAGGTGTAATGTTAAGATTTTAAAACGTTGTAAATATCAACATTCAGTCATATACAGATTGACAAGACACAGATCTTAGTGTGAAATATTCTATAATATGTTGCCGAATTATTAAACTTCTACTTTTTGAAGTATTTTATTAACGCTAGGTCAGTTATGATGTAAAATAATCAAGTCAAGTACATATTTAAAAAAAGATCAACAACAAGTCAAGTCAAGACAAGTCTTTTTCTTTTCCGATATTCTAAAATCTATCAAGTCATTCAAATACCTACCGAACACAACAAAAAGTTAATAATCATCATCTCAGACAACAAAACAGTCAACTTATACCCAGCCAGTAATAAGTTATATCCAGAAACTATGATGTCATCGAATCTAAGCAGTTCGGAATCCTCGCTCGGCTTGTCTATGAATTATGCAAAGCCTATATTGAGACTTCGGGTATCGATACCTAGCTGAATATAATAAGTATTGTTTGTACTTGGGTACCGAGTAGATTATTATATTGGCACTTGTGTATTAGGAATCAGCTGGCAGTAATTGGTTTAGTTTTGCGTTGAATAATCAAAACTTCTACTTACCGATCGTAGTTCATTTCTGAGTATATTCAAATGCTTTGCCAAATAATAATTAAAGACCCGTAAAAAAGTAGCCAGTCTTCTCTGAGGCATAGGCCTTCCCAAATTGTCTCCATTTTTCCTATCTCTGGTTTGTCTCCTCCAGTCTGGTTCATATCTTTCTTAACATATTATGTATATCTTTTGAACGCTTCTGTGGCCTTCCTAGTTTTATTTTTCCATCTCGAGCTAAGTATATGAATTTAACTCAAATAATAAACATTATTAATATTAATGAATTGTGTAATAAGTTAATAACCAATATGTAATATGATAAAATAATGACTATGCTTAAATTGTTTATTGTATTTATGAGAGAAAAAGGCTATTTGTATGTTATTTTTATAAATTTAACCATTTATGTACACACATTCATATATACTAGAAGAAAGGAACAGAACAATACGTACAAAGGTGATGCTTATTTCTAAAGAAATCTCTTCTAGCATACCTGCGATAGAAGAGTGGATAAAAAGAGATGTAGATAATGGAGATGATGTTTTTATTTAGAAACAGTAGGATTGGAATCACAAAGCGAACGTTCAAACAAATGAGTCTGTTTTTGACTTTCAAGACTGTCAAGCTTTCAGTTAAGTTAACTATCTGAAGGCCAATTCTCGTAATTTAAAACGTTCCAAATCTAGTCGCAGTCTCATCTCAGCGACAAACAAATGTCAAAAACTTGTCAAAATTTAGGGAAATTTGAGGTTTTTTTGACAGATTGAGACTGAGGTCAGACTGTGAACGTTCTTAAAATTACGAGAATAACCCCTCAGAACTATTTAGGTAGAGGAACAACATCAAAATGAAAGGGTTAACGTATTATATGTAACAAAAAATGTAGCTATACAGTATATTTTAAAGAGTAACTGGGTTGAAGTTTCTTGCCCATTCTTCTCCATAAGAAGCTACTTTTTGAAAAGGGCGGTTTGAATCAATTTTATCTTTAAATTTTGACGTTCAAAAGTGCCTTTTACATATGTGCCTATTTGAAATAAATGCTTTTGACTTTGAAGTTGTTGATATAAAACAATATTACACCGCAAATAGCATTCGAATACGACTGCTCATCTCCTATTTGCACCTGATTCTATTTTCCACTCCAGTGAACCCACTCCTGGCATCTGCTGTTTTACAATTTTCTTAGGAAACCCTAGTTTTCAGAATAATGCATGATACTTTCTTCTTTATACCTTTGCGTAGTTTCTAAGTTTATCTTGGATATTACTGACATCTGTGAAGGTAAACATCGCGAGGCAAGCTGGCCTTATCCATACTATACTAATAATAAAGCTAGAGAGTTTATTTGTTTGTTTGAACGCGTTAATCTCCGTAACTACCACTTTTTTTTTTTTTTTGGTTGGTAAATCATCAAATGACCCCTCCCGCTCTGGGCGGAGCGGAAGGGAGTGTTAGACTTTTACTGACTAAAACCCACCCGTGTTCCTTCAGTTGCCTGTGCCAAGGGCCACGGTATCTCTTTCGAACAACCCGCAGCCCTGGCGGCTCCATAACTACCACTCGGATTTGAACAATTCTTTTGCATTCGATAGCCTAATTCTTGAGGAAGGCTATAGGCTATACAACATCACGCTAGGACACTAAGAAGCCGAGCGAAAAAAAAAAAGTCAGAAAGAACGTTAAGCGAAAACTAAGTACTAGCGCGGACAGACGATGCAATGCGACGGGGGTCGGGGAACAATAAATTTCACGCAGACGAAGTTGCTTTAGTAAACGTGCTGGTGATCAACGCTTATTCCTTTCATGTAAGAGAATAGGCCTTTGCCTCACAGTGGGCTGGTATTATTTAATTTTATCTTTCATCAACTGCCTAGCCTTTTCCCAACTATGTTGGGGTCGACTTCCAGTCGGATCGGATGCAGCTGAATACCGGTGTTTTTACATGGAGCGACTGCCTATCTGACCTCCACAACCCAGTTACTGGGTAATACGATACCCCTTGGTAAGACTGATTGTCAGACTTTCGGGCTTCTGACTACCCGTAACGACTGTCAAAGATCCACGAATGACAGCCGGGACCAACGGCTTAACGTGTTTTCCGAGGCACGGAGGGGTCTCGGTATGTAAAGATGTTCACCCATCCACAGACCAACCGCGGCAAGCGTAGCTTAACCTGACTGATCGACCTGTACGGCTGTTATTATTTAGCCACGGGCCCCTCTTTTTATCTTATCTTAAATTTTATCTTTATGGTCTACATTTTGATCAAAGGACCACTAAACCCAACCACTCTTATTTTAGTCGAAATGAAATGTTGGCTTCAAATAAACCCACAGAATGTGTGTGATGTCAATTTGTGGTGTGTGTCAAGTTTAATGCTTCGAGTTTCAAACTTGATTTGGTAATACATTTCATAAATGCAACTTCGTTAAACGCTGTTTGCTGTCTGTTTGCAGCTTGAATTTTAAATACATGTTAAAATGTTTATAAAATTAACAGTTTTGTTTTTCTATGTTTCAGGTACGAAACAACAGGGATTTTTAATTGATAAAAGGTTTCTAAGATTTTTTTTAAATTTCATTTCTGAGTTTTGCTTAGTCATTAAGATAGGTCTATAACATCTATACACCTGTACTTATCTATTATAATATTTATTACAAATATCAAATATCTATTATGTGCATTATAATAAAATAGTAACGAATAATTTCTTCCCGTTTGTCTGGATATATTTTCCGAATTGGCGCAAAAACGGCTGAACAGATTTGGATGAAATTTGGCTCACAAATCCTACTAATATTATAAACGTGAAGGTTGGTATGGATGAATGGATGTTTGTTATTCTTTCACACAAAAATTACTGAACGGGTTTGGATGAAATTTGGCACACAGATGGTTTATAACCAAGATTAACATATAGGATAGTTTTTATCCCGATATTCCTACGGGATCGAAACTTATATGGGTGAAACAGCGGGGCGCAGCTAGTAATTAATCATCATCTGACTAGCCTTTTCCCAAATATGTTGGGGTCGGCTTCCAGTCTAACCGGATGCAGCTGAATACCAGTATTTTACATGGAGCGACTGCCTATCTGACCTCCACAACCCAGTTACTTGGTAATACGATACCCCTTGGTAAGACTGGTTGTCGAGACTTTCGGGCTTCTGACTTCCCGTAACGACTGTCAAAGATCCACGAATGACAGCCGGGACCAACGGCTTAACGTGCTTTCCGAGGCACGGAGGGGTCTCAGTATGTAAAGATGGTCACCCATCCACAGACCAACCGTGGCAAGCGTAGCTTAACCTGACCTGTGCGGCTGTTATTATTTAGCCACGGGACGTTATTATTTGGCTCTGCCCTCTCGCCTCTGCCTATCGCCCTCTAATTCGTGCGATAAGGACAACTGCAGATCCGACTGAATAGCCTAAGTAAAAAGTCACATTTTCGAGGCTTGGCTATCGCCTATTTTCTCCACCAATATTGAACCAATTTAAAAGATATTTCATAAACTGGATAAGAAGGATATATACTGTGTCGCCATGTTTTCCTTTTTTCATGAATAGTTGTCAAATTTGTACCCTAGGCCTCTGTTAACAGCGGTCTAAATAGGCAATTTTGACCATTTTTTGAGGGTTCTATAGTGCTTATAAAAATAATGTATTATCAAAAAGGAAAACATAGGGACATACAAGTAACTAACGTTTATTATTCTGTAAAAAATCATAGCCATATGGTCATTAACCAGAAAGAAAACAGGCGAGAGCGTCTCTATAGAAAAAACACCCCCCGCGTTTCCTCTTAAGACCGGCAAGGAGTTTGTCGATCCGTTTTTTACATAACATTAAATAACATCATGCCTGTATTCACTGGAGTAGGTATTTGAAGAAACTATCTAAACTATATACACCGTGACTTTTTAGTCGTCTGACAACGGCAGCCCACTTCATGTATCCAATGACTACTAAACATTCATAACAAAAAAAATGGCATTTAAGAGAAAAAAAAAAGAAAAAAATATTCATTATTATGATGCATAACGTAGTTGAAACATTCTGTTGCGAGCGAAGATCTATCTACTCGACTCGTGCGATGGTTAGGTATGTTCTACTGTTTGATACGTAAACATTATTAACAGGTATTAACAGGATGTTTCATAATTCTAATGTATTATTATTATTTTTTTTGTACCTATTATCTTAATTAATGGTAAAAAAAAAACACGCCTAGAGGTATTTTATGTCGGATACATTGAGTGGACCACTTTTGTCAGACGACTTAAAAATCACGGTGTATATTGTAGTAACTCAATGGTAACGACCCTGACTTACGAGTTGTAGATACTGGGTTCAAACCCAGGCAGGTGCTTTACTTTTTGTAAATAATTTCATCACCACTGGTCTCAAAACGATGAAGGAAACCGGCATGTCCTGGAACCAAAAATTCGAAGACATGTGACATCTACCAACCCGTAAGCACTGGGCCCGCGTGGTAGATTACAGCCCACTACCTGTGTGTCCTGCCTGTGTCCAAGCAGTGGAACATTTTAGGCTAACTATTATTGGGCAGAAGAGTAAAGCAACCATAATAATAATAATAATAATTTATTTAATAAAAACGATTACAAAAAGGTGTACATTTATCAGGAGTGGCAAATTTTCCATACATTTATAGTGCATAAAAATAAACTACAACTAAAATATTTATATATATTTTTTATTTTTTTTAATAACAGATGTAAGTAATGATAGTTCGGAATTCGAGTGTTAGGTAGCGACCCACCCGAACTAGGTTTAATTCAAACCTGTGTTTCAGGCCATCACTTTACATTTCAATTATATTAGGGAATTAAATTTTTAAATAAAACTGGTGTATAAAAATAATTATTTAACAACTCTGCGAAAAAGCAAAATAGTACATTAATACCTAATACTAAGCCTATGTAAACATACAAAAGTAAATACTTACAATGGAATAAATTCAATCATGACAAAATTTCTAGAAGTTTTTCTGTGTCTGTGTAATTGAGTATCGCTAAGTAATCCGATAACATTGTACTACATTTTTTATAGCTTACACTATACCATAGAGATAAAGTCAAAATGTCTAATGTGCCACTAAAATCCCTGGAGCACCCAAACTTGACAAATTTTTAGGTTTCAGCTAGCAACCCTCATAATTTTATAAGTAGGAATGTAAACGAGAGTTTAAATTAACTTGGACTTAAGTTAACGAAGGGTTAGTTAGATTCGAAGAGTATCTTTGACCCAAACGAAACATTCCTTCCTCAGGTATACTTCAATTAACATGTTCACCCTAATGATGACATCTTCTTAATAGCTAATGATTTGGAAATTAATTGTATTAGGTATATACATGAATAGGGTTAATTTCTAAGTCACACTTGGGATAACATGTCAAATGCACACATACTCAGAGTGACGTGTACACGTGTCGCAGTTACAGGCTATAGATAAATAGGGTGGTAGGGACATCGACGCGCAAACAAATCTTGAATCAAGCACAAACAATTCTAGACTAGCTAGGATTTAGCCGCTGAACAGACTCTAAAAACAACACCCTTTTTGCAGTTGTCCAACCGAACTCTATCTGAATTGAACAATTGACCGAATGAACGTGAGCTGAGTAAATTCTAGAATCCTTTGATACCTTCTAACGGAAAATCATTCCAGCTCTTACGAGCATTTACGGACTTAAGGCGTGTACAGACGCGTGTCATGTAAATGTAATGTATCGTGTAATGTAATGCGAATGGATCAGAGCGAGCGTTACATGTAATGCTCGTAGCGTTACATAACATTCCCGGTCCCATCCGCACGCAGAATTTGCGCTACATTACACGGTAAATTACATTGCACATTATAATAAATAAACATTTATTTCTCTTCCACAAAGTGGTCTTAAAACATTACACGTGTCTACAACATGTCCCGGAATTAACGCACACCAAACTTAAATTAGAATATTATGTTATAAGTTTACTGAATGTTTACTATTATATATATAAAACACTGTTTACTTATTAAATTAGTCACACAGATTGTGGGAGAAAATTGTGGTCACATTAAAAATCTATGCAAGCACCTTGCAATTTACGTAGTTTTCATTATTTTTGGGATAAAAAATTATCTATATTAAAAATAACAGAATCCAAAAAAAATAATATGATTTTTTAAAATTCGATGCAATAAACGATTCTGAACAATTTACTTTCATAATGTGCATTAATTCAGATACACATTCCCACACGCCTTTATGTATTATGTTTCAATATGCATAAAAACCTTTTCATAAATCCTTCATCCTTCCTTTATCAAAAACCAAATGAATACAGCTATAAGTATCAAAAGAAACATGTTTCCAATATAAAATCGATACATAATATCAGCTTTTGTTCGAAAAAAGGGAAATATTTTGTCGAAATTTATTTTTATTATCCGGCCTGTATTTTCATTACAGTTTATTCGTTGTCCAATCGACGCGGGATTCGAAACAAAAAACTGTTATCATAAACATTATGAATATTCATAATCGTTTGTTCAGACTCGATTTTGTTATTTCGATACGGATTCGATGAATATAGACTGAATTAAAAGCTTTTGATCCAGTATAAATAATATCATTGAATAATTTTTTGTTCATTCGCAGTCAGCTCGTTTGCAATCTACGGTTGCAAATAGGAATGTTCTGAATTTTTTCACTGCTCGTAGTAAAGTTTTTAACCTCGAGTATTTGTGCTGTGTTTTGTGCTATTTTAAAATAAGGATAATAAGATTCTGGTGTTGCAGAAAGTCTCAGGAATTTTAGGATAAACTCCAAAAAAAAAAACGCAATTTGTACGTGTAAATCATCTTCTAGCTTTTGCATGAATTTATTCCAGTTTTAATTTGCATAAAAACCTAATTCGGACTATTACGAAATATATAACCAAATCGGACCAGCCAATCTCAAATGATGCGCTTACCAACAAATATGATTTCATTTGTATTTAGATGTTTAGATTAAAACATAATTGCACCTGAAATCATAAAAATCGCGTCATATTCTTCTTTCTGTATCAATCCAAAGCCACAACTATTTTGTAAAAAGTCAAAGCTGGAATTTCAAACTAGCAACGCAAGATACAAACCAACACTTATGTGGGTGGTACCCGAGGGGGTTTCACCCGTATAAGTGTTGGTTTGTATCGGGTTAAAAAGTATCCTATGTGTTATTTCGCTTATATATTAATATACATTAAGCTATTTTACTGTAAAGTTTCATTAAAATCCGTTCAGTAGTTTTTGCGTGAAAGAGTAACAAACATTCATCCATCCTCACGAACTTTTGCATTTATAATATTAGTAGATTAATAGTAGGATTGGCATATAAAAGGCACTTTTGAAAGTCAAAATTTACAATAAAATAGAATTGATTCTATAGTCACCTCTTCCAAAAGGTAGTTTTCGTATGGAGAAGAAAGGGCAAGAAACTCCACCCATGTACTTATCTATACATATAATAAATTTGTAGAAAAGTGGTGTCTGTACAATGGAAATAAATAAAAAAAAAGTAGCAGGGGTTGTTATTATATCGATGCCGAACCCGAAATTGCAATTAATTTTTTTTTTGTCTGTTTGTCTGTTTGTCTGTTTGTTTGTGCACGCTAATATCAGAAACGGCTTATTCGATTTAGATGTGGTTTTCACCAATATATTGTAGTAAGCTTAACTTAACATTTAGTGTTTATTTCATGTCAATCGGTTCATAAATTAAAAAGTTATGTCAATTTAAAGAATCACGGCGAACATTTTGTTAAGGTAATTCTATCAGAGTACGTACACGCGTCGCGCCTGCGTGTCCGTGGCTATATAAAGCGCGCTGAGAGCCGCGCCGCTGACCCACCGACCCTTGCCCGTTGAAGTGCCAGCCCGCGCCGTAGCTGAGCCTGTAGCTTTAAATTCCCCGACTGAGACCTCTGAGTTTGTTTCGGCCTTTCTTCTCAGAGATAGTCCTAGGAAACGCCGTGCTCATCAAAGCATTAATAATACTAATTCGGTCCAGCCTGTCCCCTTGCTGCCCTCTCCCAGCGACGCCCTAAGCCGAGGTTCGTACCCCACAGGGGGTGCCCTTAGCGTGCAGTCGCTTAGTTTTAATCTAGATGTAGCCCTGGCTGGAGGCTTTAAGAATTCTTAAGACAACCACAGGATAGTCCGGTTGTAGTCACGACCTCTCAAGGTCAACAACGTGATGCCATTCATAAAAAAAAAAACGCTCCGCTGCCATAAGGACTCAGTTATTCGTAGCGAACGCACGTATCCTGGAGAGTATAGACGAATAGTTGCATTCGATTATTGCGATTCACTTGAATACTGACTGTTTGCATATTTCATTTATTTATATTTTAGGGTTTGTAGGTAAGGTTATTTTTCTTAATTTTCTTTAAAATTTTCTAAATAAATATTGTAAGTATTTGGTATAGGTTAGGCGGTTCTTTCCTTGATTTTTGGGTATTTACTTATCTTAATTTTTATTTACGGTTTGTAAATAAATATTGTAAGCATTTGTTATAAGGTTAGGCATTTCTTTCCTTGATTTTCGGTATACTTATCTTAATTTGTATTTAGGGTTTGTATATAAATATTATAAGTATTTGGTATAGGTTAGGCATTTCTTTTCTTGATTTTCTTTATTAAGTATAAGTTCATTAGCTCAGGTTAGTAATAAATTTTGTCTAGCAATTCTTTTGTTTTATAAAGTTAGTACACACGGCTACACATCAAGCTATGCAAAACCAGTATTGGCTGACCGTTCATTGTGAGAAAATATCATACAAAGTGAGGCCAAGACAAACTGGTTTGGTTTACACGTCTTAATAACACTTATTACTTAAACTGTGATAATTTTAGATTGTATAATAATCTGTAAGTATTTATAATTTAATTATAATATAACTGTGTGTTAAGTAGTAAGTACTATTTTATTGTAAGAATGCCTCGAAGAAGATCCAACCTCTCCCAATTTAGCAGAAATGCTAAAAGGATGAAATTAGTTCGATCACAGGAATCTGAGGAAGGTCGTGAGGCAAGGCTCTCTACAACTCGGGAACATCGGACTAGGTTTCATGCTGCAGAAACTTCGACTCAGCGAGAATCTCGACTGAGTTCAAATCGTTCTCGAATGATGACAACTCGAAATAGGGAAAACGGGGAACAACGAAAGGCACCTTTATCTGTCGATCGCGAAGCTCACGCGCTATCGCGTGAGTCTGAGACTTCTGCGAACCCATAATGCTTCTAAGAAATTTAAGCCCCCCAAAACTTTGCAATGGCACCAGGTTAAAAGTGACCAATTTACAACGAAATCTGATAGAAGCAGAGATTTTAACAGGGTGTGGAAAAGGTGAAAGTGTTTTCATTTCTCGGATTCCTCTCATTCCAAACAATTTTCCATTTAGTTTTAAACGAGTCCAGTTTCCAGTCAGCCTATGTTTTACGATGACAATTAATAAAGCCCAAGGTCAGACGCTGAAAGTTGTGGGTGTAGATCTAAGTATCAGCTGTTTCTCGCATGGTCAGTTGTATGTGACTCTGTCACGGGTTTGCAATCCTAGGAGCCTGTATGCTTTCATCCCCGATGGCCATACGTCAAATATCGTATACAGAGAAGCATTACTGTAAAGTAAATTTTTAGCTACCCAAACGACGGTATATGTAATTCAAAATATGCTGCCCGAAAAGTCACTAATCCACGCGGACGAAGTCGCGGGCACAGCTAGTACAAAATAATAATACAGCAAAACTCCATAATGAAAGGACTCGCAAAGAATCATTTTCATTCAACAGAGTTATATCAAAGACTTCAATAATGCAAATTGTAATTGTACAGTCTACAGTACAAAAAATAGGTTTATGTCGTAGAAAATTACATGCTTAAGTCCTGAAAGAGGTATTCAACATTGTACAAGAGTGCTAAGGATATTGTGATGAGAAGGTACATTAAAATAATTGGTGCTTCTTGACGTAAGTACGGTTAATACTATAGCAGCGAAGGTTTTTGTTAAGGCACTGACGACACTTTTAGTCCTGGGAATTCGATAAAATTCACTTTCGCCGAAACATAATTAGTGGTATATACAAGCGGCTCTGTTTGATGTTATCTTAGCTTATCGATTTGGTAAATTAGTAAAATGACAGCGATACGTAATTCATCATCATCATCAGCCTACAGCAGTCCACTGCTGGACATAGGCCTCTCCAATTGCACGCTATTTAGCTCGATTCTTGGAAACTATCATCCAGAAGCTACCAGCCACACTGCGAAGATTGTCGATCCACCTAGACGCCTTACGTTTGCCGATTCGCGATCTCCCCTCAAGAACACGTCTACCCTGACGGGGTGACCATTGGAGTCGACGTGTCCTTGAGTAGTTCCACGGCTAATATGACCGGCCCATTGCCAGTTTAGCTTGCTTATTCTGTGAGCTATGTCAACAGCTTTGTTTTTCTACCGGATCATCTCATTCCGGATTATATCCCTCAGAGAGACTCCAAGCATAGCTCGTTCCATAGCTCGCTGAGCGACCTTGAATTTATGAACCAGTCGGTACGTACGCAGTGCATCTATTTCCTCACATTGTGAAAATTCATACAAATACACAAGTTCATAAAAACACACAAACGTCACAAGTCATCACACAGTGCTATCACTGTAGTTATTTTGAAATAACCGAAAGTTGAATGTAGCAAAATTTGATTTTTCAGCAACTTTAAAAACTGGAAAATTCACTTTAGTGCACACAAGTTCCTGGTCGCATTTTTCTACTTTTCCGACCCGGGGTCATTAAGTGTAGTCAGCTCCTTAAATCCAAGTCGTGTATGAGCGGCCTTAAAAGTTATGAAAGCTGGCGTCATTCCCTTTTGTTAGATTTGTCGAAAAGATTTTTACTTTTGTGTGATTATGCTACTTCCATTATTACATTACTGGTCCTCAGAAGGAAAAAAATTGGTTCTTTGGGAATGTTACTGAAATATTACGACGATATACAATGTTTTATAGTTTTTTTTTTTTTATGAATTACATAATATTTACTGGTTTGTTAGTCTTTATGATTGTTTTAGTACGATAAATGATAGTTTTACTTATTTTTGAGTCGGATTGCCGTCCCATCTGACTATGAGAGTGCTCATGCACCTCTCTGCGCACACTCTTGTGCACAATATCTCCCGCTTAGATGGCTAGTCTCCACTGAGATTGGCTGCTATGGCCGAAATTCGGCCTGGAGTACTATTATTATTATTTAATTAAATTTTTTAGTGACCGGACCTGACTTCACCTTTTTTTTTGTTGTTTGGAAATCATCAAATGACTTCTCCCGCTCTGGGCGGAGCGGGAAGGCGTGTCAGACTTTTGCTAACTAAAACCCACCCGTATTCCTTCAGTTGCCTGTGCCAGGGGCCACGATATCTCTTTCGAACAACCCGCGACCCTGGCAGGCATCGGCCCTAACGGACCCCGTCACTTTGTGCTGACAACTATTTGAGGCTCGCGTGGAACACAACGCGCCGTTGGCCCGGGCTTGGTCCTTACCGGGCGGCGAGCTACCCATTGCTGACATCACCTTACATTCACAATTTATAACTTTTACACTTTTTTTGCATAGAAAAATCGAAAAAATTCAGTCGTGAAGTATCACTCGAGGTAGTCACTTTTCACGCACCCCCTAATATTAGAACCAGTGAGCGTAGATAACGCTAATAATGATAACGATATCCGTTATCATTTCAATTGGAACATCGTTATCAATTGATTTAATTAATTTAATATTGGATGTGCAAGCTTGTTATCTTGTGACCTTGCTTGAAGTGCTTATTAGATCAGTTTTTAGGCAAAATATTTGTACGTGGAAAGTGTGGGTACACTGGCTTTAGTGGGATATTATTGTTTTCGATTAAGTTAGGCTGTGGAGTATGTTATGTATGATAATAAATTATCTGACCCTAATAGTCACCCAAATAATTTTTATTAATGTTTTGTTTGTCTAGCCGTATGTGCTTAATAATTAAATACCTTTTTTTTCTAAACGCTGCCTCACACTAGGAATTATACTCCTGTATCGTGGGTGCGTTTACAAACATTTAAACTCACATACACAAACAGCCAGACCCAGAACAACTACCTGTAGGCAATGCAAATATTTGTTCCGTGCGGGAATCGAACCCGCGACACGCAGCACAGTAGTCAATCGCTCAGCCACTGCGCTAACCGTGTCGTCACTATGTGGGAAATTAATTTTATCGGTCAATCATAAAAATAATCGTAGACAGGTTGAAAAAGGTCAAATTGATTTTATGGTGACATGAACAATCAACAGTATTTTTATTAATAATGTATTTAAGGGAGCGGTCGCTTTAGGAGGCCATAGATCTATAGTGACCTTATTGGTGATGTTCTTATGAAAGGTACTAGATACGGACCTGTGGCCTGTAGCGTTCATGACCATCACCTTATTGAATTGACCGCAGGGACAAATCTCGTAATTTTAAGAACGTTCACAGTCTGATTTCAGTCTCAGGTATCAAAAATACCTTTGATTTCCCTACATTTTTGACAAGTTTTTGACATTGATTGTCGCTGAGATGAGATTGCGACTAGAGTTTGAACGTTTTTAATTACGGTACGGCCTTCTGATGTAAACGAGGCATAAAGGAGTAAGTAAGGATCGTAGTAGGTGGTGTTCTGTAGCTTCTGCCTACTCCCACGGGAAGAAGGCGTAAGTTTATGTATGTCATCATCATCATCATCTGCCTAGCCTTTTCCCAACTATGTTGGGGTCGGCTTCCAGTCTAACCAGATGCAGCTGAATACCAGTATTTTACATGGAGCGACTGCCTATCTGACCTCCACAACCCAGTTACTGGGTAATACGATACCCCTTGGTAAGACTGGTTGGCAGATGTGTGTATTCAAATTATATCAATGCTCATAATAACAACACTTCTATACAAAACCATTTTTACATCAAAAGGTAAAATCAAAGATCAAGCAAATATCATGCAAGAAAAATCATAAACAAAATAGTCTTAAGGGGCTCTAGGTGCAAGAAAACATCGGATTTACCATGTAAACAACTTTAGTAACAAAGACGAGAAAATAGTACAATCGTTTAGTACAATAAAACAACAAAAGTTAAAAACAAACAGTATCTAGTTATGCGAGTTGCGTCGCTGTTAAAAATCATTTGAAAGAAAACCGTTATAAATGTAGACCATAATGAATGAATTTCTTCCCTCTACCTTCTATTCAACCATCTTATATTCCTAGCTGTCTTCCTATAACCTTATAACTACAAGGCACAGCCCGTCCATTGCTTGCAGACGTCACCATACTAACCCCATTCCACTTCCGTCCACTCCCTCAGATAGAACTTAGCTGTAGACTTATAGGACACACTAACATCTGCCCGCGACATCGTCCGCGTGAAAAGATAATGACCAAAAGTCGTACCAAAAAGTCTCATGCAGCAAGATCAAAATATTATAGTAATTATTTTCATAATTTTTTACGACATTACGCGTCGGGGATTAAGTTTTTGAACAGGAAATTTAATTTAAAGTAAAAAATGGTTATTATTCTTTTAATCCCTTTACATGACGATCCGTTTCAAATTATATGATTAATTGTAACCTTGAATTTTCAAAGTGTCATGATCACGTCTTTCAATAAACTTGTAAAAACATTATACTTTACCGATTTTACAATCATTAGAAATAACTAGAACAGATTTTTATTTAAATGATTATCATTTATTTAGAACAATAATGGCCGTTCGTGTATGACATGTCAAACAGAATAAAGTACCTAGTTTTTAGGTTATATCGAATTTTATGAAAATCTCCAAATACCCGGGGTTTTTTTACGAAAAGAACTTTTGTAGGAGTTAATATGATAAGTGTAGTCTATAAAAGACAAAGTTTGACTTTGATACAGCATGGCACGGGATTCCATACATTCATGGGCATTGTTCTCTCTTCTTCTAAAGTCCAGGAATAAGCGCGTTCAAACAAACTAACTCTTTAGCTTTATTATTAGTATAATATATTATGATCAGCTATAATTTGATAGAGTTCATAAAAATACTAGCTAACACATTTTTTATTCAGTAGACAATTTCAATTTCATGCAACAATGCTTAAAAAACACAAGAAAGTTTTCAAAACCAACCACAAAACTATCCAAAGTTCACGGGCTGCATTTACCCCACGCTGTATTTACTAATTAAACGCCTTCGTGTAGGTACATTTTGTCATGACAATAAAAAAAGCTAAAAGCTTGTTATTTGTTCAGCGGGACCGCTAACAAACCGGTGGTTTCATTATGAAGTTAGTAAAAACCTGCTCATGAGTGCGGAATATTTTATTTCACTGCCTGTATAAAGCCTGTTTAATTCTGGCATACGGAGACCAGAGTTTCCGCCTGCATATGAGAATAGAGGCTGTTGCTGTTTTTAAACTGCTATAATATTTAAAAGATTAAATTGTTAACAGGTAGACTTTGGTTGAGCAAGCTAAATGGGGTCTGAAATTTTGAGAGGGTCGATATTGTAGGTATTCTAAGCTTAGTCTGGCTGGTCAAAATAAAGGCTGAGTGTTTTGAAGTAACTAACGGGAAGCCTAGCAATGGACTATGAGAGGCTACGTTCATCGAAAGACGTCCACTGCTGGACGTAGGCTTCCCCCAAGCACCGACGCTTCGACGGGTTTGTACTTCTCGCATCCAGCGGTTTCCTGCGGCCTTCACCAGATCATCAGTCCACTTCGTGGGTTGCCTTAAAACGCTACGTCTTCCGGTACGCGAACAGATTGCCGATGGGGCTGAAAGGTTCCAGGGTGAAGCGGCTATGTTGATTGAATTAAATTCCATTTTTTTTTCTAAATTTTTATAAGCATCTATTCAAGGATAATAGAGTAAATTACATTCTTACATAATTGTTTACTTGTTAAAAAATAGGCTTAACATACATATTATATTATGACGTCAATACCATGATAAATCTAAAATAAAGAAAGTGGGTGCAAATCATTCTATCCGAGTAAAACAAAAGAGGGAGGCAAAGAAAAAGAAATGAGAAAACAAAAAGTTAAGGGGCAAAATATTGATAGCGTACGATTGTCCCATACAAGCAAAACAAGTTTTTGCTCAGGGCGATTTCAATGGATTTTCCTATGAACCTCTTTTTGTGATGGTCCTTCTCCCCATCAGTATATTTAATAGTTATTTAAAACAGGGAGAGTATATTTACATTTGGGACCTTTTTATCATTGCGTATTCAGTATAGGTAACAGTTTTGTGTGGTTTTCTGTTACAAATAGTCCACCCTGAACCCATACTCAAAAGTTTACTTTTTAGTTATAGAAAATGAAACCCCATAGTTGTACCCCTCTTCTCTAAAAAACTAACTGTAGGCACTTTGATTTTGCAATAGTTTGAGTGACCTCATGATAAGGTGCAGCATCCTTCCGTTGTGTATACATAACAAGTAACTATAATTATTATTCACTTTGATTCGTCTATTTGCGTGGGTAAACCTCACTGACCTGTGTAATATAAATACGCTGGACTAAATATACAATACGAAATGACAGTTGTTTTTTGTGCCGACTCAAAGCGCCCCCGCTTGAGCGTCTCAGGAACTAAAATTGACACATTGCCGCAAATTGCCGTCGTTTTATTTTGGTACGTCTGTGATGATTTAGATCTAAATCGTGGAATAAGACCTTTTTTATGAGTTTAAATCCTGCAAGCGTAGAAATTTTCCGTCCTTTATAAAAAAAAAAACAATAATAAAAGGGTGTTCCATACATTTTGACCGCGTAAGTATTGCATATTTCTATGAAACAGTAGATTTTTTGTTTATAACTGACGAAAAATTTCTACGCTAGGTCTAAGACCATACTGAATTCATGGTTACAGTTTGCGGACTGGTCAAAATTGTATCCTGTATATTTAGCGCATTTGCTTGCTGGTGAAAATGACGATAACTACTACACTACAGGCAAAATTAGTTAGCTCTACCAAAGGTATTATTAACAATGTCTCCCTTAATCTTCTGATATAAATTACAGCGTTATACATTCTCGTGATAAACCCTTTGAGAGCGTAACTGGGACGCCAACAATGAGCTCGATTCACAATCCTTTGCTTCCTTTAAGACAAAACTTGTCTGAAGCTTGCAGACTGGCTCAAAGGATTAACAATGGCTTAGTAACGAAGATAAATATAGAATACAGTATCAAGATACCTATAGTACCAGACAATTTAAAAGTTTCTGAAAAGAGAATATAATAAAACACTCTTTATTATTTACAGTCACGAGCACCAATATGTCACAACTAACGAAAGCAACGTTGAAATACGACACATTACATAAGCCTATGGGTTCGAAAATGCTATGTTCGTAACAACATAACATTTCATTCAAAAATAAAGGAGTAAATCGCTTTTGAATAAAGACGAGTGTATACATACTTTTGCTCGTACACCATATAAACCACACCACCACAGAGAAATACTTGAAAGAAAGAGGGCCTCCTGGCTAATTAGTAGCAGCCGCACGAGTTCATCGAAGATTAAGCTACGTTTGTCGAGGTTAGTCCGTAGATAGGTGACCATCCATTACATATCCCCCTCCGTGCCTAAGAAAGAACGTTAATTCGTTCGTCTGACAACCAGTCTTACCAAGGGGTATCGTCGTACATGGTAAATGGGTCGTGGTTGTCAGATAGGCAGTAGCTCCATATAAAATACTGGTATTCAGCTGCATCCGGTTAGACTGGAAGCTGACCCCAACATAATTAGGAAAAAAGGCTAGGCAGACGAGATTAAAGAATAAATATTAGGTCTAAACTGGCATTCTAACATTAGGTCTACATTGTAACGCCTAGATCAATACGGAGTGTTTCTTTGTAACCTTTTGAGAAGTTCAACGACACAACAAAAATTTCAGCGTACATTTAGAAACCATTTTGGTTCAATACCACCGCTGATTTAATATGGACATCCCAAAATATATCTTCTCCCATAGCAATAAAAACAATAATTTGGGCACAAAATATGGACATTATGCGTTGGACATAAATCTTTGATCAAGATTAACATCCAAATCCTGCCAACGCCCTTCTTGGCAGAACTATAACTTACGTTTATAACAAATAGATGGATGTAATTTATTTGTCTATACAAGTTTCTAAAACAGTACGTATGCATTAATTTTGGCATCAATATGATCTTGTTCTATCATTTTGATTTAGGATTTATTTATCTCTTCCTCTGTTATCCTGTACCTCATAATGGATGGTAATTATTCTATGATTTAAGACGTCTGGGTAATGTCTTGTATTCGTTTGTTTCCGCACGAGCCCAAAGCGTGATAGTCTGAAGATTGCCAAATGAAGGAAGAGGCCAAACTGAACAGTCAACCTGTTAATTTTGACCTGCGGGTAATTGCGTAACACACATCAGTAGCAATGGATTTCATTTTGACAGTTCAACAACATTTATTGCGTTATTTCCGTTGTTGAGCAGAAAAAATTTTTCGAACATATGAAGCAATGGATTAGCAATATCCTTCAAAATCATTCAGATTGTGATTGATCGTGTATTACGCAATTAGGGTACTGATTAGATGCATAAACAAAACGGTTTCTTCTTACGATTTTTTACAAGTAAAATTGTTTATTCTACAAAAAAAAGACTCACTTAGCAAAAAAAAAAATGTCAAAATACACACACAAATGGAAAGTAGCCAAAAGCCTCGTATTCAAAACCTTAAAAGTATGACAATGTTGTCCATTGCTTGATGTCAGGGTTGGTCACAATTTAATAGTTCCATAGTGGCGGTGTAGTAGTGTTTAGATAGTGGTTGCTTCAGCATACACGTTCACGCGTAAGCTAGTGAGCATGACGCAAAATCTGAAGATAAAACTGTTTATTCTTAGGTAGCAAAAATAGTATTGGCGTTTTCTATAAATCAGGTGCCTCAGCCTTTAAAACGAAACCCTTATGATTTCATCATCAACCATTTAATATACCGCAGATTCCATCTGTCATACCGTACTGTACCTTATAACGTGCCTAAATAATTAGGTAGGCCTTTAGCTAGGCCTTTTTGGCGCCTCTCTAGCCCTGTCATCTTCGTAAAACGTGGTGCTTTAAATTTCGGATCGAATTTTGTTCCCTTTCATTAGCTAAATTATTCTGTGAAAGGCTCGTCAAAGCTTCAAATTCGACACAACCTGTGTAGGTACTATAGTTTCTTGGGTTTGGGTTGGGCAGATCATAACGTTGGAATGAAGGATTAATCCTCTGGTCCCATGAGCTACTGACCGTTGGTTACTGTTGTGAGTCGTTTGTGTTAACTAAACAATGACGAAAGCTATTCTAAAGGCATTAATACTTAAAACTGAAGGCCAATTCCCGTAATTGAAAACGATCAAAATCTGGTTGCAATGTCATCTCAGCGACAATCAATGTCAAAAACTTGTCAAAAATTTAGGGAAATTAGAGGTATTTTTTACCAATCTGTCAAAAATACCTCTAATTTCCCTTTACTATTTATTATTAAAGACTGACAGACTGTGAATGTTCTTAAAATAACGAGAATTGCCCCTACTAATTTTATAAATGCGAAAGTTTGTATGGATGGATAGATGGATGTTTGTTACTCTTTAACGCAAAAACTACTAAACGGATTTAGATGAAATTTGGCACACAGATGGTTTATAACTAGAATTAACATATAGAATACTTTTTATCCCGATATTTCCACGGGATCTAAACTTATGCGGGTGAAACTGCGAGGCGCAGCTAGTTAACATATTAAATTGCAGGTATATGAGAAATAGATGCTAATGAATAATATATACTCGTACTAGCATTTAAACCATGCCATTTGACATAAACATTAACATACACTTTAGCATTGAATGTTTGCATGTCAAATGTCTGACTCTGACTAGCCTATTTCCAACTATGTTGGGGTCGCCTTCCAGTCTTACTGGATTCAGCTGAATACCAGTATTTTACATGGAGCGACCTCCATAACCCTGTTACTGGGTAATACGATACCCCTTGGTAAGACTGGTTGTCAGACTTCGGGCTTCTGACTAAACGACGGTCAAAGATCCACGAATGACAGTCGGGACCAACGGTCTAACGTGCTTTTCAAGGCCCGGAAAGGTCTCGCTATGTAAAAATGGTTACCCATCCACAGACCAACCGCGGCAAGCGTAGCTTTACCTAATCGATCGACCTGTGCGGCTGTTATTATTTAGCCACCGGCCCCTCAAATGTCTGGCTATATATTACAAAACTTAATTACTAACTTTAAGACCAACACTGCACCAATACCTATTGCAAATAAATGATTATGATTATTTAACTTTTATGTCTGAATTTTTTTTGTACTTAGATGTTTGATACAGAAACCTGTTAAGAGTCTTCTTCTTTTCGATAGTAATTTCACATTCTTTTTTAGGTCAGTAGGCCACTTATAACGTAGCTTCACCAACTAGTAATAAATATAACGTTTGGTTCAACCATTTAGGAACCCGGATTAAACCCTCACACGTCGCAGAGATGTTGGGTCGGATAGGGGATAATAACTAAGGTCCCAAAGTTATTACAAACCCAAGAAACTATAGTACACAGGTTTCAGTTTAGGTATATTGGACGCCCGGTAATGGGTTGTGTCGAATTTGAAGCTTTGACGAGCCTTTCACAGCATAATTTAGCTAATGAAAGGGTACAACATTCCAGTTAACAAAACAAACAATCCAAAAATAAAATAATTAAAAATAAGCCGAGGCAGCTAAGTGATGACCAGTCCCAACTAACGGCTCCCGTTCACGAACATGACTCATATAGATAAGCATCATTCAGCTCAACCATTTTGAAGGAAGCTAAATGTTCCAACACACGCGCCACGGCCATGACATACTATCAGCCGCCAGGGCAGATTCATTCATAAAAACATGAAATTCCAAGAAGCTTTTAAAATTTCCTTGTGACACCAAAAATAAGTCCTTCCTCACCTTCACTTAAACGAACACCGTGTAGGAAGGGGAACTCATAAGTAATATCTTGTTCGTTACAAAATGGCAATATTTATGTATATTACGACCATTTTCCGTGCGTCCCTGTGAGAGCGTTTTAGTGTAGTCTTGTTGAGTGGGCTGGCTCTTATACGCCTCATATCTTTTAACTAAAGCTCGCTTGTATAAGCAAAGAAATTGTTTTTTTTTTAGCTTGAATTAATATTTTCTTCCAGTGCACTTCTCTAAGTACATAATTTTATAAAACATACAGCAGACGAGTCCTGAAGTGGAGACTGCGTATCGGCAAGCGTAGTGTAGTGTAGTGTAGTAGTGTATATTCAATTTAAAAAAAAAAAAAAAAATTATTAATTTGTTAATATATTTTATTCTTTTACAATTATAACCCTTTTCTATCCGACCTACCCCAAAAATAAACACACACCTACGTAGCAATAAATCTCTTAAACTACAAAACACAGGCGAAACCTAATTAGCCCAAACTAATGGCAATTTTAATTATTCATGAAGAGACACAAAGGGTGAGGTAGATAGCTATATAAAGAGGTACCAGTCAGCTGATACGGGTTGGACACGGGGGGTGTGTGGTGGATACGCCGGGAGTGTGCTGGACACGCCAACAATAAATCATAAAGAATGCCCTTTAAGTGAGCCCCTTTTCGAACGGACAACAGGCCTTCCACCTACATAAATATGGATGTGGACTTTTGATGTCCGATATTGCAAAGAAACTGGGTTAAAATTGTTTGTTGTGGTTTTGTTTATTAGTAATTATGTGTTTTTTTCTTTGGGGTTTAGTTTTTTTAGACAGATGAGAAGAGAATCTAATTAATAGAAAATAAAATCTCTGTTAACGTAGATTAGTAGTCGAGGAACGCTTACTGCTATAATTTTCTTCTTTACTAAGAAAATCCGAAACTCGTTTAAAATTATTTAAAAATAAACTTATGGATTTTCTAATAAAAAAGGCTTACTATTCTGTAACTGACTTTCTAGATGATAAAGATTGTTAATTTATGTGCTAGAGTTTTTGTTGTGTAAATTCGTTGTCCAGTTGACATAAAATAATTTATCATAGTTTGTTTAATTTTTTTATGAATGATTAAATTTTTCTAAATTTTGTCATTTTCCTAAATTCATAATACTTCATTTGTTTTATAATTTTTAATGTTTCCTATATTCTATCTTCGTTATTTGAATATTGTTAAAATGTTTATTAGTGATTTTATGTCTCATGTGACGTGATTGAATAATATTAATATAAATTATTTCACTAAGCATGTACATTTTTATTACTCTTAATATTTGCACGCCATGTCAAATGGCAAACATGTAGTTCTAATTTATTATTGTCATCCTACATACATGAATAATAATTTTTGTATGTACACACATGTTTATGCAAATAACTAATAATAATTATTATTAAAATAATAAAACAATTATAATTGATTTACAGCAGCTCCCATATTTATAATATTCTTGTAACACCAGCAAAGAGGAGAGATAATCTAATTATAATTTCACCAAAATAGTTGAGTCTACTCTCAAGTCTCTTAGCCTAGGAAATAGACCTAGGGATCTCGAACACTGAACTTAGTTCACCCTTATAAACCAACCAAGCTAATCTTCCTGTTAAATAATCTATGACATACTCTGATCCTCCGAGAATGGTTTAAGGAGTACGTCACTTAGGAACATTTATTATTCAGAACATGAAGTGACATGGGAAACTTGATAAGGAAAACTTATTAGGAGTAATGATGAAGTGTTTGATGGTAAATGATAAAGTTTCGATAGCCGGATAATTATTGACATAAAGTTGTGTTACTGCCCGAAACTTATTTAATAGATTTAATTGCTTGGAAACTACTAATTGAAATTGGTTAATTATCTCGAAGTCAAAGAACCATTCACCTTCTCTCCTTCTTCGTTGTGTCGATGATTCCCTTTTATCCTACTAATATTATAAACGCGAAAGTTTGTGAGGATGGATGGATGGCTATCCATCCTCACAAACTTTCGCCAGAAAGAAAAATCCGTTCAGTAGTTTTGGCGTGAAAGAGTAACAAACATCCATATGTTTGCTACTCTCTCACGAAAAACTACTGAACAGGTACGTTACTTAAGAAACAGCAGAAAATAGAGTTGTTGGCCCAGACGGAGATGGCGGGATGAGCTGGACTCCTTTCATTAAGGTTAGACCTTGGCAGCTCTGGACAGAGAGAAATGGAAAGAGAGAAGGGAGGCCTTTGCCCAGCAGTGGGACATCAATGGCTAATAAAAAAAATAGTTGCTCTTCCATAAATTGTTTATATGTATCCAGCTTTCAATTTCTCAAGAATCAAGAATTTTAGATCCCTTCCAAATATAACATAGGAAAAACTTATAGAACATTTATACAAATAAATACGTGTAGTTAACTTCAGAAAATGTAGAAAATAGACTTGTTCGTCCATTAGTAATTCATCTTTCTATTTTAAAAACCTATCAATAATACTAGACCGTCTATAAATATAGCATAGGAAACTGATAGAATTTAGTCCATTTAAAAAATATATACTTACGTGTAATTTACATAACTTCAGAAAATGTATAAAATAGAATTATTGTTCATCCATTAGTATTTATAACCTATCAAGAATTCTAGTCCCTCTGTAAATATAGCTGAGAAAATACTAATAGAAATTAGTCAATTTAGAAAAAAAAAAAATATTTCATGATTTTTGTAGGGACTCCTTATTGTTTCTTTTCTTTTATTTTCTTGCGTTTTAAGATTCAGGTAATTTGGTATATAATCAGGTTTTTTTAATTCGCCATTTTGTGGTGGTGGCCATCTTGGATTTGAAATTTATCATAGGTATAGTATTTTACTAGTCAAGCCCTTTCATTTGATATCCATATTGAGGGAGTTGTGAAAAAATATGTAATCCGCCATTTTGTAGCGGCGGCCATCTTGGACCGATTTTCATCAAACATAGCTAAGAACACTCCCGACAAATTCACCTTTCAAACAAAAAAACATAATTAAAATCGGTTCATCCGTTCGGGAGCTACGATGCCATAGACAGACAGACATACACATAACACACACACACACACACCCCGACACGTCAAACTTATAACACCCCGTCGTTTTGCGTCGGGGGTTAAAAATAAATACGAGTATTTACGTTACTTCAGAAAATGTAGAAAATAGACTTGTTCGTCCATTAATATTCTGCTTTCTACGAGTATTTCTATACCTAACAATTCTAGCTCAACGGAATTTAATAACTCACCAATCGATCTTTCAAGACCTTCCAAGTTTGTATTGTACCTACTACACTCACATATTATAAATACGCACTTCGGAGACGGCGATACATCTTTGGAAAGTCTCGTAAGCCCTTATATTAATGCGGTGTGATAAAGTAGTGATGGATGACATTCCACTGGGAACGAAAAATGTGTATATCGCTTAGCCTTAAAAATACCTCATATAGATAAGTTTTTATTGAAGACAAGTCTAGTTTTTTTGTTGCAGATGTTATGGATTAACCTTACCAAGGGATATCGTACTACCCAGTAACTGGCTGGGTTGTGGAGGTCAGATAGATAGTCGCACCATGTAAATTCCTGGTATACTGGATCTAGTTAGACTGGACGCCGACTCCAACATTGTTTGGAAAAGGCTCGGCAGATACGGAAACATTGTGGTTTAGTAGAAACTTTAGCTTTAGTGATTATAAGTCACTTGTGTGACTCCAGTTTCCATAATTATATTATTTTCGCGCAGGAGAGATGAAAAGCAGCAGACGAAGAAATTTCTTACTGGGTTGGTGGAATTGCGCTGTATAGTGCGCTGCGCTGTATAAAATTACTTGATTTGCACATCATATTTAAGTACAGAGTTTTATTAAGGCTATATTCATATTTATGAGTGATACCAACTTATTGTGTTTGCCGTATACATTTAAACTATTTAATCTCAAATACAATTATAAAGGAGGCCAAGTGCGAGTCGGACTCGCGCTCGAAGGGTTCCGTACCCTTATCTATAAAAATCACGTCTGTTGTATGGGAGCCCCCCTTAAATATTTATTTTATGTTGTTTTTAGTATTTGTTGTTATAGTGGTAACAAAAATACATAATTTGTGAAAATTTCAACTGTCTAGCTATCGCGGTTCTTGAGATACAGCCTGGTGACAGACAGACGGACGGACAGACAGCGAAGTCTTAGTAATAGGGTCCCGTTTTTACCCTTTGGGTATGGAACCCTAAAAAAGGGAAGGGCTCATTGGGTCAGTGGGAAAAGTGCCGGAAAGGATGGCAGCGTTGCTACGAGTACTTTGGATGGCACTACTGATACTTTAATCTAAAAATTGACGAGCCCTCTGTTCACGTGAAGAGTCGACTATACTGCTTCGCAATATCCCGAAGTTATAGTGTTTTATCCTCAATTCAAAAATTGTTCGAACGTACGTTATGTTTACTTCGCGTATTTGTAGGGCTTTGACCATCAAATAGTTTGATGAAATAAACCCTTATAAACCATTTATTATCTCTGTCTCCTCTTATTTACTCCTTGAGACCCTCACAAACGTGACATGACGCATTTTCCTCGTTTCACATGACTTCACTCCTAAAAATGTACCGGACATGACATGTCAACTGTCACTTCAATACCTTCAACGTTTAACGCGCCTGATATATAGTCTTTTTGCTGTATAAAAGTAAGGAAATGTCTCAGGTAAACAGGAAAATGTTTGTTTCTACCGTTTCATTCAAACAAACGTACGGTCTGCGACAGTAAGATAAAATAAAAGTAATGGCGTTTTTTTGCGTCTTTATTGCCGTGAAATTACAGCATGAACAATGGAAGTGTTGGGTGTGTAATGTTGGTATAATGTGTGAGAATGTTTTTGATGCTGTACACTGTACTTTGAGTTGTCATTGTTGCCAAGGAATAATTTGGTGTTGTGAGTGTTGTGAAAAGTGAAAGAATGTGTTTTAGACATTAATTTATTTGAATTATTGACTTTGCTGTTCAAATATTTCACGTTTTTTCAAACTCAACCTCAAATTATTTAATTCAATTAAACCAATTACAGGTACTTTTGAATTGTCAAAGGGTCGGTCAGTCAGAAAGATGAAGCTATGGAGAAGAACGGGCAAGAAACTCCATGGGCACTCTTTTAAATCATAATATTGTTACAAAATATTTGATTACATCATTCGTGTTGGAATTAACCATGTGAGAACGATGTAGAAATACGTGCACGTTAAAAGCGTCCGTTATAGAAAAAAAAAACAATTCAGAAATTAAAAATTAAAATAACCCGAGGCAGCTAAGAGATGACCAGTCCCTACTGACGGCGCCCGTTCACGAACACGTTTTGCTAGCCTAAGGCAAGAAAATGATGTTAGCATAATTGGTTCCTCTCTTTTTCTTCTTCATGGCACTCTTGTCAGAGCGGTCGTGGTCCTCATGTAGTTTCCTGTCTAGGGGCTGATGTGATTTGTCTCACGATTTCTGGCCTAGGTGGGTTTATTCCCGGTCGTCCCCACCTCGTCGTCCCCACTGGGTACGAATGGGAAAAAAAGTTTCGTTCCTCCCCAGTGGTGACGATTGGAACTTTTTATTTCCCACTCGTTCCGCTCGCGAAAGTCGTAATTAAAACATTTTAACAATCCGTGAAATCTCTTATTGAAAATCCCCATTACTGCATTTTGACTCTCGGTCTATATCGTCACCACTGGGGAGGAACGAAACTTTTTTTTCCCATTCGTACCCAGTGGGGACGACGAGGTGGGGACGACCGGGAATATACCCCTAGGTGGCGATTTTTGTATTGCCACTGACTGTTGGGTGATTGACTCTAGAAAGGGCAAAAGTCTCCGATTGTTACCTCCAGTTAATTATGATGAGTAAGCAATATTCATCATAATAGTCTGTTTACAACAAGATAAACCGTATTCCACTTCAACAACTTAGTATAAAACCAATACATTTGAAGCACCCATCATATTACAGCTATAGATTTTCAGTCTAGACATGAAAATATCTGGATAAGAATCGCCGGTAATAAATCATTTCAGATATATCTTGGCAAAACTATCATAAAGATTATATTTTCTCCTAAAACATTTTTTTGATGGCCAGGGAACCCGCAAAATTCATTTTTTTTAATATTTTACCCTACTGAATGACTATTTCATGAAATATCAATTAATAGGATTATATGAACCTGAGGGTTGTATTGATCGGTAGCGGGATCGTCCGAAAGGGTGAACCGCTGCCCTGGAACATAAAGGGCTAAGGAAGGAACACGGGTGGGTTTTAGTCAGTAAGAGTCTGACACTCCCTCCTGCTCCACCCAGAGCGGGAGGGGTCATTAGATGATTTCCCATCCTCAAAAAAAAAAGGGGTTGTATTGATGATTATAATTCTTTAACTATGTACTTGTTACGGTGGCGAATCGTAATATTTTGCGCAGCACACAACTGACCTGAAAATTGTAAAAAACGTAAGACAATTTGACAATTCGCGCTTCACCGAAAAGGTAAAGAAGAATCTAGTTTATTTAATAAAAACGAATTCAAAAGAAAACCTTTTGACCGCTTTCGCTACAAGCTATAAATGATCACCCAGGAAATCAATTAACCTTTTTCGAACGTCCATTGTTTAAAAAATACAATGGCTATTATTTCTAGACAAAAAACTGAGGGTGATTAATCAGCTCCCAATATAATGGAATCAATTGACAATGATCTACATCAGAAACCCAAAAAAACCACACCATCTACACCAGAAAGTTACGAGGTAGTGCAAAAGTTTGCTACCCCTATTCTATACTTTACAGTGTGGCGACGTGCAAACTGTAACCATGAATTCAGCACATGATGCTAGACAAGCGTAGAATTTTTTCCATTAAACATTGAATAGTAGGATAGCCGTTTGTGAACATTTCACCTACACTGTCTTTATTATTTTTCAAATTAATCTTCTGTCGATTATTTAGGCATTTCTGTGTGTGTGTTGACGTAATGGTAGCCCCAGCCTAGAGGGTTTTTGAGCAAGCATATTCAGGGCGAAAACTTGATAGCTGAGTAGGTGCGGCATGATGAGAGAACAACGAAAATATATTTGAAAAGTTTCTGATAATAGCCCCGTGGTCAGCAGTCCACTTTCAGATTAAGACGCGTCTTGACGTAAGACTGAAAATGCGTTGAACAATAATTACGGTTATTTTTTTGTGTAACACCTATACCTATCCTTTGGAGCATCCCTACATACCTTCAAAAGTACCAACAGTTTGTAATTAGTCTGTTCAGTTGGATTCTCAATGCTCGGTCTAACACAGAGAGTTGAAAATCCATTGCGTGATAAAATCCCACCGCGATATTTTTACATGCTTGCGAACGTGGTCTTACAGCAGCTACACATCGCTGTACAGGTAATACATAATGTATGAACAGATGTTTCAGTGATAAATGTGGCACATATAATATTTCTCCTTAAGGAACGTTTTAATTTCAGTAATTTATAGACAATTTGTATCAAATTGGCGTAATTTACTGGTGTAAATTGTATGTGTTGATTTGGGAGTTATTCATGCCCATTGCTGATATTTTGGTGCATGGGATTATTTTTAACCGACTTCTAAAAAAGGAGGAGGTTCTCAATTCTGATGATTGTATTTTTTTTTATGTTTGTTCGCTCATAACTCCGTCGTTTGCCAACCGATTTGAAAAATTCTTTTTTTGTTGGAAAGGGTATACTTCCCAAATGGTCCCATAGAAATTTCGACAAGATCTGATGAAGAGTTTCGGAGACAGACAACGGAACTCTTCAATAAATGCCAGCAAATCAACGGCGATTGCTGCTATCGCATTATGTAGGTATTGTTTACGCAATCACACAACATAACGTCACGCCTGTGCACTCTAAAGGGGTACGCAGATGTGTTCAGTATACCACGGTACACCCTCGTTTCTGTCAAAGTTGTTATTGGAGTACCTCTAATCTTGTAAGTATATACGAATTTGTGTGGGTTAGGTACAACTAAAAAGTGAAAAATAAAAACTTTTTTGAAAAAAAAAACAACCGACTTCCAAAAACGACACTATAAAGTGAAAAATAACTTTAATTTCGGAAGTCGGTGGCAAACAACGAAAATGCGAACTCAACGACACCGACTTCCGAAATTAAAGTTATTTTTCACTTTGTAGTGTCGTTTTTGGAAGTCAGTGTTTTTTTTTAACATAATCAGCCTATAACGTTCCCACTGCTGGGACTCAGGCCGCCTCTTGGTGCGGGTTGGTAGATGTCACATTTCTTCCAATTTTTGGTTCTAGGACATGCCGGTTTCCTCACGATGTTTTCCTTCACCGTTTTAACAGCAGTAGTGATGAAATTAAATAAACAAAGAAAACCGTTTGTCTGGGTTCAAACCCACGATCTACATATCTCGTAAGTCGGACCGTCACCAATATCACCACTGTTCTTAAGCTGGTTTTGATTTTGATTTCTTGATGTTAATCAAAATCAACTCCACCAGAAAAACACTTACCAAAACCGGAGACCGCATTTTTATATCACATTAAAAACCATTGTTGGTCGTAAAAACAATAATTAAAATGGCGTCCTAAGCCGTAATTACGTCACTATAACCATAAAAGGAGCAAGTACCTACCTACCTTTATTACTGCTTACTCCTTATGATGCCTATCATTCAGGTTAATTGTTTACTGGCCTTATGGGTCGTAATGGGCCATTTGTATGGGTACGACATGCCGTTTGTCATTTGTTTTCAGATAGGATTACCATGATGGTAATCCCAGTGTTCACTCTTGATAGAATTTATTACTTTTATGGTGTAATAAATCTTCGGAGTCTCGTTTGCGATAGGACAATTGAAGTAGATATGTAAGTACTTAGCTCTGGGATTAATCTATCTTGGATTGTAATCTCCACTTGTTATTAGATTGTTAGGGAGAATGCGTGGAATGGGGACTATAGTTTCTTTGCTCACCAGTTGGCGCCACTGTTGACTAAGGTCCAGCCAGAGGTATAGCTGTCAAAGGCGACTTTATAAGATCGGCGCCGAAACAAAGTTTTAAATCTTGAATCTCATTAAGTTTATTAATTATAAATAACTATCATCATATCGAGTAGCTATGCCGTAATGTGGTGCAGTTCCGCTTTGTTCGGAAAAAAAGGAGGACACATATTTCCAAAAGATAAAACTGTTCTAAAACAGTGGCTAGTGGCGATTCGCAGGAATAACTATACTCCGACAAAACATTCGTCAGCGTTTTTTTGATAAGACATTCAGAATGTTCTTTAAATCTTAAAATTGCATAGCAAACACAAGCTATGTGCTTGCAGACGGCCGTTGGCCCTTTACTAGCAGCACATTCACACATGGACTGAACAACTTTTCCATCTGTCATGATGTTATAGCCCTTTCTATGTACTGCAGCATACTCAGTCATTCCCACATTGTCTGCGTACACTTCTAAAAAATAAGTGGTAATATTCACGATATCCAAGTCTGGTGATTCATTTTCAGTCGTTACACTGCTGTACAAACTGTCTGAAGGCCACTCAACAGTATACACAGAATCGTTTTGTAATACTATGTTTTCGAAACTCGACGTTTCCAACAAAGTTATTGTTTCGGTCATAGTCATTGGTTGAAGTCTGTAAAAAGAAAAAACAGCTGTTACCTCGGCAAACAAGTATACTTTTGGCAGTAAACAAACAAACCTCTGAATCAGCTGCTCTTTGAAGCTGCTTATTATTGCGCTTCTTTTTCTTAATTCCGCTTTCAAAACGTTCACATTCGTCGCCAAATAATCCATATTTGCGATAATTTCACGAAGGAGATCACTTTTCAACAGATAAACGAAAGAAATTATAATTTATGCCACAAAACCCGCCAAAACCAGTGAAAAGTGAATGTTATTGGACCTCACGCGACACAAGCGCCTCTAGTGGCAAATTCACACGCGATAGCCCCCATTGGGCACGAAGTATAGGCTGCTCCAAGTTCATCATCTGCCTAGCCTTTTCCCAACTATGTTGGGGTCGGCTTCCAGTCTAACCGGATGCAGCTGAATACCAGTATTTTACATGGAGCGACTGCCTATCTGACCTCCACAACCCAGTTACTGGGTAATACGATACCCCTTGGTAAGTCTGGTTGTCAGACTTTCGGGCTTCTGACTACCCGTAACGACTGTCGAAGATCCACGAATGACAGCTGGGACCAACGGCTTAACGTGCTTTCCGAGGCACGGAGGGGTCTCGGTATGTAAAGATGTTCACCCATCCACAGACCAACCGCGGCAAGCGTAGCTTAACCTGACCGATCGACCTGTGCGGCTGTTATTATTTAGCCACGGACCCCTCTCAGTCTGCTTCAAGTTACTTTTAGGAATAAAATAAAAATGATTTATTCTGTAAATGAGAAATTGGAATCACAATTAGGTACACGTCATGTTCAAAAAAAACAAATAATAAGCTATAAGCTTGACGGCACGGTTGACGCAGTGGTTAAGCGATTGACTGCTGCGCTGCGTGTCGCGGGTTCGATTCCCGCACGGAACAAATATTTGTATGACCTACATGTATTTGTTCCGAGTCTGGGTGTTTTTCTATCTATAATATGTATATATTTACAAAAAAAAAATGTATATAAGTAGTTTATCAGCCATCTTGTTACCATAACACAAGCATTAGGTTGCTTAGCTTGGGACTAGATGGCGCTGTGTGAAATGTCCAGGGATATTTATTTATTTATTTATAATAGATGGTGATAGCGAAACAAATAAGGCCTGTTTTGCTTAATTCAGTTAAATTACCATTTACCATAATTATTATCCACGGTTTAGGCATAGGTAATAATTATAGGAACGAAAACAGCGGGGTAATTGCGTAACACACTAAAGCAATGGCTTTCATTTTGATAGTTCAACAACATTTATACTGCGTTATACTTATACGTTGTCGAGCAGACAATTTTGAGGGGCAATAGATTGAGGGTCTTGTGGCTAAATAATAACATCCGCACGGTTCGATCGATCAGGCTAAGCTACGCTTGCCGCAGTTGGTCCGTGGATGGGATCTTTACATACTAAGACCCCTCCATGCCTCGGAAAACATGTTAAGCCGGTGATCCCGGCTGTCATTCGTGGATCTTTGACAGTCGTTACGGGTGCTCAAAAGCCCGAAAGTCTAACAACCAGTCTCTACAAGGGGTATCGTATTACCCAGTCACTGGATTGTGGAGGTCAGATAGGCAGTCGCTCCATGTAAAATACTGGTATTCAGCTGCATCCGGTTAAACTGGGAGCCGACCCCCATCATAGTTGGGAAAAGGCTAGCAGATGATGATGAAGCAATCTTCTTCATCTTCTTCGTGTCGATGGCACGACTGAATTGTGAAGATGAAGCAATGGTTTTGTACGAGCTACGCTGTACATTGACCCTAACTAACTCGTCCTACTTACAGTGAAACGTTGCAGTTTGTTTTACAACATAAATTGTACATTATTAAATGTAATTTTCAGTAGCAATAAAACCTTTATACTAATTGGTTGTTTACTCACTTAACATAACATCCAAGACACAACATCAACATAACATTTTCACTGTTGGGAGTTACGCCCCAACAGGTTTAGCAATATCCTTCAAAATGATTCAGATTATGATTCTTAAGCACTTAAGGCACAGCTCCAAAACTAATTAAACAAAAAAACATTTTAAAACCCACTTAACATCAATAATGACATCGTAATAAGAACCACTTGCCCCTACAATTAAAATCTGATCAATGTTCCCGATAATCTATATTATATCCTCTTTTACTGATTAAAATGATATCGCAACGATCACTATCCAATTTTTGAGCGATAATTAAGAAGCAACTGTTCACTTTACGAATGACACGATATTAAAGTTTATCCAATTTTATCATAATTGTGTTATTATAGTTTAACAGTTGCTGATGGCTGCTTTGGAAATTAATTTAATGGATTGTAAAATGTGATTCAAACGGATGGGATTTCAGTAATGCTATCTATACTACTAATAATAAAGCTGATGAGTTTGTTTGTTTGATCACGCCAATATCTAGAACTAACAGTCGGCTTTGAAAGCCCAATTCTTGCTATGGAATATGGAAGGCTATGGCTATTTAACATCACACAAGACCCTTAGGAGTCAAATAAAAAGAAAAAAAAAGCTAAGCAAAAACGAAGTACCTAATAGCGCAGCCAGGCGATGCGATTCTGTAAAAATGGCGGCGTGAAAAGTTAGGTAAAGTGAGCTAAGAGTGAGCTGTCAATAGTATCAATCCCTAGCATTAGTTGGAATGACAGCTCACTCCACGCTCACTTCACCTAAGTTTTCACGGTGAGATGGTTACAGAATCGCACTGCAGGCGATGCGATGGAATCGAACAGGAGCTAGTGTGTATAATTATGATGTTTGCGTTTGCGTAGTGAGCATCATCATTCTCCTGCCCTTATCCCAATTTATTTGTGGTCGGTGCAACATGTCTTTTTCTTCCATACTTCTCTATTAGTCGTCATCTCGGTAGTCACCCCCTTTCTAACCATATCATCATTCACACATTCCATCCATCGTTTCTTTGGTCTTCCCCTACTCCATCGACATTCATGCTCAAAAATCTCCTCACGACATTTTCCTCATTTCTCCATAGTGAGCATACCAGATATTATTATGTAGATAAAAATAAGTTAGACCTAGAGAAAAAGGTTCATTAGGAACCGTACTTTACGACCAGGCCCGGGTCGACGGCGCGTTGTGTACCAGGCGCGCCTCAAAGAGAAGTCAGGACAAAGTGACGGGGTCCACTAGGGCCGATGACTTCCAGGGCCGCATGGGTTTTAGTCAGTAGAAGTCTGACACGCCCTCCCGCTCCGCCCAGAGCCGGAGAAGTCATTTAATGATTTCCCACCCAAAAACAAACGCAAATTACTAACACGAATAAAGTACGGACTTTATTCGTGTTAGTAATTTTATTCTAAACCATTTATCGAATTTTTAAATGAACTTAAAACATATAGGTAAGTTTTTTAAATAAAACATTATAAAAAAGGCCACAATACAGGTACCTATAGTGGTTTTATCTCACGAAGGCGGGTTACGTGACTTTTATGACGTCGAAATAAAAGTTATTCTGTTACGATTCATCTGCCTTCGTGAGATGAAACGACTATAACAATAACAACGTATTTATATCGGTCAAATATATACCCTACTTACTAAACTATAGGTCCTGAAATAAAATAACAAAATATCAAATACGAACCAAAGCAAAATCAGCTACACAAGCGAAACACCGTTGTCTGCAAACACGAAGCGGCATAAAATGATCATGTTCATAATTCTATATAAAAGCGGAACGTAGGATATAATTTCCCCTGTAAAATAGCTTTAACCGATCCCACATTGTTTGAGCAATATTCGCTTCATAACACATGAGTAAATACAGAACAGAGACCAAGCTTTTAAAGCTCATTTTACTCGCATTTTAATGTTCTATACTCCATTTATGATAACATTAGAAAAATAACGGGTAGCACACTTTCGTTATTTCGATATGCATAAACGTATAATAAACCGCTATTTCACGTTATATACGAAGCCATATATTCTATTTACATTTTAAAATAGCTCTAAAATGCAACTCATTTCAACAATATTATGCAATAACTGTCGTTATTTAGCCGTTACTTTTCTAATGTATAATAAATGGAGTATAGTCAACTATCTACTAGTTACTAGCTGTTCCAACATTTAATAACGACATAAAATGAATCCTAAAAAGCGGCATTCAGAAAATGAAGATTGTTTTCAAATGACATAATTTCAGTAAATTGAAATTGTGTCAACGTTTTTAACAATAAAATACCTAAAGCCATATCCCATTAGTATTTTTGTTTACGATAGCACTCTTACTTAAAGCATTTTGCATACCTGCACCATTCAAAGATTTGGATAAAATCCGCAGGCGGGTAGCATCTGCAAAACATCACGCTACATAACCGTACATAATATTAGACTGCTTTATTAATCCAGTGTTTGCAAGCGCTGAGAGCAGTGGTGGCCTAGTGGTAACGGCCGCGACTTACGAGTTCTAGGTCGTAGGTTCGAAAATAAATTATTTCATCACCACTACTCTCAAAACGGTGAAGGAAAACATCGTGAGGTAACCGGCATGTCCTAGAACCAAAAAAATCGAAGACATTTGAAATCCACTAACCCGCACTGGGACTGAAGAGGAGACCTGTGTCCCAACAATGGGAACATTATAGGCTGATTATTTGTTAGCCAGTCGAAGCGCCTTAGTCTCTGTAGTCTACATACTCCTGAACTCAATACAAAGCCGTGACGCGGTGCTTCAGTTAATGGGTTTCGGTTAAAATGTGCTGTTTCACGCCGGAACGACAATTAAGCTTGAGGCATGCCTATTGTATTGATATCTGTACGTACTATTAACGTAAAGGTTCACAGAAATGTGGGATGATTTATTTATGAATTTCTAGGTCGTATTGTTAAGACTCGGAAAGTAATGATTAGCTCGCTATAGATATACGAATGGTAACTTGCATGAAGGAAATCACGTTATTTCTCGCGTGGGGTCTATAGAGACCCCAATTTGTAAGGCTAAAATGAAAATAATTCATTGGTCTCAATGAAATAAATAACAAGTTCTTAATTAAATATTATATTTAAGATATAATAAATTCACCTTAAACTAAAATATTTCTGGACCCAATAACATTATTAAAAAAGTCACAATTTAAGGCAATTTCTTGGGCATTCATTATGAGATCAAGTTTTAAAATATTATTCATTGTGATTTTACGACATCACAGATTTGAAAGTATAAGGAGGTGGAGGAGGAGGATGTGTATAAGGAGTATACATTATTTCCAATTTTCTTTGTTAGTCAGTTTTGTCTCTATCTTTATGCGAAGTACTTTTAACATTTCACAAATAAACAATTTTTTTTAAGCCTAAATACAACAGAGGGCACATTTTTATCCTCTTTTAATGTCTAGATTCCCAACGCAATGGTGCGTCCATTGCCATTGTTGTAAGTACGTCACGGACTTAGTTAAAACTCATACGAAATTCGCCAAATTTTTCGATTTATATGCATGTATTAAGACGTCTTGTCACCGAAGTACGTGGCAGGCCTACTGAAGTCGTAAATTACATACCTTCTTCAATTTTTTCAGGAGATGTTTCCATCATGGTTGACACTTTCATTTTTTTATTTAAATTATACTGAAAACGTAATCAGCTCCGAGGCAACTTTAAGATGTGACAGAAAAAAAGCTTGTTTTGCTACTAACTAAAATCTTCGTAGAGACGCCAGCACATAAAGCTACAACAATCTGTCAAATTTCTTTAATAGATTTTCAACTTTATCGCTAAAGCATTAGGTTCAAAGTTGATTGGGAACATTTGACAGTTTCGGGTAGCTTGAAGTACTGGCGTCTGTACTAATATATTATTCAAATGACCCCTATACAGGGTAGCAGGGACATCGACGTGTTACCATGGATTCAGTACATGATTCTGGACCACATGCGTAGAAAATTTTCACCGGTTATGAAAAAAAAAAATGTGCAATACGTACACAGTCAAAATGTATAGAACAGCAACTTTTTTTTAATAACCGATGAAAAATTTCAACACAGGCCCTTCAGAATCATGTCCACATGTGCGTCGAAGTCCCTGCCACCATGTGTACCTAACAGTGAAAAGTGATATTGTGTACTACTAAAAAAATAAAAATATATTCTGCACCCGAAATTATAATGTATCAGAATAAATATCTACAGCAATCTTACAGCGAAATCAAACGGATTCTATTTATTTACTTCGTATATTGCCACTTTCATCTTCTGGTTCACAAAGTCCCGGATTCTTGTAATAAATATTTAAATGAGAAATAGTTAAATAAAGATAGTCCGGGTATCATGGCTTTCAATTCGGGTTATTCCCAGCAGTAATAATGTAATGCTCAAACATTTCGTATTATTTATTTGTGTTTGTCAAAAATCTTGCCATTATTATTCATAGCTTACGATATCTCTAGGCTTACGTGACCTCTAGGCTCTAAGCCGAGTTTGATACGAAATAAGTGTATAAAAAAAGCTGGAAGCGAAAGCGTTGTCGAGTTTTATGAAAAAACCCTTCAAATCTGTTTCTTTTCTTTTCAGATCGGAAATTTTCTTCACCAATCAACGGCACTAATGAAGCAATCCGCAGAAGGGATATTGGAGTAGCAGCCGTTCGCGCCACCTTCCGCGCGCAATAAAACAACATACCTCAGCTGGCACAGCCAGAGACTCCAGTCAAACAAAAACAAAGCCTATCTCAACGGCACAGAGACCATATTCCACGAACATCCAGCAGTCAAATGGCTCTGCTCCGAATTGAAAACACAATCCAAGCAATATGTCAATTAAAGCCCATTCTCAATTGTAATCAAGCGCGCCATTCTAAGACCAAAAAGCTGCGCGACGAGGTCGTATTTCAGACTTGATTCGTTAACGCAATTTAGGCATCGTAGCTAAACAAAGAGAAAAACAAAACCAATGTATGGTTACGTCAGGATAACGAACAAATTAATCGTCACCCAAACCAGGGATTCGTATGGCGACTCAAAGTCATAACTCCTACTGTTCACTGCCTAGCTTTGTTGCTTTACCTTCGTGTCTTCTCATACTGGCGTCTATTCTGTTGCAACCGGCGCTTGCCTCGGTTGAACTAGAATCATTCCTAAGTCCAGAGTTCAACGGAAGCAACCCCAACTCAACGGCCAACTGGACGTTTCTAGACGACAATTCCACATTCTCGAAGCAAGGTCACATAAAGCATTCAAAATATTCCATAGCTACCACTATTTTATTGGCCACAGTATTTCTGATAGTCATAGTCGGAACTATAATAGGAAACGTACTAGTTTGTGTTGCAGTGCGCTTAGTTAGAAAATTGAGACGGCCTAGTAATTACTTGATAGTGTCTCTGGCAGTGAGTGACTTGTGTGTGGCGTGTATAGTGATGCCAGTAGCCACAGTGTACGATATTATGGGAACTTGGCCTTTCGGGCCGGTCATATGTGATTTTTGGGTGTCAAGCGACGTTTTATCCTGTACTGCTAGCATCCTCAACTTATGTATGATATCTGTGGATCGATACTATGCCATAACGAAACCTCTAGAGTATGGCGTGAAAAGAACGCCTCGAAGAATGCTCTTCTGCGTCTTCATTGTATGGGTTAGCGCAGCATTCATATCCCTCCCGCCGGTCCTTATCCTAGGTAATGAGAAGACTGATACCTCCTGTTCTGTGTCACAGAATAAGGCGTACCAAATCTATGCGACATTTGGTTCGTTCTACATCCCGTCGACTGTAATGGTCGTGGTCTACTATAAGATATTTAGAGCTGCTAGGAAGATTGTAAAAGATGAGAAACGTGCTCAATCGCATTTGGAGACGCACTGTTACTTGGAGATAAATGTGAAGAATGGTGGAGCGGCAGAAGCGAAGCTCTTGGGCAACCAGCCGGCGCAGCCTCCCCCGAGAGGATCCACAGCTAGTACCAATACAACAGTGAGCTTATTCATTTTTTTACTAGCCCTACACTGTCCCAATGCTGTACAAAGGCCTCCCACAAATCTTTCCAATCATCATACATAGCATTTACTTTTTCTTCTTCAATCACTGACTTTGAATACTGCTTCATGTCCTTTGCAAAGTGGAGCAGCTAAAATAATTCACCCAATTTAATCTTCTAATACATCCACAAATACACATACACGATGGTTCTCGGTAGATTACCGAAAACTTATTCTCCCTTAAATTGTTTTCTGTATAATTTAAATATCCGTTGCGGATTAAAGGAAGAAGGGTTTTGGCAGATAACTACGGAAGCAATCTTAGTGGCTACACCAATTTCTTATACGAAACGTGGTTCATTTACGTGGTATGAGGAATTGTTTGCTTCATAATACTCCTTTTGTGTAACGTATTAACAAAAAGCCTATAAGATTTTTCTATCTCCACATAATCATCCGCATGTCGTATGTCAACAATGTTTTCCCGAATATTTCCTACAAGGAAACATGACATCTCAAATCAGACGTCTTGAACATAAAAACGTGTATTGTGTAACATATTTATTTTTGTTACAGTGTAGCGTAGACAAAACAGAAAGCACAATCGGGAGGTGCTTCAGCGGCCAAAGAAAGTCGAACGAGTCCCAGTGTCCTATGTTGCAACAACCAAAGACTCCCTCGAAGCCTATTCATACCATCAACCGGTCGCCAACACAGCTGGTGCCCGGGAAACTAACAGTTAAGGAAAGGCAGAGACAACCCTCAGAGAGCAGTCAGAAGACCACGAGGAACAGAATCCGTACGTCGCTCTCAAATTTTGCTCATAAAAGCCATATCGCCAAAGATTTGCTGCACCCACAGAACGCAGTGCATCAGAAGAAGCTTCGGTTCCAACTAGCCAAAGAGCGCAAAGCGTCCACAACTCTTGGTATAATCATGTCTGCGTTCGTCATCTGTTGGCTACCGTTCTTCGTGCTAGCTCTGCTCCGACCGTTCGTTAAAGAAGATGCGATCCCTGACGCAGTAAGCGCACTCTTCCTCTGGCTGGGTTACCTAAATAGTTTGCTCAACCCGGTCATATACGCGACTCTGAACCGAGACTTCAGAAAACCGTTCCAAGAGATCCTCTTCTTCAGATGTGGCAATCTGAACCATATGATGCGCGAGGAGTTCTACCACACTCAGTACGGCGATCCTGATCAACACTACTGTGTGAATAATACCACCAAAATGCTTAACTACGAGGAGGGTGTTGAAATAGTTTCTGCCATCGATAGAGAGGAGACACGAGCTTCCGAGAGTTTTCTATGATCGTCAATGCCTGAGGTCGATACCATAGACCTAGATACTGTGATCTAATTAAGACTTTTTTTATATAGTACCGCGGTCTAACAGTGTTGATTTTGTCGATTTCATTCGTTTTAATAACTTGTGTATTATAAAAGGCTGTTTCTACCCAACTAGTCGTTACTTATGTAAATGTACTCGAGGTTTCGTTTGATGATGTAAAATACATAATAGTAAACCATTTTATATCTGCAATCAGAGAGTGTGACACGTGTTTTAGATAAAATAGTAGTTAGTGTAAATATTAATAATTATTTAGTATATGTGATGACAGTGACGTTGCGTTGTGTCATTATTGTTATCTGTCAAGTGTAAGTTAATTGTATAATACATTTCGATTCGGTGTTCTAGAAACATTTTCTCTTTGCAAATATAAATGGACCTCAAGTAAATTGTACGATTTTATTATTAAGTAGGTATCGTAAGTCACATGGTACATAACATTACTTTATCAATAAATATAATAATAATGGGATATGAATGTATTATTATTATTTAATAAATTTGGAATGACCAAAGAGGTATAATATTTACTTGAAACGCGAGGTTTTATAAGTATAAGATGTTGTGAATTTGATAAACATTAATAATAGAAGTGTATTATATTGTTAAAATAATAAATGATGTATATGACATTAAGTTAGTCAGAAGTATTAATCCATGTGATAGTAGCTATAGAATTCTATTCTTGGTTAGGTTTCATAATATTTCTTTTTGTTTTGTATAAACCTTATAGTTGTATTTGTTTATCAGGTATATTTTCATATAATATAATTATATGTATAATTTAATGTAAATTTAAAGAAGCAAAGCATCTTTCAGAACTACATGTGGATGAAGGTAAAAAAAGGCACTGCCAGATTTATAATAATTAAACAATTATAAAGTGTAATAGCCATAGGATTGTAGAAAATACATCTGCTTTATATCTTCAAATATATAGTCCCTGAGCTAAACTAGCTGTCAGCGTACCTATCTTGTGTCATTATTAACTTTATCTTATTATAAATAAAGCTCATATTGCCTTGTATAACTTTGACAGAAACTGTGGTTCAGAGTTGCCTTCTTATGATATTCATTTCTTCTTCATAATTTATTAAGATTAAACTATTCTACTATTGTATGTGTTATAAAGTATATATTTGTTAATACGTAATTTAATTTAATTCACTTATGTTTCAAATTAGAATAACTTAGAACAAAAGTCAGTGTTGTAAATATTGTTAATAATACTAATGACATTATGATTATGATTAATAATAAAACGGTTAATAAGTATAAATAATAAGTGAATATATTGCAGAAACCGTGTGGGGAAACTACGCTTGGAAAAAATAATTTGACAGTTCAATTGATGTTTTTATTAATAACGTACGTACATACTAAAATTTCTTTGGTGTAGTTTCTTTCCATTTGTGAATATTGTGGTTGTTAATAAATAGATGTATTATCAATAAATGATTGACCACAACTTTCTCAGTACTTCTAGGTCTAAAATTCATTTTGTAAATCTTATAGTTAGGATTAATGCCATATTCTGCCATCAAAGTATATTTTTCAATATCTATGTTCTTTGAAAGTTACATTTTGTTCGTTATTTAACGTTGTAGTATAGTGTCATTAAATGTGTAATATAGTAACAAATATATACATATTTTCCATCTGTGATTGAGAAGTATTTCTTGATCCATACTTAATATCTTCAACGTTTTAGAAGCTTGGATGGTTAAGTCACTTATGATATTTTTTTGTATGTATATTTCGGAAAGGTCTTCACAATTTTTTTTATTTCATACAGATTCCTGTAGATCAAAAATGAAAGTGGTAATTTCTGTGTGTGTAAACAAAAAAGCGTCAGTGTTGCGTTGCAAAATCGTCCTGGCTTATGTACATATCCCACTAAACCAGAACTTGGTCAGGCCAAATCTCTGATCAGTAAAATGGTTGGTTGACGTAAACAAAAATGTCTTATCCTAGAGTTTTTTCTCTCCCTCTTTCCTCTTCTTCATCTGCAATCGGCTAATACGGTAAAATTCAATAATTTTGTGAGAGGTATGTCACTGAATACTCTCTCATATTATATGAAAATTGACAAAAGGCTTTCATAAATCTGTAAAAAGTATTACAATTGGGTCAAGAGGTCTGGTATCTACAAAGATAATTATAAGGAACCCTGCAGGCGGGGTTCCTTTATTGTCTCCTGATTGTGTACTTCCCCTTTTGGCTTTATTTTCCTCTTAAACCAAATTGCTGAACAGCGTCTGAGCTCCGCGTTGGTGAAGATAAAATGCAAATCGGCAAAAAGTTTGTAACGAGGCTGACACTCTAAAGTGCGCTGGACGCACTCAAACATGTCACCCGTCGGGAGCTCTTGAATGTATACATTTTTGTTTGCTTTCATGACATACATTTCAACTTCTAGTATTGTCTTCTCCATTATCTCATTTGACTTCACCTTATCCATAATAGTTCTACAGCATATCATTAATGACTTAACATCCAGCTTTCAATAACAGTGGTTCACCATATCCCAAAGTTTACGTTTACCTCCATAAATTGTAAATAATTAAAAGTATAATTTAAATAGAGCTCGTTAAGTACAAAGCACCTTTACGTTTGTTAATTCAAGATTAATTTGTGTTCCTTATTATTTATTTATCTAATATATTTATTCTGTCGAAAATCTAATGTAAGGTAGGGGTTACAACATTGAATGTATAAAAAATAAAAGTGTAAATAAAATAAGTACATTCCTTGTTGTGGCACTATCAATATAGTTTATGTACACATTTGTGAATGTTGGCTATTTAAAAGTATACAGAGTGACAGGTACACTCGACGTGTTCCTTCCAGGGCGTGATAGTATGACCCATTTGCAACAATTAAGCACCCCATAAAGCCTAGGCGACAATTCATGGAATCCGAGAAAAAACAATGTTCATGTTTTTTTGAAAATTTTCTAATTGAGTGGCTTTCATGGCTATTCCATTGGCTACCTAATACTTTAACACACCTATTGTTATCAAACAGTTAAAAGTTAAAGTTAGAAGTTTATCAACTATTTTCAAAAATCATCTACGGTTAAGTAAGGTTAATGACATGATAAATAAAAGATTATTTGTCAAAAGCATAAAAAACCGAAGTATGTTTAAAATTTAAGAGTTTATACGTGAGCAGTAGTTTAAAAATCAGGGTAAAAATACGCGAACTAAGCGACAAGTGATCGGTGATTAACTCATCGACTGCGACTTGCGAGTAATACTTACCACTTGAAAGTGTGGGCTTAACTTGCGGAACGGAGGCAAACGGATAACATAAACCAGTTAATTAATGCAAGTTTGACCTTTGCCAACATTAACGACTGTTTCATCGGCACCTTTAAACATTTATGAAACTTTTGTACCTCGTTGCATAACTGATTAAATGAAAATGTCTTCCCCGTAATTTGTACGCTTAGTGTAATAGTAAAATTTTGAGATAACTGGTGTCAAAATTTTTGAAAATAGTCAATAAACTTCCTACTTTAACTTTTAATTGTTTGATATTTTAGAAAATTTGGTTACATCAATAGGTGTGTTAAAGTATTAGGTAGCCAATGGAATAGTTATGAAAGCCACTCAATTAGAGAATTTAGACATAAGTGATATTTAGTGAGGAATTCAGGGAAATTTTCCAAAAAACATGAAAATCAGATTTTTCTCAGATTCCATGAATTTTCGCCTAGGATTTATGGGGTGCTTAATTGCTGCAAATAGGTCACACTATCACGCCCTGGAAGGAACACGTCGAGTCAAAATCAAAGTCATTTATTCAAATTAGGCTGAGAATCAGCAGTTTTCGAACGTCAAAATTACAAAAGACAGTCCCCCAAAAACGCCCGCCCTTCACCACTTCCTAGTGCTACCGCTGGGAAGAAGAAGTAGCGCAACAAACTCCCCAGCAGCACAGCTATCTGTTCAGTTAGAAAATACTTGATACTTGATTGTATACAATACTAGGTATTAAGTAATTAACATTACAAGGCACAGTAAAAACTGTACGTACTCAAGCTGAAAAATAATTAATTAAAATTTAAATGTAAATAAAAACTTACTACCTAAATAAAGCCTCCAGGCATAAAGGGAGTTTCCCTGTCACCCTGTATAATATTGAAGAAGTACCTACTTATTAATTTTTGTGTGGGCGTAGCTGTTCTAGTATTTAAAAGTTAACTCCGACAATATGCAACCTCAGCAAAGCATTTGATAACCCTAACATCTAAAATTATTTTACTGTCTGTTATACCGTCTTATGAGGAAAGTGTTAAACATCTTTCCATGTTTAAGAAAGCAAGCAAAGCTATATATAATATAGTTTTTATTACATCGAAACAAAGAGGGCTTAAGTCATGATGGTATGCCACAGGGGTTTATCTTCGGTCCGTTACAGCATTCCTTGTGTTATCTGTAAATAAGTCTTCAAAAAATATGTATGCCTCAATAAATGCAAAAAAATACTTAATTCACAATTGTGTACATTTTTAGTATTGACGTCGTGTTACGTGTGTAACAGTGTACATTATTAATGTATGGAAAACTTTCATAGTAGCGAAACGAATGGAATTCTTATCTTTTGGCATTGTTGTATTTTTCTTATGTAGGGGTCCTAAAAGCGACGAAATAAAAATTAGATTCGAAGTTGTTTTGTTTTATTTTATCCTTCTACTCACTACATACCTACACAAAAATACACTATAAACTTTTGAGAAAGCAATGACAGTAAAACCAATATATTTATTAAAAAATAAATATCAATATCTTCAGACTCCTGGGAATTAAGAGAAATTTCCACCTGATGCCAGGAATGGACACTATGGACAGCTCACCAAGTTCACTTCAAGCTTACTTCACCACGGTTTTCACGGTTCGATTTTTTCTGAATAAATCGGCAGCAGTGGAAATATATTGGCAGTCACTGTCTACCAATAGTCTACACCAATTTTTGTAGTGATTATATATAAAAAAAAACTACATTATAACAGATTTTTCAATTAGGGTGGTATATGATATGAAAAGAATGGCTTTTTAAAATAAAAGGCAGCAGGCGATTAGCAACAGCATCCAATTTTGAAATGGGTAGGTAAACAATGAATGTTTGCGTCATTGAATCATTAATTATGATAAACAACAGAACTTTAGCCATGACTTTCCGACCTTCACCTACGTTGATTTCTCAATATTTATACAAAACTGAGTTCGTTAACCCTAGGCCACTGCTTAATTCAGTAATTAGTTACACAAATATGCGTTGTCAGGTTGAGCAGTACACGCCTATAGGTGAAGACCAAACCGAACTATTAATACACTACTACAATCAGTGTAATATGTACCTGGTACTCGCTTTTGCCAGCCATTTTGCCTGCGTGATTGTCGAAACATATTCTACAGGAACATACAGTCATCCTCAAAAATCGACAAGAATTCATGTGTTGAAAAATAATTGTAGACTATTAAATGAATTCTCGTCGATGTATAGGTGGTGGGAAAGACTGTACAACCAGTATAAAAGAATTCTTTACCCTAATCCAGGTCACAGTCTACCTGTATGCCTATCCATCAGTAATCAATAATAGCCAAAACAATAGTATATCGACCGCGCCATCAAGAAGTCTGTGTCCGTTTGCTGAAGTACCACTATGAGGTACAACTATGTTTGGGCCGGCTTCTTCAGGATCCAGCTGCTGCAATGCCTATCTGACCTCCAAAACTCAGTTACTGGGCAACGCGATACCCCTTGGTAAAACAGGTCGTCTTTGGGGCCTAGGACTACCTGTAACGACTGTTAAAGATCTACGAATGACAGTCAGAACCAACGGCTTAACGTGCTTTCCGACACACGGAGGGATCTCGATATGAAATACATGGTCACCCATCCACGAACCGACCGCGGCAAGCGTAGCTTAACCTTCGATCGACTCGTGCTGATGTTTTCTTGTAGCCACGAGCTTCTCGTCAATGTAATGTAAGTATCTATTTATTTTCCTACATCAAAGAGAAAATTGAAGAGATATTTAGGACATAAAATCTGAAGGCCAATTTTATTATTATTCTCGTAATTTAAAACGTTCAAAATCTAGTCGCAGTCTCATCTCATAACTGTCAAAAACTTGTCACAATGTAGGGAAATTAGAGGTATTTTTGACAGATTGAGACTGAGATCAGACTGTGAACGTTCTTACAATTAAAAGATAGTAGTCGTAAAATATTGACAGTAACATCATATAACTGTTTGTTACCTACCAACAGAGAGGAATCAAATAGACGATTGTTTTTTGTTTTCCGTTTCCCTTCCAAAAGTTAATTCAACTTTTAAAAGAAAGATTCAACGATGAGACCCCTACTAATTTAATAATTTGACGTTTCTTTATTAGATACTAATTAGTTCTTGGTTTGATGGTCTTTGTCCACAACCAATAAACTAATACACTTGTTGGCCACATAAGGGATAAATGAAAACCAATTGCATTCAGCTGATATAAGAATATTAAGAGAGATGTGTGGTGTTATTGCAAATGGATAGAATAAGAAATTAGTATGAAGAAGTCTGAAAGAGACACCAGTGAGTGAAAAGTTGTGTGGAACTTGATTCAAAACAAATCAAATCATTTATTTGCATAACACAGGTTCAGAGGATGATACAAAAGGTTCATAAGGCACACTGTATTATAACCATGTTAGGTGAGCATGATGCGGGAATGGTATGTGATTGTGTATATGATGCGGGAATGAGGAAAATATTGTGAGGAAAGTGTTTATTAAGAATGTGGAAGGCTATAAGAGTAGGGGAAGACCAAAAAAGCGATGGTTGGATTGCGTGAAAGATGATGATATGGTTAGAAAGGAAGTGACTACCGAGATGACGGCTAATACAGGAGTATGGAAAAAAATTACATGTTGCGCTGACCTCAAATAAATTGGGATAACGGCAGGACAATGTCAACAACAAGTCCGACCGTGTATGGAGTACTGCAGTCACCTGTGGGATGGCTCAGCTAAATACCAACTCGCCACTTTAGACTCAGTGGAGCGCAGAGCTAAGAGACTCATTGGCGATAAAAAGCTGGTGGAGGCAAAGCTTCACAGTTTGGCTCACCGGCGAAGTGTTGCCTGTCTGTCCGTTTTCTACAGACTGTACTTCGGGGAGTGTGCTCAAGAGCTACATGAGCTCATCCCGCCTTCAACTTTTTACCATCGAGAGTCCAGACGCATTGCGGGATTCCACCCCTATTTGGTTAATATACCATATATTCGCACTAAGCGCTTCTCATCATCTTTTCTGATGCGCACAGCTAAGGAGTGGAATCGTCTGCCTGCGTCTGCATTCCCGAGAACCAAATCTCTTCAAGGCGAGAGTGAATAGGCTTCTTCTGGGCAAGCTCGTTCCACCGTAGATCTCATCCCTGCCTCTGGGCTGGATTGGGGTCAAGAGTGACCCCATTGTCAATAAAAAAAAATCATAATCTTCAGCCACTACACTCACATATTTACTAAAAGAAGTAACCTATGAGTTCGTGTCTGCATTTTTTTTCCCAATATTTTGAGTTCTGTCGATTCACCAGTAAGTCACGAACAGTAGGATTTCTATTTGTCTTATTAGCTGGGACTTGATAGGTTATTTATTTATTTTATTTTTTATTTATAGGTTAGGTATATACCTAAATACTGTAAGACAGGAAAAGCTGTCGAAACCTAAACAAATATTGACTTGTGTACCTTCAAAAGGTTTACTTACAGAAATAGAAACCATTTACTAGGTATGTCTTGTTAACGAACTCATTAACTGAGCCGTATTTCTTAGATACAATCACAAAATCAACAATCAATTAAAAACAACGACAATTTGTCTGCCCAGCCTTTTCCCAACTATGTTGCTCGGCTTCCAGTTTAACTGGATGCAGCTGAATACCAGTATTTCAAAAGGAGCGACTGCCTATCTGACCTCCACAACTCAGTTACTGGGAAACACGATACCCCTTGGTAGGATTGGTTGTCTGACTTTTGGCCTTCTGACGACCTTAACCTTAACGACAGCTACTTTTCTTAGACAATAGGTACTTAATCGGAGCTTCGCGCGTCGGTACACGCACGAAATTGTCGTTATGCAAATTCTCCTCATTATCTATAATCGCTTTCATTATTGCATAATAATTGATGAGAACGGCCACGCATCGTCGTCGCTTGTTATGTCCAAAAATAAATTAGCGAACCAATGACACTGACGAGTTTTACCTTGAATGATTCTATCGCATGAATTTAGTACTAAAGGGAAATTAGGAGAAGGCCAAGTAATGCGCAAAGAGTTTTTCTGATGTACCTACATATAAAATACTGGCATCCCGCGAATCCCTTCGCGTGAAAGTCTTTGGGAACAATTGAGATGCCGGTAGCAGCAGAGGAAAGGTACTGCAAAGGTGCTGAAGACTTGTCTTTGCTCTGCTGCGGCTGGCATCCCAAGTAAAACCCTTCGCTCATTACTTGAATTGATTGGACAAATCCACCACCGTAACTGTCTTTGGTGGAATCCACCAAAGACAGTAACTGTCTTTGGTGAATTTGTCCAATTAATTCAGGTGAAAGCGTAGGGCTTCTTTTATAAAGAAGGTATATTTTTCTAGAGTATTTTTTACAGTCATAATCCCCTCTGGCCCTAATAATCCAAGTTGAACAAAAACAATAAGTTTTAAAATTATATTTATTTTTTATTATAATATTTATTAAATTTTATTATAATATATAATATTTAGTTTTATTATAATATTTATTAAAAAATAATGTTCGCACTACCCTTAATACTAACAAATAATTAAATATTATAATAATATTACTAAATATTATAATATTATTAATAAATAGTAATTCCTAGTGTGGGGCAACGTTTTTTTTTTAAATAAATAAAAATAAAATACAAATCTACAAAACCTCATAAACACGAATTATTTCCGTATTTTTCTAGCTAATAGCGTATAATGCTCGAATATCCAGTCGTAAACCCCTCATGCTCATTCGAGCATGCTCATCCGGATCGGGTTTCAGCATTATGTTTCGTATGAGGTAGCGAATTTTCTTGTGCCCTACGTAAAAGAAAATTAAATAACGTTTGCAAATAAAATCGGTGTGTTGTCGATAATCTTATTCCCTTCGAAACCCTGTCTCGTACTTAATGGATGGATTATATTAATATTACCGCTTCAAACAGTCTTTCAGGATTTTTCTTATGCCGAATCCAGTTTTTTAGGGTTCCGTATCCAAAGGGTGTCAACGGTTCCCTATTATTAAGGCTCCGCTATCCGTCCGCCTGTCAGAGGGCTGCATCTTTTGAACTGTACCTAATACGTAGACAGTTGAAATTTCACAGAGTATGTAGGTATTACTATGGCCGCTATAACATGAAATAATAAAAAAGTCAGGTTCTTTTTGTTTAAAAGTTTTTTTTATTTTTCACTTTTTAGTTATGCTACCTACCCTACACCAATTCGTATACCACTACTTGCGATGAACACCCGAAAAATACCCAAATCGCTATAGGTGTGCCATAATATTTGAAGAGTTCCCTCGGTTTCTCCAGGATCAGAGGCAGAGAGGCAGCCCTGATGACAATGGGATCACCTGGGCCGTGTACGCTTTTAAACAAAAAAACTTTACTTTCTTAGCGATCCAGATAAAAAAATAAGCATAAAAAATGAGTTTTTCAGCCTTTTTGATCGATTCCGGTACGGAACCCTTCGTGCCCGACTCGCACTTGGCCGTTTTTTTTGCCATGTTTTTCAATACCCACGGTTATTTAGTATTAGAAGGATTCGGTTTAAAGATAACAAAATACGTTAAATAACATAAAGCAATACGGTACAAGAAAGAATGATGTTTTTTTTTATGGTTATGTTGCAGATGATCTATTGAATCCGCTGTTTTACATAAACGCTAGCTGTTTTACAAAACAGCTCCGTTATGTAAAACAACTTAACGACGGAGCTAATTGAGCCAAATTAACTACAAAACTTCATTCACTTATTTCTAATGTTTATTCAAATCTCTCTTTACAAATGAACACGCTAATAAATATAAATTCAAGAGTATTTGCTGCAGAGACAGTAACTACAGTTAACCGCAGATCCTATCCTTTGACCAAAAGTCAAAGCTTGGCAGTTAGCAGGCGAGCTGTCAAAGGAATCTTCAATGTGGACTCAAGTAGAAGTAATCAGAGAAATGTACCCTTCTTCTTACTATAATATTATTATTTATTTAATTATTAATTAATATTTAATTTATTTATCCTACTATAATATTATAAACGCGAAAGTTTGTGAGGATGTATGTATGGATGGATGTTGTTGTTACTCTTTCACGCAAAAAGTACTGAACGGATTTTGATGAAACTTTAGAGTTATACAGCTTATGTATCAATGTAACACATAGGATAGTTATATTTTTATGTATTGTTAGATGAGCTGTTACTCGCTGGTATATGTATTGTGTATATGCCAAGTGTGAGTCTCTTAGCGAGTGTTCTGCCCGCCAAGCAAGAGTTGCTGACCGAGTACTCTCTTTGATAGCTCTTGTCGCTGTGACAAACTAGTACTCACCCGTGGTGTGAACAGTACACAGTAACAGTAGGTAAGTGATCAACTATGAATATAGGTATGTATCTCTTTTATTTACACCTACAATCTTTTGTACATTTCTTCAACGAGAAAATCGAATCAAAAAGGCGTGGATGCGGAGGTATGTCGTAAACTATCCTATTCTGCTCTCTGTGTCCCAAAACTTGACCTCTGCGCTGCCACCGATGACGCCGTGGAAGTGGCAAAGTGTTGGGCTAGCAAAATTTAAGAAAAATCTTGCCAGCGAGACGAAAAAAAAGAATGAAAGTCATGAGACTATTCTCGGCAGTTTGAACAGCTCCATACAAGATAGTTGACACAATTGGCGCGAGCGATTATCACGCAACATTTAGTTTTTGCACAACCTTAGTCTTCGCTAAGCCTAATAATATTTGTATTCTACTATTTTCTCGACGAGAATCGCTATCGCCTACGTCTTTGCCCGGATTGTCCCGCTGCCAGATTGCGCATTACCTAATGATTTTTAAACTCGCTTTCATCGCGTCGCTATTGGCAAATTGGCTTCAAATGACAATGACCTCAACACGCTGGCGTATAGAGACTACGTAGGCATGTCACGTGGTTTGAAAAAGTGGGAAGAGGATGTGAAAAGACTATAATTCTATGTATTTGCGATATTTGAAGAAGATAAATGAACGTAAATGGCATACGGCGATGATATTTATATAAATCATACACTATCATCTGCCTAACCTTTTCCCAACTATGTTAGGGTCGGCTTCCAGTCTAACCGGATGCAGCTGAATACCAGTATTTTAAATGGAGCGACTGCCTATCTGACCTCCACAACCCAGTTACTGGGTAATACGATACCCCTTGGTAAGACTGGTTGTCAGACTTTCGGGCATAAATCATACATTATCTTTTGCTTTTTCTCCATCTTCTAATTATTTGACATAGATAAGCAGGTATTTAAACACAGGATCCTGGGTTCAATTCCCAAGTTGGGCAAAGAGTATTGAGGTTTTCTATCTGGTATTTCTCAGTAGCAACCTTGAATTGGTCGCCGGTTAATGGCAACAGGCTTGCGCCCTATTACATGAGACTTAAACATAACTGGCGAAATTCGGGTGTAGGTACTAAGGGAACCCACATTTTGGAAAAACAAGGCGTGAATGTTGTGTTAAACACAGGTTTACAAATATGGTCTCTAGACAAAGTGACACTCTATCAGCGATAACTGTAATGGAATAGTCAAAAGTGAAAATTTTCGGATTTAGATTCATGTGCACTCTGTATATTAAGTATCATTATTGTGTAAATCTTTAAATGACTATCTTAATATAGGTTACAACACACGCTCAACCAACCACCATTATTAAACTTGGCTGTCATGCGATGACGTACCTATGCGCCTGTAAACATTATCTGCGATCATTTCCATAACGATGCTGTTATGCTAAACTTTGCTATTATAAATAAACAAGGCGTACTATGACGTGCGTGATGACCATCGTGTTCTTTTGTTTAGATTAAGAAATTAATTTAGCGGAAAACATTATTTTGGAGTGGCAGCAGCTATTATCATGAACTGGCGAGTGAGGGCTTGTAAGTCCGATCCCCAGTCAATTTAACTTTTAGAGGGATTTCAACAAATACTTGTCATGGACAGTTTGATTATACCTAAACTAAAAAATACTTTAATTGTGTTACACGATGTCTACTGAAAGAACGACTACGAAAACACTTGGGGCTACTGACCGTGCCCATCATCATCACCAGCCTATCGCAGTCCACTACTGGACATAAGCCTCTCTCAGGATGCGGCACAATACCATGTCGTAGCCATCTTTTAAAGGTCGTCGGTCCATCCAGCTGGGGCCCCCGCACTTGCTTGCCGATACGCGGTCTCCACATAGTGGCTGGACATACTTAGGCCTCTCCAATCGCACATAGAAAGAATCAATAGGCAAAATTTATTTGTAAACAGTTCGTGAAACACAAATATAGATAAAAAAGCGAAATGTATATAAGTAGTCTTAGGGACCAGGAGTGGATTTAAATAAAAAAAACAACTGTCAAGTCGGCCTAACTTATATTTAAATAGCGGACTAAATAATTAACACAAATAATCACACACTATTTAATAGGAAACAATCAACTTCAACACAACACAATAAACAAAGGCAATATTTGCACATAAAAAGGGAATGACCACCAAACAAAGACTTAGCTGTGATCCAAGACGAAATCCAACGACCTCTCTGCGCGAGCGCTGACAGGAAAAAGGGCCGCGGCTCAGTTGACAACCGCTTTTATAGGCGTTGGAGTGACGTCTCAGATGACAGCTGTACAGAAACTCATTCTTAACCTAATACGGCTTCTCCTGACTGTGCACCGTCCTCGGGCACGTCTGATGTGGCGGCATCTTGAGCTGGCTCCTCGTCTTGGCTCGCAGGTGGATCAGCCGAGAGTCCTGCCTGCGTGTCGACACCATTATCTTCGCCTGAAATCATGACATGATTAGTGAGGACCCAAATTTTTTTTTTTTTTTTTTGCCTACTCAATCATTCATCACACATTTGAGGCCCTCTTTCAATGAAACAATCCAGCTAAGATATCAAATCGCTTTCAGTCAATCACAGTTATATCGTTCTCACATCCATCATTCTATATCATCCGGCGCCACACATTCTCATTAGAAGTGTTTACGCAACAAATGCACCGCAGCGCATTTCTACACAATATCGAGATCATGATACCGCAGCACATGTCCGATAATACACGTACAAGCCGTGTCTGCAAGACAGAGGCACCGTCGCGCATGTCCAAAAACTAGTGGAAGAGTACCGCAGCACTAATCCATCATTAACACATAAGACGGAAGCACCGCAGCGCATATCGGTCTTCTCAACCAGCACCGCAGTACCAGTTACCACACATGGCGGCGAGGCTGAGCAGTCGCACCACAGCACGCATCAAGCCAGTAGTTTGCCAGCTTCGCACTCGCGCCGTTTCATCGCGGCTCCGATAGGGCAGCCGACGAAAAGCATCACATACACGAACCAATCTGTGACCAACAAACAATTACTCACATTCAAAAAAGGCTGAACAGGTGTCAGGACACCATTCTCCTTTCCACGGCACCATATATTGCGCCGCAGCCTGGGTTGTCTTGCCTCGAGCACCGGTCAGTAATTTGAGCTCATATCGGTCACTTGGTAAGATCTTTGTGACCTTGTACGGGCCTCTCATCCCGGAGTCCAATTTTCCAGTGCTCTGTGAATACTTAATTACAAACACTAAATCATTTAATTTAAATCCCTTAGGAGATCTACGGTGTCGATTAACACGAGAATCTTGTTCGTCCTGATTCCTTTTAAGGAGCTCACTCGCGCGGCTCCTGCATATCTCACGCCAAGCCTCGCGATTTGGATTAGCGTCCTCCACCGCCAAATCTCGCACCAACGCACGAATTATAGGTGTGGTCGCCTCAGTGCCAATTAACAGGTTTAAGGCGGATGATTTCGTAGTTTTATGTTTTGTAATATTTAAAACTAATTGAAGTTTCCATAACAAATCAGACCAACGAGTATTTTTATTACTCGTCTCGATGCGAATCATGTTTAAAACAGTGCGTATATAACGCTCCGCCTGGCCGTTTGCATGATGCATCTCGGGTGTGATATAGTGGATGTTGCAGCCCATTTCGGTAACTAAACTCACAAAACTAGATGCCTCAAACATACGACCACGGTCGCAAACTATTAATTTTGGAACACCAAACAGTGAAATCGCGTTATTAAACACGCGTTTTAATTCCTCTGCGTCTTGTCGACTCATAGGGTAAAGCAGACAAAATTTTTTGAACGAATCAATCAACACTAGCACAAACTTGTAACCATTTGATTCTGGCAAAGGACCCAAAGCGTCGACATGTATAGTGCTGAATGGAACGTCTGATTTTTCCCATGATGTTATAGGTTGTAATGGGGCTCGAGGTACACGTTTTTTGGAAATACAAGTAAGACAGTGGGAAACATATTTGCACACAAAAGCTTTAAGTCCGGGAAACCAAAAATGCTTAAGGATAAGATCCAATGTTTTCTCTGCCCCGATGTGTTCATGCTCATCGTGATATATACGCAGCAGGCTTAGCCTGTGGCCTTTGGGGATATAGCACAATAGACGAGATTCTTCACCAGTAGGCGAGAAACGGTAATACAAGACATCATGTTGGCAGACGTAACGCCGCGGATCCAGATTACCCTCACTTAACTTTTGAATGAGCTCCTGGGTCTCATTATCTGCACTCTGTGCAATCTGAGCCCAGTTGCGAGGTCTGTCAACCTGACTTACATGCACCACCAGTGGATTCCTGCTTAAATAGTCGGCATGTGACATTAGTGCGCCTTTCCGATACTCGATGGTGAAGTTGAAATCTTGTAGGTAAATCCACCAGCGTGCCACTCGAGGAAGCAAGTCTTTTTTGCGCTCGGTTGATTTCAGGGCGTTGCAATCAGTTATGATTTTGAACTCTAACCCAATCAAATAATGTCTGAAATGCTGCAATGCCCTGACGACAGCCAGCGTCTCCAATTCATAGGAGTGATACCTACTTTCAGCGCCTTGTGTAACTTTACTAAAATAAGCCACCACTCGTTTAGTGCCATCGATATGGACTTGCATTAGAACGGCCCCATATCCAGCACTGCTAGCATCAGTGTGTAGCTCCGTGGGTAGGCTAGGATCGAAAATAGCAAGTATGGGCTCACTTGTTAGTCTCTTTAGTAGGTCTTGTCGAACAGTCTCCTGTTCGAGTCCCCATTCGAACTTTACATCCCTTTTAGTTAAACGTGAGATACTTGCTGTTTTCGTCGCGTAACCTTCGACATAACGTCGAAAGTACCCAGCTAAACCCAAGAATTGCCGGACTTGTTTAACGTTGGTCGGGGCCGGGGTGTTTACCAAGGCTAAGATTTTGCGCTGACTCGGCCTAACCTGACCATGTGATATGATGCGGCCTAGGTACTCTACTTCGGTGGTTAGAAACGAGCATTTTCGGATATTGACTGAGAAGCCGGCTTCGGTGAGTGTTTGAAGCACTTCGTGTAATAATTTTATGCCATCAGGAATGGTTTCACTCACAAGGAGCACATCGTCGACGTACACCAGGACATTCCCGGCCTCAATCAACTTCCGAAGAGTACTGTTTATTATTCTCTGGTAAACGGTGGGGGAATTACATAAGCCAAATGGCATTTTCAAAAATTCAAAATGGCCTTCGGGGGTAACAAAACCAGTTTTGTGGATAGAATCCCCATGAATCGGAATCTGATAAAATCCGGACGCCATATCAAGACAAGAGAAGTATTTAGAGGATCCTAGGCGATCGATATGGTCGTCTATGAGAGGGAGTGGATATCTGTCCTTAACGGTAATCCGATTGAGAGCACGAAAATCCACGCATAACCTATCAGAGCCATCTTTCTTTTTGACCAGTAAAATAGGACTGGCGTACTCAGATTCCGATTCTCTAATTATGTTTTTATCCAACAAATCTTGTATGATCTCTCTTACTTTAATTTTTTCTTGGTAGGAAAGACGGTAGGGATGATAAACTATAGGGGTCTCGCTTGTCAAACTGATATGCATCTGTCCTGTTTTCACCGTAGTGGTAGCAGTGCCAGATATTAGAAACTCTAAGAACTCATTAATGACGACCATTAACGCAGCAAGATCGTCTCCCTGAACGGGCGTGTCTACTTTAATTTGCATATCAGTTTGAGTGGAGTTTACTTGAAAAACTTCATTTGGGGCACGGCTCAAGAACTGTTTGTGTTTTGTACGAACGTAAACAATATCGTTCCTGTTAAGAACATCCGTGCCGATAACAATTGGAGCATTCATGCATGAAGAGGGTATGACTACTAAGTCTACTTCGAGGGAAATGTGCTCGAACTCGATAGTGAGAGTCACGTATTCTCGAGAAACTATTTCGCTATCGCTCACCCCTTTAATAACGCAATAAGTGGACCTGCGCGGACAGGAAAATAGTTTGGCGACGTCTGAAGAGATCAAAGAAATATTAATCGCACCGCTATCTATCAGAACATCTACTGGAATACCTTGAACGACAGCAGTAGATACATCACTGCCACTAGAACTACCCGCGAGTTCCCTACATAGGTTAACTTTTCTTTGATTTTCGTTCCGCGCCTCTGAGCGCTGTTTAGCAAAGCAGTCTACTTCCTTATGCCCAACCTTTTTACAAAACGAGCATGTTGGTTTCGAAAGATTTTCTGAAGATTTTGCCGCACCTTCCGGAGGTTTCTGATTTTTCGGACACTTGTAGCTTTTATGTCCAGTCTGACCGCAAGAAAAGCATTTATCATTAGTAGAAATATGGCGCCTTTTTATTGCGTTAGAGGAAGACACGCGTGCCTCATTCTTGGTACGGGCAGGCTTGACATAAATTGCTAAGAACGATACCAAATTATCAATTGTTAAGTCGGCATTCGCGGCCGCTGCACGAACATGTGGGTCGGTAATACCACGTACTACGATCTGCACCATTAACTCATTACTCAGACCTTTAACAATACGCAACCGTAAGAGCGAACGCCGGGCATATTCTGCATAAGTCGAATATTTATCTGAAGTAGAATTCATAACCTCAAACAAAATATTGGCGTAGTCGAGTTTGCGGGGGCACAAAGGTTTAAATTCCAATTTAAAATTAGACCAGCAACGGTCATTGGTATTCCACTCACTAAGCCAGGTTTTTGCATCGCCTTTAAGGCAGTTAGACACTCGCGAAAGACATTCGTAATCATTCCAATGATTTGATACTTTAGCGCGTTCCACCTCTTCACACCACACCTCAATGTCATGGATAGCGGGGTCAAAATTGGATACGTAATAACCATGTGACTTTGCAGGATTTAACATGTTTAGGATCTCCGTTAATGTTTGTGTCGTTGAGGGTACACTGACATCTTGAGGCGTGCTGTGACCAGCGGGTCGCGGTGGAGTTTGAGGTACGCTTGCGGAACTTTCCTCGATTGCATTTAAACGCGAGACGATAGTTTGCAATGCCTGTTTTACGGAGCTTTCCCTACTACGAGATCTTCGGTTCGATCGTTCACGCGACTTATGATAAGCTCGCGAACGTGAAACGCGGTGAGAATGAGAACGGGACCAATCGCGAGAACGAGAACGTGAACGGGCTCGATCGCGGGAGCGGGAACGGTGCTGTTTACGTTTATGTATGCGTTTCTGTGGGTAGTTCGATTCGGACGACACACTACGCGATCTTGATCGAGGCATTTTTTTTTTTAAACCGATATAAGTTGATTGTTTCCTAGTGCAAATCAAATTTAGTGGACCAGGGCCAATCCCACTTCTGATCTTAGGGACCAGGAGTGGATTTAAATAAAAAAAACAACTGTCAAGTCGGCCTAACTTATATTTAAATAGCGGACTAAATAATTAACACAAATAATCACACACTATTTAATAGGAAACAATCAACTTCAACACAACACAATAAACAAAGGCAATATTTGCACATAAAAAGGGAATGACCACCAAACAAAGACTTAGCTGTGATCCAAGACGAAATCCAACGACCTCTCTGCGCGAGCGCTGACAGGAAAAAGGGCCGCGGCTCCGTTGACAACCGCTTTTATAGGCGTTGGAGTGACGTCTCAGATGACAGCTGTACAGAAACTCATTCTTAACCTAATAGTAGTTTATCAGCCATCTTGTTACCATAACACAAGGATTAGGTTGCTTAGCTTGGGACTAGATGGCGCTGTGTGAAATGTCCAGGGATATTATTATTATTATTATTTATTTATTGAGGATCTCAAACAAAGGATACACATATACCTACAATAGAAATTTACAATAATTAAAAAGTTTATTTAACGTGTACTCCTTCAATTACAGAAGACCACAGCATGCACATAGTATAAGTAGGTGTAAACAGGATATTACAAATGGTGTAGGCAGGATAAAAATAAAAATTGAATAAATTTGAGGAAAATTATAATGATTAAAGATTAACATGTCAAGATTGAGCATTATTATTATTAGGTATATTATAACAACAATACAGGGTATCCTAACAAGGTTTAACAATATTGTTATATAAATATTGTTAGGTAAAACAGGGGTTTTTCCTAACAATATAGGGCCAGATTCCAGTCTAAGCCGTGAGGCACGTATGTGCCTTATTGCTTAGACTGGAATCTGACCCTAATATAGTTGGGAAAAAGCTTTAAAAGCTTAGCAGATTAAGTGTATGCTTCACCGTCACAGCTGCGCCAATAAGGTCCATTTCAGCATTTTTGCCAGACAGATGCTGTCTGACGCTGGTTTTCTAATGAACCTTTAAGGACAAGTGGAATAAGTAGGTAACAAATAGTTAGGTTTTATTTATTGAGAATTAAAATGAAATGTATATAAATAACAACTAATTAATACCTAATTAATAAATAAAATAGCGTCGAAAAAAGACTGATAAAGTACTCAAATGCTGGCGTCATTTCCACGTTTTGTGGCAATGCTTAGCCTTTTACCTCGGCCAGAGCCGAGGTAAAAGTCAGCCTTTGCGGCACAGGAAGTGTCAACGAGCCGTTTTTAGATTTCCTTGAAGAGAAGCTCGTCGTGTTAGATCGATTAACTCGATCCTCTACTACTCTCATCTTTTACTGTCAATGTTTTTAATTATTGTCCTCCACACATGATTTTTAGGGTTCTGAACCCAAAAAGTGCCAACGGAACCCTATTACTAAGCCGCCGCTGTGTGCCCGTCCGTCTATCTATCAGCGGACTGTATCTCATGAACCGTAATAGGAAGACAGCTGACATTTTCACAGTGTGTATTTCCATTGCCGCTTTATAAAACAAATAATAAAAACAAAAAAAAGTTACTAAAATTTAAAGGGTTTTTTGGCTTGTGGTATGTAAATCTTCGTGTGCCTATATACCTTTCAACTTACGGACAATAAATCAATTAAAACAATATACTCCGACCATTACAGACCCTCCTCAAAGTTCGAGACAGATGGTCCTTGAAAGTTTCAAGTGACTCAAGTTTCAAGCGTCGTCATAGCACCTCTGGGAGTGACAGTTTGTACGTGTAAGTGTAACGTATTGAGGTACTGACCCTCATACGTTTTGTGAACTTCGATCGTGTTAATTTATTAGCATAGAACGTCATGTTGTTTTGATTGGTTTAGGGGTGAGGGTTGATGAAATAGGATACTTTACACGCTTTATCATCAAGCGGCAAGCGTAGTGTGGGTCGACCCCTACCTAGATGGACGGACGACCTTAAGAAGACCTTCCTTGCTGGAACAGACTGGATGTGGAAGGCGGAGGACAGGGTGTTGTGGCGCAGCTTGGGAGAGTCCTATGTCCAGCAGTGGACTGTGACACGCTTTATGGCCAAGAAGAAAGAGTAGAGCCGTGGTGGCCCAGGTGGTAACGACCACGACTTACGAGTTGGAGGTCGTAGGGTTGAACCAGACAGCCTAACTAATCTACCTTTTTCCTTTTTTTTTTTCATTTTACCTGTACAGTCACGAGCAAAAGTATGTATACACTCGGCTTTATTCAAAAGCGATTTACTCCTTTATGTTTTAACTAGCTGCTGCCCGCGACGTCGTCTGCGTGAAGACTCTACAGCACCAAAAATACCTAAGATGCCAGTGTCGCTATAGCATTATAAGTAAACAACTTTTAAAATTGCATTAAAATATAAGTTTTTTTGCGAAGCAAGTGAAGCGAAGCAAGTGAAGACAGTTATATGGGAATCCTGCTGAGTTCAGTCATAAGATGTGACTGAAGGAAATAGAGAAAATATTGCAGGAATACATTTCAGAACATAAAATAATAAAAATACATACAAAGGTATCATACCTTACAACACTTCCCTATAAACTACGTTGGTAGTTATGCTGCCAGGAGCCAAAATGTAAAGAGAGTCAGGACTGGTAATGCGGGAGCAAGCGACGTACAGTTGCCCGTGTGAGAAGCAACTCGTCCTGAGGTCGACACCCGCTGCCCTCAGTGTCTGCCCCTGCGACTTATTGATGGTCATCGCGAAGCAAACATTCACGGGGAACTGTACGCGCTTGAACTGGAACGGGTAGTTATGAGGTATGAAAGGAATGCGTGGTATTAATACTGCCTCGCCGACGCCACAACCCGTAAGAATTTCCGCCTCAATGGTGTGTCTGTGGAGCGAGATGACTTTAAGGCGGGTCCCGTTACACAACTTTGGAGGAGATAGGTACCGAAGAAGCATAATCGGGACACCGACCTTCAGCTTGATGGTATGCGCTGGAAGTCCACTTGCTGACAGGGAGTTCAGAAATTCCACGGGATAATGTGTGGCGTCATCTTGCTCGACAACAGTGTTTATCGAGGTGTGGACCACTTCATTCCCCTCAATTTCCGAGAGAATGCATTCGTTAATTGCTGCAGCCTGATTATTTTTGGGCGTCAAAATGGCCCGCTCACACACCCAAGAATTCTGCTGGTGCAGTATACGACTGATGTCCCCGTACACACAGCGAATGAGTACTTCTAAGCTGGATACCACTCTACCGAGAGACTCTGGAAGCACCACCTGTCCACCTCTCTCTTCTGGTAGAGTGCCTTTGCCAAGACTTAGAAGGACATCGGAGAATTCTTGAGCACATGCATTGCCGCCGAACTGAGCTCTCATATTAATGGTCAAGCGCAGCGTACGAACTCGTGACCAAAACGAAGATCGTTTCAACGAAGCATTCACCTCGTCAGCCCTCGAACTCCGCGTCACCACGGGAAGCGTTTGCCGGAAATCGCCACTGAACAGAACTATGACACCACCCATCAAATGTTCGTTCCTGCGGATGTCCTGCAGGGTTCTGTCCACGGCCTCAACTGCCTTCCTATTGGCCATCGTACACTCATCCCATACAATCAGAGAGCAATCCTTGAGCACGTGTCCCTTATTGCTGTTACGTGACACACCAAAAACAGGCGTTTCGGCGCACTCTAAATCGATGGGAATTTTAAACATGGCATGTGCTGTCTTGCCGCCCGGAAGTAGTGTGGCAGCGATTCCCGACGACGCTACAGCAATAGCAATTTTGCCTTGCCTCCTGACCTCTGCAAGTATGCCAGTGGTAACAAATGTTTTTCCTGTTCCACCAGGAGCATCCAAGAAAAACATTATACCCTGGTTTTGCCCAACGCTTTCAAGGACGGTGTCATAAATGTGTTTTTGCTCTGAAGAGAACAAAGCGACATAGTCATTTCGTATGGTGGTCATTTCGCCCGGATCGTAATTTGTCTCAGCGTTATACTCCCGATTTCCACGGTCTTTATGCGGTGATGATGTGGGAGCTGATAACCCATATTCGATCAGTGGATTGCCGCCGATAGAAATGACCACATCTTGAAGTGAACTGAGACAGGTGTTCAGCACGCGTTCATCAGTTACTTCGACTACGCCTCAAAGCTCGTAGAAAATCTTCAGACAGATGATGGCGATACTTCTCCCACAAAGCTACCAGGTTCGCGACTCCACAAAACACCAAGATGACGGCAAACAGATGACGCATGCAGCTGGGACTGTCACTGACGCTCGCCTCCGCGAGGGTGTCATCCCAATTTTGGTCACCGTCGAGAAGGTGACGTGCTACGCAGGCTGCGCGGTAAGTGGGATACTCCACGCCATCAAATGTCCTCAGAAAGGCGAAAGACGTTGGGCCTCGGACAGTGTGAAGTAACAACCGCAGAAAATAGCATTCGCCATTATTCGGATGCACGGTATAAACCCTACCCAATGCGGTGTCCTTGAAAATTCCCGGAAAGCCTTCCACAGCACCTCCTCGTCGACGTCGGTTAAATACACCCCTTTGCTTGTCGTACGTGTAATATGAAGGCACCTCGTCATACGTAAGGGATCTCGCAAACTGGTCGACTTCACAGAGCTTGAAAAATGCCACGCAAAACGAACTATACGATACAACTTTAAGAAGAAAATGCACATTACCATCTATGAATTTTAACCCTAGAACCACAACATTGGGTCATGGGTGACCCCACGCACTTGTATTTTTATTTTAATTTAGCGAGTTTTGCACCTACAACACTGTGCGTCTAGGTACCTTCCGTAATTGGTAATCAGTGGCCCGTGACGCATGGCGGTGTGCGCACGCTCATTAGGTTCGGAGATATTGCAGATTTGGGGTCGCCCGCGACCCGTGTTGTGGTTATCGAAACTATTTTTTTGTGATTAACTGTTGTGTGATTTCACGTTTATTTCACGAATAGTCTTTCAATATGGCCTCAACGTCACGAGCCCTTGAAAGTAATGAAATTGAGCAACTTTTGGAGGAATATGAAGGTGAAACCTCCAGTTCTTTGGACGAAGATGGATCTGAAACTGCAGAAAATGAACATATATCCGAACACTCCGATGAAGATGATTTGTTTGATGTTGAATCTGGATCAGATGATGATGATGTTCTTCTGTCTGATTTCTGTATGGGCAAAAATGGTTATACTTGGCGAAGAACTCCGTTCACTGTTCCTAATACACGCACTGCAAGTAGAAACATCGTGATAAATCAACCTGGTCCTAAAGGTATCGCACGCGACGCAAAAACCGAATTAGAAGCGTGGAAGCTATTTTTTCAGGTAGCCCAAGCTCGATCAACTTCAAGTTCCCGCTGCTATTTATGCACTAGAGCCAAAGATAGGAAGGGCAGAGAGAAATGTGTTAAGTGCTCCAAAAATATATGTGCACAACACAGGTTACCTATTTGTCACCAATGTATCTAGATTTTCAGATTTGTACTAATTTTTTTCCCTTAAGCATTCCATTAATATCCAAAAAACCTTGTAATAATTGTTTAAATTTATTAAAGTTTAATATTTTGTAAGTAATCATTTTTTTATTTTGGGGTCACCCATGACCCATGTTGTGGTTCATTTAATTAAATTTGGATGTTGTAGTTGTAGGGTTAAGAATAACTAACTACTATACTCGCCAACATGATCAAATTTAAATTATTAATATCCAAAAAGTGTTAACTTGTAACTTGATTTGATTTTTATGAAATCTCATAGATGGCGCTGCTTCAAAATTGTCTTTATACTACTAATATTCATTAAACTGTGTTTCTCTGCCCAAGTTACTTAAATGGAGTAGTTTTTATAGTGTAAAGCTAGTTATTAGCATGGCTTACTCAAAAACAACATTTAAATATGCGTCGTTAGATTACACGCTGTCACAGAATACGTAGGTAAGAAAAATAAAGATTCACAGCTCCTCCCCCGTAGGTGATAGCGTGATAATATGTTTCCAGAGTTAAATTATGGTTTACTAAATAAATAACATGTCATTTTGTGCATTCAATTATTTTGTGCATTAAATTACGAACAAAAACCTTTTAAAATCAATATTGCTTACCTCCTATAACATACGGCGTGATAATATGTAGCCTAAAGCCTTCCTTGGTTTACAAAGAACATTTTTGCTGAATTTCAATTCAATCTATCCAGTAGTTTTGGCGTGAAGCCGTACATACACACAGACAAACAGACAAAAATTCTAAAAAGTCACTTTTTGTCATCAGTTACGTTTTTCTAACAAAAGCCACTTATTTTTTCTCGAAATTTCTCAATGTACAGTTTTTCTTTCGTTACTGTTTTATTATATGTATAGATGAAATTTTATGTTCCTACGATATAGCATCTTAGAACCCATAGGTTTATGTAATGTGACGTATTGCAACGTTGCATTCGTTATTTCACGAAAAAATCGCAATTGAAAGTTGTCAAGTGTTGACATATTGGTGCTCGTGACTGTACCTCGATTCTCTCTTCTATACTTGAAAGCAAACATTTATTCCCTGAACTATAGAAATTGTAAGAGAATCTTTAAGGATGCCCTCCAAAGTATGTTTTAGATACAGAGATACAGAGAATTTATTAACTGTGTTAAAGTAAATATAGGTATACAAATTTCACCTACGTTAAGTATTTATCAAAGCAACAAAACATAATGTTATAATTACAAAGCTGTGTCCCAATCTTTAAAAAAATAATAATATTACAACTCCCATCTTTATATATATTCGAACTCCTTAGCTTTATTTCAAGTACACAATGATGTTGTTTTAGGGAAAAGTCGAAATATCCACAAATTATGTGCACCCCAACAAAGAATTAAACTATATTCGAATAATGTTTACTGTATGGCAATTCAAATTTATTATAAACTAGCTTCTGCCCGCTTCTTCGTCCACGTAAAGCAACTTTCTTATTTCTTTTTTCGTAAGTACCTTCTACAAAATATTAGAAATTTTTTAAAAAAATATGAATGAAATCGGTAAAGTCGTTCTCAAGTTATGGCGTGACCAAGGGAAATAGGGATTCGTTTTTATATATATAGATGGATCACCTAATGTTTTTATAAATCTTAATCCCATGACATTTAAAAATAAACTATTTAACTTTCTATTGCAAAAGTGTTACTACTCAACGAATGAATTTTTAAATGAAAAATTTGATTCACGACGACTTACCTACTAATAATTGAATGGAATTTCATTTGTATGACATTGTATTGAAATTTTTCTTTTTTCTTCATTGTATTTAATCATTCTTGACATTATAATTAATAACCCCTGACAATGTATTTAATTATTCTTGACATTATAATTAATAACCCCTTTTTTTTTTTTTGGGTGGGAAATCATCATATGACCCCTCCCGCTCTGGGCGGAGCGGAAGGGAGTGTCAGACTTTTACTGACTAAAACCCACCCGTGTTCCTTCAGTTGCCTGTGCCAAGGGCCACGGTACCTCTTTCGAATAACCCGCAGCCCTGGCGGCATCGGCCCTAGAGGGCCCCGTCAGTTCGTGCTGACATCTCTTTGAGGCGCGCGTGGAACACAACGCGCCGTCGACCCGGGCCTGGTCCTTACCGGGCGGCGAGCTGCCCATTGCTCGCCGCCCGCAAGCCCGCGCCTACGGTGGCCGGGAGTCGGCTATTGACTCCCGTCCAGGGCGTCTCCTACGGCGGCTAGGGGCGTGAGGGCGCAGCGATTGCCTCTCCCTCACGCGCTCCGCCTGACATTAACCACCCCCATTAATAACCCCTGACATTGTATTTAATCATTCTTGACATTATAATTGATAACCCCTGACATTGTATTTGATAGTAGTTAACGTTTTCCTTTTCTCGACATTGTATGGTTTATTATTAATTTTAATTCTTTGAAATATTTGTACGCTGGAAACAACAGAATATTATAGACATCATAATAATATTATGTGTAACACCTATTAATTTAACAACAATATTCTAACAAATAAATTTATTATTATTATTTTTTATATTTTTTAATATATCTCGGGACCGCCTTCCAAAGAACCGGGGCCCCATGTCCCGGTCCTTTGGAAGGCGTACGAGGGGCCAAAGCCAACTCGCAGAGGCCCCTTTATTATTGTAATTATTTATTTTTAATTATTTGTCTCTTGATTATTTATAAATTTTTTAAGACTATTTTAGCTCTTCTCGTCTGAAAAACAGAATTACCTAGTTCAGGCGCGTTAGTCTTAGGAATGTAATCTGTACAGTTTTTTCATGCCTTGTAATTTTTTATTTTATTAATCTCTCTATGCAATTATCATTAAACAGAATTAACAACAGACAAGACAAAAGACACAGACTTACAAGTACATGTTACCGTCTTGATAAAACATATATTATTATTAAAAACGTAGTTCAAACTCCTGCATATTCACAGTCATCCGACACGCTATCGTATCGAAAATCACACATTTCGATAACCTGATTTGCGTTGCCCCCGACAGCAAACAGCTATCGGGGTTGGACTTGTGAACATCGCTTAGAGGACACTTACGGTAACATTGAATGATGTTCGATACAATACGGAAGCGTATCGAGTGTTTGTGAATAGCTACGCTGGTAAAAAATATAAAAACCTCAACCTCAATTGTTCAACATTTTGGTAATATTTTCTTGTATTACACATAAATATACTTCAGTACTTGAACATAAAAGGTATGAATAAATTACTTTTGATTTGATTATGAAAATGGAAGTATGTTTTATATTGAAGCGGAAGTCTTTATTTGAAAAAAAAAATTGGGCAAAAGCGAGCTCGAGCTTTGAAAGAACTTTAGTTTTATTATTAGTTAGTTATTAGTTTTATACTACCTGCAAACGATTTCAAAAAAATATTTTCGTATGCCTTAAGCATAATCAGCCTTTGACGTCAGCACTGCTGGGACACAGGCCTCCTCTCTGTGAAAGAAAATGGGCCGTAATCCACTACGCAGGCTTGGGTTGGTAGATCTCCTATATCTTCGAATTTTGTTCCTTCAATTCCAGTTCCCGTTCCAGTTTCCTCTCGATGGTTTTGATAGCAATGGTGATGAAATAAATTACACAAAGTCATGCGCCTGTCTGGGTTCGAACCCACGACCTACAACTCATAAGCCGTTACTACTGGGCCACCACACTGCTCTCAATCCCTAAATATTTCGCGCATAAATTTTTGTCTCCGAAAATATCTTCGTTCCCATAGAAAATAAAAGCGAGTAATAAAATAATACAAACCTTTATTGAACAAATTTAGGGCAGCACCCAAAGAAAGCAAATAATTACCTTTTCCGTTGGTACCGTTTATTACTCGCTGCGACGAAAATACTTTGATGGTAAAGGCTTTTCACACAATACTATATTGTTTTACTTTTGAACAGAAATGACTGCTGCCGCTGCTTTTTTGTTTTACTGCTTTCCATCAGGCGGGATCGCAGTCAAGCACTATTTTATACCATAAAAAAAAATTAAATACTACTAGATAAGCTGTTAAGTAATTAAAAAAAAAAAACATTGTTCACATATAGACCTATATCCACATAGGCCTCGTAAATAGCGCGCAACTGCTGGAAAGAGGTCTGTAAAGTAGCGTGCCACTGCTTGAGAAAAGAAAAAAAGAAAATACATTTATTTGCGGCAAACATGACGCATAAAAAAGGACACAAACACGAAAAAAAATAACTAGTTGGGGGAAACATGCGTCACATTCACGCAAAACGGCCATCGCTCAGCATAATGCTAAGACCATACCCATACCAGAACCCCAGTGCTGCCGATCGATTCTGTAAAAATCTCACCGTGAAAAGTTAGGTGAAGTTAGCTTAGAGTGAGCTGTCAATAGTGTCAATCCCTTAGCATTAGTTGGAATGACAGCTCACTCCACGCTCACTTCACCTAAGTTTTCACGGTGAGATGGTTACAGAACTGAAATAAAGCAACACTGTTTGCTCTTTAATCACCACTGCTGGTCATAGGCCTCTTAAATAGAGCACCGTTCCTGGGCATACGCTACTTATATCGTGTGCCTTCAGCCTCGATCCTTAGCCATTCTGATCCAGTCATTAAATATTTGATTATTTTAGCTGCGCCCCGCGGTTTACCCGCATAAGTTTCGATCCCGTGGGAAAATCGGGATAAAAAGTATCCTGTTTTAATCTTGATTATAAACTGTCTGTGTGCCAAATTTCATCCAAATCCGTGTAGCAATTTTTGCATGAAAGACTAACAAACATCCATTTTCCATCCATCCATCCAAACAAACTTTCGCGTTTATAATATAAGTAGGATTAATTCTTTAACCCAGGTGACCCAATTTCACGGGCCTTTTTAGTTCACCATTGTAAAGCTTATCAAAAGTCAATCTATTACCGTCCCTAATAAATTGATGGGTTATTATTAACCTTTGTAACAATTATTAACCTACTTCAAATTATTTTAAAGTTAAATAGGGTCCTGCGTATTACTTTAATCCTGTTCCAATTGTATTGGCCTTGAAAGTTTTATGATTGGCACGCAGCAATGTTTAAAAACTTTGCCAGTAAATTAAATATTAATTAGCAGCTTGACATGGTTATAATTTTTCATGACTACCTATACAGTGTGAAATTGAAAACATGCGACAAATCTAAATAAGATGTGCCTAACTGTTACACTAAATTAACTAAAACTATTTACAAACTAAAATATAGCGTGGAAAAATTCATCCGCATCTCTGTCGAGTGGTAATGTACCCGAGACACTGGCGGCATTGCCACGTTGTATGGCAATGCTACACTGTTACATAATATCATCATCTGCCTAGCCTTTTCCCAACTATGTTGGGGTCGGCTTCCAGTCTAACCGGATGCAGCTGAACACCAGTATTTTACATGGACCGACTGCCTATCTGACCTCCACAACCCAGTTACTGGGTAATACGATACCCCTTGGTAAGACTGGTTGTCAGACTTTGGGGCTTCTGACTACCCGTAACGACTGTCAAAGATCCACGAATGACAGCCGGGACCAACGGATTAACATGCTTTCCGAGGCACGGAGGGGTCTCGGTATGTCGAGATGGTCCCCCATCCACAGACCAACCGCGGCAAGCGTAGCTTAACCTGACCGATCGACCTGTGCGGCTGTTATTATTTAGCCACGGGCCCCTCTAACACTTACATAATATACCTAATCATTATAAATTGTTGTCCCAAATCAAAATTCTTGAAAAAAAATCGTGTAATTATGGTCTTAGTTAGTGCAAACTAAGTTATTGCTTTCAAGTAGACACGAATATTGTCGTCATTGCAGTCTTTTTTTTTCAAAACGAATAAGAAAATTAAGGTATCAATTTTAGCGCGCCCCTAATAAGCATTCCATTCATCGCAGAGTTCACAACATGAAGCAAGTTGGCAACGCGTTGAACTCCGCTAGTTCAACGCGTTGCCAACTTGCTTCATGTTATTTACCTAAATATGATTGTCCTATGAAAAAAGGGGCGCGCGATGACGTTGCCAAATCGCTCGCCTAAGCGCACGTAAGTACATGCATCCCTTTCCATAATGACATGCTCTAAATTTACTTAATAACACGTTGAATTAAGTTTTGTCATTTGTCGCAAAATCAAATATTACATTACTTTTACATCCCTAAAAGTTGGAAGTCGGTTGTTTTTTTTTTTTCAAAATAGTTTTTATTTATCACTTTTAAGTTGTAATTTTTACCAGTAACTTTGGTTTAAAAACCAAACTTCTGAACCGTTTTTGATGAAATTTCTGTGGGACCATTTGGGAAGTACATATTCCAACAAAAAAAAAAATCATATCGTTTGGCAAGCGACGGAGTTAGCGCGAACATACATAAAAAAAAATTCAAACATCGGAATTGAGAACCTCCTCCTTTTTTTAGAAGTCGGTTAAAAATAGGTCAAGCATATGGTAGGACACACAGAAAAATTACATAACATCACGGTTACAGTTCCCGAAAGGCTATACAGAGGTGTACTCATACTTATCCACCCACCTTTTACCAGTTATGTTTAAGTCTCATGGAATAGTTGGCGAGACTATTGCCATCAACCTGGCACAAATTCAAATTCCGGGCTGCTCCTGAGAAATTCCAGTTGAAAAACCCAATAACACTTTGCCCGCCCCGGGAATCGAACCCAGGACCTCATGCTCATTAGTAGTACTTGCAACAACTATACCAACGAGGCAGGCAGAAAAAATAGGCAACCTATTTTAATTACTACTAATATTATAAATGTGAAAGTTTGTATGGATGGTTGGATAGATGGATGTTTGTTAATCTTTCACGCAAAAACTACCGAACGGATTTGGATGAAATTTAGCACACAGATAGTTTATAACCAAGGATACTTTTTATCCCGATATTCCCACAGGATCGAAACATATGCGGGTGAATCCGCGGGGCACAGCTAGTCTTTTTTAAATAAAATTTGCAAGCTTAGCGTGTGCTGTGCCCAATTTGTTTTATTTCTTTCACAGAGATACCTCTATCATTTAAGTTAGTTTTCTTTATTCGTTTTGTATGAAAAGGCTGTTATGCTAATGGGCGTGCCTCGCTGACAACGGTCGCGTGGACTGTCCTAACTTTAGCTTTAGCTCATTTTTTCAGTCTAGTCTACTTTGACAATAGCGTTTTGACATGCACTAAAACTTACGTGGTTACCCCACATTAAGCACGACAAGAATATTTGGTGAATTATTATTGTTTGTGTCTGTTGATTGCTTTATTTTGGTATCTACTTATTACGGAACGGTAGATAGACAGTCGCTCCATGTAGTTATTTTATTATTTATGTAAGTACACACAGTAAAATACATATTGATATCACATAATCATAATATGAGTACAAAGGTAGGTACTGCTTATTTCTTAAGAAATTTCTTCCAGCAGACCTGCGAAAGGAGAAGTAAAAAAGAAATGTAGACAATAGTGTGTGAGAACAATAAGAGAAAAATATGCATGTGTGAAGTTTAGAACAAAAACTTTAAATACACATATAACGCAAAAATAATAAATACTTAAGTATACTTAAATAAATACATAACACAAAAATATATAAACATAGATATTATTATTATTATTTTATTATTATTTTTATTATTTATTATATATATATATACAAATACTCACGGTATAGAGGAAAGGTAATAGGTGTATAATATATACTGGTATTCAGCTGCTGCATCCGGTTAAACTGGAAGCCGAGCAACATAGCTGGGAATTGGCTATGCAGATGATGATTCCCCAGGGATGTGCCCTAACAGGCGTTGCACAAAAGGGGTTTCAACTCAGTCTTTTGAGAGGTAACGGTGCCCCTTCCATGTGCAAATGGTGACCACACAGGTGGTTTTATTGAGGAAAAAATTCCACAAGGATTTATCCCCAAACCTTGGGCACCTTTTGAAGGTGTTCCCCGAAAACATAAAAAAGGCATTGATGATGCCTAACGAAAGAATCGGTTGGGTATGAAATAATTAGTTTTAAGTTTAACGGAGAAAAGCTTACTTGTCCTGCCAAAGACACGTACCAACTATGCTAAAAAGAATATTACCTATGAAGGAGCACGATTTTATAATGATTTACCATCCTATATAAAAAATATAAGCTCTTGCAGCGGTTTTAAATCAAAACTATCACATTACACCATTGAAACCACTCACTAACAATGGGGTTTATTTATAAACGATGATTAAAGTTAAGTGACATTTAAACGTCAAAGATATATGGTTAAGCAGTCGCTAATCACTACTTAACTTTAAGCAACGAATATATTGATTATATTTTATGAATAAAGGTGTTTGTCACTAGCCTAGTAGTTGAGACTTAGCCGCCTAGTTGTTTCTTAGTAACAGTCCGGAGTTTGGAAATTGGCGGTTTAATACCCCCATACCTCGAAAAGCACGTAAAGCCGTTAGTCCCGCGACTGATCTCTCCCCGGTCGTGTCGGATTGCCGTCCCATCGGGCTATGAGAGTAAAAGAATAGAGAGTGCACCTGTGTTTACGCATACACTTGTGCACTATAATATCTCCTGCGGATCTGGCTAATCTCCGTTGAGATTGTCCACCGTGCCCGAAATGCGTCGGGAGTTTTATTATAATTGTTCTAGTACTTGTACTAGTTCTAGTACTAGTTCTTGTACTAGTCTATACTTATAATAAATCTGTAGAAGTGAAAATTCTGTACATTGAAAATATCAAAAAAATAAATGGCAGGGGGTGTTACTAGACTGACACCGAACCCAAAAATGTGATTAAAAAAATTTTTGTCTGTCTGTCTGTCGGTCTGTCTGTCTGTCTGTCTGTCTGTTTGTTCAGGCATCACGCAAAAACTACCGGTTCGATTACGATGAAACTTGGTATAATTATTCTTTAATATCCTGGGCACCACACTGGGTACTTTTTATGCCGGAAAAGTATATACAATAAAAAACAAACTTAATTTTGCGGTTCGATCCCTAGACCCGATTACTGTTCCAACCGCAAATAATAAGTTTGTCGTAGGTTACGTCACCCGCAATACACAGCTATTAATAATAAGTATATAAAGTTGTCGAAATTTTACCACTGACGGGACAAAAAGGGGTAATTCAGTTTTTAAGGGGAGGATTTAAACTTGAAACTGTATGTTACATTTTCACGCCTAAACCACTGAACTTCTGATTTGGCATAGAGATAGATGGCATCCTGGGGAAGCACATACATTTTATCCTGTTAGCACGTTCCCGTGGGATAATTTCCGACATCCACGCGGGCGAAGCCGCGGGCAGAAGCTAGTTGAGAATAAAACTGTTGAAGATGTAACCCAACCAATTTAAAAACAAAGTAATTTTAAGCCTATCGTATTCTATCGGTGATCGTTACCTAGAAAAAATGTATTACATAATGTTATCTTATATTCAATTCCCAAGTAAGTGACTATATAAGGTGCTATAAAAATATCTGCCACGGCTTTAATGGGAGGTAGTATTGTGTTTATAGATTACAATAGTGAAGAACTTTCGTACCCCGGAACAGTTAATTCAATTTGAGAAAATATTTGACGACCGAGTGGCCGCCGCGCACGGCGGCATTGTTTGATAAGAATGGCAACAGTGTATGAATGAACGTCGCCGGCGTTTTTTAATTGAATTCAGTGCGGTGCGGTAACAGCTTACAAGTCTACGGGATGGTTTTATACTAATAAATCAATTCAAATTTATACGTACATTTTTTTTGTATGAAAAAAAATATGACGAATAATCAATAATTTATCTTTACTATTGTAATCTATAAACACAATACTATCTCCCACTGCAGCCGTGGCAGATATTTTTATAGCACCTTATATCCCATTTTATGTCAAAGAAAATCACTGTCCATTCTAAGGTTGCCTGGAAGAGATCGCAGTAATGCGATAAGGCCGCCCATTGTATATTTTGTAGTGTGCCATGTATTTTTTAAGCTAAGTATTTTTGTGGTGTGCAATAAAGTATATATAAATAAATAAATAAATATATTTGAGAATTAAGTGTTTAAATCTCCAAGAGAGAAATCTCCACTGCATTATCGGTACTAAAACAATTTTCGCTTTGTTTTTTTGTAAAATTTTCGCCATATTATTATATTCCGTATTTGTTACCGAACGTTTTGGAACGAAGTTCCTTATCGCGCGTTGCGAAAGGGGGCTAGACGGAAAAAATTAAGACCAAAAGTTGGAACGACACTTTTTGCTATAGTTGTAAGCTGTGCGGCGTGCGCGTGTTTCTCTCTCTCTCTCTCTCTCTCTCTTATAGAAAGAAAGCCAGTTATACTTCGTTCCATCCGGGTATGCCTTGACACCTCTCAAGTTTTTTATATTAATCGCTTTATACAACATTTAAATATTGCATAAATACTCAAATTACAGAGTGGGAATGCCACAGACGAACATAATTATTCGTACTCGGTGTTCTCGAACACGTAGGGTGTACTTACATACGTATTCGGATCAACACAAGAGCTATCAGGCATCAACAGCACTCGACTACAACTTGCAGCAGAGGGCTGTGTTTGTTGTTTACGTAATACGTTGCAATACAGTTGAAGTTTCTGCATCATCTGTGAACTATTGAATACTCGTGTTATTCTCTAATCGTATTATACTCATGCTCTTCGATTCGAGTATATTTGAGGGTGGCACAGAATGTCTTTTTTTTTTTTTTGTTATACATCTCTAATCTTTGACAGTCGTTACGGGTAGTCAGAATCCCGAAAGTCTGACAACTGGTCTTACCAAGGGGTATCGTATTACCCAGTAACTGGTTTATGGGTTGTGGAGGTCAGATAGGCAGTCGCTCACACACATCTCTATCTCACACACACACACACACACATCTCTATGACATCTCTATTATACAAGGTGTAGGTAACTAAAAAAATTGAAAATCCGAAAAGGGAACAACTAAAGGGGTTAAGAAAAAATCGCGAAAATCTTTGTTGGTGGAAGCTTAACTCCATCGGCCATCACCTTTTAGCTTGTCTTGCTTGTCGTGCATGCGCCACAAGAGCGCAAGGACCTGTCCGTGAAGTCGTAGACTTTCGACTGACGACGGATTTCGGTTTTACGCACTGGCTCTGGGGTAGGGTTATGTCGACCATGGCTCGCTCCATGTCCCTTTGTGTCTCTCTTTATGTCCACATAAGTCGAGTCGACTTATGTGGACATAAACGTATGGACTAACTTACATTTTTGTGCGATTTTAAGGTTGCTTAGGTACCTAAATTACATAACTTAGAAAGTACAATTAGGTATAATCTCAGTGCTAAGAAACGATACAACCTAAATAGACATAGTTACACATTCTACCGTAGCACAGCTGTTGCTATTGAAAACATACATACATACAGATCGAATAAAGGACCACCTTTTTTGAAGTCGGTTAAAAAAGACTTCGTTATTTCTGTTTTGTGCCTTTTTTGTACCACGGTTGAATAAAATGGAAAATCACTGCTTCAATTATCATAGATCCTGAATGTGTTTTCAGACCGGTGACACTCTCCCCTTTTACGTAGGTGGGTAAGAGTCCAGACTACCCTAATTTAAATTAAATTAATACTAACATTAGGCTAAGTTATACTTAAATTATATGGATTTTTATCTGAAATAAAATATTTGAATTTGAATTGAATTTTAAAACCAGAACACACGTAATAATCAAAATTATAAATGATTCGCGCCGATGAGAGACCGCTGTCTCCGAGACTATACTTGTTGCACACAGGTAAACAAACACGTGCATGCACTATGCTAGCACGCACAAACACATTCACGCAGTACTTCGCTTCTTAAACGTTTTTTGTGTTCCTCACAAAGTGAATAATTACTACTGAAGAGGGTACCTTGGTATCAAATTGGCCAGCTGTATTAACTTGTTATAAATAATATTGTGCAACTACCTGCATTTTTGCTTTGTTTGCTACTGATTGTTGTTATTGTTTTACTTATTCTACATCTGCATGCTTCGTCATTAGACGACGATTATTTTTATGTTAAATTTTAAATCTCATTTAAGTGAACTGTATCTTGTTCTTATGAGAAATAAAGATTCTTTAAACCTATTTGAATAGGTGATTAGCGAGATAAGTTCAGCCTTTTAGGTCAGAAATTGATTAGTTTGGAATTCTAATCACAGTATAAAATTAAATTTTCTGATTGGATATTTTCACCCATATACATATTATATTCTAGGCTAGGCGATAAAATTAACATTGAATGATTATCAATCAATCAATCAACTATCGCAGTCCACTGCTGGACATAGGCTCTCAGGCTGCCTCACAACACCCTATCCCCCGCCTTCCTCACCCAGTCTGTCCCAGCCACCTTCTTAGGGTCGTCCGTCCATCTAGCTGGGGAGCATCCCACACTACGATTGCCTATACGCGGTCTCCACCTCCAGGACTCGTCTGCTCCACCGGCCATCGGTCCTTCGACAAACATGGCCAGCCTACTGCCACTTCAGTTTGCTTACTCTGCAAGCTATGTCGGTAACTCCGGATAATTTCATTCCTGGTCCATCAAAGAGCGATTCCTTGAACGATTATGCTCCTTTATTATTATTGCAAGTTCATAACAACACGTAACACATTGTAACAAACTAATACTTAGCAGAGATTTGAATTTCAAATGGAAGCTCAAGGCAATTTGAACCTATTGTTATAATTACTATTGAAATTCTGAAAACTGATTGTTAGTAGTTTCAATAACTTTAGGATTACGTGAATGAGTACATAAATATAGAGGTTGATTTTCAAATAGCTCAAGAAATGTATACAGTGTTCGTAATTTCGTTTCCAAACAGTAAACAAATACGAGTATGTGTACTTAGAAAAATAACTTTAAACCCCACACATAAAGTTCAGTTCGCGCTACAACTTAATTTTTTTATGGGTTTTCATGAGTTTACACAATGGCCGGTCTTATCGCAGAAAGCGATCTTTTAAACACAAGCTTTGGATACCTCTTGGTAAGACTGGTTGTCAGACTTTTAGGCTTCTAACGTCCCGTAACGACTGTCAAAGATCCAAGAATGACAGCCGGAACCAACGGCTAAACATGTTTTCCGAGGCACGGAGGATCACGGTATGTAAAGATGGTCAACCATCCACGGACCGACCGCGGCAAGCATAGATTAACCCGATCAAATCGTGTGGCTGTTATTACTAAGGCACAAGCCCCTCCGAAAAGCGACTTCAATGTATTTCATCTGTAAACAAAGTTTTCGCAATCTCGGGACTCGTAAATCGTTCTCTTCGTCATATTAAACTCAATAAACATTTAAATGTATAACTCAGTTAGCTATATCACTACGCCTAAGTTAGTCTTACATAAAGGAAATTACTTTCAGAAGTAATGTTAAGTGAGCAAGTACGTAATTCGTGTTAGGGAACTTGATTTTATGGGAATAGAGTCTTGGGTAATGTTTTGTTGCCTGGTTGCGTTGTAATTGAAAGGGAATCGAATTGAAAATGTAAAAAAAAACCTCGTAGTTAACTCTTTTTGTGTGTGCATACACGCGCGCGGCACGCGTCTACGGTAGATGCAACTGCAGATGTCGACATGCGTTGAAGGCAGCCGTCGAAGGTTGCTTTTGCCTTCAGCAAACTTGAGCACTATAGTTTGATCAAAACCGCTGTACCGCGCCTTCGGTATGTGCGCGGCGAGACGGGGGGGCAGTGCAGACCGCTCATTCGTCATCGCTCACGGCGTCTCGCCCCCCGCCTCGCCGCGCATTCCTCCCGCCTCGCCGCGCATTCCTAAGGCGCGGTACAGCAGTTTCGGTCAAACTATAATAGAAAATAGTCCTACAGACCGTATTTCAGCCATGGCGGCCAATCTCAACGGAGACTAGTCCTCGGCACGGGAGATATTATAGTGCACAAGTGTGTGCAGACACAGGTATTTTTCCGTTTCGTTTTATACTAAGAATTTGGAATCCACCGTTTTTCAAAAGCCCTTAAAATTAAAAGTCTGATTCATAGAGCATTTTTTTTTAAAGATTTTTTTTAATTACACAAAGTTTGCGATTTTGCCGGAAACATTTTAAAAAAACTGATTTCGAGGAAATAAGCAATATTTACGGTTTTAAATTCTGACACTTTCCATGTCAAATACAAAATTGATTTATTGTATTGAAATCACCGAAAATAGTAGTGAAATAAAACCAAACTCATGAATGGACACAAAATGGAATGAATGTCAAATTTATTTTACGCCATAGGACAGGGGCCATGGTCAAGCAATCTAAAATTAACATTGACCGACTTTCCCTGAGAAGTACTGGCTAAAGTATGAAGTGGGATAAATTCAAAGCAATAAAATGTAGAATTATCATACATTAGGAAAAAATGCGAGTGCAGTTTTCTACCGACTGTACTTTGGCTGACGAATTTAATATCACTGACGAATCGACGAAAACTGGCAAATACTGGAAACTGTCGAGTTAACGCAACTGACTAATTGGTAAAACTGACGAATCAGTGAAACTGACTAATCAACGAAACTGGCGAATTAAACTGACGACTGAGGGAAACGGACTCAAAAATTCTGTTGTTATTTTTAATAAAATTCTGTCGGTCGTCCGACGGCGAGACGGACGGACGACATTGATACCATTGCGGTGGATGAGGCTGGCACAGGAGCGTGGGAATAGGCATGTGCCAATCCTCACGCTCCATGACCATAACCAGTAGTATGGAAAGAGAGCCCTATGCTCAGCTGTGAATGATGATGATAATTTTCACACGATGAAAACTAAGCCTTGTTTCTTCAGCGGACTAGCCCGGACTTGGTTGTAAACTAGAAGTACGAGTATTAGGAATCACTTCACACAATTAATAATAAACTACGTCAGACAAGACAGTCTATCATAATGAAATTAATACCTACAGACATGATTGGAAACTGTTAGAGCGCAAAAAGTGTGTAACACTGGTTGTAATGCGCTATAATGAATTAGTATTTTCTTGTCCAGCTTGGCTTAATCGGCGATTACCTACAATGAACGCTTAGTAATCGTGAGAAAAATTATGGAAACCTTTCCACGATTGTCCATCAAGTAGGTTAGTAAGTTTATAATGGCGCCTAGGGATACTAATCGACCTTGTTTTTATCAATGAGATGGTTGCTCCCTTGCCACTATACTTTTAAGGAGTTTAAAGGGCGTTGGTCCCAGTTTTCCTTCGTAGGTTGACAGTCGTTACGGAAGCCCTAAAAGTCTGATAACCAATTTTACCAAAGGGTAAGTACCCAGTGTCACCCGGTTGTGAAAGTCAGAAAGGCAGTCGCTCCATGAATAATACTGAAAGGCAATTCTCGTAATTTTAAGACCGTTCACAGTCTGATCTCAGTCTCAATCTATCAAAAAATACTTCTAATTTCCCTACATTTTGACAAGTTTTGAAATTTGTTGGTCGCTGAGATGAGACTGCGACTAGATTTTGAACGTTTTAAATTACAAGAATTGGCCTTCTGGTATTCAGCTGCACTCAGTTAGACTGGAAGCCGACCTCAACATAGTTGGGAAAAGGCTCAGCAGACTGATTTTGGGTGAAAAAAAAAGAAAAAGAAAGATTTTTTTTTTTCGTTTATTTGCGATAAACACAATAAAGAAAGAAAGAAGACAAATACAAAAAAGAACAAGTTGGGGATGACATATTTCTGCTACATACTGTTTAAGAAGTATGAGTCTACTTAATCATTCAAACGATTTCAATTCCAGCCTTTCTCTACATATCTCCGCTATACAACTATAAAAGTAATCGATGACGCCAATAACCATGTCGTGTTCAGTCGTAATATATACAACGTTTGACGTCACAACCGTTACTGGGAAGCGAGTGACATGTCGTGGAGTCGGTGACCTGACTTCTGAGAACTGATCGGTGTTGACTTCGAACCTTTAACAGCAACTTTTGTTGGAACGAAGTTCCTTATCGCGCGTTGCGAAAGGGGGCTAGACGGAAAAAATTAAGACCAAAAGTTGGAACGACACTTTTTGCTATAGTTGTAAGCCGTGCAGCGTGCGCGTGTTTCTCTGTCTGTCTCTCTCTTTTTGAACTTCGTTCCATCCGGGTGACCCTTGACACCTCTCAAGTTTTTTTTATATTGTTTGGTGGCAGGATATTGTAAGGTTGATTTTAATAAGTGATCGGAAAAGACTACTCAAGACTGATAATAGTGGACAGGAAGGTGCTGTTCAGGGTAGCGGGATCGTCCGAAAGGGTTACCGCTGCCCTGGAACATAGAGGGCTAAGGAAGGAACACGGGTGGGTTTTAGTCAGTAAGAGTCTGACACTCCCTCCTGCTCCATCCAGAACGCGAGGAGTCATTTGATGATTTCCCATCCTCAAAAAAAAAAAAGACTGGTAATAGTGATAAATACATACATAAACTCTCACCTTCTTCGCATAGGGGTAGCGCCACCTGCTACGATCCTTACACACTTCTTTTGCTTCATTTACGTCGGAGGGGCAATTCTCGTAAATTTAAGAACGTTCACAGTCTCATCTTAGTCTGAATCTGTCAAAAATACCTATAATTTCCCTACATTGACCAGCTTTTGACATTGATTGTCGCTGAGATGAGATTGCAACTAGATTTTGAATGTTTTTAATTGCGGAAATTGGCCTGCTGGCCATACACGCACGTCGGTTGCAAGTACTACGCATAATAGTTCTTACTGTTAGTTTTACAGCTCGTTTTTGTTCAGACTCGTCAAATACTAGTTTTTAAAGATTATTCAGAACATTTAATGGTTCTAATATGGTCAAGTCTGGTGCTTTAAGTGCAATTTGCCTATCACGTACATATCTGTATTCGTCTGTCTTCGAATTTTTGGTTCTAGGACATGCCGGTTTCCTCACGATTTAGGTATACATACTAACACTGTGGGGTAAATTTACATAAATGTGAAGCAGAGGGTAGTCTCCGTGCGGGCGGCGAGCAATGGGCAGCTCGCCACCCGGTAAGGACCAGGCCCGGGTCGACGGCGCGTTGGGTTCCACGCGCGCCTCAAAGAGATGTCAGCACGAACTGACGGGGCCCGCTAGGGCCGATGCCGCCAGGGCTGCGGGTTGTTCGAAAGAGATACCGTGGCCCTTGGCACAGGCAACTCAAGGAACACGGGTGGGTTTTAGTCAGTAAAAGTAAAAAAAAAAGAAAACACTCCCTTCCGCTCCGCCCAGAGCAGGAGGGGTCATTTGATGATTTCCCACCCAAAAAAAAAGGGTGGTCTCCGTATGTTATTTAATTAGATTAAACAATCAAAATCATAATTTATTTATTTGTAAGAACCAGTTTGGTTACATGCTGATAATTTCTTCTCCTTAGTGAAGTCGGCAAACTGCCCCATATTTTACTTTTTATTCATTCTCCTGATTATTCTTTAATACATAATCAGCTTAGTATTCATTCTTTCATAATGTTTCCTAACAGTTTAATTCATTCAATTAACATAAGGTAAAAAGTTAATTGCTTAATTTGTTCAAAAAACGTTTAAACGGACAAGTTAATATAAATTTGCACCTATTGTTATAAATTCAGGGGTGCCATTACAAAATTAACGTCTCTTGTTTTTTTATGGCTGTTTCACTCAAATTTTTGCAAGTTATTCATGAATCTGAAAAGACCCCAGACGTGGTTTTTTTGCACTTAAATTTCAGCGATTTTTATCCCGACCTCCAAAATTTCTAAGTCCTACATAAATGAATGGTAAACAAATTTCATTTATATTCATTTTTGGTGTTACCTGTACCTTACATTTTAATTAAAGTAACGCAGGTATACAGTCAGTGTAAAAAACTTTTTTCCTAGGTGTACGAAACTCATAATCCAAATTGGCATTTCAACTGAACGTATTTTGCAATTATCCTAGGAATCGAAACCTTTGGTTTGTAGCGGTATCTACAACGCCACATGCGAACAACGCGTCATACTGACGTCACGCAAATCCTGCATCTCGCAAGCAGAGTTTACCGCGCAATTAGCATAGATACAATTTCCCAACATCAATCGTTGGGCAAATGCCCGCCAGACATAACACCCGTCTGGTCGGAGGATCCTCCCTTTTCTATGGAGGTTGAGTGAACTTTACACCCTGTTCCTCATGCCTCCAAACTGGTGACCCCGAGTATGAACGTCAGCGCAGCCTTCGTGCAAACACTTCAGCGTGACGTCATCATCATCACTCCCGCAAGCTTCAGCGGCGAGACACCCAGCCAGCCAGTATCCACGGCTTCAACGGGTATCCTGACCACCAGCATGCAACGTCCGCGCATACCTAGTCATCACCCTCAGCCTCATCAGCAACCTTGGCACAGCACACTGCACCTTCGGCCGGTCAACAAGCAGAGCACCCTCTCCTGGTCGACGCAGCAGCCAGCCTCAACCCGGCGCTGTACGACATCCGACGCACTGGAGTATAACGCAGCGCCACCCCGACTCACTGGGGACATCTCCGCAGACAGTTCCGACTCACCGTGAACTATGCGACAACCGGTTCCGACTCACTGGAACCTCAGCTGGCCTGGCAATCGTCGCAAGATACAAGACTCAGCCCACTATCGACCTCCGGTCTCCGGAGGGGAGTGATGTAGCGGTATCTACAACGCCACATGCGAACAACGCGTCATACTGACGTCACGCAAATCCTGCATCACGCAAGCAGAGTTTACCGCGCAATTAGCATAGATACAATTTCCCAACATCAATCGTTGGGCAAATACCCGCCAGACATAACACCCGTCTAGTCGGAGGATCCTCCCTTTTCTATGGAGGTTGAGTGAACTTTACACCCTGTTCCTCATACCTCCAAAGGTTTATTATGCACTATATCGAAACACAGAAGCTGATTGTATAAACCGAAAAAAAATTTTGCGACAATATTATATTATTTTCGTCTAATTAATTTAAAGACACTTAGTGCTATTCAGATACCCACACTTTTTTTGAACACTATTTAAATTAAAACCAATAATTTAAAAAAAAACTTTGCTTAAATTTAAGAAACAGTACTTAACTTTAGTTAAGTACTGTTTCTTAAGCAGCTTCTTAGCAGCGTTGGTAAATAAAAAAACAACAAACAAAACAAGAAGAACAGACACAATAACCAAACAGAATTCGTGAACATCTATTTATTTATTTATTGATATTTATTGACACACCAACGACTTATTCACTATAACATTACAATTTTGGTTAGCACGGAAATAGTTTGCGGTGAACTCGTTACTTATAGGTGTGCACAGCATTTACATAGGTAGTTAAGAATAAAAAATAGTTTTTTTTTTTGAAGACTTGTTTTTTTGTCTTTTCTTTTTCTTACGTTGCCCCACACTAGGAATTACTCCGGTATCGTGGGTGCATTTACAAACATTTAAACTCACATACACAAACAGCCAGACCCGGAACAACTACCTGTAGGCAATACAAATATTTTTTCCGTGCGAGAATCGAACCCGCGATACGCAGCGCAGCAGTCGAACGCTCAGCCACTGCGCCAACCGTGTCATTAATTACATTATTTATAAATCAATTTAAATTACATTGAAATGTAATTTATTTCCCTTAATATAGAAAAAGACAAGTGCCGACAGTTTCCTTATTGTTCGCAACAGGAACACACTAAAGCTATAAATAGCCTTAAACTGTCCATTACGGCCATTGTCGGCCATTGTAGGCCATTTCCACGCACCTCCCGCCTGAGTGATTCCATTCTACGTTACACACATTGATTAATGGCAAATCCCTTTCGCGCCATTAGGCACGATCAATCATCGGTGATAGGCTTTGGAGTTTTGTCTCTTGTGGGTGCCATGTTCTTTATTCAGACTTTGTTTTAATTGGGCAATTTCTGTTGCCATGGGAGATGCACTAGGTAGCGCGCGATATTCAAATTTTCTTACTATTTTCTCAATTTACAGGTCAGTATCCAGTTGTATGTTGAACAAAATATAATTCGCGAGCTTATCAAGTATTTATTTAGAATTACACTCATTAATGTCGTCAATAAAACCCTCTAAGTTCATATAATCCTATTGATTGATATTTCATGAAATAGTCATTCCCCTCCGTGCTTCGGAAAGCACATTAAACCGTTGGTCCCGGCTGTCATTCGTAGATCTTTGACAGTCGTTACGGGTAGTCAGAAGCCTGAAAGTCTGACAACCAGTCTTACCAAGGGGTATCGTATTACCTAGTAACTGGGTTGTGGAGGTCAGATAGGCAGTCGCTCTATGTAAAATACTGGTATTCAGCTGCACCCGGTTAGACTGGAAGCCTACTCCAACATAGTTGGGAAAAGGCTAGGCAGATGAAGAGTCATTTAACATGACATTGACCTGCTAATTGTAAAAAACGAAAGAAAATTTGAATTTAGCGGACTACCCTGGCGCTTCCCCCATAATGACAGGTAAAATCACGGTGTAAATGGATGGAGAATCACCGCAGAGGTCGGATTAGAAAGGCACTGGCTGGTGACAGTCACTCTAGCAGAGCGTCGCATCGATGGTTGCGTGGCGGCTGTCTTCTGATGACAGGGATGATGTCAGGAGAGCCGCTGCCACGTCCACTATGAACTGCTATATATTCCGGCACATTCTTGATGATATTCAAGGTGAACCACTAATACGATGACCACTTTTGGTAAAGGCTATCCTGCGCCGTCGGATAGAATACATTATAAAAGGATGTATGTCTGCATACAGCAAAATTCAAAACCTATCCTAGCCTAAACCATATATCATCTGGCTAGCCGTTTCCCAACCAAAAGTTTTTTTTTTAATTCCTTCCTGTTCAACCTGATGAAGCTGAATACCAGTCCCTAGTGGTATTTTCACATTCTTCTTCATCGTCATACATCGTATATCGTCGATTCCCTTTTATTAATTTTATATAAACGTAGACCAGAATTTGGCCACTTCGACAGCGTAAGCGTTCGCAAAGGTCTTCCATAGTGCAGGTATTGTTGCAGAGAGGGCACGACAAGAGGTGATCCACGCTTTGGAATGGGCAACTAGCTTCAACTTTCTGACTAACTGACAGACTATTTAATTTTGACAATTCAAAAGTGCCTGTTAATTGAAATAAATGATTTGAGTTTGAGTTTTTTGAGTTTGAGTGAGGCATCGTTTGTAATGTGACTCGACAGTCGGTCTGTGGCTCATCGGAGTACCCCCACCAGACTAAATTGCAGCTGCAGCGACCCACCTGGCTTCATTGTCGGTTAAATGGGCAAATGGTGGCCCGCTGGGACATACTCAGCTGGAGGGGAATCTTCTAAGCAGCCATCGTTTTAATTTTGCCGCACGATTGTTGACGTCATTTAGTGGAATGGTCGAAGAAACTATTACGACTCTTCAGTCTGCCACTCGGCTTCGTTACGTCGTAGAGTGAATGATGTTTGTCTTTCACATTATTTTCTAAGTATTATCATACACTGATCCTTTCGAAAACAATATGAACACTAGGCAAGTACTATCTACTTGCACTTTCCAGATAGTTTTAGAAGTAGGTACCTAAAGTCATTAATGGGTGGTGCCTGCTCACGAAGGACGCATTTATCGATTTAACACGCGCCACCATCAGAGCCTTAATTGACTATGACCACTTAACGATTCCCTACTTCGAAACCACGTCAATTTTTTACCTTATCACGATATCTGAAGGTCAATTCTCATCATTTAAAATGTTCAAAATCTAGTCGCAGTCTCATCTTGGTGACAAACAAATATCAAAAACTTGTGGAAATGTAGGGAAATTAGACGTATTTTTACAGATTGAGACTGACATCAGACTGAGAACGCTCTTAAAATTACGAGAATTGCCCCTCTGCTATTAGCATATCCTCTATGACACAATGGCGTAGTTTGAACTGTCAAAATACATGTTGTCCGTACGGTTGACATTTCGATTCCTTGCCGTAAACAAGACACGATATTGACGTGGTTTGCACGGGGTAAGATTTCGCGGGGAATAATACAGAATTGGGTCGCAGGACATTTGAGTGAGATAACATTCTCCCAACAGCCAATCAAAGAAGAGAATGGACGTAACCGAACATTGTAGGTGTACCTATTGTCAAGAGAAAGGAAAGTAAGGTTTTGGATTGATTGACAGTTGGACATTTTGCCATTATCTATAATGTTCCTGACGTCACATCGGGCCACATACCACACCGCGATAGCGAGTTTCCCCACTCCTGCCACTCACTCGCCGACACCTTGACCGCGCGCACACAATCGGTCGTCTCCATAATTATATATTTTGTAGCCAGCATCCAAAAATACAGTCATTGTAACATCGTAGTAGTTTTATTACCAAGTCAGACCACCAGCAGCACACCTGGAGCTTAACACTTCCCGACCCTTGCCAATTTATAGGCACTGAATTAAAATTTAGCTTAAAGTGACAACCCTGAGACAGTAGGCAATTATATCGCGGATTGGGCCGGAGATAGCCTACTTCCCCTCTTTATACTATGGCTTAGCACTGAACAATAACTATTTCTATATCTATAAATATACATAATGATCTATACCTACTTATTATAAATTGAAGTCACTTTTCGTGTCGGTCTGTGTGAACGCGTTTTTCTTCTAAACTACGCAACGGATTTTAATGGGGGTCTCTCCATAATTTAGAAAAAAAATCCGGTAGGTTTCTCCTTCATTAATCTATACATATAATAAAATTGCAGAAAAGTGGTGTCTGTACAATGGAAATATATAAAAAAAAAGTAGCAGGGGTTGTTATTATATCGATGCCGAACCCGAAATTGTAATTAATTTTTTTTTGTCTGTTTGTCTGTGTGTTTGTGCACGCTAATATCAGAAACGGCTTATTCGATTTAGATGCGGTTTTGACTAATATATTGTAGTAAGCTTAACTTAACAGTTAGTGTTTATTTCATGTCAATCGGTTCATAAATAAAAAAGTTATGTCAATTTAAAGAATCACGGCGAACATATTTTGTTAAGGTATTCTATCAGGGTACGTACACGCCTCGCGCCTGCGTGTCCGTGGCTATATAAAGCGCGGTGAGAGCCGCGCCGCTGACCCCCCGACCCTTGCCCGCTGAAATGCCAGCCCGCGCCGTAGCTGAGCCTGTAGCTTTAAATTCCCCGACTGAGACCTCTGAGTTTGTTTCGGCCTTTCTTCTCAGAGATAGTCCTAGGAAACGCCGCGCTCATCAAAGCATTAATAATACTAATTCGATCCAGCCTGTCCCCTTGCTGCCATCTCCCAGCGACGCCCTAAGCCGAGGTTCGTACCCCACAGGGGGTGCCCTTAGCGTGCAGTCGCTTAGTTATAATCTAGATGTAGCCCTGACTGGAGGCTTTAAGAATTCTTAAGGCAACCACAGGATAGTCCGGTTGTAGTCACGACCTCTCAAGGTCAACTACGAGATGAAATACATAAAAAAAAAAACGCGCCGCTGCCATAAGGATTCAGTTATTCGTAGCGAACACACGTATCCTGGAGAGTATAGACGAATAGTTGCATTCGATTATTGCGATTCACTTGAATACTGACTGTTTGCATATTTCATTTATTTATATTTTAGGGTTTGTAGGTTAGGTTCTTTTTCTTAATTTTCTTTAAAATTTTGTGAATAAATATTGTCAGTATTTGGTACAGGTTAGGCGGTTCTTTCCTTGATTTTTGGGTATTTACTTATCTTAATTTGTATTTAGGGTTTGTAAATAAATATTGTAAGCATTTGTTATAGGTTAGGCATTTCTTTAATTGATTTTCGGTATACTTATCTAAATGTGTATTTAGGGTTTGTGTATAAATATTATAAGTATTTGGTATAGGTTAGGCATTTCTTTTCTTGATTTTCTTTATTAAGTATAAGTTCATTAGCTCAGGTTAGTAATAAATTTTTCTAGCAATTTTTTTGTTTTATAAAGTTAGTACGTTTGGTTTACACGTCTTAACACTTATTACTTAAACTGTGATAATTTTAGACTGTACAATAATCTGTAAGTATTTATAATTTAATTGTTTACGATAGTACGTGTTTACTAAATAACTGTGTGTTATGTAGTATGTACTATTTTATTGTAAGAATGCCTCGAAGAAGATCCAACCTCTCCCAATGCTAAAAGGATGAAATTAGTTCGATCACAGGAATCTTAGAAAGGTCGTGAAGCAAGGCTCTCTGCAACTCGGGAACATCAGGCTAGGTTTCGTGCTGCAGAAACTTCGACTCGGCGAGAATCTCGACTGAGTTCAAATCGTTCTCGAATGATGACAATTCGAAATAGGGAAAACGGGGAACAACGAAAGGCACGTTTATCTGTCGATCGCGAAGCTCACGCGCTATCGCGTGAGTCTGAGACTTCTGCGAACCCATATTGCTTCTTAGAAATTTAAGCCCCCCAAAACTTTGCAATGGAACCAGGTTAAAAGTGACCAATTTACAACGAAATCTGATAGAAGCAGAGATTTTAACAGGGTGTGGAAAAGGTGAAAGTGTTTTCATTCCTCGGATTCCTCTCATTCCAAACAATTTTCCATTTAGTTTTAAACGAGTCCAGTTTCCAGTCAGCCTATGTTTTGCGATGACAATTAATAAAGCCCAAGGTCAGACGCTGACAGTTGTGGGTGTAGATCTAAGTATCAGCTGTTTCTCGCACGGTCAGTTGTATGTGGCTCTGTCACGAGTTAGCAATCCTAGGAGCCTGTATGCTTTCATCCCCGATGGCCATACGTCAAATATCGTATACAGAGAAGCGTTACTGTAAAGTAAATTTTTAGCTACCCAAACGACGGTATATGTAATTCAAAATATGCTGCCCGAAAAGCCACTATTCCACGCGGACGAAGTCGCGGGCACAGCTAGTAGCAAAATAATAACAATAGCTAGGAATATTGGCCATAATATAACTTACAGAACAACATAGTCATAATAAGCAATAATTAAGGTATAATATCAAATTACTTAACTTACGTGACAACTGGTCGATCTATTCCACATAATAACGGCACTAGAACTAACCAACTGAACATCTGCCAAGCAACTGAACCGATAACGTCGTTACAATCCTTTTTATACACTACCAACGTCTTTTACGTCAAACATCTACCTCCATTTTGAAACAATCACAGATTATCATATATTTTAGCTTAATATCTTCTAACACAGGTAATAACAACCAAATCTTATGTAGTAGAACAGTTTTAAAACATTATAAGGTAATTAATCAATTTAATAGGAGTTACTAATTCTTAGATATCATCAAAAAGTATATCAACATCAACTGACAGTACAGTTGTGCCAATCGTTTGAAACAACCTATTATATTAAAATGGCAATATAAAATCTAAGATATACTACAAGTATAATCAAATATTACTTAATCATTTATAGCAATAACATTTAAGTGTTTTTTACAAGTTAAGACTGTTGTTTTTTGTAAACACAATATCTAGTTTACTAACTTTATACATCCCGTAGAAAAAACTCAAAGAGGAACTATTCCGTACTATTTTTCGAAGATAAAACAAAATAGCACATTTTTTCTTGCCCAAAATATCCCCTCCAGTGACCCATAACCTTAAAATACTCCACCAAAATATTGCCAGTATCATATCAAAAAAAGAAATTCTAGAATTAACTTTACAAGAACTACAAGAAGAACATAACGACCCAGACATAATATGCCTTTCCGAAACCTTTATCAAAAGAGACTACGAAAGCTATATTAAAATTCACGGTTATGAGATGGCTTCTAACTACTGTAGAGATAAACAAAGAGGTGGTACCTGTATTTTTGCTAGAAAAAACCTATTATTCAAAGACTTGCCATTTATAAAAAGCTACGCCACGCAAAACACTTTCGAAGTTTGCGGAATTGAACTTACACATCAAAAATTAATAATAATTTGTGTCTACAGAACACCTCAATCAGACCCGAACCAATTCTTAATCAAATTAAATAGTCTCATGCATAATCTACTTCAACAATATAAATCTAGAATGAAAGTAGTTTTAGCGGGTGATTTGAATATTAACACCCTTAAAAAAGGTAATATTACTACTCAATTGCAGGATCTAGCATACAACTATAATCTGAAATTTCACATTGATGTACCAACACGTAAGTTATCATGTATAGATCACATTTTGAGTAACATTCAAGACGCTACTGCTGCAGTTTTGCCACTTCACTTGTCTGACCACGATACAGCACAAATGTTAACTATTCCTTTAAAACATAAAACCCAAAATCAAGCAATCTATTATACATACAAAAGAGATTATAGTTCAGATAATATCCAAAAGTTTAAGGAATGCTTAAGTAATCTTTCTTGGTCTGAAATACACACGGCTAACAACGCAAACTCAGCATTCAATAATTTTCATGAAACGTTTTGTCTACTTTACAATCTTTGTTTCCCTAAATTAAAAGTAAAAGTAAACTTAAATAACAAAAAGAAACAAAGTTGGATAAGCAAGGGCTTAAGAAAAAGTTGTAAAACAAAACGGTCACTGCGCCATCAATTTTATAAAAACAAAACTGCGATTAATAAAACTAAATACCTTAAATATGCTAGTCTCCTTAAAAAATGCATCTTTAATTCCAGGAAAAACGCAAATATCAAATACATAGCCAAAAACGATAACAAATGCAAAGCTTCGTGGAATGTTATAAAAGACGAGCTAAATAATGCAAACTCCAGACATAATATAGACAGTATCAAAAATAACAACACACTTATTACCAATCCAGTAGAAATAGCGTCTGCCTTTAATAACCATTATATCGATTCAACAAACAAATCAATACCGCCGAACGCCACAGGTAACTCAAGCAATAATGCAACTGTTGGCTCTATGTTCCTCAGACCGATGTCGATAACTGAAGTTAAGCAGGAAACACAGCTTTTAAAGAACACAAACTCAGAAGGGCACGACGAAATTAATACAAAAATCATTAAAATCTGTGTCGACGAAATTGTTGAAGTACTAACACACTTGATCAATTTGTCATTCTATGAGGGAATTTTTCCAGAAACTTTGAAGCTTTCCGTTGTTAGACCGCTTTACAAAAAAGGAGACAGACATGACCTGAACAATTACCGCCCTATCACCCTTATACCCATCTTAGCTAAAATATACGAAAAATGTATGTACAAAAGAATTGAAAATTACTGTACTAAGTTCAGTATTATAAAAAAAGAACAGCATGGCTTTCAAAAGGGCAAGTCTACAACATTAGCAATCTATGCCCTTATAAATGTTATATTAACTAACATCAATGACAACAATCTAACCACAGGATTATTCTTTGATTTGTCGAAAGCCTTCGACATAGTTTCACACGATCTATTACTGCAAAAGTTAGAAGCAATCGGGATTAGAGGGCCAACCTTACAATGGATAAAATCATACCTTGATAACAGGCAACAATGGTTACCATAACAAACATTAACGAAGATAAAGAAGTAACGCTACACTCATCAAAGTATAGATGTAATAAGTTTGGTGTCCCACAGGGAAGCATACTAGGGCCGATATTATTCTTGATATATATAAATGACATCACTACAATAACGAAACATAAGTGCATATTGTTCGCTGATGACATCTCTATTAATGTGACATCCAATAAAAAAAATAATACAATTTACGACCACGAAACTGACATTAACAATACAATTGACATTTTAATTAACTGGCTTTATGTACATAACTTGAAAATAAACCTTGACAAATCCCTTTATATACAATTTAATAAATCAAATAATCATAAATTTAACTTCAAATTAAATATACCCAAAATTAAACCAGTAACACAGACCAAGTTCCTAGGAGTTACTATTGATGAAGATCTACATTGGAAAGTGCATGTAGATAATGTTTCAAGCAAGATAAATAAATTTGTGTATGCTCTTAGACAAGTAAAAAAAAGTACTAATCTAAAAACAGCTATATTAGCATACCATGCGTATGTGGAATCCATATTACGTTATGGACTTATAATATGGGGTAACAGTAGCGACCGGAATAGAACATTTGTAGCTCAAAAAAAATGCATTAGGGCTCTATACGGACTTCATCCTGAGGAATCATGTCAGCCAGTATTTAAGAAACTTGGTTTGTTACCGCTACCTTGTCTATATATTAATGAAATATGCATGTTTGTATGGAACCATAAGGAGTTATTTAAAATAGCAAACGATGTAAATCCTCGAAGCCGACGAGATCCTCACAGACTCGTACTTAACAGTGCTCCCAGGCTTGCAAAGTACAATAAAAGCTGCTTAACTATGTGTGTACGAATTTATAACAAATTACCTAGTAATCTGAAAATGTTAAACTCGAGATATGCTTTTAAGAATAAATTGTATGAATGGTTAATTGATAACAACTTCTATAGTATAAAACAATTCCTAGAACGAAAATAGTGTCGCTGTAATTTAGTAATAATTTTGTTAAGGAAATTGTTATTACAAATATTTGCATGCTATGTTTAATTTTGGCAAACCATGTCTGCTCTATTTTTGTACTGTAAGACCATTTTATACCATGTTTTACGCAAATAAATATATTATTATTATTATTAGTCAAATTAAGTACTTCTACGTTGGTCCCAGGCTTCTTAAATGTGACAGATGCCATTATCCAACAAACAATATTCTAATATTATAATTACATCAAAATGAAATATCTAACACACGCGTGCTAAATCGTCAAATAAAAAAAAGCGTTGTTTTAAATTGCTATTACAAAATTATGGCTTTGGCGAACGTCAAATATTAATGATTACGTAATCGTTATTATTTGAGGTGATGTTACGTTAACCAACCGTTTGAAACAACCTGCCCTAAGATAAACTAAAAATTGTCAAAAATAACATTTGCAAGAATTTAACCATTAGATATATATTTTAACAATAATTGGTTGAGTTTAACTACGGATACAAAAACCGGCCCTTGTGATAAATAAACAGTCGATAGTAAAGGTTTTACATTATATGAGCACTTATTTATTCTATTGTTTTTCTACACGATTCGTTGCATACACTTCAATTCATATTGCTGTGTTAGACCTACAATACAGCTCGATTGGATGGCTTTTTCCAATATTGTTTGAACCACTGATGAAATGTATGATGACCGATCGTTATACAATCCGTGTCCGATATACAGGATAAAATTAAAAACTTGCGCCAAACCGAAATAGTGTGCAGTAACACAAAAACAGTAGTACACACATGATCATTATAATTTGTAATTTTATAAATCTAAACATTTTGAAAAAAATCGTATAATTATTTTTCTAGCCCGGGGCTTTAATGGCCTTCAAGTAAACACGAATTATCGGCGTTCCAGTAAAAAAAATATATATCATAATCTATCAAAACAAATAAGAAAATTAAAGTATACATTTTAGCGTGCGCCCGATGAGCAATCTATTCATCGCACAGTTTATAGCATGAAGCTAGTTGACAACGCGTTGAACTGCGAAAAAAGGGCACGCAGCGACGTTTACGAATCGCTTGCTTACGCGAACATACGCGCGCGCATCCACCCCCCCCCCCTCCCCCTCCCTCTCGCAGAAAGGAGGCCTGTGTCCCAGCAGTGGGAACATTATAGCCTGATTATGCAATATTATGGTTATTCATCATCATCTTCCTGCCCTTATCCCATGTTACTTGGGGTCGGCGCAACACGTTTTCTTCTTCCATTCTCCTCTGTCAACCGTCACGCTATCATTCACTCCCTTCTCTTTCATATCATTTCTCACACAATCCATCCATCTTTTCTCCATGTTATAGTTATTGAAACCCACAATATAAAAAACATCCGTCGTACGAGCAACGTTTACAAAAAAGCTACAAGTTACCAAAATGACATAAATGTATGGCTGGATTCTGTACGTGTAGGTACATCCACCTGACATAATTACTTAGTCACCACTTACGATACCCACGGGAGAAACGGGGTGCCCTACAAACTGTTAGTGAGAACAGTCGGGACCGATGTCATGACGTCCCCATTCTTTTGTTCAAATAACTGCGTAGAGGTTCGTTACAAGCATTAGCTATAAATTGTCATAAATGAAATTGCTTTTTCTATGCATGCTGAACGAATTAAACAAGCAGTTTGCACGTAGGCTCAATAATTCTGTTTGTTCTTCTCTCGTGAATTTGTATTTTAGATATATTTAAAATACAAATTGTCGGAAAAATGGCCTTCATTAACGCTCTCCGAGGTTCTCATTATCATCACCAACACTACACACACACTCCCTACACTTACACACTACACACACCCTTCCTCATACATGCATAAACATTTTTCATTTCTAACGCAAACTGACAGAATACGAAACACCACGCTGCGCTCCAAAACGGGTATCCTAGACGTCGGCAAAAAGACTGCCAAGCTGAAATAAGATTTGACAGGTCATGTCGGCCGCATGCACAGCGACCGCTGGGCAAGTCCCCATACGGTGCACGGTGGATGCCTGAGGATGGACAGCGCCGCCGGGGCAGTTCAGAATGAGGTGGTGAGATGACCTAAACGCGTACCGCCTGGGTTGGATAGAGGTTGCTCTATAAAAGGATGACTGTGACTTTCCTCAGCAGTGTGAGAGTGTAGATGAGGTCAGTCCATGTAAAATACTGGTATTCAGCTGCATCCGGTAAAACTGGAAGCCGAACCAAATATAGTTGGGAAAAGGTTAGGCCGAAAGATTGAAATATCTAGACTTAATAAACATCCATGCGTCCATCCGTTGAACATCCCGTTTTAATTTGTGCTACGTCACTCAGGAAATGACATCGTAGTACACAGAAACTCAACGCTCATTCATTCGTCTGCTGTTTATTATTCCATCGCTCTTTTGTTTTTGTGGCTAGTATTAAATGACATCACGCTTGTCTTTTTTTTTGAGGATTGGAAATCATCAAATGACCTCTCCCGCTCTGGGTGGAGCGGAAGGGAGTGTCAGACTCTTACTGACTAAAACCCACCCGTGTTCCTTCCTTAGCCCTTTATGTACCAGGGCAGCGGTAACCCTTTCGAACGATCCCGCTACCCTGGCAGGCTTCGGCCCTATCTGGCCCCGTCATATCACGCCTGTCTTCCCCAAAGGCTTGGAAAAAGGTCAAAAGAGTCACAACCATATTTTAACAGTTATTTTTAAGTCCCATGAAATAGGGGCGTGCCTGTTGCAATCAACCTGGCACAAATCCAGACTCCGGACGCACGTTTACCCCCAACTGGTTTTTTTTTGTGTGTATTTATGTCCTTTTTATGCGTCATGTTTGCCGCAAATAAATGAATTTTCTTTCTTTCTTTTCTTTTATACTGGCAAAATTCTTAATGGAAAAACCCAATAACACTTTGCTTGACCTGATAGTAGAACCCAGGATCTCACGTTCAGCAGTAGCGCTTGCGACCAATAGAACAAAGAAGCATTCAGTATTAAATAAATATCAAGATAAAGAAGGATAGTAGAGAATAGTACTGTATTTGTGGTCGCAATAAATGTGGAAATGATCGGATGTTAACACGGAAATGATAAGGTAATGGGAAAATATTTGTTGAATGGGGGCAGTGTGGATTTCGCTCGAGTTTTTCTTTTCTTTACAAATGGTTATTCGTTTAATTTACAATTCTGTGGCAGATACAAATAAGGAACTTAGTTTGGAATTATTTATTACGTATATCGCAAACTTACAGGAATTGTTGCCGAAAAAAGTTAGACAATGTTGGCTACGACGACGTAGCAAGCTACGAGTTGCTAAAAGATTATGATAGTAGGTAAACAAAACCAATATTACGACTACGGTCGACGACAAACTGTCGATTTTTTATTAGTACGAGGCTTTTGAGTACGTTATATGTGTATATTTTGTGTCTTTTTTTTATTTGCAATGTGCGTTTTGTTTGTGCAGAATAAACAATTTTTCTTTCTATTTGCTGCAACATCCATAGTTGTATGCAATACACAAGACTAGGCATAAGGTGGTCTTCCTTAGCTTAGATATTATTTCCGGAAGGATTTGTGTACAGACATTACTGACAGCACGAACAAAACCAAGCTCCCAAGTGTAGTGTGTTGTAGTGTGTAGTGTGGTGTATTTTATGGTTATGGGTGTTTGTTATCAGAAGGGCAATTCTCGTAATTTTAAGAACGTTCACAGTCTGATCTCAGTCTCAATCTGTCAAAAATACCCCTAATTACCCTGCTGAGACTGCGTCTAGATTTTGAACGTTTTACATAAATTCAGAGAATTGGCTTTCTGAATTCAATGATTTATTATTATTACTCTGGGGAGTTAATATTATTTAAAGCACTCAGTTGCACCTGCATAGTTCATGGACACAATATGGTGCATCGTAAATCAAGAAACTCCTATGAAACAATAAGGGATTTTCGAGCCTAATATATGGGCCAGACGTGCAATATATAACACTTAGTGAACTTCGTAAATAGTTGCAAGTATCGTCCATGCCTGTGGCAGCTTTGGGAAATAGTTTTTCAATGTATGTCCCTATTTTAGGACAAAACCATAGTATAATAATATTATTTATATTAAGGATTATAATAACTTTCTGTTCGTTTATTTTGTTTTTTATAAATGTTGCAGCTTTTAATTGGTAACTTTTAAGTTTTCAGAAAAAAATAATTATACCCACGTTGTATTTTTTTACATAACATTTTTTTTAACCTAGCGCTTTATTGTGTCTTTACTTTGTAGAGTTCAAGACAACCTATCTTAACTTATTACAAAACGCAACGTCTCTCTATCCGTTCATGAGCAACTCAAGACCACTCGCTTAATTTACGCTATTCTTGTCAATGTTCAGTGGCTATAGGAGGAGGATAGGGGCCTTTTTGGTTTCGCACAGTCTTCTTTTTTGTTTATTTTTTATTGTTTTAAATGTTAATATTGTTAGTTTTAAATCGTCCTTTTTTACCGTTTGTATTTCCTGTGCGTGCCCCAAACTTTTCTTTCTTTCTATATAGGAGCCGTTGTTATTACAATCACCCTGCGAAAACGGTAATCACTTTGAACTTTGTTGTCACATAAAAATCGATACTTATCAACTTCATATTTTTACGTCGCCACATGTATGGTGTAAAGGTGTAATATGACAAGGTTCTAACGCTACGGTTTCATAGAAGAGGGGTTCCGTCATATTAAAATCATTTTCACTACCGTATTATTTGACAAAAAAAAATGGTGTCAAAAAACAGTCTGTATTTGGATAGGCGTAATTGTGTTGTCGGCGCGCGGTAGCGCGTTGCCTGATATGTAACCATTTTATAGGTACTATGTTTATATAAACATTTAGACCTAGGTATTGTGTATGTATTTTTATTATTTTTTATTGTCTTATTTATGTCTCCTCGTATATTTCACCAGTTGACGTCATCATGTCAACGCCGGCTGTCGCTGAAAACCAGCGCCGGGGCGCTGTCTCGCATATCATAGCATTATGCTGAACGATGGTCATTTTTCGTGAATGTGACGCATATCTTCCCGCAACTTGTTCTTTTTTGTGTTTGTGTTCTTTCTCTGCGTCATGTTCACCATAAATAAACGTATTTTATTTCTTTATGTGACCGTTCAGCGCTTCCTTAGAACACCAAAGCTGAAGTATGGTTCAGATTTTCATAAATCAACCGTACTGGTAATCTCTAAACGCATAAAAAGTTAAAACCTTACATAGATATTACAGCAAACACTAACATATTCAAGAGCGTTGGGATGCAAAATTACCTTAAGTAAAGTATTAAAGAACTATTTCTTGCAACTTTGCACGGAGTTCGAGTTTCCCGAGGAAGCTCGTTTATGAAATAGATAGCGAGTTTTCCATTACAAGTTTTCCTCTCTGTGCTAAAAAATAAAATAACGAAGCTGTGGAGCGTCGCGCTGTTGTATTATAAATGACGACATTATGTCAAGTTATGCCAATGAAAGTGGGGTTGGGCTACATTAATTTTAATTTTTGAAACAAAGGATTTTAAATGTTTTCGTTGAACTATAAGTAGTATGCTGGTGCTGTGGCGGCTTAGTGGTAACGATTGTGACTTACAGGGTCGTAGGTTATGCTTATGCGAATCCCGCACCCCCGGCCATAGGCAGAGATGGAACACCGCGGTGGTTTTAGCCGGTAAGAGTCGTAGAATACCCCTCTGTGACCCCCACGATGGAGGAAGTCCATGAGGATTTCCAACGCGCTGCAAAAAAAAATGTTCGAACTCATTCAGGGGCTTTCTAATGGGATAATTTCCGACATCCACACGGACAATGCACAACAACTTCACCAATATATATAAGTACATCTTTTCATTCGGGGTTCTCTTTTCCTTGTCGATAAAAGCCGAACATTGTCGAGCGACTCAACCACGCACCATAAACCAACTGATATTAACTTCCTATTCCATATTCAAATCCTTGGTTCCAATTGATGTTAATTACACTTAGGGCTGATTTTTCCATCGCCAGATAACTTTTTTCGAGGAATAAAATTGACGTTTGTCAGTTTTTGTATGAAATAACTGAAAAATTTCAAAATTATTCCCCGAATAAAGTTTTCAGATGATTGAAAAATCAGCCCTAAACAAATATCAACTTAAATTAGTGTGAATTAAATTCATTTCAGAATGACAAAAGTCATAAAAATTATTTAATTTCTAACACAAACTGAACTTCCTGTGTGATTATAGAAGTTATTTTTCTAAAAGCACATGTTTGTTTACATGTTTTGGAACTAAATGGCGAACGCAGTATATCTACGTGTAACGGAGCGTGGAGGAAGCTTTACTTATCATAATGTTATTACAGGCAGTTGTAAAGCCACGGATTTGCACACTTTGAAACTTGTTGCTAACGTTTCAAGGTTAGAGATTACCGCTTTCGTGTGGAAAATATAAGGGCTTGATTTAAAATGTAAATGGCGTTGTTTTGAGACCCTTTGTTATTGTTTCATGAGCTCAGGCCTTATTATAAATGAAAACATTTGGTATTTTTACTAAGTTTATTATGACTAACCGACTTTATTCGAAATAAATGACCTTTTAGAAATTATACAATACTAGCTTCTGCCTGCGATTTTGTCCGCCTGAAATTTATTGCTCCCCGACCCAACCCGTCGCATAATATCACCCGTCCGCGCTACTATGAATACTTCGTTTTTGCTTAGCGATCTTTCTGAATTTCGATCTTTTTTTTTTTCAAATCCAACTGGCAGTTTCAGAGATATGCGCGTTCAAACAAATTAACTCTTTAACTCTATTATTCTATATTATTATTATTAATTTATGACTGATGTCGGTATCTAGTTCTCTTGATGTGCATAGAATGGTCACCATTGCACAAGAAATAAGAACAGAAGTATATGTAACGGGCACAAGCCTCACTAAGGGTGAATTTCGTAAATAAAACTTTACGTGATCAGTAAATATAAACCGCGTTCCGTTTCATTGGTGAAATTCACCCTAAGTTCTCTAATCTATAAGTATCTAATACTCGTACGTATGAGGTTTTCCCAGAAACAAAAAAAAAACTTGAGAGGTGTCAAGGGACACCCGGATGGAACGAAGTATAACTGGCTTGCTTTCTATAAGAGAGAGAGAGAGAGACAGACAGAGAAACACGCGCACGCCGCACGGCTTACAACTATAGCAAAAAGTGTCGTTCCAACTTTTGGTCTTAATTTTTTCCGTCTAGCCCCCTTTCGCAACGCGCGATAAGGAACTTCGTTCCAATATTGGTGAAAACGTGGTTTATTGACAATAGACAAGAGGGTGCTTCTCCTTAGCGTGTCGATCAATCAGCAGCGTCCATGAACTTCGTGCAGACAACAGGACATTTTGGATACGATATTAAGTGCCCCATTGTTTGTTGGACAGCACCACATTTACACTCCAGAGCGGAGTCATCTGTGAATCTCCACCTGAGCAGGTTTTCTTCGCTTTGGCCTATCAAAGTCCAAAGTCTATTTAAAGACTTCGCGGTAAGCCAAGGCAACTCATATCAAGGTGCGAGATTTTAGTCAGTAAGAGTCTGACTCCCTTCCGCTCCACCCAGAGTGGGAGGGGTCAATTTATGACTAACCCATCCTCAAAAAAAAAAAATTACTGGTGGAACGAATGGTATCAACTTACGAAACACATTTGTCAGAAATGGTTTGCCTATTATTATAATGATACCACGTTACTTCAACACTTTCAAACTTTGGTTTTCCTTCTATTTTCATCACTAGATAAGTTATCTGCCTAACAACATCAACAACAATCAATACGTCAATCTAAGTTTAGTTCAGTAACTGTAGTGATCAAATATGGATGGCAGTGCACTTTGTAATGACAGGTTATGTGGGGTGGCAGCTAGACACGTATGGTTGGCAGCAAAAGTGGGTTCTCATACCCAAATATAATAATAATAAAAATATTTAAAAATGTATTTTGTAAGTATTTAAATGAAATAAAGGAAAAAATAATAATAATTTATTTGTTCCAAAATATACAGACAATTAAATAATATGGTGATACATTATAATACACATTATACTATGTTCAGATATTGAACATCTGTGTCTGAACTAGATATACTTAAATATAGAAATACTGTACTTAAAATACATGCACAACATACATAGCCTATAATGTTCCCACTGCTGGGACCTCCAGGTCTCCTCTCATGGAGAGGGAGTGGGCTGTAATCTACCACGCGGGCCCAGTGCGGATTGGAAAATGTCACATGTCTTCGAATTTTTAGTTCTAGAACGTGCCGTTTTTTTATATGACATAAATTATACAAAGTAAAGTGCCTGCTTGAGTTCGAACCCACAACCTTTCAACTCGTAAGTAGCGGCCGTTACCATTGCCACTGCTCTCAGGTTAGCTGCCTATATACCTACCAAATGCTTGTTCGTCGTTGGACCCTGGGTTGATATCTTGGCACGATATTACTTAGGTGTTATTATCATAAGTAGTTCCTAAAAACAAGAAAGAAGTAAACTATAAAATAGCGGCCATGTGCGACCCGGGCACACGAAGCTTCGGAAAAAAACACACAAAAACACAACACACAACAAAAATTTTCTTCTATAGTTTCTTATACCAAAATTAAAGGAGGTTTCCCCCTTTTATTTTTAAATTTATTTTATTTTTATGATTTTTTTTATATCGGTAATAGAAACTCACTCAGAATGAAAATTTCCGTAATAGTACGGGTCATGAGATATAGCTTGCTGACAGACAGACAGACGGTCGAACAGCGGAGGCTTAGTAACCCGGGCGGGTCCCGTTGGCCCACTTTAGGTACGGAATCCTAAAAATTACTGATCTGCTTCTCAAGTTTTTTGTATTTTACGAATACGAAAATCTATAAGTGAGCCATTACCCTGTAATATTGTCATGAAAGAAATACAAAAAACTCCCTTAAGAACAAAAGCCCCTTATAGATGCTTTACCTACCAAGAAGCTTTTGTTGCTGTCTGTACAAGTCTAAAGCCAACATGAAAATAAGAACACTGTTATGTTATTAGAACTCAAACAAAAATAAACCTAGAAATCAAAGTGGTTTTTAGAATGAAAAAATCTACGCCCACTGTTCATTAAGAAGGTCGTTGAAAGGTCCCACGATTATAATATTGCAAGAATAAAAATGATAACATAATTGGTCAAGTTTACATGTTGAGAGAACAGAAAATGACCTAATTGGCTATCTGACCTCCACAACCCAGTTGCTGGGTAGTACGATAACCCTTAGTAATGGTCAGACTTTCGGGCTTCTGACGACCCGTAACCACTGATATAGATCTACAAATGACATCCGGGACCAACGGCTTAACGTGCTTTCCGAGGCACGGAGGGGTCTTGGTATTTGAAGATAGTCACCCACCTACGGAACAAAACCTAATCGACGGAACCGTGGTACTGTTTTACTTACTTATCTACGAGCCCCTCGACCAACACAACTGGTTACTGTCGTCCACTAAATCCCTCTAGCCACTCCACTCTAGCAGTGATTGACCGAGCCTATTGGTAGGCAAACGTTACTAATCTGAACCAATTAAGGCAGGTGCCTGAGAGGTTCCAATTACTGTCCAGCTATTAGGTACCGTGGTACCTGTAGCTAAAAGACTATTAATGGTTTTGATGGCCGAGAGCGTAGAGACACAGAAATGTATTGGTTAGCAGATTGGCACACTATGTGAATAGGATAGTTTCCTGGTTAAAAAAATAATTATTATATTTAGTCCGTCAGTTAGATTATCGATAAATAATGGACATGTATTTTTTCTTTTGTCAATGAAACAACAAATGACAAAGATAAAGCGCGTCAAAATTTGGGAGTGGGGAAGGTCGTGACGTCACGCCAAGTGTAGCAAGGCGTGATTTCCCATCCTCAAAAACTAGCCTATTGACTGTGTTATAGCCATTTGATACGAATAACGGTTGAGATTTGAATACACGGACAATTTAAGTTGATAGTTAATTTTCAGGACCATCCATGTAGGACTATTGCAGCGTATGGAAACATTGATTTACAAAATCAAATCAGTCCACTGGTTACCTAGAATTATGAGAGAACTATGGCCCCTGCCTAACCAATATTTTATATACAACATGTCCCGGAATTAACGCACACCACCAAACACCCCAATTAGAATATTATGTTATAATCATAATACATACAGGGAAATTTTATTATTATGTATAAAACATTGTTTTTTTATTAAATTAGTTATACTGATTGTGGGAGAAAATTGTGGTCACATTACAAATCTACGCATGCACACAATCGCACACTTATAAGGGTGTAGCGTAGTAGGTTAGTACTTCATTCATTTTGGTTAGTTTTGACTGTACAGCGAAAGTGTGACAGTAATTTTGCGTAGTTATAATTATTTTTGGGACCAAAAATAACTGACATTAAACATGACAGAAATCGATTCAGTATACGATTAGTCTGAACTAACTAATTTCACAATGTGCATTAATTCGGTTATACATTGTATACACAGATAATATATATTATCATATAATGTTCCCTACAACCACCCTGTATATCATATCAGCCTATAATGTTCCCACTGCTGGGACACAGGCCTCGTCTCGGTGAGAGGAAGTAAGCCATAATCCACCACGCAAGCCCAGTGAGGGTTGGTGGATGTCACATGTCTTTGAATTTTTGGTTGTAGGATATGCCGGTTTCCTCACAATGTTTTCCTTCGCCGTTTTGAGAGCAGTGGTGATGAAACAATTTATACAAAGTAAAGTAGGTGTCAGGGTTCGAACCTAGGACCTACGACTCGTAATTCGCGGTCGTCACCACTAAGCCACCACTGCTCATAATATACATAATTATACACTCGTACTTAATTAATTATTACACAACACGAAACCATATTACAATATAATAGTTCCTATTCGACGTAATCACAAACAACCAATCTAGCACTCTCCCTCCAAAATATTCCGACAATCTCAAACCCAACCAATTCTATTTCGAGCCAGTTACAAATTAAAGGTTAATTCCTCGGGTCGACGCGGTAAAATGTGACAAAGGGCCCACGGTAAAGAGGGTCAAAGAATTGTGTCAGTTTTGTCAACAGGAGGTATACGTAATTTAACTTTCAGCGGATTACAAGAATTTGTTGCGTATTTATTAAATATTTAATTACGTTTATATTTAAGTTGCAATGTGAAGTATAACTACCGAGACGACGATTGAGAAGTATGCAAGGCCGGCTACTTTGTGAGCTTTTGGCTACTTTTTGTAAAAAAACGACATAAAATATATATGTCGTTCGTTTGACTATTCGGAACACCAGCGCCATCTGGTGGCGCTCGACAGAATCTAGCCTGAGTTCGTAGGTATAGAGGAGAGCTGCTGCTACAAGAGCGGTGTGAGCAGTGCTCTCTTGAACTGCAAACAGTTTTTCTATTGCGCAATAACCAACACTACCCACAGTACGCCCACAGTAATTAAAATATGGCTGATGATAACGAGACAAACATAACTTCTCCGACATATATATATTTTATGTCTTTTTTTTTTGTAATGTGCGTTTTATTCGTGCAGAATAAACAAATTTTCTCTCTTTTTTTACTTGTCTAGTTTGATGTCTATTACATATTTAGTGAAAATGCGGCAAATTTGTTGTGCACGGTTTATGAGACCACCGCAATACTTTCAGTTATAGACACGCTTTTATTAACTTTACTTGTTTTACAGAAATTCTTAAACGAATTTAAACACGACCCAATTTTTTTGTAAATCACAAGTATCGAGTACCATTTTGGTTGCAGAGGATTTCGCGACACGTACTGACTTTTTTTCTGTAGGATTAGTAATGGCACGTGTCACAGTCAATCTTGAATACGAAATGGGATACCAACGAAATTATGCGAAAATTTGATGACAAACACGAGGGACAGCGAAAGCATTTTTAAGTATAAAAAGGACGAGATTAAGCAGATCTTATTCACCGTATAAAATTGCCAAGCTTGAATAAAATAATTAAAGAAAAATATCCAGTAATTTTCGTTTGTATTAAAAAAAAACTAATTTTAAAGTTGTATTCTTTCAAAATTGGCCACCCTGAAAAAAAACTTAATTTTAAGAAATTAAAATTAAGTGTTTTTTCAGGGTGGCCAATTTTGAAAGAATAATAATAATATCCCTGTGTGAAATGTCCAGGGATATTATTATTATTCTTTCAAAATTGGCCACCCTGAAAAAAAACTTAATTTTAATTTCTTCTGAATTGGAAAACCTGTAATAGGCAAGTAAATTTCAATCACAAATACACCTGCCAACTATTTCACAAATAAATAAAAACAATTGGTTTCTAGAAAACAAGGCATTTCTATACCAATTATCCGTCATCGCGTGCTCAAAAACTATAAAACAAATATATTTGGTACACAAAAGAGCAATAACGTATATTTTTCTGTACAAACCAGTGTCATAAATATGTATTTTCATAACATTAGTACAGCTTTCCCAAGAAAAATATGCGCTTCGGGAATGATCGTCTATCGTCAGAAATACGAACACGCGATGATGAGATCTAATAAAGAGCTGTTACCAACATGGAAGTATTGCATATTTCTTATTACCATGTTTACAAAATTATAAATGAACAACTTTATGCAATTTTAAAAACCTTTTCAAAACTTTCGAGTGACAAAAGACGATCAGCGAATGGAATAGTTAAAAACGCGGTAGTACAAAACTAAGAAACCTTACCCTTACCTCTGTGATGCAAAGTTCGTGTTAATTCGGAAACACGAATTTTACCGAAGCGTATAACTTTTCTGGTTTACCTGTACTTTGGTTTGCATAAGCGATCAATGATACATATCTACGGCCAATCAGTCAAGCGTTTGACCCAAAACGTAGCATATACTAATATTAGTAAGATTTAATTAACATTTGTATGAGCCTCCGTGATAACATCTAAATAGGGAACACGCTACCACCTGTATTTGTCGTAGTTTTTTTAGCCGACTACGCATAAAACCTCCTTTTTTACATACAAATTACTAAACGTCAAAATCTTTTGTAGGAACAGTGATGTGGTGGTATATTTGACCTCGTAATGGCTTTAACACCCACACCCTAAGGTTGAATGTCACTTGTAGGTACGTCAAAAACGTCAAGGTCTAGTTTTGCTTGACAGTTAGTTCCTACCTTAGTGAAGTTTCAAGTTAGGGATTTGTTGTCTAAAGTAGTAAAGTAACTACTTTCAGGGACAAAATTTATTTTATATTTCATAGGCAAAATAATATTTACCTAATATTATGCTATTGTTATTTTATGCTGTTTATGCTTATTTCAGAAGAACTAATCAATTTCTCACAATCGAAATGATCCTGCTGTTCTAAATTTACACTCGCAATTTTTATACGCACGTGATCGGACGGTATTTACTTGCGAAAAGTCGGAAGTCGTCAATCAGTTTCAAATATGAAAAATAAAAACCTTTTTTACCGACTTAAACGACGACGTTTACGACGAGAAAACACTACAAATTGAACTTAGTAACTTCACTTTGTAGTTTTTCTTTTACAGTCTGTTGTTTTTTTTTATAAAAAAGTTTTTATTTTTCACTTTTTATGGTATTTGCCTACTCCATAAAAATTTGTATAACACTACTTGCTATGCAAATATCAGTGACAGGAAGTTATTATAACATCATCAATATACACTAAATGGAAAAATACTCGTACGTATTATTGAGGCTAACTCAAAAACTACCCAAACGATGCTATTAAATATATATGGACCACCCTTAGACATACCCAATCCTTTATAAAAGGAATTTTCTAAATCGATGCGTAATCGGTAAAAAAATAAGACAGAATAGAATAGAAAATGATTATATACATAGAATGTGGAAAACAGATGAGTAGGTAAGTATTTTTATAAAGGTTCAATAAATATGTCATCACACAATGATAATGGCGGATTGGGAAAAGGCTAGGCAAATGATGATGATGATGACATCATGATAATGGAACTAGTGACGTGATTTCACCTACTATACTATTTTTCGACACAAAACTATGCACCGTTTGTTTACTCGTATCTTCGAACGTGGCTATTTGTCTCTGTCATCAAAGCGGTCGTGCCACAGCGAAAATACATTTTTGAAACAGTTTTGTATTTTATTATCTTTTGTTTGAAAAACATTGCCAGGCTTTGACGTTTATTTACAGCAGACATCTCTATACTTGACGTTGGTAGGCTGCCTGTGTTTTTGCTGCCTAAGAATATACAGGGTGTAAAAAAAAACATAGCCGTCATTTTGGCATTCTGTACATCTGTCAAACTAAGTAACATTGCACAAAAATAATGGCTGGAAAACGACTTTTATTTTTGGTGTGACTGTTTGCGGTAGTGTGCAATGTAACACACGTAGAACATATTTTGTGCTTACTGAGGCTGCCTCAAGGCACAAATAAATAAGACGTTGTAAATGCCATACTTTATTAAGTGCATGCAATGGACAGGTCGAGGGGGCATTTAAAGTTGTGTTATAACATTAAAAACTTGTTTTCGGGAAAAATAAGTTTTTTCTCGAAAACGCTAAAATAAAAAATTCGTAAAAATTTAAATTTTGTCCCAATATCTCCCTAACCAGGAGGTTCCCAGGTATGGTTCAGTACAAAAAAATGTGGGCTTAGTTAAGTGTCTTTTTACACCCGTTAAAAACCTATTAATATTTGCTAAGTTAGTAATGGGTACTTACCTTTTCATTTATTTAGTCTACAACTGTCCCACTGCTGAGCAAAGGCCTCCCCGAAATCCTTTCAGGCATCCTTTTCCAGAGCCACCCCGACCAACCCTTGCGGTACCCATCCAGGACCTCTCGCCACTTCTTCCTGGTCCGCCCTCCACGTAGTTAGTACGTACTCCATCACACTTTTTTCTAATAAACAGAAGTACATTAAATAATAAAAGTTGTTCTCTGAAGAATAACTTTATTAATATATTTTTTTCAATAAAATTGAACATTTTGTCCCTTTCACTGAACGCTATTTATTGAAATATCATTTATTTTACTACTGTTAGTAAATTCGTTTAACAATTCGGGTTCTACCCTCACAAAGTTATTTCAATAGTTTTCCTTTAATCATTATTATATTAGGTATTTATTCTGTTAAGGTCAAAGGTCTGCCCTGTATTTTCCAATTTTTTCTTTTTGTTTGCCTGCGCCCTGCATCGTTCAATCGGTTAAGAAGGCGTCTAAATCGTCACGCCGGCGTTTCTTAGCCTGCCTCGGTGACGACTTCCCTCTTCAGGCACCTACTGTGTGACGATTCTGGCCCATCATTCTTAATTCATCCCATAAATGTGACCCGCCCAGTCCCATTTCAGCCTCACAGACTTATCGCCAACATCGGCGATACCTGTCTTGGAGACACGCTCATAATACAAAATGAAAATAATATTAAACCAACAGCTGTAACAATATAATCAAATATTTCCACGAAAACGTTGCCGATTACTCGAAATGCTTTTTGCATGTCAAAAGCTTGTCGCTTTACGTCAGCCTAACTTAATATTACCGTTTTAACACCCCAGTCACAAACTTCAAAGTAGCGAAAGAAATAAACATTGCTGTGTCAAATAAACAGAGCCGTTCGCCATTTATTATGGCAAATGGAATTCAGGTTTATAGGTCCGAGCGACCTCGAGCCATGGAATAAGGAAAATGGAGTGTCAACACTTTTACATTCATTGTCTTCGATTGGTCGAAGTTCATTGTGGTCTGAAAATCGTTAAGCATAATTTTGGCTAGTTATCCATCATTCTCCTGCCCCTATCTCATTTGAGGTCGGTGCACTTCCACGATATGGCAATCTACATATTATACACTAATATACTATTTAGGAAATTATCTGTTAAATGTATTGTGTAAACAATTTTTGGCTAACCTATATGTATAAATAAAACACTGGTTATGCCAACGTCACCTGGACTGAGGAAAGCTGCTCAATTCTCTCACATATTAGACCTCCATTACTTCCTTCTCCATGTCTCAAACAGACAGCCATCTCCTGACGTCCCACCCAAATTCCCTAGACATTGTCGATCTATTAAGGTGGCTGGAAGGTACCTCAATTGGCTTCATAAAATTAATAGCCGCTCCCCGAACAATATTAAACGTTAGAATTGGAATAAATAAACTCGTCATCAAAATAAAATCAAATTGTTCCAATTAATTTAGAAGGTACGCCGGCGTGAAAGTTTGATCGTTAGCATACTGTCTGTCTAGACTAAAATTAGACACCTACAAATGACTAAAGTTAGTTAAAAGTTGCTTGAATTTGGAGTTCGTAGCAAATTTTTCGGTTTATGAAAACACTTACGTTATTTCTATATAGCTGAAAATAAGATTTACTCTTCGTTTGGCCCACTAAGTTTAGTCCCACATAAAAAAATCCTGTGTCGTTCCAAACAATATGCTTCCTTCTCCCATAGTATAATTTTAATTATATTATTCCCGTTTCGTCCTATTTTAAATTCCTTCTACGGCCCTTATTTATTTTTTATTTTTTTTGTAAATGCAAACTTACGTTTTTGTACAACCGGCAAAAAAGGGTTACGTATTATTAAATATTAAACATCAACTATTTAAAAGGCAAAAAAAAAAAAACAATAAAGTATCTTTCCAATATGTCAGAGCTGTGTTTTATGACGCATATGTTTCACGATTCGAATAAACGTGATTTGTTGGAATGAAAACTTGAATTTCTTTAGAAACGGGTCGGATGTGGCGGCATATACATCGCCACGTGTTTACCGCGCAACCAGCATGTTCAACGTCCCGACATCAAGTAACTACTTGATGTCGGGAAGGGAGACGAAAAGGAAAGGGGATGACGAAAAGGGAGGATCCTCCAACCAGGTCTGGTGGGCAACTGCCCACCAGACCTGGTTGGAGGATCCTCCCTTTTCTATGGAAGATGAGCTTTACACCCTACTCCACATACAGTCAAGTGACGGTTGAGTTTTTTTTTTCCCCTTTTATAAAGTACCAAAATAAATTGGTGATACTTTATTTACATTACAATAAAGCCTATTAGCTAATAAAAAATTTAAATATAACGTAGGTACCTAAACTGCTAAGTAACTATATAATTAAGAAATCGTCCAATAACGTCTTTCTTATTCACTATAAGTTATGGGGAAGACACTTGTTTCACGTGTTCTTTATAAGATTCAGCACTTGCACTACAGTTTGACGGTTGAAGTGCCATATTAATAGATAAACAAGTCGAGAGGTGTCGAGTACTTTATACATTTTGCTGTATTTTATATATTATTGTTTGAGGTAACTCAATGAAAAATCAAGTGTCGTGATGCTCAAAATCTTACACTTTCGGTCTGAGCTCTCATATGCCAAGTGACACACAATATATAACATGTGATAACGAACTTTGTTCCAATAAGGGCTGATTTCAACAAATCCAGATCTTATATCCGTGCGTGTGTGAGCAAAATTGACGTCTGACAGTTCTAGTACGGAAAAACTGGCAAAAATTCTAAATTCAATCTCAGGATAAGACTTATTCCAGCTGTAAAAGTTTGCTAGAATTCACCCTTAATAATATACATTATTGTGGTGTACCTAAAAATGTGTTAAATCCAAAAAGCTTGTTAATCACAATACTACTGTTTGCATTTTTCCAAACTTAAGTACTTCAATTTATTCACTTCGGGTTCAATTATGTATGTATGTTTTTTTTTGTTAAAGACAGGACACTGATAGCCTACTTTAGCACCTCTGAATAATACCTAAGTTATATTTAGTTGATGATTTCAATGAATCTGTTGTTCCAAGTACTTACTTACTTAACATACACAAATTATATTTGTTGCTCTGTTTAACCCTCGTATCATTCCTACAGTTCTCCTAAATCTACCCAACATATGTGTCAAAATAAACTCTTATTCTAATAAAGCTGTTTCCATTTTAGTCACACCGACGACATGGCGTCTATTTAAAAACTGCTATCTGCATGTCATGAACGTCTAAAATGTCAACAACCTTGAACCCTTGCTTTTGTGGGTCGTTCAAGGCTCCCTTGTCGTTGACAAATGATTCATGAGAAACAAAAGACAGAGGAAATGCTTTCAGCTTTCGTCATGAGTGTGTGTACCTACTGTGATGTATGTGTGATGGTGACTATCTTTTTATGTGTCTATGTGTGTGTGACTCTGTCTTAGTCTTAGCTCAAGGGTATGGATATGACAAGAGAGTAGTAATTACGCATGACGAATTTATATTGTATGAATTTATTGTGCTATTTGAATTCAATTTAATTATTTTATAATATTTAGTGCGTGATAAAAGCGTGTTTTTTAGTATAACAAACCACATATTTTTGTTTTAAACTTTTGCGTCTGGTATATTCTTCATTAAGTTAATAAGTATAAATTCAACGAAGACATGACGATTAGGGGCTACTAGCATACGCGAGGGGTTTAGTAACCCCTAAAGAATTTCGCTATCCATCTCCTGGCTCTATGATCAGACCCTCGACACCAAGTCCAATATGTTGGACTCGTCAAAACGAATCGTATGAGCCCAAACTCGAGGGGTTTACTAGTAGCCACTGAAGAGTTCCACTATCCACCATCTGGCTCCATCATCAGATCAGCTCCAAGACACCAAATTATAGTTTTGTCTTCCAAACTACAAATACGTCCAATGTTTCATTTCGATACGACAATTAAAAGTAGGTTAAAATTGTCATGTAAGATTTTTTTACACGCTTTTATTAGCTTCACTTCTAACTAACAATTAGTTAGAAGTGAAGCTAATAAAAGCGTGTTAATAAACAAGTTTTAAAGTTTGCATGGGCCTGCGGTGTTCAGCTGTGGAGCTACACCAGCCAAAGCAATCGTCAAATCATATATAATGTTTCCTAAAAAAAGTACTACAGTCAACGCGCCCCGGTAAGTACATTAGAAAAAGCTACTTCCACCGGGACCGGAAGATGGATGTTGTAAACATACTAAAAGAAAATACGTGTGCCATTGGGGACCCCCGTAAGACACGAAGTTCCCTATGCGTTCCCGCGCGCACACTCGCATATAATAGAAAGAGACAAAGAGAGAGAGAGAGAAAGTCGCATGGAGCACTTTCCTTAACTTTTGATCCTTATATTAAGAAAAAGCTACAGGAAGTCTCCTAAGACCGTTTTCCTGTAGCTACAATGATTAAGGTTGCTGCCCTTTCTGCCCCTATATCTACGAACCTTCTTTTATGTTACGGTAAAAGAAAACCATGCCTAGCCACGTAGAAGATGGCGAAACGATAGGACAGGTTTCGTCTAAACTGGAAGGAGATGATGGAAGGAAGGAATTCATACTCAAAGAATAAAACTTGTAACATAATGTATATACTCACATTTATTTTCATTTATTCCTCCAGGTCAAAATAAGCATTCCGTTGCTGTTAGGCGCTGTTTTGATTGTCTTTCGCGAAACCAGGCCACGTTATTTATATACAATCAGTACACAGACACAGCCCTCAACTTTAAATACACAATATAACTTTAGATTTCATTGTATTTTCAACATAATATATTATGTCATGACAGTTTTGACAACGCTGTTTACTACGTTGCCATGACAACTTCTCTTTCAAATTATTGATGGCCAGTTATTTTTTAGCTGATTATACGTTCATACTTCTTCAAAATTACACATGGCCACTAACATATCTCAAATTCATATTTTCTACATGATATTATTCTACGAGTACACTTTATAAATACACGCTTCGCCGCTGAAGCGAAAACTTAAAATAGGCCTGATTCTCCAGGGCCACCTACTTTGGGAACACAGTGTATAGTCTATGCCCATTACTGCGCGTGGCCGTCGAATCTACCTACCTCTTGTCGGCCTCCACCTTCAGTTACTCCATCTCCAACTATCACGCATCTTTAACCTTCCTCACCTACACATACTGACCACCACTGCCAGTCCATCTCCATCTTTTTATGTAAATATATTTTTAATTAAGTTCAACTTACCTTTCCTTTAAATCCTTAGTTTAATTTACAGTTAAAGTTAGGATTTTCTTGTCGCTACACGACAGCGACGCCTACAACGGCGAAAATGACGTCTTTTCTTTAAACGTTCTTGTTGAGTAATCGAAGAGCAACCCTTGTACATAATTTGACATTTATGTCTTATACGTAGGTAGGCAGTAGGTAGATACTTATAATTATAATTATGATGAGGGGCTGGTAACTTAACTGCTCACAAAGTAATCGATTGATTTTCATGTTAAGCCAAATTTACACGTGCCCTGTATCTTTAACAGAACAGGCTAAATGAGTGTGTACTGTACGAGTACAACTCTATCCAAACCCTGAGGGGAATACATGCGTGCCGTTACTTATATTATGTTTATGTTATCTATTCAGTGGGAGTTTGTTCTATGAATTATAAAAATATCTATAGGGAGGGCCCTAGGGGAGGAGCCGGAGGAGCCCACGAGCAACTTGCCCAGCAACTTTTTGTTTCTGTCGCTGTCTCCTCGCCGAAATGTTTTCCTATCTTGCAATAATCACTATTTAAAGTGTCGACCAAAAGTCCATAGGCAATCTCACAAAGCAATAACTTGACGTTGTTTTTTTCAACGTTATAATATGAGTCAAGATGACCTAGCGGTTAAGCGCGTACAGATAGATGCGTGAATCAGTGAGACGTGTGTTTAAATCTCACGCAGTACATCGACTTTTTGTAAGTTTTTACTCGGTTGGATGTAATGGGACAGAAATATTATTATTTATATTATGGAGGATTTATAAATGCAGAGCTTTAATATTTTAATATTGTATTATAAATAAAATAAAAAAATAACTTTACTTCAGACCTTGATCCATAATGATATTAGTAATACACACTACTTATAAGCTATGTTAGTAACAAACGAAAAACAATTTTTAATTCATATATCTGCTGCACTCACCAGACGCACCGGGTATATGTACATGTACACGTACCCAATGCGCCACAATGATGCAGCACGGCTTATCACTAATGACCTTCAGAATGTCATTGCCGGTCCCACGCACTCTGCGCATCATAGAAGCAGTCTTCTTACGCAGAATGGTACTGAAACCGTCAGTACGTGCTTCCGCAAACATTCCTGACGCGCTACAGTAACGTGGGAGCCCCAACAACATCCTGAAAGTATTATACTGAACTCTGAGGGCGTTGTATGCCCTCTGCGTATATCGAACCCACAGAGTGCACGTGTACAATGATTGACAGAAAGCCTTGAAAAGGTTATTTTTACTTCTGGTGTACAACGTGCGAACCTGCGGGCCAACATATTGCGCTTGGTGATACAGAGCACGTTCCTAATGGATTTTCATACACTTTTTCGACCCGCAAAAAGTTTTATGGCGCTTTTCGAGCAGGTGTAGTATACTTAAATATATTTTTTTCCAGATATTTTTAGTCCTATCTAAACTAGCCGAACTTTTAGCGTTCTTGAGAAAGAGTTACGTTTTTGAGAGAGGGTCCTGTAGAATAATATTATAATGTAAAAATTATCTGTCTTTCTTTATAGCTAGACTAGCACCTTGCCTGTGACTTCATCCGCGTATATAACGTACTTACCTCTAAAAATTTTAACACTCTCCACCCCCCTTGAAACATAGTTTTTGAAAATGTATGTTAAAAAACGTTAGTTTTATATATTTAAAGTCGAATTTCCAAAAACCCCTTCTTCCTTACATTATAAAAGGAAGTCGTGTGCAAAATTTCACGTTCCTGATCAGGATCGGCTGTTCGTTGGCATGCTGGCATGCAGTTTCTTCTTTTATATATATCTTAATATATATAATTCTTCTGTACGTGTGTTTGTCACCTAACTCATCCTAAACGGCTGAACCGATTTGAATGAAATTTTGTGTGTATATTTCAATGGGTTCCTGGATGGTTTGAAAACTCAATTGGACCCGGTAAGCGGTGCTGCTTTTCTGTGCAGGACTCGCTCTGCCGGGTCCGCTAGTATAGATACCTTATATGATTTTTTATTTAAAAAAAAAAAAATCGTTGCCCCACACTAGGAATTTCTCCTGTATCGTGGGTGCGTTTACAAACAATTAAACTCACATACACAAACAGCCAGACCCGGAACAACTACTTGTAGGCCATACAAATATTTGTTCCGTGCGGGAATCGAACCCGCGACACGCAGCGCAACAGTCAATCGCTTAACCACTGCGCCAACCGTGCCGTCATAAAAATTAACTAGGATGTCAGAAGGATGTCTCCATGAATAGGTACTCAATACTACCATAGACAAATAACCCGACTCCATTTATCTTTATAGCCAGATATAAACTAACCAAGATGTCAACTGATACTCAATACTATCATAGACAAACAGCCGGACTCTTCAGAAGTGACAAGCTCAATGGCTATGACAGAACAGCCCCGATTAAAGCAAAGTGTCGCCATTATCAGCAGGTCGAAGTTCCCTGGGACTGTCACTGACAAACGATGTCGGAAAACAATAGGATTTGCCGTGACACGTTGGCACTCAGACGGCTGACCGCTGGAGAGAGGTCGTTAATTTTAAAGCTGACGTTTTCTGGGTTCCTGTAATTTACGGATCGTTTTTGTTAAAGCTACGATCGGTAATTCACGTATTCATTGGGAGACGTTGTTGTGATGCGGGTTATGTGATTTTAATCAAAATAATACGTAACGGAGTAATCAACTTGTGCCTTGGTCATAGGTATATAAAAACTACGTCCATATATAGAATAGAATAGTTTTTTTTTTTAATAGTTGTCCAGGTTTTAACCAGGATTAACACATTGAATACTTTTTATCCCGAAATTCCCACGGGTTCGAAACTTACATAATCAGCCTATAATGTTCCTACTGCTGGGACACAGGCCTCCTCTCTGTGAGAGGGAGTGGGCCATAATCCACCACGCGGTCCCAGTGCGGGTTGGTAGATGTCACATGTCTTCGAATTTTTGGTTTTAGGACATTTCGGTTTCCTCACGATGTTTTCCTTCACCGTTTTGAGAGCAGTGGTGATGAAATTATTTACACAAAGTAAAACGCCTGTCCGGGTTCGAACCTACGACCTACAACTCGTAAGTCGCGGCAGTTCCCACTGGGATCGAAACTTATGTGGGTGAAGCCGCGGGGCGCAGCTAGTATCAAATAAAACTAGGTATTCGTGATCCGAGGTTATACAGTTTAATCAGCAAGACTCCGGAAAAATAATACTTTTTGTCCAAAGAAACAATATAACAACTGTAAAGAACGAAGCTTTTTATTTTCCATATACAGTTTCCTTTATGATGTGAACCCGATAGGCTCATCTAAAACCTAGGCTAGATTGTCTCAAAGACAAGAAACAGGATATGACAAGCCAATGACATCCATCACAGCGAAAGACAGAGTTGTTTGTCAACGTAATTCGGTAAAAGGATTCCTACGTAAAATACTTTATCTGCTAATGGACAAGTGTCTCATATTACTCTCTGCTATACCAATTTATCAAGCGGCTTCAATGTCCCTCAAGTATCACTTTCCTTAACGAATGAGATACCAACTTACTTATACGTATAAAATGTCTCTAGGGCTACCACACTGCCGTTTAGGTTGACAAACTTGAGTAACAAGTTTCTTACAGAGTGGATGACCCTAAGTGAAGGACAGTTTCTCGTTAGCAAAGTTAGGCATAGGGGTCGGTGGGTATTAATTTGTTTGTGGCGGCCGGCCCTAACGTTGTATCTATAAAGCGGTTCCTGTTTGCGTGTATATAAAATTTTTGTTCGAAAATCGATACTTATTATAGAGAGTTATAACTTTGGGGTTTTAATGAGACATGCCAACAATGATAATGTTGATAAGTCAGAGTTTGCTGTAGTAGTGAGATTTTCAATTTGAATCATCATCTACCTAGCCTTTTCCCAACTACGTTGGGGTCGGCTTCCAGTCTAACCTGATGCAGGTGAATACCAGTATTTTACATGGAGCGACTGCCTATCTGACCTCCACAGCCCAGTTACTGGGTAATACGATACCCCTTGGTAAGACTGGTCGTCAGACTTTCGGGCTTCTGGCTACCCGTAACGACTGTCAAAGATCCACGAATGACAGCCGGGACCAACGGCTTTACGTGTCGGGACCATCTTTACATACGGCCACTCGGTATGTAAAGATGGTCACCCGTCCACTGACCAACCGCGGCAAGCGTAGCCTATACTTAAGATTTAAATTGAGAATCTCAAATAACTATCAAGTTTTTGGAATACCAACTCAATGTCATACATGACAAAGTTCTAATTCAATTGCAACCGATTTTTGCATACTCCTGAAGAAGATAGTTATTTAAAAGACAATTAGCATAATCAGCCTATAATGTTCCCACGGCTGGGATATAGACCTCCTCCCTGTGAGAGGGAGTGGGCCTTACAGCCCACTCTAGAAAAGAAAACTTTTTTTTTAAATAGTAGTCCAGGTTTTAACCAGGATTAACCCATTGAATACTTTTTATCCCGAAATTCCCATGGGATCGAAACTTACATAATCAGACTATAATGTTCCCACTGCTGGGACACAGGCCTCCTCTCTGTGAGAGGGAGTGGGCCGTAATTCACCACGCCGACCCAGTGCGGGTTGGTAGATGTCACATGCCTTCGAATTTTTGGTTCTAGGACATGCCGGTTTCCCTACGACGTTTTCCTTCAACGTTTTGAGAGCAGTGGTGATGAAAGGATATACCAGTTATCACTGAAGGAATGTCATAAACATAACATAAGTAACAGCACGCCTCTATTCCCCGTAGGGATGGGCAGAATTGTACTCGTCCAGTACATGTACACACTCATTTAGCCTGTTCTGTTAAAGATACAGCCGCGTAAATTAGCTTAACATGGAACCAATCGGTTACTTTGTGAGCATTTAACTTACCAGCCTCTCACCATAATTATAAGTATCTACTTACTACCCACGTACGTCATCATCTGCCTAGCCTTTTCCCAACTGTATTGGGGTCGGCTTCCAGTCTAACCGGATGCAGCTGAATACCAGTATTTTACATGGAGCGACTGCCTATCTGACCTCCACAACCCAGTTCCTGGGTAATACGATACCCCTTGGTAAGACTGGTTGTCAGACTTTCGGGCTTCTGACTACCCGTAACGACTGTCAAAGATCCACGAATGACAGCCGGGACCAACGGCTTAACGTGCTTTCCGAGGCACGGAGGGGTCTCGGTATGTAAAGATGGTCACCCATCCGCAGACCAACCGCGGTAAGCGTAGCTTAACCTAACCGATCGACCTGTGCGGCTGTTATTATTTAGCCACGGGCCCCTCACTACCCACTACCCTTACTACCCACGTACGTATAAGACAGAAATGTCAAATTACACGTGTCGGACATCGATTACTCTATTACTCAGCAAGAACGTTTTCATAAAGGAAAGACAGTCATAATCTTTGGTTATGAATGTGACAAGGTGTCTACATGATGTTTTTTTTTCTATTCTGCTCATCCTCACTCCTGGGCAAAGGCACTACATCTTTCGCGAGCCCGCGCTTCCTCCTTCCAGTTTGGACGGAACCTATCCAGTTCGTCCCGCCATCTCCTACGTGGCCTGGCGCGACTCCGCCTTCCTTTCCCCGTTTTCTTTTTCCGTAAAATACAGGAAGGTTCGTAGATAATGTGTATAATATTTTTAACTTTTATGAAGTATCACAGTTGGTGATACTTTATTCACATTACAACCTAGCCTACTAGCTATTAGCGAGTAATTTAAATATGACTGAAACTGCTTCTTCTCCTTAACGTATTGATGGCAAAAAGTTCAAACATTTTTGCCCCAAAATTCAGCTGCGCCAATTCCGCTCACTGATGCTTTTGCTTGAATGCTTTTTCTTTCTTTCTTTGATGCAGTCATAAGGTCATCAAATGCACATGTGACAGGGCATGCGGCCCAGGATGGAAGGTGGGCCATTGTCTGTGGGGAGGTGCCGCATATGCCGTTGTGAATCCCCATCTGTGGATATTGTCTTTGCTCCGGCTGACATGGGTTCGAAGTCTATTTAGAGATTTCCTAGTCGGCCAAGGTACCGCGTGCTTTGGCGAAAAGCTCTTCGATGGTACTGAAACCGCTTATAACATTAAGAAATCGTCCAATAACGGCTTTTCTCTTCACTTTATGTTAAGGGGAAGACACTTAGTGTGCACACACACGAGAGACATGCGTCGACAACAGAGCAAACTGTAAACGTCGATGCGTGTCGGACACAGCCGCCAACGCGTGTTGGCGCCCGGCGGTTGACACAGGCAACACAGACTTCATCAGCACGTGAATGTCAATGCGATCCAACTCTTTGACAACACTGATCTAGTGCAAGGGCCCTTTGAGCTATACCTCGACTTTTAATAATATAATAATAATTATTATTTATTTATTTCAGACCAGGTCCATAAACAACACACATTACAATTTTATACTTAAAACAAAAAAAAAACAAAAAACGTAAAAAACGTTTTAATCGTATTCAGTAACTTGACAGTTCAAAGAAACATAATTACCATACTAAAACTATAGTGTTGGGGTAGTGAACGAATGATAAAAATGATTTAATTTAAATAAAACTTTAAATATTCGTATGTAAGATGTGGAATATAAGAATAATTATTAATAAAAGTCGTTATTAGTTAAATAAAGTAGTAATTTCCTTTTTCTATTTTCTTCTAAAAGAAACAAAATTAAAATCTTGTTATTTTACTTTTTTTACTTTTGTCGTTTATTTCCTCTGGCAACTCTAGACGTAGACGTCATTCTTCTTATTCATTTTTAAGACATATTATTCAATTTAAAATAAAAATTTAAGTACATTATTTAAGTTTATTTAATTTCGTTCATTCAATTTCGTTCATTCTTGCACCACCTCACTACCTTTTTTTTTTGTCAAAACCTGGGAACCTTTCAACTGTCAAGTAACTAAATACGATTAAAAGTCGAGGTATAGTTTCGTGTAGTGTGAGTGACCCTAAAAGCCAACCCCACCTCAATCTGACCCCTAAAGATCATAACAGACTAAATTCCTTTACAATATTTGTAAAAAAAACCATATAACATACCACGTTTAAAGTTAACAAAAAAAAAAAAAATACCTCCTCCACACCGTCTAGCAAACCAGTTTTTTTCTCATGACATTTAACATTATTATCTGCAACGAGCACCATTTGGATAGACTTAATTTTCCTTGCTTGCGTCCGTTAGTCTTCTAAAATGAAAACGCTTTGGAACAGGCAAACTAGGTTGACTTTGTAGTGTGTCCTACTTTCCTGTAGGCAAAGAAGCGTTTATCATGCAAATACATTAACGCCTGCGCGGACTTTTTGCGAAAAGATTTTTTTTTTCGTCTCTCTTTATATAAAAATAAATTCTATTGTAGGTAATGTGGTTTAATAGTTTAGTCATTTGTAGTTTCTTAAACAATGTGGAGATGACAATGCGATAATAAATAAAAACACTGGCAATTTATACTAATGCATTGAAGTATTTAGGAACTACAATATATCAAACTGATGGGCCAACTGTGGACTTTGCCAATCTCTGACTAGCTATAGAACAGTGTCTTAATAATTAATTAGAACTTAGCCTACAAAACTTTTACCTTATAAATCTTATATTAAGATCGATTCAATGTTTCAAAGTCAAAGTCAAATCATTTATTTCAAATCGGCACATGAAAGGCACTTTTGAACGTCAAAATTAAAATTAAATTGATTCTAGTCGCCCCTTCTAAAAGGTAGTTGGAGAAGAATGGGCAAGAAACTCCACCGTTACTCTTCTAAAATGTTTTACAATATTTTGCATACATTAATTATATAATTATATGTGAAGACGATGCACCTTAAAATAAAATTACTATACCACAATAGGTAAAAGAATTAAAATGAATTAATGAAACCATGACATATAAATTGACTTGATAGATACATGGTGCTCACATATTTACAAACATTCCAAAAGTAAATAAAGAAGGAGTAATAAGTCCGGGTGTGACTTTAAGTAATTACAGAATGTGAAACAATGTCAAAGAGAAAAAATAATAATTATACAATTACATTAGCAACCAGTTTGATTTTGTCTAGACTCTAGAGATTGTCCTATGGAGCAGGACCACGGCACGACCACGGACTATGGACAGTTTATATCGATTAATTATTAATACTTTAACTTTGTTAGCATAGTTGTTAATTGTCTCCTATTAGTGAAGGAGTGCACTTACTTATTAGCTGAAGACCAATTAATTTAAAACATTTAAAATCTAGTCGCAGTGTCATCTCGGCGACAAACAAATGTCAAAAACTTGTCAAAATGCATGGAAATTAGAGGTATTTTTGACAGATTGAGACAGAGATCAGACTGTGAACGTTCTTAAAATTACGAGAATTGCCCTCTGATATTGCCTTTTATTTTATGCGGTTAGTCTCCCTATGCTCTAGTCCCGCTATGCTCGACTCGTAAAATACCTACTAAAAAGTTTCGCTATGCACGAAAATCTTCGATTCTACTTAGACAATGGAAGGTACATTTTTTGTTGGAAATCCTAAATAAATAAATTAAAATGACTGATAACTTATAAGTAATTTTAATCGATCTTAAAATAACTGACTTTTTTATTTAATCCACCACCAACACACCTACACACACCACACAAACTCAAAGAATTTATTTTAAATAAACCAATTAGAGGCACTTATGAAATGTCAAGGGGGTCGACAACACACACACCCACTACACCCCACACGCCAACACCTATTTTTCTTCTCACTACGATTTTAGTTCAAATAAATTAATGAGCTAGTTAATTAGCTAAATAAATACGTATTTATTCGGAAGTAATTAAAGACTATTTGAACCCTATGTATATACGTTCCAATAATCTATAGGTATCAGTAGCGATCTGTATGATTATAATTATACTGGCAGATATGATTATACTGGGGTCCATGGCTAAATATTAGCCGCACAGGTCGAAGGATCAGGTTGAGCTACGCTTACCGCGGTTGGACTGTGGATGGGTGACCATCTTTCATACCGAGACCCCTCCGTATCTCGGAAAACACGTTAAGCCGTTGGTCCCGGCTGTAATTCATGGATCTTTGACAGTCGTTACGCGTAGTCAGAAGCCCGAAAGTCTGACAACCAGTCTTACCAAGTTACTGGGTAATACGATACGATTACCCAGTAACTGGGTTGTGGAGGTCAGATAGGCATTCCGTCTATGAAAAATACTGGTATTCAGCTGCATCCGGTTGGACTGGAAGCCGACCCCAACATAGGTGGGAAAAGGCTAGGCAGATGATGAATTATGATTATACTGGCTACCATCAGTAGTCATCTGTCTTTAACTGAAAATAGGTCAGTTCGGCCGGTAATGAACAAGCTGTTGTCATTCTACACGAAAATCTTTAAACTCCATCCTAAAATAATTTACTAACTTCGTAACTGAATCTATACTAATCAGGACTTTGCAATCTGGGAGGCCCTTCAACATTAGCAGTCACGTAGGTACTCCATAGAACCCGTCCATATTGTAATTGAAATCGTATTGTCCCTTTCTAGTCCGTCAGTTGGAAAGAGACGAAATGTAGCTTTAAGTAAATTAAAATCGGATTAGTTAAGTAACGAGTTTTGATTACTTTGGGAAAGTTAATAAGTAACAGTTTGTATAGGGATACCGTTTTGTGAATTGGTTGAAACTAATCCTTAAGTAGATTGACAACCGAAAATCTTGAAACTTTGACGATATTTTAAACCTTTTTAATCCGATTTTGTTCGGTATTTAATAAGAATGGACAAAAACCAAGAGAAGTTAATATGTTCTACGAGCTTTTTCCCGCGACTCCGGACTCACCCGCGTGGAGGTCGGCAATTATCACACGAATATAATAAAGGCTACATTCCGAATTATGCCATAATCGCTCAAAGCACTCACATCATTCATTTCGCATTAATATTAATTTATTTTGAACTTTATTCAGTTAAGGACCATACTGTGCAGAGTTCTTGAGGAAGAAAAACATGTTGTTTAATTTTCTATAAATATATGCTTATCCTGTCGAACCGTTCGAAGTGGAGGTACTTGGGAGAGGCCTATGTCCAGCAGTGGACGTCTTTCGGCTGACATGATGATGACGATGCTTAAACCTTCCTAAAATTAGTATAGTTAGGTATGTGTATAAAGTTTATAAAAAACAGGGTCATCATCATCACCTGCCTAGCCTTTTCCCAACTATGTTGGGGTCGGCATCCAAACTAACCGGATGCAGCTGAATACCAGTATTTTATATGGAGCGACTGCCTATCTGACCTCCACAACCCAGTTACTGGGTAATACGATACCCCTTGGTAAGACTGGTTGTCAGACTTTTGGGCTTCTGACTACCCGTAACGACGACGTTTATAAAAAACAGGGTATGGGTGAAAATATATAATGCAACATCCTAATACCTACCTACTCCTAAAGTCCAGCCAGGATTTTTATACAGTAGCTTTAGTTTAAGAATAGAATACTCTTTACTATGTACACCATATAAATTACAGACATAAATATAGAAATTTTACAAAGGGTGACACAATGGGCGGTCTAATCGCTAAGAGCGATCTTTTAAAGACAACCTTTGGATGGATTAAAAAGGGAAAGGAGAGACAAATACTGTAGGTAGTCGGTGGTATACCATTTATCTAATACAATAAATACATACATAAAGTATAATATACTAATCTAAATAAATATATATAAGTAATGATAAACATAAAACAGGAGCATAGAACTAGTTAGTTTTATTTATTTATTTTATTATTTATGTACACACAGTAAAATACATATTGATATGACATAATCATAACAGTATATAGTTTTAGTACAGTATCTAATCAATGACAACGTTTCATGAATGAATTTCTGATCTGGCTTGCTTTTATTCCCTTTAATGAAAAGAATATTTTGTAGCGCCCCTAACGTACTCCTAAAGTAGAAAATGAACGAGAAAATTCTCGAACAAAAATAGTAGGTAAGTATCCGGCCCGTCTATGACGCAGGCACTACATTATCATAATGATACTTTGTGATATTTGGCGTTTACGTCAAATTGCGTGGAAGATATGCGCCTCGCTACATTGAAGTCTGAAAGTGTCTTCAGACTTTGTATTTTCTTGATACGATGCTAGAAAGATAGTTTTTATTTTTAACTTATAACCCGTCCCGTCTTCACACGCGTGCCATTGCACGTACATACACAAGAATCTCCATGATTTAACATGTCGCCATTGCGACATGTTATAACCCTGTCCATTAGGTAAACCGTTTTTGACAGATGGAACTAGTGATTGCAGCAACACACAATACATTGATTGATACACGTACGGTAATAAAATGTCTGTAAGAAGCCATAAATAAGATTTTTCATTAAGATAAGGCAGTTTATATATTTATGCTATTAAGCATTTTACGGTTAAGTTTTACGTAATCTGGAATATGAACGTTCTAAGACAGCTGACAAAAAACGGTTAACCTAATGGACAGGGTATTAATCATGGAGATTTCTGTGCAATGTTTAAGTAAATCTTATAAACATCAACCTTCCGAAATAAATGCTGTAAATAATGGTGAAAACCTCAAGGGATTTTGATGCGGCTTTCGCCATTATTTGTAGTTACATTTATATAGTTTAAAAGATCTAACCGTTCACAAAGAAACAAAAGCCAAGAGTCACTTGTACTCCCTGTAATGACAGGGCAAAAAATGTATTACCATTGTAATCATTACATGCAAAGAGTAGGCGAATTGAAGGAAAGTGAGAGACCTATGTTGGCGAGCGGCGCAAGCGGGAGTTTTCAAATTAAGTATGAATTATTTTTTGTTGTTATAATTTAATGATTACTGGGCAGTAGCCCTGCCCGTGTGTTAAATTAATGTCACCATTGTAGCGGCACGTTGTATTTGGTTTATTTATTATTGTGTTTGGAGAAAGGCATGACTGTATATTTGTGTGTATGTATGCCATTTAATTGTATTTTTTTTAAATTAATTTATTATTAAATTTTTTTAAACTGTGCCTTTATGGATCATGTGGTCTGCAATAAAGATTTTTATTTATTAACGCAATCTGAAAGCCAATTCTCGTAATTTAAAACGTTTAAAATCTAGTCGCAGTCTCATCTCGACGTCAAAAAAATGTCAAAACCTTGTCAAAATTGTAGGGAAATTATCGGTATTTTTGACAGATTGAGCCTGAGATCAGACTGTGAACGTTCTTAAAATTACGAGAATTGCTCCTCTGGTCCAAAACATACAGAAACGACAAGACCCAGGCGCTTTTCCATCTGCACACTATTGCCGCGTCTGCGTCCCATCCTTGTCTTACGTGTATTCTATGTGGGCCGCGCCTAACAAAGTTAGAATGTTCATCAAAACAGTTTTAAAACTTAACCCACGAATAGCTGCTGTCACATTGAATATTCTCATGAATTTATTTAAAAAGTTGTTTAACCATTTTAATTTCCCCTGAGATGGTTATACTGTAGATGTAAGAAACAATTTTTAAATAATAACCAAGTAATCTTATTTCTTTTAAGTAGATTTGAATTTTAAAGTTTAAGCATGAAAAAGAAGGTACAGACGCTAGTACATCAAGCTACTACAATCTGTCAAATTTCTTTAATAGATTTTGAACTTTATCGCTAAAGCATTAGGTTCGAGGTTGATTGGGAAAATTTGTCAGTTTCGGGTAGCTTGACCTCCTGGCGTCTGTACAAACTCGTACCCGAGGGTGTTACAAGAATTGGAAAATAAGTTTAATTACGGTGGCTTAAGGGCTGGTTTTGCGGTCACAAAATTTATCAGTCAAAGTCAGGATTTTAAAATAACTTTTGCTACTCCTTTCTAGAGAGGTAAATTATTTCATCACAACTGCTCTAAAAACAGTGAAAGAAAACATGTTTACCTACATAATTTCACCGCTTAGAAACCAAAAAGAATCGTAGAGGGTTACGACCCAAACTCTCTTACAAAGAGGAACCGTTCCCACTGCTGGGCCTTTGTCCTAGCAGTGGAAACGTTTAGGATAATTATGCTAAAGGTTTCAGTTTTCAAGGAAAGCAAGTTTTCCACGCCGAGAATATTTTTTACTCCAGGAATAAGTTTGTACCAGCCCGTATAGATATTCCGGTTTTCTGCCTGGTAGTGGCTATACGCTCTCCATTAGGTAAGTACATAGGAGTTAAACATTGCCTATGCAGTATAGAAAGAAAGAAAAAGTATTTATTGTGACTCGTACAGAAAGATCACCAACTAAACAAAACACAATCAAAAATAAAAAAACAAATTATATATTTTTTTTAAATAACAAAATGAAACAAAGTCCTATACGAGGCCAAAAGGCTCCTATCTCAACAAGGTGTTGCGACATTTAAAAGATAAATGTCGCAGCGCTAGTATTCTGATACCTAGGGCCCGAAATATACAGTACACAACTCTGTCTGCCTACCCCCTCGGAAAATACTCATGTCACACTATACGAGTATATAGTTGGTAGGCTAGGCTAACAAACAATCACTATTATACAGGGTGAAATTAAATTCATGGGCATCCTTTTAAGGGGTCGTTGTACTCATCATTATGGGAAAACTTTTACTATGGGACCAAACTTGAAATCGCGCAAAAAAAGAAACAGCTGTTCCGTACATTTTGACGAGTTATGCGAACATAAATGTAGGGAACAGCTGATTTTTTTAGTAAAAGTTGTTCATAATGATGATTACAATGACCCATTAAAAGGATGCCCATGAATTTAATTTCACCCTGTAGTGTGTATTTTTCTAATTGTAACAGGAACTCAAAATATTCTAGGTACTGCACAAAAAAAAATGTTAAAATTTCCTCGATCGTTAAAGCTTTTTTCAAAATGAAGTGAATCCCGCACGGGATGCGGGACGATATTTGCTCACACCGCGCGCCGATTTTGTCAACTATGTATTTGCGTATAAGCGCAGGAGCTCTCGGTCGGTACCATCCGAGACAATGGTGAAGTCAGAAGTGATAAATGATAATGATAAATGATTTTATTTTTTGTAAGTGGGTTTGTACAAACACTTTTACACGTCAATCATATTTTAAAACTAGATGAGGTCGGCGTTTCCTATCTGACTAGTCTGAGAAGAAAGGCCGAAACAAACTCAGACGTCACAGTCTCTTTTAAAGTCCAGACATAATCTTGGTCAGATCATGTGAAGACCATGTAGATTTATGTCTGAGATGGTTTTTTTGAAGAAAGAACCAAACAGTTTGAGAGGACCTGTCCAGTCAGTGCACGCATTTGTCAGAAATCGTGCAGCTCAACTCAAAACTTAGGGAGCTCAACGATCCGACGAACAATACCAAAGAAAGGACATTTGGGTAGGCCACATTAATTACTGAAACTGCCAGACCACGACAAAAACTAAGAGAACAGAGAGAAAAATAATATAAATACAATGACCCACATAGTCTTCACATTCACAATAATTAAAATAATAGAATACTATACAAAGTAAGCAAATGTCATAGTATATATCAAATTCATCAATGTCAAAGTGTATATAAAAAAAAAAACAAAAAAACATCAACAAAACAAAAATAAAAAATAAACACATTCAATATGTAAAAATTGGAAGCAGCTTAATCCCAAGCCTTTTTGTCCTCGATATAAGCCTTAACGGTATAAAATGCTTTCTGGCACAACTTACGTTTAATGAATGATTTGAATTTATTAAGGCTTAGATCTTGAGTGTGTGTGTGTTATGTGCTGACGCTACCATCTTCACGCACACATGCACAGCGTGTTCGCACACTTAGTTACCACAAGCTAAGCATGTCATGTCGTGAGATAAAAATACTGTAACATGTATGGAGGTGTTGAAACTGGCGCGAGTAGACGCGCGGCTTCCTGATAGTTAAAACTATCGACGCGCGCCGTCGCGTCCCGCAACCCGCGAGAGATTACCCTCGGTTTGAATATTCCTTAAAAAAGGAGAATACCCAATATCCGCAGAATGTTTATATCCCTGCGTTATCGGACTTTCAGTGGGTGAACACTGATTGGCCGATAATACCCGTCGATGTAACATTGGCCCTATATTTTGATTGTATCGTATCATTCGTACTGTTGTATTGTAGTCCAAGCGTAAAACGATATTATTTTTGATGGAATTAAATAAGGAAGTTAATTTTCATCTTTTGTCAACAGCGAGGTAATTGCGTAACACACTATCAGTAGTAATAGCTTTAATTCTGACAGTTCTAAAACATTCATTGCGTCACTTGCGTTGTCGAGCAGACAAATTTTTCAAACATATGAAGCAATGGATTAGCAATATGCCTCAAAATGATTCAGATTGTAATTGAAACTGTGTTACGCAATTAGGATGCCGGTCGTTTTAATTTAAGGCAAAAGAAGCATCTATCTTATCTACCTTAATCTTTTTTTAATTCATAATCTTAGTGCAATTCCTATCTGACGGGAGTGACAGGGATACCTGGCCGGGAAGCGTGACGAACGTATGACAATACAATTGAAATTTCAATGATGATGCCTAAGAACGTCGCGGCATGCCTAAGGATACCGCAGCATCATTGCCGTTGAAATTTCAATTTTACTGTCATACTAATAAGTTATATTTCTATTCGTGGATTGAAAATCCTATGCCATACCGCCAATGAGCACAGGCCCTAAGACTCTGTCAGAACCCTACGTCCACCCAGGGCAGAGGACATTCTTGTCGATTTCCACACGAAATAAAAATGGTAGGTATTTCATCATACATACCAACCATCCATAAAATTGTTAACAACTATAACTTTTTATCTTACCGAGAGTTGCGGCGATATTCTTGTACATCACCACCTCTTCTAACTTGCTCCAACCCCAAAAGATACGAGGAAACAGTAGTAACAGATAAACATGTGAGCTATTCCGTCGGCACGTGTCGAACTGTCGATGCCTCCACCAAGACCGCTCCATACTCCGGAGATACGGAAGATATTCGGCTCGAAGGGTATCACATTCGTACGTGTACCTATAGTTTGAGGAATCCCGGAAATACGGCGGATAATTGAATGAGATTGGGCATTGGGTTCATGTTCAACGGAATTTGTTTACTGTTTTGTTTTTAACGGATTTCAGAAAAGGAGGAGGCTTTATGTTCGTGTGTATGTTTTATTTTATTTATGTTCAGTCACGAGCAAAAGTATGTATACACTCGGTTTTATTCGAAAGTGATTTACTCCTTTATTTTTTAATTAAATTTTATGTTGTTACGAACATAGCATTTTCGAACCCATAGGTTTATGTAATGCGTCGTATTTCAACGTTGCATTCGTTATTTCACGAAAAAATCGTAATTAAAAGTTGCCAAGTGTTGACATATTGGTGCTTGTGACTGTTCATCGATATTTTTGTTAATTGTGGCCCGATGTTGAAAGTTCATCATTTGGTAGAGGAAGCTTGCGCGTTGGTCCCATATCAAAATTAACTCTATTTGGGTAGTTATTGACTTATTTTTAATAATACGTATTTATTTTATTCCACTTTGTGTATCTTGATGATTTTATTTTAGTGGTATACGAATTGGTGTGGAGTAGGTAGGTACACACGGCTACATATCAAGCTATACATAACCAGTATAAGCTGACTTCTGATTGTACGAAAATCTTATACAATGCGAGGTCAGCTAAAACTGGAAATGTATAACTTGATGTGTAGCCGTGTGTACCGTACCATAACTAACAAGTTAGTGTAAAATAAAAAAACTTTTTTCAAATGAAAACAACCGATTTACAAGAAAATAACTTTGATTTCAGAAGTCGGTGGCAAAAATCTAAAATACATATCCTCCTGACCCCCGTGCTTTTGCCGCTCTCGCCATCGACGCCTCAGTACCACGCGCTTATGTCATCCGAGCGAAGTCTCAAGTTAACTCTTGCGGGTTGTAAGCACCTTCACCATTACCGACGGTAGACTACGTACTTTTAAATTTTAAAATAAAAATTATTATTTAAGGGAAATAAAATAAAAGTTGTACAAATATAACCTATTAATGCTGTTTGCACACCGATGCTTACCTTCCCCATTTCCCCACAAAATGCAGTTCTTGTTCAAACATATTGTTCGGCATTTGGTTATTGATACATGTTTCCTCGGTCGTCGGGAGTAGTGTGAAAATTACGTTATAATCCTAAACTTCGCGCTGAACATGGCTTCACCGATTTAAACGATTTAATAATTTACCGGAGGATTTAAGGAAGTGTGATAGTATATACATATTTGAGGCAAAACTTAAGAAACACGTATGTACCCTGTAAGCAGGACTTACAGGGTACATACATGTTTCTTAACGTCGCCTCGCCCCAGAGGAACGAGGAACGCACTTTGTATCTCATTTCAAGTGAACTGTTATTTAAGTACTGTTACTTCTCATATGAGAGAAATAAACATCTTTAAACCTAAACACTTTTTTTAAAGACTTTGCTAGACGGGATGGCAAAGTGCCCCATCGCCATCTGCTGGACCTTTGCCTAATTATGTTGGGGTCAGCTTCCAGTCTAACTGGATGCAGCTGAATACCTGTATCCGTAACCAGTATCCAGTATCAGTATTTAAGATAGCCCTTGATAAGACTGGTTGTCAGACTTTCGGGCTTCTGACTACCCGTAACGACTGTCAAAGATCCACGAATGACAGCCAGGACTAACAGCTTAACGTGCTTTCCGAGGCACAGAGGGGTCTCGGTATGTAAAGATTGTCACCCATCCACGGACCAACTGCGGCAAGTATAGCTTAACCTGATCGATCGACCCGTGCGGCTGGGCAACGTGCACCATAGTAACATATTTATTCAACTTTGCACGATAGGTTTTGGCGATAGTACTTATCCTCCTTTAAAAAGCTCTCAACTTAATAGATCCGTCCTTAACCTAGAACAAATCCCTATGACATCATCGAAGCTACATTAAAAGCTTACAAATCGTTTCGTTTATCCTATACAGCGTACTGCGTAATGCGGTGGACAGCCGACCGCGGCTAATCCGGGCACTGACGTCATTGGCCTGCCCGCCAAATTGCCCAGAAAACCGTCTGACCACAGGCACACATGGCCAATGTTTTCGCTTATAGACATTGTATTGTGAATTTATTGGTTTTGTTGTGTCCTTTGTTTTGTATCAACTGCAGTGAAATTGTTGTTCTTGTGTGAGATCGTTTGATAAAACAGATAAATATTCGAAATTTCAGATCGACTGCTTGCATGTCGGAAAGCAAATTGGATTTCATGGGTAGTAATAATTGTTGAGTGGACCCTATTTTTTTGTAAAATAAAAGCCTTTGCTTTAGTTACTCCTTATAACATCCGCTACCTGCCAGTGAAGGTCCCGTCAAAATTGGTTTAGCTGTTTCGGAAATTACGAGTAGCTAGAACAAACAACCCGAATCTCTTCAAGGCGAGAGTGAATAGGCTTCTTCCGGGCAAGCTCGTTCCACCGTAGATCTCATCCCTGCCTCTGGGCTGGATTGAGGTCAAGAGTGAGCCATAAAAAAAAAAAAAACAGACATTCAATATTTTTTTTAACTTTTTTTTTATAAGTACCTTCCGTATAATTATACTTTCATATGCATTTATTAAAAAGCTGTTATTTTGACATTACAAACAGACACTTCAATTTATTTATTTGTATAGAGGATAGATGAGGAGGGGCTTGTGGCTAATTAATGACGGCCGCACGGTTCGATCGATCAGGATAAGCTACGCTTGCCGCAGTTGGTCCGTGAATGGGTGACCATCTTTACATACCAAGACTCCTCCGTGCCTCAGAAAAAACGTTAAGCCGTTGGTCCCGGCTGGCATTCGTGGACCTTTGACAGTCGTTACGAGTAGTCAGAAGGCCGAAAGTCTGACAACCAGTCTTCAGATAGGCAGTCGCCCCATGTACTTACTTTAACTGTCGAATAAGCATTGAGCATAAAATCATTCATCCGTGCATTACTACAAAGTTCTGCCAGCAATCAATTCAGAGTGTGTATTGCAGCGTAAGTAATATTTGCTAGGTATACAACAAAACGTATGGGATTAGCAGATAACGGTGCATTAGGCATTAACGGGTTGTCAGCTGAACGGTAAATGGGGGGATATTACAAGCCATTTCCATTTAGTTTACATACATATAGGATTCACGCTGCTGATTGTTGTAAGCCCGAAGCCGTGTATTGGCTTTGTTCATTCACGTAGAATATGAAAAAAAAACATCTAAAATGTTATCTGCGAAACATTCCCAACTACTGCAACTCTTGTATGTTGTTAACTGCAACGTAGTAAGTAAGTGGCGCCCTCTAGTTTTGTCACGAAGTTTCTGAAACCACCAAAGAGGTTCGATGAGAATGACACTGGCTGGTGACTGTCACTCTAGCAGAGCGTCGCGACACATCGATAGTTGCGTGGCGACTGTTTTCTGATGACGAAATAATGATGTAAGGAACTCGCTGTTATAGCACGTCCACGACGAACTGCTATATACCTACTGCTATATTATAGCACAATCCTGGTGATTGGTAAACCTGGTGATTGGTATTGAAACTGCTGAATCACTAATACGATGCCTACTTCTGGTAAAGGCTAACCTGTGTCGTTAGATAATTAAAATTATTATTATTAAAATTAAAAGCCTATGATGTCCCACTGTAGGGCAAAGGCCTCCCTACTCTCTTTTCACTTCTCTCTGTTTAAAGCTGCTAAGGACCAGTTCTTGTTGAAGGAGTCCAGCTCATTCCGCCATCTCCGTCTGGGCCTGCCGCGACGACATTTAAAATTAGTTTTTTTTTTATATTGATAGGCTCATGTTTGACCAATATCTCACTTGATGGTAAGCTATGGTATGGTTGACGATGGAGCACGCTTAAAGTAGCCTATTCACTCTCGTCCTAAAATTTTCTAGGTTACAGACTTCTCTACAGAGCGCTTTCAGGAAACACAGACACCCTCCGACAGGGAATCCCACTGCTTACCCGTACGCATAATGAATCTGTTCCCAAAACATTTTGTGTGTGTGGTTTCTCCCAGTGTATTTAAAAATTATTTGTAAATAATTTTTATTATTTTTTTGTACAATTTAATTTGTTTATGTAAAAAGTACAACAAAAAACCAAAAGAATAAAAAATAAGGCATTCGATTCTTCCAAACAAAATAAAAATAAAAAATGAACTCATCTTTGTGCCTTTTCTGTACAGAACATTTTATACATGGCCGGTAACAACCTCGGGCTATAAACCCACAAAGGGTCGCAAGCGGCCTGCATGTCACATGTCATTTTTGTTCGTATTTCAAACATAAAGTAAATGGCCTATCCTGATTACGTCACGCTGTGAAATATTCCGGTAAAAAAAATATTATTCTGAGAAAATATATTTTCTGATTTACTAGCTGGTACCTACGTAGGTACTTATGAATATAAAATAGAACTGAGACCGGTATTATAAAGTGCTCTGTGACTGAGGCTATAGACTAAATTTAGACTTTCAGGATGCCTAGGTCTGAAGAAGGACTGAAGAAAATCCAGGTAACCGGAAACACAACTCCATTCTTTTTTAAGACCAACAGCTCGAGTCATGTTCAACCGACCTCTTCCCGCCTCCCAGGTTTTCGATAATTTCCGCGGTAAAATCGAGTTCTGTGGTTGGTTAACGATCTATGTCGCTGGATGCTTCAGATTGATTAGCCAATCAAAAGCATCCAACAACCGACTGTCAAACTAAAGTGTTGTCAGTACAAAAATATTCGAATTAAATATTTACTGGCCTGGAAAGTAGTATTTTTGCGTTTCAATTTAATTAAATCAAAATGTAAATTAATGAACCCTAACATGAAGTTATATTTTTCTGAAGATTTCCGGACTTTTCACAGTGACATTAAAAAGTAAAAAAAAAACGATTAGCATAATCAGTTTATAATGTTCCCACTGCACAGGCCTCCTCTTTCCGAGAGGGAATGAGCTGTAATCTATCATGCGGGCCCAGTGCGGGTTGGTAGATGTCACATATCTTCGAATGTTTGGTTCTAAGACATGTCGGTTTCCTCACGAGGTTTTCCTTCATCGTTTTGGTAACAATAAACGATTGCGTGTACAGTAAACCGCACATCAGTGGGAACAATTGGACATTGACAGCGCCTCTATATCGAGGCAGTAAGGTTGATTTTCGTAGTGTCAACAAAACTGATGATTGCCAAGATATTTCCTTTCAATAATAAACTGTAGCGGTATCTACAACGCCACATGCGAACAACGCGTCATAGTGACGTCACGCAAATCCTGCATCTCGCAAGCAGAGTTTACCGCGCAATTAGCATAGATACAATTTCCCAACATCAATCGTTGGGCAAATGCCCGCCAGACACAACACCCGTCTGGTCGGAGGATCCTCCCTTTTCTATGGAGGTTGAGTGAACTTTACACGCTGTTCCTCATACCTCTAAAAAACCAAAACAATAACAGAACAAAATTACAAGCGAACCAAAATGACCCATTTAGGAATCAATATTTCTTAACCAAGACCCAAATGGTCATACAAAATAGGTTAAACGCGTTCATTATACGACGCTTACAAGTTTTTGTGACGAAATTGACCATAAAAACCCGCGTTTCGTCCGCCTACTGTTGAGTCTACCCCAATTTTCTATTAGTGTCCCGAATGGGCGAAAAACGCGTCAATTTTCCTTGTACCCTTGAGAAGGGAAAAAATGTTCTACTGTTCATTTGGGAACAAATGTATTGGAAGTTGGGACGTTAGTAATATAAAAAAAATCATTGGAGACAGTTTTGGTTATATTGAATGGAAGGATAACTTTATGAGTTATAAGAATGTGTTCAACATCATTTTATGTATTCAATAGTAGTTTGTTTTTGGTGTTTTGTTAGGAGCTACGTTATTTTTAACGAACATTTACCTTCAAGTTTTCGTATTTAGGGATATTGTCAGGAGATTTCATATCAAAAAGTACTCCGCCACTTGAGAACGATTTATGCAAAAACACATACAGCAGAACAGATGGCCAATGGGGCTGAAAGGTTCTGGAGTGGCGACCGCGTACCGGAAAACGTAGCGTAGGAAAGCTTCCCACGAGGTGGACCAACGACCTTGTGAAGGCCGCAGGAACCCGTTGGATGCGAGAAGCACAGAACCAGTTGAAGTGAAGGTGCTTGGTAGGGAGTAGGGGCCACTGTAAAAATGTGTTGTCATTAATTATTAGTTCGGGCCCTGAACTAATCTTATATCTTCTTTGAGCTATCTAACTTTGGCCAAAACTAAGGATTTCGTGATTAGGGAGTAAAACCCCTGTACTTAGTTGTGTACTCAACGCACTTTCAGCGCCACAACTTTTATTAGTACTGTCGTCTGTAGACGCTGCCGGCGCGGTAATTTCATGTTCTGTGGCTATACTTAAGGGATTAGGAACGTCAGTCAGGTGGATATTGTTGGATGTCTACCTGACTTAATCCCTTAGTGGCATTCTACGACGCTTGAGAGAGATGGGCTGACGTATTTATTAGAATACTGTTCGGTCGACTTAGGAAAACCTTTACAATTTAGAACCTTGTCATATTATAGAGGGTGGCAGGGATTTCGACGTGCAAACTGTTACTATGACTTCAGCACATTACTCTAGACCCACTACGCAGTCAAAATGTAGGGAACAACAAATTTTTATAATGATAACCAACGAAAAAAATTTAACACAGGTGGCTTCAAAAAAATGTACTGAAACCATGATAACTGGTTCGCATGTAACAGGTTACGCGTCGATATTCCTGCCATGCTATAAGATGCAAATGGCGACGTCAAAAATGTGACAAATTACTTCTTCAATATCCCAATTAACGAGTTTAATGAGACTAAGTCCAAAATAATCAACGATTTCGTTACTAATACTAACCTAGCTACATTACAGCAGGTATATTCTGTAAAAATCTCACCGTGAATGCTTAGGTAACGAGCTGTGACTCCACCTAATGCTAGGGATTGCCACTATGGACAGCTCACTGCAAACTCACTTCATCTTAGTTTTCACGGTGAGATTTTACAGAATGAATCGGAAATTATGCTGTCACATTTTCATTAAATTAGAAATTCTTTTCAATTAGTCTGAGTATATCATAATTTACAAATAAATCAAAATTAATTTATAAATTATAAATACATAATTAATAAATAAATCAAAATATACAAAATGATCGTATTACCCAGTAACTGGCTTGTGAAGGTCCGATAGGCAGTCGCTCCATGTTAAATACTGGTATTCAGGTTAGACTGGAAGCCAACCCCAACATAGTTGAGAAAAGGCTAGGCAGATGATGATGATATAAAATCATGAAATTAATATCATATTATTCGTATAACGTAGAAGACGTTATAATAGCTTAGAACGTATTATCTACAAAACTATATAACTCAAATTAAGACTGTACTTGTGGAAACGCACAAAGCGTTCCAATTATTCCAAAGAATTACCTACCTATTATCGAACACAACACGTACAAAAACAGTATCCCTCCTTCATTCTTCAATAAAATATCCATTTAAAAGCACTCGTTCACAGACCTACATACAGTAACAGAGCTACATACGACAGAGCAATATTTTCTCTCGGTACAACCCTCGTCGCCTCGAACATATCGAGCCAACGACTAGAAAATGTTATTTCTTACCTCAAACCGAACTATCGTGTCACCGTGCTCACCGTGCTTAGTATTGTGGAAACATACAGGGGCGCCCAGGCAGGCAGGGACCATTGAGGGGGCCCAGTGCGTTTTGAATGGTTTTTATGCCCTTTATACACGATATCATAGTTACTCGGACTAGGATTTGGACTAGTTCCTGACCAATTGGCCGGAGAAGACACAAAGTAAGGAAAATTATAAAAGTATGGGGAAGACCTTTGCCCAGCAATGCGACAGAACTGATTAGCAAAACAAAAAAAAAACTTTTTTGCAAAAAAAAATCAACTGACTTCCAAAAAACGACACTACAAAGTGAAAAATAACTTTAAAATTTCGGAAGTCGGTGTCGTTGGGTTCACATCTTCGTTGTTTGCCACCGACTTCCGAAATTAAAGTTATTTTTCACTTTGTAGTGTCGTTTTTTGGAAGTCGGTTGATTTTTTTTTGCAAAAAAGTATTTATTTTTCACTTTTAAGTTGTAATTTTTGTTTAAAAAGCAAACTACTGAATCGTTTTTGATGAAATTTCTATGGGACCATTTGGGAAGTTCCCTTTCCAACAAAAAAATAATTTTTCAAATCGGTTGGCAAGCGACGTAGTTATGCGCGAACAAACATAAAAAAATAAAAATTACAAACATCCGAATTGAGAACCTCCTCCTTTTTTAGAAGTCGGTTTAAAAATACATGATATTCTTTTCGCTATTTGTACCTTTTTGTACTATAGGTCAGGTGAATTTCGGGTACATGCTAAACGAATGAGTACTTATACAGAATTATTATGACTAAATGTTGCATTTGGGATTAGATACTTAAGTTTTTTAGAGCTTGGCAGACTAATGTATGTGATTACTTATGTGTGAGTAGTTTTGTATGTTTAATAAAAAAAATGGTAATCTTTCATTTTTTTCCGATATCTACTATGTGGATTTTTGATGCTGGACCGCTCCGCAACCTAACGCATAACAGGATTGTACAACTTTCTATCGTAGTCTTCTACACTTTCCTTTATCTTAAATAGTTTTAAGTACCTGTATATGTAAAGAGGTACGTTCGTACCTCTAAAAGTTTACATCATTAAATTTTAATGGTCTTACCACAAAAACTTGAACACTTGATCAACGGGTGTCTAATATCAGTCTGACGTCAAACTTAAACATAAGTGCTGTATTTAAACAGTTGAAGAAGTCTTTTTGACCCTTCGCAGAGTTATCATCTTTTGCGTGACCGTCCATCCTAAAGACCCGTATATTTCCTTGAAATAAACAGTAGATACCTACTCGTACGTAGATAACAACACATCCATAGACGGATAACACCGTCTGCTCAGTGTTTATACAATCAATATTTACGTACGTCGCCGTCGACGCGACGAGTCGATTCAACGTTACTTTTACGTTTCCAAGTTACACCTGCCTAACACGAGCGCGCGGAGCAAACGGAAAATTCGAAAGATTTTTTCGAATCGAAAATAGAACTATCCTATTCCTTTGTTTTAAAATTTTGCGTCTAACAAAGTCAGTCAGTCAGTCATTTTAAATCATTTATTTCAATTAGGGCTGATTTTTCCATCGCCAGATACCTTTTATTCGAGGAATAAAATTGACGTTTTACAGTTCTTTCACACAAAAACTGTCAAACGTCAATTTTATTCCTCGAATAAAAGTTATCTAGCCATGGAAAAATCAGCCCTTAGTCACATAAAAGGCATTTTTGAAAGTAAAAAATTACAACAAAAAAGAAATTATTTAATCTTTCCTTGTTATTTTTTTTAAGGTAGTTTCGTGTGAAGAAGGATGGGCAATAAACCGATACTCTTTTAAAATGTTTTACACGCACAATTGGTATCACCCCTTAGATATGAATCTAACTACAAATATATCTTCAAACTAAAGCAATATTACGAAAACTCAAATACTTATCCAAAATAAACTTATTGTGTATGTTTGTTTTGTGCATTTTTGTTGAAAATGCTACAAGCACAAATAATATCACCCATATATGAATAAAGTCCTTGAGGCTAAGTAATAACAGCCGCATGGTTCGATCGATCAGGTTAAGCTACGCTTGCCGCGGTTGGTCCGTGGATGGGTGACCATTTTCACATACCAAGACCCCTCCGTGCCTCGGAAAGCACGTTAAGCCGTTGGTCCCGGCTGTCATTCGTGGATCTTTGACAGTCGTTACGTGTCGTCAGTAGCCCGAAAGTCTGACAACCAGTTCTTACCAAGGGGTATCGTATTACCCAGTAACTGGGTTGTGGAGGTCAGATTGGCAGTCGTAAAGTACAGGTATTCAGCTGCATCCGGTTACACTGGAAGCCGACCCCAACATAGTTGGGAAAAGGCTGGGCAGATGATGATATGAATAAAGTCCTAAAACTAAATAAATATCATATGAGGAATGAGTATTTTGGTGCAGTGTCTAGAGTTAAATGCCTCGACTTACGAGTTGTAGGTTCCTTCTAATCCAGACAGGCGCATTGCTCTCAAAACGGTGAAGGAAAACATCGTGATGAAACCGGCAAGTCCTACACCCAAAAAAATTCAAAGACATGTGACATCTAGGTACCAACCCGCACTGGGCCTGCGTGAAAGATTACAGCCCACTCCCTCTCGAAGAGAGGGGGCCTGACACCCAGCAGTGGAAACATTATAGGCTGATTTATGAGTATTTACAATTTTAAAATCGTTCGAGTTTATTTCGCGCGTTCGTGCTAAGCCCTCTGTTACTGACATTATTGTTTACGTACTAGAGTTACAATACATTTTAATGACTTTCAGCGAACACGGTAACTTTGTACATAATTAAATGTTGTTTAAATGGGGTAAGGCTAAGTGAAAAGCAAAATAAAATCCTTGCAGTATTGTTATTTCATGCTTTTGTTTGTTTTATGTGAAAATAAGTCAAAGGCAGGTCTGATCAAAATTTTGAGCACACATAAAACACTAACCATGGCTCGATAATACCAGCCGCACAGGTCGATCAATCAGGTTAAGCTACGCTTGCCGTGTTTGGTCTATGAATGGGTGACCATCTTTACATACCGAGACACCTCCGTGCCTTGGAAAGCACGTTAAGGCATTAGTCCCGGCTGTCATTCGCAGATCTTTGACAGTCGTTACGGGTAGTCAGAAGCCCACCACAACAGTAACCAAGACAACTAGTCTTACTTACCAAGGGGTATATTACCCAGTAACTGGATTGTGGAAGTCAGGTATGCAATCAATCCATGTAAAATACTGGTATTCAGTTGCATCCGGTTAGACTTTAAGCCGACCCCAAAATAATTGGGAAAAGGCTAGGCAGATGATGATGGCATAAAGTACTAATAAAAAACCAGGACATAATTATAGAGACATTATTATTATATAGAGTCAAGGTCGAAAAGATATCTACATCACCTCCAGCCTATAAACCGACACAACACAACATAATGTTTTTCGCAACTATACATTTTGATTTAAAAGACAGTGACATACGCCAACCCGCACTGGGCCCGCGACGTTGATTATGGCCCAATCTCTCTCACACAGTGGAGGCCTGTGTCCTAGCAGAGGGAACGTTATATACTGATTATGCTATGCTTATGCTATTCTGATATACAGGTTGCAGGGACATGTCGCGCAAACTGTAATCATGAATTCAGAACATGATTCTAGACGCCTAAAATTCCTCTTGCATAGAAAGAAAGAAAGAAAATGTATTTACTGCGACTCGTACGGGAAAAAAAAATAAAAAGAAAAGAAAAAAAAGAAAAGAAAAAAAAAGAAAAGAAATAAAAGAAAAGTGCAATACCTACGCGGTGAAAATGTATGGAAAAGCACTTTTTTGCGGTTTCAGAATCATGTACAGTTCCTCGTCAACATTATCTGACCCACCCTAAAAACAAACGAATTTGGACCCTCTGGCTGTAACATTAAGGTTTATTCAATTTATATGAGCTTAACAGACAAGTGCACGAGGACTTACAATCAATACAGACACGCAAATTTCATCTTTATAACGTTAGCATTAGGTTATATGTTATAACTACTTGTTATAATATAATTAGTGTAATAGCTTATTTTAATGATTGCGTTCAAGTAATTCTGGTCTCGTGGTCTGTGTATAAGACTGAGAAAATTAAGGTGCGAGATCAAATCCTGCGACGATGATATTGTTTTGCTTTCAATTTAGAATTTATTCCAAAACTATTTCTTGTATTATTATAAAGAACTATAGACGGATAATCTTCAAATATAAACTTTGTAAAATGGTAATATTTTCGCATAACTTGTAATAAGTGGGTAGTTGAAAAATAAATATTATTTATTATAAAACTGGTATTCAAATGCTACTAAGGGTATGCAGTGACTACGCTCAAACATATTTGACCTTGTCTTACTAAATTATTACTTATTAACAAAAACAACGTCTCTTTACCATTTTTTATTTTCTATTTTGTAGGTAGATTTTTTTATTATCATGTCTCAATGGAGTGATTATTTAAAATACAAAATAATCTATTTGCACGAGGAAAAGGTTGGCTGCTTGTGCTGTGCAAGAATAAACTTTATGAAAGTATACTATATGGTTCAAATTCTTTAGAATATTGCGTCTAGCATAACAACTAAGATCAAATTTCAATGCTACTTATAAGAGTTGAGTTGGTCTTGTGGTCACTAAGGTAGTGCGGTGTTCATCGTTGTCTACGTTCGAAACCGAGTTTAACCTAAATGTAGCTTTTTGCTCAGCTGTTTTTTTTATTACACTTTTTTTTTACATTTCTTTAATGGACGACGTAGGATCTTGTTTTTTTAAACGGGCAGTTTGTATAGAAATAAAATTAAAAAGTTGCAAGTTTAAAATGTTTATTATTTCATTAAAACACTTAGGTAAGATAAAATAAGTAAATGCTCATATATATTTCCAAATTAATATACCTACATTTTATATTAATATGCCATAATCAAATCTAACCATTTATTAACATTAAACAAGGCATGCTTATGCTTAAAAGTTTGTTATCGAGAAAATTAATTCATGTGTGAAATGCTTTACAGATTTATAGCTGCCTATATGTAGTGAATAAACATGTTATTTAAATAGAAACAATCTATTTATAACAATAACATCACCACATAATCTGCAACATTTTAATGGTTTAACAATCAATCCATTGAGCATTTACTTACATGGTGTGTTTAAAAATAGAAAATAAAAAAAATAAAATTTAAATATTCCTGGGCGAAACGGACCCTTTCTTCGCGATGAGCAGGTGTCAATGCAATTTTCTGTGCCGGTTTATAATTCCTTATCCCAGCAGCGTGTAAATGCCTTCTCACTGTTTCCACTGAAATATTGTGGTTTATTGCGGTTACACGAATGGGCAAAAAATGGATTTTCAACTTGACTTGAAACAACGGTGGCGTTCGAATTCGGGACTATACTTGATGGCTTTTGCTCCTGGACGAATCCGCTGAATATTTCCATTGTCTCCATAACGTCTTAGGCATAGACTGACCGTATTTCTCTAAAACAAAAAAAAACATTTTTGGAACCGTGTATGTAACTTGTAAGGAGTGAATGTAATGGTAAAATAGCCAACTACGCGTTCGTTAATCACAATCAATAAAATAAAATAGGTATAAAAAAACACTTACTGCTATATTAAGTCGATGACCAATCTCTCTAATTCCAACATTCTACTCATGTAAAAATATGATTTTATGTTTGGTAACACCAAATTGCTTAAAATACTTATCGAGTTATGTGAAACGATTTACAAATGTGTGAGCGCAGTCACTGCTATTAGGCGTAGTGTAACTTTTGTCACTTAGATGAATTTATTATCTACCTCACGAAGCAAATATATTTTTTACTTCGTTTCCAAACATTCTTGGTAAATATAAATTCTGTGAACTTAAAGTTTTTCAATTTACCCACCTGTCTACAAGATAAGTTATTAGGCGTAAATCATATTGGTCGTTCTTTAATAATGCAAGCAATATTGTAGAAATGAAAACAAATTAAAAAAGAAACTGATAATATAGGTGGACTGTATTTTCGAACCCACATGTTGTTCTTTGCCAATCCAGCATCAAACCGCTAAGCCACAAGAACTTGTTGGAAATACGCGAAATTAATGATTGGGTTGTAATTATGTAGTGTGACTTAAAAGCTTTTCAACTTTAATGTCAACGAGATAATGATTAAAATAGCTTAACAAAATGATATATAATGCCGGTGGCTCCGACAATGTTGGGTGGGTTTACCTTAACCTTACGTGTTAAAGATCAAATTTGCGTGTCTGTATTTTTACTGTATTTGTCCTTAGAGTGCTCGAGCACTTGTCTGTTAAGCTCATATAAATTGAATAAACCTTAATGTTACATTCAGAGGGTCCAAATTCGTTTGTTTTTAGGGTGGGTCAGATAATTGTGATGACAGACTGTACTGAATCCATTGTCACAGTTTGCATGTCATGTCCTTGCCACCCCGTACAGTTGTGCTGCGTTCTATAGCATACTTTTCCCAAACCTACAAGAATCGACGTCAATTTTCACTTATTTCTAAAATGATACTGCAGTTGTTACCATGTTCTTTCCACAAAAACACAACCACATTCGTTCTCTTGGGTATCATAACAGGCAGAACCCCTGAAAAGCCGGTTTTTATTAAAAAGTTCTAAACTCCTAAAGCTGAAATTCTCGTTGAGCTAGTCTTCATAAAATGTTTATATTATAAGCCACATATTTTTAAATTTACTTTTAGAAGCAGACGCTAAATTAACATACAGCCTCGCTTGGCAATATTTAGAATATGCAAGTAAGAATATTATTTAGCCACACTGGATTAAGCTTCAAAGTGATATGACTTAATTAAACTTGTTATGTACCTCTGAAAGAGCTCACAGTTTTAAAAGCATACTTTTACTACATTAATTTTTTCCAGTCCTGAGATGATAATATATATTTTTTAAGTCTTATATAGTCATACAGTCTGTTAATATTAACAGACTGAATGTACCACCCTTTTTTCCATAAATTGTAAAATGATACTAATAGTAATATAATTTTACAATTTATGGAAAAATCATAAAGTAAGTAACTAAGTCATTATTTATTTTACTAAAAGACTTAGCCTAGGTAACATGAGTGTTAATTCAAAATGGGATGGGTATGGCTATTACATTTGAGAAAACCGTTACAAATAAGAGTTACAAAATAATTGAATCTGATGTCCTAACTAGGTTACATAGTAACTTGTATTTAGGTTCGCCAGCCCAGGTTCCCACAGAAGGAGTACAAAAAATCCAATACGAGTAGACTGCTTAGGACTATAAGGTACAAACATAATGTAAAATTATACTAAGTGTAAAGTGTTAATATGTGCATTGTTTTGTGATGAGGTTGGTGTCGTGTGGTGTGTATTTAGGTGTGATGTGTTTGTGTGTGAGTAAACGCAGATCTTTAAGCAACCATTAGTTTATCATTATATTTTATTTTCATCAATTTACTGAATATTTTTACAGAGGCATTTTATGGGACGCAATTAAACTTAATAACTTTATAAAATCCAAAAAAAAAAACGACTAATCATTTAATTAGAATAGAATGTGAGCTCGACTGTCATTGTGCCGATTGTCACATCGGCCACTGGCCTGATGAATGACCTGACTGACCGAAAGTCTCGATCAACATCTATCGACGCTCTCGTTAGGCGGTTGGATCAAGGGACTGATTCAGAAAGCAGAGTACTCCTTGATACGGCTCGCATTTATTTATTTAATTAAGGTTCACCAACAGTTTTTTAGATATTATACAGATAGGAACATACAAGTAATTGCAAAAACAAACACCACATGCAAAATGCTCTTTGTAATTATAAATTAAATTTCAAAGACTCAATGTACTTAAATTCTAGATTAAATACTAATACTAATGGCGTCTGACAAACGTCGATATTGAGTCTGCGTGGACGTCAACCAGGGGGCCTACTCCGAAGTGCAAAGTGCGAATGTTCGGATCGGACCGACATATGGCCGAACCGAATATTATTGAAAAATGCCAAAAAAGTTCAGATCGGCTCAGTTGGGTCGGGACCATAGTCAATATTCGAAAGAGTGTAGGAGTGTAGGATCGGAACCGACCGACCCAAATAGTAACTTCGTAGCAGGAAACGGCCGAACATTCGGCCGATACTACTTCGGAGTAGACCCCCAGGTCTCTGCGTTCGTTTATTAGTTTCGTTCGTTCGTTTTTTTTTTCTGGTGAATTTTATGTGGCTACATTTCGAATATTCCCACGGGATCCAAACTTATGCGGGTGAAACCGCGGGACGCAGCTAGTAAGAATATAATTATCATGCTGTAATAGAAATATGAGAGCAGTGATGGCCCAGTGGTAACGGTTCGAACCCAGACAGGCGCTTTACTTTATGTAAATGATTTCATCACCACTGCTCTCAAAACGGTGAAGGATAACATCGTGGGGAAACGGCATGTCCTAGAACCAAAAATTCGAAGACATGTGATATCTACCAACCCGCACTAGGCCCGCGGCCCACTGCTGGGACACAGGCCTTCTCTCTGTGAGAGGTCACAGAGAGAAGGCCTGTGTCCCAGCAGTGGGAACATTATAGGCGGGTTATGCTGATAGAAATATGAGCCAATCTACAAGGTGGTAGTGGAGCTATCTAGTGTGCACCACACGTTCATTTCAGTTTCGGTATTCGTGAATGCACCCTGTTATCATCATCTGCCTAGCCTTTTCCCAACTATGTTGGGGTCAGCTTCCAGTCTAACCGGATGCAGCTGAATACCAGTATTTTACATGGAGCGACTGCCTATCTGACCTCCACAACCCAGTTACTGGGTAATACGATACCCCTTGGTAAGACTGGTTGTCAGACTTTCGGGCTTCTGACTAGCCGTAACGACTGTCAAAGATCCACGAATGACAGCCGGGACCAACGGCTTAACGTGCTTTCCGAGGCACGGAGGGGTCTCGGTATGTCGAGATGGTCACCCATCTACAGACCAACCGCGGCAAGCGTAGCTTAACCTGACCGATCGACCTGTGCGGCTGTTATTATTTTAGCCACGGGCCTGCATGCACCTGTTATAAATGTGGTAATAACTGCGGTGTAAGTACAAGTAAATATTAACAAGTAAATATTTTATCGTATAAATAATTATTTTATCGTGACCACAGATATTTGTATCATATAATTTTCTTGCATGCTATCTCCATTTTCCTGCATAGAAAAAGATAAAAAAAAATTCGACAAAGTGTCCGCTATTCCGGTTAGATTGTCTACCAGATAAAGACGTTGAGTACAATCCTGTAATCCGATTATTCCGGCAAACCCAAATAGATTATTTTTGTATGTATACTTCACCACGACTTAAACTGCTGAACCGATATGAATAATACCTATTATGTAAAGATATTTTATTGGGGTGGTAGGTATGTGTCCCTCGTGGTTGTGCCTTTTTGACGGTAAATATTGGAAATACATATAAAGTTCCTTAAAGAAAGAAAGAAAGGAAAGGAAAAGGAAGGAAAGTGGTTCCTTTTTATTGATATCTGCTCCATATTCTATCGCTTCATGCTTATATTCATACGCTATGGAACCAGGCCTTCAGATATGTTGATTTATATTTATATTAGCCATAGGTTCTTACCTACCTCCTACCTGACTCGAAAAGCACGTTAAACCGCTGGTCCAGGCTGTCATTCGCGGATCTTTGACAGTCGTTACAGGTCGTCAGATGCCCGAAAGGCCGAGAACCAGTCTTACCAAGGGTATCGTATTACCAAGTAAGCAGTCGCTATTATTCAGCTGCATCCAGTTGGACTGGGAGCCGAACCCAACATAATCGGGTTAAACTTCGGTCAACTCGTGCGGCTATTATTATTTAGCCACGAGCCCGTCTTATAGCGTATACCGCATTGGTACCTAATAGATATAATTGTATATACCTACCAGATGTGCCCTTTACACAGTATAAACAACCCTTGCTGAAGCCGAAGATATGCGCTGTATTATTATCCCTAAAAGGGTTTTAATTGTATGTTACCAGCTATTGTATAAGATTTAATTATCATGGGATATATATGGTTTGAAACGTTCTGTTGTTAAGGAATAAACGGTAATATGTGTTTATTTTCCAATTAGAAATTCATGTGGATAAGAGTGCACCATGCTTATTTTTTGGTAGCAATGAATTGATTGATGTATAGTTAATTTGTGTGAGAAAAAGGGGATGGGGTCTTGGTATGTAAAGATGGTGTGCATTCTAAAATTACTCGTTAAAGTTCTCATAGTACCTCATTAAATTGACCGGTCACTATTCGAAAACGCATTCATTTGTTTTTAAAAGTAACTCATTGCCGATTCAAACTTCGACTCAATTCGAATTTGGGACGGCCTGGATGCGGAAGTCGGAGGACATGGTATTGTGGCGCAGCCTGGGAGAGGCCTGTGTCCACCAGTGGAATGCTATAGGCTGGGTTGACTCAATTTCCGTGATTCATTCATTCTCATTTAGCCCCACCATCGCTTAAGCCCCATTTACACGATGCAAGTGACTTGCCTATAGCAAACCATAAAATTGAAGCAACAAACGATTTGCATTGCAACTTTTATTGTTGCTTCAACTTATGGTATCCACGGGCAACCAAATCGCATCTTTATTGTAGCAATCAAAGAACGGTAGATGTTTACGAAATGGATTAGTGGCCCTACCAAAATCTCCCCGTCAACACACAATGTAGACCTCAACACATAATATGATTAGTTGACAGGCAAATTGTTCCCATAATCTTGTGTAATCCCTTTCTCGCCTTTTGACATTTATGAGAAACCCACCCGTTGCCGGGAACCAGATGGTTACGCCTGTAATATTGTCTTACAAAATTATAAATGAACAGTCTTATTTATAAACGTCTCTTGAAGGGGATTGAATATTTTTATATGGAGCCTGGCATACCTACTGTGGCGCCGTTTCGTTTTTTTTTTTTTTCAAGCTATCGGACACGCATGAAGCCTATGTAATTCGATAGCTAACATCAATGCAAACGGAAAATATGTATATTATTAACCAAATCCAGAAGTTAGAAATAATCACTCTGAAAGTTTAAGATAATTAAACATGATGTATGCAACAAGATGTAAGCAAGTTAAAAAAAATATGGAAGTCACGTGACACCCGCTAACTAGTGTTTATAAATAAAGAAAAGTTAATCATTAATTAAGAGATAACTAATTAGTAAGCTAAACAGTGACTAATCAGTGATTAGCGAAATATTATAAATAAGGCTGCGTTGGGAATCGAACCCAACACAACACATTGCGCGCGGCCTGCACGCGCTGGTAGCGTAATCAGCGCGTCATCGGCAAGCTGAGGTGCGGCGCAATGGCGATACGGCTCGACCCGATGACCACTTGCTTCAATGGACTCCACCGCGACGCACGATACTTACTCCTAACTTAAATTATTAACTGTTTGTCCGGAAAAGTGTATATTTGTAGATCAGACGGCATTAAATAATTGCCTATTATACAGTTCACTCTTTTATTGCTCCTCGCGCTAACAGGCTGCTTATGTTTAGAAGTTATAAAAAAGTTACCGATACCATTTCTTTCTTTCATATTATTACAAGCGGAACTAACATCAATTTGTTTTAAAAACAAATACCAGTTTTTCGTTACAGATCTCTAAAAAACATTTAGGTTGGTGCGTTTGAAATTCGAATAAAAATTGAAAGCTATTGCAATATTTAAATTCAAAACAGTTCCATTCCAATTTCAAATAATCTACCTATTCCGAATGCGTTCGTCACTTTCGCATATTTCCGTTACAACAATTTTGCTTTGGCAACCATTTTGAATTTATGATAAAATTTAATTATGAATTTATATTAATTTATGAGAAACCACGGGGCGCAGAGTCATTCATATTTTAAAATTTACACAAAAACAAATCAAAATACTGTGCTGACTATTAATCAAATTCATTTTACCGTGAACGATTCGAAATATCAACAAATAAAAGTAAATATTTTTTATATTCCAAGGCTGACGCGCGTTTTACCGGGAAGCGATACATTGTTTTATTCAAACAGAGTTTAAATCCAGCATACTTTTAATGACAATACAGACTATTTTTGTCAATGGATTTGCTATGATTTTATTTCTGTAAGTAGATTTGCAAAAAAAAACACGGTTCGATCGATCAGCTTAAGTTACGCTTGCCGTGGTTAGTCCTTGGATGGGTGACCATCTTTACAGACCCCTCTGTGCGTCGGAAAGCATGTTAAGTCATTGGCATCGACTGTCATTCGTAGATCTTTAAATTGACAGTCGTTACGGGTCGTCAGAAGCCTGAAAGTTTGACAACCAGTCTTACCAAGGGGTATCCTATTACCCAGTGCTGAAATGAACCTTTTTGGCGCAGCCGTGAGGCACACACTAGTGTTGTCTGAAACATTATTTTTTATTTTATTATTTTTGTATTTTGTGTTTCACGAACTGTGTCCAAATAAACTTTTTTCTTTCTTTCTTTCAGTAGGTAACTGGGTTGTGGAGGTCAAATAGGCAGTCGCTCCATGTAAAATACTAGTATTCAGCTGCATCCAGTTATACTGGAAGCCGACCCCAACATAGTTGGGACAAGGCTAGGTATATGATACAACAAACAAGTAACCAACACAATTAAAACACATTGAGTGTAACAAACTATAGGTACAATTTTATTATTATTCCAACGTTGTGTTAATAAAATACCTTGGGGCCACAGTTCCACGAACAATTGGTTCGATTGATTTCGTATCGATGAGACTATTATGTTATTTATTTGTAATATTCCCTAAAGAAATATGTAGTTATTTTTCCATGTCGTTGTTATTTTTCCGATCAAAATAAAACATATTTTTTTCTGTGAATATTGTAGTGGTGGCGCGAAAAAACACACAGAGTATAAAACAAAGTCGCTGTTCGTGTCTGTCTGTGTGACTGCTTAGATCTTCTAAACTGCTTAAAGGATTTTCATGCGGTTCTCACCAACATTTAGATTTTTTTTTTCCGGAAGGATTTTATGTATTAACTTTTAACTTAGATATACCGTCGCCGTCGCTCAGAAACCCGGACGTTTTGACATGTTGTCCTTGCTCCCGTGCGAAGCAGGGATGAAATGGCAGTTAGTATTATAACAGGTACAGTCCTTCCACAGATATTTTAACACTGATTTTGCATCACTGTCCAAATCACAATGATCTTTGTTCTCATTCAATCAAAATCATTGTGATTTTAATTCTCAGAAGAAACTTGTATACACACATAATGCAATACAAAGCCTATTATAACATTATCTGACATTGGTTAGATTAGTTATAGACAAATCTACAACTGGTATAGATTTGGCCATAACTAATCTAACCAATGCACATGTTGAGGATGGCTATGAGATGCTTGTTAGAATGGAAACAAATCAATATAAAAAAGGTTGGTTGCTGGTCGTCAACATGGCCCCCGACGGTGTGAAGGCACCAATTTACTGGCATGAGCAGGAGCCTGGCGGGGCACGGTCGAGAACGGGGAATATTGACTCCACTCCTTAACAGCACACATTCGCAGAACAAAAAAAAAAAGATTTTATTTACATTCCATTTCTACATAAAATTTTACATAGCAACTTAAGTTTTTCATTCCGCGAATATACATCGTTCAAAAATAAAGTGCCATATCCTACATAAAAATGTGTACCACAACAAATACTTACATAATACGCCCGTGAATTGTAAAGGAGCAAACAGATTATAATCTGGTACAAAAGCGGTCGGATATTATTGCTGGTAATACATACCTACTTGACCGGAAATTATCTACCCTCCCACACAATGGGACACAAATTGACAGTAGATAGGTTTCAGGCGGAATTACCCGATTGTGAAAGAATAATAAAGTCGTTTATGCGGTTTGAAACTTATATTCACGGTATTTTAAGGATGTTGTTATGAGATAAAGATCCCATTCTTGTTTTTCACCGTAATTTGGGATTTATTATAATAAAATTAAGACAAGTTATCCCGTGACCCAAGGGCTTTTACCTTGGCTGGGATCTAAATATTGCCATACAACGTGGCAATGCATCCATCAGTCTCTCGGGTACATTACCAGTCGACAGCGATGCGGAGTAATTTTTCGACACCATATTTTAGTGTGTTATTACATAGTCAGTTATAGTCAGGTTAGGATATCATATTTTTATAGTTTGTTAGTTTCTTTAGTATTAGAATTCTATCCATTGTATATAAAGGGTATTTCAGTAAGCGCTTCCTACATTTAAATTTAAATAAAACAAAGTATGAATGAGATATCATCTAAATTTTGTATTTATTTGAAAAGCCTATCGATGCCATTATGTATGGAATATGACATCGTTCTAATGTCCGCCGCGGCTTCGCTGGGTGGCGCGCATCCGAAATATCCAATTTTCCATGACTCTAGCGCATGAATCAGGCGTAATTTGGAAAGACCCTTTATTTTTATGCTCCTAAATAAATGTCTAATTGTTGTAGAAAAAAAAAGGCAAGTTATTATTTTTATAATATGACGAATAATTTATTAACTCTAATATACTATACCCGGCTCAAACGACTCAAATGGAGTTGGGCAGAACACCTAGCAAGGCGCAGTGATGACTGAAAGACGAGATGTTGGTCGTCCGGCAGCGAGATTGGCCCAAAAAACCGGTCAAGTGCGAGTCGGACTCGCGTACCAAGGGTTCCGTACAAATTTGTAGGTATGTAACTAAAAATGTACGGTTTTCGAATTTTTTCCTTTATCTGTGCTATAAGACGTTGCTTCGTACCAAATTTAAAGACTCTGAGTTCACGGAAAGTACCCTGTAGGTTTTGATTCCCTTGCGAGTGTAGAAAATTCGGCATAAACGGCTGTATCTTTTGATTGCGTTGGCTTAGAAGTTTGTTATTTTACAGCTCCAAGGGTCAGTAGACCTGAGTATTTGATATAAATTCCAGCTTGATATCTCCACGCGTTCCTGAGAAAAAGGGTCTTGAAAGACAGACGGACGGACGGACAGACAACAAAGTGATCCTATAAGGGTTCCGTTTTTTCCTTTCGGGGCACGGAACCCTAAAAAGATGTAACCAGCAGTGGGTGAAGTCGGGTTGTGGATGATAATGATGATGAATAGACCCGATACCTACATAATTATAAGCTATTGCAAGGTATACAATAAAGCATATTCAAATCTTCAAAGTTGGTATACCGGTATCTCATAGTTATGTATATTGGAACGAAGATCCTTATCGCGCGTTGCGAACGGGGCTAGACGGAAAAAATTAAGACCAAAAGTTGGAACGAAACTTTTTGCTAAAGTTGTAAGCCGTGCGGCGGCGTGCGCGTGTTTCTCTGTCTGTCTCTCTCTCTCTCTTTGAACTTCGTTCCATCCGGATGTCCCTTGACACCTCTCAAGTTTTTTTAATTAAGTAAAAAGCTTCATCATAAATCAATGATCTACTTCAAGAACTATTCAGTAAAAGAATAGCTTCACTTCATACTGCCTAGTCTGTCTAGTAGGCTTTACTGGATGTACCTGTCTACTTTTAAGCGTCGTACTTTTTTTTGTTTTGCCTATAGTGTCCCACTTCTGGGCATTGGCCTCCCCCAAGTACTTCCAGGAACTCCATTCCCGCACCACCTCGAACCAGCCCTCGTGGTACGCATCCAGGTCACCTCGCTACCTCTTTGCCGTCGGTGCCATCCATCTTCAGGCACCCACTGTGTGGAAACTTTTGCCCAGCATGCGGTTGATGTGACCCGCCCAATCCTACTTCAGCCTGACAGCTTCTTGCCTACGTCTATTATACCCGTTTTGGAACGCAGCTTGGTGTTCCGAATTTTGTCCTGTTGAAACCAAAACCTATTTCCATAGCACTTCCGTAACCAACTTCTTGATAGTACATGAATAAAATCGCGGAACGTATCAACTGTCGATATCGTTACGGTCGCGTGGCAACTTGAGGTAATTGTGGCAGTAACCAAACGTAAACATGATAGTTTATAGTTACACTGGTTTGTACGGTCAGCAACAAAAGTCGGTTGACACTTCAGTTGTTTAAATCTTAATTATTGAGCAAAATATTCCTGTCAAACATGTAGTAATAGTATATTTATGAATAATTAACTCTTTGCTATTACAGTCAGCGTCAAAAATATCGGGACGAACAGACTGTTCAAAATGATCTCAACAACTAAGAAAATTAAACTTTGTCTCAATTGGATAAAGTTCTTGTCAGAATGACAGTTGTCGTGTACTGTCTTCATTCTGAAACATTCCTTGTGTCATTGAGTTAATATTCCATTTTCATAGTTGCTTAGATCATTTTGAACAGTCTGTTCGTCCCGATATTATTGACGCTGACTGTACATGAAATAATGAAAACCAATGTATCCCATCATTTTGTATTAATTTAGATGATTTGTAAAAGTAACAAAGTTAATCGACTTTTGTTGCTGACTGTACTAGGAAACGCATTCTGTGATACGCTTTGATAGTGTGACCATGGAAAATAGACAAGAATACCGGGACCTACCATGTTTTTCTCTGCGTCACCCTAAGGTTGACTGGTAGAAAATGCCTCAGGCGTTGACTCCGCCTTTGTACACGCGGCTACACATCAAGCTATGCAAAACCAGCATTGGCTGACCGTTCATTGTGAGAAAATATCATACAAAGTGAGGCCAAGACAAACTGGTTTTGTATAGCTTGACGTGTAGCCGTGTGTACAGTATTATTTTACTTGTGAAATAAATAAATACCTATAGTGTTACAAGGATCTTTTAACGCTTGAATGATATTGACAGGAAGGTGCTGTTCAGGGTAGCGGGATCGTCCGAAAGGGTTACCGCTGCCCTGGAACATAAAGGGCTAAGGAAGGAACACGGGTGGGTTTTAGTCAGTAAGAGTCTGACACTCCCTTCCGCTCCACCCAGAGCGGGAGGGGGGGGGTCATTTGATGATTTCCCATCCTCAAAAAAAAAAAAAAAAAAAGGAAGGTGCTGTTAGTACCATTATTTTATAAGATTATTTCACAGGTGACCAACACTGAAATAATTTTGTAAAATTGTATTAAACAAAAAAGTTGGTTTCGATTTTTCCAAGCTCGATATGTCAACATACGTATACATCACAATAAGTTATTCAACGTCAATTAAGTTAGGTATAGTCGACCTGTAATTGCTTAACCAACCTTTAGTTGAATGCGCACGTCTTAAAACGTCAAATTCTATTTTTACTTCAAGACAGATAGTTTATACCTGAGTGAAGTTCAATTTACTGGGTATTTTTGTCAAAAATAGTATGTAAAGTAATTACGATGTCGACTATACCTTTTACAAAAAAGTTTTTCCAACACCGTTCTACGAGTATAGGTAGTAGACCTCTTTGTTAAAGAGCTTATTCGAGTTTATGCCTTATTTGCAAAATATTTCATTCCACATAAACCTAGCCAACGTTGCTGTGGTCCCGTTTGAAAAGTAATTGTTTAATTACAGGCACAAAGGAGACATTCCAGCTTTGCCTCTGAAATGGCAACGTGCCTAGGACGCCAATGGTACCTATTCCATATTATTATGGTATAGGGTTATAGGAACCGATGACCACTTACATCATCAGCACGTGTAGCATGACCACTTTTATCTCTACTCTACGAAGACAAAGTGACATTTCTTTTTTATTTTTTGATATCGCGCCATAGAAATCTTTCTTCGATCTTTCATTTTGTCATTCGTTTCTTCGATTTTTACGGTGGCCACCTGCACACACCCTATCAATAGCAATAATAATAATAATATCCCTGGACATTTCACACAGCGCCATCTAGTCCCAAGCTAAGCAACCTAATGCTTGTGTTATGGTAACAAGATGGCTGATAAACTACTTATATATTTTTTTTTTTTTTGTAAATACTTACATATCTCTACTATATAAAAATAAGTCGGGTTTTCCTTCCAGACGCTATAACTCCAGAACGCACGAACCGATTTCCACGGTTTTGCATTCGTTGAAAAGGTCTCGGGCTCCGTGAGGTTTATAGCAAAGAAAATGAACCGATTTGGCTGAAAATTGGAGTAACAAAAAAAAAAGAAAAAAAACAAGACGGACAGGATACTTTTTTTATTTAATACTTTTATTAACTTAAAGGAGTACGGTAGGAGCAGTGTAGGAGTACGGTAGGAGTAGTGTAGGAGTAGTGTAGGAGTAGCTTAGGAGTAGGGTAGGAGTAGAGAGGAGTAGGGTAGGAGTAGGATATATATAGGAGTAGGGTAGGAGTAGGGTAGGAGTAAGGTAGGAGTAGGGTACGAGTAGGTAGAAGTAGGGTAGGACTAGGGTAGGAGTAGGGTAGGAGTAGGGTAGGAGTAGGGTAGGAGTAGGGTAGGAGTAGGGTAGGAGTAGGATAGGAGTAGGGTAGGAGTAGGGTAGGAGTAGGGTAGGAGTAGGTAGAAGTAGGGTAGGGTGGGGGTAGGACACCACGCGAACGAAATAGCGCTGGGCAGCTAGAAATAATTTATATGGCAAAACAACGTTTGCCGGGTCAGCTAGTTATAGATAGAAAAATGGCAATGGCTTACATTTTGACAGTTCAACGACATTAATTGCATTATTTACGTTGTTGAGCAGACTTTTCGAGCAATGGATTTAGAAATATCCTTCAAAATGATTCAGATTGTGATTAACAGTATGTTACGCAATTAGAGTGCCGGTTCATACCCGTACAGGTGTGCCGCCTTGTTCAATAAAATAAAAAAGTAACCATATCGGCTCGTAAACTGAATTTATACCTATGGGAAATATAATTGAACTTGTCGACAATTTTGTGTCAACAATTTAGACCATAATGCTGTAGGATAGTTTGACACCAGGGGTGGCCCAGAGGTAAATAGCCCAAACTTACTATTTATAGGTAGATTACAGGCCTTCTCTCTTCTATATGGGCTATATGCCCATTCCCTCTCGAAGAGAGGAGGCCTGTGTCCCAATAGTGGGAATATTATAGGCTGATTATGCTATAGGATAGTTATATTTGCGATTTTAAAATGGTAAGAATTAACGCTAGGTTTAAGTCACCTGCCGTGCTATTCTGTAAAAATATCACCATGAAAACTTAGATGAAGTGAGCTTAATGTGAGCTGTCAATCCCTAGCTATCCCTAGCGTCAGGTGGAATGCCAGCTCACTTCACCTACATTTTCACGGTGAGATTTTTACAGTTTAATTGCACTGCTATTCGTAGTAGAGCTTCTGACAAAAATCCCATTTTTTTATTATTTGTTTTAAATTCACTTGCGTCTCCGATATAATATCTAAATGTTAGTCATCGCCTGCCAGTTATCAGCTGAACCTTTGAATGAATAATGAGGAAACTGCGCCAACTCCCAATTACACTGCCGGCAAACTTTTCTCTAGTTAAATATTAAAAAGGCAATTCAAAGTTTTCAGTTAAAAGCGATCTGCGATATAACGTGAAAAGTGAGAATTTTTGTCATAATAAGTTCATAAAAACTTTAATTTCAGAATATTACATACCGTAACATAACAATAACATCGTGCCTGTAATCCCCGAAGGCCTAGAATCCAACTTCCAGGCCTTTGAATCCAAGCATAGCCTTCTGGCTATGCTTGGATTTTCCCTACGATCAAATCAGAAATGAAGAGATCCGGAGGAGAACCAAGGTAGCCCGACATAGCCCGAGGAATTACAAAACTTACGTGGCAGTGGGCAGGGCACATTGCTCGCAGAACAGATTACCGATGGTGCCGAAAGGTTCAATACTCAATACTTTATTGCATTTCATAATGTACACATAATATGATAGTTGGTATGTCAAAACATCGAATCAATTATGGGCCCTGTCGGGCACAGCAAAGTTGGTTTTTAATAGGAGAGAGGATTAAACCGCTTTTTGTTAAGAAAAAAAAAATTAAATTAAAATAGTATCACTTGCTTTTATGGTATTTATATTTTATATAAGTATTTATATATTTGGTTTAAAGTTATATTTATATATTTCACGATTTACATTATTCTTTATTTTTCATTATTACTATAGACTATAAATTATAATAAAACTAAACTGGAGTGGTGACCGCGTTCAGGAATACGTAGCGGTGGAAGGCCTCCCACAAGGTGGACCAATTATGACCTGGTGTAGGCCGCAGGAATCGTCTGGATGCAAGAAGCACAGAACCGGTCGAAGTGGCGGTGCTTGGGGGGTTGATGATGAATCACCGATGGGTTAGGCAGAAGTGTATCTGTAGTATTACTAACCACATTTCAACATTTATGTTAAGTCACATGAAACAGGGGGCGACCTCACTGTCATCAACCTGGTACAAATCCAGACTCCGGCCGGGCTGCTACAGAGATAAATGATAGAATTCTCGACCTGGGAATTGAACCTAGGACCGTCCGTCTGTGTGTCTGTCAGCGAGTGTAATCTCATGAACCGTAATAGATAGTGAGTGGTAGAGTGTAAATTTCTATTGCCGCTATAACAACAAATAATAAAAATAAAATAAAAAAATTAAAGCGAGTCTCCATACAAGAAAAGTCTTTTTTCCGACGTGTTTTGCCTTGTGATACAGAACCCTTGTTTGTTCACATAAATCGGCAAAGTGTTACATCAATTTTTGTTTTTTCCTTTATTTAGTATGCAATAAAGAGTATTCTCTCCATCTATCTATCTAATACAGATAGCCGTTATCGCTTCTACTGCCTGTAGACAATAATTGTTCGGCTTTGGCAGTTATCCAGGCCATTTCTAATCGTTGAGTATGTTCGAAATGGAATTTATACCTCTGGGATACTGAAGTGGAAATCATAGACGTATTCCTAGAATACTTGAATGTCAATAATAATATGCTTTTGTAGAAAACTTTATTAGACAGTCCCTTTATAAGGCTCTGGGTACGGCTAGGCCCGTGCCAACGTGTGTTGGGCCTCGTAATTTTCAGTTGTTTTAGGGGTGATTTTTCAATCATCTGATAACTTTATTCGCGGAATGATTTTGAAATTCTGACAGTATTTCATACAAATAATCAAAAGTCAAAAGTCAATTTTATTCCTCGAATAAAAGTAATCTGGCGATGGAAAAATCAGGCCTTAATCTGTAAAAGTTAACTAACATATTAAGTCATTGTTACTAATACTGTGGATGGATTGTGGATTGTGAGTACTACTTGTAGTCCGAAATAAAGAATATTATTATATTATATACCCTCTTCACTTAAAACCCACGAATTAATTTACGGTCGATGGCACCATCACTAACGTGTCAGCACAAAATCAATGCATTTAAATGTTCACATTTGTACGCGTATGGGACGCCGTAACCGTAAGTTAACCGCGGGTTAAGCCGCTTTGCTGAAATTGGGTTATCTGTTTACCGAGGTATATCGTGACTATGGGTTTATCCTCGGATGATTAGTGCTGAGTGTATGTGATTAGGAGATTAGGTGAAGAGAATGTGTTACACAGGAGCATTTATGTTAGTTACGGAAATAATCTAAGTTTAGTTTAACCGGAGTTTTAATTTCAGAAACCAGAATAAACTTTTACTTTACATTTTCATGGTTTATACTTATAGGTACCTAGTTGATCTAAAAATGAAACGTTGCTGGTCTCAATTAGACTATAAAATTATCATAGTCTATGCCGTCTTATTATAAAACAAGATCTTACTTTAGAGCTTAAACCTTCAAGCTAGTTTTCTATATTTCGAATCCTAATCCGATTAAGGTAAAGTTCTTCATACAGCTATTCTGTAAAAATCTCACCATGAACACTCATGTGAAGAGAACTATCAATAGTGAATTGTCACTATTGACAGGGATTGCCCTAGCATATGGTGGAATGACAGCTCACCTCAAGCTCCACGGGTCTATTCTGTAATGATCTCACCGTAGAACCTGAGGTGAAGTGAGTTGTCAATAGTGACACTCCCTAGCATATGGTGGAATGACAGCTGGCATCACCTAAGTTTTTACAGTGAGATTTTTAGAGAATAGACCGGCAGGTGCACTCTCTGTCCCCTCACTCGTTATCGGTTTTAACAGCCGCACAGGTCGATCGGCCAGGTTAAGCTATGCTTGCCGCGGTTGGTCTGTGGATGAGTGACCATCTTTACATTCCGAGACCCCTCCGTACCTCGGAAAAGCACGTTAAGCTGTTGGTCCCGGCTGTCATTCGTGGATCTTTGACAGTCGTTACAGGTAGTCAGAAGCCCGAAAGTCTGACAACCAGTCTTACCAAGGGGTATCGTATTACCCAGTAACTGGGTTGTGGAGGTCAGATAGGCAGTCGCTCCATGTAAAATACTGGTATTCAGCTGCATCCGGTTAGACTGGAAGCCGACCCCAACGTAGTTGGGAAACGGCTAGGCAGATGATGATATAGCACTGTAGGTATGTCAATCACAGTTACGCTTTCATAAGAAAAACTGGCCCTATGCTTAAAATTATGTCAAAAGATAAACGTTGTCTTGTTATAAGACCGCTTAGGTTTATTGTTCAGCTTCTTTCACTTATTTTTCAAAACTTGTTTTGTAAGATTTGTTAAGCTTTTTAAATGATACGTTAACGTTAAAGTATCAGCCTATATTTATGTAAAGCTTTTTAATAAAAAGAAATAATAGTATACACAAATATTAATCAAATAACATTGTACCTAATGAAAAACTTAAAACACATCCTGATGTAGCTGAATACCAGTATTTTACATGGAGCGACTGCCTATCTGACCTCCACAAAACAGTTACTGGGTAAGCAATACGATACCCCTTGGTAAGACTGGTTGTCAGACTTTCGGGCTCCTGACTACCCGTAACGACTGTCAAAGATCCACGAATGACAGCCGGGATCGGCTTAACGTGCTTTCCAGGCACGGTGCGGTCTCGGTATAAACCTAAAACACACAAAACAAATATTAAATATTTATTTTCAGATACATACAACTTGTACTTACATAATACCGCTACTTGTCTTATCCGAAATACCTACCCAAATTACATATGCGACCTTTCTTAACAAATCTGCTAAAAATTTCTTGTACTCACTTAAAGCGAAAACAAGCGACGTTTAATGTAAAAAGAGACCACCAGCTTAGAAAGTTCTCTTGTTCCGAAAATGTTGACTTTTAATTAAGAAGATAAAGCACAAGGAAATTGGTACCTTATTATTATAAGCACAGGTTTCTTATTAAAGTGTCGGGGGTTGTTTTCTTAACCGGTCTTTAGGGTCTGGTATAAAGTAATCGCGGGAGATTATTCCCATCTCAGCGGTTTGTGGCCAAGTTGTACACAAATGGAGGAAACGACTAGAGGTGGCCGTAACTGCTGGTGGCTTACAATTCATCCCTTATAATAAACATTGGTACAAAAGCCGACCGCACTTCAGTGGTGACACGACCTCTAGCTAGCCTAACGTAGTTCGGAGTTTCAATAAAATAAGATGAAATGAGTGAATTCACAAGGAATGCATTGTTTATAATAAGTTATAGGTGTTAGTATAGTGTAAGTTAGGATAAGCGCCTTTACCGCATTGGGTTATATCCTGTAATGGTAACTGTAAGTAGATGAATAAATAAATAAATAAAGAGGCCAGAAGGGTAATTGCGTAACAATCAACCAATCAGTAGCAATGGTTTTCATTTTGACAGTTCATCAACATTCATTGCGTTATTTACGTTGTTGAGCAGACAAATTTTTCGCACATATGTAGCAATGGATTAGCAATATCCTTCAAAATGATTCAGATTGGGATTATAGTGTGTTACGCGATAAGGGTGAAGCATATACTGGTTTTGTTACCACTGATATGTATACGAGATGGCAGGGACATCGACGCGCATCCTGTAACAGGATGCGCGTCGATGCAGTTTTTTCGTCGGTTATTTTGACAAAACAAAAATGTTTTGTTCCATACAATTTAAGCGCGTATGTATTGCACTTTTGTATGAAACTGCTTTTTTTTTTTAATAACCTAGTTAAATTTCTACGTTGTGGTGTCTAGAAACATGTACAGACGCCAGCAGGTCAAGCTACCCGAAACTGTCAAATTTTCCCAATCAAACTTGAACCTTAATGATTCAGCGATAAAGTTGAAAATCTATTAAACAAATTTGACAGATTGTAGTAGCTTGATGTGCTGGCGTCTGTACCTATTCCTCCGATAAAATTATCTGGCGTTCAAAAATCAACCCTTAATCAAAATAATATGGTTACAAAATATTGGTTACATCATTCATGTTGAAAGCATGTGAGAATGAGAACGTTTCAGAACGTTAAAAGCGTCCGTAATGAAAAACTCCGAATTGAAAATCAAATACTCGCAGAACTAAAACAAACCTTCTATCAAATCTCTTAGGGATCACAGGTCACAGCTGTAGGTACATAACAAGCTTAATATCGGCCAGTTTAGGCCAAAAGGTTAAAGGGCCGAAACCAGGTCGCCAAATGTTCCGGCTCACGGCCCCCGTCAACAGTAAACAAATTACTGGATTGTAGTTCGATGCAGCGCCGACCTGATAGCGGATGAAAAATAGTGAGCGCCGTATTTTTATGGACTATGTGTTTTTTTATGTGTGTATGTATGGTGTTTTGTGTGTACTGTGTACATACCTAATATATAATAGTTATTTATGTTAACTTTTATCTGAAGAATAATTATGACAGTTTGACAAAATTTCTTTAAAAAAGCTGCCAAACCGCAATATTTTTTGCACATAAATATCCTATTTGTTGCAGTGTACGCGGTGGCGCGGCTAGGAAGCATGCTTTCTGGCCGCGCCACCAATTTTGTTAAATATCTCACGAATCTTTCAAGTACTATTTTTATTTTATTTAGTACAATAATGAACATATTATTATGTACGTTTATTCTTATTAACTCCGATTCAAAATGCGACTGTGGCGCGGCCAGAAACTACCACGCCATAAATATAGATGCTGTGGCATCGCCGACGTGATTTGGAGAATGCTGTCACGCAATTTAAAATGTTATTAGCATTACGTAAAAGTCAGCCTTTGTACTGCTGTAAAATATGTGTGTAAAGTTTTTGAATGATTGCTTGTTTAGTTATAGGTAATGTTTAGCGGAAAATGTATTGTATAAAAAATATAAAATTGCATATGGGAGCTACATCTGCCAACTAACTGCTCTGCAGTTTGGCAGAAGGAAAATTTGTTTGGAAAATTTAGGCTGTCACCACGAATAAACGCTTTTTCATTTTCATTTTTTTAAATTACTTGAGAGCTGTAGTGGCCCAGTAGTAACGGCTTACGTGTTGTCGGTCGAAGGTTCGAACCTTGACAGGCGCTTTACTCTGTGTAAATTATTTCAATACCTCTCGGACGAATTTTTTGATGCCCTATGATTCTTTTCCCGTTTCATTTTTTTATATGTCTACTTGTACATATTATTATTTATTATACCTATTAAGTCTGTTAGTTTATATTATGTAAATAATACAGTTTTAAAATAATAATATATTATATCCACTTAAAAAAAAACAAACTAAAATTACCATCATTATTTTAAACATCCTTCTGGTTTTTATGTTTCATTACCCAACCGTCGGCCGTCACTGACAGGCGGAAATATTCATGAAAAATTAAGTCACGAAATTCCCAATAACGTGCTGGTTTCACACAATATTATTCTAGGTGTTTACGTGTGTAAACTGTTACTATACACCGTGTTCTTCACGTTATCCATAAACTTTGGCAAACGCTTCTATAGCTTTTACAAATCAAATCTAACACAGGAAGTAGTAAAAATTCATCGGTACAAAGATATTTGTAATAGCTATGCAGTAAGAAAGGGTCTTAATTTGGCCTATGTTGCCGCTTAGTGCAATTAAAATGATAAATCTATCAAATGCTTCGGAAGAGATAAAGGGGCATGCATATCGGGTGATTTACGTCAAGGTATTTAGTTTGTATGAAAATTGTCAAAAAATATGAATTCATTAATGAGTCCATAATGAAAAATTCTTATTTCCATGGTCTGAACATCTGGTCGAAGTTTATGTATATCGTCTGGAACACGGTGCATACCAGCTCTATATTTTTTACCCGACTGCGCGACGCAAAGGAGGGTTATTAAAATATATGTCGGAGTTATTCGTTTATTCGGAACGCCAGTGCCATCTCGTGGCGCTCGACAGAGTCTATCCTGAGTTTTGGGAGTAGGTACAAGAGCGGTGTGAGCAGAGTTCTCGGGATCATCGAAACATTGGACATCGTACGGACAAAATGTGCTTATAAACTGTCTCGCGTTCCGTATCGTTGAGTTGTGTACCTAGAGTGTGTGATTCGCTAGTGTAACTATGTATGTATAGTGTAACTTATTCGTAAATTATAATCTGATTTGAACTGCAAACCGTTTTTCTGCTGGGCTATAACCAACACTACCCATACTATGCCCTCAGTAATTAAAATATGCCTGATGATAACGAGAAACAAATATACCTTCTCCGAAATTTATATTATTAATGCTGTAAGTTGATTATCATAGTTGTTAACTTTATTGTGCATGCTGTGTCTCCTATAAGTGAAGAAGTACACCTACTTAATCTGATTTAAAAAAAAAAAAAACGCGGTCAAAATGTATGGAAAAGCAAATTATTTTTTAATAACCGACGAAATCTGTTAAAGCAGGGGTTCATAATCATGTACTGAATCCAGATTGCGCGTCGATGTCCCTGCCACCCGGTATAATTCTAAATAAATAAATGGGTTATACATTTATAGGTACAAAACTTATTCTGTTCAAAGCTAGGAATTCAAACGTGATTTATTTATTGGAGAAGCCAATAGTTTTATATAAAAGGTAGGGTATAAAGCCTGAGCCTGGCTTTCACGTCAATTTCGTTTGACGTAATGATTGATTCTCTCATTCATTTGCTTTAGTTTTCTTTCCATTGGTTATGGTTAGCTTTTTAATATTTTCTTTTATTTCGTTAGGGTGCCCACAGATTTACTCGATTATTGACGATCAATTCGATTCGATTATGTACTTTATTATCTACGTTCACGATTATCTTGCCAAACATGTAAACAAATATGAGTTATTGGAAAAATAACTTTTATTCTTACAAAATAGAGTTCAGTTTACGCTACAACTGAAATAAAGTTGATATTTTTTTAACTTGAAATAAAATAAATTGGAAACGTAAATTTTTTATATGTTTTGTTATAATTGTCCTCCATTTTTTTTCAGTAAAAATGTCACAATAATACAAAAAAACATTTGTTTAAAACAGGTTTTTGTTCTGACCCGTTTCGAAGAATTTCTCGATTTACATAATTAACGAAGGTCTATCATGCGGCCATCTCATTTATTTCTTTATCAGTAAGTATTTTTTTGTTTATTGTTGCAATTTTACCCAATATCACACAATTTATACATATTAATTACTGTTTATCTGACACAAATTTATTTTATTTATTTAGGTATGCATACACACGACACGTTGCAGTATAAATCTAATTTACATCCGTCACCTCACACATCAGAGGGGCATTTCTCATAATTTTAAGAACGTTCACAGTCTGATCTCAGTCTCAATCTGTCAAAAATACTTCAAAATTTTATATTGGGGTCAGCTTCCAGTCTAACCGTCAGGGGTAGTTGCGTAACACACTAACAGCAGCTTTCATTTTGACAGTTCAACAACATATATTGCGTTATTTACATTGTCGAGCAGACATTTTGTTTTAACATAAATAAGCATTGGTTTAGCAATATCCTTCAAAATTATTCAGATTCTCATTGATAGTGTGTTACGCAATTAGATTGCGGATGTACCTGTATTCTAGTATTTATAACCGACTTCTAAAAAAGGAGGAGGAATCCGGATGTTTGTATTTTTTTATATATTTGTTCGCGCATAACTCCGTCGCTTGCCAACCGATTTGAAAAATTCTTTTGTTGGAAAGCCCATTGAAATTTCGACAAGATCTGATGACGAGTTTCGGAGACAGACAACGGAACTCTTCAATAAATGCCAGCAAATCAACGGCTATTGCTGCTATCGCTTATTTATGTATTGTTTACGCAATCACACAACATAACGTCACGCCTGTACCCTCTAAAGGGGTACGCAGATGTGTTCAGTATACCACGGTACACCCTCATTTCTGTCAAAGTTGTTATTGGGGTACCTCTAATCTTGTATGTACATACGAATTTGTGTGGGGTAGGTACAACTAAAAAGTGAAAAATAAACTTTTTACAAAAAAAAAACCACCGACTTCCAAAAAAAAAACTACAAAGAAAAATAACTTTAATTTCGGAAGTCGGTGTCAAAAAACGTAAATGCGGAACCAGCGACACCGACTTCCGAAATTAAAGTTATTTTTCTCTTTGTATTGTTTTTTTTTTGTAAAAAAGTTTTTATTTTATATGGAGTGCCTGCCTATTTGACCTCCACCTACGAGGTTTTTAGGTAACACGATAGACCTTGGTACGACTAGTTTTCAGACTTCTGGTTTTTGACTACCCGTAACGACTGTCAAAGATCTACGAATGACAGCCTGGACCATCGGCTTAACGAGAGACACGGAGACACGGAGGGATCTTCATATGCAATGGATGGGCACCCATCCATGAACCGACCGCGGCAAGTGTAGTTTAACATACGATCGACTCGAGTGGCTGTTATTATTTTGCCACGAGCCCCTCGCTCCGAGTGCGTAGACATCACTAGTTGATTTATCGATAATCGAGATAGCTGTAGGCCTACCTTAATTTAAAGCTTGATATTTATCGATCGTCAGGCGTCGCGCGTCGTAACGATCAATAAAATCTGTTAGAAGCTGGCACATCTTATTGATCATGAAAACACTGCATATCGAACGACAATACCGTTCGCCGAAAATCGGGAATATCTGTAGGCACCTTTATCCGCCATTTTACTTTACTTTGTCAGTGTGCTCCATTGAGCCTGTAGATGGAGCCGGATACGTTTGAATAATATCTTATATCGAACGCCGATGTCCAAACTTAGACAGATTGTCAGACTTTCCGGTTTTCGACGACCCGTCACGACTATTATAGATGGGCAACCGGGTCCCATGATTAAACTTGCTTTCCGATTGAATACGGAGGGTCTTTGTTAACAAAAACCCTCTAAATCGGCCCTATCTTAAGATAGGGCTGATTTTTCAACGTATCATCATCTGCCTCATCGGCCTAACCGTTTACCAGTTATGTTGGGGTCGGCTTCCAGTCTAACCGGATGCAGATCTGACCTCCACAACCCAGTTACTGGGTAATACGATATCCCTTGGTAAGACTGGTTGTCAGACTTTCGGGCTTTTGACTACCCGTAACCACTGTCAAAGATCTACGAATGACAGCCGGGGGACCAACGACTTAACGTGCTTTCCAAGACACGCAGGGGTCTCGGTATGTAAAGATGGTCACCCATCCACAGACCAACCGCGGCAAGAGTAGCATAATTAACTGATTTTTCAAAGTATCGTTATCTTATATCCGCGGAATAAAATTGTCCTATGATAGTTTTGTATAGAAAAGCTGGCAAAAATTAAAAATTATTCCTCGGCTAAAGATAATATGAGGCGCTGAAAACATCAACCCTTAATAACTACTCACGAAACTTCGATCCTGAGAAATTTCTCAGCCACCTTCTATTCTCGGGGAACACAATCTACGGGCGGTGTTTCACCAATTTCCAGGCTGCTACTGAGAACCAACCACTAATATAGTTTTCGAACGAAGTTCCTTATCGCGCGTTGCGAAAGGGGGCTAGACGGAAAAAATTAAGACCAAAAGTTGGAACGACACTTTTTGCTATAGTTGTAAGCCGTGCGGCGTGCGCGTGTTTTTCTGTCTGTCTCTCTCTCTCTCTCTCTCTCGAAAGCAAGCCAGTTATACTTCGTTCCATCCGGGTGTCCCTTGACACCTCTCAAGTTTTTTATTTACGCGTGATTCCTAACAAACAAAACCGGTTAAGTGCTCCGGGGGTTTCGTACAGTCACGAGCACCAATATGTCAACACTTGGCAACTTTCAATTGTGATTTTTTCGTGAAATAACGAATGCAACGTTGAAATACGATACATTACATAAACCTATGGGTTCGAAAATGCTATGTTCGTAACAACATAAAATTTCATTAAAAAATAAAGGAGTAAATCGCTTTTGAATAAAGCCGAGTGTATATATACTTTTGTTCGTGACTGTACCTAGGTATGTCACAACAAATTTACGGTTTTTGGATTTTTTCCTTTACTTGTGCTAAATGACATTGCTTCTTGCCAATTTTCATGATTCTAGCACAACGGGAAGTACCAGTTGACTCTCTTGCGAGTGTCAAAATATGCGGCATAAACGGAACATAAACGCCCGTATATTTTGTCTGCGTTGACTTAGAAATTTGATTTGGTCACTGCTTCAAGGGATTGCAACCTTGAGTATTTAATATTAATTTCAACTTGATAACTCTACGCGTTCCAGAGAAAAAGGGTCTTGACAGACGGTCAGGCAGACGGACAACGAAGTGATCTCATAACGGTTCTGTTTTTCCTTTTGAGGTACAGAACCCTAAAAATCGCTCAAAACACTACAACGTTAATTGATTGCCCGTATGTTGTATGTATTAGTTATTGACCCGTGTAAGGCCCGAGTGCAAAACTCAATCAGAACTGCGGGCGCCATGCCCCAACTCGATTGGTACGAAAGTGAATTATTTCGCCACTTCTGGCTTTCAAATTCACAGGAAAATTTCAATAACTGGATTATAAAAATCGTCGAGAAATTTAGAAACTGTTAGGTTGGAATTTTCGGAAGTAAATTTTTACTGCCTTTTGTTTGCCTAATAAAGGTCAAGTCTTAGAGGGGCTCGTGGCTACATAATAGCCGCCGCACGTTCGATCGAATGTTGAGCAGCTACGTTTGCCGTCGGCCCATTCATTAAATATCGACACCCCTCCGTGTCTCAGAAAGCAAGTGAAACCGTTGTTCCCGGCTGTCATTTGTAGATTTTTGACAGTCGTTATGGGTAGTCAGAAGCCCGAAAGTTTGACAACCAGTCTTACCGAGAGGTATCTTGTTACCCAGTAACTGGATTGTGGAGGTCAGATAGGCAGTCGCTCCATGTAAAATACTAGTATTCAGCTACATCAGGTTAGAATAGAAGCCGACTCCAACATATTTGAGAAAAGGAGAAAGAGATGATAATGATATCATCAATCTCTAATCGCACAATTTCCCCAAACGCAGCAATTTTTAGGGTTCCATACCTCAGAAGGAAAAACGGAACCCTTATAAGACCACTTCCTTGCCCGTCTGTCTGTCCGTCCGTCTGTCAAGACTTTTTTTTATCAAGAACGCGTAGAGTTATCAAGTTGAAATATATCGTATCAAATACTCAGGACTGCAATACCTTGTAGTATTCAAAAAATCAAAATTTTAAGTAAACGCCATCAAAAGATATGGGCGTTTAAGTTCCATTTATGCCGCATATTTCGCAAGGGACACTCGCAAGGGAATTAAAACCTATAGAGTACAGGAAGTACTCTATAGGTTTTAATTCCCTTACTAATGTCAAAATATGTTGACCTAGAGTCATGAAATTTGCCGAGAAGCAATGTCATGTAGGACAAGTAAAGGGAAAACTCCGAAAACCGTAATTTTGTAGTTACATACCTACAAATTTGTACGGAACCTTCGCGGCCTCGGCACAGTATTACAATATTTTCCTACAGTAGCGCAACGCCTTTGATGTCGCGCGATGCCGCCGCCAGTATAGGTATTTACGCTGTCACATGCGAATATGCTAGGGTTGTCACCAAATGGGAAATAAAACAATTATGATTATTACTATTATGATGTAATCATTTATTCATATGTACATACATTCATAAAATTGTGATTATTAAATCGAATGTAATTATTTATTCATAAATATATATTTACTTTATTTTATTTATTACACTTTATTTTTGGATGTTCTTAATTGTCTATTATAAAATTTAACTACGTAATGTATTCGCATTCGGATGAACAATCTGATAAGAAAAGAATGAGGAAAACATGAACATGGCTGTGATTTAAATTCTACAGTAGGTACTTAGTATTTCAAATAATCTATCTAAAATATTGTTTCCAACAAACGAGTGGAAATTCTGTCTAAAACAAGCTTGCAGTTTAGTACCTACAGTATTCAACAAAATCAGCTGGAGGTACCTGTAGTCCACCAAAGGTATCATGCATAAATAAATTACTTGTTGTTGGTTCGTCAGAATAATTTGACGCGTAGTTAATCATTGATAAACATTTGTGTTCATCTACTGGGATTTCGATATCGATTTACATCCATACACAGAACAGTTTGTGCGCACCATTATAGAATATGTAAGTATAATAAAATTATTACACAAAAAACACGCCCGAGTCTGCCCTTCGCGCTCGGTACCGCAAACTAAGCGTGTTTGCGGTACGCGGCCCGCGCCGCCCGACCCCCCGCGAGTTCCCCTCCGTTGCTCTGCGCAAGTACATTCGTCGCGCTACTGTAGGGAAATATTGTAATACTGTGGCCTCGGTGCGCGAGTCCGACTCGCACTTGACCGGTTTTTTTTTATTTAGGTACGCAGAATTCCGAAAAGAAATAAATAAAATCGAACGAAATAGTACAACCCGTATATTGTGGTTATTGACCCGTGTAAGGCCCGAGTGCAAAATTCAATCAAAACTGCGGGCGCCATGCGTCATCTCGATTGGTACGAAAGTGTATTATTCCGCCACTTCTGGGCTTAAAATTCACACGAAAATTTCAATAACTCAATTTTAAAAATCATCAAGGGATTTAAAAACTGTTAGGTTGGAATTTTCGGATGTAATTTTTACTGCCTTTTATTTGTGTAATAATGAGTCAAGTCCTAGAGGGGCTCGTGGCTAAATATTAACAGCTCCGTGTGGCTGTCGATCGAAGGCATCGATCCGTTGATTGTTTACCATCCATTACATATCCGAGCCCCCCCCCCCCCCCCGAGCCTCAGAAAGCACATTAAGCCGTTGGTCCCGGCTGACATTCGTAGACAGTAGTTACGGGTAGTCAGAAGCCCGAAAGTCTGAATACCTATCTTACCAAAGGGTATCGTATTACCCAGTAACTGGGTTGTGGAGGCAATCGCACAATGTAAAATACTGTTATTCAGCTGCATCCGGTTAGACTGGAAGCCGACCCATATTAGGGTCGGCTTCCAACCAGGAAAAGGCGAGGCAGATTGATTCATAGAATGGCTCTCAAATGCTCATCTGTGAGACGAGAAGCATATTTAATTGTTCTATAATAAATTGACAATTGAAAAAGTTTGTTCGCATAAATAAGTGTTACCAAAAATTGTAATGAACTGCTAAGCAAACCTTTTTAATTCGTTAAAATCAGATGGCAAGCTGCACATAAAATTTAACAAGATCATTGATTTCATAGAAAGAGCTTTAGAGAGCATTATTAGATTGGAGATCAATCACGTTCATTTGTAAATGACACGCACATCCTCAATATCACACGAAAAAGGGTTCGTAAAAATTTTCAGTTTGCTTGAAACTTTCTCAAAATCACCAAATCTGTCGCAGAATTGAGTTTGTAGTTATATTAAAATATCTTTAATTTTATCACTTTTCCAATTAAAATTAATTCCAGCTTCCTCGACAGCCTTTTTACAATTCGGAAAATGACCTAACTTGTTTTCATCAATATGTTTTATAAAGAGTTTGTTATTCATTTGGAATGCGTTTACGTCTGTGTGCATACCTATCAGAGATTAGTTTTTACCGGAAATAATAATAATAATAATATCCCTGGACATTTCACACAGCGCCATCTAGTCCCAAGCTAAGCAACCTAATGCTTGTGTTATGGTAACAAGGTGGCTGATAAACTACTTAGATACATTTTTTTTGATATTATATATAGATAGAAAATGCAATGCATTTATTTGGCTTTTTATAGCTTATTTACAAAACATTCACGGGCCGGCAAGTAAGTGTTGTGTGTTTGTTTTATTATATTTTGTTACCTGTAATACGATTCATTTCATCTGACTTGGTTTCCGTAGTACGTCCTTTTCGGTACTGAAAATCAGCGCTGTGCTATGGGTCCCCTATAGTACAAAATCATGCTGAATGGAAGCCTTCTTGTCACAGTCATGACGTGCAGTCATCGACTATTTCTGATTTATGCTCGTGATTACAGATATATTATTTTTTTATTTTTCCTTATTATTAGAATTAATTATCTTGTTTGCACGAGTTTTTGTGACAAATAAACCAATTTTTCTTTCTTTCATGTTAACAGGTTGATATTATTTTTATTAAAGATAAAAATATCGAGGATATACGAAAGCATTGTATAGTGTGTTCAAGATATAACTCACTATTTACTACATAAGAATTTTTCATCACTATTGTTCAATATCGAAACACCGTTCGACATCCATAAATTGTTCTTATATATCAACAGCGCCTTATATAAAAGATAAAGATATAAAAGTCAAACCTCCTTAGGTTTGACTTTTATATCTTTATCTTTTATAGGATAAGTTATCGTTGTCATGGGCTTGAAAGTATATGTTTTATAATGTTTATGTTATAGTTACTGCACCTTCTATTTCGAGTTGACGCAAGTTTTCAATTTCATCCTGTATATTTAACTGAAATGTAATAAAAATTCCTTCTTCATTTATGGAAAAGACACCCAATAAGTATAACGTCTACAACGCAGACGATTGGTACTTTCGTGTTACGAGAACTCGCCTTCCATAATAATACTTTAATTTTCTCCTTCATGTAATTTGGGAACAAATTGGAAGGAAGACGACGAGACAGTTTTATTGAAAATGTCGAAACTAAACGATAAGGTTGTGACACAATGTGACAGTACCCAAGGTTTATCCGAGGAATTACTTTGAACTTTTCGAATTCATCTGACAGTTGTCCATAAAAAAAAATTGTCAGATGAATTTTATTCCACGGATAAAAGTTGCCTGACGTTGGTAAAATCAACTCTAAGTAGTTTGTTGTATTATCTTACTAGCTTTTGCCTACGGCTTCGCCCGCGCGGACAGAAATTATCCCACAGAGACGTATGTAACGTTTAATAGATCTTTTTAAGAGGAATCATTCCGTAATATAATACATTCTTTTCATATAACTCTATTGGTTTACGCGGCGCACGCCAATAAATCCGACCGGAACGGCATGATTTTTTCCGACATCTTCATCAATCATCGTTATATTTCAGTCAATTTACACAAAAGCTTCATGAATATAATATTCTCTCTCACCTTCGTTCGTTCTTCGAATTTTATAATAAAAAAGGAAGAGGCTTTTGCACTTATAGTATTTTTACCTCACGAAGCAACGCGCGCTTTGTTTGTGGTGACTAGTGTACAAACACGCTGTGAAAGTATGTGTAAGCGTAGGACTGAGCTCTCAGTATCGTCAGAGACAAAGGCGAAGTTGCAATTTTGTATGTGTTATGTGCTAACGCTACACTCGTCTTCACGCACGCATTCACAGCGTATTCGTACATTACTTACTACACGTAAAGCGCTCATCGCTTCGTAATATAAAAATACTGTATCAAAGGGAAATGCGTTTCCCAGTAGAAATCGGCGATAAACTGTCATGTTTACGTTCAGTTACTGCCACAGTTACCTCAAGTTACAGGTAAGTGACGGGGGAGCCGTGCGACCGTAACGATATCAACAGTTGATACGTTCCGCGATTTTATTTTTTTATCAAGAAACTAGCTTCAGCTCGCGTCTTCGTCCGCGTGAATTTTTTTGTTCCCCCGACCCACCCCGTCGCATCGCATCACCTACTTCGTTTTCTGACTTTTTTTTTCTATATGCTCGGCCCCTAGAGGTCTAGGTAGGGGCCGAGCATATAGAAAAAAAAAAGTTGTACTCGTGCGTATTCGTGAATATTTTAGCGGCATTTTGCGTTTTTAGTAATATTATATTATCTCCGAAACTATATGACCAATTGACATACTGTAATGGGCAAATCTTATCTCTATAATGTCCTTGTGATCCTGATCATAAAATAAATTATTTTGATAAGGCTTCATAATTAAAAATTATATTTTCATCCAAACGTAAGCATGTGAAAAAAGTACTTTTTTAAAACATAAAAGTGATTAAAAGATAAAATATAAACGATAGAAATATCGTGTCGCGCACTTTTTTGTAGAACTATTTAAGGCGGACCAGATTGCAATACATGAACTATTTTTAATTATATACAACTGTTGAGGCAGCGCATGCAAATAATTCTGTTTTAAGAGGTATTTCTTTCCGACTGGCTAGACAAAAGTGGTGATAGCTCAGCTAAAATGCATGATATAAATATAATTTGTAGCCTATAGCATTCACACATAGTGCAGCTTCCTACCAGTGAAAACCTTTTTAGAATTGGATCATTAATTCCGGAGATTACCCCCTACATACAAACAAACAAATTTTACCTCTTTAGAATTATTATTATTATTATAGAGGTATAGATTTCTAACGGAAGTCCTTTGGAAATAGGTTTTGGATGCGAATTTTTATGTCAATTCTGTACACTCCCAGTGTACCCCAGCCATAGCTCGTGCCCTTTACACCATTCGTCTCAGTACAATAGCACAGTTATTTCTACTTACTGCCAAGATACGGATACTCACTTGATTAAAGTTCGCGCAGTATCGGGTCGTGGAAGATGGAAATATTTCCAGTGAAATCAAAATGTTAATACAGGTAAATCCACAGGTAAATCCACAGGTTTTACCGACGAACGGGTTCGGATTACTCTTGCTACTGATACAATGGTAGACAGAAGGTTGATTTTATATGACAAACGAAAATGCACGTAAAAAAATGTACATAATCAGTCTATAATGTTCCCACTGCTGGGACACAGGCCTCCTCTCTATAAGAGGGAGTAGGCCATAATCCACCACGCAGGCCCAGTGCGTGTTGGTGGATGTCACATGTCTTCGAATTTGTGGTTTTAGGACATGCCGGTTTCCTCACGATGTTTTCCTTCACCGTTTTGAGAGCATTGGTGATGAAATAATTTACACAAAGTAAAGTGCCTGTCTGGGTTCGAACTCACGACCTACAACTCGCAAGTCGGGTCCATTACCACTGGCCCACCACTGCTTCCACTTATTATACAGGGTTGATTTTTGAGACGGCCTGTTCCGTCTCAAAAATTTTGAAAATGTTATAGAATGTAATTTTCAACATTTCTCTCTTTTTCGCAATAGCGCCCAATACGGTCGCGCGCTAGTAGCTAAGGCCCCTCGCCCACGGCGACTTTTTGTAGCGATGTAGTAGCATGCTGTCGATACCGTCGCTAGCTGTTTACCCTCGCCCACACCACGATTCTCAATCGTTATGCAAACGCGATACTGTCGCGCTTCTGTCGCGATGCGAGCTGCACTGATGCTCGGTTCTCTACTCACGCGCCACTCTCCCTCCGTTCTCTCCCCGATGTCGTCCGACACGATCGCGCGTTTGCAATACAGTCGCGATACTGTAGCTGTAGCGCGTTGGCATCGCTTCTGTAACGCGATGCAAATGCGACTAACGCGCGGTAGTAGCGATGCTCAAAAGCATCGCTATAAAAAGTCGTCGCGGGTGAGGGTCCTTAGCTGAACCGATACAGTCGCGCGTTTTCATCGATGCAAAAGCGATACTGTATCTACCAATACTGAATCGCTTTTGTCGCGCGTTGCAAATGCGACAAACGGTCAAAAGTAGCGACACAGACGCGCATTGATGAAACGCGCTACTAAATCGCTGCAAAAAGTCGCCGCGGGCGATCTCTGGTGGTGATATTTCCAAAACTTGTGCATTCAGTTAGCTATTTAAAAAGCAGATTCTTTTAAAAATATTTTCCTATAGTTACAACAATTAAGGTCGTATACAGGGAGTGCAAGCGCTTCTCGCTTTAAAATCTCTCTTATGTGTGTGTGCGCGTGTTTCGTAGGACGCTGTATGGAGTCAACCTTCTGTGCCTTTCTATTCTGTCCTACTAAGCTCTCATTTCTTTCAGAATCATCCATAGGTAATAAAGACACTGTTCTGTTCGGATGTGATCTTTCCCTTCATTCAGGCGTGATCTCAGCTTATTGAAGAGATTTCTTTTCTGCATTGCTCTAAGAAATGATTCTTGCGCGAGAAGCGATTGCTTTAATGCAGACACTATGGATTCCAGATTGGATACGGAACCAATATCATTTTTACGAATAAGAAAGCGGAAGGTTACAATATTTTTGTTCAAAGCAAACCTATTCATATAGCGTTAAGTATCTAGATTTTTTTGTAATAATTGATAAATAAAAAAATTATATAAATTAATATATCAACAACTACATCACTCATTTTCTACAAAACAACTTTCGTTGAGAGTTTTCTTTTGTTGTATCGACTTCAGAATTATCCAACGTATAATAGGTAGTTGAAAAGTTTCGGGGGGGTGGGTTAGGTACATTTTTAGCGACTTTAGAAAAGCATTTTAACCCACCAACTATAATTGACTTAAACAAAAAAGTCACTAGGAACATGATCATTTTTATTTTTAATAAAAAAAAGAACAAAAAAAACTTTTGAATAAAATTAAATGAATATGAAATTGGTCCTTATGTTAAAATTTTAGCGCCACCTTCACCTGAAATAGCGAACCTACTTGCTGATTTGTTCCGACATTAACAATGTGTATTATATTTGAAGAGGTAGTTTAGAATAGTTTAAGTTATGATGAGGCTGACATACCACTGTGGATAAAAGCCTCAAATAAAAACTAGATTTAAAAAAAAAAAAATCCGCATCCAATTATACCGATAGTTCCTTTGTTCTGAACCCACCTTCATCCTTTTACTTAGCCTACACTGTCCCACTGCTGAGCATAGTCCTCCCCCAAATCCTTCCAGGCATCCTTTTCTAGAGCCACCTCGATCCAACCCTTGCGGTACGCATCTAGGTTGTCCTAATCAAAATAGTTCCTGTATATAGGGTGGCAGGGACATCGACGCGCAAACTGTAACCATGGATTCAGCACATGATACTAGACCCCATGCGTCGAAATTTGTCGTCGATTATCAAAAAAAAATCTTCTGTTTCATAGAAAAGTGCAATACCTACGCGGTCAAAATGTATGGAACATAATATATATTTTTTTTTAATAACCGGCGAAAAATTTCGACGCCATGGGGTGTAAAGTCATGTGCTGAATCCATGGTTACAGTTTGCGCATCGATGTCCCTGTCGCCCTGTATACACAATACACCATACTTCTCGACTGCATCTAAATTCCGCACCAATAAAACAATGCTCAGAAACAAGTTTACAAGCGCCTTAAAATAAACAATTGAAAGCTACATTTATGAATTTCAAAGAAAAACTTACATTTCACGACATCTCGAAACTGTAGCAAGCTCATTTAAATGTACCTTGAATTCAGAGAAGCTTGGCACGATTTTAAAAAGCTTTGTTACCTTTGGAACACGGGAACGAGGTGAAACTTTCAGTGTGGGGTCTGTGGAACTGTAGAAACTAAATATAAAGTTTCCGTATATTCTTTTGAACTGTAACTGAATTTTAATAAGTTGATTTGCCACTGCAGCAGCGATTGGATTGGGAGTGGAGCTCCGCTGCAGTCGGGGACTTTTTCTCCGACTTTAGCGGAGCCTAAAAGCATGGTGATGTTTTTTGAGAATTATCTTCTTTTTAGTAGTTTGCTGTAATGATCTTATTAAGTACTAGCTGCTGCCCGCGACTTCGTCTGCGTGAAGGCTCTACAGCACCAAAAATACCTAAGATGCCAGTGTCGCTATAGCCTTATAAATAAACAACTTTTAAAATAGCATTAAAATATAAGTTTTTTTTGCAAGCGAAGCCAGTGAAGAGAGTTATATGGGAATCCTGCTGAGTTCAGTCATAAGATGTGACTGAAGGAAATAGAGAAAATAATGCAGGAATACATTCCAGGACACAAAACATACCTTACAACACTTCCCTATAAACTACGTTGGTAGTTATGCTGCCAGGAGCCAAAATGTAAAGAGAGTCAGGACTGGTGACGCGGGAGCAAGCGACGTACAGTTGGCCGTGTGAGAAGCAACTCGTCCTGAGGTCGACACCCGCTGCCCTCAGTGTCTGCCCCTGCGACTTATTGATGGTCATCGCGAAGCAAACACTCACGGGGAACTGTACGCATTTGAACTGGAACGGGAAGTTATGAGGTATGAGGGAAATGCGTGGTATAAATACTGCCTCGCCGACGCCACAGCCCGTAAGAATTTCTCCCTCAATGGTGTGTCTGTGGAGCGAGATGACTTTAAGGCGGGTCCCGTTACACAACTTCGGAGGAGATAGGTTCCGAAGAAGCATAATCGGGACACCGACCTTCAGCTTGATGGTATGCGCTGGAAGTCCACTTGCTGACAGGGAGTTCAGAAATTTCACGGGATAATGTGTGGCGTCATCTTGCTCGACAACAGTGTTTATCGAGGTGTAGACCACTTCATTCCCCTCAATTTCCGAGAGAATGCATTCGTTAATTGCTGCAGCCCGATCATTTTTGGGCGTCAAAATGGCCATGCTCACACACCCAAGAATTCTGCTGGTGCGGTATACGACTGATGTCCCCGTACATACAGCGAATGAGTTCTTCTAAGCTGGATACCACTCTACCGAGAGACTCTGGAAGAACCACCTGTCCACCTCTCTCTTCTGGTATAGTGCCTTCGCCAAGAAGGAGATCAAAGAATTCTTGAGCACGTGCATTGCCGCCGAGCCGAGCTCTCATATTAATGGTCAAGCGCAGCGTACGAACTCGTGACCACAACGAAGATCGTTTCAACGAAGCATTCACCTCGTCAGCCCTCGATCCCCGCGTCACCACGGGAAGCGTTTGCCGGAAATCGCTACTGAACAGAACTGTGACACCACCCATCAAATGTTCGTTCCTGCGTGTGGAATAGAGTAATGGACTGTATGAAATTTACGTTATTGTGATAGGTAAGAGAGGAAGTTCTGTATGAACGGAGTGCTTCCCGTTCGCCCAGTCAAGGAACAATCAACTAAGAAAATTCGAGTACGACTCACCTTTTCTCAGCTGCGGCCACTTCTTGATGCTTTCTATATTGGAAAGATGATCACGGAGTCCGGCACGTTGCACAAGACACGGTATTGTACAAATTGTCCTTGTTTTATAATTTTCACTCACGGAGCTAAAAGTTTCGATGCTGTTCGAACGAGGCGCGCACGGGTTTTCTCCCTTGCCTATACGTTCTGCGCAGATGGCGCGCAGATCGCGTTGTTGCAGTGACATGCAGCACGGTGCAGCCAATAGCGTGCCGGTATGGCGAGCGCACAAGAACATTCAAAGCTGAATTGTCCAATCATGGGCTATATACAGAACATACCCCCTACCGAAACCATAGTGATGGTTTCTAGAAAACTAAAATTACCCTATAAAGGAGAGACCTAAGATAAACACTAAGCTAAGTACCTATATCTAACAATAACGTTTTGTTTGAATCTAATTGGTATAGGGTAATAAACAGAGTTTGTTGGTTGGTCTTTGTAAGACACTTTTTTCGGTGCGCAACGTCACACACCGGACTATTCCGTCGGGACCTGGATGTAATTTCTCAATCTTGCCGAGAGGCCAATTACAGGAGGGAACATTATCAGTTTTTATTATAACTAAATCTCCAACCTTTGGGTTCGAGGAGGATGTAAACCACTTAGCTCTCTGCTGAAGCGTATTTAAATACTCATGACTCCAACGTTTCCAGAAAAGTTGGGAACACTTCTGTATATACTGCCAACGTGACAGTCTGTTAACATTTACCTCTTGAACGTCATACTCGGGTATAGATGTCAAGCTTCGACCAATGAGAAAGTGTCCGGCGGTTAAAACATTAAATTCGTTGGGATTATCACTAGCCGGTAGTGGACACAAGGGCCGCGAATTTAAGATGGCTTCTGCCTTACAAAATATCGTGGAAAGTTCCTCAAACGTTAAGGACTTTTCCCCTACACTACGTACTAAATGATATTTTGCTGACTTTATTCCAGCTTCCCAGAGACCACCCATATGTGGAGCACTGGGTACATTAAATTTCCAATCGACCTGCCTTTTAGCGCAGCCATCCGAAATGTTATTTTGACTCTCACGCAAGAACCTTTGAACTTCAGACAGATGTTTACTTGCGCCAATAAAGTTAGTGCCGCAGTCAGAATATAGTACAGCGCATAGGCCTCGACGAGCTACGAATCTGTCCAAGCACGCAAGGAAACAGTCGGCGGAGAGAGAAGATAACACTTCAAGATGGACTGCTTTTGTTGAAAAGCAGACGAACAATGCAAGATAAGCTTTTGTCACTTTAACATTACGAAGTAAGCTTTCTTTAATTAAGAATGGACCTCCGAGATCAACTCCGACGGTTGAAAATACCTTATTAGGTATCAACCGAGTTGGTGGCAAAGGTGCCATTTCGGGTTGTAGTAAAGACGGTTTACATTTAAAACACGTTTTACATTTACATAAAACGGATCTAATGACGCTACGAGCAGACAATATCCAAAAATTCTCATTAATTATACTTTGTAAGGTTCGCGGGCCTACATGTAAATAGAGTTTATGTAAATAATTGATCAATAGTTTAGTAAATAAACTATGTTTTGGAAGAAGTCGCGGATGTTTAGCATTATAAGGAAGTTCGGAATGTCCGATGCGACCCCCTACCCTTTTTTTTTTTTTTTTGAGGATGGGAAATCATCAAATGACTCCTCCCGCTCTGGGTGGAGCAGAAGGGAGTGTCAGACTTTTACTGACTAAAACCCACCCGTGTTCCTTCCTTAGCCCTTTATGTTCCAGGGCAGCGGTAAACCCTTTCGGATGGTCCCGCTACCCTGGCAGGCTTCGGCCCTGTGGGGCCCCGTCACTTGCTGACATCTCTTTGAGGCGCGCGTGGAACACGAACACGCCGTCCGGCACGGGCCTAGTCCTGATCGGACGGAGAGCTACCCATTACTCTCCGCCCGCAGGCCCGCGCCTACGGTGGCCGGGAGTCGTCACGCGGCTCCCGACGCCCGGAGCGTCTCCCGCGGCGGCTGAGGCGTGAGGTGCGCAAGGCGCGTTCCCTCGCCCACCCCGCCACCTCCTTCGCTAGCATGACTGCTTCGCAGAAGGAGGCGACTGCCTCCCACTCCCTCTCACCCCGGACCATGGCTTGAACCAGGGCCGGACGCGAGAGGTCGCCGCCGCTGCCAATCGCCTCTACGAGGACACGGCGGTGCTCTGCCCAAGCAGGGCAGACCTCCACCGTATGCTCCACCGTGTCCTCTGGGCGATCCTGACAGTGGTGACACCCGGGCGTCTCCTCCCGCCTGATGATGTGCAGGAACCTCCCGAAACATCCGTGTCCGGAGAGGACCTGCGTCAGGCGGTAGGTGAGAGCGCCGTGACGTCTCTCTAGCCACTCCTCAAAGAGGGGTCTTACCGCCGCTATCGTGGCGTGCCCTGCGCTGGGTTGCGATAGTCGCTCCTTCCATGCCACCATGAGATCGCGCCGGAGGTTCGTCCGCTCCGCCGCGGTTTGCCGCGGATGCGGAGTTTCCCCCCGGCGTAGTGCCTCCGCGCGCCAATCATATAGGCGCGCGAGGACTATCGCCTCCAGATCCCATGGTGGCAGTCCGGCAAGGAGGCTTGCTGCCTCGCCTGAGATCGTGCGGTAGCCCCGGATCAGCCTTACGGCTACCACCTTCTGGGGCGTGTTCAGATAGTGTGCGGCTCGAAGCCGCAGTGAACGCGCCCATACCGGGGCCCCATATAGGGCCATGGACCGCACGACCCCCGCGTAAAGCCTCCGGCAGGAGGCGTTTGGCCCCCTCAGGTTGGGCAAGAGCCGCTTTAGGGCGGCCCCGGCCCGTTCCAGTTTGGGGGCCAAACGTCGGAAGTGCTCGACGAAGTTCCATCGGCTGTCGAGGACGAGACCCAGGTACCTCATCGTGGTCTCGACACCGATGTGAACCCCTCCTACCACTAGTTGGGATCCCGGAGGTGGCCCGTACCGAGGCCCATGAAAGGACATGGCCTCGGACTTGTGCAATGCCACCTCGAGACCCAACCGCCGGATCCTTTCCACGACTATCGCAACCCCGCGTGTCATCGCGTCGGCCGCCGCCTGATGCGACCTCCCCTGCGCCAGGACCAGCGTGTCGTCAGCGTAGCGACCCCCTACCCTGAGGAAGCCATCGGAATCAAGAAATGGAGATAACTTACGTAATGATGGTACGTTTTTTTTATCTTTTATCATTTTAATTTCAGCTTCAAAATAAGCATTTTGAACCAATTTTATCAATTTATCGCGAGCTTCGTTTAACTCGAAGGTTGATACTACTCCAGACTTGTGAGAGTTCATATCACCCTTTCTGTGTCTAAATCTTAAGATCCAAGCAAACGATCTTTGCAATTTGGAAAATGAAGAAAACTGTTTAAAGATTCTTTCACAAAATTCTGTTTTAGATTCATTAAATTTATCATTATTACTTTCAGTCAATAAACTAACCGACGCTTTTAATTCCGGTAGTTTATTATTACTCTCATTAACAAACACCGTCATGGGCCAATCGACATAATCTTTATACATCCAATCAGCGCCCTCTAACCAATGTTGATTACAACTGACAAGTTGTGCCGGAGACGCTCCGCGAGAACAAATGTCAGCTACATTATTTTCGCTACACACGTGCCGCCAAAATTGAAGGGGTAAAACTTCTATAATTTGAGTAACACGATGACTGACAAAGGTTTTCAGTTTATATGGTTCCGTTTGCAGCCATGACAGTACGACTGTCGAGTCTGAGGCTGCTGTTATTTTATTAATTTTGACGCGAGTAAATGTGTCAACTACGAACTTCATTAATTTGCTCAACAAGACAGCACCCATCAACTCCAACCGAGGAATCGTTACAGGTTTTATTGGTGCAACTTTAGATTTCGAGATCACTAAACGAACCTTTACATTACCCTGTTGGTCGCGACTGATCACATACACGCATGCTGCGTAGCCACACAACGACGCGTCACAGAATCCAACTAAGTCACATTCCGTTTCACTCGGTAATAGCATGTGACGTTCAATACGTAACTCTTGTAACAAGGGGAGTTCAGAAATAAAAGTTTGCCACGATTTTTTAATGTTATCTGGCAACTTTTCATCCCACCCGATACCTAGCTTCCACAGCTCTTGCATGATCTGCTTCGCTACAACAGTGCATGGTGCGATAAAACCCACGGGATCGTAAATCGACGCTAGTAATTTTAGCACTGATCGTTTTGTTAACTCTTTGTCTGTTAAATTAACCGAAAAAATAAAATTATCAGATTTTGGAATCCATTTAAGACCTAAAACCTTAATGGTACAGTCGTTTTCATCTTTAACGAATGTTACTGAATTTTCCCTCTTTTCAAATGGAACGCGTTGTAGTAACTTCTCACTGTTACTCATCCACTTTTTTAAAGTGAAGTTGGCACTTTCAAACATACCAATTAATTGATCTTGTACTAAGCAAGCTTGCTCAAAAGTATTACAAGAATATAGAACATCATCCATGTAAACACCCTCACGGAGGACCTGAGCAGCGAAAGAAAAACGTTTTCCTTCATCGTTAGCTAATTGAAGTAGCGTCCGAATTGCTAAAAATGGTGAACTACTGAGTCCGTATGTTACAGTTTTTAATTCGTATAATTTTATTGGATCGTTAGGCGATTCCCGATATAAAATGTGTTGATATAGGCGATCTTCTTTTCTTAAGGCTATAGCACGATACATTTTACAAACGTCACTAACTAGACAGTATTCAAATAGTCTGAATTTCAAAATTATTGCCGCAATATCCGGATACAACTTAGGGCCGACTAATAGAATATCATTTAGAGACACGTTATTGCTACTTTTCGCAGACGCGTCGAACACTACACGTAACGGAGTGGAGGTACTACTAGGTCGCAAAATACTATGATGTGGAATTATATATTTGCTAGGTTGATCACCCTGATAAAGCTCCATATGACCGAGGTCTTCATATTCTCGCATAAATTCCTTGTACTTATCATTTAGATCAGGAGTTCGCGCGAGTTTACGCTCCGTATACAATAACCGACGCTCAGCCACAGCACGCGTTTGACCTAGCGGCGAGCGTTCGGGCGCAAACGGCAGCGGAACCACGTATTGCCCGTTTGATTCTCGAGTATGTTCATTAGAGAATATTTCCTCAGCTAACTGATCCAATGGATTTATTGAAGGTGTGCACGGCACTTCCTCAATTTCCCAAAAATCGCGTAACGATTTATCAATCGATTGTTCTTCGTCATATGAAACTGATAAATTAAGATTTTGCGAACTATTAGTATTATTATTATGTGGATATAATTTTCCACTAATAACATAACCAAAAACTGTTTTAATAACACTCGGAATACTATCCTTAATTACTTGCGGTTTATCTGTAATGATATCTGGCACTATGTCGTTACCTAACAAAATATCTATTCGCGAACGCTTAAAAAACAATGGATCTGCTAACCTATAAGTGCCATATTCATTAATTACATTATCTGTGAAAGATACATTAGGCATATCAGCGGACACCTTTGAAATAACTACTAAATTAACGCTAAATGTCGGACTATTCGCATGTCTTGGTTTTAGTGTACAAGTAATCATGCCTTGATTTTTAACGATGCCCCCACCTATACCGTGAATAGTAAAAGGACATTTTTTACGTTGTAATCCTAATTTCTGAGCACAATCAGTAGTTATGAAAGAACTTTGAGCTCCAGAATCGATGACTGCACGGCAGTCTTGATATTGACCAACACAGTCAATAACATGCGCACGGGTGGTACCTAACACTACTCCGTATCCGCAGCTATCACTAAATAATGCTTGCTGAATGGAACAGTTCGTGTCACTTACGAAGTGAGACGAAACGAGCGCTTGCTGCGCGTGCGAAAGAGACGGCTGCACGGTCTGTGTATCCGCCCCGGCCAATTTTCGCGCGCTTTCCGTCGCATTATCTTTATGTAATAAGTAATGATGCGGTGATGAACATACCCCGCAGGTCATGGTACTTTTACAAGCATTAGACTGATGGTCGGATTTAAGACAATTATGACACAGATTAAGTGAATGAACACGGTTCATTCTTTCATCGACCGACAATTTACGAAATTGATCGCATCGATAAATCATATGATTTTGTTTACAAATCACACAAGAAAAGTTCGAATTATTATTATTACGGTTGTTATTATTCTTGTTCGAAGTACGTGCCGTATTGAGAACTGACTTAGACGAAGATCTAGTTTGGCTTTTATTTTGTGTATTACTAGATTTCGACGTGTTATTTGAAGAGCTGTTTATAAAAGTGTGTTCTAGAACTTTAATTTGTTTGTTTACAAAATCCATTAGTTCCGCAAATGTAGGTATCGACTTTTGATCACGGCTTTCTTCGAATAATTTACGCGTATGCGGGTCAAGTCTTTGTAATGCCAAATGACACAATAAGAAATCATCTAAGTTATTTAAGTTTAATGCTTGAATCGCTTTAAGTGAATGATCAAAGGTTTCTATAAATGAAGTCAAGTTCGACGTAGAATCTTTAGTTAACGGTGAAAAGTTCAACATTTTATCGAAATACCTACATGCTAGCGTTCTGTGGTCGTGATATTTGTCAACTAAATTTTGCCAAACTAATTTGTAATTAGCGGCCGTGATAGGTAGATTTTTAACAATATTTAAAGCAGAACCTTTAACGCATGAAAGTAAATAATGGTATTTATCGATATCTGAGAAATTCCTATTGTGAACTAATGATGAGAACGTGTCATAAAAAGTTATCCAATTTTCAACTTCACCGTCAAATTGAAATAATGTTAACTTCGGTAACGCTGGTTGTACTACAAAATCATTTTTGTCCAACGCAGGAAGGAATTCGGTTTCTGGTTTTGAATGCTTCATAGCGATTAACTGACATGCATTATACATTTCGTCAAATGTTTCGAGTTCACTAATCGACATTTTAGCAGTCGGTTTAATTTGTATTTCTATTTCGTACAAATCAAAAATGGTGGATTCAAACTTATTACGAACACTTTCCATTTCCGACAATAATACCGTAAACAATTGCAATTTATCTGGATCTGTTCCCAACTTTTTTGAATAGTCATAAAGCTTTTGTATTTTCGTAAATAAATATTCTTTTCTAACTAATAATATTTTTTGCTTCGTTTGTAAAACTTCCGCCATCTTGGACGCGTAGTTTTACCAAAAATAAATGAAAAATTCGGGCTGGAATAACTAGAATCCGGGCTCGAATGGACCAGAATGTGGAATAGAGTAATGGACTGTATGAAATTTACGTTATTGTGATAGGTAAGAGAGGAAGTTCTGTATGAACGGAGTGCTTCCCGTTCGCCCAGTCAAGGAACAATCAACTAAGAAAATTCGAGTACGACTCACCTTTTCTCAGCTGCGGCCACTTCTTGATGCTTTCTATATTGGAAAGATGATCACGGAGTCCGGCACGTTGCACAAGACACGGTATTGTACAAATTGTCCTTGTTTTATAATTTTCACTCACGGAGCTAAAAGTTTCGATGCTGTTCGAACGAGGCGCGCACGGGTTTTCTCCCTTGCCTATACGTTCTGCGCAGATGGCGCGCAGATCGCGTTGTTGCAGTGACATGCAGCACGGTGCAGCCAATAGCGTGCCGGTATGGCGAGCGCACAAGAACATTCAAAGCTGAATTGTCCAATCATGGGCTATATACAGAACACTGCGGATGTCCTGCAGGGTTCTGTCCACGGCCGCAACTGCCTTCCTATTGGCCATCGTACACTCATCCCATACGATCAGAGAGCAATCCTTGAGCACGTGTCCCTTATCGCTGTTACGTGACACACCACAAACAGGCATTTCGGCGCTCTCTAAATCGATGGGAATTTTAAACATGGCATGTGCTGTCTTGCCACCCGGAAGCAGTGTGGCAGCGATTCCCGACGACGCTACAGCAATAGCAATTTTGCCTTGCCTCCTGACCTCTGCAAGTATGCCAGTGGTAACAAATGTTTTTCCTGTTCCACCAGGAGCATCCAAGAAAAACATTTTACCCTGGTTTTACCCAACGCTTTCAAGGACGGTGTCATAAATTTGTTTTTGCTCTGAAGAGAACAAAGCGACATGGTAATTTCGTATGGTGATCATTTCGTCCGGATCGTAATTTGTCTTAGCGTTATACTCCCGATTTCCACGGTCTTGATGCGGTGATGATTGGGGAGGCGGTAACCCATATTCGATTAGTGGATTGCCGCCGATAGAAATGACCACATCTTGAAGTGAACTAAGACAGGTGTTCAGCACGCGTTCATCAGTTACTTCGACTTCGTCTCCAGTAGCACGCCTCAAAGCTCGTAGAAAATCTTCATACAGATGATGGCGATACTTCTCCCACAAAGCTACCGCGCTCGCGACTCCACAAAACACCAAGATGATGGCAAATAGATGACGCATGCGGCTGGGACTGTCACTGACGCTCGCCTCCGCGAGGGTGTCATCCCAATTTTGGTCACCGTCGAGAAGGTGACGTGCTACGCAGGCTGCGCGGTAAGTGGGATACTCCACGCCATCAAATGTCCTCAGAAAGGCGAAAGACGTTGGGCCTCGGACAGTGTGAAGTAACAACCGCAGAAAATAGCATTCGCCATTATTCGGATGCACGGTATAAACCCTACCCAATGCGGTGTCCTTGAAAATTCCCGGAAAACCTTCCACAGCACCTCCTTGTCGGCGTCGGTTAAATACACCCCTTTGCTTGTCGTACGTGTAATATGAAGGCACCTCGTCAAGCGTCGTTGCTTGTCGTACGTGTAATATGAAGGCACCTCGTAAGGGATCTCGCAAACTGGTCGACTTCACAGAGCGTGTTTTTTTAAATTGTCTTCCTCAACTCTGCTCAAGATTTTGAGGGTTTTGTTGGAACTTGAATTTGTCGAAAAGAACTATACGATACAACTTTTATGAAGAAAATGCACATTACCATCTATGAATTTTAAGAGTAACTAACTACTAACCTCGCCAACATGATCAAATTTAAATAATTAATTTCCAAAAAGTGTTAACATGTAACTTGATTTGATTTTTTTGAAATCTCATAGATGGCGCTGCTTTAAAATTTTCATTATACTACTAAAATTCATTAAACTATGTTTCTCTGCCCAAGTTACTTAAATGGCGTAGTTTTTATAGTGTAAAGCTAGATAATAGCATGGCTTACTCAAAAACAACATTTAAATATGCGTCGTTAGATTACACGCTGTCACAGAATACGTAAGAAAAATAAAGATTCACAGCTCCTCCCCCGTAGGTGATAGCGTGATAATATGTAGAATTAATGTTGACCCGAACTCTTAGTAATATTCATGCAAAATTTGAAGTAAATCCATGCAGTACTTTTTGAGTTTAGCCCGGACATACATACAGACAAACAGATAAACAGACAAACAGACAAAAATTCTAAAAACTATATTTTTGGCTTCGATATCGATTGTAGATCACGCCCCAAGTATTCTTTTAAAAAAATATTCAATGTACAGTTTTGACTTTCCTACGATTTTATTATATGTATAGATAAAGTAGCCCACAGCCCAGTGCCCAGTAGCACATTCAACATTTTTGTTTAAAAGGTAAATGAATATTATTGTAGTATAATAAATGGTGCAGTTTTAAACGATTCTTGATGGTGAAAACCGCACCAAAATTCAGGCGTGTCGTTTAGAAGACAAACGCGATCATACAGACAAACACGAAAAGCGTCTTTAATTTACAATAAAAGTACCCTAGACCAGTCTTACCAAGGGGTATCATATTACCCAGTATATTATATACATATATACATCCCATGCCGATTTCGGCTACGGTGACTGCTATTGTTTCCGACAACTATAGGTTACGGGCGTGTGATCTGATGTGGCTAATTACCCAGTAACTTGGTGGTAGAGGTCAGATAGGCAGTCGCTCCATGTAAAATACTGGTCTTCAGCGGCATCCGGTTATGTTCGAAGCCCGACCACAGCATAATTGGGCATAGTCTATTCAGATTGATTTTATACCTTAGCCCAGCGGTCGGCAACACGCGGCCGTCGTTCGTCTTACTTGCGGCCCGTGAATGTTTTGTACATATTAAGTTATAAATATCCAAATAAATGCATTACATTGGTATAAACTAAACTAATCTCGGATAGGCACACAGACGTAAAGGCATTCCAAATGAATAACAAACTCTAAAAAACATATTGATGAAAAAAAGTTAGATCATTTTCCGAATTGTAAAAAGGCTATCGAGGAAGTTGGAACTAATTGTAATTGGAAAAGTGATAAAATGAAAGATATTTTTAAATAACTGCAAACTCAATTCAGCGACAGATTTGGTGATTTTGAGAAAGTTTCAAGCAAACTGAAGATTTTTGCAATCCTTTTTCGTGTGATATTGGGGATGTACCGAGTCATTTACAAATGAACAATCACGTTCATTTGTAAATGACTCGGTACATCCCCAATCTAATGATGCTCTCTAAAGCTGAAATCAATGATCTTGTTTGGCAGCTTGCCATCTGATTTTGACGAATTGAAAAGGTTTGCTCAGCAGTTCATTACAATTTTTGGTAACACTTATTTATGCTAGTTCCGCAGCATACGCTGTTAGAAAAATTCGTAATTTAACTGATATAGAGACAGCCCGTTTAGTGTACTTCAGCTATTTTCATAGTGTAATGTCGTACGGTATTCTATTGTGGGGAAATGCCGCTGATATTCAGACTATCTTTGTTTTGCAAAAGCGAGCTGTTCGATCAATTTATAAATTAAGTCCGAGACACTCGCTCAGAGAAAAATTTAAAGAAATTAATGTTATGACTGTGCCTTCTCAGTATATTTATGAAAATCTTTTATATGCCCATAAAAATATAAAATTGTTTAAAAAGTACAGTGATATCCATGATATAAATACTAGGAACAAACACAAATTTGTTCTACCTACAACAAGGCTCAAGAAAATAGGTGGCTCGTTCAGATGCCAATGTATACGCTTTTACAATAAAGTTCCAAGCCCCGTTCAAGATCTAAGCCTTAATAAATTCAAATCATTCATTAAACGTAAGTTGTGCGAGAAAGCATTTTATACCGTTAAGGCTTATATCGAGGACAAAAAGGCTTGGGATTAAGCTGCTTCTAATTTTTACATATTGAATGTGTTTATTTTTTATTTTTGTTTTGTTGATGTTTTTTTTTTTTTATATACACTTTGACATTGATGAATTTGATATATACTATGACATTTGCTTACTTTGTAAAGTATTCTATTATTTTAATTATTGTGAATGTGAAGACTATGTGGGTCATTGTATTTATATTATTTTTCTCTCTGTTCTCTTAGTTTTTGGCGTGGTCTGGCAGTTTGAGTAATTAATGTGGCCTACCCAAATGTCCTTTCTTTGGTATTGTTCGTCGGATCGTTGAGCTCTCTAAGTTTTGAGTTGAGCTGCACGATTTCTGACAAATGCGTGCACTGACTGGACAGGTCCTCTCAAACTGTTTGGTTCTTTCTTCAAAAAAACCATCTCAGACATAAATCTACATGGTCTTCACATGGTCTGACCAAGATTATGTCTGGACTTTAAAAGAGACTGTGACGTCTGAGTTTGTTTCGGCCTTTCTTCTCAGACTAGTCAGATAGGAAACGCCGACCTCATCTAGTTTTAAAATATGATTGACGTGTAAAAGTGTTTGTACAAACCTACTTACAAAATAAAAATCATTTATCATTTATCATTTATGGGAACCAACTTTTCATTTGTTAATTATAGAAAAAATAAATATGCTTCTCGTCTCACAGATGAGCATTTGAGAGCCATTCTACGAATTGCAACTACAAATATGACAGCTAACATACAAGAAATAGCCTCCCAAATGCAACATCACGTTGAAATTTGTATAAAATCTATCTATGTACTATTTTTCAGAATGATTTACGTTGGTTATTTTTCTAGCTATAAAGCTTCGATCAATAATAGTACTAGATTCCCGATAAGCGCTTCAAAAACGGCCCGAAAAATAAGACCACAAATACTTTTGTGGTCTTATTTCAAATTATTATGTTTTTAACCTTATTACTTAGACTTTAAGTTTCATTTTAGAATAAATGACTGAAAATGTAAAAATAGAATGACTTTATTTTCAAGCGATATTTTAAATATATTTTGCAATGGTAATTAAACTTTATGTTTAAGCATTAAGGTAAATAAACTGAAGTTGTTAATATTATTAAACTTTTTTCTAAGAAATGTAGATGTTTACGTGTGTGCAAACGTGGCCACTTGAGCGACTGATTTTTGTTCCTGATCCTTAATCTAGTACTATTATTGATCGAAGCTATAAAGCCCAAAAATATTTTCATAATGTAAGTATTACGTGTACGAATTGAATTCCGTATTTATCATCAATTTTTAATAGCATTTTTATTTTTTTATACGTAGGTATATTAATTAGGCTTCTAGGGTTAATATCGCAAGTGCGGTCCGCCTTTAGTTTATTTTGCCACCTTGTGGCCTTTGCCTGCCAAAAGGTTGCCGACCGCTGCCTTATAAATGTTATAAAAATACGCCGGAGCATTGAGACGTCTCCGAACAACTTCCCAAAAGACATCTAAATGCAAAATGTTTATAATTTTCTTTGTTAATTTAGATTGAAAAAGTTTGTTGACAAGGTTTAGATGGAGGACGGTAAACAGATATACAAAATACTTCAGGTCAGCTCCGATTATATAAAACAAGTTCAGAAGTTATTTGTCACATAGATAATTTGTTTACTTTAAGAAATGAAAATTTTTAATTGGTTTGTCTAAGTTAATTTGAGGAATGTTTTTTTTTTCAAAAATGTTACTCTTATAATTCGTGTCAATTGACAACTCAAATAAGCTAAGTATGCTATCATCTGCCTAGCCTTTTCCCAACTATGTTGGGGTCGGCTTCCAGTCTAACCGGATGCAGCTGAATACCAGTATTTTACATGGAGCGACTGCCTATCTGACCTCCACAACCCAGTTACTGGGTAATACGATACCCCTTGGTAAGACTGGTTGTCAGACTTTCGGGCTTCTGACTACCCGTAACGACTGTCAAAGATCCACGAATGACAGCCGGGACCAACGGCTTAACGTGCTTTCCGAGGTACGGAGGGGTCTCGGTATGTAAAGATGGTCACCCATCCACAGAACAACCGCGGCAAGCGTAGCTTAACCGGACCGATCGACCTGTGCGTCTGTTATTATTTAGCCACGGGGCCCTCAAGCTAAGTATGCTAGTACGTAATTAATTTTCTTAAAACTCATAGATTTCCGCTTAAGTTTTTTTAAAGTGATAAGCATAATCAGCAATGTTCCCACTGCTGGGATACAGACCTCCTCTCTTCGAGTGGAGACTTATATCCATACTAGTCCATACTAATATTATAAATTCGAAAGTAACTCTGTCTGTATGTTACCTTTCACGCTTAAACCACCGAACGGATTTCGATAAAATTTCGTAAAGAGGTGGGGGAGATGGGAGAAAAATATAGGCTATTTTTTGTCCCGGTAGCACGTTCCCGTGGGATAATTTCACGCGGGCGAAGCCGCAGGCAAAAGCTGGTTCACTTGACGTCCAGGTTTCCCCACGATGTTTTCCTTCACCGATGTTAGTAATGTCCAAAATAAATTCTGAAAGTTACTGTGTCCTTTTGTTTGATCAGGGCTCAAGTGGACCACTGCTCATTTGTTTTCTCCAGCTCGTCCTGCCATCTTCTGCGGAATGAGCCGTGACGCCTTTTAGTTGTATCAGGGCTATTTTGGCCCACAGCTCATTAGGCATACGACAGATGTGGTCATCCCAGTACTACTTCAGCTTAGTAGCTTTTGAGCAACGTCATTTATCTGTGTTTTGGAGCGCAGCATAGTATAGTATAGTACGACTATGGTCTGTCAATTTGATGCCTAGAATACTGCGCTCCATTGCACGTTCGCAAACATTAGGAAACCTTCTGAAAGTAACTAATTTAATTATTGTTTCCAACAGCTGAAGCACCAGTTACTAAGACTTATAATTTATCTATAGAACTTGAGTCACTCAATTAGTAAGACGGCGTATTTTTGCGCTAATGACTCCATCCATTAATAGTGTCTTGGTAGTACGAAAAGTTTTTTAATTAATTCTCGAAATGTAAGCAAACACTGTTGGATGTAGCTAAATAAATACTGTACTTAATACAAGAAAAAAGGTTTTCATTTATAATTTTAAGGGCTGGTTTCACCAAAGTCAGTTATTATCTTTTATCCGACGGCACGGTTAGCGCAGTGGTTAAGCGATTGACTGCTGCGCTGCGTGTCGCGGGTTCGATTCCCGCACAGAACAAATATTTCTATGACCTACAAGTAGTTGATCCGGGTCTGGCTGTTTGTGTATGTGAGTTTAAATGTTTGTAAACGCACTCACGATACTGGAGAAATTCCTAGTGTGGGGCAACGTTTTTTAAAAAGAAACGAAAAACTAAACAATCCGTGAAATTTAATTGACGTCTGACAGTTTTTGTACAGTGAAACTGTCAAAAATTCAAAATTTACTCTCAGGATGTGACATAATATTCTATACTCCATTGGTTTAAGTAGGTAACTAAAGGTAAACAAATCGTAATAAAGGGTTTTTATAGAAGACACTTTCTTGTTTAAAAATACTTATAAACAAATTAAAATTATTTTCGAATTTTACGCTAGTTTCCTCTTTTAAACTACTCTTCGTAGATGTAGCTGCTTGAGCCCTTTTTTGTGTTAGTTTTGTAATAATAATATAATAAGAAAGAAAAGAAAATAAGTTAATTGACCCAGGTTAAGTAAGGCATGCAATATTCACAGGAAAAAAAAAAGCAAAAAAAGAAGCTAAAATAGTATTGTGTGCCTGACGGCCGCGCCAGATGGGCCCAATATTTTGTAATCTGTTGTTAAAAGTGCTTGTGGACTTTGGTGAGTTTTCGGTATTTAGCCCGACGGAGTATAGGTATAATAATAATATTTATTCGTATCAACAATACAGCTATTAAACGTTACATACTTATGACTTAATTGTGACTATAGCACTAGAAGTTGTCGTAACTTGCACCCTTGCTAAGTTATCAGGATAACTTGTATTAAGGACACAAGTCCCAACCCTTGGTTCATATACATATTTTAAGGCATTGCAAAGATACAATAAAAAGCAAATAATGGTCACTTTTACATGGAAAATTGAGTAAAATAAAAACAACGAAGAGAAAACAAAAGCCAAAACACAAACGAGAGGGTGTGTGGTGTGGTGGTGAGAGGTGTAAGTGATGTGTGTGAAGTGTGTGTGTTGTGTATGAAAGGGATAGTTGCAATTTAGTAGAACTTTTCTCCAGAAAGAAGAAGCCGTTCTGTGTCAATATAATTTTGTTCAAGTAGCCAATTTGATACAGTTTTTTTTAACGTATTACTTGGATAAGAGTAGAATTGCAGATATTTATTGAGTCTGTTATATAAATGTGGGCCTTGAAAGCAAAAGAATCTCTTAGTAAATACGAGCTTACATCTATGTGGCTGACAGACCGTGTCCTTACGTCTTCTGGTGATTATGGCGTAAGGGGTGTCGAGATGCTGTAGGACTACGGTATGGAGGACAAAGAGCTGTCTCACAGTGAGAACTCCACAGCATTTGTATAGCTCATTTGTGGGGAAAAGAAGGGGACGGAAGGTGCTTACTTTTAATACGGCTCTCTGGGCTCTTTCCAACTTTAGCAGTATGGTTTTAGGCGCCCCACCCCACGTAGAAATACAATACGTTAAGAGAGATTGGCAAAGAGCTAGGTAGACTCTCTTGACAATTCCTCCCTCAGCGACATGGCGAAGCGTTTTAAAAACAAAAATCAGTTTCCTGATTCTTGAGGTTAACAGGTCTATGTGTAAGGAGAAGTTAAGACCGTTATCGAGTATTACCCCAAGATACTTTATAGAGAGTACTCGTTGGATCACAGGACAACTGCACGCAACGGACTCCGGCGAATGACAGGAATGTGCCACAAGTGCAAAGGTATCTGGGGGTTGTGTGGATTGGTGTAAAGTAAAGGTCAGTATTTTTGTTTTATCCGTGTTTAAAGTAAGAAGGTGTTTATTAAGCCAATCGACTACAGTGTTCAACCCTGATTGCGCTGCCTCAAAAGTGTCGTGCCAGGTGGCACCTGAGAAGGTAAGGACGGTGTCGTCGGCAAATACAGTAATTTTCCCATTTGGCAGAGCTAGGTTGCAAAGCTGGTTTATATAAACCAGGAAGAGAGACGGACCAACTACACTTCCTTGGGGCACACCGAAATTCACGGGAAGGTCATCGCTTAGGTGGTTAAGTATTTTAACACATTGTGTCCTATTTTGTAGGTAATCTTTAAAAATATCCAACGATACACCACGTACGCCCAGCCCCTCAAGCTTCGAAATGAGGATGGGAATGGAAACCGTGTCAAATGCTTTTTTCAGGTCCAAGAAAATAGACAGAACTTTTTTCCTGGAATCAACCTGGTCAATAATCTGGGAAGTTAGCTCCAAAACAGCGCCATTAGTTGAATGCTTATGCCTAAAGCCAAACTGATTTGGAGATAACAACCCTTTGTCCTCAAGGTAATTAATAAGTCTGTTATTAATAATGCGTTCTAAGATTTTTGATATTGACGGTAATACTGCTATAGGACGGTAGTTATCGACACAGTTTCCATTTCCATTCTTGTGTATTGGGTGTATAATCGCTTTTTTGAGAGCTCGAGGAAAGGTACCAGTGCGTAGGCAGAGATTAAATAAGTGCGTAAGAGGTGGGACAAGAAGTTGTTTGTAGCGTCTGAGAAAGTTAGACGGTATGTTGTCCCAGCCAACGGCTGAGTTTAATTTTAGCGACATAACGAGGGTATCGACTTCACTTTCGTCGGTATCCAACATGGCAAAAGAATGAAGCACCGAATTTGTGGAATCTCGGAACAGTTGACTGTCAGGATGGTTATGGAAATTGGCAGCAATAGAAGGTATAGAAGTTTGGTGAATTTCGTCCTAAGTGACTTATACCTAAGGCAATTAGGAATAATGTAACGAAGTGTGGAAGTGGGAAAGCCCTCACAGAAAGAGAATTAATATTACTTACTTATTTATTCATTTAAGGAAAATGTGTAATATTCAACGCCCAGGATCACGAACTCCAAAGTATTTCAATTCCTTCAGGGGATTTTCCTCTCTAGTGAGCTGTTTATCCGTTCCACTTTAAGATCAGGATAACCAGGACTCTGAAACTCTGAGGATTCCATCGCACAAAGTTGAATGATCATACTTTTTTTTTTTTTTTTTTTTGAGGATGGGAAATCATCAAATGACCCCTCCCGCTCTGGGTGGAGCAGAAGGGAGTGTCAGACTTTTACTGACTAAAACCCACCCGTGTTCCTTCCTTAGCCCTTTATGTTCCAGGGCAGCGGTAAACCCTTTCGGATGGTCCCGCTACCCTGAATGACCATACTTACTTGTTAAATTTTCCACTGTAGATGCAAGAAAACTTACGACTAGAGCCGAATATACGCGATTCAGCGCTGAGCGAATACTCAGCGCTGAATCGCGTATACTCGGCGTCGATTCAGCGTCACTGACCGACTGGAGCCGAGTGTACATGATTCAGCGTCACCGAATCGAGCACAACGGTTCAGCTTCGTTCACTGTTCAAAAGGAGCGCAAAGTGCCCTAAAGAAGTTTTCACTTCAAATAAACTTACTTTAATATGAAACAGTTGTCTGGTATTTTTTTCAAATTGATATATTTTTCGTCATGATATCGTGCCAAAATGTTGACATTTCTGAAGTCACTCTCAGCATAAGCTTGAGTGGGAATTCCACCATGAACTTGATCGCGATCAGCACATCTAAACTAAACCGCGTTCAAAAGCTGTCGGTATCATCATTGTTGTGATATATTAACACTGACAGCTCTTGAACGCGGTATAAGTACTAAGATCGAATTCTTTGGTGAAATTCGCCCTTAGTACTTAGCACATAAATATCAAGCAAATAACATAATTAATTAAGTTCAGTGCTTACGTAATAATTCAAGTGCCGAGGTACTTTATCAACCCGTTTTACTTAACATACGCCTAACAAGAAAGGTGAGGTAAAGTAAAATTTTATTTACGATCGCAAGATGGCTGGCTGGATCGAAAATGAAAATATGTGATAGCTAATTTAATATTAACAGAATAAAGTTGTTGTAAAACAGATATTTATGTAGCCCTCTGCGTTTTCAGTGGACTGGAAACACATCGACACAGCTAGAGAAAGACAGAGCAATAGGAGTTTGTCTATCAAAAATAACTGGGAAACACACTAAGGCCCCCCCTTTTTTTTGAGGATGGGAAATCATCAAATGACCCCCTCCCGCTCTGGGTGGAGCGAAAGGAAGTGTCAGACTCTTACTGACTAAAACCCACCCGTGTTCCTTCCTTAGCCCTTTATGTACCAGGGCAGCGGTAACCCTTTCGGACGATAACACGACACTAAGCCCCCTTGCACTAAAAATCACTAAATGCGTTTAACGCTAAACGTCTACAGGATGGTAGGAACATCGACGCACCACCTGTTTTATTAGTACAACGTACCCGATTCAGTACATAATTCTGAACCGCTGTGCGTTGAAATTATTCGTCTGTTACCTATTTTTGGAATGAAGTTCCTTATCGCGCGTTGCGAAAGGGGGCTAGACGGAAAAAATTAAGACCAAAAGTTGGAACGACACTTTTTGCTATAGTTGTAAGCCGTGCGGCGTGCGCGTGTTTCTCTGTCTGTCTCTCTCTCTCTCTCTCTTATAGAAAGCAAGCCAGTTATACTTCGTTCCATCCGGGTGTCCCTTGACACCTCTCAAGTTTTTTTTTTTTTAATGCTGCCTGTATACGTACTTTCTGTGTGCATATTTGTCTATATAAGCGGGCCTAAATATAGTACAGCATAATCAGCCTATAACGTTCCCAGTGCTGGGACACAGGCCTCCACTCTGTGAGAGGGAACGAGCCGTAATCCACCACGCGGGCCCAGTGCGGGTTGGTGGATGTCACATGTCTTCGAATATTTGGTTCTAGGACATGCCGGTTTCCTCACGATGTTTTCCTTCACCGTTTTGAGAGCAGTGGTGATGAAATATGTAAATTACACAAAGTAACGCGCCAGCCTGCATACAGCTCGTAAGTCGGTGCTGTTACCAGTACTCCTATGTAAAGTGCATCCGTAATTATCTGAGCAGTCTGGTCTCAATAAAATATTCCACCGACTCAGACCTGTATATTATTATGTATAAAACCATCAACACTCTTAACATGATAAATATTCATCACGACTAAATGAGACCTCTACGTAACCCGTCACTCCCTTTTAATTTATTCAGAACATCGATCTACCTGCTCCTAACAAAGAAACACTTTTATACCAAGCTTTAAAAGCAAACCGAGTATCACTAAACAGGAATGGAGCAAAAGGTCCACTTTTTCGAGAAGTTCAATCAAAATCAAAATTAAAGGTCTTTTATTCAAACTAGGCTGAGAATCAGTACTTTTCGAACGTCAAAATTACAAAAGACAGCCCTCAAAACGCCCGCTCTTCCCACAGCCATCAAAACGTAAATTGTAGAATTAATATGACTATAATTCAAAAGTGCCTGAAATGGTTTAATTGAAATAAATGATTTGAGTTTGAGTTCATCGAGAAATAATCATAAAAGCTTTCTTCGAGTTAGATGCCTTATTATTTTCTGTTGAAAAAGTTGTCTTGTGTTTATAAATAAAATAGAAGACAGGCAACTTTATTCCACTATTTAGTGCCTTGAAAAATAATCTCTCATTCTCTAAATGAAGTCTTTTTCCGAGTTACACCACAACACCGTTGTCCGTCGGAAGACTGAAGGTCGTTGGAGTTGCAGATGTGGCCTTGACGGTTGTAAGCATAGCACAGAACGCCCCCCGGTTAAATAACATGTCAATCTTAAAATACAGCTGGAATAACCTGGCGGAAGACGAACAATCCTAAAACCAGTAGGTAATTCTGTAGTTTCTTATATTGTGTATGTGTAACAATGTTGCATAAAACGAGGAAAAACAGTGTGTTTTATGATCCTTATTATCGCTGGTAGCTGGGAACAATCAGACGAAATGTGTCCTCTCGGCAAAATGGGATACTTGCACGTGCTCACTCTTAACACTTCGCGTTTTTGACGCCGAACACATTTTTACGTTTATGTTTTGCTATACTTTATTCTTGTGAAGATGTTATGATGATGATAAATACAAAATAAGCTCCTTCGGCACCCGTCTCTAAAAATTTACCTAGTCTCGTAGTAAAAGTTTTTACTTAACTACAGTAGCGATATGAATGGTAGGGACGAGGGTTTTTGAGCAAGCATAAGCAGGGCGAAAGGTAAGCACATAGGATAGCTAAGTATATAGATAGGATCTCCGTGGTCCGGAGTATCTTTCAGATTTAGAAAATAGACTAAAATAGAGTGATCTTCAGAGCCGTTACTTTTGGTATGATCGCGTGCGGTCTAACTCATATTTATTTATATATACTTTATATTGTACACCACAAAAATACATAACAAAAAAAAGTAATAAGAAAATGAACACTAAAAATATATAATGGGCGGCCTAATCGCTTTCTGCGATCTCTTCCAGGCAACCTTGGAAAGGACAGTGATTTGCCTGGACATAAATTGGGGTTGTCGTTAGTGACCATAATGACTTAAAGGCAAATCTGATTAAGAAATTGTGGGTTTTCTCTAAATTGGACGACATCGGGCTCCCCTTCCAAAAACCTTGTATCTATACATAGTAGAAGACTATTTCGCTTTTCATGTCTCTTTGCGAGACCGCTTAGATCTTTACTACACACTGGATTTTCAGGTGGTTTGCACCATCTTTTAGAGCATATGTTCTGGAAGCCTTCTAGAATACTACACATAAATGTACATATACAGAAATATTCAACTGAGAGCTGATTATTCAATCGACTGATAATTTTTATTCGAGGAATAAAATTGACGCCTGACAGTTTTTGTATAATAATATAATAATAATATCCCTGGACATTTCACACAGCGCCATCTAGTCCCAAGCTAAGCAACCTAATGCTTGTGTTATGGTAACAAGATGGCTGATAAACTAATTATATACATTTTTTTTTGTAAATACATACATATTATAGATATAAAAACACCCAGACTCTGAACAAATACATGTAGGGCATACAAATATTTGTTCCGTGCGGGAATCGAACCCGCGACACGCAGCGCAGCAGTCAATCGCTTAACCACTGCGTCAACCGTGCCGTCGTATGGAAGAATTGTCAAAAGTTCATAATTATACTCCTCCGGTAAAATTATCTGGCATTGGAAAAACCAGCCCTAACATAGATAACGCACAAAAATCTGTCCATGTCATATATTGACATGTCGCCATTGCATCCGTGCGAAGTAGAGGCTCTGGTACACCTTAATCATAATCATCGACTTAGCATATGCAACTATGTTGGGGTCGGCTTCCAGTCCTACCAGATACAGCTGAATACCAATATTTTACATGGAACGACTGCCTATCTTACCTCCACAACCCAGTTGCTGGGTATCACGATACCCCTTGGTAAGACGCCCAGTCTTACCAAGGGGTATCGTGATACCCTCTAGTACAGTCACGAGCACCAATATATCAACACTTAGCAACTTTCAATTGCAATTTTCTCATGAAATAACGAAAGCAACGTTGAAATACGACATATTACAAAAACCTATGGGTTCGCAAATACTATGTTCGTAACAACATAAAATTTCATTGAAAAATAAAGGAGTAAATCGCTTTTGAATAAAGCCGAGTGAATACATACTTTTGCTCGTGACTACACCTTAATAGCAAGCCTATTATGTTCCCACTGTCGGGATACACACCTCTCTATGAGAGGTAGTAGGCCGTAATCCACAACGCGGGCCCAGTGCGGGTTTTCGGGTCTAGGTCATGCCGGTTTCCTTCACTTTTTTGAGAGCAGTGATGAAGAAATAATTGGCACAAAGCAAAGCGCCTGTCAGGGTTGGAACCTACGACCTACAACTCATAAATTGCGACCCTTTCCCCCGGGCCACCACGGTTCTAGCCTACACCCTAATAACGATCCAAATAATTGATAAGGTACGAACTGAACTATCTAAAATAACCCGACCGTAACTTGAAATTTCAAACACGCTTGACTCGCCTCAAAGAGACCTAATTCAGACAGTTAAAACCACGAGACAAAGTGAAACATGAAAATGGAGCGGATTATCGAGCACCAAAGTTTACGGTTTCATTACATTCTGTTAGGGTTACCTTCTTCTAGTAGACCGATGGTTGGTTGGTTGGACTGGTTGTGGAGGTCAGATGCCTATCTGAACTCCACAACCAGTTAAACACCACCAGCTGAACACCAGTATTTTACATGGTGCGACTGCCTTGTACTACTAAAATACTGGTGTTCAGCTGCATCCGGTTAGACTGGAATCTGACCCCAACAAACACAAGTAAAACGCTCGTGGCTTCGTGAGATAAAAATACTGTACTAACAAAATGTATACAGCTCTATGGACTTTGACCTCATCTGATGTCCGTTTGCTTGCCAAAGTTGTTGGTGTTACCTTTGTCCAAGTGTAGCGGTGGCGCCACCACGGTGTCCCAGTGAGATTACTATTACCACTCACATTTTTTTTTACAGGTGGGACCCGATACAAAAATGTAGTCATAATTTCCACACTCAAAGTCGGCATCCAAAAACCAATTACACAACAGTACCAACAAAAGTGAAATGTTTTTAAACTGTCATATTTTGACTGACAGGGTCCAAAATACCTGTTGATTAACGTGAATGGTTAATTAACCAGTAACGACTCTGAGTACAAGCCATACAGAGGAATATTGTCCTCTGTATGGCTTGTACTCAGAGTCGTTAAGTGTCATCTTCTGGAATTCCTCCAAAGAGCAAGTAAAGATGTCCAATCGCAGAGACGCTGTTGTGAGTATCTTTATAATTGCCCCCCCCACCGGTGCAAACTTTAACAAGTAATACGGGATATCGGGACTTTAAACAGCCTCTCTCTCGGCCCTTGCCACAGCCTACGAACGAACGAGCAATCCCAACGATTCTAGTATTTGTGGTTTATGGTCTAGTTTCCCCAAAAAGTGAGCAACCCTACTGGCTAGGGAAGAACAACATTTACTCACAGAACTGTTTCACCGCTGAAGCCAAGTTAATTCTCAATTCTCAATTCTTTATTGCGTACCATAATGTATATTCATAGTTAGTAGGAAATAATTAAATTAGTCACAATTATGGACCCTGTCGGGCACAGCATAGATCATGTAGGAGAGAGGAGGAAGAACGCTGGGGTTTTTTAATGCGGTGAATTTTTTTATTTATAGAATTATATTTAATTATATGTATATTATTTATTTAGTAATATTGTAATTTATTGTTATTATTTTTATTGATTACGTAATTAATATTTATGATCCCTAAGGTAAGTTATTTTTTGGAAGTTTACATATTATTTATTTAAACATTTTATATCCATACTATGAGTTGGGAGGCGTATCTATAATAGAGTATTTGTGATAGTTATAATTTATCATTTAAGAATTCGCTTATACTGTAGTAGCATTTGCTTACAAGGAAAAGCTTCAATTTATTGATGAATATGTTATATTTATTTGATTTTTTTATTATTTCGGGTAACTTATTATAGATTTTTATGGACATGACAAAGGTACTATTGGAGTGCATTTTTAGTCGCGATTTAGGTAAGTTTAGTCTATTTTTATGTCTTAAAATAATGTTCGTTTGTATGTCCTCTCTTTTTGTAAAGAACTCTGGGTGCTTGCGTACGAACTTGCAAACTTCAAATATATAGAGACAGGGTAGGGATAATATCTTTAGTTCCTGAAAGTGTGGTTTACAGCTATCGGTGGCTTCAATATTTACTAGGATTCTGATTAGTTTTTTTTGTAGGGTAAAAAGCGTGGGCGCGTCGGTGCTGTTGCCCCATAAGATGACACCGTATTTGAGCCATGCGTAGGCGTATGCGTAGTACGTTACTAGAGCTGTTTTAAGGTCTGTAGTTTTTTTAATCTCGCGGAGGGCGTATGAAAATTTCGATATTTTTGCTCTTATTTTCTGTATGTGTGACTTCCAATCAACGTGTGTATCAATATTTAGGCCTAGTAGGGTGAATTTGTCAACTAATTCTAATTTATTATTTTTGAAGCTGAAGTTTATATTTAATGGTATTTTTTGGCGAGGGTGGAATGAAATTATTTTAGTTTTACTGAAGTTAATTTCTAGGTTGTGTTCAGTCATCCAATTTATTGTAGAATCTAGTATAGAGTTTAATTTATCATTTAAATTGGTGCTATTTACGCATGACGTAAGTATAGATATGTCATCCGCAAACAGGACACATGGTTCATTTATATTATTAGGAAGGTCGTTTATGTAAACAAGAAATAAGAAACACCCTATAACGCTTCCTTGCGGTATTGAGGCGGTGATTTGCTTGTTATTGGATCTGATTAATTCTATTTCATTTTTGTTGTTGTTGTAATGTTCGATTTCAACTATTTGTTCCCTATGTTTCAAATAAGATACGAACCAGTCATAACATTTGCCGCGGAGTCCTATACTATAAAGTTTATTTAATAAAATGTCAAATTGTACTTTATCATATGCTTTAGTCATATCTAGCATAAGTCCTACCGCGTACTTTTTATCATTAATGATGTCAAGGGCTTTTTGAATGTATTTGTAAACGGCTAAGATAGTGGAACGGTTTTTCCGGAATCCGTTTTGGCAGTCATTAAATATATGATATTTTTCACAAAACGCGTATACTCGATTACACATGGCTTTTTCGAATATTTTGGAAGCTGTCGGTAAGAGTGAAATGGGGCGGTAATTATTTGGATCAGTTTTAGAATTCTTCTTGTGAATGGGTTTTATAAGAGCTTTTTTTAAGAGATTGGGAAAAGCTCCTTCTTCAAATGATTGGGTTAATAGTTTATAAAATGGTAAGGTTAATTCATCTGCACATTTTCTTAACAAGGTAGGTGGAAGTTCATCGACGCCGTGAGTTTTTTTATTTTTCAAATTTTTTATTAATGTGTTCACTTCGTAGGGATCAATTGGACTGAGGAAGATGGTATTCTCTGTAGGGCATACTACTGGAGATCCTTTCGGTTTGCCGGTTGAGCTGTTCGTAGCCTCACCGATAGAAGCAAAAAAATCATTTAATATGTTTGCTACCTCTTTAGGTTCAGAAGTTACAGTATTATTAGTTTGTAGGGTTATGTTACTTTTCTCACTTGCAATTTTTTTGTTTGTACGTTCATTTACTATGCTCCACATTGTTTTAACTTTATTATTAGAATTAATCATTTTATTTTTGTAGTGTAGTTTTTTTGCTGCCATTACTGTCTTCTTTAAAAGTTTTTCATATTTTTTGTAATATTGGGTTAATATCGGATTGTTTGTTTTAGTTGTTAATATTTTTAATAATCTTTTATTTGTGCAAGAGTTTTTTATGCCCACGGTGAGCCAGTATTTTTTATATTTTGGCTTTAACTTAGTTTTTTTTGATGGCATACACTGATTTAATATGTTAATGAGAGTGTCATTAAAAGCTTCATAATTACTGTTCATATCTTTTTCAGTTGTTATGATATCATTCCAATGTATTTCTTGTAATTGAGACTTAAATTTCAATATATTTGTGTCGTTGTAAAATCTTCTCTTCACGTACCATGCGATTCTTTTAGTTTGCTTAGGAAGGTTTAAATGTAAAATGGTACTGTTGTGGTCTGAAAATCCTAGCTCTTCTACAGTAGTGTACATATCTTTGAATTTAAAATTTGTAAATATTAAATCTAAGCATGTAGTTGTGTTTGGCGTTACACGTGTCGGGCTTTTTATGTATTGGGTAAATTTATATTCCTGCATTAGATTTATGAATTGATTTGATTTAAGGTTATTTGATAGTATGTTAATGTTAAAGTCGCCTCCTATAATTATATTTAGTTTAGAATATTTATTATTTATATATTTTAGAATTAGTTTTAGTTGCTGGTAAAATACTTCATCCTCTCTTCTATTCCAATACATAGTAATAATTAATAAGTTTTCTTTAGGCAATTCAGTAGCACATAACTCTAGTACATATTCTATAGATTTATTTGTTATATCACTTCTATGTATGTAGTCTATATGTTCTTGAAGTAGGATACAGACACCGCCGCCTGTTCGGGTACTGCGACAGTACGATGATGCAAATTTATAGCCGCTAATCTTAATTAGTTCTAGTTTTTCTTCTGAGAGCCAGGTTTCCGAGATGCATATTGCTTTATAATTAGAATTTTGGGCTATGACAGCGTCGAGTAGGTGTTGTTTGTTGTTAAGACTTTGGAAATTTTGGAATAGTATTTTAAATGGTAGGTCTTTGTTTTCGAAATGTATGGTTTACAGATTCATTCGGCATATCCATATGGTGAGATTGGTTAGTGCTGTTCATCGTTCTTCTATCGTTTTCCTGGAAAGTTGTATCTACATGCTGTGGTTTGAAGTCATGATATTTTTTGTTAACAGGTTTTCCATCTATGTATAATTGGTTGTTTCTTATTATTGCGTGATGTCCGTTTTGTCTAGCCTTAAATAATTCTTCTCTTATTTGAGCCCTTTCTTTTCGTGATTTCGCATCTAAAAACATTGAAACACCCAGTCCAGTTCCTTGAAAGCACTGGCTGCTGCTAACGATATACCTGGTCATTCTTTTACTGAGCAATTCTAATACAAGCGGTCTATTCTTTGTGCCTTTTCTTCCTACTCGATACATATCTTCTATGTAGCCTGATATGTCTACGTTGGCTATATCTCGGAATAGTTCTATCAGTCTATTATACAGTTCACATTCAGGTTCTTGATTATACTCTGTGAGGCCATAGAGTACTAGTTTGTGGTGGTGGTTTTCAGGTATGTTAGGTACTTGGAATGTCCGAGTAGATAGTTCTCTTATTTCTTTCTTCAAATTTTCGTTTTCTAATTGTAATGTAGCTACTTTAGTGTTAATATCTTTTATGTCTTGAATTCTTTGTTCATTCTGTATATTTAATGTATTAATTTTAGAGTCAAAATCTTGTTTCAATTCCGTAATAGCTTTATTAATCTCGGTTTGTATTGTGTTTTGTAGTTCTTCAATAATAGTTTTATTATTTTCTTTCAAACGTAGTATAATTAATTCGCTCAAACTTTGCATGTTCAATTGACCCTGTGTGTTGTTTAACAAAATATTTTCATATGTAAAACTTGAATTTTTCATTTCACTATTGGCAATATCCTCTGTCTGTAGTGTGTCTCCCAACAAACTCAGGTCTTCAGAGTTAGTTGTGTCATTATTGGAATTTATAGTTTTCTTTCTCATAGTAACATTGTTGCTCGCTGTTGGTGTGGTTAAGTTGCTGCATTCAGGGCCTTTTTGGGATCGTATGGGAGTGTCAGAGTTTCCTGTCTTTGGTATTTTACAAACGCATGTCTGGCACTTCCAGCAGTTTCTAAGTTCCAATGTCATCGACTTAAGATAATACTCTTTTGTTACACCAGCACACTCCAGATCATATCTACACTTGCAGAGCGAACAAATAAGAGTTTCCCTTATTGGCAACTTTTGTCGGCATCCTGCACATAGGGAAGCTGGCGCCATCTCTCGGAGCACTTTTTTTGTAGAAGGTTTGCAATACTACTAGTGGCAATACTTAATGAGTTGTGACAATATCAGTACAGCAATCGACCTTTGGGTCTCTGGTTATGCCTTGTGACAATAGATGGCGTCAAACTCCGCAGCTTTGGTTTTTTGCTTTAGTTTCTTTTAAGGTGGATAGATGGCGCTTATACACAGTAAGTGAAGTAAGGATTACTTGTTTTTTTTTAATCTTATTTGGATGTTATTACTTAATAATATTACATTGTGTACCTTTTCTTTATAATTCTTGGCTAAATTTTCCAAGATAGTCCAGTATACGTCCGTTTTTTGAAGAGTATTAATCACTTTTTACATCACTTTTGAATTTTGTAGTCGTTATTTTTTCCTATCACTTTTTGTTGTTATTAGTCAGTTTTATCGAATATCTTGCACGTACTTCAATATCACTCACTTTGTGTCACTAATGCTTTATTTTAAACACTATTTCGTTAGTAAATAGTCACTTATTCTATTTTTACGAGTTTATTTATACGGAGCTGATTGTTTGTTTACGCACAGCAGCGCCCTCTTATCACAGTTAGCGTTTTGTTAGAGCAGGTGCTGTCTGTTATTGTAAAGAGGAATTGTTTTACTATCTCAACATTCGAGATCAGGCCGAGCTTTATGGTCTGATAATAGTCGGTAAGAATCCTAAATCATATTGTTATTAATGTAGGGTCAATATATCATACATAGTGCAACATTGGCAAATGCTACATTATAATTTTATCACGAACGACCTTCTTCTATAACAAATCCAACCTTATTTTTAACCAGAAAGGTTTTTTTATTCATATTAGTTTTGAATTTTGAATCTAAAAGGGTCATGTCGAGATTTTTTGGACACAGGACGAAAGTTTAATATATTATTTTATTCTGCTTTCACAATGAAATAATTCGCTACAATATTAACGACCGAGTTCTGTGCGGTCATCCACTGGATCCAAGGGTATGTTTGCTTTCCTATTGATTATTCAAAAGTCATTATCGTTTCCTAAATTTTATTCCATTCTTTTCTTTGTAATAGGCAGTGTTCCCGAAAATAAACGAATTGTACATTGCTAAAAAGTGGTCTCGAGGCGAGTCACATTTTATGAGACTTGGTATGTAATTTAACTTTTCTTCAGCTCTTTGGTTATTTATAAAAGATTCTGCCTGCGTCTCGAATTATCATTTTTCGTTATTTTCTGTAGATTTGTCCGAAGAATGTAGGGCAATCTAGAATTCGCCCTACCCGCCAACCTAGTACCAAACGTCTACAAGCTTCCTGTCAAGCTTTTTTGTTGAGAATCGAACCCAACATAACACCTTGCGGCTTAAGAGGATTCTGATACCGGCCAGTGAGGAGCCACATAGACGGTTCATGAGGGTGCTGGAGTTGTACAAGATAGATGCAACTCTACGCACCTTCCTTGAGTCGTGTACGGAGCAATGGAAGATAGTCTTTCGCTATCCAGGGTGAGGACAGGGGAATGATGAGCCTGTATGGATTAAACGGGGAATATTTCAGGGCGACAGGTTCTGCTTAGCCCTGAATCCTCTAAGCACACTACTGGAGGATTCAGGTCTAGGCTATCGGTTGAAGAGAGATGGTCAGATCATATCTCACCTCCTCTACATGGATGATTTGAAACTCTTTACCCCCAACAAATTGCGTCTGATGGAGCTACTGAAGGTAACCGAAACTTTCAATAGCGCCATCAGGATGAAATTTGGTGTGGACAAATGTGCAGTCATAGGCAATTGGGCATCCGAAACCTATAAGTATTTGGGTATGTCGGAAGCGTTAGGCATCAACGATGCTGACATGAAGCAATTGTTGAAGGAGCGCTTTTTTTGTCGCCTGAAGAAGGTATTAATTAGTCTTCTTTCAGGCGGAAATAACGTGCGCGCCTTTAACGGTTGGGTCATGCCGGTTTTTATGTACTCTTTCGGCATACTCAAATGGACTCAGACCGAACTCGACGCCCCGGATAGAAGGCTCCAAGATTCGGTGAGCCACAGACAAACTAAGTGTCGCGCGTCGCTTTTATCTTGTGGTTCTGAAGATAATTACTATTACCAGATAATTTTATTATTTATTTTCAATTATTTTTAAAGGGAAATAAATCAAATGAACTCGCAAGTTATTTAAGTAGTTAATATTAATAATTAGACGGCACGGTTGGCGCAGTGGTTAAGCGATTGACGACTGCGCTGCGTGTCGCGGGTTCGATTCCCGCACGGAACAAATATTTGTATGGCCTACAAGTAGTTGTTCCGGGTCTGGCTGTTTGTGTATGTGAGTTTAAATGTTTGTAAACGCACCAACGATACAGGAGAAATTCCTAGTGTGGGCCATCGTTTTTATAAAAAAAAAAAAAAAATAATAATAATTTATTGTCGTTTTACAGAAATCACCGTGTATGTGACTCGTAAGTCACTCTCAAAAGTCTCAAACCAAACTAAACAATACACGCACAAACTCGTAGAAAATGTAGAATGCGGATTGGTGAACAGGAATAAACACGATTTTTCTTTGCCAATTAAATATGAAAAATAATATCGGAGTTGGATAAAAAAATGACGATTCACATAATTATAATGTGACAATTTTGGTGGTCAAGAGTTCTATGAGCTCTTACAACTATTGACCACTGAATAATCAATTTCTTTGACTTGTAATCACAATGAATTTAAGCGGCATAGAATTTTTGACTTTCATTGAAACTAAAATAAAATTTATTGGCAAATTTAAAAAATACCTGTTTCCAATCATGATATCTGTTAGATTTATTGACTAATATAAACTTTGGCTCTTTCACAACATGTTAATGCACTTAACTCCATTTCGCAAAAAATGTGGCTTAGCTCCATTGACCTCCAAGGCGACGATTAATAAGCGTCGAACAGGGAAGGCTTTCCAGTCTCAGGGTTTACAAAGCATTTGCCATAGCCAATGATTCGCCAAAACCCTGAAAATAAATTTTAATAACATACAGGTCACCTTGCAAAGATAATGGGAAATGTTTAAAATGCCATTAGTCCACCGACACCGTCAACAGGACGTCAACAATAACGAGATGAGGACGCTGAAGTAGCGATACATACATTTACTATGGTCGCGAGTCCACCGCACATCCGTTACCCGAGCGCCGAGATCATGGCCCCCGAATTTTCCAGTAGTTTCGCGCGACCGCTAGTACTTGACCCGAGATTGTAACTGGCCGATGTGCGGCTGTACAAAACACGTTTGATCTTGTCCACATACTGATGTCATACCGGCGCCGTTCGTCCGGCGTTTGTTTTGTACACATGATACTGAACTGTCGAATTCGGTCATGGTGCAGAAACGATCGCAGTTACCGGGACGTCAAACGTTCAGTTCGAATAATCTCGTTTCTCGTTAACGTGACGTTGACAGTGGCGGTGGACGAACGGCCTAAGTCTTAAACGACCCCGCGGATGAGGCAATACCGTGCTCTGTGAATAAAATATTATCCTTCCGAGAGCTACTAACGGAAAAAGAACCACTTTAATTGTTTTTCTGTTAGCATATTGCTATCTTTGGGCAGAAAATATAGTTACACATGGCGACATATCAAGCTATACATTAATTTCCAGTTTGGACAAATGCTGGTTTGGACAGCTCCGTTGCACTCCACAGGCTTGGCTGAATGTACATAATGAAAGTAAAAATATTTGTTTTAAACAAGCTTTTAATGTACTAAATACAACTTTCAATAAACATAAACGTTGCACTTAAATTTTTACTGTTTTCATAAAAAAATCGTTAGTTTTATTAGGATTGCTTATAATTAATTAAAGATATTCTTCCACCATCGAAATAATAAAAAGTACTTACGATATCCGACTCTACAATTATCTAAATATGCATTGCAATACGTGGTCAGAGATCTCAATTGCCATTGTGTATACATTACACAAACGGGCATAGCAACAACCCTGAAAATAGATAAAGAACATAAATGTTTTTTTAAACATCCTAACCTAATTTTTTTTGTTTTCTTGTCGTTATTTTCAGAAGCGTTCATGAATGAAATTATGTACCTACATTATAAGAAAAACTTTTTTTTTTTTTTTTTTATTAAATCCGAATATCTAAACGCAAAACTTAGGACAGTAGCAATAGAGTTACCATATTCACCGGAATATGGCATTTCTATTTCTGTAATACCTCTATAAATGCTAATTAGCTTACCAAAATCTCATGCTAAAGATTTCTTATAACCAACGTTTTTCTGTTTTTCTGGATAAAAGGTAATCATAGCATATTTGCATTGGGTTTCGCCATATCAACGGATATATCCTACTCCTACTATATTATAAACGTGGAAGTTTGTGACGATGGATGGATAGATGTTTGTTACCCTTTCACACAAAAACTACTGAACGGATTTGGATGAAAGAACAATGGCCAAATTTCTATAGGAGCTGGACCTTACTTTAATTTTTCATGTCCCAAAATAAGCTTCATTTAGATTGGTTTGTTCTTGTGTTGGAAACATCATCCCGCTTGAAAATCATTTCTAAATAGCCAGATTTTTTTGTAAAAGTGTCAATTATACTGTAACTGTTGAGGTTAGAATCTACAACTACCTTTTATCAGACTGTTGCGTAGCTTACAAGTATACTTAGCGATAAGCAAGGCGGGTAATTAGCGATCTAGTTTCTATTTGTTGCGATTTCTCCTAAAGAATTTCCCAAAAAAATAGGGCATCTGTCAAAGCGTTGGTGCGCTTTGATAGATGCCCTATTTTTTGGCAAATTCACCTTGAACAGACACCTTGTCTGTCCATTAGACTCTTAGTTCGATGTCAAAAAGGGCTAGGTACTTAGCCTATACTTCCACAGCCCTCCCGGCGCGCCGGGAGGGCTGTGGAAGTCTGTAAAGCCGACTTGTGTAGTCTTGTCCGCTTCGACACACGATTTTGACTTTTAATTCAATGAAAACTACACGCTTATTTCTCTCTTAATTTGACCGAGATCTATCTTTTGAGAGTATTTTTATGAATGTACGCGAAGTCTAAATGCGACACCCAGATTACATGGAGTCTCGCCATTTTTCTTTGTATACAAATGTTTGTGCACTGCATCAGACTGCATCCGATCCTAATCCGAGAAAGGACGGCCTGATCAAAACGCCACATGATCATCATTCTCCTGCTTTTGTCTAAATTTATTTGGGGTCGGTGCAACATGTCTTTTTCTTCCATATTTCTCTATTAATCTATTAATTAATGGTTAGAAAGGGGGTGACTACCGAGATGACTCTCGGTAGTCACCCCTTTTCTAACCATATCATCATTCACACAGTCCATCCATCGCTTTTTTGTTCTTCCCCTATTCTTATAGCCATCGACATTCATACTCAAAACTTTTAATAATAATAATAAATAAGCCAACAGGTTCGCCGATCCCGCAAGGATATGTCGACATGTTGGATAGATTATAAGAAGGCCTACGACTCTGTGCCACATACATGGCTCATGAGGGTGCTGGAGTTGTACAAGATAGATGCAACTCTACGCATCTTCCTTGAGTCGTGTATGGGGCAATGGAAAACGGTCCTTCGCTATCCAGGATGTCGACAGATTCAGGGGAATGATGAGCCTGTATGGATTAAGCGGGGAATATTTCAGGGCGACAGTTTGAGTCCACTTTGGTTCTGCTTAGCCCTGAATCCTCTAAGCACATTGCTGGAGGATTCAAGTCTAGGCTATCGGTTGAAGAGAGGTGGTCAGGTCATATCTCACCTCCTCTACATGGATGATTTGAAACTCTTTGCCCCCAACAAATTGCGACTGCTGGAGCTACTGAAGGTAACTGAAACTTTCAGTAGCGCCATCAGGATGGAATTTGGTGTCGACAAATGTGCAGTCATGCATGTAAAGCGAGGGGAAATTATGGAATCCGAGGGGATTCAACTCTCAGATTCCATACAACTTAGATCCCTCTCGTCATCCGAAAGCTATAAGTATTTGGGTATGTCGGAAGCGTTAGGCATCAACGCTGCTGACATGAAGCAAGCGTTGAGGGAGCGCTTCTTTGGGCGCCTGAAGAAGGTGTTAATTAGCCTTCTTTCAGGCGGAAACAAGGTGCGCGCCTTCAACGGTTGGGTCATGCCGGTCTTGATGTACTCTTTCGGCATACTCAAATGGACTCAGACCGAACTCGATGCCCTGGATAGAAGAGTCCGTACACTACTGACCGCAAACCGGATGCATCACCCACGATCATCAGTAATGAGATTGTACATCCCGCGGAAATGCGGGGGTCGAGGCTTTTTAAACGCGAAGACCCTCCACAACCGCGAGGTGTGCAATCTCAGAGAATATTTTTTAAAATCCGAAGTGGGTATGCATCGTGATGTGGTTGCAGTGGACAAGGGGCTCACCCCGCTCTCCATTGCTAAAGAGAACTGGCGCAAACCTGTAATACTTACTACCGATGACCGCAAGGAGGTATGGCAAAGCAAGGAGCTTCACGGGCGCTTCTATCGGGCTCTTCATGAGCCCGGTGTAAACTTCTTAGCGTCCGTATCCTGGCTACGTTTTGGGGACCTTTTCGGGGAAACTGAAGGTTTCGTCTGTGCAATTATGGACGAAGTTATCTTAACGAATAACTACCGCAGACATATTATGAAGGATGGGACGGTTGACGTGTGTCGGGCATGCCACCGTCCGGGTGAGTCCATCAGACATATTATCTCTGGTTGTTCTCGTTTAGCTAACGGCGAGTACTTGCACAGACATAACCAAGTAGCCAAGATTATTCACCAGCAACTTGCTTTGAAATATAAACTTGTCGACTCTGAGGTACCATATTACAAGTATGTGCCCGACCCAGTTCTCGAAAATGACCATGTCACGTTGTACTGGGATCGGTCTATCATCACTGACAGGACTGTTGTCGCCAACAAACCTGATATAGTGGTGATAGATCGATTAGCGCGCCACGCAATGATTGTCGATGTTACCATTCCACATGATGGGAACCTCGTGAAAGCTGAGAAAGATAAGCAAATGAAATATCTTGACTTAGCACACGAGGTTGTTGACATGTGGAATGTGAGCTCGACTGTCATTGTGCCGATTGTCGTATCGGCCAATGGCCTGATGGCCGACAGCCTCGATCAACATCTATCGAGGCTCTCGTTAGGCGGTTGGATCAAGGGCCTGATTCAGAAGGCAGTACTCCTCGATACGGCTCGCATTGTGAGGAAGTTTCTATCTCTGGAGCCCTAACCACCGGTAGCTTGGACCCTGCTCCCGACACCGGTGGATCACTATTTTTTTATATTTTTAAATGTTTTTTTTTTTATACTAATATTTAAAAATGTAACAAAATAAGAAAACTAAATAAATAAACGAAATAATAATAATATCCCTGGACATTTCACACAGCGCAACATCAACAACATCTAGTCCCAAGCTAAGCAACCTAATGCTTGTGTTATGGTAACAAGATGGCTGATAAACTACTTATATACATTTTTTTTTTTGTAAATACATACATATTATAGATAGGAAAACACCCAGACTCGGAACAAATACATGTAGGTCATACAAATATTTGTTCCGTGCGGGAATCGAACCCGCGACACTCAGCGCAGCAGTCAATTGCTTAACCACTGCGCCAACCGTGCCGTCACGTCGTGCTTTTCTCACGACATTTTCTCCCATTTCTCCGTATTACATGCCCATTCCATGACAACCGATTTCCATACAACTTTTCAGTTACCGTTGCCACTTTCAGAGTACATCTTATGTACTCATTTCTTATTCTATCCATTCGTGTAATACCACACATTCCTCGTAGCATTCTCATCTCAGCTGCATGCAATTATCTTTTATTCATTCCTTTTGTGACCCAACATTCGGATACATACAAGACAATAGGTCTAACTTTGGTTTTATATATCTTCACCTTAAGTTTAAGGGGAATACGGGAGTTGCAGATTGGTCCTGTGACCTGCCGCCATTTCATCCAGTTTCAGTGTTCATTTTGTAATTAGCCAAACGATATACTTCGTCATCGCTATGCACGAGTGAAAACCGGAATTTCGCCACTAACTCCGCAAATGCGGAACTTCCGCAAGATATCGTACTTTGTCCGCCACCGCTCCCGAACTCCGTAACTTTTTTGCGGCATTGCAACGGAGGTTTCTCATGGAGCGACTATCTATCTTCACAACCCTAGCCTTCACAACCCTGTTACTGGGTAACAAGATACCCCTTGGTAAGACTGCTTGTCACAACCTTTGGGCTTTTGGGCTTTCCGAGCCAAAGAGGGTGGGACCCTCTACCATCCACAGACCGACCTCGACAAGCTTTACTTGACCTTTGAACGAGCCGTATGGCTGTTATTGAAACCGATTTTGTTTATTAAACTTTCGTTAAAAACTAACGGATGTAAATGCGGAGGCTGAGGTACGATTTCTTGCGGAAGTTTCGCATTTGTAGAGGTGGAGGCGCTGTTCCATTTTCCATTACAAGCCTACTCCAGCTTCCGTCTGCCACCTCTAGGAACTGGCCTCCGTTATATCCTTAGTTTATATAGTATTTTATCTCACGAAGCGACACCCGCTTTACTTGTGGTTAACAAATTAAACGATTACGCACTGATTCACAGCGTGTTTATACACTTGTTAACCACAAGTAAAACGCGCGTCGCTTTGTTTGATAAAAATACCATACCTCAAACTTATTCATCGATATTATATCTATTTATGGTTCACTTACAAGCTTGTGAGACATTTGGTATAATCATCGTAGCATCGATCGAGTTCAGGTGCGTGCATCCACTGATGGTTTTCATAATGAAAGCTCAAGGTGGTATAAGTTCCTAACTGCATATGAAAAGCGGCTTCTACCATATACTGAGGCAAATCCGTGATTACTTCGGGTGGAGGTGAGACAAAGGGATCCTCCGCTAAAAGAAAAATAGAATTAAAGCATCGAGGTTATACAGGATGAAATTGTAAACTTGCGCCAACTCGAAACTGCTAAGTTGCAATTGCAGTAACTGTTAAATAATTATTATAAATTGTCATTACCCAAACTTAAATTCTTGAAAAAAATCGTATAGTTATCGTCTTAGATATTGCAAACTAAGTTTGAAACTACCAAACTAACTTTATGTTATTGCTTTCAAGTAAACACGAATTATCGGAGTTCCAGTACAAAAAAAAACATAATGTATAAAAACAAATTAATTAAAGTTTACATTTTAACGCGCACCTTATAAGCAATCCATTCATCGCAGAGTTCACTGCATGAAGTAAGTTGGTAACGCGTTGAGCTAGAGGTCATTTACCTAATTTTGACCGTTCCTACGAAAAAATGGGCACGCGACGACGGCGACGTTGCCAAATTACTTGCGTACGCGCACGTATGTGCATCATTTTCCTTAATGAAATGTTTATTCTATAGCAACTGAGCCGTGTCGACTATAGCACTTACTGGTTGTATATACGTTGATATGTTGCTCCTGTTGTCTGAGTGATAAGTGTAGACAATTAATTGGTACCGTTAATAGTATAATGCATAAAATATAAAACACAAACTTATGAATTTCTAACATGACTGATTGTTAATTATTATTCGTTAGATAATCCCTCTCTATTACAGTTTCAATTGAGAAATCAGCTCTTAACATCAATCCTTTTGTACCCACTTATAATAGTAAAAAAGCGGCCAAGTGCGAGTCGGACTCGCTCACGAGGGGTTCCGTTCCAACGTAAAATATTTAACACTACATTTTTTTAAACACGTTTCTTGTATTGGTACCCCTTTAATTTGTAGCTTTACTTTTTTTATTTGTTGTTATAGCGGCCTTAATAGTACACACTGTAAAAATTTCAAGTGTCTATCTATTACGGTTAAAAAAAACAGCCCTGTGGCAGAGATACCGACAGACGGACAGCGGAGCCTTAGTAATAGGGTCCCGTTGATACACTTCGGTGCCCTAATTGCGTAACACACTATCAATCTGAATCATTTTGAAGGATATTGCTAATCCATTGCTGCGTATGTTTGAAAAATGTGCCTGTTCAACAACGTAAATAACGCAATGAATGTTGTTGAACTGTCAAAATGACAGCCATTGCTACTGATAGTATGTTACGCAATTACCCCGCAGGTACGGAACCCTAAAAAGTTACGTACATAAGAAGTACTCATTAAGTGTAATTAACACTCCGCCTATTTGCGATAACTGTAATGATTTCCGAGTTATTGTGATTTGTTTTTATTAATTAATGGATGCTATGACTCTTTTCACCTTGTCTTTTTGCCCCTTGCACTTTAAGAGGGATATGCTAACGTAGCCCGTGAAATTCAAAGAACATTAAAGGTCCGCCATTTTTATTTTCAAAATGGCGGCCTCCCACCTGTATCCTATTATCGATAGCTGACATCAAAGTTGATCACGTGACATGCATATTTTTGAACTTGCTTAACATCTTTTTGCAAATGTTTGAAATAATCTATCTGAATGTTTAAAATAATCAGTAGGTATGCCAGGCTCCTTCAGTCGCCTTTACTTACGTTTTTCTTCAATTTGCGAATCATATTTAAGTAGATCGATAAACAAACTAATGCTCTCGTGCAAATTGCAAAAAACGTAACAAATTTAAAATACGTTTTAATATTAAATTTGTTTATCAATTGGCAAAAAAAAAACATTGGTTTTCTTTATCAATCAACTCAGCCTATCGCAGTCCAGTCTGTCCCAGTAACCTTCTTAAGGTCGTCCGTCCATCTAGCCTAACTACTACCCTAACGCGTTCACCCTAAATTCATTATCAGCCTAGGTTTTCAGGGTTGTCTCATAACCTCACCAGGTGTTGGTCGTTGTCTGTATGTATTTTGTATTTCATAATTGTATCCGAAATTTTCAGACACTTTTGTCACTGTCTGTACGCTTCGGTACCTAAGATAATGTACGATAAGAGGTGCGTAAACGATAAATAAATTATACAAGCTTTTTACGTGAAAAGGGAAGTCATGTTAGTATATGGGGAAAGTGTAACTCAGGACTGGAAGTCATGAAAAAGTGAAGAGGCAGCTAATTGCCGGTAAATGTTTTATTTTCTAAAAGGTTTTTACTGAAGGTATTATAAACGCCAGTATGATCTAGAAGGGTAAGAAACAAAGAATGAAAATACGTTTAATTGCGGTAAACGTGACGCAAAAAGGAACGTAAAACACAAAAAAAAACAATAAGAAATGGTTGGGGGAAACATGCGTCACATCCACGCAAAACGGCTCTCGCTCAGCATTATGCTGCGACCCTATGCAAGACAGAGCTCCAGCGCTGGTTTACAGCGAGAGCTGGCGCCGACGTAATGACGTCGTAGATGAATTTGTCCACTTGAGAACTTTATTAGCCTTCTGAATCTTACAAAATTCCTGCCTGTCTATGTTGTAGAAAACTTAGGTGAAGTGAGCTGTCATATTATGTCATCAGTCGTGCGATTCTGTAACCATCTCACCGTGAAAACTCAGCGTGGAGGGAGGTAAAGTGAGCGTGGAGGGAGCTGTCATTCCAACTAATGCTAGGGATTGACACTATTGACAGCTCACTCTAAGCACACTTCACGTCACTTTTCACGGTGAGATTTTTACAGAATGGATCGGCTGTACCCCAATCGCGTAATACATTTTCATTCACAACCTGAAGGATTTTGAAGGATATTCCTAATCCATTGCTTCGTTTGTTTGATAAACTCGTCTGCTCAAAAACGTAAATGACGCAATGAATTTTGTTGAATTGTCAAAGTAAAAGGCAGTGTAATTGTACGTGTTTTACGCAATTACTCTGCCGACTTTCAAGAAGGGTTATGTGTTTCGCCCATATGTTTCTGTGTATGTATTAAAGATTCTTTATTCCCTCGTAGCATCTAAATGGCTGGAGGAATTTATATCGGTAGTAAATTATTTAAACCTAAAATCTGACACTATTGACAGCTCACTTCAAGCTCACTTCACCTTAGTTTTCACGGTGAGATTTTAACAGAATAGGTCGGCTGATTTTTCGCCCAGTTTTTTTGTTCCAAAGCACTGCGGTTGCCAGCAATTTATATTCCAAAGTTTTTATACAAAGTGTGGTCATTTCGGTTAATTCCAAGAGCTCAGAGGCGCGCTCTAGTGGCCGCTGAAGGGATTAAGGCGCCCGCGTGATTGATAACGGACACGGCGGATAGAAACGCAATGAGCCGAGCTGGGGCCCTTCATTTGTTTCATTTGGGTGAGGATTTAGTGACAAGCGGAGTCTATCTAGAGTGCGCGCAAGCTAAGTCTGCGAGCGTGTTTGAACTTCAGGACTAAATCCCTGCCAGCACTTGTAATCACATTCGGCATAATGATGGCGAATATTTACTTTGGAAAACACGGAACACAGCACACTCTCTTGACACTTGATATAAACATCGAGATGACAGCAAGCGATTATTTTAGATTTTGACAGCGCACAGACTTAGTTTGCGCGGACTCTATGCGTAGTATAAAACAAAGTCGCTTTTCGTGTCTTGGGGACCGCTTAGATCTTCTTAACCAAAAAATGAATTTTGATCTGGTTTTCACCAATTTACATTTTGACCGTCGAGAGAATGCGTTCCTGAGACCTTGCAGTGCGACAATTATAGTAGCTAATAAAGATCAAATTCGCAAAACACGTATTCGTTTGTTGAGAATTTAGTTCGGAAAAGAAAGATAGAAAAATAGTTTATCTGTCACAAACACGTGCATATAAAAATATATGGCAGGACAACATCGAGATTTCTGGGCTCTAGCCCAGAAATCAGGGGTGGAATAAAAAAATATCGTTTGGGATGTATTCATAAATTAACTCAAAGATTATTTATACTAATTTTCGAGATAGTCAAGCCATGCAGTAAAATCCTCCCCTGTAAAATTGACTACCCCTTTTCGGCTCGTCAGTGGTAGATTTTCGAAAAACCCTGATACATATTATTCTTTGCTTTCGATCCTAGGTAGGTATAAATACTGAGTTTCGAGTAAATCGGACCACGCGCTAACTAGGCAACTCGCGCGAGAGCGAGCGCTACATCCGAGTCGGTCACAGTTACTAATAAGCAACAGCACTATTAAAAACTTTTTTACAAAAAAACAACAACCGACTTTCAAAGAAGACACTACAAAGTGAAAAATAACTTTATTTTCGGAAGTCGGTGTCGTTGGGTTCGCATTTTCGTTGTTTTTCAAATAAAAAAAGAATTTTGGAAGTATTGGGATATGAAAGATAACGGAGTTCCTTTTCCTTTTTTGAAGTTGGTTAAAAAGACGATTATAATAAAGTATCAATAACTAGTACTTTAAGGAAATCAAAATGGGAATTATTTGGCTATCGAATAATCGCTTTTTTCCAAGCTCCATAACCCTATCCTTATGTTCTAATGGATTATGTAGCGACTGCTGTTGAAACACCAATACGTGTGTACCTACATATATGCATCAAACCGACCGACCAGCCCGATATGGAAATTGAGATTTATTTCACACAATATTGCTTTAAAAATGGCTAATATTTTAAACAACGGATGACAGAAGGGCTTGACAGTCCAATTTATGTGTTTTGTTAATATGGGTATGAGAGAAAAATTGGGATCTGGAAATAGGATTTATTGGATCAGCCGCGTTTAGAATGTGTCAAATATGAGCCAATTTTATCGAATGGAATCGATAAAATTGGCTCATTCATTCAATATAGATTCATATATCATTTTTTGTGATTGGTTTTAAATTGACAAGGCTTCAAGTCGCACTATAACTATACAGCACCCTAATTGCGTAACACACACCCTAATTGCGGTATCTTCGGTTAGTGTGTTGTGACACACTAACCGAAGACACCGCAAGAGATTCGAATTCCATACTGCGGCAATTGAAAGCCATCTCCTTTTTTTGATTACCCCTTTGAGAAATAACTGCAATAAGTGCAATAAAAAATATCAGAACACACTATTATACTGCTGAGCATGAGGTTCTGGGTTCAATTCCCAGGTCGGGTAAGTGTTAATGGGTTTATTTACCAGGAATTTCTCAGTAGCAGCTCGGAGTCTGAATTTGTGCCCAATTGATGACAACAGGCTGACCCTATAACATGGGATAACTGGTGGAATATGGGTGTAGGTACTATACACGCACAGACGCCAGCACATCAAGCTACTACAATCTGTCAAATTTCTTTAACAGATTTTCAACTTTATCGCTAAAGCATTAAGGCTCAAGGTTGATTGGAAAAATTTGACAGTTTCGGGTAGGTTGACCTGCTGGCGTCTGTACATAGAGGCCTTACTCATCGCGGACAACATTATTTTTTCTTAACAAACAATGACATGATAAATTATTTAAAACACGCCTAAAAACTGCGTGACAAAGTTTGTGAGACTGGTGTCTGCACTAGGAGTCCACTCTATAGCAGATCACCAGGGTTCCACTACACGAATGTAAAAATAACTAGTTATAAAGTTAATGTGAAGGGGGTTGAGCATAACAGGAACATCAACAATAACAACCAAATCAAAGTGAATAAACCATAAAACACACAATATATGTAAGACTGTATACAGAGGGGCGTTTAGGTTATCACCCTAAGGGTGAATTTCGCCAAACTTTTATACTTAGAACAAGACTTATCCTGATAATTTTGAAAGTTTTGATAGCTTTTCCATACTAGAACTGAACCCTAATTCACTATGACCATTTAACGATTCTTTACTCGAAACCACGTCAATTCCTTAGCTAATTCCGCCAATCTCACGTTCATTTCGCGCGGTTTCGTTCATTGTGTCAAAGAGAATAAGGCCCCTGTCCAACGTTACTTTTATTCCACTGATAATAGATCAGACTTTGGTAAAATCAGCCCAGCGGTTATTACAAGTTGCTGTCAGTCGGTTAAATAAAATAAAATAAACAATTTTACTAAAAATAGAAAACCGAATTTTTCAAACAAAATGTATAGCGTAACGCACCTAGACATGTGCGTTCAACAATCAACAATTATTATTAAGGTATTGTTACCAAATAATCAAAAATTAAATCCCACGGCTCTTACGTATAAAAAAAGATGAATGAATGCTATGCTAGTGCTGCTTTTTAGAATATTAGTTTTTATTAATTATTTTGTGTAGGTTTAAAATACGTAATGTAGAATAGAATAGTGATAACCTAAACGCCACACTGTATTGTTGAAGTGGTCCCAGCGAATCGATTGTGCAGGCTCAATCTGTCGTTCTTAAAATAGATCGCCCCGGTAACCCATTTACACAGTGATACCGTCGTATTGTTAGAATTGATTTACTCTTCATAATAGGTATATTAAGCAGTTTGTCTGTAACATCATCATCTGCCTAGTCTTTTCCCAACGATGTTGGGGTCGGCTTCCAGTCTAACCGGATAAAAATTAATACCAGTATTTTGCATGGAGCGACTGCCTATCTGACCTCCACAACCCAGTTATTGGGTGATACGATACCCCTCGGTAAGACAGTTTGGCAGACTTTCGGGCTTCTGATGACGACCCGTAACCACTCTTAATTATACCTAACGGGTCGTAAAGCAATTTGTCTTTAACGTAGACAAGTATTTTAATAATCATGGGTGGCTGTCAAATAGCCTCCACCTGTGGCGCTTCTCAAATACATGGTAGGTAGATGATTTTTTAAAAGAAAAAGCATTTAAATTTTTCTTCAGTTAAAAAAAAAAGTGATTTAAAACTCGTTGGAGATTTTTCGTCAGTTACAAAATAAAACATTGGCAAATCTATACGCCCAGCGCTTACTGGTTAGCAGCCAGCCTTATTACTGTGGCAGCACACACGTCTTGCGCGCGCGCCGAACGGAATCACACCTCAGCTTTTTTTTTATAATTGGCATGTCGTAGTTGACCTAGAAAGATCGTGACTACTTAACCAGACTATCCTGTGGTTGCCTTAAGAGAACTCAAAGCCTCCAGCCAGGGGCGTAAAACTACTTAAAACTAAGCGACTGCACGCTAAGGGCACCCCCTGTGGGGTACGAACCTCGGCTTAGGGCGTCGCTGGGAGAGGGCAGCGAGATGGGACAGGCTGGATCGAATTATGTGTGTGTGTGTGGCGCTCAGCTGCGTGCGACCCATATTTATAAGAAAGAAAAAAAAAAAAAAAACTAAACCGGTCCGGTCTAAAACTTCGGTCCGTTTAACTTGTAGCAGCGCGCACGCACTAAACTTATACATTTTGGAGTGATATGTACTTGATCGCTAATTGGTCAATATATTATTGAAATTATGTTTGTGTCAGGTAACTAGGTACTTCCACCCATGTAATTTTGTACATAGTTAGGCTTAGTATTTAATAAACATTCATTTTTACATGTCAATCTGGTTTTAATTCCTAAATCATAAAGTTTATTTGTAAAAAATAGGTATACAATAGGTCATACATATAAAATAGTACGCTATGTATCCTCTACTGCCTAAACGCCAAAGTGGTGACCCCGAACGAAGCAATCGCAAGCAAACCATGCAGAGTGACATCGAAAAACCAGACATGGAGTCAGCAGGAGCAAGCTCAGACGTTTCGCTATCACCTCAACATATCGCCGGTATCTCACTTTCCCTTCGAGTACCACCTTTCTGGCGCGACAAACCACGATTATGGTTTATTCGTTTCGAAGCAGCTACGCCAGATCTGAATCACAGGAGGCACAGATGGTCATCGCCCAGCTACAAAAGGAAGACATCGAGCAAATATGTGACCTGTTGTACAGACGCCAGCACACAAAGCTACTACAATCTGTCAAATTTCTTTAATAGTTTTTCATCTTTATCGCTAAAGCATTAAGGTTCAAGGTTGATTGGGAAAATTTGACAGTTTCGGGTAGCTTGACCTGCTGGCGTCTGTACAATCCATCTGCCTATCGTCAATGTCGTTTTAAAGGAACGTCTCATTTCCGTGTACGAAGAATCTGACGGTAGGCAGCTACAGAAACTACTCTCGGATATGGAACTTGGTGACCAGAAGCCTAGCCAATTACTACGTTGCATGCGCAACCTCGCTCACAACAAGGTGCTAGACAACACACTACGGCTCATGTGGATGAACTTACTATCCGCTCACGTTCGCTCAGTGCTTGTAGCAGGTGATACAATAAGCAAAGATACAGCACTCGATGAACTAGCCAAGCTCGCCGACAAAATACATGAACAAGCAAGCAAAGTATCAACAGTGTCTGTCACATCAGCTTCAACATCCCATCAAGCGCAAAACTCACCAGGTAGCATACATAATCTCGTCGAAGAAATAAAAAAGTTACATGTCGAGATCGCCGAACTGAAGACGCCACATGAACCACGACCGCTCACGCACGCCGCCGGCTCGACACTACGGGCCAGCTGGTCGATTCTGTAAAAATCTCACCGTGAAAACTCAAATGAAGTGAGCTTGATGTGATTTGTCAGTAGTGTCAATCCCTAGCATTATTTAGAATGACAGCTCACTCCACCTAAGTTTTCACGATGAGATGATTACAGAATCGCACTGCAGTACGGGCGCAACTCGCATCGAGCGCGTTCGACGTCACGATCCCGCTCTCATTCAATTACACCGTCAACACATTGTTATTATCATCGCCGTTTCGGAAAGAATGCATACTACACCGTGCAATTTCAACGATGAAGGGAAGACGGAAAACTAAAAGAGGCGTTGGCAGTGGCAGAACCAAACATCGAGAAGAAATCCTACCGCTTATTTATCACTGATAAGACGACATTCATGAGTTTTTTGGTCGATACGGGTGCCAATATATCCGTTATACCGAAAATGAAAGGAATGCGATCGACACCACTACCATATCAATTATATCCCGCAAACAACACTGTTATACCGATATATGGCAAGAAGAAACTGGAGCTCAACCTAAATCTTTGTCAACCATACAAGTGGCAGTTCATAGTCGCCACAGTTACAAAACCAATAATTGGAGCAGATTTCCTCGGCTATCACAATTTACTAGTCGATCTACGAAGCCAGCGAATCATCGACAACACTACGAAGCTCACCTCCAGAGCTCCTGGCCGTACAAAAAAGAGGGGTCAAGAAACTTTTCAGATTTTCAATTAGACCTTGTATGTAGAATCGTGACGTTTCCTATTCCAATTAATCTCCAACACCTTATGTAAAGTCGGGACGGCCCGTTCGATCTCGCTTGATTAAGAAATGCCTGCATAGCGCATGCCTAGCGCTGCATGTGTGAGCCCCGCATTACTCCCACTGAATCTATTGAACCGAGTAGACAAGGCCTCCATTACGAAGATGGGGTGTTATTTCTGAGAACGCTTTGAGTATGAAGATCTTTTCGTTTTTTTTTTTTGTGTCGAAGGTATCTTTTTTTGTAATTTTTGTTCTGCTTACAGTAAAAGGTTTTGTTGTTGAAGTTAGGAACATGGTTTCATTGAAGAGTGGTAGTATAGTGGTAGCAAGAGCGTGTACTGAGCATGTGGTCCTGAGTTCGATTTCCAGGTCGGGTAAAGTAATAATAGTTTTTTTTTTAATTTCGCAGTAGCAGCACGGAGTCTGGATTTGTGCATAGTGAATACAAATAGGCAGACCCTCTATTAGAAAGAAAAGAAAGAAGAAATAAAATACGAGAAATTATGTTGTCGTCCCCGAAGAGTTTGGCAGGGGGTGTACCTTTAGTTGGGTACGTCCACATTTCGCCAGTTATATAAATATCCCTGGACATTTAATAAATAATAAATAAATATCCCTGGACATTTCACACAGCGCCATCTAGTCCCAAGCTAAGCAACCTAATGCTTGTGTTATGGTAACAAGATGGCTGATAAACTACTTATATACATTTTTTTTTTTTTGTTAATACATACATATTTTAGATAGAAAAACACCCAGACTCGGAACAAATACATGTAGGTCATACAAATATTTGTTCCGTGCCGGAATCGAACCCGCGACACGCAGCGCAGCAGTCAATCGCTTAACCACTGCGCCAACCGTGCCAACCGTGCAGTTATATTTAAGTCCCATGTAATTGGAGGCGAGCATATTGCCATCAACTGGGCAAAAAACCAGCCTCCGGGCCGCTACTGAGAAATGCCTGATCAAAGAACCCAATAACACTGCCCGACCCGGGAATCGAACCCAGGACCTCTTGCACAGCAGTAGTGCTTACGACCACTGGACCTAGATAACTTATATACTATACTTATATACACAAAACATATATGTATATACATAATTATAACCCAATTTAGCAATAATATTTAATTGTCTGAATTGCCACTTAGCTCTCTTCCTCTCTCCTAAATTTTTGCTGTACCCGACAGGGTCCATATTGATCTGTTACCTTTTATATACCATCTAAATACATATGGAATGCAATAAAGATTTGAGTATTGAGTATTGACCTACGAGGCAGACTAGTGTATAAATCATCGTTATTGTATATTGCTAGTGTACAAATCATCGTTATTGTATATTGTCATGGGTCATTACGCCTGAATTCAATCAATAAAGTCGAAATCTTGGACGCCACATAATTTAAGCTACTTTAATCTTCCACACCAATACAAAGGTACCGCAATAAATCATCTACAGTACTATAGACTGTATCCTCAGTATTTTCGACAAAATGAACTTTAAAGCACTTTATTGTATGGAAACGTTTACCGCTCTCCATCAAAGGTAAAAGCTATATGTCATTTCAAGGTATATTGTCGCGGCCTTGTACCTTTAAAACAACACATTCTCTCTTAAATTGTCTACATCAATTCAATTTAGGAATAAACAAAAACTAATCTCTTAACTCTAGCCATAGAACAAGAATGTGTAGAAGCGAATTAACAGCTCTGAACGCATTCTAAACGTTCAGCGCAATCAGCTTTGCATATATTTTTTGTTTTGTTTTTCTTGTCTGCATATTTTGTTTGTTGCGCCAGTTTAACATACACAAAATGATATACTATGTTATAAATAATAGGGTTTGGGGCAAAGATAAAAGTTACTAAAAGGTATTATTTATAATTTCTGAGGTCGTATTTAAAGTCATTTTTGTTTTCTAAGCTGTAGGATTACATTCCTGTAGTTATCTTTATTATACTTACTCTTTGACATCTACCGACCCGCACTTAGCCCGCGTGGTAGATTACAACCCACTCTCTCTCGAAGATAGGAGGCCTGTGTCCCAGCAGGCCTCATCAACATAATAAGCCTATAATGTTCCCACATTATAGGCTAATAATGTTGACGAGTTTACTTTCTAAAATTACATTCAGGTAGTTTTTATAGGTACTCTAGGATTAGATTAATTTAGTTACGTCCAGGTCGTACTAGGATAGTGAGGAGCAGTGGAGTGCTTTCAACGAGAATAGTCTCGTAGACGGTGCTACAGTTGAACATTGGGAATTCGAAATGTTCTATCTTCCATCGGCCTTGTGTAGATGTTAATGGTGTGAAATCATCCGGGCTACCAGTTCAGTTAGGTGTTCCGCAAGGCTCAATACTGGGTCCATCCTTGTTCTTAGTATATATCAATGATTTACCATTCCATTTGAAGGGCATCTGTGGCGTTGTCCTGTTTGCAGGTGGTACCTCTCTTATTTTCAAAGTAGACAGGAATAGACAAGATTTTGACGACGTAAACAGTGCACTCTCAATAGTTACAGATTGGTTTACGTTAATAACCTAGTTCTCAACGCCAAGAAAACGAAATCGTCTTAGATAAACAGGGGCTCGAAACTGTAGGCTCGGCCATTTTTCTAGGACTAACAGTAGATGCCAAACTTCGGTGGGGACCTCATATATCAAGTCTAGCAGGAAGGCTCAGTTCGGCTGCCTACGCCGTCAGGAAAGTAAGACAATACACTGACGTTGATACAGCTCGTTAAGTCTGTTTTAGTTATTTTCACAGCATTATGTCCTACGGTATTCTGCTGTGGGGCAAAGCCACTGATATAAAAATATATATGTGTCCTTCATAAACGAGCTGTTCGAGTAATTTACCAGCTAGGTGCCAGAGTTTCTCTAAGAAATTTGTTTAAAGATATTGGTATTCTCACGGTTGCATCACAATTCATCTTTGCCAACATCTTATACATATATTAGGCAAAATTTACACTTGTACACTAAAAGCTGTGATATTCACAGTGTTAACACTAGAAATAAGGACAAACTACGTGCCCCCTTTCACCGGCTTCATAAGGTTCATAACTCATTTGATATACCCTCTAGATACCCTCTTCTTTGCTAGAATTGCCTTTTAATGCGTTTAAAGCTCAAGTAAAATCCAACCTTTGTTCAAAGGCATATCTACTATTCCATCAACGACTACTTACACGATAAGAATAGTTGGTCGCCCTCATTTAACGCAAGACAATGTTTATGTTCTTTCTCCAGAATTAGCTTACTGACAGGCTATTGTTATTAACTTATTTATTTATTTTACTTCGATGGGCGTAGTTTATCATTTGTGACTTCAAGTGACAGCTATGTGAACAGAACCCAGCAATACATAATTAGGTAAGCTGTCACGCCCTTTATTCCTGAAGGCTTTTATTTGGGCAGTAAGTTTTTATTTACATTTTAATTTTAATTAATTATGTTTTAGCTTGAGTACGTATAGTTTTTTATTATATTTGTTGGTATATTGGGATGGGTAGCTGACATATGGCAAATCATTTAATTTTATGTTCTGGTCTTGTAATGTTAATTACTGAACATAGGTACCTAGTATTGTATACAATCAAGTATTTTCTAACTGAACAGACATCTTTGCTGCTGGGGAGTTTGTTGCGCCACTTCTTCTTCCCAGCGAGAGCACAGGTAGCTAGGTGCCAGGTAGTGGTAATTTTGACGTTCGAAAAGTGCTGATTCTCAGCCTAATTTGAATAAATGACTTTTGATTTTTGTTTTTTTTTTTCTTCGAATACACTAGCCGCCCAACTTCATGTTTTTTAGGACTTGACAAAACTTCGAGATTCCTTATTATAATATGTAAGCTGAGCAAGGAATATTCATGAATTTATACCCATAAACCATCCTAATGTATAGATATTATTAGATAATAAGTTCAAATTTATCAGCCTATATACATATCTATCTCTCTATGTCTTATTAGTTCTGCTATGAGTCGCAGGAAGTTTTACACAAAAGAACTCCTTGTGATCATTCGCCGGTATCGGCCCACGTACAAAGGACAGTACCCTTCTATGTTTTATTCTATGCCCCAACCTGTTCCAGCCTAAAGTATTTTCGACGGAGACCCGTCATAAGCTTGACAAATGCTTTCAAGTGATGCCACTTGACTAACAGCAGACAGTCTTGAGACACTGTTACCAGCGCTCTCTACTTGTGATCCATCAATCATAGCAAATTACCACGTTTTTTCACTACATATTCTATCGGATATGTGTGACCTTTAATATTTGAATTTACATGGTTTTATGTGGGCATTGAAGATACTTTACTGTAGTACTATTCTGTAAAAGTCTAACCGTGAAAACTTACGTGAAGTGAACTGTCAATCCACTTGATGTTAGGGATTGCCCCTATTGACAGGTCACTTCACGCTCACCTCACCTAAGTTTTCACGGTGAGATATTTACAGAATAGAGCGGCTGGATAAAACTCTTAAATAAAATATGCTATGTTTTACCATACATGTGACGAGCCGTCGATCGATAAAAATTAACCCTACACTTACTCCAACACCACACGTTGGCCAACGTGAGAAGACAGGTATTTTTTTTTATTGCAATAGCCGATGTCGACTATTCTGCCAGCGTTATGTAATGACAGTAGCACAGCAAGATGAGCCGGCGATCGTTGCACTTTGTGGTAGTTGTTACTTGTTAGTGTTTTTTTTTTAAATAAATAAATAATAATTATTACTCTACTATACAACGACACAGATAGTTACAGTTACAAATTATTATTACACACCAAACTATATTTTTAAATGTAGTTTGAAGTTGTAGTCAGGCATCAGCCTGGTATTATTATTAAAAGAATACTGACTTTGTCATAATATTATTGACCGTTTTTTAACCGACATTGACTTTTTATCTGACCCGTCATCTGCAATCATCTGTCTGTCAGTCTGTGGCTTGTGAAACTAGAGCATTACGGACTGGGTAAACTAGCTCTTATCTTAAAAAAATTAAATTAAAAATTAAAAAAAACCCCGACAACGTGAAATCCTATAAAAAGCAAAAAATAACCTTGAAATTATGACCCTACGTAAGTACGTATGAAATTTTTTGATTAAATATTGTCCCGTCGGGGGACCGCTCTAATTATTAGCCTAACGTTCTGTTAAAGTTTAAAATAGTACCTAGCGGTCCCCCGACAGGACAATATTTAATCATTGATACCCATATCGAGGGAGTTGTGAAAAAATATATAATCCGCCATTTTGTGGCAGCGGCCATCTTGGACCGATTTTCATCAAACATAGCTAAGAACACTCCCGACAAATACTCCTTTCAAACAAAAAAAACAAAATCAAAATCGGTTCATCCGTTCGGGAGCTATGATGCCACAGCCAGACATACACACACACACCCCTGTTTGTACAGACACCCTTACGAGGACCTTGTTAGTCCTAGAACGAACCGAGGACCCTCCAAAAAACTGGTTTATATACCTCGTTGGCCTTTCAGAGTAAGATAGAAAGAGACAGATGAGTAAATCTATAGTGATGAGCTTATTGGGATAATGCTATCTCAACATTTTTCTGTATGAATTTCGGCTATCATACCGAGGACCTGAAATACACTGCTAAATGTGACCAGCGATGCACATACGAGGACTTTGTGTAAGCCAACCGAGGACCTCTGACGTATGCCCTGCGACGCCCTTCCGAGGACGTATTTTTACACAATATTTCTTATAGCTTGTACAAAGTGCGGACGTTGTGTTAGACTTTATTTCACTAAACCGAGGACAGTTTTTCGCGTAGAACTTGTACAAACCGAGGACCTGGAAAATCTACCTACCTAAAACATTTTACGTGTAAGATAATAATTATATCAATGTTAGTAGAATGTTCCGATTTATTTCTTACACACTTTTTCTAAAACGAAGTACCAAGCGAGGACGAGTCGATGTCTTTACGTTTGTCGTTGATGCGGACTGCGAATAAGATGGGTATAATCACTGTGGAGGAAAGGTTAGTTTTTAATTTTATACAAACAACTTTAAAATGAGTATATTATTATAGTATCAGATGCTGCAGCCAGTGTCGTCTCTACATGACGGTACTCCTCAGCACTTGATAGCATCGTCTTCAAAATTGGCATACGCATTAGGTTTAACTAGTAACACTAAAATAATTACCAGTTTGTGCTGATGCTGCAGCTAGGGTCGTTTCTTCATGAGGGAACTCCTTAACAGTTAATAGCATTGCATTCAAATCTGGAATACGCGTTAGGTTTATGTAGTAAAACTAAAATAATTACCAGTTTGTGCTGATGCTGCAGCCAAGGTTGTTTCGTCATAAGGGAACTCCTCAAGTTTATCTAGTAACACCAAAATAATTACTAGTTTGTGCTCATGCCGCAACCAGGGTCATTTCTTCATGAGAGAACTCCTCAATAGTTGATAGCACCATCTTCAAATTTAGCATACGCGTTACGTTTAAGTTGTAAAACTAAAATAATTACCAGTTTGTGCTGATGCTGCAGCCAGGGTCGTTTCTTTATGGGGGAACTCCAGTTTCATGATAGGTATTCAATACAATATCAAGTTATTAGGTATTTCGTTTCTGTCAGATAAGCCGGGTTAAAAAAGAGACAACAGCCGATCGATTCTGTAAAAACCTCACCGTGAAAAGTTAGGTGAAGTGAGCTTAGAGTGAGCTGTCAATAGTGTCAATCCCTAGCATTAGTTGGAATGACAGCTCACTCCACGCTCACTTCACCTGAGTTTTCACGGTGAGATGGTTACAGAATCGCACTGCTGAAGTCTAAGTTCTAGATCTCAAAGATTGGGTGTGTGCCAAAGTGGGATTGGGGAGGTTTGCTATTTTGTTTTATTAAACGTGATGTAACTAATAGTGTTGATACCAAAGATCATTATTTCTTTAAGGTACATGTCACATGTCAGCTCACCTGCCTTTTTGTCTTTTCTTGCGTTTTTCGCTACTTACAAGTAATAAATACGTTGATCAAAACTGATGATACAACAATGAATCCTTTTTATTATCAGTTTCCATGATCCCGCATTGTGTTATTTAGCAAAAAAAGCAATAACTTTTGAATTTAACAGGCCGTTGACATGAATGATTTATCTTTAATCATTTTATAGCTAGTTATTGTTTGACTCGTTTTCTAATAACTGTTATGTAAGTTTTGTAATCATGCTTCTTAAAGGTATTGTTGCAATTTGATGATTATTTCTATAAGTAGATTTGTTAAATAATTTGTTTCATATAAAGTTCAAAATAGTATCATTACTAATCCGACAGCCGTTGCAAACGCTTTTAATAACTATTTTATTGACCAGACACAAAATAACATGACGAAATCACCGGACACTACGAATTTGATAAATAACCCTAACTCAATGTTAATACATCCAGTAGTACCGCAAGATATTATGAGAGCGATACAATCATTAAAAACTAAAAACATCACTGGATATGACGGTATATCAACAAAGGCTGTAAAAATCGTACCAGGCGACATCGCCTTGCATCTGTGTCTTAACTGATATATCTGGTACTGGAGTATTTCCGGATAGTTTAAAAACAATTATAATGAAGCCACTTAAGACTTTTTTTAAGAAGATCTAGCAAATTATAGACCAATTACTTTAATACCTATTTTTTCTAAGGTTATAGAAAAAATAATTTATAACTCTGTAATAATTTCCTATCCAAATATAATGTTTTAAGTGCGGAACAAAAGGGTTTCAGAAAAAAATAAGGGTATAAATACAGCGGTTTACGATTTAATAAATGTCATATTGCAAAATGTGGATAAAAAAAGTACCAGTTTGCGCCATTTTCACGGTCATTTGATTGTGTTGATCGTGAAATTATTACAAAAAAGCTAGACATCATAGACATCAGAGGAAATGTACTTAATCTCTTAAAATCATATTACCTTAACAATCGTAAGCAGCACACAGAAATATCTAGAATATGTCTAAAAAGTAAGCACGAAGAAAAATATTTATCTAAGGCAAGAATTATTAGGTATGGCGCACCACAGGGACTGATAGCAAAAATAATAAAGGGCCCAGGACACTGGTCCTGGGCCCTTTATTATTTTTGCTATATATGATTTACCTCGCCACATTGAACATCCTATGGTCTTATTCGCTGACGATAGTAGTGCCTTCATTGAATGTATTTACAAAAAAATATACGAACATGACATAAATGAAACGTTAATAAACATTATACGCTGGCTTGACCAAAATAATTTAATGATTAATAAACCAAAGACTAATGTAATGCATTTTTATCAATGGATTCCACCAGAAGTCTTACATTTACACTATAATGGACAAAAAGTTGACCAAGTACTAGTTGCCAAATTCCTTGGCATTAGATAGAGATAGATAGCCAATTAACTTAGAAACCACAAGCAGAAGAAGTATGCAAAAAGCTTAGTGTAGATGCGTATGTACTTTTTAACCTAACGCTGTATGTGTGCAATTTAATAGTAACAGATAGCTGCGTACGTATTTAAGTCTCTAAAATTAATAACATTCCCATCACTTTATACTATTGAGGTGGCTGTTTTTGTTTAATAAAGTGTCCGCAAATAGAAACCGGACAATCAGGAGACAATATAAAAATTTGCTAATTCTTAGTGGTTCCGATACCGCCCTATTAAAGAAAAGTATATAATGTATGTGTCCGATAATTTTTAGCTAAAACTGTTTGCGTGCCTTAGTTAAGGTAGTTAGTATAAGGATCATTTTAAACTTAACATCTGTAACTTGTACCTACTTTCTGTGCAAATAAAGATCTATTCTATTCATTTTAAAATAAACTTACTTCTATTTCAGTAAAGTTTATGTTGTTTTCTTTAGTACGTTCATATTCTTTATTTCTTTGTACTTTTTGTTTGCTTCAAATCTTGCTGCTGACATTTCGCCTCGGAAGACATTTACTTTAGGTTCTTTATGAAGAGCACACGTATTCAGCTCCTGCCAATATAATATTTTATGGTGCAAATCATAATGTTGTATAATCTAAGCAGGCCTAGGTACTTAGCACATACTGCAGAAGAAGCCTGATTATTCCTCGTGCACCTAGTAGCTACTAACGATTTGTTTAAGGATTCAGTCTACCTTCGCTTTTCTCCTTCATAATTTTATTTAAATGATTGCACATAACTCGTCACAAACACACGAGGAAAATTGTCGAAACGAGGACTAGAATACACACTGTTCGGAAAATCTAGCAAACCGAGGTCTTAAATACACATTGTGTGGAAAAGCTACCTAACCGAGGTCTTTTGTGTTAAAGTTAACACATAGGTCCTCGGATAATACAACAAACGTGAAATGAGTGTAAAGAGCCTGTGTATGAGGCGAGAGTGGCACCATCTGGTGGATACACAATGTTTGTGTATGCGTATGAATATATTTGATCAAACCGAGGTTTAGACAACTTTTTCGTAATAAGTATATAGAAAGACTCAAAATCGCTTGCAGAATACGAATCTTTGGTCAAGTCAAACCGAGGACCCTCGAAAAAGTCCTCGCTTTGAAAAGGTCCTCGGTCGTGCCTTGTGTATTCATACGCACGTCCTCGGATGGTACTTAAAACAAACACACACCCCTACACACACAGTACAAACACGCACCTAAAGAGGGAGATACAGTATGAATATGAACTGTCAAAATGAACTCCATTGCTACTGTTAGTGTCTACGCAAATATACCGCAATTTAATTTTTAACTTAATTAATTGTCCCTTTTTATCAGTGGCATGTTATAAATAGATTGTTGTAAGTATCTACAAACTTAGGTAAGCCTGATTGTAAGTTCAAACTACTAAGTTATTATGTTGCTCAAAGCATTCTTGCTTTGTTATAGTTTAGAAGATAGTTTTGGCAATATAATCGCTTTAACAAGCTGTCAATCAAGATTCAAAACGCCAATAAACAAACCTAAATGTAAGATCACTTTAAGCTCACTTTACCAAAGTTACCACGGTGATATTTTTACAGAATAGCACCGCAGAACCCAAAAATTAAGGTCAATTAATACGGCACAATTTTTTCTTTTTTATATTTTACCATTTATGTACACACATATACAGAGTGGCAGGGACATCGACGCGCAAACTGTAACCATGGATTCGGCACATGAGTTTCTGTAAAAATCTCACCGTGAAAACTCAAGTGATGAAGCTTGATGTGAGTGTGAGTTGTTAGTAGTGTCAATCCCTAGCATTATTTGGAATGACAGCTCACTTCACCTAAGTTTTCACGGTGATATGGTTACAGAATCGCACTGCAGTACCTACTTGCTATGTAAATAACAGTGACAAATCAATATACACAAAGTGGATTAAATAATTAGGTATTTTTCAAGCAAACCTAAAAACTGCTCAAGCAATGAGACTACCACGCAGGCTTCATATTCCAAATAAAAAAAGAAACACGTAAGTTGGCCTAGTAATCGGCAGCATTTCCATCTTAACTTTAACTTTTTCCGGCCAAAAGTTAAAGTCAAGACGGAAACTTCTGGAAGTTATAACTCCGTTCAATGTGTGCCGCAATCATTTTGATTGTCCGGACTTATTTAGGAGTCTGTGTTACCTGGTTCCTCGAACAGTTCATGTTAATTCCCTCGACGACTATTTGCTACTAGCCTCTGTAAATCCAACGCTGCGTCGCGTTCACCACTTCATCGTTTGGTTGAGACATTTAAAAATGAGTTTAATTCAATCGACATCCTTTTTCTTACTAAAAATGCTTACTAAGAAACAAATCCATGCCACCCTAAAGGATAAAAGTAATTTATAATAAAGTAATCTATACTTATAATAAATCTGTAGAGAGGTCAATTCTGTACATGAAATATATTTCCAAAATAACTATCAGGGGGTGATTAGGGATCGATACTGATGCCAAAAATGCAATCAGTAAAATTTTTGTCTGTCTGTATGTCTGTCTGTCTGTATAACCGTTATAGAAACAAAAACTACTCGACGGATTTTAACGAAACTTGGTACAATTATTTTTCATACTCCTGAGCTGGTTATAGTATACTTTTCATCACGCTACAATCAATAGGAGCAGAGCAGTGAAGGGAAATGTTGGGAAAACGGGAGAAGTTACTCCATTTTTTAAGCTTCCGTCGCGTGTGCAACGTTAATGGTTAAAGCTACACAGAAATCATGTATGACGGAAATGTTCTCCTTAAAATTATATAAAAAATATCCCACGACAGCATATGTCTATCTTTTATGGTTGACTCACAATAACACGTGTAACTCCCGATAGCTTAGTAGTTCGAAGCTTTCTGATTAGGTATATTTGTCTATTCTTACGTTTATAACACTCTCAGTCATCCCTAATTAAAAAAGTTAACATTATTAACTATTCCATAAAAAAGAATCATAGAAATCGGTATAGAAACACCAAAGTTATACATGAAATACGCTAATAATAAGCCATCGCGCGTGAATACTGAATCACTCTCGACGCGTCTCGCGGCCGAAGGTATAAAAAGGCGGGGCATCCGAGCGCGAGCGCGAGCTTCATACAATTTTTGCCTGTTGATGCGAATAGACGTTCAGAGCGTTCGACCTTATTAACAGACAATACTTAATTGACATTAACAAACCGTGCTTATCAGCGCGACTTATAGTCTTTGATAATTTATTTTTAGATTTCTTTTGTTGTTATTTTATAAAATAGGTATTAGTTATTTTAGTAGTGTTTAAATATTCGTTCAAATTACAAATTATTAATAGTTTACATTTTTTTTTATAAGTGAAGTAGTAGTAGTTACGCATAGATTTTTAGATACCGATAGGCAAGTTTTGGCTAATTTACGTTCACTTTTTTTAAATTAGTTTTATTTTCATTTACGTTTTAGCTTTATTTTCATTTGCCTGCATCAAAGCCACCTAAAAAACGATTATCTTTATCTCGAAATTCAAGAGAAGCTAAGAGAATGAGAAATAGGCGTTCTCAAGAATCGGCAGAGGAAAGAGTACATCGGTTAAAGATACGAGAGTTAGTGCCTCAACTTCTCGAGCCAATGAAAGCTCTTCCGAGAGAGAGATGCAATTAGCAGCTCACAGAGCGAGACGAGCTACATCACGGGTATCTCAAAGCTCTTCTCAACGAGAGCTAAGGCTTACCATTGACCGAGAACAACATGTGTTATCCCGAGAAGCTGAAACTGCTTCACAATGAGTATTGCGGCTCACAGCTGATCGCGAACTGCATGTACAGACGCCAGCAGGTCAAGCTACCCGAAACTGTCAAATTTTCCCAATCAACCTTAAACCTTAATACTTTAGAGATAAAGTTGAAAATCTATTAAAGAAATTTGACAGTTTGTAGTAGCTTGATGTGCTGGCGTCTGTACTATCCCGTGAGTCCGAAACCTTCACTGAGAGGGAATTACGTCTCACAGCTGATCGCAAACGGCATGTACTACCCAATACATTAACTTAATAACACACAAGGAGTTACACGCTGACGGAGTCGCGGGCACAGCTATTAACAATAATTAATAATAAGTATGTAAAGTGGTCGAAAATTTACTACTGACGGGACAAAAAGGGGTAATTCAGTTTTTAAGGGGAGGATTTGAACTTGAAACTGTATTTTACATTTTCACGCCTAAACCACTGAACTTCTGATTTGGCATAGAGATAGAGTTAGCACGTTCCCGTGGGATAATTTCCGACATCCACGCGGGCGAAGCCGCTGGCAGAAGCTAGTGCTTAATAATGTATGCACACAAATTTACTATCTACTTTTTATTCTTTATTTTACTTATAAATTTAAAAAATCCAGACATAAGTTCTAAGACAATGATTGTTATATATAAGTATCGTATCTGTGTTACAAGCTAGTTTTAAATACTTTAAATTGTAATCTGTGGAGAACGTAGTGGGTAGCATAATCGTTTTAAAATGTAATATTATAATATAAGTTATTATGACTATTTCTTATTATGCTACTGTTTGTTTATCCTTATTTAAATAAATAAAAGAAATACATACACATAAATCTAAAATAAGATACTCGTTGAATGCAGAAGCTCCTGCTTTTTAGGGTTCCGTACCCAAAGGGTAAAAACGGGACCCTATTACTAAGACTTCGCTGTCTGTCCGTCCGTCTGTCTGTCACCAGGCTGTATCTCAAGAACCGCGATAGCTAGACAGTTGAAATTTTCACAAATTATGTATTTCTGTTGCCGCTATAACAACAAATACTAAAAACAAAATAAAATAAATATTTAAGGGGGCTCCCATACAACAAACGCGATTTTTTTGCTCGATATCAATAATGGCAACAGGTAAGCACTTGAAATATTCACAAAATACTCAGTGGTATTTTTACTTTAATAATAAAATTAAAATAAAATAAATATTTAAGGGGTCTGCCAGACAACAGACGTGATTTTTATAGATAATGGTACGGAATCCTTCATGCGCGAGTCCGACTCGCACTTGGCCGGTTTTTTATATTTGTAACTTTTTTAAGTTAAAAAGATCTTTCAGGCAAAACCTTACACAGTGGGTGTCTTTTATTTAAAACTAGCTTCTGCCAGCGGCTTCGCCCGCGTGGATGTCGGAAATTATCCCACGGGAACGTGCTAACTCTATCTCTATGCCAAATCAGAAGTTCAGTGGTTTAGGCGTGAAAATGTAAAATACAGTTTCAAGTTCAAATCCTCCCCTTAAAAACTGAATTACCCCTTTTTGTCCCGTCAGTAGTAAATTTTCGACCACTTTACATACTTATTATTAATTATTGTTAATAGCTGTGCCCGCGACTCCGTCAGCGTGTAACTCCTTGTGTGTTATTAAGTTAATGTATTGGGTAGTACATGCCGTTTGCGATCAGCTGTGAGACGTAATTCCCTCTCAGTGAAGGTTTCGGACTCACGGGATAGTACAGACGCCAGCACATCAAGCTACTACAAACTGTCAAATTTCTTTAATAGATTTTCAACTTTATCTCTAAAGTATTAAGGTTTAAGGTTGATTGGGAAAATTTGACAGTTTCGGGTAGCTTGACCTGCTGGCGTCTGTACATGCAGTTCGCGATCAGCTGTGAGCCGCAATACTCATTGTGAAGCAGTTTCAGCTTCTCGGGATAACACATGTTGTTCTCGGTCAATGGTAAGCCTTAGCTCTCGTTGAGAAGAGCTTTGAGATACCCGTGATGTAGCTCGTCTCGCTCTGTGAGCTGCTAATTGCATCTCTCTCTCGGAAGAGCTTTCATTGGCTCGAGAAGTTGAGGCACTAACTCTCGTATCTTTAACCGATGTACTCTTTCCTCTGCCGATTCTTGAGAACGCCTATTTCTCATTCTCTTAGCTTCTCTTGAATTTCGAGATAAAGATAATCGTTTTTTAGGTGGCTTTGATGCAGGCAAATGAAAATAAAGCTAAAACGTAAATGAAAATAAAACTAATTTAAAAAAAGTGAACGTAAATTAGCCAAAACTTGCCTATCGGTATCTAAAAATCTATGCGTAACTACTACTACTTCACTTATAAAAAAAAATGTAAACTATTAATAATTTGTAATTTGAACGAATATTTAAACACTACTAAAATAACTAATACCTATTTTATAAAATAACAACAAAAGAAATCTAAAAATAAATTATCAAAGACTATAAGTCGCGCTGATAAGCACGGTTTGTTAATGTCAATTAAGTATTGTCTGTTAATAAGGTCGAACGCTCTGAACGTCTATTCGCATCAACAGGCAAAAATTGTATGAAGCTCGCGCTCGCGCTCGGATGCCCCGCCTTTTTATACCTTCGGCCGCGAGACGCGTCGAGAGTGATTCAGTATTCACGCGCGATGGCTTATTATTAGCGTATTTCATGTATAACTTTGGTGTTTCTATACCGATTTCTATGATTCTTTTTTATGGAATAGTTAATAATGTTAACTTTTTTAATTAGGGATGACTGAGAGTGTTATAAACGTAAGAATAGACAAATATACCTAATCAGAAAGCTTCGAACTACTAAGCTATCGGGAGTTACACGTGTTATTGTGAGTCAACCATAAAAGATAGACATATGCTGTCGTGGGATATTTTTTATATAATTTTAAGGAGAACATTTCCGTCATACATGATTTCTGTGTAGCTTTAACCATTAACGTTGCACACGCGACGGAAGCTTAAAAAATGGAGTAACTTCTCCCGTTTTCCCAACATTTCCCTTCACTGCTCTGCTCCTATTGATTGTAGCGTGATGAAAAGTATACTATAACCAGCTCAGGAGTATGAAAAATAATTGTACCAAGTTTCGTTAAAATCCGTCGAGTAGTTTTTGTTTCTATAACGGTTATACAGACAGACAGACAGACAGACAGACAGACAGACAAAAATTTTACTGATTGCATTTTTGGCATCAGTATCGATCCCTAATCACCCCCTGATAGTTATTTTGGAAATATATTTCATGTACAGAATTGACCTCTCTACAGATTTATTATAAGTATAGAAGATATAGAAGAAGAAGATAGATATAGATAAAGAAAGAAATAAATAAAAGATTTCAAAAGGGTAGCACTAGTTTAATTGTAAAAGTACTCGAGCCAATCTTTCAGAGCTGGAGCGAAGTAATCCATTTCCTTTTGTTGACCAGCACTAGTCGATAAGCAGTCGATTCCATTTAACTTTTTTTATTTTTTCCGTTCCCGCTGAGAAGGAAAAATGAATCGGTTCTTACAAAAGAGAAGTGCATTTCATAGGTAAACCTACTTACTTTTGCACGATATCTGCAAGTTTTAAAATAACTTATGTGAGTTGATGTGAAAATTTTAAATTATAATGTAAAAAAATCGTGTGTATATAAACATACATACATACAATTGCGCTAAGTAATAGCCGCACGAATCGATCTAGCTGAGGCAAGCAATCTGTCTATCAGGGACCATCCATTTTATACAAAGACCCCTGCGTATCTCGGAAAGCACATGGTTCCGGCTGTCATTCATAGGCTATCTTTGACAGTCGTTACGGATAGTCGAAAGCTTGAAAGTCTGACAACTAGTCTTACCAAGAAATCCTGTTACCGGCACAAACAAAACGCACATTACCATAAAAAAAAACATAATATTATACAGGGCGTCACACGGCTATGCCACATGGAGGGAAAGTACCTTGAATATTGTAGATGGAACATTTTACTGAAAGAAGACATTATTTCAATAAAAAAAAATTAAACTGCATTCACAGATTTTTAAATAATTACATGGTTGAACCGGGAATCGAACCCGCTACACGAGAAAAAAATTACCCTGTAGCTTTATCATACCGATTGAAAGGCTTCAATCATAAGTATTATTTTTTGCTAAATAACATAGTGTCAGAAATAAAAGGAAGACCACGAATTTTAACAGCAGCCTTTTTTGAGCAGCAGCCTTTTAGTATTACTATAAACTAATTTTGATTTGTTTTTCCTCGTGTATTATATCTAAGTATATTTACATTGTTATAAAATATAAGGTATGATGGGGTTGACATATCCTTATTGGACAAAAACCCCTATTAAATTAAAAAAAAAAAAGAATAAAAAAAGCCTTTTGTGGTCGGGTTTTTAGTAAATGAGGTAAATCATTTATATATACTAAAAATAGGAACGGCCCCAATATTGAGCCCTGCGGCACACCCATTTTGACTTTTAAACCCAATGAATCCACACCGTTTATTTGAAATTGCTGAAATCTATCATTTAAATATGATTAACCCCCGACGTAAAAACGACGGGGTGTTATAAGTTTGACGTGTCTGTGTGTGGGGGTGTGTGTATGCGTGTGTGTCTGTAATGTGTGTGTGTGTGCACAAATCTAGACTCTAGGCTGCTTTTGAGAAATAAAACAATAACATTTTGCCTGACCTGGAGATCGAACTTAGGACCATATATGCTCAGTAAACGCGCTTGCGTCTTGCAACCAGCGGGGTAATTGCGTAACATACGAGTACTATCAGTAGCAATGGGTTTCATTTTAACAGTTCAACTGCATTTGTGGCGGACGGATTCCCGTCGCCACACAACACCATTGCAAGCTACGGACATCCCTACGCTGAGCCGGCCCAGGCGTCGGCGGGTGGATCCGCGGCGCGCGGGGACAGAGGCGAGGGACCTGCGCCCAGTCGCCGAGCGCCCGCGCCAGTGCGCAGCTAACCTTCCCAAGGCACACCCGCGTCGCTTTGCACTCCGCGCATGCTCCCGCTCTCTTACGTCCGCCATTACAAGTCATACTCCGCGCTTTATAATCTAACTAAATCATTGCATGTGTGGCGGGTTAATATTTGTATTGTTTTGCCTTTCTCGGTTTGCATTCGCGCTTGCATTGTTACATACTTACGTCTATACAATAAACGTGTGAAGCTATTGAACGTGTTCATATTGAAGAGCCCGTAGCGTAGCGCCCACATTGGTGACCCCGACGTAAGTGTGGTTATAAGAACACGATCTCGAGCGCCGATAGCAAGATGCCGACAGATGGAAATACGGTGCCGGGGCCCGGAGCGCAGATGAAGGCCGACGATAATACTCGAGACGCCGCCGCCGCCGCCATTTCCGGTTACGTCGACCGCGTGGCCGTACGGTTGCCGCCATTTTGGGCAGAGGACCCGGACGTGTGGTTCGCCCAGGTAGAGGCACAGTTTGCTGTGTCTGGCATTAAGGATGATGCAACAAAATTCAACCAAGTTGTTTCCCAGCTCGATCAAAGGTATGTAAAGGAAGTGAAAGACCTCATAAAGAACCCGCCGCGCTCAGAGAAATACGTGAAATTAAAGCAAGAGCTAACGAAACGCCTCTCAATTTCAAGAGAATACCAAATAAGCCAGCTGTTGTCCCACGAGGAATTAGGTGACCGCAAGCCGTCAACATTTTTACGTCACCTCAAAACCCTAGCCGACGGGGGGATTACGGATGAATTTTTGCGCAACATGTGGTCGAGCCGACTCCCGCAGCACGTGCAAGCCATCATCATGTCTCAGGCTTCTGCTAGCCTTGATGACGTGGCAGAGCTCGCGGATAAGATTTGCGAGGTATCCCCATCGTCAAACCAGGTAGCCAGCACCTCATTTAATGTCGACAGTTTATTGCAGCGCATGGACCAGTTGATTACGTCACGCATCCAGTCAGAGCTGTCGCGACAGATTTCTCAGCTTACCATGGGTCGCGACCGCAACCGTGGACGCTCATCCAGCCGTTCTTCAGGACGATCGAGGAGCAGAGGTCAGAGCCAAAACCGGAAACCAGGTATGTGCTGGTACCATAATATTTTCGGTGACAAGGCACGTAAATGTACATCTCCGTGCAACTTCAAGCCGGAAAACTCCCACGGCAGTCAGTAGAGGCGGCCGAAGACTGTCGGGCTACCAGCCGCCTATTCGTCACAGACAAGAAAACCAAGGTGCAATACCTAATCGATACCGGTTCCGACCTTTGTGTACTGCCACGTCGGTTTCTACGTCAAGCTAGAAACCCTACCGACTACAGTCTCACAGCAGCAAATGGCACCATTATTCATACATACGGCACTTTGAATTTGAATCTAGATCTGGGACTGCGGCGGGATTTTACTTGGAATTTTGTGGTAGCGAATGTGGACAAGCCTATCCTTGGTGCTGACTTTATCTCACATTATGGCCTTCTTGTTGATTGCAGAAACAGTCGGTTACTAGACAGCCTGACCACATTGACAACAGCGGGATCGCTCAGAAAATGCCATGTGTCGAGCATCAAAGTGATTTCCGGTAACAGTGAGTACCATAAGCTATTAGCTCAATATCCAGCTTTAACAAAGCCATCTGGTGTATATCGAGAGATCAAACACTCTACTGTACACTACATCCGTACCACGCCAGGCCAACCAGTTTTCTGCAGACCACGACGACTTGCACCGGATCGTTTAAAGATAGCCAAGGAACAGTTTGATGACATGGTTCGCGATGGCACTGCTCGCCCCTCAGACTCACCTTGGGCATCTGCACTGCACCTGGCACCCAAAAAGGATGGTTGGAGACCCTGCGGAGACTACCGTGCCCTCAATGCACGGACAATTCCAGATAGGTATCCCGTCAGGCATATTGAGGACTACTCCCACAGGCTAGCAGGATGTAAATGGTACTCCAAAATCGACCTGGTGAAGGCATATAACCAAATACCGGTCTTTCCAGAGGATATTCCAAAAACAGCAATCACAACCCCGTTTGGAATGTTTGAGTTTCCATCAATGTCGTTCGGTCTACGCAATGCGGCACAGACTTTCCAGAGATTCCTTGATGAAGTGCTTCGGGGCCTGGATTTCTGTTATTCATACATTGACGACATTCTAATATATTCCAGAAGCGAGAGAGAGCACCTGGACCATCTCCAGCAAGTTTTTGAGCGACTACACAACCATGGTTTACTTATCAACGAGGGCAAGTGCATTTTCGGCCAAAAAGAGGTAACATTTCTTGGTTACACTATATCTGAAGATGGCACGCGCCCCATGGAAGACAAGGTGCAGGTCATACAGGACTACCCACCTCCAAAAACTGTCAATGGCTTACGCAGATTTTTAGGAATCTTGAATTTTTACAGACGTTTCATCCCTCACGCTGCTGAAGATCAAGCCCCTCTACACGACATGCTCGCTGGACCTAAGGTGAAAGGCTCACAACCACTCACCTGGACAACAGAGACTCTTCAAGCTTTTGACACCTGTAAGGCTAGTATAGTCAAACATACACTTCTGTCTCATCCTACTCACAATGCACCACTTGCTCTGGTCACTGACGCCTCATCAACTACGGTAGCATCAGTTCTCCAACAGCTGGTAAACGAGGAGTGGCAGCCACTTGCTTTCTATTCCAAAAAGATGAATAAGGCCCAACAAAAATACAGTGCTTATGACAGGGAGCTGTTAGCAATTTATGAAAGCGTGAAACACTTCCGTTACATGGTTGAAGGTAGGCATTTTGTTATTTATACTGACCATAAACCGATCACATTTGCTTTTGAACAGAAGGACCGTCTCTGCTCGCCGAGGCAGTTCAACCATTTAGACTATATCTCGCAGTTCACGACAGACATCAGACACATCCCTGGAAAGGACAACATCCCAGCTGACACTCTCTCGAGGATCGAAGCCATGTCTTCTCCTCCCGACACAGCTACACTGGCACACATACAGCAGGATGATGCAGAATTGCAGGAACTGATTTCCTCGAGTTCTTCTTCCCTGAGAATAGAGAAAGTCCCTGTGCCAGGTACCGATTACACTCTCTATTGTGATATCTCTCTATCGAGGCCTCGTCCTTATGTTCCTAAGGAGTTGCGTCGACAGATCTTCAACTCTTTTCACTCCATGAGCCACCCTGGAACCAAATCCAGCATCAAACTCATCACAGAAAGGTTCGTCTGGCCCTCCGTGCGCAAGGATTGTCGTGCCTGGGTCAGAGGCTGCGAAGCATGCCAAAGAAGTAAGATACAACGTCACACTTCGTCACCATTGAGCAACTTCCAACTTCCAGGAGAGCGATTTAGCCACGTCCATATAGACTTGATTGGCCCACTCCCTTCTTCAGACGACTACAAATACTGTCTCACAGCCATTGATCGATATACCCGCTGGCCAGAAGTTCTCCCTCTCAAGGACATCACAGCAGAAACAGTAGCAAAAGGTTTTTGTGACACCTGGATCTCACGTTTTGGTTGTCCACAGATTTTGACATCAGACAGAGGCCGCCAGTTTACCTCCCACCTTTTCAAGGCATTGACAGATCTCTGTGGAGTCCAGCTACGCCACACAACTTCCTACCATCCTGCTGCGAATGGCATGGTTGAAAGGTTACATCGCACCCTGAAGGCCGCGATCATGGCGCATGGCGAGAAGAGATGGACGGACATTCTCCCCGTGGTTCTTCTCGGCATCAGAACAGCATGGAAAGAAGATCTCAAATGCTCAGCAGCCGAGATGGTATATGGTGAGCCATTGAGGATCCCGGGTGAGTTCATTCACTCTACTAAATCTCAGGCAGTTCCACAACCAGACTTCGTTTCTCAACTACGAACCCACATGTCTGAGCTCAGACCTCAACCTGCTTCTAGACATTCGAATAAATCAGTTTTCGTTCATGAAGACCTACAAAAATGTACACACATTTTCCTACGAAAAGATGCCTTACGTGGTGCGCTACAAGCACCGTATACGGGACCACACAAAGTTATTTCTAGAACAGATAAGACCGTCACTGTTGAATTAAATAGAGGACCAGTGACCGTCTCAATTGATAGATGTAAACCAGCTTACATCCAAGCCAACACCGATGTTGTCATTCCCGACAACCCCACTCCTCCTTCCTATTCTAATCAAAGTCCTTTACCTAAAACCACTCGTTCTGGACGCATTGTCAGGTTCCCTGATTTCTATTCCGCAGGACTTTAAATCTCCAAAGGGGGTGATGTGGCGGACGGATTCCCGTCGCCACACAACACCATTGCAAGCTACGGACATCCCTACGCTGAGCCGGCCCAGGCGTCGGCGGGTGGATCCGCGGCGCGCGGGGACAGAGGCGAGGGACCTGCGCCCAGTCGCCGAGCGCCCGCGCCAGTGCGCAGCTAACCTTCCCAAGGCACACCCGCGTCGCTTTGCACTCCGCGCATGCTCCCGCTCTCTTACGTCCGCCATTACAAGTCATACTCCGCGCTTTATAATCTAACTAAATCATTGCATGTGTGGCGGGTTAATATTTGTATTGTTTTGCCTTTCTCGGTTTGCATTCGCGCTTGCATTGTTACATACTTACGTCTATACAATAAACGTGTGAAGCTATTGAACGTGTTCATATTGAAGAGCCCGTAGCGTAGCGCCCACACATTCATTGCGTTATTCACGTTGTTGAGCAGACACATTTCTCCAACATATGAAGCAATGGATGAGCAATATACTTCAAAATAATTCAGATTAAGATTGGTAGTGAACCTATTACGCAATTAGGGTGCAGTACACCAACATGGCAATTCAGTTAAACCAAATATTTTAATATATTCTATAGATATCTATATACTTATAATAAATCTGTAGAAGTGAAAATTCTGTACATTGAAAATATCCAAAAAATAAATGGCAGGGGGTGTTACTTGACCGACACCGAACCCAAAAATGTGATTAAAAAAATTTTTGTCTGTCTGTCTGTCTGTTTGTTCAGGCATCACGCAAAAACTACCGGTTCGATTACGATGAAACTTGGTATAATTATTCTTTAATATCCTGGGCACCACACTGGGTACTTTTTATCCCGGAAAAGTATATACAATAAAAAACAAACTTAATTTTGCGGTTCGATCCCTATACCCGATTACCACTGTCTGTACTGTACCAACCGCAAATACTAAGTTTGTCGTAGGTTGGGTCACCCGCAGTGGAGTTCATTTTTATTCCTTTTAGTTTTTAGAGTTATTTAGGTTTATTTTTATATAAGTCGTAGGTATACATTTTAATTTTAAAGTATAGGTAGTATATTTGATAGTGTACGTAGTGACCGTAGGTTATTTTATAATACTGTTAGGTAGGTTTAGTCATTCGTATAGATATTAGTTTTTAGGGAGTTTGCTTATTTATTGAGTTTAGATTAGTTATCATCAGAAATAGGTTTATTTAGGTAGGTAGGTATTTAATTTTCTGTTATTGAGTCTTTTTTTTTTAATTAGTTAGGTACTTAGGTAAAGATATCATATAGGTACCCTCTTAATCACCACTAATGAGACACAATTGGTTTTCTATTGTAATTAGCCACAAAGGGCCCGCGACATAGATGGCATTCTGGGGAAGCACATACATTTTATCCTGTTAGCACGTTCCCGTGGGTAAATTTCCGACACCCACGCGGGCGAAGCCGCGGGCAGAAGCTAGTATCGAATAAATCTACACATCGATCTGTAGAATTCCATAGAAATATCTATGGATGTTTCCACACGTTGGTAATTCCACACATTAAAAGTGCAACGTCCTTCGGCTCCATATTTACGAGATCCCTGAGCATGACGTAACCTTTCACCTTATTAGCTCCCTTTGGTCTTGGCTAATTTGCCTAGAAAACGCCCCAACAACCCTTGAGAAGCCGCTGACGACGTGACGCGAATTACGAAAGGGTACCGAAGGGAGCCGAACCGTTTTACATCACCGAAGCACATTTATTACCAAAGAGGCTTAAAAAGCCTTTGATATCATTCTTTCTTTGAATTTTTAAGGTGGACTGAGCTATCGGTAAATATTTTTTTAATATTTAAATACGACCTCTTTGTTCATGGCCAGTATTTTTGACGCTGTGTTCTTTTTATAATTATTGAAGTGAAAACTTCTTCAGGCGCACCTTGCGCTCTTTTTGAGCAGTAATCGAAAGTGAACCGCCTCGCTCGGTTGGTGACGTTGAACCGGATATACTCGACCCCAATCGTTCGGTGATGCTGAATCGCGTATACTAGGCTCAGTCGAAAGTTTTCACTTTTATTTTATTATGTGTTTAAGTGCAAATGGCTGCTACAGCCGGGTATAACCCGTCAGCCTTCAGAGTGAATAGGCAATCTTCTAGGCTTGCTCGTTTCATCATAGACTTTATCTATCGCTTTCCAACATACGAAATCGAGGTCAAGAGCTGGCCCATTTTGCAATAAAAAAAATATACTCCAGAAAAATATGAAAAGAGAGAGAGAGAGAGAGACAGAGAAACATGCGCACGCCGCACGGCTTACAACTATAGCAAAAAGTGTCGTTCCAACTTTTGGTCTTAATTTTTTCCGTAGCCCCCTTTCGCAACGCGCGATAAGGAACTTCGTTCCAAAAATACATGCTGAGTGCAAAATAAAGCACCCCGTCTTATATTCCTACAAATCCTTAAAAATATCAAAGCTACACATATCCGATTTATAATAAACATTCCTATCATGGAGTCTTAAGCAAAAAAATCGCTTTCTATTAATCATGGGCCCTTATAAGCCGAAAAGGTTTTAAGGAACATTCAAAATCTTCTTGGAATCTATAAAGGCTTTGAAACGACAAATCTGGGGTAGAATATCTTTCGTGTGAAAGCTTAAGAGGGCCGGGGTGAAGCACTCAGATTCAACGAGGACTATTTATAAAGATTACTGAGCCAACGTATATCGACTTAAGACTAAATAAACTCGAAATTCGTTTAAAAAGGAACCTCTTTTTATATGGGATGTGGATTCTTTGCTTGATTAATTTTGAACATTGATATTCAAAAATAGTCTTTAATGCCCGGGTCCATTAACAAAAACTAATAGTTTTGCTTACCAATGCAATGGTAGCATCGTTTTGTTTCAGTGCGGTTAGAGGAAGTGCTCAGGTGCGGTTCGGGAAAGTGCTGTTGAAATCAGTGCTCTGAGTGGAATACCTCGTTTTTATTGCCAAACTGAGCATTTAAATAGATTCATTAACTAATTTTACCAGATAAAATACTCTAAAAAATATTCTACTATGCAAAGCTTTGAAGTCTTTGCTTCATTATTGGTAACGAGTACCTAATCTGCTAAAGTTGGTTTACATGAATCGACTAACAAAAAGGAGTTTTCAATACTGATCTGTACCTAATTACAAGACAGTGTCTCAAGTCTCAACCTTCCGAAATAAATTCTCAAAAAGTAGGTATTGTAGTTAAGAATCACTAAGTGCACAGACAGACACGAAAAGCATAATCATCCAAAAATAATCTGCTGACATAGGTTTCCTCTCAGTGAGAGGGAGTGGGCCGTAATCCACCACGCGGGCCCAGTGCGGGTTAGTAGATGTCACATGTCTTCGAATTTTTTGGTTCTAAGACTTGCTGGTTTCTTCACAATGTTTTCCTTCGCCGTTTTGAGAGCAGACACGAAAAGCGTTTTTGTTTTATACTAGTTATTATAGACTAGAGTCTTGCCCCTGCTTCGCACGGTTTTTACGAATTGAAAAAACATTGGTTTTCTTTATCAATCCACTCAGCCTAATGCAGTCCACTGCTGGACATAGGCCTCTCCCAGGTTGCGCCACAACACCCTGTCCTCGGCTTTCCGCATCCAGTCTGTCCCAGCCACCTTCTTTAGGTCGTCCGCCCATCTAGCTGGTGTGCGTCCTACACTACGTTTGCCGATACGCGGTCTCAACTCCAGGGGGTCTACTCAAGCGACGGGGCCCCATAGGGCCGAAGACTGCCAGGGTAGCGGGATTATCCGAAAGGTTTACCGCTGCCTAGGAACATAAAGGGCTAAGGAAGGAACACGGGTGGGTTTTAGTCAGTAAGAGTCTGACACTCCCTCCTGCTCCACCCAGAGCGGGAGGAATCATTTGATGATTTCCCATCCTCAAAAAAAAAAAAAAAAAGGGGTCTACTCCGAAGTAGTATCGGCCGAATGTTCGGCCGTTTCCTGCTACGAAGTTATTATTTGGTTCGGTCGGTTCCTACTCCTACACTCTTTCGAATATTGACTATGGTCCCGACCCAACTGAGCCAATCCGAACTTTTTTCGCATTTTTCAATAATATTCGGTTCGGCCATGTGTCGGTCCGATCCGAACATTCGTATTTTGCACTTCGGAGCAGGCCCCCAGGAGTCGTCTGCTCCATAGGTACACCTCTGCTTAACCCTTCAGAAGTTTCAAGCGTGATGGTATATTGGATAATACAAATCCTGTGAACATAACATTGAACCCGTGCAGAAATTGTGTTCATTTGTGTAAACAGCCAATCATGTAGGTGCTGATTACTACTAAAATTGTTGAATTTAATTACGTTCCCGTGTTTACTGAGCCGTGAATTTGGTTACTAGTTACCCAGTCTGTGTAAACAACCAACCACCACCATCAAACGTTTTAGACGGAATAGCTGTGGGAATGAATAATTCTGATAAGTGATTTTGGTTGATTTGGTTGATTGAAAGAACTACAGCATTGCCATTCAACGTGGCAATACTAACAGTCTTCTTGGCAGGTTTTCGGATGACAGCGAGTATACAGGATGAAATTGAAAATGTGTGATAAATCGAAACGGCACGGTTGGCGCAGTGTTTAAGCGATTGACTGCTGCGCTACGTGTCACGGGTTCGATTCCCGCACGGAACAAATATTTGTATGGCCTACAAGTAATTGTTCCGGGTCTGGCTGTTTGTGTATGTGAGTTTATAATAATAAATAATATCTAATAATAATAATAATATCCCTGGACATTTCACACAGCGCCATCTAGTCCCAAGCTAAGCAACCTAATGCTTGTGTTATGGTAACAAGATGGCTGATAAACTACTTTTATATTTTTTTTTAGAATATTGACACTGACAGAAAAACAACATAAATAACGCAATGAATGTTATTGAACTGTCAAAATTTAAGCCATTGGTAATGATAATGTATTACGCCATTACCCCGCTGTGAACCAATCATCCAGCCAAAAATACCTAAATGAGCTGAAAGACGTCTACAACTGGAGCCAGGCCTCCCGCAAGTATTGCCTCAACGAACGACCCCGGATCGTAAAACTACTAAGTGCTACTTTACTAAATTAAACACTTACTTTGACGCTGATTGTACTTTTAATGAAAACTTAAGTTCATCACATTAAAATTTAAGCAGTGCTTTAGTAAAGGCGAAAGCGTCAGAGTATGACTGTTTCATGAAATTATGGCGTTTGAAGGCAATTCTAACTGAAGGAGTTATATTTCTGATTTTAATGATAACTACGAGTATAATAATTCAATTCTTCTTTGGAATGCGCTTCCTCTTGATATCAGGACGGCCACCAGTCGGTATGCATTTAAGCGGCAATTGCAGAGTTATTTTTATAACAAAGAGCGTAGAGTCATCTCAACACCTCTCTTCCTTGAATGTGTATTTGTATGTACTATAGTAAATAGTATGTATGTGTATATAGCCTATATATGTACCTAGTTTTAATATTTTTATTTTTATCATTGTTCCTCTTAACCAATCCACCTGCCATCTAATCTCTTCACCAGTCAACCACGGCTGGTTGACTAGTAGAGAATGCCTAAGTCCGCCTTTGTACACACGGCTACACGTCAAGCTATACAAAACCAGTTTGTCTTGGCCTCACTTTGTATGATATTTTCTCACAATGAACGGTCAGCCAATACTGGTTTTGCATATCTCGATGTGTAGCCGTGTGTACCTTTTTGTGCGAAAAGTTTAAATAAATAAATAATTCTGTAAAGTACGCAATTAGGGAACTGGGTATTGTAATTAGGTCACAACTGTAATTTGCATGAGCAAATTACAATTGTGACCTAATTCTTCCTTATTAATGCCTCAACAAAAATATGAGATTTTGATGACAAAAGCTCATATTTTTGTTGAGGAGCAGTTGCTCAGAGATAGCGGCCCCGAGTTATGATTTATGGGTCGCCGGATCGAACCCAAGCAGGTACTTTATTTTATGTAATTTTTACGTTATTTCATTAGCACTGCTCTCAAAACGGCCACGGAAAACATCATCGTGAGAAAATGTCACCTGCATAATGTGTACTTCGTTTACGTTTAGCATTCTTTGTGTCTTTTTGGAACGAAGTTCCTTATCGCGGGTTGCGAAAGGAGGCTAGACGGAAAAAATTAAGACCAAAAGTTGGAACGACACTTTTTGCTGTAGTTGTAAGCCGTGCGGTTTGCGCGTGTTTCTCTGTCTGTCTCTCTCTCTCTCTTTGAACTTCGTTCCATCCGGGTGTTCCTTGACACCTCTCAAGTTTTTTTTTTCGTTTGCTTGGATCATAAGGGCCCAAGCCTATAACCTCCCTCAAGAATTAGGCTATCGTATGCAATAAGAACTTTTCAAATCCAACTGGAAGTTAGAGAGATCTGCGCGTCAAACAAACGAAACTCTTCAGCTTCATTATTAACTTAAGTATAGATTTGTTCACATAAACCTTTTTCACTTAAAAAATAACGAGATAATTCTTCTGCCATCTTTTAACTAAGTACTACACTCACATGTTATATACTTTTCATTTACAGACGCCAGTACATCAAGCTACTACAATCTGTCAAATTTCTTTAATAGATTTTCTACTTTATCGCCAACGCATTAAGGTTTAAGGTTGATTGAGTAAATTTGACAACAATCGATGACACTAAAGAAGTAATAATAATTGAAGACAATCTGTACTCAACGTTAGTAAGGTATAGTTGAATTAACAAGCTCATAAGAGAACATTTTAGCGGAGAATTTAATTATCTAGTTTTTATTCTTTAGTTACGCGCTAAATAGATTAACTCGTAGTCAAGTCTGACCTTGCTTATTAATAAAAATTTTGATTGTATTCGTTACTAGCTGTGCCCGCGACTATGCTCTCGTGATTGTGTATTCTTTCGGCATTATAAGGTAACTAATAAAAAATAAATTTTATTCAGTATAAAGTAAAGTAAAAATAAACTAACTCTCCCCGCGACTTCTTCCGCGTGAAATTTCTTGTTTCCTCAATCCCATCGCATCGCATCGCCTGCCCGCGCTATTACTTCGTGTTCGTTACCTTTTTTTCTTTCTTTTTGCTCAGCTCCTAAGAAGCCTGAAAGGCCTAGCGTATTTTAAACAGCATATAACTTACCTCAAGAATTTTATTGGGCTCTAATCAAATGTAAAAATAACTTTTTCGGTAGTTCTAAAGTTTAGTGCATTCAAACAAACAAACTAACTGTTCAGTATAGTTAATTAGTTAGATTTAGTGTCGTTTCTGCGCCTGATGTCTCTAAAATAAAATAATCTCTGAAACTCTTCGATCAATAATAGTACTAGATTCCCGATAAGCGCTTCAAAAACGGCCCGAAAAATAAGACCGCAAATACTTTTGTGGTCTTATTTCAAACTAGCTTCTGCCCGCGGCTTTGCCCGCGTGGATGTCGGAAATTTACCCACGGGAACGTGCTGACAGGATAAAATGTATGTGCTTCCCCAGAATGCCATCTATGTCGCGGGCCCTTTGTGGCTAATTACAATAGAAAACCAATTGTGTCTCATTAGTGGTGATTAAGAGGGTACCTATATGATAGCTTTACCTAAGTACCTAACTAATTAAAAAAAAAACTCAATAACAGAAAATTAAATACTACCTACCTAAATAAACCTATTTCTGATGATAACTAATCTAAACTCAATAAATAAGCAAAATTCCTAAAAACTAATATCTATACGAATGACTAAACCTACCTAACAGTATTATAAAATAACCGACGGTCGCTACGTACACTATCAAATATACTACCTATACTTTAAAATTAAAATCTATACCTACGACTTGTATAAAAATAAACCTAAATAACTCTTAAAACTAAAAGGAATAAAAATGAACTCCACTGCGGGTGACCCAACCTACGACAAACTTAGTATTTGCGGTTGGTACAGTACAGACAGTGGTAATCGGGTATAGGGATCGAACCGCAAAATTAAGTTTGTTTTTTATTGTATATACTTTTCCGGGATAAAAAGTACCCAGTGTGGTGCCCAGGATATTATAGAATAATTATACCAAGTTTCATCGTAATCGAACCGGTAGTTTTTGCGTGATGCCTGAACAAACAGACAGACAGACAGACCGACAGACAGACAAAAATTTTTTTAATCACATTTTTGGGTTCGGTGTCGGTCTAGTAACACCCCCTGCCATTTATTTTTTTGATATTTTCAATGTACAGAATTTTCACTCCTACAGATTTATTATAAGTATAGATTAGTATGTTTTAACCTTATTACTTAGACTTTAAGTTTCATTTTAGAATAAATGACTGAAAATTAAAAATAGAATGATTTTATTTTCAAGCGACATTTATTATATTCACATATAAATATATTTTGCAATGGTAATTAAACTTTATGTTTAAGCATTAAGGCTTATAATAAACTGAAGTTGTTAATATTATTCAACTTTTTTATAAGAAATGTAGCCGGACTACTACAAAACAGTGTTTATCAGTTGTTTAGGCTAAACACCTTTTAAACACGACATAATTATATGGATTTTGACATAACACTGACATTAAACACTCGTTCAACAAGTGTTTTTAAGTTTTTGTAGTAAGACCCCATATGTTTACGTGTGTGCAAACGTGGCCACTTGAGAGACTGATTTTTGTTTCTGATCCCTAATCTAGTACTATTATTGATCGAAGCTAAAACTACTTATGTACTTACCAGTCGGATTTGAAAAAATATTTTTGTAGTTGATAACCCAATCGTTGAGGAAGGCTATAGGCTTAACATCACGCTAAGACTAAATACTAGGCTAGGTCGGGGGAACAAGAAATTCCATGCAGGCAGAAGCTACTGCAAATATAAATCATCGAACACCAATACTACCTATAAAACACGGATTTCAAATTTCAAACATTCAGCAACTCCTAGAATGTCACTGTTCATACCGCGTCATGATTTGGATAGACAGATGTCAACTGCCTTACTAAGGGCCGCCGTCAGTTTGTTCTGCGGTGAGCCAGGTTCTGGTCAGGACAACCCTTACTTTGTGCAGCTGATCCTTTGTGTGGTTGACAGCGTAAATAAGATATCAAACGGACGCTGCTGTTTTTTGTTGGCATTTTGCTCGGAGATAGACAGCTGGTACCTACCTACTTAATGCCATGCTGTGGTAGTGTGTTTTCGATTATAATCGGTTTCAAAACTATTTGATGAAAGTGTAAACGAACCCTGAGCGGGAATTCTCATAATATTAAGAACGTTCACAGTCTAATCTCAGTCTTAATGAGTCAAAAATACCTCTAATTTCCCTACATTTTTGTCAAATTTTTGACATTTGCTTGTCGCCGAGAAGAGACTGTGACTAGATTTTGAACGTGTTAAAATTACGAAAATTGGCCTTCTGTTCAAAATACTATTTAAAGTTTTATCCTGTTTTTTGTTCTTGTGTGAATATTGTGTGCCTTGACTTGGGTCAAATAAATTTATTGGAACGAAGTTCCTTATCGCGCGTTGCGAAAGGGGGCTAGACGGAAAAAATTAAGACCAAAAGTTGGAACGACACTTTTTGCTATAGTTGTAAGCCGTGCGGCGTGCGCGTGTTTCTCTGTCTGTCTGTCTCTCTCTCTTTGAACTTCGTTCCATCCGGGTGTCCCTTGACACCTTTCGAGTTTTTGGAACGAAGTTCCTTATTGCGCGTTGCGAAAGGGGGCTAGACGGAAAAAATTAAGACCAAAAGTTGGAACGACACTTTTTGCTATAGTTGTAAGCCGTGCGGCGTGCGCGGGTTTCTCTGTCTGTCTCTCTCTCTCTCTCTTATAGAAAGCAAGCCAGTTATACTTCGTTCCATCCGGGTGTCCCTTGACACCTCTCAAGTTTTTTCTTTCTTTTTTACACATTCACCCACTAAAGGGAATTAGTAACACATTCATCTGCATTTCACGACACGGTTGGCGCAGTGGCTGAGCGATCGACTGCTGCGCTGCGTGTCGCGGGTTCAATTCCCGCACGGAACAAACATTTGTATTGCCTACAGGTAGTTGTTCCGGGTCTGGCTGTTTGTGTATTGTGTGAGTTTAAATGTTTGTAAACGCACCCACGATACAGGAGTAATTCCCAGTGTGGATCAACGTTTTTTAAAAAAAAAAAACTTGAGAGGTGTCAAGGGACACCCGGATGGAACGAAGTATAACTGGCTTGCTTTCTATAAGAGAGAGAGAGAGACAGAGAAACACGCGCACGCCGCACGGCTTTCAACTATAGCAAAAAGTGTCGTTCCAACTTTTGGTCTTAATTTTATTTATTCCGTCTAGCCCCCTTTCGCAACGCGCGATAAGGAACTTCGTTCCAAAAATATTTAGAAGGTTTCAACGTTATATTCTCATCACTTTTTCCGCAAATGTTGTTTGATTGTCATTAATAAATTGTATACGTATATGAGGAGCAGTCGTGGCTCAGTGGTAACGGCCCCAACTAACGAGTTATATTGGTCGTGGCTTCGAACCAAGGCCGGACTTTGTTGAATTAATTTCATCACCACTGCTCTCAAAACGGTGAAGAAATTTCACGTTTAAGTATTCAAAAAATCAAATCTAAGCACTCAATTTGTAATTGTCACTACAAATTGGCATCCACAGTTGTGATCTATGTTTCCATTTGTTCAGATACTTTTGAAACTGTCGGGGCTAAATAATAACAGCCGCATAGGTCGATCGATCAGGTTAAGCTACGCTTGCCGCGACTGGTCCGTGGATGGATGACCGTCTTTACATACCATGACCCCTCTGTGCCTCGAAAAGCACGTAAAACCGTTGGTCCCGACTGTCATTCGTATCTTTGACAGTCTTTACAGGTCGTCAGAAGCCGGAAAGTCGGAGAACCAGCCTTACTAAGGGGTATCGTATTACCTAGTAACTGGGTGGTGGAGGTCAGATAGGCAGTCGCTCTGTGTAAAATACTGGTATTCAGATGCATCAGGTTAGACTGGAAGCCGACCCCAACATAGTTGGGAAAAGGCTAGGCAGATTATGATGACCTTTGGAACAGACCATACCCACGTTATACAACGAGGTATATTGGAACCTTACATAGCTACTTACAGCAACTCCTTTTCCCCGATGAAGTTACGAAGGTGCTAACTCGATAGTACTGATTACCGCTTGACCCGCATCCAGCAGAGCGATTCTGTAACCATCTCACCGTGAAAACTTAGGTGAAGTGAGCGTGGAGTGAGCTGTCCTTCCAAATAATGCTAGGGATTGACACTACTGACAACTCACATCAAGCTCACTTCACTTGAGTTTTCACGGTGAGATTTTTACAGAATCGACCGGCTGTTGTGAACAGTACAGTCAGCCAAAAGAGTTCATTTGATTGTCCACAATCTTTGTTATGAAACAAAGATTAACACATAGAATACTTTTTATAAATTACGCGACTTGGATATTTTCCGACATTTGTGCGGGTGAAGCCGCCGGCAAAAGCTTGTTTAAAATAAAGAAAATCCTGTCAATAAAGAAATATTGGGTATCTAATATAGGGGGTATATAATAGTCTATCATTTCGACTCGAACATAGTGGCAATTTTCGTAACGAAAATAGAGAAAATTGTTCACAAAATGAAAACATAATGTTTTCTATTTTGTTACATTTACCTTTATCTTTTCGTAAGTTTCGTTTTAGTATTACAAAATGAAATTCAAAAGATAAATTGGGTCGTTTTTTAAACGACTTCAAAAAAGGAGGAGGTTCTCAATTCGACTGTATTTTTATTTTTTATGTTTGTACCTCAGAACTCTGTTATTTATAAGCCGTTTTGCAAAATTCTTTTTTTATATGTAAGAATATACTTTCAGATTGGTCCCATAGAAATTTCATCAAAAACGGTTTAGTAGTTTGGTTTTTAAACCAAAAATACTGGTAAAAATAGTCGGTTGTTTTTTTTGCAAAAAAAAAAAGTAGGTACGTACAAAAAAAAACGTAGTAAGAGTACGTAGTAAGTAGTGTAGTAACTAAATAAAAAAGTTTTTATTTTTCCCTTTAAGTTGTCTTAACAACAATAAAAACTTTTTTGCCACACACAAAGACACTACAAAGTGAAAAACAACATTAATTTCGGAAGTCGGTGGCAAACAACGAAAATGCGAACCAACGACACCGACTTCCGAAATTGACTGACTGTCAGCTACTGAACATTTTTAAAAGGCACTGATTTAAAGAGGCAGTAGTAAATAGCGGTTTTGGTAAGGTAAAAATTATAAATGGCACGTTTAATAACTAGTTCAGCAGTTAAAACTAAGCAGTAAAGTAAACAAAAATGAGTAATAAAAAATAATGAAATGGATCAGTGAATATATAATTGAGCAGGAAAATAATTAAATGGGCGGTAAAAATTATTGAACGAACGGTTACGTGTGGGCATATATTTAATTTTTTTTTAAAAATAGAATAGAATATTTAAATAGAATATTTTTTTTTGGTTTTGTATGCAAAAATATGTTTCTGGCACTCGCTGGCCGCTACCTACCGCGGCACCGCTCGCTTCGCTCGCTCGGCTCGTGCGTTGTGTGGTCACAGTTTTAACCTAACCTAACCTAGCTGTTTCCGATAAAATAACCGACTAATTGATTTTTTATTACTGTCCATGTTTTACTGTCGCAATAATTAATCAACCGTCATTAAATTAAATAACTGCTCAATATGTTTTTCATCTGATCATAATAACGTCTCGAATATTTAAATAAGGGCTCAATAAATTAGTTCCTTTTTTAAAATTCGATAAAAAATATTTTGATAGATATTTTTTATTTTCAATACAATTTTTTTACGTGTATGCCGCAGGCACAGATTGTTGAAACGTAACATGAAATGTAACCGTAACCGTCTCGTTACAAAAGGAATTCTAACTTTAGAACCAAGTCCCAGTTATCAATTTTATATTAAGAACTTTATTTCAGTTAGAACAAAGTTAGAAATTCAAAAACGGTCTGGAAGGATAAGCTAAGGCCTCATTTACGGAGACGCGGGGAGTCGCGCGTCGCGTGCAGCGTGCCGTCTCGCGGCGCGTCTACGATTTTCTGTTTACGGAGCGGCGGCGCGTCAAGCGGCACTTATCATCGCACGCGTAAACACAAACGTATGGCAATATAAGACGTTGTTCATAGAGACGCGGGGCGGGAAGCGTGGCGGTGCCCGTCGCTGCGCCCGCGGCGAATCCTCAAGCGTGTAGTAACGCACGCCACGGGCAACGCTGCGGCGCACGCGGGATACTCAATCAAACCAACCAGTTTTAGGTTAGCGGAAGATGGAAGCGCAGATTAAATTAATTAGTAATTACTAATAATTAATTATTAATTAATTGCGTTCTGCAATTTCCAAATATGACTGGCAGAAGATTCCGCCGCGGGCATCGCTTCATCGAGAATTGCCACTGCGTGCGCCGCCGCGACGCGCGACGCCCCGCGTCTCCGTAAATGAGGCCTTAGGACCCTCGCCCTCGTGAGACGCGGCGGTGCCAGCCGCGGGCTCGGCTGCAAAAAACGCTCCATTTCAAGCAAACGCGTCTAAAATCGCTTCTCCGTAAACGCACTCATACAACGCCATATGTTTGAATTTAATGCGGGCTGCGCAGCACAACGCGACGCGAGAGCAGTAATGCCCTTTTTCACTAACAACTAAATGTAATTCCTAAAGAAAAGTGCGCTGTTGGATTTACAACCCTTACTTCAGCGCCGAAAGTTGAAAATGAAACAGCGCTCTTTTATTTAGTCGTTCATTTAGGTTAGCCTAGCGTCAGTAAAAACGGGCATAATTAAATATCTTGGTAACAACATTAGAAGGGAAATCAACAGGGATCGTTAAATCCTTCCGAGCCTTGCTCACATCGTAAGAGATTACCTTCGGAGGAGCGATGCATTCCTCCGGGATCTTAGGATAATGATCTTGAGGGATTTGTTAACATCACGTAGGTACCTACTACTGTCTATTCCAAAAGTATGTGATCAAAGTGTAAACAAACCTTAATAAGGTTAAATTCTTATGCAATATCTTACTAAAAACAAAAATTAATCGGATATTTCTTTACCTTTAATAAGAATGTTGTGCATGCCTATAAATGGTGTATTTACACAGTATTGAAGACTCGTGTTTACCTATTGTGACTCCTAATACATATGTATGTCTTGCTTAGTAAATAAATAAACACATTCCAATTTTATTACTCACCACTTTTTCGTACAATAATTGTTTGAATAACATTATTAAATTGTAATTGAAGAATCATCTACGAAAATAGAGGTTATAAAAATAACCTCAATTGTCAAATTCAAACATCTGTAAGAGGATTTAAAATCAAAGCACTTCATTTATAAGTAGCACTACAAGTTGGCATCCACTGGTAAGTTTTCTAATCCATTTGTTTACATTTTCATTAGACACCTATCGAAGAGACTATACACGCGACGCCACATAAGCTATATATACATTTCCATTATAATCTGACATCGCATTTTATAGGGTTTTCGTACAATGAGAGGTCAGATTATACTGGAAATTGTAATACCATAAGTATTACAATTTTCTCGAACCTTTCTGCCTCCTTTAATCGGCCTATAAGAGATCGATTTATATCGAATATCCATGATACGTTATTGATGATTTGGAAATAATTGTATACGTTTTATGATACGTTTTATTAGTATTTATAGGAGCAAGTAAGTGTGCATACACACGAGTGACATGCCGTTCGTGTATTTGAGTACGGTGCTCAAATACACGAGCGGCATGTTGTATGTTGTCGGCAGTAGCCGTCGACGCGTCGTCGATTACCGCCGCCCCGCGTCGAGACAGTTGTAGTTGCCTCTGTGGTCGACGCGTGTCGCTCGTGTGTATGCACACTAACCTAAGCGGGTAAATAAGAGTGAAAAAGTGTATTCATTTAAGATGCGATGTCAATTCCCTATTCTTTTTGACTGATGAAACTTAAAGTTGAACTCGCAAATATTCAGTCACAAAGATCAGGGGGCCTAAAAAGGCCACTTTACGCAATACTTCTAAAACCTATTCATTTCCTGAATTCCCAGCAGATCATTAGCAATTCCTCTAATTTTCGTAAAATTTCATTTCATATTTGGTGTAAACATTGCCACATGAAAAAAATAAAAACCGTAATTTTATCGGTAAATTTTTCATTACAGTTTTCATTAATCAAATTGGTTTTTTATTTTTTATTTCTTATTTCTACAGTTTAATTTTTATTTCATTGTGATATGAATTGCACACAGATCATATTATGAATTGTCAGTTTGTGACCATTTTATGATTTTTAATATGATTCATATTGTTATCCTATTATGATTCTGCCAAAGTGGCCTTTTTAGGCCCCTAGTTCTACATTCTCATTTTTTTATTTAAAGTAAACGAAGTTTCGTACTAAAACCTAATGACACTCTAGTTAATTACTGGCAACATAATCTCTTTCGATGAACATCTTCTACATTGCCCATTGAAAGGCCTCTTACGGTTTTACGAGTTTCTTAAGTAACCAGAGGGACAAGCCCAGTGTTTTTAAGAACGTTCGCATTCTATGTAATCTCAGTCTCGAATCTGTCTGAAGTACCTCTAATTTACCTACATTTATGACATTAATGGTCGCTGAGATAAGATTGCGACTAGATTTTGAATGTTTTTAATTACGGGAATTGCCCGTCGAGATTCCTAATAGAGCTCGTCGTGCGAACAAGCGATCATCGCAATCATTTGTTTGGCAAACCTGAACAATTATGAACGCAACGATCGCGAGATTTTTATCGACATACGAGTGGAAGCTAGTAATTCATACAAACGATCACGCCGATCGCGTTTTCTCGCGATGGTCGTTCTATTAAGACATGGCCATACGCAGTAAGAGATCCAGGCAATCTCACGTTCAATAATTATAACAACTTTTTGAGTAATTGTTCATGTATTTGTTCCGAGTCTGGGTGTTTTTCTATCTATAATATGTATGTATTTACAAAAAAAAATGTATATAAGTAGTTTATCAGCCATCTTGTTACCATAATACAAGCATTAGGTTGCTTAGCTTGGGACTAGATGGCGCTGTGTGAAATGTCCAGGGATATTATTATTATTATTAATTAGTCGTCACTTTAGCAGCTGTTTACACGCGTCGACTAACTTATCGATAAAGGTACTAAATAGACCAATTTGCGTACCATCCCCTCGTGAAATTTTAACAAAATCAGAGAGTTTTGCCGTCTGTGGCTTGTGACGTAGTTTATGTCATCTACTTCTACTTAGCGTGTCGATAGCAATCTAAATGGACTTGGCCCAGAATTCGGCTCCTTGTTTGGCGCCATCACCAACGCCCATCAGTTCCTGTGACGTGCATCTGACAGGACATGCAGAACACGACAACGTGGAGCAGCACCGCATTTACACTCCAAGGCGGAGTCGTCTATGAATCTCCACCTGAACAGGTTTTCCTTGCTTCGGCCAATCTGGGTCTGGAGTCTGTTTATAGACTTCCAGGTTACCCAAAGTGACTCATGTCCAGGTGGAATGTTTAAGCTATTACATTACACAGTACCGACAAATGCGAACTTTAGTTTCAAAACGTACCCATAAAATGTACATAGTTAGCGGAATATTCTAATGTTGTACTAACTGGGTCTAAGTAACATTAACAGAATTAGGCAGTATGGTAAACCGCGGCTAAACTTCTACAGTAGCAGTTCAAACAATAAAGCGAAGTACTTTACTTGATTATTCATACCTACATTGTATGACGTCATAACTTAAGTGAAATTATCGGTGAGTACTGAGTATTAAATATCTTATTTATTTATTAAATAGACTAAGATACTTCATAAATAAAGATACTCCATAGACAGTTCAGACGTGATTAAAAAAAAAAAATGTATATAAGTAGTTTATCAACCATCTTGTTACCATAACACAAGCATTAGGTTGCTTAGCTTGGGACTAGATGGCGCTGTGTGAAATGTCCAGGGATATTATTATTAATGGCTACTGAAAATCCGTGAATTTAAAACAAATTAGTCAGCGCCTGACGTAAGTCAGGCACTGACTAATTTGACAGGACTAAACTAATATAATTATGTTCTGTCCTTTTCTTAATAAAATAGAAAGAAAAAGATGCACTGAACTTAAATTTAGTTTAGTTTGTAAACAAGGGAATCGGCGCCATTATCCACCATCTTTTAGAGAATTTATTCTGGAAGGATTATTAGTAAAATGCTGTTTGTAAAGTTTTCACGGTTATTCCGCTGAAACGATGCTGATGAACTAGTACAAGGACGATGTCCGGAAAGTAACCAAAAAACATAAGAATTTTTTGTATTTATTTGTATATTTAGTTAGTTAGTCATTTAATTTACCTACTACCCAGTGTAAATAGTTATAGCAATTTAAATGTTTATGAAATAAATAATGTTTATTTATTTGCTTACTTATGAATTAAAATATTTTCTTAACTATTTACACTAGGTACTAAATTAAAAGACCTACTAAGTATACAGTGTGTAACGGAAGGGGGGTATCTACCCTGAAGGAGGTGAATGTGCTCATGAAACTCAACAACTTTCCCCAAAGAACATAGGTCGAAATATGAAAAAAAAATTTGGCCCTCCCATAGTAAATCAATCAGCTGGTAGTCAGTTTTGTAAGGGAGGGCCAAATTTTTTTTTCATATTTCGACCTATGTTCTTTGGGGAAAGTTGTTTAGTTTCATGAGCACATTCACCTCCTTCAGGGTTGATACCCCCCTTCCGTTACACGCTGTATAAATAAATACAAAAAAACCGGTCAAGTGCGAGTCGGACTCGCGTACAGAAGATTCTGTACAAAGGACAATGCTGAATCAAACTTTGTTTTTTATACACTACACTTATTACTCTACAAAAGTTTTTTTTTGTAAACCCAACCCGGGTTTCGGAGATTTTCAAAAAAATCTAATTAACCTAAAAACTAGGTGCTTTATTTTGTTTGATATGGCATACACGAACGGCCATTACCCTAAAAAAATTAAATTCTATTCTATTTTATTCAAGTTATTTTTAATTAATGTAGAATCGACAAAATATGATTTTTTTTACATGTTTTATAAAAGACGTGATCATGACACTTTCTAAATTCAAGGTTATATTAATCATATCGTTTGAAACGGAACGTCATGTAAAGGGGATAAAACAATATCAACATTTTTTTTACTTTAAATTAAATTCCCGGTTCAAAAATCAAAACCCCGACGCGTAATGTCGTAAAAAATTATGAAAATAATTACTATAATATTTTGATCTTGATTCATGAGACTTTTTGGTACGACTTTAGTTATTGTCCTTTGTAGGTTTTCGGATTTTTTACTTTACTTGTGCTACGCCACAATGCTTTTTGCCAAATTTCATGATTCTAGGTCAACGAGAAGTACCCCATAGGTTTTGATTCCCTTGCGAGTGTAATAAACGGAATATAAACGCCCGTATCTTTTGTTTGCGTTGACTTAGAAGTTTGTTTTTTTTACTGCTTCAATACTCAGGGTTGCCTGAGTATTTGATATTAATTTCAACTTGATGACTCCACACGTTCCTGATAAAAATAGTTTTGACAGATGGACTGACAGACGGGCAACGAAATGATCTTATAAGAGTTCCGTTTTTCCTTTTGAGGTACGGAACCCTAAAAACAAAAGTATATTCAGGCGTCGAATTACTCGTCTGCGTCGCGCTCATCGAGAAACGTGCCCAATAATTAATTATTCAATCAAGTTCATAGATATGTAGCTTGAACCCTGAAAAGGGAAATAGGTAGGTACTCAAAAATCCCCTAAATTGGTCTTTAACATTTATATTAGAAAATCCAAACTTCAGGTGAATAAAATCGCTAGCAAAGTGCTCACATAAAAACTTAAAACATTGAAGCTATTTTTTGTTAACATCACGCCTGTAACCTCCGAAGAGTTAGACAGAGGTTATAATATAACATACATTTCGCCCCCCCCCCCCCCCCCAATAAATAATGCCCCCCTACTAAGGGGGCGAGCCCATTCCCATCATCTGGGCACAAATCAAGACTCCGAGCTGCTACGAAAATTCTGAATGAATGAATGCATTGCACCGATCCCAGCGTGGTTTGACCAGACTTGATTAATCGAATAAACCCCAAGATTCGCACTAGCTCCTGTAGCCTCATGTTCATGGTGCTACAGCGACCATTGCATATCAAGAAGTAGACCGGGGGGCGCGGTTTTTGTAGGGAAGACGTGCCCGTAGGAAAGGGTAGGATTTAAGAGCCTACCGGATATGCATCCTAGGATGCATATCCGGTAAGCATCCAAGTTGGTACGAAAATTCCGAAGGAAAAACCGAATAACACTTGTCCCGACTTGGGAATCGAACCCAGGATCTCACGCTCAGCAGTAGCACTTGCGACTACTAGACCAATGACCAACCAAATTACTAGCAAATAAAATGTGGCTTTATGTGCCAAAATGTACGTTTTTAATTAAAAAATAAACTGGTAAAAGGTCATAAAAAGAGTATTAAATACAGTACAAATGGCTTCACGAACAGAATTGTTAAATAATATTTTATGCCCACATAAAGTACGTACTGTTGCTTTATTTATCACGATTTTGGGAGCCTACGGCTTTTATTTTCCAAGGACCTCGGCTTTTATATTACTGTTTATAGTTTAATGAAAAAGTATGAAAGCTAAATAGGAATGAGGCATGAATAAAGTATTCAAATCTCTATTAATTTAGGCTCGATTGGCTGTTCACAATAGTGTGCTGGTGTCTACGCTTATGTCATTATCTGCCTAACCTATACCCAACTATGTTGGGGTCGGCATCCAGTCTGACCGGATGCAGCTGAATACCAGTATTTTACATGGAGCGACTGCCTATCTGACCTCCATAATTGGTGATGTTCATCAGACAGGTCAGTAGCGATATACTCGCAACCGGCGTGTATGACCAGAGGGCTGATTCTCGTAACTAAAAACGTTCTAAATCTAATTGCAAACTCATCTTAGCGACAATCGATGTCAAAAACTTGTCAAAAATGTACGGAAATTAGAGGTATTTTCGACAGATTGAGACTGAGATGTGAAAGTTCTTAAAACTACGAGAATTGCCCCCCTGATGTATGAGCGTAAACGAGGCAAAAGGAGTGTGTGAGGATCGTAGCAGGTGGCGTTCTGTAGTTTCTGCCTACCCCCATGGAAGAAGCGTGAGTTATGTATGTCTATTAATTTAAACGTTAAACTCACTTGGGGTGAATTTGACCAATGAAACTAAACGCGATCAGCACCTCTCACCAAGAGCTGTCATTGTCAGAAGTTTATATTGTAAATCAGAACGGCAATACACCATTGCCTATTTAATACAGTTCACTCTTTTATTGCTAACATTGTTCCTTCGAGCCGGATAGTTGAGGAATATTGACACTGACAACTCTTGATTGAAGAATTTAAATTATGTTAAGGGTGCTGATCGCGGAAATCAGCCCTGACAATGGCAATTCATTTCATTTTAATTGTTTAACAGCATTCATTGAGTTAATATAAAACAATGGGATAGCCATTTCATTCAAAATTTGGGATATTGATTGAGTGCGATACGAAATTATAAGGGTGCTGGTATATTTTATGTTATTAAAACTAATATAATTTTTTTTTTAAATTTTAAACACTAAGCAATTGATTTCTCCATACTTGAGAAATACGGCACATTTTCTCTTTACTACAGGCTATTATGTAGCCTATTTAAGAGGACAGTACCCAACCATTTATGTTGTATACCAGTGTTCATTTGTAAAGTTTTTAATGTATTTACTGCAACACCTTTTATGCAATAAAGTTTTATTATTATCTCCTTTATTTCAATGTAAACACATATAAATTATATTTTTAAATATTAGAATATAAAAGTATAAAAACATTTAAAAATATAAAAAATAGTAGCCCATCGGTATCGGGAACAGGATCCAAGCTACCGGTAGTCAGGGCTTCAGAGAGAGAAACCTCGTGACAATGCGAGCCGTGTCCAGAAGTACCGCTTTCTGAATCAAGGCCTTGATCCAGCTGCCCAACGAAAGCCTCCTCAGGTGTTGGTTGAGGCTCTTGGCTTTTAAGCCATTGGCTGTCACGACTATCGGCACAATGATCGCTGAGTCCACATCCATGTCGACAACCTCGAGCCAAGTAAAGATACATGATTTGTTTATCTTTCTCGACTTTCACGAAGTTCTGATCATGCGGGACAGTTATGACAACAATCATTGCGCGCCGCTCTGATCGATCCATCACCTACTACTATATCAGGCTTATTGGCAACGATAGTCCTGTCAGTGATGACAGATCGATCCCAGTACAATGTGATATTTCCATTTTTGAGAACTGGGTCGGGCACATACCTGCAGTGCAATTCTGTAATCATCTCACCGTAAAAACTTAGGTGAGCGTGGAGTGAGCTGTCATTCCTACTAATGTTAGGGATTGACACAATTGACAGCGCACTCTAAGCTCACTTCACCTAATTTTTTACGGTGAGATTTTTACAGAATCGATCCGCTGTAGTACGGCACTTCCGATTCCACAAGGTTGTATTTCAGAGCAAGTTGCTGATGGATATTATTATTATATTTACTTTGTTCGATGTGCCTGCAAAACGTAAAAAATATCCTGTAAACGAATGTTGAATGTCTAGGGGTAGACGGTGTCCTTTTTTACACACATACATAATCAGCCTATAATGTTCTTACTGCTAGGATACAGGCCTCCTCTCAGCGAGAGAGAGGGGGCCGTAATCCACCAAGCGGGCCCAGTTCGGGTTGGCAAATGTCACAAGTCTTCGAATTTTTTTCGTTCTAGGACATGCCAGTTTCTTCACGGTGTTTTCCTTCACCGTTTTGAGAGCAGTAGTGATGAAATAATTTACAAAAATTAAAACGACTGCCCGTTTTCTCTACGTTAAAAGAAAAAAAGTAAAGTGAACAAACAACCAAAGAGTACCGATAAAATTCTACTTTACTTATTTTTATTGATCTTGTAGAAGGGTTAGGGGTTCTAAAAGAAAGTTTGACCACTATACTTGTCCTCTCTCTTTAACAAATCTCTTTGACCCACAACCGGGAGGAATCAAATCTGATTACAAGAAGTCCGACTTCAGAGCTAAAAAACATTATATAGGGCAGACAACAAAAGAAATAACAAAGTTTTGTGGGTTACAGAAACCGTAAATGGTCCTCTTAACCTAGACAAAAAATAGAGGGGACAATAAATAAGTAGAGGGACATCGACGCGCAAACTGTAACCATAAATTCAGCACATGATTTTAGATCCCCTAGAGGATAGAATAGAATATATTTATTTGCTTTGGAAAAAGATTTATTTGCTTTGCAAAGAAGAAATTATTCGTCTGTTGTCGAAAAAAAATCTGCTTGTAGAATAGTGTTATTAATAGCTACACGGTCAAAACGTATACAATGTAACATCTTTTTTTTCTTATAACCAACCTAACATTTCCACGCAAGGTCTCTTTGATAAGAATAGGCCAATTCTCGTCATTTAAAACGTTCAAAATCTCGTCGCAGTCATGTCGGTGTCAAACAAATGTCAAAAACTTGTCAAAAATGTAGGGAAATGTCAAAAACGACTGATATCAGAGGGGCAATTCTCGTAATGTTAAGAACGTTCACAGTCTGATCTCAGTCTCAATCTGCCAATAAAACCTCAAATTTCCCTACATTTTGACAAGTTTTTGACATTTGTTTGTCGCTGAGATGAGACTGCGACTAGATTCTAAACGTTTTAAATTACGAGAATTGGCCTGCAGACTGTGAACGTTATTAAAATTACGAGGATTGCCCCTCTGAGGGGCAATTCTCGTTTCACAATTGTTTTTCGCCCCGAGACTGTGACTAGATTTTGAACTGGGAATTGGCACGTTTTCTATGAAGGTGATGGTTGAGTGTATATAATATAGTATTTTTCGTATTAGTATGCATGCACCTACTCGCTACTCAACATCAGTAATATAATATTATCTAGGTACTAGCAACGCCCCGCAGTTTCACCCGCATACTTCTCGATCCCGTGAGAATATCGGGATAAAAAGTATCTTATATGTATATTAATCCTAGTTATAAACTACATATATATCTGTGTGCCAAATCACATCCAAATCCGTTTAGTAGTTTTTGCGTGAAATAGTAACAAACATCCATCTATTCTCACAAACTTTCGCGTTTATAAAATTACTAGCTGCACCCCCCGGTTTCACCCGCATAAGTTTCGATCCTGTGGAAATATCGGGATAAAAAGTATCCTATGTGTTAATCCAGGGTGTCAGATACATCGATACCAAATTTTATCAAAATTGTTTTAGCCGTTTGAAAATAATCGTGTTTACAAGGTTTTTAATGGGGAAGGAGTGTGGGGAAATCTAAAACTAAGTAAGTAGGTATGTACGAGTATGACAGAGAAGGAGTCAGACTTTCGGGCTTCTGACGACCCGTAACGACTGTCAAAGATCCACGATTGCCAGCCGGGACCAACGGCTTAACGTACCTAAATAGCTAATATTAGAGCATAAGTAATTACTAATGAATAATTCGATAATCCCAATTGATGACAGTAGGCTCGTCTATTACATGAACATAACAAGCGGAATGTAAGTGTATGATGTACTACAGGTACACCTCTGCTTAACCCATCGCGGCATACAGGCGTGATGATATACAATGTCAATAAAATCGTTGGGAACGATCGATCTGAAGTTTTATAATCGGATTTAACGGAAAATCCGATTTGTTCTTCATCTTCAAGCATTGCGATGTTAAATAATCCTATTTCTACTATAATATTAAAATATTTATTTAATATTTTAATATTTCATATAATATTATAAACGCGAAAGTTTGTGAGGATGGATGGTTATATCCCGATATTCCCACGGGATCGAAACTTATGCGGGTGAAACCGCGGGGCGCAGCTAGTCTCGAATAAGCTTACTTTTAATGCAATATGCGAAGACAGAAAATACCTATAATAGTTTGACCCAATTTATCTACTATATAAAAATAAGCCGGGTTTTCCTTCCTGACGCTATAACTCCAGAACGCACGAACCGATTTCCACGGTTTTGCATTCGTTGGAAAGGTCTCTGGCTCCGTGAGGTTTAATGCAAAGAAAATTCGGGTAGGAGTAGGGTAGGAGTAAGTTAGGAGTAGGGTAGAAGTAGGGTAGGAGTAGGGTAGGAGTAGGATAGAAGTAGGGTAGGAGTAGTGTAGAAGTAGGTTAGGAATAGGGTAGGAGTAGGGTAGGAGTAGGTTAGGAGTAGGTTAGGAGTAGGGTAGGAGTAGGGAAGGAGTAGGTAGGAGTAGGTTAGGAGTAGTGTAGGAGTAGGGTAGGAGTAGGGAAGGAGTAGGTAGGAGTAGGGTAGGAGTAGGGTAGGAGTAGGGTAGGAGTAGGGTAGGAGTAGGGTAGGAGTAGGGTAGGAGTAGGGTAGGAGTAGGGTAGGAGTAGGGTAGGAGTAGGGTAGGAGTAGGGTAGGAGTAGGGTAGGAGTAAGTTAGGAGTAGGGTAGAAGTAGGGTAGGAGTAGGATAGGAGTAGGGTAGAAGTAGGGTAGGAGTAGTGTAGGAGTAGGTTAGGAATAGGGTAGGAGTAGGGTAGGAGTAGGTTAGGAGTAGGGTAGGAGTAGGATAGGAGTAGGGAAGGAGTAGGTAGGAGTAGGGTAGGAGTAGTGTAGGAGTAGGGTAGGAGTAGGGAAGGAGTAGGTAGGAGTAGGGTAGAAGTAGGGTAGGAGTAAGTTAGGAGTAGGGTAGGAGTAGGGTAGGAGTAGGTTAGGAGTAGGGTAGGAGTAGGGTAGGAGTAGGTTAGAATTACGGTAGGAGTAGGGTAGGAGTAGTGTAGGAGTAGGGTAGGAGTAGGGAAGGAGTAGTGTAGGAGTAGGGTAGGAGTAGGGTAGGGGGTAGGACACCACGCGAACGAAGTAGCGCCGGGCAGCTAGAAATAATTTATATGGCAAAACAACGTTTGCCGGGTCAGCTAGTATGTATTATAAAAGTTGGTGCTTACTACACATTCTAATTTTAGTATCAAGCAAAATTACATTGAAAGCCGGGATCATACCTTTAGGGTCCCAAAAATAACTCCGCTTATAATTACAAAAGTCCCATTGTTATCTTTAATTATAGAGACCGCTATATATCACCATTTGGATAATAAGTTCTCTTGTACATATTAATTGTATAGGTATGTGGTGGTGGCTGGTGTTCGCAACTCCACATCAAAGCGCGTATTTTGCGTACCTACATAATAAGTTTTATTTGTAATCACGAAACCCGAAATGGCCTTTGGCGCAGCCGTGAGTCACACTTTTTATTTAATCTTTTTATTTTATTGTTTGTTTTATTTGATGTATTGTGTGTCTTTTAGTTTGTGTGTGTTTGTGTGTTTGTGTTTCTTTTCTTTCAAATGTCAAATGTCATGGTTATTTAATCATTTGTTATTATTTACTTTCCACGTTAGTGTACGGTTGATTTCTAGGTCATCATCGTCTGCCTAGCCTTTTCTCAACTATGTTGGGGTCGGCTTCCAGTCTAACCGAATGCAGCTGAATACCAGTATTTTACATGGAGCGACTGCCTACCTGACGTCCACAACCCAGTTACTGGGTAATATACCGATACCCCTTGGTAAGACTGGTTGTCAGACTTTCGGGCTTCTGACGCCCGCAACGACTGTCAAAGATCAAAGAATGACAGCCGGGACCAACGGCTAAAAACTCTCATGAACTACTAAGAAGAAACCATACAACTTATATTTTTGTAACCTAAAATCTTGCACAAATTTTATTTTTCGTTTACGAAGTTGTAGGTAAGTACTTTAGTGGTCGGGCCTACACAAACAGTTCGATGTTTACCTTTAATTTAAGAACCTGTTGACTTTCAAGTACCTACTTTAGTAGAATAACCTAGAAAAGTATTGATTAAAACGTTTTCCATGTACAGACGCCAGCATATCAAGGTACCCGAAACTGTCAAATTTTCCCAATAAATTTTGAACCTAATGCTTTAGCGATAAAGTTGAAAATCTATTAAAGAAATTTGACAGATTGTAGTAGTTTGATGTGCTGGTGTCTGTACTTACTTGATAATGTAAACGAATTTTGCTGAATGATTACCATAAACTCACCCCTTCTTCCCATGGGGGTAGGCAGAAACTACAAAACGCCACCGACTACGATCATCGACTCCAGTAGGATTCTTACATACTCCTTTTGCTTCGTTTACGTACAGACGCCAGCACATCAAGCTACCCGAAACTGTCAAATTTTCCCAATCAACCTTGAACCTTAATGCTATAGCGATAAAGTTGAAAATCTATTACAGAAATCTGACAGATTGTAGTAGGTTTATGTGCTGGCGTCTGTACTATAGAGAGCAAGAAGAGCTCTCTATAGTACAGACGTATCGAGGTAACGGGAGGTATCAAACAACTATATGACTCCTTTAAGATTACGTATATTGTAAGAACGTCTTTGCATATTTCTGTTTATATTATCACTCCCTGTTGTAAACCAAAATCCTTTTTTTTTTTTTTTTTCCTTCGCCCTTCTTGGGCAGGCTAAGGTCTTGGACCATACCGCCTCGTCTTCAGTCTTTATTGTCCTTCTTGACTAAAAGTAAGGCCAAAGCCTCGTCTTCAGTTACATCCTTCTTGTTCAAAAATAAGTAAGGCCGAAGCCACGTCTTTAGTTTCATTCTTCTTGTCCAAAAGTAAATAAGGCCACAGCCACGTCTTTAGTAGTTTATACCTTGTTTTATATGTAATTTAGGCCAAAGCCACGTCTTCAGTATTCATTAGTCAAAATCTTAATAATATGTTGTCATATCCGTGTATTCGTCATAAACATTTTGTGTAATAAGGTCATATCCGGGTCATATCCTTCTATTATGTCGCCCCGAACGGTCAAATTGCCCATCCAGTGCTGTCAATAAATTTATACAGTGCTATGTATGTACTGTAATTTTCCAGCAAGCTTTGAGTGTCGCGCGGGATGCTTGCTGACGTTTTATATATTTCCAATAATTTATCGATTAGAGGAATTCTTTGTAAATCATATGCAGGGCATTCAAAAATTATATGATCTAAGGTCTGATCACTTCCTAAGTCACAATTGATACAAACTGGCGATGTTATAATTTTCATTCTGGCTAAATGTGCATTGAATCTTCCATGTCCAAGTCTTAGACGATTTAAAGTGGTATAAAATTTTCTGCTTTTGGGAAGAACAGATCTGGAGAACCAGGGCGCAGAACCAATGGTTTGATTTATTTTCGCATACCATTTTCCTTTAGTTCTTAGTGTTTCTTGCCAGTTCTCATGCCAAATACAGGTGTTTTGTTCATGTAATTTAGTAAGCAGGTCGGAACTTGTTATGGCAACATTTCTTGTCTCTGGGATGTCAACATTGTCAACGTCAACAATAACTCTTGCAAGATAATCTGCGTTTTCGTTTCCTGTTACTCCTATGTGGGAGGGTGTCCATATTAAACTTATTGAAAATCCTCTAGAACCAAGCTCAGCGTATAAAGTTCGAATCTCATGTAAAATATTTCCGGTATTAGCGTCCAGTTTCGGGTTTTGTAAGGCCATGAGAACACTCATGCAGTCGGTCACTATAAGCCAAGTTGTGTGCCCAAGATTCTTTTCATGTATGTACTGCAGAGCTGTTAAAATGGCTAGAGATTCTGCTGTAAATATAGTCATGGCTCCAGGTAACCGAACTCCATGTCCAACAGTAAGATGAGGTAGATATATAGCTAGCGAAACATTTCATAATAAAATAATATTTTCTTTAATAAAGGATGATTTTTGAAAGATAAAAGCTTGAGAATGTATTTGGATTTTAAAAACTGAAATCTTATATTCATAGGAGGAGTGTTACACTCAATTTGAAGTGAATTAATTGGAGTTGTCTTCATTGCACCAGTTACGCATCTAAGATTGTGGTTTTGAAGAATCTCCAATTTGTGAACCAATCTCTGATCAGACCCAAAGCATAAAAATCCATATTCAAAATGACTACGGACTAAAGATTTATATAGCATAAGCAAAATTTTAGGATCAGCTGCAATTGATAGTGATTTTATAAAATTAAATGCTTTATTAGCTCTACCTAATATAGAATCAACATACTTAGTCCATGAGAGGTTGCTTGTAAAAATTATACCCAGAAACTTCACTTCATTCACTATTGGAAGAACACTATTATTGTAATAAATATGTAGGTCTGTTTCACATTCTCCAAATACTATAACTTTAGATTTTTCTGGACTAATATCCAAGTTTAGATAATGAAAATAGTTCTTTAGTCGAGTTAAAGCTTTGTTTAGAATACTTTCAACAGAACTTATATCTGAACCTGAAGCATAGATAATCAAATCATCTGCAAACTGCAAATTTGCCACTTCAAGACCAAGTACAATGTTTAGTCTATGTATATAAAGAAGGTAAATCAATGGACTGAGGATGCCACCTTGACATACCCCTTTGTATGAAAAACGTGGCCCTATTAAACGTTTATTCACCTTGACATATACTTCTCTACCATGTAAAAAGTTAAAGATCCATATTATAATTTTTTCAGGAATACCAAGGGCACGAAGTTCACCCGACAAAATGTGCAGATTGATGTTGTTGAATGCACCCACTACATCAAAGAAGACACCAACAAAATGACTGTCCATTTTATTAGAATTGTATATGTCTAATTGCAAATGAGAAATGCTATCCCGAGTGGAGCAACCGCGTCGAAAGCCAAATTGATTGGATGGTAATAGACTATTACTTTCTATATAAAATTCTAGCCTTTGTTTAATTAATTGTTCAAAGGTTTTTCCCATGCATGATGTTAATGCTACTGGCCTATATGATTCTGCTTTGTGTCTTACTTTGTTAGGTTTAAGTACTGGAATAAGACAATCTGTTTTCCATTCATTAGGGATGATCATTTCCTGCCAGAGTAAATTAAAAACACTTAGTATGTTAGAAAGTGCCTTAATTGATACATTTTTCAACATTTTATAAGGTATTCCATCAAGGCCAAAAGCTGAATCACGTCTAGATGATATTGCAGATTTTAATTCCTGAAGAGAAAATGGATAAATTAGATACTCATAATGTCCTGAAGCTTTTACCTCATGAGGAATTGATTGAAATGGCCCCTCGACTGTATCTGGAGTATATTTTTTAAGAAAATCGAATACCCAAGGAGAAATATTATTACTTGGAGGTGTAAATGTTTTATTAAATCTTTTTGAAATTTGCCAAACTCTAGATAATGGAGTAGTTCTATTAAATGACTCACATAGAGAAATGCAACTTAAATATCTTTCTCTTTTTAACACTAACTTTTTAAGAGCTTGTAATTTTTTAAACTCAATATATTTTTCCAAAGTGGGATTGTGCTTGAATACTTTATAGGCATTTCTAGAGTCTTCTACTGCTTTAGTGCAATTCAAATTCCACCATGGTAATGGAATGCGTTTTTTACGATTATTATTTACTGATGCTGTATCAAAAGATGTAGCAGGTCTTATAGTTGGTAATGATTTAATAACAGCTAAATTTAATAACTTTATCAAGTCATTATATGACTGTAATGGGTTATCTTGATTAATTTTAAAATCCATTAATAAACTATCAACACTCTTCCTGTATATTTCCCAATCAACCAGGTTAAAATTAAAATGTTTTGATAAATTTGAAGTTACCATATCATGTGGGATATTATAATTGTTATTAATAAGTAATCTTGTAATTACAGGCAAATGGTAACTACCTAAAGGATCATCATGAACAGACCAGTTACAAGACAATGAAATTGAAGTCGATACTACAGTTAAATCAAGTGCATTTCTTTGCCACCTATCAGAGCCTACAGTAGTCATTTCTCCATCATTTAATAAAACCAAATTATAGTCATTAATGATTTCAAGCACCTCTCGGCCGCGGATGTTCACACTGTTACATCCCCAAGCTGAATGATGTGCATTGAAATCTCCACCCATCAAGAGAGGACCAGGAATATTACGAATTAAATTATCAAACTTATACTTATTGAATGAAGCGTTTCCGGGACTATAAAAACTGACTAATGAAATTTCTTTATTATTGCTATATTTTAAACGAATCGCTATATTTTGTATGGAATCATCATATAAAGTATCTATTTTACTAAATTGTAAACTGTTATGTATTAAAATAGCTACACCATTGTGTGTATTACCTGAGTCTAATCTTACTATATTATATCCTTTAATACTAAATCTCATGTGAGGCTTGAGCCAAGTCTCACACAATAAAGCTACATGTATGTTATACTCATATAAAAAATACGAAAAAGCATGTTTGTTACTATTTATGCTCTGAGCATTCCACTGTACAATATTCAGCTGATCCATAAAATTAAGGTTTACTTATATTATTCTGAATTTTTGATAATAGAACATCTTTTATGCTTTGAGTGCAAATACTCTTTTCGTTATTTTTATTTTGAGAAATTAATGTTACTATTGTCTGTATTAAAATATTTAAAATTGGTTCTGTTTCAACTAGTGATTGTAATTGTTTAGTAGGACTGGACTTTGAAAGAGATGGAAATGACATTTCATTGAATAAGTCTGCATATGATTTTTTATAAATTTTGTTTTTGTTTTCTTCCACTTTTTGTTGTTTGACAGGGCACTGTGCCGAAATAGCTACATGCTTACCTTGACAATGACAACATGTTGCCTCAGTTGGTGGTACTTGACATTCTTTATAATTATGGTCCTTTGTACATATGGAACATCTTTGAGAGTTCTTACAGAATTTAGCTATATGACCATACCTTAGACACTTCAGGCATTGTTTTACCGGCGGAATGTACGGACGTACTTCGAATCGCCAGCTGTTCAGGTCTACACTATCGGGGATCGCTGCACACGAGAATGTGATGGACACCGTCTTCGTAGGCTGGAAGGACACCCCCCCTCCTTCTGAAATAGTGCGACGCATAAATCTTCTAATAGAAATTATGTTCTTTGTGCTGGTTATTGCGTTATAAATGTGTTCGTTGCTCAGTTCAATTGGAACATGCATAATGACCCCTGTATTTTCCGTAGCGGCTGCTGGAATACTGGCTTTCAATTTATAGCTATCCAAAAATTTTCGGTTTAATAACGCTGCATTAGCTAAACCAGGACGTTCGAAAATAACGCCAATTTTGTATCGATTCATGCGTAATAATTGTTTTACACCCTTATTATATTTTTTAATGCTGGTTGAAAGGGACATCATGTCTCTATCACCGATCGGGACTAAGTCAATGCTTTCTAAAAATACAACATATTCAAAGTTGCCTCCGTTTTCAGGATATGACCTAATGTAGTCGGGAATCCTGAATTCCCGATACTTATCCTTTTCTTCTTTTATAGATTCCTCTGAAGAGCTTGAGGCTCCACCGTCGTCTTCAGAGGACGCCAATGGTGGAGCAGAAGACGAAATATCTTCTTTTTTTCTTTTCTTCGGATTCCCTTTCTTCCCCATCATGAGAAAAGCAACCGAATTAATTTATGAATAAATAAAATAATTATTTTGAAAATTTGTTTTAAAAAAGGCGCCCTTTCGTTACGAATTTCCCGCCTTGACAGCTAAAAAAAAAACAAAATCCTAATTAAAATATTTGACACTAGCTTGAACGTTCGAATGTCACCCGCGCTAAGTTATAGCCAGCCTGCACCAAATAAGGTTGCCTTCGGCAGATAAACCTCTACAGTACACACATGTCACAAACAAAAGTATGTATACACTCGGCTTTATTGAAAAGCGATTTACTCCTTTATTTTATAATGAAACTAGCTTTTGCCCGCGACTTCGTTCGCGTGGAATAGTGACTTCACCAATAGATGACACCGACTCTTGACCAATAGATGGCGCTGTATGTCCGGAATAAATTTTATTTTTTATTTTTTGTAATAAAAACTATCCTATGTCCATTCTCAAGTTCCAAACTATGTCTGTACCAAATTTCACACAAATCGGTTCAGTAGTTTAGGCGTGAAGCAAAGACAGACAGACAGACAGAGTTACTTTCGCATTTATAATATTAATTTGGATTTTATGCTGCTACGAACATAGCATTTTCGAACCCATAGGCTTATGTAGTGTGTCGTATTTCAACGTTGCATTCGTTATTACACGAAAAAATCGCAATTGAAAGTTGCCAAGTGTTGACATATTGGTGCTCGTGACGTACGCCGGTTGCGAGTAGGTACTACATAACTGACATTTCTGAAGAACATCACCAATAAGGTCACTATAATCCTCTGGAGGGAGGTGGGCTGGTTGGAATAACCACCGACGGCCACCATGGCTCACGCACAATGGTCCACCTGAAGGACTAAGTGCGGAAACCAAACCCATAATATAGAACATAGGTCACTATAATGTCCTCCCGGCGTTGCCATTCACATCTTCCTTGTAAATACCTTTTATTAATCGCCTTTCATTCAGCCTCTCAATATGACGAAACCATCTATGATAACGGCTCTTGCGAGTTGTAAGTCGTTGGTTCGAATTTCATCACCACTGCTCTCAAAGCGGTGCAGGAAAACGTCGTGAGGTAACCGGCATGTCCTACAACCAAAAATTCAAAGACGTGTGACATTAACCAACTCGCACTGGGCCCGCGTGGTAGTTTACAGCCCACTCCCTCTTGAAGAGAGGAAGCCTGTATCCTAGTAGTGGGATATATTATAGGCTGGTTATGATGGTTCACACGGCTACACATCAAGCTATGCAAAACCAGTATTGGCTGACCGTTCATTGTGAGAAAATATCGTACAAAGTGAGGCCAAGACAAACTGGTTTTGTATAGCTTGACGTGTAGCCGTGTGTACACATTAAAATCAACAAAACTATACAACATTACTTTTGACCACAAGTATTTTTTTTGTTTTAATTTAATTCTCAAGGTTTTTTAACACAGAAATGGAATTGTCTCAAACAAAGAGCCTATCAAATATAAGCAATCCACTCAAACTTAACTTTACTCTGAAAGCCACATTCTGAAAGCCTTTTCCCCACGTCTGAAAGGTTTAAAATTAAAAGGCTTCAGTTTTAAACTTTTATGTTTTGAAACGTATAAGCCAAATTTTTGTCTACTTTAAATCTGAAAATGGGAGATTGTACTCATCATTATAAACATCTATTATATACATACAAATACTCACTCCTTCTAGGGTAGGCAGAAACTACAGCCGGTTGATTCTGTAAAAATCTCACCGTGAAAACTCAAGTGAAGTGAGCGTCAGTAGTGTCAATTCCTAGCATTATATGGAATGACAGCTCACTCCACGCTCACTTAACCTAAGTTTTCACGGTGAGATGGTTACAGAATCGCACTGCTGAACGCCACCTGCTACGACCCTTACATACCCTCTGATATCAGTCTCAATCTGTCAAAAATACCTGTAATTGCCGTACATTTTTGACATTGATTGTCGCTGAGATGAGAAGATATAATGAAAGATATCGATCTTCACTGTAGCCAGAATCAAAAATTGCAACTAAGACTACAATTTAGAAGTAAGTTTTTTCCTCGATAATTATGGACCAATAAATGACATCCAAAAAAAGAAAAACAAATTATTTTGTTTAATTATTTACTCAAACTTTAATGAAAAAGATGAAAAGCTTCCAAGAAGACAATAATTACTCTCCGAAATTGTATTCTGAAGGAATTAGTTGTTTGTTTTCCTGATTTATATTTCAGAAACAGTTACTTACTGTTCAATGATTGTTTGACAAATAATTAAACATTTTCATTTTATTTGGGGAAAAATCTTAAGATTCTTTGAATTAACTGTTGTTGTTAGAAAATCAATTTACCTAGCCTATTCCGAACTATGTTGGGGTCGGCTTCCAGTCTAACCGGATGCAGCTGAATACTAGTATTTTACATAGAGTGACTGCCTATCTGACCTCCACGACCCAGTGACTGGTTACCCCTTGGTAAGACTGGTTGTCAGATTTTTGGGCTTCTGACTACCCGTAATAATGGTCAAAGATCTACGAGAGTCAGCTGGGACCAACGGCTTAACATGTTTTCCGGGGAAGGGAGGTCACCCACGAACGAACCGACCGCGGTAAGCGTAGATTAAACCTTTAGGGGTATGAGGAACAGGGTGTAAAGTTCACTTAACCTCCATAGAAAAGGGAGGATCCTCCGACCAGACGGGTGTTGTGTCTGGCGGGCAATTGCCCAACGATTGATGTTGGGATATTGTATCTATGCTAATTGCACGGTAAACTCTGCTTGCGAGATGCAGGATATGCGTGACGTCAGTATGACGCGTTGTTCGCATGTGGCGTTGTAGATACCGCTACAAACCTTCGATCGACCAGTGCAGTTGTTACTATCAGAAAGCACACGAGTCACGAGCCCCCGTCGTTATCTGATCAAGTAGAGTATCAACTATAATATATAATATAATAATAATAATATATTTATTCAAAAAATTATAAGGCATAAAAATTAGTACAGTTTTGCTTAAATTTAAATTATATTTCTAAGACTTATGTGCCTGAACTAGGTAATCCTGTGTTTCAAGCGAAAAGAGCTAAAATAGTCTTTAAAAATTAATAAATAATCAAAAGTTGACAATAGATAAATAATTATATGTTGAGTATCATAACTCCTAGTTTCTAAATTGGATAAATAATAACTTAAATAAATAAGTTCAAATAAGATATTATTTCACTTAGAATGTTAGATTCAAGTTTTTCGGGTATCAACTGTAGGTAACTACATAAAAGTTTTCGAATTATAATGAAGCGAAGTGTTGATTGTCTTCAACAAATAATTTCTCGGCATTTTCTTGGTATTATTGTTTAGAAACGTATTGTTTACTTATTGGTTGGTATATCAAAAGAGAAGTTTGCAGCAACGGTTTTGTTTTTGTAACCTTATAACAGCCGAAGAACCGACGAAGTTTGTGGTTTGTCCAGGATGTCAAAATGGCTTAGAAACAGTCGAGCTTGGTATTTTCTTTCCAAACTATATTTCCGTAGCCTACTTTTACATAATAAGAATGAAAGGTAAATTGCGGTTTACGATTTATGACGTATTAAAAAAAACTACTTACTAGATATCATTCAAATCAATTTTCGGTTTAAGTTTACATGGTAATGTACATCATATATTTTTTTTAGTTTTATCAGTCTCTTATTTTAGATGTTACAGGGGGGGGGGGGACATTTTACCACTTTGGAAGTGTCTCTCGCGCAAACAAGTATTCAGTTTAGAAAAAAATTATATTAGAAACCTCAATATCATTTTTGAAGACCTAATCTTTGAGTTCCAGTTCTAAGTAGGTGGAACCCCCAAAATTTATTGTGTTGTTTCTATATTTGTGTGTAAATCTTGATGCGGTTCACAAAATACATCTACTTACCAAGTTTCAACAGTATAGCTCTCATAGTTTCGGAAAAAAGTGGCTGTGACATACGGACGGACAGACAGGCAGAAGCTAGTCACTAATAAAATTAACACAAACATCTACATATATCTAACGTATACATACACACACACACAAACAGCACACTAGGTACAAATAAAAAATATATATATGTATACATATTTTTATTAAATAGATTCAGTTCAATCACAACTACATGAATAAAACAAAGGTTTAATTTACAGATAATGTTATTTATCATGTAAGTAATGTTAGAGAGATAGATCGACACTATTTCAGTCTTAAAGGGTGCAACTAAATTTACGCAGTCATCTGGCCGAACACTGTCTCTTAAGGGACAGGCCTCCTAGTTTAGGAGACGGTTTATATTTTCGTTTATCTTTCAACCTTCGGTAGAGTGGTCCGTGGCTACATAATAACAGCCACACAGGTCGTTCGATCAGGTTTAACTACGCTACGGCTGGTCTGTGGATGGGTGACCAATTGACCATCTTTACATACCGAGACCCCTCCGTGGCTCGGTGGTCCCGCCTGTCATTCGTGGATCTTTGACAGTCGTTACGGGTAGTCAGAAGCCCGAAAGTCTGACAACCCGTCTTACCAAGGGGTATCGTATTACCAGTAACTGCTGGGTTGTGGAGGTCAGATAGGCAGTCGCTCCATGTAAAATACTGGTATTCAGCTGCATCCGGTTAGCCAACCCCAACATAGTTGGGGAAAGACTAGGCAGATGATGATTCTGTTGTAAACATTCTGCTCAATTATGTTACACTAGCTGTGCCCGCGACTTCTAGATAGAGACACAAAATAACACAAAAAAATAAAACAATGATTTGTTTTTATTATAAGTACCGTATACACCGTTAAATTTTGATCGTTTTAATCCTTAAAAGGGGTTTCTCGTTTCAATCCATAATGTATGGATCAACTGATTTTTTTTTCCAGGATGTCGGGGTTGGTCCTGTAGTAAAAGTTATTCATAATGATAAGTACAATGGCCCCTTTTAAGGATTAAAACGATCAAAATTTAACGGTGTATACTTTCATATGTCGTGTCAGTCTTACCACGAGGTATCGTAGTACCCAGTAACTGGGTTGCGGAGGTCAGATAGGCAGTCGCTGCATGTAAAATACTGGTATTCAGCTGCATCTGGTTAGACTGAAAGCCGACCCCAACATAGCTGGGAAAAGGCTAGGCCGATGATGAGATTCTTTCAGCCTTCAACTTTTTCACAAACAATTTTGTATCATTTTAGTATATATACCTTTAGGGGTATGAGGAACAGGGTGTAAAGTTCACTCAACCTCTATAGAAAGGGAAGGATCCTACGACCACGGGTGTTGTGTCTGGCGGGCAATTGCCCAACGATTGATGTTGGGAAACTGTATCTATGCTAATTGCGTGGTAAACTCTGCTTGCGACATGCAGGATTTGCGTGACGTCAGTATGACGCGTTGTTCGCATGTGGCGTTGTAGATACCGCTACATACCATAATATATATCTATCTACCTATCTGTGTCTATGTAATTCTTTGGATAAATAAACATTATTTATTTATGGCGGCAAAGTTATTCTGGTTTGTGGTCGTTTGCGGAAAACAGGTAGAAAAATACAACTTTGTTCGGACTAGGTACAATAATAACGCACCGATGGATCTGTCATCTATTGAATGCGTACATTGTATTTGTATAATTTGTAAGCTGTCACATGTGCCATCATACAGCGGCACTGGTGTATTTTTTTTTGCCGCTTTCACATAATAACATCAAAGTATGTTTGTATAATGTTTTTTATATAAAACCTGTGTATTTAATACTAGTAGGTACATAATTTGTGCTTGAAAAGAGTATACTTAGATGGTTTGGTTATGCTGAAAGGAAGAATGAAAGGCGACTAGCAAAAAGTATTTACAAGGCATATGAGGCCTGCGGGCGGAGAGTAATGGGTAGCTCTCCGTCCGATTAGGACTAGGCCCATGCCGGACGGCGTGTACGTGTTCCACGCGCGCCTCAAAGAGATGTCAGCAAAAGCGACGGGGCCCCATAGGGCCGAAGCCTGCCAGGGTAGCGGGAACATCCGAAAGGGTTTACCGCTGCCCTGGAACATAAAGGGCTAAGGAAGGAACACGGGTGGGTTTTAGTCAGTAAGAGTCTGACACTCCCTCCTGCTCCACCCAGAGCGGGAGGAGTCATTTGATGATTTCCCATCCTCAAAAAAAAAAAAGGCATATGAGAGTGGAAACACGGGTAGGGGGTGCCCTAGGAGGACATATAGTTTGACAACACGGTTGGCGCAGTGGCTGAACGATCGACTGCTGCACTGCGTGTCGCAGGTTCGGTTCCCGCACGGAACAAATATTTGTATTGCCTACTGGTTGTTGTTCCGGGTCTTGCTGTTTTTGTATGTGAGTTTGAATGTTTGCAAACGCACCCACGACACAGTAATTCTTAGTGCGGGGCAACGTTTTTAATAAAAAAATATATATTATGTATTATGTAGTGACCTTATTGGTGATGTTCTTCAGAAATGTTAGTTGCGTAGTACTCGCAACCGGTTGGTGTATGACCAAATGTATGAACATAAACGAAGTAAAAGGAATTTGTAAGTATCGCAGTAGCTGGCTTTCTGTAGTTTCTGCTTACCCCAATTGGAAGAAGGGGTGAGTTTATGTATGTGTGTATAAAGACATGATTGTGCTTTCAAGCGAAGTCTTCTATACATATACATAATGTTCATTCATTTCAGAGTGATCAATCTTTTGCTACAAAAAATGCATTATAATTTCTGTCAGCATACACCCTAATAAGATCATAAGAGCAGTTATGGCCCAGTGGTAACGGCCCCGACTTTCGACGTTGTAGGTCGTGGGTTCGAACCCAGGCAGGCGGTTTACTTTGTGTAAATAATTTCATCACCACTGCTCTCAAAACGGTGAAGGAAAATATCGTGAGGAAACTGGCATTTCCTAGAACCAAAAAATTCGAAGACATGTGACATCTACAAAAACGCACTGGGCACGCGTGGTAGATTATAGCCCACTCTCTTTCGAAGACAGGAGGCCTGTGTCCCTAATAATAACAATTCAGTACCTTTCACGATCATTATACTCATAAATATTAATGGATGCGATATTTTCGTGTTGGTCCGATGAAGCTTTACCAATATCGGAACCGTTTTATTGAGTATTAGGCACTCGATTCTTATTGAAAACAACGTAATATTCCGTAAATATTTACTTCAGAGGCGTGCGAAAAATGTTCAGAAATTTTAGGTAAGTTTTACGGTGGGATTGTTCAGATAATGTTGGTAAGATTTAAATAATTTTCTTTTACGTGTAATGCGATTTTTACCTAATGTTTGTATTTAATTTTCACAGTACTATAAGTGCGTTACAGTAAAAAGAAACCTACAACTTTAAGTGCAATATATTGGACTTGTCAAAACGAATCATATGCCCCCAAAATCGAGGGGTTTGCTAGTAAAGAGTTCCACTACCCATCTCTTCATCATCAGACCCTCGACACCAAGAAACCTACAACTTTAAGTGCAATATATTGGACTCGTCAAAACGAATCATATGACCCCAAACTCGAGGGGTTCACTAGTAGCCACTGAAGAGTTCCACTATCCACCATCTGGCTCCATCATCAGATCAGAAAGCACAGCTAACCGATCGACCTGTGCGGCTGTTATTATTTAGCCACAGGCCCCTCAATAATCAAATAATAAAACTAATGTGTCCAGCTAAAAACATAATGCAAGCTATGGTCGAAAAGTAGCAGATACATCAATTGTGAATAGAATAACCACAGCCAACAGAAGTATGTATTCTGAGCAAAAACCTAATATCAGCCGGCAATGATAGGGCTATTACAGGCTAATAAAGGCTATTTTCTTTTCCAGGGACGTCGATTACAGAAAAGAAAATTCTACAAAAAGGTCTTTTACAGAAAAGGAAATTCTAGCTATTGGGATTAAGGTTGTATTCCGATGTTTAACTATCACAGCGTTTTAGGCTAAAATAGGCCATAGCATTTCCCATTAAATAAAACAAATGAACCCAAATAGGCACTTTACTTTGTGTATTTATTTTCATCACAACTGCTCTCAAAACTGTGAAGTAAAAATATCGTGTGGAAACCCGCATGTCCTACAACCAGAAGTTCGAAGACATGTGACATCTACCAACCCGCACCGAGCCCGCGTGGTGAATTACGGCCCACTCCCTATCACCGAGAGAAGGCTTGTGTCCCAGCGGAGAACATTTTAGACTGATTGTGCTTATGATTATACTAGGTCATAACATAATGCCACATTACATAAAACGCTACTCAAATACACCCAGTAATATCAAAATAGACTTTACAACCGAAACAGACAACAAGCCAAGTACACAATACTATCTCGAATCAATCATAACTAAATTGTATTAGACAGTAATCCATACAATCTACATATTACAGCAGCACAATACGTGCGTCCCGAGTGACCTATAATGGACAACTGCACGACAAGCCGATATTAATGGGATTATCTTATTGAGGGTAGGCGCGTCGGACACAGGACGTCTAAATTTATTATAGAACGGTGAATTTGATGAAGTTTGGGACCGGTTTACTGTCCAAGCCGATTGTATTGCCAAGAGTATTAAAAGCTTTAGTTAGATAGATCGGTACTTGAATTTTCTATATTGTTACACAGCTCACAGTCACAGCAAGATGATGATGATAACCGCAAAACAAAAAAACCGGCCAAGTGCGAGTCGGACTCGCGCACGAAGGGTTCCGTACATTATCTATAAAAATCACGTCTGTTGTATGGGAGCATTTAATTTTATTATTTATTATGAAAGTAAAAATACAACTGAGTATTTTGTGAATATTTCAAGTGTTGCCATTATCGATATCGAGCAAAAAAGGGCAAAACAATCGCGTTTGTTGTATGGGAGCCCCCCTTAAATATTTATTTTATTTTGTTTTTAGTATTTGTTGTTATAGCGGCAACAGAAATACATAATTTGTGAAAATTTCAACTGTCTAGGTCATAATATCTGAGTTGACTGAATGAAAGGCAAATTGCGGTTTACGGTTTATGACGTATTAAAAAAAACTACTTACTAGATCTCGTTCAAACTAATTTTCGGTGGAAGTTTACATGGTAATGTACGAATCATATATTTTTTTAGTTTTTTAATTCTCTTATTTTAGAAGTTACAGGGGGGGGGGGACACATTTTACCACTTTGGAAGTGTCTCTCCCGCAAACTATCAGTTTAGAAAAAAAATGATATGAGAAACCTGAATATCATTTTTGAAGACCTATCCATAGATACCCCCACACGTATTGGGCTTGATGAAAAAAAAAAATGTGTTTCAGTTCTAAGTATGGGGAACCCCTATTTATTGTTTTTTTTTCTATTTTTGTGTGAAAATCTTAATGCCGTTCACAGAATACATCTTCTTACCAAGTTTCAACAGCATAGTTCTTATAGTTTCGGAAAAAAGTGGCTGTGACATACGGACGGACAGACAGACATGACAAATCCATAAGGGTTCCGTTTTTTGCCATTTGGCTACGGAACCCTAAAAAGCAATATTTGGAAGAATTTATTGGGTAGCAGGTCGAGAAATAGTCCATAGTAATAGTCTTGTACGCTTGTGTAAGCGCCAAAGCTTAAGTGAATTAAAATGGAATTAATAATATTAACACACACTCATGTCATACATAATCTACTTAATAAAAATCTTAAGTTCGTTCATTCACTGACAGACAACACACAGCCGCTGCTTCTAGAATGGAATTTAGCACAAGAGTTGTGTTACAATGTTTATGTATTTTCTCCAGAATTAGCTTACTGACAGGTTATTTTTATTAGTATTAACTAATTTATTTATTTTACTTCGATGGTCCTAGTTTTATCATTTGTGAATTCAAGTGACGAGAACCCAGCAATGCATAAATATGTAAGCTGTCACGCCCTTAATGCCTGGAGGCTTTTATTTAGGTAGTAAGTTTTTATTTACATTTTAATTTTAATTAATAATTTTTTAGCTTGAGTACGTATAGTTTTTTATTATATTGTCGTGGCTAGCTGACATATGGCAAATAATTTAATTTTATGTTCTGTGTCTTGTAATGTTAATTACTTAACACAGGTACTTAGTATTGTATAAAATCAAGTATTTTCTAACTGAACAGATAGCTGTGCTGCTGGGGAGTGAATGACTTTTGATTTTGACTTCCATTAGCATAACAAAAGCGAGCACTAAAAAGGACTTATTAAATTAATTTCCTAAATATCTCCACACGGTAGATGCCTAAGGATGGACGGCGCCGCCGAGGCCGGCCCAGGAAGAGGTGGCGAGATAACCTAGACGCGTACCGCAAGGGTTGGATCGAGGTGGCTCTAGAAAGGAATGCCTGGAAGGATTTGAGGGAGGCCTTTGATCAGAAGTGGGACAGAGCAGGCTAATTAAAAAAAAATCATTCACTGACAGACAACGGGGTCTAAAAGCATGAAATATTGCACAAGTCTTCCTTTTACAACGAAGTTGAGCACTAAGACAGGATTTTGGAAAAAAACATTCTCTAGTAGGGGATAAAAGTTTGTATGGAAGTTCGTCATTTTGCAGATGGGAAATCACATCGGACTCACGGCTTGTCCATTATAACCAACTACCAAAACTAACTGTTTAGTGCCTGCGCTCAATCAACGTAACCAATCGACTAAATCTATTGGCAATTTCCTGCACGCAATGCAATTCGCGCCGTGTCCTGTCAACGTAGTTGCTGTTAAATGGCTTATATCACTTGACTATCAAATGGTAAACTATTGAAATGGCTAAGTTAAAGTTTCTGATTCCAGACAAGTGTAATCGTATTCAACCAATTGGCCTCCTAAAAGGTAACCTAAGTGTGCATACACACGAGCGACACGTGTCTACGGAAGAGGCGCCTGCATCCGTCGACACCTATTGAAGTCCGCCGTCGACGCGTGTACAGTCACGAACAAAAGTATGTATACACTCAGCTTTATTGAAAAGCGATTTACTCCTTTATTTTTGAATGAAATTTTATGTTGTTACGAACATAGCATTTTCGAACCCATTGGTTTATGTAATGTGTCGTATTTCAACGTTGCATTCGTTATTTCACGAAAAAATCGCAATTAAAAGTGGCCAAGTGTTGACATATTGGTGCTCGTGACTGTACGCCTGCTGTCGACAACGTGTCGCTCGTGTATTTGAGTACGGTGCTCAAATATACGAGCAACATGTCGACGATTGCCTCCGACACGCGTTGACGGCTGAAGTTGCCTCTGCCGCTGACGCGTGTCGCTCGTGTGTATGAGCACTAATTAGAAAGAAGAATACGAGATACGGCCGTCTTCGTCGCACTTTTTGCAGACGGATTCAATGACTAAGTAATTCAGTAATGTGATATCAGAAGATTCAGCTAAGTGGCCCATAACTCAGTTGCTAAGTAGGCTCAGTGACTCAGTAGGACAGTGGTTCATTTGATCAGTGGAAACACTGTCATTGTTTCGTGTACAATGTTGTCTTTGTTAGCCATCCGATTAGGTTTGGTTGTGTAAGCTCATGTTGTAGTCGAATTGAGTTGACATGGTTTTGTATTGTCGCTCCATGTAGAATACTGGTATTCAGCTGCATCCAGTTAGACTTTTGTGTAAATAATTTCAACACCACTGATACCACCGTTTTTAGAGCAAAATGGTGGAGGAAGACATCGTGAGGAAACCGGCATGTCCTAGAAACCAAAATCGAAGACATGTGACATCTATCCGCACTGGGCCCGCGTGGCAGATTACCCCATTGAATGCCGTGTTGTGTGAAGTTACTACTTTTTTATGTCGTGTTTAATTTGAGATGCCAATGAGTCTATAAACGTCCATTCAAGGAGGCCGAATAACACAGGTTACCATATAATCTGTAGGGAAGCCCTACGTAGTAATGCGTAGTTGGCATCTGCCATTATTACCAGCTACGTAATATTGCGTAGTTGGTCGATTCTCGCCACAGTGTGCTTTTGGGTAAACGTGTGTTCGAATCTTTGCGGTTTTTTTGTGATATTGTGTTTATTGTGACTTGTTATTGTGATTGTTTGTGTTTCTCTCGTTGTTACCTGCTATCAGGTTTTTTTAGTGTTTGTTTTTTTAACGACATTGGCCACGATTATCCAATATGAACATGGATAAAAACAAACCCCCAGACCCTCCTGATGATATCCCTCTAACCCCCTTATCCGGCTTTTCTACATCTAACCCGAGTCCCACGCCCAACCCATTAATCCAGTCTGCAGATGTTGTCTGTAACCTGGAGTCCCAAATCCTCCCATCCCAGAATTCCCAGACTAACATACGTAAACGCCCTGGTAATGAAGAGGATGTTCCCAATCGCCCTACCAAACAACCGAGATCTCATATTGGCCGTGTTCGGTACTCGGCATTAGACAAAGGTCCTTTCATCGTCCATGTTTCCCGTCAGGAATCTCAAGCCAATTCTGGAACTACATTACACCCAGTTACATTTGGCCGTTTTTTGGCAAACCAGAACATCTCGAATATTGTTACAGTGAAACGTGTTGGTAGAAACCGCGTATCTGTGGAGTTTTCATCCCCTCAGGATGCCAATGCTTTCATCTCAAACTGTATTCTAGGCACAAATTTATACGAAGCCGTCATTCCATCCTTTAATATAACCCGTATGGGTGTTGTAAGTGGAATCCCTACTGACTTCTCAGAAGAGGAAATTCTAACCTATTTAAAAGTACCAGTAGGCTGCGGACCAGTTATTAAAGTAAGGCGAATAAACAGAAAAGCTAACAAAGATGGTTTAATTGAATACAGGCCCACAGAAACTTGTGTCATCACATTTGATGGCCAAGTGTTACCACACAGAATTTTTTGTTTTTATACATCCCTTACTGTAGAACAGTATGTCTACCCCACCATTCAATGCCGCAAGTGTTGCCGATTTGGTCATGTAGAATCCCTTTGTCGTTCCAAACCCCGTTGTAGCAAGTGCGGCAATGATCACCCCGGTGATGGTTGCAGCATTGCTGAGAGCGAAGCTTTCTGCGTGTTGTGCTCTGGAAGTCACTTTGCAAATAGCAGGTCCTGTCCGGAGTACAGCAGGCAGAAGACTATTAAGACTATTATGGCTGAGAAGGTGATTTCATATTCCGAGGCAAGTAAAACCGTTCCTATTTCTACTCGTAGCTATGCAGACATTGCAAAATCACAGAGCCAGTCATACCGCAAAACTGTGTCTCTTAAGCCAAGGACCCATGCTCCCCTTTCTCCCTCCTATAATAAAACAGCTCACCAGCAGCTCACTAGCACTCCTCAATCTTCTCAGCCTAATGGCTGTGCTCTCAACAGTCAATTAACAGAACCTCCTGAAAACTTGTCTTCAATAATTGAACTTCTTAGTAAACTCTTATTAACTTTAATGTCTTCATCCAGCAAAACTCAATTACCGTCCAACGTTGCCACGTCACTCATTAACTCTCTTTCATCCCTTAACAATGCCTCGATTTGTGTTTCTTCAATGGAATGTGAGGAGCGTGTGGCATAAGAAACACGAGCTCACATTCCTTCTGAACAAATACAAACCTTTAGCTTGTTCCCTCGCTGAGACTTGGCTAGTTCCGAGTCTTAGCTTCCGTTTACCTTCCTTTAATATTCTCAGATGCGACCGATCTGATGGCTATGGCGGGTCGGCTCTCTGCGTGAACAATCGTGTTCAACTTGCGGCGGTATCCTTGCCTTCTATTGGCGATGATATTAGCATAGTGGCTAGTAGGGTAGAGGGTGTAACCCTCTTATCCGTCTATATTGCTCACCCTCACCAAAGTTTCCTTCCAATCTTAAAGCATACCCTAGAAAACATAGACGGTCCTATACTTGTTATGGGAGACTTCAACTGCCATCACTTTAGGTGGGGTTCTGATCGCTGCGACTCTTTTGGGGAAGGCTTAGTCGAAGTCTTAGATGACCTTAACCTGTGCATTTTAAACAATGGTTGCCCAACCCGTAGGTCTCTTCCTGGACAGCATAAGAGTTGTGTTGACCTTACATTTTGTACACTGGATATCGCAGCGTCGTGTCATTGGGAGTGTACCAGTTTGTCACATGGGAGCGACCACTATCCAATTGTAATAACCTTGGTTGATAAAACATACCTAGAAAAGTCGAGCCCTCCACTCTTGAGGTATAATTTGTCTAACCCTGGCTGGGCAGAGTATTCCTCATTATTGGAGGACAAAATTGATTCACTTCCAAATTTAGTTTCACGTGATTTTGATTTGCTTGGTCCCCTCCATGTGTCAAACTGTTATAATAATCTAATTTTGGCTATAACAGCTAGTGCAGAATCGTGCTTTCCTGTTAAAAACTCAGCACGTGGGAAGATTCCTCCTCCACCATGGTGGAATCAGGAATGCACATCAGCTATAAGGGAAAGGGATGATGCTGAAAGGATGTACCATGACGAGATGATTAGCGATAATCTAATAACGTTTAACAGGACCCTTGCTAAATCTAGAAGATTGCTGCGAAGGAAGAAACGCGCTGGTTGGGCTAACTTTTGTGGTTCTCTGTCCCCATCCACTCCTTTATCGGTTGTTTGGAAGAAGATCAACCGGTTTAGATCTGGATGTTCCCCTTCAATTTCTTCTCCCATCCCTCGAGAGACTGCTGAGCAGTTCTTTGATAAATTGGCCCCTCCGTATGTACCATCGGAAACTGAACATAATCAGCCGGCTCTCATATTTTCTGAGGATCCTTTTGATGCACCATTTTCTATGCAGGAGCTTAACTCTGTTTTAAAGCATGTTCATGACTCTGCCCCTGGTATAGACGGTATTGTCTATTCATTTATGTCACACGCGGGTCATAGAGCAAAAAATTTTTTTTTAGATATTTTAAATTTCTGTTACACTAATGGCTGGGTCCCCGATCAGTGGAAAACCCAAATTATCATACCCATTTTGAAACCTGGTAAACACATTGATGACCCAAACAGCTTCAGACCAATCGCTTTGTCATCAGTCCTTGCCAAAATTTTTGAACACTTAATAAAGAACCGACTAGAATTTATAGTAGAATCCAGAGACTTACTTCCTAAGTCTCAATTTGGCTTTAGAAAGGGACTCAGTACTATGGATAGTGTTGGAGTTTTGGTATCAGATATACGCTCATCGTTTTCTAAAAATGAATCTGTAGTCGCTGCCTTCTTGGACATTTCCTCTGCTTATGATAACGTCCTTCTTCCCATTCTCAGGCAAAAATTGCAACAGCTGAGTTTACCGGAAAGAATGGTACAGTGCATCTGTAGTTTACTCATGTCTAGGTCTTTGGTTTTGAGAGTCCCAGGGGAAGAATTTGACGCCAGGATGTCATGGAAGGGCCTACCACAAGGTTCTGTGCTTAGCCCTTTACTGTACAATTTATATACAGCAGACATAGGTTCATGCCTCAATAACGACTGTCAAATTCTTCAGTATGCTGACGACTTGGCTTTATATACCACCAATAGCTCAATTAGCGACGCTGCTACATCTCTCTGCGTATCCCTGGACTCTCTGAACCAATGGTTAAATTCCCACGGTCTGAGTTTGTCTGCCCCAAAAAGTGCTGTAGTTGTGTTTTCTCGCAGGAGGCTAATACCACAAATTTCAATAAGCATTCAAGGGCATTGTGTACCAGTCTCTTCAAAAGTAAAATTTTTAGGCGTTTTTTTAGATCCCAAATTGAGTGGTTTACACCATCTAAATTATTTAGTTAATAGATGTGAGAGAACCATACCCGTACTAAAAGTACTTGCCGGTGTCTGGTGGGGCGCTCATCCCTATTCCATGAAACTGGTATACGATGCCCTAATCCGGAGTGTTCTGGACTACGGATCTTTTCTTTTAATTCCCTGCAATAAAGGTGCTTTGGCAAGGTTAGACAGAATTCAGGCTAAGTGCCTACGGATCATATCGGGTTGTATGAAGTCCTCACCAATTAACGCATTGCAAGTAGAGTGTGCAGAACCACCGTTGGCACTGAGAAGGCAGTATCTCGCATCGAGATTTTGGGCCAGAGTCATTACCAAATCCTCCCACCCTCTTGCTCAAAGAGTGGATGACTTGGATGTTGCATGTCAAAGTTCCAATTACTGGAACCATAAAGAAGTCCCTTTGTTTTTAAAATCCTTCCGTTTTTATCAAAATTTAGATTCCCCTGTTATTCAGTTTCCGAAACTCCCCATTTACAGTTTTGATTATGAAATTTTATGTTTTAAACCTGATATTTTCTACAATATTGGCATATCTAAAAACTCTCCTTCGGCTGACTCTATTTTCAATGCGGCGGTTGGTGAGCGATGGTACAACTTTCAAAGATTTTTCACGGACGCCTCTAAATTATCAGACTTAAGTTGCACTGGTGCTGCGGTATACTACCAAAACTCCAAAATTGTGTTAAAGTTCAAATGCCCTATGCAATCATCTGTGTTTACGGGTGAGTGCGTGGCCATATTAGAAGCTTGCCTATTTATAGAAGCCCATAGCATAGATTTTGGTGTCATCTTTACGGACTCACTTAGTTGCTTGCAAGCTTTGGAGCAGAATCCTTTCAAGAGTAAACTGCACAGTCCAATTGTTCTCCAAATTAAAAAGTCTCTTTTCTCTTGTGCCAAGAATCACAAAACCGTTCACCTGGTTTGGATTCCAAGTCATTGTGGCATAAGAGGAAACGAATATGTGGATGCTCTTGCTAAGGATGCTGTTACGTCTCAAGCTGCTGATCTTAAACACTTTAAATGTCCCGGCTACGATTTGCTGAGCCTTCCAAAAAAGAGCTTGCTAACCTCATGGCAAGTACAGTGGCAAAATTCGAGTAAGCAGAAAGGTGCTTTTTATCACGCAATACAGCCTAACGTTACTCCCAAGCCTTGGTTTTACCCCTATAAAAAAACGTCAAAGAAGGTAATCTCTACCATCTCCCGCCTCCGCATAGGCCATTGTTGTTCCCCGGTATTCCTTCACAAAATCCGGGTCAGAGATACATCGCTCTGCGAATGTGGGCTGGATGAAGGTACTTTGGAGCACATCTTCTTTAACTGCTCCAATAATAACCCAGCCCATGACTTATATAGTCATCTCCCTAAATTAAAGATCCCTGTCCCAACTAACTTTCCATCCCTACTAACACATTCTTCCCCAAAGCTCTTTCAGGCTTTGATGTTTTTTATTCGTGTCAATGACATCAAATTATGATGATTTTTGTGTGATCATCTATAATTATTCATTTAAGTAATAATAAAACTAACCATATTTTTTTATTTTCAATGTACCTTCTCACACCCGTCAACAAGTTTCACATTAAATTCAATTTTGTATTAATGGATTTAGAACTTTAGGGTTTTTTTTTTCTCATTTTGTTTTTTGTTTTCTCCACACGTTTTCTCATATCACATCTGACATTGGCAGAATTGTCGACATCGGCACCATTGCCATAGAGAAAAATAGATAGATAGATAGATAGATATTGCGTAGTTGGCATTCAATGGGTTACAGCCCACTGCCTCTTATCGAGAGGAGATCTGTGTCCCAGCAGTGGGCACATTATAGGCTGAATATGATGAGAGTAGTGAAACTCTCGCTACAAACTCTTAGGAAATTGCCCTACAGTTTTGGGGCGTACAACACTCCCAATTTCGCTCCTAAGTTCAGTTTTCATTCAACATTAGCGGCGGCATGTTGAACTGTGGAAGTTATACAACGGGTGAGCCCAGGCGTGAAACTACCGACAATTCAAGTCGGTACAACTAAACTGACTAAAATGTACCACTGTCGCGCTAACATGCGCTACAGTTTTTTTGTCGTTGCATCATTTCGGGCTAAAATGAGATATTAAGATCACACAGGCACAGATATACAGCATTTATCAGAAAGGTGTGTGGTGCAGACCATCAAAGTGACCAACTTTCTCCAAGGGTGGTCCCTTCGAGAAAGTTGGTCACTTTGATGGTCACATCGTAATGACGAAAAAATAATTAGCCGTCCCCATACATTTGGGTCGAGTTTGAAGTTTTGTATCGGACAACTGATTATTTTTTCACGAATAGTCATATCTCGTTCTAAGATGAGATAATTTTGACAGCATTTATATAGACCTATCTACAGACCAATAAGCAACTTGGTTGACTAAAATATACGTCGAAAGATGTACCTATAGGTAACGTTTGAAACAAAATGAATGAATAATAGAAGAATTGCAGTCTGTGTAGAAATAGCTGCGGTATTCTGAAATAGAAATGGCAATACAAAAGCAATTGTATTCCAATCTCAGGTAGCTTGATCTAGATTTAAATGGTTCCTATTGGAAATGTTTTCCTGTTCTACTAAGACAGCAAGTTTCATGAAAAGAAAATCCTTTTTTTAAACTTGAGTTCTGCCATTATTGTGAGGTAAGTAAACCTATTGTGTGTACACTTCAATAATAGGAAATAGAAGACAGGTATACGTTATACGTTACAAGGTTAGTTTGACGTGGGGCCGAAATTGGAACTAACACTGTCATATGAGGGTTAATTCTCGTAATTTTAAGACCGTTCAGTCTACACCCTAATTGCGTAACACACGATCAATCGGAATCGGTTTCATTTTGACAGTTCAACAACATTCATTGCGTTGTTTACGTGTTAGGCAGACAAATTTTTCGAACTTATGAAGCAATGGATTAGCAATTTACTTCAAAATGATTCTGATTCCGATTGATTGTGTGTTACGCAATTAGGGTGCCGATCTAAGTCTCAATCTGTCAAAAATATGTCTAATTTCCCTACATTTTGACATTTGTTTGTCGCCGAGATGAGACTGCGAATAGATTTTGATTGTATTAAATTACGGGAATATGGGCCCTGGTTTTTTTTGACGTGACAACGTCTTATAAATTGGTTTGCCGGGTGACACTTCAAGAAACTGCGTTACGCTCCGTTCACGTTATGCGCTCACAATGAGAGCGAGTGAGAGGCACGCGTCCCTTCCACTCGGGTATGGTTAGCCCGCCTAAGAGCGAGAGATACAGAGACCGTTGTCACGTAAAACTTTCGCCCGTATACCGACTTTACAGGCAACCAATTTTTTTAATACATGTCAAGAGTCACATTTCACAAAACAATTGCACCAAGAGCGCCCCTTGTCAACATCTCTCGAGCGTCAACGAATCCCTGTGACAGCTTTGCCGCTTCTTTCATCATCTATAATGTTCCCCTTGCTGGGACACAGGCCTCTCTTAGACAGGTAGTGGGCTGTAATCTTCCACACGGGCCCAGTGCAGGTTGGTAGAAGTCGCATGTCTTTGAATTGTTAGTTCTAGGTGTCTAACTGGTGATGAAATTATTTACACAAAGTAAAGCACCTGCCTGGGTTCGAGCCCACGACCTGTAACTCGTAAGTCAGGGCCGTTGGCACTGCGCCACCACTACTGTCGCCGCTCCTGTACCCACCAGATATTTAGATAAGACACATTATCCAAAGAAAGTTTCTACGTTGTCTAGATTACAGGGCTCAGCAATACTCAGTTGACTACGAGCACCGCTGCAGACGGTACCACTTCCTTCGTCTGGAGATGAGGCGTTATTGGAGACATGAGTTTACTGTTAGGTATTGCAAATGGCCACATTGACTGTCCTGAACTTGTTGCTAATCTGTCCTTACGCACGAATCTGATAGGATTACGTCAACGGCCAATATTAAATGTACCTTTCGCAATGACTAATTATAGGCGGAATGTTTTCTCAATAAGAAGTGCACTTAGTTTCAATAGGCTTCCTTGGGACCTTAATGTCGACTTGTTTTGCACCAGTGTATCGACCTTAAGACGGCATTTGGCACAGTCTTTTTTCTTGGATAGATAACTTATCTACTCTTAGCTAATTATATTACTTTTGTGAACTTTCTTTTTATCGAATTTTTACTTAACTATGAGTGAAGGCTTGTTATTAGCAATTTTTTTTTTATATTACATTCTTTATGTCATTGGTTTGTTAGTCTGTAAGCCTTCTTTAAAATATAATAAAAAAATAAAATAAATAAATTATATTAATAATTTACTTTGTTTTTTTTTTTGGGAATGGATTCTTGCAGTTCAACCTAGGACGCTGTCGTATGCTTAGCCGGGCTTGTCTGTGGATGCCTCAATAAATTAAGGTCTCCAGCCAAAGCTTTAGAAATTTACTTTGGTATTTTACTCAGATAATAAATAATGGTAATGTATTTGTTCCGAGTCTGGGTGTTTTTCTATCTATAATATGTATGTATTTACAATAAAAAATGTATATAAGTAGTTTATCAGCCATCTTGTTACCATAACACAAGCATTAGGTTGCTTAGCTTGGGACTAGATGGCGCTGTGTGAAATGTCCAGGGATATTATTATTAATGGTACCTACGCAAGTTACACTTAAAGCAGAAAGTACATTCACTCTGCATTAGCAAAAATGAAAAAAAAAACATAAAATAAAAATGTTGTCAAAGTAAGACAAAAGCTTTATGAAAAATATTTAGAAAACAATTTCCCAATGAAAAATTAACCAATTATGAGGGCCTCTGATGACAAAGTGCACATCAAATTCATAACAGAATTAGTTTTTTTTAACTTTTTAATAGATTATTTATGACTACTTTAGAAATTAGTTAACTAAAAGTAATGTCACTGTAATTTAAAAGTTTCAATGTTAATTAAATTAGCCAGTACTTGATTCACAGCAGGACAATGGCTTGTTCTCATGAAGGGAATGAAATTGATCACACTGGGTTGGCAATTTCAGACAAAAAATCCAAAAAAAAATCCAATATGTAAAAATCCTCTTTAAAGAGGATTGTACGGATAGGTTTTACTTAGCATAATCCTAATCAGCCGTTAATGTTCCCACTGCTGGGACACAGGCCTCATTCATATTCGTGAGAGGGAGTGGGCTATAATCCGCCACGCGGTCTTTTTTAGGGTTGGTGGATGTCACTTGGAGAAGAATCTCCATACGGAAACTACCTTTTGGAAGGGGCGACTAGAATCAATTTTATTTGTATTTTATTTTTGACGTTCTAAAGTGCCTTTTATGTGCCTATTTGAAATAAATGATTTGACTTTGACGTCACATGGCTTCGATTTTTTGGTTCTAGGACATGCCGGTTTCACCATTTTGAGAACAGTGGTGATGAAATAAATTAAAAAAGTAAAGCGCCTGCTTGGGTTCGAACACACGACCTACGTCTCGTCTGTCGAGTCGGATACCACTGGGCCACCACTGCTCTACTCAGATTCTACTTATCTACTAGTTACTTCAACTATAAACGATTTAACTATAAAACACTCATGAAATTATCCGCCAAATAAGTTTTAAAACCTACTTATCCGGTGTTAAAAGACCCTCAGATAAGCCACTTTTACACCCAAATTACCTTCCTTATTTTCTCGAAAGCTGGCGAAAAAACGAAATCAAACTTGAAAGTTACTTTCAACTTTATAGAAACCCACTGCTACCCTCCATAAGTTTCTAAACCTTCTCTAATGCCTTATTATAAGCGTTATTATTCCGCTCCCGTACCGAAGTTTGTATCTTCACCGGGATACGCGAACAGAAATATAATAAGGTTGTCTACGGAGACGCGTATGAATGGGGGTAATAAAATAATGGTTAAAGTATAAAAGGCTTCGTGCCTTGGTTTATGTTTTTGTACTAAAAATGGAGTTGTAATTGTTTTACGCAGCTTGGGTGTTAAGAGGGTGTATTAAGTTGGCAAACTCGCAAATAGCTGTCAAATATTTCGTTATTTTGGTTAAATATTGCTCTGTAGTCCACATTAAGACATACAATATTTCCAGTTTTGCTGACTTCACATTATTTTTGTACAATCAGAAGTCAGATTATACTGGAAAAGTACAGATTGATAATTCGTCCTGTGAACAATAAAATACATAATCAAAATTTATGTGTACTAAGAGCGATATTTCTAAGTTTAATTTAGTAATTATGACAGCTATTTGCGACGTTGCTAACTTTTAGAATGCGCTCCAAGAGGGACAAAATTAGAAAAAGGAGCTGATATAGAACTTTTTGACGCTGCTCTATAGTTTTTAGAAACTACTGTAGGCAAATCATTTATTTTTATGGAACACTAGCTTTTGCCTGTGGCTTCGCCCGCGTGGATGTCGGAAAATATCCTACAAGAACATACCACCGGATTTAAAGTACCCTATGCGTTAATTCAGGTTATAAACTATTTGTGTGCCAAAGGAGATGTTTCAAAATGTATGGAGCCCCAGCCAGGTCTTTGTACACCATACTAAAAAATGGGGAAACATAATTAAAACAGTTTTCAATCATCCAATTACTAGAAATTGGCTTTGTTTGGTAGTAAAGCACAAGAATGTACACTTGAAATTGCAACACACAACAAAAACCCGTCATGGCGGTAAGCTGTCATGTTGATTGATTATTGACGTTTGATATGTTTATTTCTGTCATATTACATTGTCAAAGAGAATCACTACGTTACCGTACTATTAGTCTGACAAGATGTGACAGTAGACTGTTCACGATTTATGACCAATGGTCGATCTATGGTATACTGTCATTGTTTTTTAACCACAGCGTACCTAAATTGGCGAGACGCCATATTAAAAGTCTATAAAAATAATTGATAAATATCAAATGATTACAAGAAAAATATATGCAATTTATCTGTATTTTTCCCGAATTCCAAGGATTTTTCTCGATTTTTCGAGGTACTGTACATATACTGGGCCTGTTTTGAAACATCTCCTTTCATCCAATGTTTTCGTGGCGAACGCCAGTAAAGCTCTCAGTTGGCATGATTTATCCGACATCTTCCTCAATTAATCATTCATCGACCTTAATGAATTATACACTTAAACCTTCCTCAAGAATCACTCCGCCCATTAGTTTTTCAGTTTATCGAGTTCAGACAGACAGACGGCGGGGGACTTTATTTTATAACATGTAGTGATAACTAACCAGAAACCTGTACAAAATATGAAGACTAACCAGCAAATACTCAGGCTACTAAGATCCGTATTCTAAAACGAAGCTCAAGTATGAATCTCGTGTTAAAACTGTCGAATTTCACTTAAAACTTTACTCGAATCTTGTTTTAAAGCGATATAATATAATGCCGGGTGAAACGTTACATGAAATATAACACAAATGAGCCGTAATATGCAATACAACATGAACAGTAACATACGAGTAACAACTACAGTCTGGAGAATGCGTCCCTGACACTTATCAGTGCAATAATTCTTGTAGGTAAACCGTTTTTTGACAGATGGAACTAGTGACTGCAGCAACACACAATACATTGATTGATACACGTACGGTATTACAATGTCTGTAAGAAGCCATAAATAAGATAATTCAATATTAGTATATTATTTATTTTATCACGCATTTTAAAGTTAACCTTTACCTAATCTGGAATATGTACGTTCTAAGACAGCTGTCAAAAAACGGTTAACTTAGTGGACTAGGTATAGTAATAAAGATCAAATTTGCAGAACACGTATTCGTTTGTATGAAACTGACAGGTGTCATAAAAGCATTCTCTCGTCGTGTACTTATTACATTCCATGTTACGTTTTACCTATCTGTACCCGGCATAACCTTGATACGACTTTCAATTATTTTCCATTTAAAGTTTTTAATTTTGAAATATTTCGCAGACACATACCTACACGTGTAACTTAATCAACAAGCTCTTAAAAGTTACGCCGCCACAAATTATCGTCATACAAAATCTTAGAAAATAACAATTTCATCTTACGTTCGTCGACAAGTTTGATTCCATTTCCCTCGAGATATATTCAGATAAAAACTTTCAAAAACTCGATAAAATAGACAATCGGACACTAAATTTTGAGCAAAAGTTTGCGAAACACACATCGACGGGTCGAGCAAAAAGAAAAAAGAAAAAGTATGTGTTACGAAAGATAGGAAAAGTTTTTCCAAGAGACTTGTGTTATTCTTATTCCACACGTGTGCTCAAATAGATTTCTAAGGACTTATCATTTTGATATATAAGTTTTTTGCTATGTATCATAATATTTGAATTGGTTTTCTCGTCGTCTTTTGTTTTCATGTGCTCGGGTTAAAGGCGAGTATAGACTAGAACATTTACTATTGTACAGAACATCGAGCATTCGCCATTTATATATTTTCTTGGAACACGACACTCGATGTTTTGTTACAACTTGATTTTAAAAATCGACGAGCGTATTTGAGTAAGATTTTATGAAGCAAAGGCACGAGCGATCAAGAACGCAACAATCATCAACAATGAACGCAAGGTAGAAAGAATTGTTACAGGTGAATGCGCAGTCACCGTAAGCATTACGTCGAACGCAGCGTCGAGCATTCGCAGGAACGTAACATTAATGAAAATGATTTTGCAAATCAGTTTCCAAAAGCATTTTCATGTAATGTAACGTTCCTGCGAATGCATTACATGGAAATGCTCGAGAAAATGCTCTAGTGTCTCACCTTTAGGCAAGTGTTCTGGAATAGATGTTTTGTCTGGGGACTTTATTATGATAATGTAACGTCTGATTCTACTGTTTTGCGTAAAAACACTACTGAGAAAGTAGGTGAAAACGGTAGTGTGTTTCAAATATAGTTTCGCATTTATTGTACATAGTTGTACTATTATTATTAGGTTTTTGACAGGTCTGATGAAATTAACGATTTCAATTGACCACTTACGTGTTTTTAGTAAAACATTTTTTTACTTAGTCTATCCGACACTCTTCCCTCAAAGAGAGGAGGCCTGTGTCCCAGCAGTGGGAACATTATAGGCTGATTATGGTTATGCTATCCGACACTGACAAGAGTAGCCTCTGACAGCAGCTACCTAACCATGACCTTATTGTGACAACAGTAAGTATTACAATGATTTTGACAGAATTATCAATGGCACCATCCCAACAGCAACCTTATTAGGATGAGCATATAGATCACTGTTATTTGGACAGTGATGAAAAATAACTATGAACGGACCGGAGATTATGTAGAATAGAATATTCTTTATTATGTATGTACACCATAAATATTACAGAAAATAAATGTAGAAATTTTACTTGGCCTGACACAATGGGCGGTCTTATCGCATAAAAACGATCTTTTATTGATGGATTTAGAGAGAAAGAAGAGACATTATTAATAATACAACAATCCGTTCCATCACTAAAATAACTAATGTCACTCGGAAAGCTGCTGTAGCGGTATCTACAACGCCACATGCGAACAACGCGTCATACTGACGTCACGCAAATCCTGCATCTCGCAAGCAGAGTTTACCGCGCAATTAGCATAGATACAATTTCCCAACATCAATCGTTCGGCAATAGCCCGCCAGACACAACACCCGTCTGGTCGGAGGATCCTCCCTTTTCTATGGAGGATGAGTGACCTTAACACCCTGTTCCTCATGCCTCTAAACTGCCACGCTTAAATGGAATTGGGCTGGACATCATCATCATCTGCCGCATGTCAGACGATCAATGGGCTAAACATACGACCCAGTGGGTCCCGCTTAATGGCAAACGACATCGCGGCAGGCCCAGACGGAGATGGCGGGATGAGCTGGACTCTTTTGATTGATTCTTTGACTGGTTAAGCTCTGGACAGAGAGAGCTGGAAAGAGGAAGGCCTTTGCCCATCTGTGGGATATTAACGGCTAATATATATATATGTATATAGTATATAAATAAACGATACACGGACGATACGGAACACGACACGAACGAAACGATACGATACGATATATTTACAAATTTTTTTGACGATTAACTCAAGCTCGAGATAATCACCTACATCTCTTCATTCATACATTAAGATACATGTCATCCTTATACCATATCTCATTCATACTAAGTCATAGTTATATCCTTAGAGGGCCTGGAAAGGTTTCCGGCAGCCCTGCCTGCTGGCTTCCTTATTAATGTCTACAAGTTCTGACCCCAACCTCGTCTTATCAAGTTTCTGAAAATAGCTTCCTATCTATTAATAAATTTCTATGATTGTGGATATGGGTTTCTGCCGATCGATTCTGTGAAAATCTCACCGTGAAAAGTTAGGTGAAGTGAGCTTAGAGTGAACTGTCAATAATGTCAATCCCTAGCATTTAGTTTGGAATGACAGCTCACTCCACGCTCAGTTCACCTAAGTTTTCACGGTGAGATGGTTACAGAATCGCACTGCTGTAAGTCTATGTGTAGTCTTGTTGTTATACCAACTTTCTTTTGGTCAGCGCCATATCTAATTCTACAATTTTATTATTGACTAGGTAAAATATTCTGGTGGAAGTGGAGGTGCTTGGGGGAGGCCTATGTCCAGCAGTGGACGTCTTTCGGCTGAAATGATGATGATGAGGCAAAATATAAAGATAAATATTTTATTTTATTTGATATAATCTTTATCATTTCTAGACATACCGAAACCAAAAAATGTATGCAAAATGAATCACACTAATATATATACCTAAAGGCGAAAGTTTGTGAGTGTGTGTGTTTGTATGTTTGTTACGTTTTCACGCTTAAACGGCTGGCCCAATTTTGGAGAAATTTGGTATGGACGTAGCTGACACCCTGGATTAACACGTAGGATACTTTTTATCCCATTATTCTTACGGAATCAAAACTTATGCGGGTGAAACTGCGGGGTGCAGTTAGTTAAATATAAGGTAACAAATGAATTCATTATTTTTTTCAAATATTCCAAATACACTCTCTCTAAAACACCATCTCTAGTAAAGTCAAAACACTTTTATTAAATGAGTTTTCTATTTCTGATTCCCTCCGTTTATTTGTACAGCACTTGGAGCGAAGTGAAGCGCTCTTCGTAAACGCTCTCTCTGGTGTCCGGTTGCGTTTACAAAGACAGGCGCCGACAGAACGAGCAAATGAGTACTAAGGACTACAAGGAAGAAAGATATTTAGATTTATTTTCAAAGAAAGATAGTTCTTGATTAATGTAAAGGCATACAATGAATACTAGGATATCAGGATTGGCATGAATATAGGAATAAACACGGTGAAGAAATCTCTGTAGTAATGTTTGCTGAGTTTCAGATGTTTAGTACCGGGAAACATTAATGCTTTGTAATTCTACTAGTTTGCGATTTGTTTACGTAAAGTAACTAGAAATACATGATTCTTAAAAAAAAAGCTGTTTCATAAATTTTGACCGCGTAGCGTAGGTATTGTAGGAAATAGCAGATTTTTTTCTTAATAATCGATGAAATGTTGTGTCCAAAATCATGTACTGAATCCATGGTAACAGTTTGTGCGTCGTTGTCGCTGCCACCCTGTATAAGTAGTTAGTTCTTTGTGAAGATGCTTTTTCTACTATCATTGTAGTACTGCCATACCTATTTCTACCGCCAATGTTGCTGTGTGCTGCGTTGCTGTGTGCCGCGTTGCTGTGTGCCGCGTTGCTGTGAGCCGCGTTGCTGTGAACCGCGTTATTGCGTGCCGCGTTACTGTGTGCCGCGTTACTGTGTGCCGCGTTACTGTGTGCCGCGTTGATGTGTGCCGCGTTGCTGTGTGCCGCGTTGCTGTGATCGCGTTGCTGTGAGCCGCGTTACTGTGAGCCGCGTTACTGTGTGCCGCGTTGCTGTGTGCCGCGTTACTGTGTGCCGCGTTGCTGTGTGCCGCGTTGCTGTGTGCCGGTTTGAAGTGCTTTGAAGTTGTTATTACAGGCACATTTTAACTATTTCTCTAGAGCGAGAGCAACTAGCTGTGAAGGAAGGCGGTAGTAAACACTAAACATCAGAAGGGCTGTTAACTTGTTACTATCCATTAAAATATAAAAAACCTATCAACATTTATTTCTTTCTTTCTTCTTTCTTTCTTCATTTTTTCTTATTTCTTTATTTATTTATTTTATTATTTATGTACACACAGTAAAATACATATTTCTATTATATTTTCTATTATATTTTTTATTATTTTTTTCTTTTTTATTATTTTTTTTTCGTTTTTCTTCATTCTTTCTCCTTTTTTTCTTATTTCTTTCTTTCTTCTTTCTTTATTCTTTCTTTCTTCTTTCTTTCTTTCTGCGCGACAGTAGGTTAAAATATAGTTTTTTTGTTATGTTATGTGTAAATTCAAATGGTTAACTTGACCAACAAAATATTATTTTTGTTCGCTTTAAAAAGGAAATCTATTGTAGTAGGTACTCATGTTTTACAAATAATAAATATCTTATCTTTAAATAAAACGGTTTAAAATCAATTACAGAAATTAAAGATACCGTTTTTATATACACATAAAAGATAAAATTATCAAATACAAAGTTAATAACACTTTCATAAATCCTTCTCACAGAACTTCTGACATGCCGACAAAATATTCATCCATTCATCCGCAAACAGATCGTTTGTTGGATTAGAGTCCAAGAGATTATTAAGTGCGGCCAGGGTTCGTGGTACTGAGTAACAGTTCAATAGACATTCTGCACGTACAGAAACACTTACGTAACATATAGGGGATTAAGTATGTCATCTACATGTTACGTACATAAACAAGTGACAGAACTCAACATTAGGAAGTTAGACACTTTAGAACGACATCAGACACTTAATCTCCGGAACAAACCTCATTTTAACTTCCCAAAACCATATGAAGTGTTGACACCTGAATAGCTTATGTGAAGAGTATCTTGTACCTTGTATTTATTACATCCAACTGAGGCGTACAACGTGTGTATAATCATATTTTAAGTGATAAATTGAAATACCCTCCAAGAGTACCTACTTAAATGTATCATGTAAATTCATCATCTGCCTACCCTTTTCCCAACTATTTTGGGGTCGGCTTCCAGTCTAACCGGATGCAGCTGAATACCAGTATTTTACATGGAGTGACTGCCTATCTGACCTCCACAACCCAGTTACTGGGTAATACGATACCCCTTGGTAAGACTTTCGGGCTTCTGACTACCCGTAACGACTGTCAAAGATCCACGAATGACAGCCGGGACCAACGGCTTAACGTGCTTTCCGAGGCACTGAGGGGTCTCAGTATGTAAAGATGGTCACCCGTCCACAGACCAACCGCGGCAAGCGTAGCTTAACCTGACCGATCGACCTGCGCGGCTGTTATTAATTAGCCACGGACCCCTCATTTTTCAATTTACATGAAATGTATCATGTAAATTAAGGGTACTTATTTATTTATACATACTTTATTGTACATACACCACAAAATCACATAACAAAAAATAAATCGAACGGCCTTATCGCTTTCTGCGATCTCTTCCAGGCAACCTTGGAAGGGACAGTGATTTATCTGGACATAAAATGGGGTTATCGTTGGTGCAAATAATAAGTATACAAGATACTAAAATAGATACTCAGATATATACATATCCTAAATAATAGGTACATAAATACATACGTACTAAATATATAAGCTACGAAAATAAATGTTACAATGCTCTCAAAACGGTGAAGGAAAACATCGTGCGGAAAGAGCCTACAAAAAAGGAAAAATGTCCTAGAACCAAAGACAAATTCGAAGACATGTGACACCTAGCAACCCGCACTGGGCTCGCGTGGTGGATTACTGTCTACTCCTTCTTACCCAGAGGAGGCCTGTGTTCCAGCAGTGGGAACATTATACGCTGATTATACTGCTACGAATTGGCATCCACAGGTACGTTTCTTTGTACGTTTGTTCGTTTCTGATATATTTTTTCATACTTTTGAAACAGACTTCACCTATAACATTTATCTGAAAGAGTCTTCTGAGAAAATACAAATGAATAAAAAAAAAATATGATGAATGTGAATATGTTTTATGTATGTATTTATTGTACGTATTATGTAATTGGTACACGACATACGTACAGTATTGTCTCTACTTTCCCTTTTTAATCCATCCAAAGGTTGTCTTTAAAAGATCGCTTTTAGCGATAAGACCGCCTATTGTGACACCCTTTGTAAATTTTCTTCATTTATATCTATAATTTATAATGATGTGCAAAATAAAGAGTATTTTATTCTATTCCAGGACTAAAATAACCATAAACCAACTATTACAACTATAACTAATACAAAGGCAACATCTAAATTCCCTCCGATATCTCTTAATTAAATGTCCCAACTCAAACAGATAAGGCAGGAGATAACGCTAAACTCAAGCAGCTGTGCAATGAAAACTAATAACTCTTGGGAACGGACGCTAACTCCCATAGTCTGTCTGTATTGGAAGAAAAGTTTCTCGTGATAAAGAAATATCCGTGGCCACTGGCTTCGATAGTCCCTCAGGGAATGAATAGGACAAGCTATGCTCATGAATGCAAAAATGTTCTAATTCTCTTCACTTTTGAGTTAGTGTAGTGTACAGACGGCAGCACATCAAGCTACTACAATCTGTCATAAGGTTCAAAGTTGATTGGGAAAATTTTACATTGCTGGCGCCTGTACATAAAAAGCGTAGAAATAATAGTGACAATGACATATAATTAGCACATGAACCAAGTATTTTTGAAGTATTTTTTTGCTTCGTTAGTGTAATTTCTCTATAACGTTCCAGTGGGAAGATAAATAAATAAATACTATTATATCAGACTCTAAGAAAGTGGAACGGACTTGTGTAAAGTACAATCAACACTATTCTAAGTTACAAAATAATTATCACGTAAAAAATGATGATAGATTAAAATTGCTAATTGGTCATAAAGGCTAGATTGTAGAATCTAATTCTTAAGTAGATAATAAAATAACTTGAATTTGAACAGTTTTGCATGCATAACATTGCATATGAGAATCAATGATACAAACTTGTCATTTAGAGGTTTTTTGATTGGTTGATAATAAGCGTTAACGTTATAAAATACCGAAACTGGCCCTCTGCTCTTGACAATAGAGCACCATAATAGATTACAAAGGACAAGTCCTTTCGAGTCGAGACGAGGCCATTTTCGAGAAGTAGGTGATCTGGTAGTTGAACTATGACTAAATTAATTCATCTATAGGTTGGCTATAATGGGTATTAAGGGGCCTTTTATAGTCCACTAGCGCCGCCAATCGAAAAAATGTCATAACTCGTAAATAGAATCAAAAATACAAAATGTGGTCTATTATTACTATAGAAAAGGCAATAACGTAATTTTATAACACATTGTCAACACTTGAAATATAGCTGTTTAGCTAAATCGTGCATTTGTAACAAAAACGGCCGTTTATGTTTTGAATGCACGATTTAGCTAAACAGCTATATTTCAAGTGTTGATAAGGTGTTATACAATTACGTTATTGCATTTTCCACAGTAATAATAGAACATATTTTGTATTTTTGATTCTATTTACGAGTTATGACATTTTTTCGATTGGCGGCGCTAGTGGACTGTAAGAGGCCTCTTAAGACAAGTTGTTTCAACTTAAGTAACTTGTTTTGACTCTTGGAGTATTTTACAGGTATTCAATTTATTTTTCCGTTTGTCATTGCTTCAGCATTCTATGCATGTCTTGTATTAATACTCATAGGTTCTCCAGTACAATTACACAGAAACTTCGACACGGGCAAGTGCAGCAGATTTGACAAACGGTTATACCGTTTTCAACAAACTTTTTCTATTAAAACTATATGTTAAGAAAAGTTATTAAACTGTTGATTAGTTTTTAGAAACTATACTTTAATATTATAATTGCGAAAGTAACTCTGTCTGTCTGTTACCTTTGCAAACCACTGAACCGATCGTTGTTGACAGATAGGTAGCCTGGGACATGTAGAAGGACATAGGCTACTGTTATTCCTGGATATTTGTATGAAAAAATAATTAAATACACGCAGATAAAGTCGCAGGCAACAGTTGTGAATTGCTATTTAAGTTCCCGGTAAGATAAGGTGCATGATCATTTACACAGTAGATTTTGCTAAGTTCTTCTAAGAGGTAGGTAGTACATATTCAAAATGAATGAAAATTTATTTGAAATAAAAGAAAAGTGTGTAAAACTAAATATTTTAACGGGCGAATTTCGCCAGTTAAAATTCAAAAACATTTAATGTGGATGTACTTTAGATACACCTCTGCATAACCATTTGAAGAAAACAGGCGTGATATTATGGTATGTTATATTTTTTTAATAATTAGTAGCAAAGAACTGACTACAAGTTTAACTAGACTATAAAAATTTTGTTTGCATAAAAGTCTCCATTACATATAATACAAGGTGGGGTAAAAGTAATGTCGTAATATGAATAGGCTGCCATTTGGTTCAAAATGAAAAAGAATGGACTCTGATAACACAAAAAGTTTATTTAAAGGTGTAAAATTTATGACATTAATTCGAAAAAAACCGGTCAAGTGCGTGTCGGGCCACGCGCAGTGTAGGGTTCCGTAGTTTTTATAACAGCCAATTGCGGGTCGTATTCGCTGACTGATAGTTTCGTTCCATGCTCCAACTAAAAGCCAAACATGACTACTTACCTAACTTGACTTCCTATACAAATCCTCACCTGATCCGACAGTTGTGCACGGAAAGTATAATTTTTTTTTTTTTGAAATTTAGATAAGACTTGTCATAGCCGGTATAGCAACTGTTTTTTTTTTATAAAACTTATTTAGGAATGAAACAATAGCGCGATACAACTGACGCTTAGCGCCATCTATCGACATTTCTATGGAATTGTTGGAAATCTTCGAGTCTAATACAATTGGTCGACTAATACTCGTAAACTTTTAAAGCCCACTTAAGTGTGATAGTTTTCCTTTAAACTTCGTTATATATAGGTACTACTGCCGTAACATATGAATTTCTAACTACAACTGTTTAGTTGGTAGAGGGAAGGGACACTTGACTCTAACGAAAATTGGTACTTTAAAGCTTGATAAGTCACGAACGGTTTACTTAATCAAAAAACGGTCTTCCTAAACCCCTAATATTTGAAAGACCTATCCCACACTATGGGAAGGACGAAAAAAAAATTATGATCCCCACTTTAGATGAAGGGGAGGTACCCTAAATAATTGTTTATTTTTCAAAATTTTATTTTAAGTACCACATTTTCGGCGTCATTAACGTGTATACTCATGCCAAATTACAACTTTCTAGTACCAATCGTTTTTGAGCTAAACCGCGGACAGACAGACAGACAGACGACATGGCGAAACTATAAGGGTTCCTTGTTGACTACGGAACCCTAAAAATGATATCGTTCAAACGACCACCGCCTGAGTTGATTTACATTTGTGCTCGTTTACGGCATTTTGAATTGTTGCTTGAAAACATCCTCTAAATTCGTGACTTTTTCTTCAATGTTGGCTTTCAAGACTTGCAAGGTTTGTGAATTGTGGTAAACACGAGATTTTAAAAAGCCCCATATCAGATCTGACCATATTGGACCATGTCAGAACTGGCGATCTGGCCGACCAAATAGTCAAATAGTCAAACCGGGAGATCACACGATCCCGAAATTAGTGTTTCAAAATCTCCATCGTTGCATGAGCTGTATAATTCTCTATCTGTCTACAACATATGTATCCACTCACAATGACATTATAACGCCATTAGCAAAAATTATAGCACATTCACATGTTATGACATTACTTTTACCCCACCTTGTACCTATGAACATTCCAACGCTCCCCCGTATTCACGGAATATGTATGGTCGCCAAACACATCGTTGTAGCGTTTATATTTATAACTAAAACAGGTATTAAGCTTGATGTACCTGTGTAGGGCGTTGAAACTTGCGGGAGCGTCTAAAATTTAAAAAAAATGTATTAGTAAAGATCGAGAATTAAAAAAATATTGAGACTAATATTACATATAAAGAGTTAGTTTATATGTTAGTAAAAGGCACTGCTACTGTAGAAGGCAGATACTGGAAGTATGTATTATCAGATTACAAAAAAAGTATTTCACTGATAGTAAGTACTATTGTCATACCATCGTTGCCGAGTGTCATGGACTTAATTTTCACGCGGGCAGAAACCATCGTATAATAATGTCAGTATACCTTGCGTAATAATCCCTAGTCATCAATAAGAAAGTAAGGTAAATCATGTTTGTAGGACACGTCCGTAGGGGATGAGGCACCTTATTAATAGCTTGACCACAGTAAATTATACAAGACTAGCGGCCCGGTTTCACCCGCATAAGTTTCGATCCCGTGAGAATATCAGGATAAAGTCGTAGTTATAAACTATATAATAATAATAATATATGTGTGCCAAATTTCATCCAAATCCGTTCAGTAGTTTTTGCGTGAAAGAGTAACAAACATCCATCCATCCATCCTCACAAACTTTCGCGTTTATAATATTAAAAAGAAATAGTAGGAACGAGTAGGATAGGATTCACGATAACTTTCATTGCACCGACAATGTCAGTCGAGCATCAAAAGATCTTTGTTGAATTGTAGGTAATATTTTAAACCACTTATAACATTTTAATCTGTGTTTAACCTATACACCGTTAAATTTTGATCGTTTTAATCCTTAAAAGGGGTCATTGTACTCATGATTATGAACAACTTTTACTACGGGACGACCCTGAAATCGGGAAAAAAAAATCAGTTGATCTGTAGCGGTATCTACAACGCCACATGCGAACAACGCGTCATACTGACGTCACGCAAATCCTGCATCTCGCAAGCAGAGTTTATCGCACAATTAGCATAGATACAATTTCCCAACATCAATCGTTGGGCAATAGCCCGCCAGACACAACACGTCTGGTCGGAGGATCCTCCCTTTACTATGGAGGATGAGTGAACTTTACACCCTATTCCTCATGCCTCTAAAGATCCATAGATTTATGTTCGCATAACTCGACATAATGTAAGGATCAACTGATTTTTTTTCCTGCGAATATATTTATTTAGCCGGATAATAAACAATTTTCTCTTTCTATTTTCCATTCCTTTTGGAGCCGCTGGTTCAGCGGCCCTACTGAACACCATCTTCCCTCTTTCGCCATTTATTCTCATGCACCTGTTTTGTCCGAACCATTTACTTGCAGAGATTCCACGAACGCCAAATATTTTTACGACTTCGCATGGAATTCATATACACACATAAGAACAGTGGTGTTCCAGTGATATCGGTCCCGAGTTATGAGTAGGTCGCGAGTTCGTGCGGGTTGATGGATAATGTCACAAGGTCATCAAACAGCTATCGTCAATTTATAAAATAATACTGCAGCGCCCCGCGATTTCACCCGCATGTGTCTCGATCCCTTGGAAATACCGGGATAAAAAGTATCTTAAGTCAGGACATAAGATAGATTCTGCATAGATTAGGATCTATGCAAGTCATGGTCTACCCATGAGCCAAATTTCATTCGAATCCGTACAGCCGATTTAGCTTCAAAGCATAACAAACAAACATAAAATAAATCTAATATTTTCTCTTTATAATAAGTATTAGTTTAGATTCGCGAAGGTCAGCTTAAGAAAACTTATCCGTTTTCTAAATAAAATAGAAAACTTTTATTTCAGACAGGAGACCATAGGGTTAGTAACAATTTTACTTAACTTCTAATGTTAGTAGGTTACAGACACAGATATACATACAATTACAAATACAATGTGAGCACTATGTACTTTCTATAAAGCTACCATTTACTGGGTACGTCTTTCATTGACTTGAATGTGCCCTGGCGGCTGTGAGTATGTCATGCTCACTCTAATGTCTCGCTGGTGGTGGCGTGTGTGTTGGATCATTAAGTTCCCTCCAAAATGTTTGAGCTGAATGGTGCTGATCCATACGTAATGTTCGTGAACGGGCGCCGTCAGTAGGGACTGGTCATCTCTTAGCTGCCAGGGCTTATTTTGATTTTTAATTTCGGAATTGTTTTTATGTTTTTTATAACGGTAGCTTTTAACGTGCACGTATTTCTACATCGTTCTCACATGGTTAATTTCAACACGAATGATGTAATCAAATATTTTGTAACAATTTTATGATTTAAAAGAGTGTCCATGGAGTTTCTTGCCCGTTCTTCTCCATAGGTACCTACGCTTTGGAATGGGCAACTAGCTTCATCTTTCTGACTGACCGACCCTTTGACAATTCAAAAGTACCTGTAATTGGTTTAGTTGAATTAAATTGTTTGAGTTTGATTAAAACTCAGCGTGTAGCCTCCGCAACATCGGGGAATCCCACCAATCTGCGAACACACTGAGAATACTGTTCTCTAAAAATATAGCATCTACCCACATATTTGACAAGCACCTTAGCTTCGACGCGACGGAGGGAATCGAGTAAAGTACGGTTCGTCCCCCTCACGACCTCATTAAATATTAATATGTACTAATGAATTAACGAAGTACATTTTCATGAAGAAAATGTTCTTATAAGAGAAGAAGTTATTTAATTATTCACTGAGACTAGAAATTAGTTAATAGAATTCTAAGTAAAGACTTGCCGTTTTCAATACAAATCATATGATAAGATGAAGAATTAAGGTTTAAGTGAATGAACTACGGTTCATTTATTCATTATGGTATGCCATGAGATGACGCCAATTAAATATTTTTTTAGAAAACTAGCTGTGCCCGCGACTTCATTTGCGTGCATGTCGGAAACAAAAATTTATCGCGGAACCCTAATTTTTGTTTCTCGTGAAATTCGCGTCAAAATCGTTCTAGTCGATTCGGAGATTAGCCGGAACAAACAGACAGATAGGCAGACAGATAAAACAATATAAAATTGTTTTTTTTTATAAGTACTCATATATACTTTTATATGCATTTTTTTTAACTGTTCCTTTGACATTACAAACAGACATTTCAATTTTATTTATTTGTATGTATAGTATATGTATAGATTACAAAATAAATACTAGATACACATTTTAACATTGTTCGATCTAAACGGTATGATTGAACTAACTGTAAACCTGAAGGGGTCATTGTACCCAGAATTACCAATCACTTTTAATGGGAACAACCCTGAAATCATAAAGAAGGAAATATCATCTGCTTCATACAATTATATTCGCATAACTCGACAAAATATATGTTAAATGGTTATTTTCGTGTTCAAATTTCACCTTGCATAAGGAGCACTTAAGATAACGAAATAACATAATTAAAAGACAGACTCGAATCTGAACTTGAAACATATTTCTACCCATCCATCCAAGATTATGTCTGGACTTTAAAAGAGACTGTGATGTTTCGGCCTTTCTTCTCAGACTAATCAGATAGGAAACGCCGACCTCATGTAGTATTAAAATATGATTGACGTGTAAAAGTGTTTGTACAAACCTACTTACAAAAATAAAATCATTCATCATTATCATTTATCCACTTTCAATTTAATCCTCCAATTCCATTAAAAACTGAGCAGCGGCCTATCCACAGCCTTTTTATTAATCTAAGCTCAAACAGAAACCAGTTAATTCTATATCCTTTGTACTCACGTATTAACACTCGACCTCTAAGTAAATATGCTCAAAGCAAATATTAATCAAGATCCAACATTGCACTATAACCTACGTAGCATCTGAGGTCTACGACGTAGCCACAATGCTACGAAAGTGCTACGGCGTAGCCTGCGCAGCGAGATATTTTGCAAAATTAAGGTCATTTATTTCGAGTAAAGGCTGTGTATTCTGAGAATGTACTAGTCACGTTCTCGTAATAGCATTGTTTTATTATAAGCAACATAATTATAATTAATGTGAACACGTAAATTCAAACACTGGTTGACATGGCATTCGACGATTAACATTTTTATAACATTAGATTAAGATTTAATGTGTTTACCTTGTACTTTGAATTTTTTAGAGCTATTTAAAAGAAAGGGCAAGTGCCCATAGTTAATTATATTATTTCCACAAAATAATAGGATAATATCTTTACATATCAGACGGCACGGTTGGCGCAGTGGTTAAGCGATTGACTGCTGCGCTGCGTGTCGCGGGTTCGATTCCCGCACGGAACAAATATTTGTATGACCTACATGTATTTTTTCCGAGTCTGGGTGTTTTTCTATCTATAATATGTATATATTTACAAAAAAAAAATGTATATAAGTAGTTTATCAGCCGTCTTGTTACCATAACACAAGCATTAGGTTGCTTAGCTTGGGACTAGATGGCGCTGTGTGAAATGTCCACGGATATTTATTTATTTATTTATATCAAGACCCGTCCTTGCCTCGGAAAGCAAGTGGGCCTTTTTGGTGCAGTCGTGAGGCACACTTTCCTGCTAATTTCTTACATCGGTCTTTATACTAGTTTTCTATTTGTTCTTTTATTTGTTGTTATATGTAATGTATCTGGTGTATTGTGTGTCTTTTGGTCTGTGCTAAATAAATGTTTTTTCTAGACAACCAGTCTTACCAACGCGTATCTTATTACCCAGTAACTGGGTCATGGAGTTCAGATAGGCAGTCGCTCCATGTAAACGACTCAAAGTTGCTACAATTAATTGTTATATTAGTATGGAAATTGTCAGAAACAGCTGCGGTACTAATAATAATGATCTGGAGTTTCGGCGTTATCAGTAAAAGATAAGGGGGCAGTAACATTTTTGATATCTATTTGATGGGGGTCGGTGAGATAGCGATTTGAATTTGAAAATGTTGAAGTGAATCATTATCATATTGGGCCAAGTGGGGGACTTTTAATGTATAATCAGCCTATAATGTGCCCACTGCTGGGAAACAGGCCTCCTCTTTTCGAGTGGGAGTGGTCTATAAAAAATCTATCACGTGGGCCCAGTGCAGGTTGGTAGATGTCACATGTCTTCGAATTTTTGGTTCTAGGACATGCCGGTTTCCTCAACATGTTTTCCTTTACTGTTTTGAGAGCACTGCAGTGGTGATGAAATTATTTACAAAAAGTGCCTGCCTGGCTTTGAACTTACGAACTACTAATCGTAAGTCAGGGCCGTTTCCACTGCTCCACCACGGGTCCTTCCATTGGGCCATCACTGCTCGAATATTAATAAATGGTTGTTATACGTAGTATGAAAACGGCAAGCAGAATTACCTCATAATATGGCTATTAAAAACACATCCTACATTGCATATTTAACCTAAGAATATTACCTTATATTGCCAATTATCTTTTAGGATAAGACTATTTAAAACTACTAAAACTTGTAAAATTACCATAGACTTGAAAAGAAGGCAGGTAGATATCATTCTCTAACTTAAAGCAACGTTTATAATTATACGAGTACCTCTCAAAATCGAATATTATAGACTATACACGGCACACAATATATAGCGAACCAAATGGTTCACGACATAAACGACGGGATAAAATAGGGTAGCCGGAGGCTTACGCCACATGGCTAACATAACAGATCCTGTATTGCCTATTTAACCAAGAGTATTACTTAATGTTACCTATTATTTATGTGTTATGTCTTGTGTATATCTCTTGTTGGAGATTCTACATAAGTGTTGATAGCATACTTTTCATTCATCATAATAATATTTGAGTACTTTTTTTCAGGTGTGACTGGCTGTGTGGGGGGGTCGATCGATCAGGATAAGCTACGCTTGCCGCGGTCGGTCTGTGGATGGGTTACTATCTTTACATATTGAGACTCCACCGTGCCTCGGAAAGCACGTTAAGCCGTTGGTCCCGGCTATCATTCACGGATCTTTGACAGTCGTCACAGGTCGTCAGAAGCCCGAAAGTCTGACAACCAGTTTTACCAAAGGGTATCGTGTTACCCAGTAACTGAGTTGTGGAGGTCAGATGGGCAATCGCTCCATGTAAAATACTGGTATTCAGCTGCATCCGGTTAGACTGGCAGCCAACTCCACGCCGATAGGCATGTGTAGCTGTGGTGTGACATCTATAATAATTTATAGTAAACTAGATTTTGCCCGCGGGGAGGTTGAAAATTATCCCACAGAACACTACCAGGATAAAAATTCCTATGTCCTAACCCAGGTTATAGTCTATCCGTTTGCCAAATTTAATCCAAATCCGATTAGCTGTTAAGGCGTGAAATGGTAAGGGAGTTACTTTCACATTTATAATATTAGTATAGATATAGATGACACAGTAAATTATTTTTCTGCATTGACTTGTGTGATATGTTTTAAGAAACTTTAGTACATGTTTCAACACCTACTTTACTTACCTTATTCTACGCTGTGTGGCGAGCAGACTCGATTGTTTATTTGTGAGTTGCTGCTGCAAGCTGTCCACCTCGGTATTACGCGTGTGAGAATAGGAATACTAACACAGGGGTAAGGGGGGTAACAGAGCGGGAGGAGTCATTTGATGATTTACAATCCTGCAGAAAAAAAAGGGGGGGTAAGAAATATTGTCACTAACACAATTGAGTCATGATACTTGAGGAATAACGATATTATTATTATTATTTACTAGTTTTAAGAAAAATAAACGACGTATTTTGTGAGTTATCCCGTAATATCTTATGTCATTAGCATACACCGTTTAACAATCGTCTATATTTATATATGCTATTTGCGCGGTAAACTCTGCTTGCGAGATATATATTTCTATAACATTTATGTATATCAACAAATGATACCCAACAAATAGTGAGTACCTTCTGGCTGCTGTCGATAAGCATCGACCTATCTAAAGGCTTTTAAGCCATGACCGTTGTGCGACCTCTGTCAAGGGGCCAGATTATTAATGAGGGCCCAGTTTGTGTAGCTTTTAACGATTATCGAATTGACATTACTTAGTTGAAGTAAATTGTGGTTTATGACCCCTGGGCAAACGATTAGAGAGTCTTTGACTTGAAATTGTCTGTTTCAGAAATAGAAATAATATTTATTTGCAAACATGGCATATACAGTTGTTTTAAAAATACATTATAGAGCATACATGCTTTGCTTATATCATAGCCTTTTTTTCGCCTTTTGTTCGAGGCTTCGTCCCACACGAACATACATTGAACTCAAGTCATGCATGTCATCCTCCATCCTTCCACATTGTACGAGCTCGAGAACGGTATAGCGAATCACTCTTCGCCGATGGTACGGGTCGCTGAAATCACTCTTAATCGACGGTTGGTTCCACGAATAAATCCATCGCCGATAGAACTATTCGAAAAACTGTTCATCGATGCTCGCTTCAGCTACAACACCTTTTACCGATGGAACGGGTCGCCGAAATACTTCAAACACAAATAATTTCACAACAGCTTCCTGGTGAAGGTCGCTAGGCCTCAGACATTAAATATTAATAATAAGTAGAAATAGCAACTTTATATTAAAAAAGAAAAGAAAAAACTTTTTAAAAACAAGCAAGCAACAACTTTTCATACTGGAAACTGTGTCAAACGCTTGCATGAAATCTCCATACGAAATATAACATAACCACAGGTATACTCAACTGCACGTCTATGGTAACAATCCATACTATGTATATCTGTCTATATGTCAGTTACCTTTTGACTCCATAACAGCAGAACGGATTTCAATGTAATTTGACACACATGTATACCGCATGACCTGCGTATATAGAATAGGATATAAGACCTTTTATCTCGGTAGTACGTTCCCGTGGGATAATTTACGACTGAAACGTGGGCAAAGCCGCGGGTAAGGACTAGCTTTATACCCTTTGTTATCGCCTTCATTTCGTAGCAGTAAGGGCGGTTGTCGTAGAGCAAGTATCACGTGTGGTTGATCGTACTTCAGTTTCGTTGGAGAATTTATCGAAGCTAACCACAGGGGCCGATGTTGGGAACTAACCGGAGGCTGGAAAAGGGTACCTCATGTAAGATGAGTTTTCAATTGTTCACGACCTTAAAGTTCTTGTTTGAATAGAAAACAACCTAGGTATACCTTTTGGCAATGTACTGCGCATATGGGCCCCATACAATAGTTTGAATATATTTCAAAACTGTACAGGTTGTCTGCAAAAAGGAACCTTACATCTTTCAGGCTGGTGGAAAAATAACTCGTTAGATATAAAACGTACTCGTAAAATGGTTGCATTCGATCACTCAAGCGAATTTAGATTTACAGTCTGGCCGTCCAGAGAATACATTTCTCTCTGAAACTGTCAGTGCAAAAAGTCTAGTAGCTAAATAAAGATAAAGATCAAATTCACAAAACACGTATTACATTTATGAAACTAACAGGCGTCAAGAACGCATTCTCTCGTTGACTGGACTGTAGTTCTACTTCGGCGTTTGTAAAACAATGGAGATACAAGGACAAACATTTAAGCGTTTTTTAACCGACTTCTAAAAAAGGAGGAGGTTCTCAATTCGGATGTTTGTATTTTTTTTTTTATGTTTGTTCGCGCATAACTCCGTCGCTTGCCAACCGATTTGAAAAAATCTTTTTTTGTTGGAAAGGGTTTACTTCCCAAATGGTCCTATTGAAATTTCGACAAGATCTGATGATAAGTTTCGGAGACAGACAACGGAACTCTTCAATAAATGCTAGCAAATCAACGGCTATCGCTGCTATCGCTTATCTCTCTCTCTTATAGAAAGCAAGCCAGTTATACTTCGTTCCATCCGGGTGTCCCTTGACACCTCTCAAGTTTTTTTTTTTTGTTGTTTCATGTTTTCACAGTCGTTACGTGTAGTCAGAATCCCGAAAGTCTGTAACCCAGTCTTACCAATGAGTATTGTGTTACCCGGTTACTGGATCATAGAGGTCCGATAGGGAGTTGGTCCATGTAAATTATTCGTATTCAGCTTGCTTCTGGTTAGACTGGAAGCCAACCCCAACATAGGAAAAGTAATAGAAAAACATATTTACTAAAACAATGCCCAGAAAGTTTAGTTGTATTAAACCCTGGATCACATCCAGCCTCGTACGTTACGTATAAGACATAGAGACAAACTTCACTTAAAATTGAAACGCCTGATAACGACATACTTTCTGTTACATATAACAGATATCGTAACTTCTGTAATAATCTATTGGATAAACTTAAAAATCAGTATTACAAAAATGAATTACAGAAAGCGGGAAAAAATAGTAAACTTGTTTGGAAAACTCCAACTATCACAAGAGAAAAATAGGTATTACAGACTTTTTAAACTTCAATAATACTATTGTTCATCAATAGATCAACGCTAACCATATTTGCTCTGCTTTTCTGTGGTAGCAGTGTGAGTAAACATGTATTGTATAACATGTCTGTATGTATAATGTATATCCATTTCCGCGTACGGAAGACGGATATTGCACGTCGATGTTGAACGCCACAGAAATGCTGTAATATTAAAAGGACATTTATTTGAAGCGTTTACATTTTCTCATATTACATTTTGCTGTTATACCTGACATTCTCGAACCTGTATTAATATACAATTTTCGAATGTTGCAGTTGAGAGCAAATTCTCGAGGAAATTGTTAATTATGCTTAATAACACAACCTCGTATTCCGCGAAAGGGAGCAGATTTGTGTGATCCTAGACTTGGCAAGCACAACTCTAGACTACGTGTTTGTTTCAATAGAAAAACATCAGCCCTTCCCTGAATTTGGGATTGAACTCATGAGCAACTGATACGTTCAACAGTCGCGCTTTCAAGCCAAGACCAACTTTACCTAGGAAACATTCAAGGATTTCTATATTCAATCTATTCCGCGTGGGCCCGTGTCGTGGATTACAGCCGCTCCTTTTCGAAGACATTATTCTATTTATCATTAGCCTCTGCCCCAACAGAGGGCATTACAGGCTAATTATGCATTAAATCATCATCTGCCTAGCCTTTTCCCAACTATGTTGGGGTCGGCTTCCAGTCTAACCAGAAGCAGCTGAGTACCAGTAATTTACATGAAGCGACTGCCTATCTGACCTCTACAACCCAGTATCATATATACCCCTTGGTAAGACTGGTGGTCATACCCCTTGGTAAGACTGGTTGTCAGACTCTCGGGCTACTGACGACCCGTAACGACTGCCAAAGATTCTTTCCGAGGCACGGAGGGGCCTTGGTATGTAAAGATGGTCACCCATCTACGGACCAACCGCTGCAAGCCTAGCTTAACCTGATCGATCGACCCATGCGGCTGTTATTACAAGGCCTTCCAGCTAAATATGCATTAAAAAATATAGTTAAAAGACCAATTCCCAAGCGAAATAATATTTACTCAAATTTAAGTTCTTAATGTTTTCTGCGAAGTAACCCAAACAAGTATTAACTAGAAAGCTATATTTATTGAAATACTAGTATTTCAACTAAAATAATCCTCTAAAAATATTCTTCAAAAATAGGTATTTACATTTATTTATTTTTTTGGTCATCAGATTTTAGTTAAACTTTCACGATCACTAATGGACGCAAAAATAGTTTTAATTTTTCAGAACATATTATTAAAAGACCCATTTGTAAAATAATATACCTGTATCGCTTTTAGTCAAACCCTTTATTCATTTGTTTTTGATTCGAAGTTTTCAAAAAGTTTATGCCAATCCGGTTGAAAGTCATCACCATCATCAGCCTACAGCAGTCCACTGCTGGACATAGGCCTCTCCTATTGCACGCCATTCAACTCGATTTTCGGCAACTCTCATCCAGCTGCTTCGAGCCATCCTGCAAAGATCGCCGCTCCACCTAGCCCGAGGGTGTCTCACCTTACGTTTACCGATTCGCGGTCTCCACTCAAGAACACTACCTCAACGGTTATTGGTTCTACGGCTAATATGGCCGGCCCGTAGCCACTTCAGCTTGCTTATTTTGTGAGCTATATCGACAATTACTTTTGTTCTCTGGATTCGATCCCTCGAACGTTGTAGAAATAAGAAGCGATTTGAAAGCGTTTACCACTTGTGTGTGTAGGATAAAATATACAAACGGAATGTGCATCGCGTACTTGGCCGCATTAGCCGATTCGGAGTACGACCGACCGGCCAACCAGTTGAGGTGAATTGTCAGGTTGAATTGCCACGGAATCGAATTGTCCGGGTCGAGTTGTCTCGGGGTTAAGTTGCCATAATACCGCCACGAGCACGTCCACCCGCGGTCATAAATAATATTAATTGTGTAAATTGGTTAAAAATAACACATTTATTTAATTAAAACTAGATGAGGTCGGTGTCCCTAGCCGACGACTTTGAGAAGAAACACCAAAACAAACTCTGAGTTTGTTTTGGTGACTGTGTCTGTGTGACTTATAAGTCACACACACAGTTACACAGGCGTACAAAAGCACTATATAGGTTTGATTGTACTTGTCCAGAAAATGGACGCATGTGTCAGTTATCGTGTAGCTCAAAACAGAACTTAAGGAGCTCAACGATGTAAGAGTCTGACACTCCCTTCTGCTCCACCCAGAGCGGGAGGGGGGGTCATTTGATGATTTCCCAACCTCAAAAAAAAAAAAAGGAGCTCAACGATCTGCTGAATGTAATATATGTTATCATAACATCATGCCTTGTTTCCCAGAAGGGTATACCTATAGTACACCTACAATCCACCAATCACCTTAGTAACTAGCCCATTGCCATCAACCGGATACAAATCAGATACCGGGCTGTTACTGAGAAATTCCTAGTAGAAGAAGAAGAAGAAGAAAAAGCGTTTATTCGTGGTCACATCCTAAATTAAAAAAACCGATTAACATTTTGCGCGTCCTGGGAATCGAACCCCAAATCTCATATTAAGAAATAGCGCTTGGGTCCAGTACACTAATGAAGCACTCCTATGTAATATAAGAAGTGCGTCTAATTAAGATTTAAGCCCGTAAGACCATAACCACTCATTTTCCACGTGCTTCGAAAGCACAGACAGTTGAAAGTTTTAATGAGTTCCTCTTAAACTGTTTACACTTGGACGAGATAAAAGAAAACTCGTCCGTTCGTTGCGCACTTTTCTCATTTCGGTGAAAGCTCGGGATTAAGGGAGTTAAAGTTGTATCCTTCAGTTTTGGGTACCGCGTGCAACTGGTGTTTGGATGCAACTACAAATAAATTCGCGTAGATGGAATTATGAAAGACTAACGAGCCGCCCCTGCTTCGCACGGTTTTTACGACTTTACAAAACGTTGAGATTTCATTGTTATATATAAGCTTAATATTAATGTATTATAGACATGTCTTTCAAGTAAATGGTCTAAGGGTAGTGAAATACGCAACACTAAACTACACAGTGGATTCACTGTGTAGTGTAGAAGGTTTAAGCGGACAAATACATAGACAGATACGAAAAGTGACTTTGTTTTATAGGTACTATTTATAGATGATGATATTTTCCGAATGAGAAATGTAAGCTAGTGTAATTTTTAGACTTTTAGTTAATTCATTATCGTGGTATTGAACTTCAATATATTTTTATGTTGTGTGTACTGCAGTTAAAGTAAATTGCAACACTAGCAAAACTTAAATATATCTGGCGGCATCTACATCGCCACGTGCGAACTACGCATCACATTGACGTCACGCAAAATCCTGCATCGCGCAAACAGAGTTTGCCGCGCGACTAGCATGTATACAACGTCCCGACAAGAATTGTCGGGCAGTTGTACACCAGACTCGACAACCGTCTGATCTGAGGATGCTCCCTTTTCTATAGATGATGAGTGAACTTTACACCAGGTTTCTCATATACTCCTATATGTCTATTTCTGGCTTGTCTTTCTGCCCAGCAAAATAACTTTCCTCCGCTTTTAGCATGCATGAGCAACGCATAAACATGAGCTCAGTTGTAGCAGATTCATTTCGTAAAACAAAATCTAATTTTCCCCCTGTTCTCAACCCTTCGCGGAACACATGCGAGCACACCCTTTCCACCAAATTTGGCCAGGAGTCTAGCCAACTCATTCCAGAATTTTCATTAGTTACGGTGTACAGACGCCAGTACATCAAGCTACCCGAAACTGTCAAATTTTCCCAATCAACCTTGAACCTTAATGCTTTAGCGATAAAGATGAAAATCTATTAAAGAAATTTGACAGATTGTAGTAGCTTGGTGTGCTGGCGTCTGTACGTACGTACCGTACACGTGTCTTTCACAAACTTCAAATTAAGTCCGAGCTTTACTTCTTAAGCTTGGGTTTAAGTCCGAGTAATTTCACAAACGTATTTTGTTCCCTTTGTCAACAATTTGGGTTATATTAAACAATTCTACCTTTGTTAGTACTTCAATATGGGATAAAAAGTTTAAAGAGTTGAATGACCTTTTTCATGATGTGGATGTGAGAGTAGAAAAATATATTTTGTTTCAACAGCTTATTATACCGTTCAAATAATAATAACGAAAGGGGACCAAAGGTAAAACTCCAAACTTTTTATTTTATCCTTTAATAATGTAAGGTAGGACATTCACGATCGACGTAAAGCCATTAGTACCTACCTCAGTCATCGTAATGTAGCTCTTATTTCCATAAGATAAGTTATCTTCTATGTTACGGGTTTGGTTTCCGCATTTACTCCTTCAAGTGGACCATTGTTTATTATTTTTATTTATTGTGGGTGGGTCATGGCGGCCGTCGGTGGTTACTCCAACCAGCCCACCTCCCTCCAGAAGCCTATTAAGTCTCCTGGTCTGTTGAGAACATCTGTGTAAGATCTGGGTGTCCCGAGGGTTTCTGACCTAATCTGGGTGACGCCTGTGCACTCAAAGAGTACATGCGCGACGGTGGTCTCATCAGCCTCCATGCAAGCCCTGCACAGGGGGCTGTCCGTTATGCCTATCGTGTGGAAGTGTTTGTTTAGTGAGCAGTGTCCCGTGATGGTCCCCGTCATCAGGCGCAGGCCTTTCCTGTCCAGGCGTAGTAATCTTTTGGTTAGCTTGCTATCTAATGATGGCATGACTTCCTTGGATTGCCCGCAGACGAGGACCACCAGTTCTCTGCTTGTGTGCTTCTGTACCCACCTGCGTAGTTGATTGAAGGGGATGGGCACGACTGGTTCCGGTCCATAGACTGACGTGCTGGATGCCCTTCTGGCCAGCTCGTCAGCCGCGTCGTTAAGTTATAAATTAGAATGATTGCCTAAAGTTTTATTAAACTCGCGGCAATCATTCTAATCTTATACTTCCTATCAATGAGATAAGAGTTTAAAAGTTATCATATTTATTGTTTAAATAGTACAATTACATCGCGTTAAGCCTCGCAGACAGGCGTGACGCGACGGTGCGACGCAATTCTGGTAGAAGAATTGCCACGAAGTTTTCATAGAAATTTTTCCACTAGAGTCGTGTCGCACCTGTCTGTAATATAGCGTTTAAAATAATAATAACTCATTTATTTCAGGCGACCCAGGCCCATAGATAAATACCTTAACACTGCCTACATGGTTGGCGCAGTGGTTAAGCGATTGACTGCTGCGCTACGTGTTGCGGGTTCGTTTCCCGTACGGAACAAATATTTGTATGGCCTATAAGTAGTTGTTCCGGGTCTGGCTTTTTATGTATGTGAGTTGAAATGTTTGTAAACGCACCCACGATACAGGAGGAATTCCTAGTGTGGGGAAACGTTTTTAAAAATTATTATTTTTATTGCTAATTAGTACTTCACTAGCTTAGACAAGCTAGTGAAGTATTATGGTTGAGGTTGTTTGTTTTTGGTTCATCTAAATAACAATAGACTTAACTTCGTCCTGACGATCTCATATCAGTTTTATCTTCTAGGTTTATCCCTCTATGTATTACCATTCAGACCTGAACATTCTAGTGGCAACCACTGATCTTTTAATATGTCTTATCTGCGGACAATGCAGTGGACTGCAACATTACTACTTGAAGTTTTGTTAACCTTATGTATTATATATGTTGTAGTTGTTTATTGTCCCTTAATAAATTAAATAAAACAATCATTGGTTTTAGAAACGAAAACATGCTCTAAAACACATATTCAATCAAAACCAGTCCCAAATCAGACCCAAAAACCTAACGTAAGTAAATGAGGTCTCCTCTTGGACCTAATTACTTACTCACAACATTCTTCCAGAGATGAAGGGCACCCAATTATTGTAAGTGATAGGCTATCGACCAAAATTGCTCCTAATTGCCAATTCTGCGTAAATAGCCGACCCCCATACACCAGAATGCGCTAATTCCGAGAGATTATTCCATATATAGCCATTATGGGTACGGTCATCATATTTGTGATATGGAGACGACCCAACATACCAATATTCCGCTTAAAAATACACTCAACAAGCCCTCTAATTAGTCAATAAAAAATTACATTATACTACCTAAATATAAGAAAGAAAAAAAAAACTAATGCTATTATAGTGTCAACGAATATTTAAATGATAAATCCTTGAAACACATAACTATGTTAAAAGCAAAATGTTAAATTATGAATTAATTATTTTGTAAAAGTACGTTTAGAATAATTTAGGTTATAAGATACGTAAATGATAAGTCCTCTTCACCACATATATTTCTATTGCTGTGCCCGACAGGGACCATGATTAAATTGTTTCTTTTGGCAAATATTTACCACCTAAGCCTACATTGTGGAAAGCAATATAGAATTGAGTATTGAGATAAGAAACTTTACTAAGAAACCGATGGATGTTTTCGAATAAAATTAAATTAAATTAATAGAAAACAAACAGTCCATTTATCAAATTACATTTTATTCGAAAACATCAATTGTATTTCTTACTAAACTTCAACTATATCCCACGACCCAGGTTACTTGAACCTTTTGGTGACTGTACCTTATAATAATTATACTTGACCCTTTTGGTGACTGTACCTTATAATAATTATACTTGACCCTTTTGGTGACTGTACCTTATAATAATTATAAGGTACAGTCACCAAAAGGGTCAAGAAACCTGGGTCGTGAGATATAGTTGAAGTTTAGTAAGAAATCAAATTGAAGTACCACTAGACTGCTTCGTTGGTCTAGTGGTAGCAAGCGTTACTGCGCATGAATCTCTGGGTACGATTTCCAGGTCGAGCAACATATTATTGGGTTTTTCCCTCAGGGATTTCTCAGTAGCAGTCCAGAGTCTATATTCGTGCCCGGTTAATGGCAATAGACTCGCCCTCCATTACATTCTTCGATCAATAATAGTACTAGATTAAGGATCAGGAACAAAAATCAGTCGCTCAAGTGGCCACATTTGCACACACGTAAACATCTACATTTCTTAGAAAAAAGTTTAATAATATTAACAACTTCAATTTATTATAAACCTTAATGCTTAAACACAAAGTTTAATTACCATTGCAAAATATATTTAAAATGTCGCTTGAAAATAAAATCATTCTATTTTTAAATTTTCAGTCATTTATTCTAAAATGAAACTTCTAAGTAATAAGGTTAAAAACATACTAATTTGAAATAAGACCACAAAAGTATTTGTGGTCTTATTTTTCGGGCCGTTTTTGAAGCGCTTATCGGGAATCTAGTACTATTATTGTTCGAAGATTACATTGGATCGAAACATAACAGTGAAATGTGGGTGCACACTGTATAGGTACTGTTGAAGGCTAGAAGAGCCCTCTTAGTTAACGGGAGGAATCAACACTATATGACTCCTTTACTATTGGAACGAAGTTCCTTATCGCGCGTTGCGAAAGGAGGCTAGACGGAAAAAATTAAGACCAAAAGTTGGAACGACACTCTTTGCTATAGGTAGTTGTAAGCCGTGCGGCGTGCGCGTGTTTCTCTGTCTGTCTCTCTCTCTCTCTCTTTGAACTTAAATTCGTTCCATCCGGGTGTCCCTTGACTTGACACCTCTCAAGTTTTATATTGGCAGAACGTCTTTACATATTTCTGTCTAAATTACCACGCTCGGTTCTAAGCAAAATTCCTAAGTAATATCTTTGACACTCGCTTGAACGTTGGAATGTCATCCGCGCTAAATTATATCCGGCCTGCAACATATGAGGTTGCCTTCGGCAGACAAGCCTCTACAGTACGTACACCTCTGCCTAACTCGTCGGGGAGTACAGTCGTGGTGTTGTGTATCTAATTGCTTTGTCATAGAATCAGAAAACTGTACAGAAAATCAACCGTCCACTGCCACGTAGGATGTGCGCGGAAAAGTTTGCCACGTTAGCTGCGCGATGCATTTGTTTGCCACGTCAGCTGCGTGATGCATTTGTTTGCCACGTCAGCTGCGTGATGCATTTGTTTGCCACGTCAGCTGCGTGATGCATTTGTTTGCCACGTCAGCTGCGTGATGCATTTGTTTGCCACGTTAGCTGCGTGATGCATTTGTTTGCCACGTTAGCTGCGTGATGCATTTGTTGGCCACGTTAGCTGCGTGATGCATTTGTTGGCCACGTTAGCTGCGTGATGCATTTGTTTGCCACGTTAGCTGCGCGATGCATTTGTTTGCCACGTCAGCTGCGTGATGCATTTGTTTGCCACGTCAGCTGCGTGATGCATTTGTTTGCCACGTCAGCTGCGTGATGCATTTGTTTGCCACGTTAGCTGCGTGATGCATTTGTTTGCCACGTTAGCTGCGTGATGCATTTGTTGGCCACGTTAGCTGCGTAATGCATTTGTTTGCCACGTTATCTGCGCGATGCATTTGTTTGCCACGTATTTATGCGTAGCGTGGCCGCGGATCACAGTGGACGATCCCGCCAATATTGTCAAATCCCCGATTTTAAGATGCAAGTTTCTTCATACAATAAAATAGAAGCAAGAAATGACTTGCATCGTCTAAGCACTGTTTAGACTTTAGATAGTGCCACTTTTATTGTTACTTAAAATTATGGTATGCCACAGGTAAGTAATTAAATCGCATCGTGTCGATCAGTCTTAAGTTCACGTGCGTACCTTAGCCGTAAGCTGCTGTGGAGGGGTGCCTGAGACTTATACTGTTCTTTGTGTTCACCCAAGTAAAACAAGGTTGTCAATATTATAGATAATCGAGCAGAGAGCGCTATGTGCGCTGCAAGTGAAGTGACAAACCTGACCGTGTTGAACATCTCTTACATAAATTGCGTTCTTTGGTTCGAGACGGTATAATTTCCTATTACCTAGTACTTAATTGCAGGCTCTGGTACCCAATTATGTATCTCTACCGAATTATGATTTCCTAAATTAATGTTTACGTAACACTTCCACGTCACGTAAACATTAATTTGAAACATTGTCATTACTACAAAGAAAGAAAGAAAATGTGTTTATTTGGCATATTTGTCATAAGTACACAAAAAATAACAACAAAAAATAAACTTTGAAAACAATGGATTACATGTACAGTCACGAGCACCAATATGTCAACACTTGGCAACTTTCAATTGCGATTTTTTCGTGAAATAACGAATGCAACGTTGAAATATGACACTTAACATAAACTTATGGGTTCGGAAATGCTATGTTCGTAACAACATAAAATTTCATTAAAAAATAAAGGAGTAAATCGCTTTTGAATAAAGCCGAGTGTATACATACTTTTGCTCGTGACTGTACACACGGCTACACGTCAAGCTATACAAAACCAGTTTGTCTTGGCCTCACTTTGTATGATATTTTCTCACAATGAACGGTCAGCTAATACTGGTTTTGCATAGCTTGATGTGTAGCCGTGTGTACCAATGTTTACAAAAATGCTATAGATGTATAAAATCCGTAGATAAAATCTAAACAATTGAAACGACAACAACGCCAAGTCCCTTAACGTTCGAATCCACCGACTACAAACATTCTCTTTTTTCCCTTTGTTTGTTCAATCGTTCTATCCTAGTGAATTTGTTCCAACATTGGTACAATCCAGCTCGAACAACCAACTCTTCACAATGACCTCTTGACTCACAACTATATTGACACAAATGTTAGCGTATGAATTAGACAAGCCACAAATCACGCTAGTATTCTAACGATATACGTTCTTCTGCACTAGTGATACCTTTGTAAGGCAAACAATTTGTTAGTCGAATACTATTGTGAGAATGTTGTAGAAAAACCTCACCTGCCGTTAAGTGCTTTTAATCTATACTTTTAATAAAATAGTATCGAAGTCAAAACTGTACATTGAATATCTTTGAAAAAAAGTAATTGATGCGAGGCGTAAGAACGAGTCTGATGCCGAAAATGTAGTTTATAGAATGTTTGTCCGTTTGCCTGTTTGTCTGGATGTATGTTCCGGATTAGCGCAAAAACGGGGAAACTGATTTGGATTAAATTTGGTACCCATATAGTTTATAACCTGAATTAAAACATAGGGTACTTTTAGTTCCGGTAGTTCCGACATCCATGGGGACGAAGCAGCGGGAAAAAGTTAGTTTGTAATAATCTACACATTTTGAGACTGTGAAAAACGGCCTTAAAACGGTGAAAAAAAATATCGTGAGGAAACCGGCATGTCCTAGAACCAAAAATTCATGTGACATCTACCAACCCCCACTGGGCCCGCGTGGTGGATTACGCCCACTCCCTCGCACAGAGAGGACGCCTGTATCCCGGCAGTGGGTACAGTCACGAGCAAAAGTATGTATACACTCGGCATTATTCAAAAGCGATTTACTCCTTTATTTTTTAATGAAATTTTATGTTGTTACGAACATAGCTTTTTCGAACCCATAGGTTTATGTAATGTGTCGTATTTCAACGTTGCATTCGTTGTTTCACGAAAAAATCGCAATTGAAAGTTGCCCAGTGTTGACATATTGGTGCTCGTGACTGTACATTATAGGCTGATTATGAGTCTACACATGTTTTGTAGGTACAAGACTTAAGTACATAGTACAGTTATTGTACGGGCAGTTTGTCCGTACAGGGATATGTAGTATGTAGACTGTTAATGGATACGAATCACACGGGATGTATACAGGAAATAAAATCACTGTTTTTATGTCCGTTACTGATTGATCGATTTATTAAGTAAAATGTTAAATTATATATACACAAAGTAGGTTACTTGTGGTGAGCGCGATAGCTTATTCAGCGAATGTAAGCAAGTAATCGACGAATAAGCAAAGGTAAAAACTAAGACAATGGCGATGCTCGTACAGTTATTATGACTACACTTAAGGCCATAATAAACCATTAGAAGCAAGCATTACTCACTTAGGCGAATAAGTAAAGCCGACAAGAAATACTTACGTATAGACTTATGTAATGTGAGGCAAAACTTATTTCCCGTTTCGTGTGAACAGCACCTGTATGAGAATAGCTCATACTGTGGTGAAATCAGCATAATTAAAATTATCTATCCCTACTCTTTCCGTGCCTCGGAAAGTACGGTCCCGGCAGTCATTCGTGGATCTTTGACAGTCGTTATTACGGGTGGTCAGAAGCTCGAAAGTCTGACAACCAATCTTACCAACTTGTAAATAACAGATAGGCAGTCGCTTTATGACAAATACTGGTACTCAGCTGCATCCGGTTCGACTGGAAGCCGACCCCAACATAGTTGGGAAAAGACTAGGCGAAAGAAAAAAGACTCCTCTATTAGTCGTTATCTCGCTTGTCACCCCCTTTCTAGCTACACTAGCCTTTCTAGTCGTGCTATCTTTCACACAATCCATCCATCGTTTCTCTGGTCTGCCCCTACTCTTATAACCATCATAAAAATTCACCTCACATCCAAATTCATACTCAAAATTTTCCTCACGACATTATTCAAACAACAAAACCACAAAATCAATTTTCACACAATACCGTATGAGATTCCCAATTCTACGATCATAACAAGAATTTCATATTCACAACCCCGGAGTACGATTGAATATCCACATAAAAATTTATAGCCCGTCCAAACATTTGACCCAATATTGGAACAAAACCACACGTCTATTGTTTAATCCTGGAGGATTGGAATCCAATCTGGATGTTGGTAACAAAGAAGCACTCATCCTTAATAGTCTCTTCGCATACAATACCCGGACAGACAGACAGATTTGGACCAGGGTTCCGTACGTTTGGTAATCCCTTAATTTGCATAGTACTGTACTGTGATATGATTTAAAATTATATGTATTGTGAAACGTACGAGTAAAAAGTTGTATGTAGATTCTGAAATGGAAATTTTTGAACACTTTTCGTAATTAGTTTTATATGATATTACTAGCAGCGCCACGCGGTTTCACCCACATAAGTTTCGATCCCGTGGGAATATCGGAATAAAAAGTATCCGATGCGTTATAAACTATCTGTTTGCCAAATTTTTGCGTGAACGAGTAACAAACATCCATCCATCCTCACAAACTTTCGCGTTTATAATATTAGTAGGAAGTAGGATAAATTAAAAATATAATAACACTAGCGTTTTCCCCCGGCTTCGCCTGGGTGGAGGCCAGAAATTATCTTCCGGGAACGTACTATCGGGATAAAACGTATCCTATGTCCTAACCCAGCACCTGATTGCGTAACACACGATCAATCGTAATCGGTTTCATTTTGACAGTTCAACAACATTCATTGCGTTATTTACGTGTTGAGCAGACAAATTTTTCGAACTTATGAAGCAATGGATTAGCAATTTCCTTCAAAATGATTCTGATTCTGATTGATTGTGTGTTACGCAATTAGGGTGCAGGTCATGGAGTACCTGTCTGCCAAATTTCATCGAAATCTTTCAGCCAAATTAGCAAAAATATTAAGAACAAAAAAGTACTTATATTGTCACAATACCTCATCATCATCTGCCTGTATTTCCCAACTTTGTTGGGGTCAACTTCCAGTCTAATCGGATGCAGCTGAATACCAGTATTTTGCATGAAGCGACTGCCTATCTGACCTTCACAACCCAGTTCCTGGGTAATACGATACCCCTTGGTAAGACTATCTGGTCACAATACCAGTACTAGCAGTAGCAAATAGGATTAACTGAAACGAAATAGAATTTCCAACTACATCTTACAGCAAAATAAAAGTAAATAAAATAAGCAACAGTTATTTAATTCTTTTCCCCTACACAAAGTAAATAAAAGCCACACTATTATTGTTGAACAGCTCCCCACGTTTATTATTATCTTATCTTCGCGAAGAATAAACTTATACCTACCTAATATTTTTCGACGAGAACCTTGTTATTTCACTCGGGTGTAAGATATATTTATCTAGGGGAATAAACGTTTACTCTTCACAGACACACCAAGCATAAAGGTAATATTTTGGTAATCCATCCTCCTTTTACTTAACTTCTTGATGTTACCATACAAAAAACGGGCCAAGTGCGTGTCGGACTCGCAATTACAGATGCCAGCAAATCAAGCTACTACAACCGGTCAAATTTCTTTAATAGACTTTCAACTTTATCGCTAAAGCATTAAGTTCAAAGTTGATTGGAAAAATTTGACAGTTTCGGGTAGCTTGATGTGCTGGCGTCTTTACGATCTCAATCAAAACACCCAAAAAACACGTTTTCTTAATGGAGACCCTTTTATTTTTTACTAGCAGCGCCCCGCGGTTTCACCCGCATAAGTTTTGATCCCGTAGGAGGTAGGCCAGGATGAAAAGTATTCTATGTATGTGTTAATCCTGGTTATAAACTATCTGTGTGTGAAATTTCATCATTTTTATAAAATTTCACACATTATAAACTACGGTTATATACAACCTGTGTACCAAATTTCTCACAAAAAATCCGTTCAGTAGTTTTTTCGTGAAAGAGTAACAAACATTCATCCATCCATCCTCATAAACTTTCGCGTTTATAATATTACTAGCAGCGCCCCGCGGTTTCACCCGCATGAGTTTCGATACCGTGGGAATATCGGGACAAAAGTTACCCTATGTGTTAATCCTGGTTATAAACTACCTGTGTACCAAATTTCTCACAAAAAAATCCGTTCAGTAGTTTTTGCGAGTAACGAACATCCATCCATCCACACAAACTTTCGCGTTTATAATACATATTATAGTAGGAAGTAGGATTTCCTTTATTTTATTATTTGTTGTTATAGTGGCTATATAAATACACACTCTGTGAAAATGTCAACTGTCGTCCTGTTATCATTTAGGTTCATATACAGCCCGCTGACAAACAGAAGGACCGACGGACAGACAGCGGATGCTTAGTAGTAGAGTTCCGTTGGGACTCTTTGGGTAAAAAACCCTAAAAAATCTCTGAACAAGGAGTTTTTATAGCGGCCAGACCTTTTTACCTTTAGAACCACTATAAAATATTACATGAATTCATCATATCGCCGTTTTAGCAAAAGCCTTACCGTACATAAATTTAAATTTAAAAAAATAAAGCAACAGGCGACCCTTTTAAGCTTTTTAAAACATCCTAACCCCAACAAAAATAAATTTGAAAACGTTACGAATGGCAGAATCTAGATCAACGGCTTTTATGTCTGGCTTTGACAATAAATTGCTAACAAGACGGACCGAGTTCTGTTTACGTTGATATATTTTTAGTATCTCGAATTTGAGCTGCTTCCAATTTATTATCAATAAGGGCCGGTTATCGGGGGTGAATAGCGTATGTGAACTCTAAAGGGTATAAGAATATTGAACAAAATCCATTTTCAATATTTTTTAAAGCTGACTCTCATTGAATGAGTTTTTTTTTAAATACTGTTAGGCGAATTGTTAATCGTATTAAAAACGGTTGAATAGTTTTTTAAATTAATCCTGACAGGTTTATTTACTGATGAATGCGCCCTGACAGTAATAAAAATTACCAGCACAAGAATAATCAGCATAATGTTCCCACTGCTGGTATAGGCCACCTCTCTGTGTGAGAGAATGGGCCACAATCCACCATGCGGGCCCAGTGCGGGTTAGTGGAAAACAAAAGCGTAGCATAAGTGTATTATTAATATTATCGAACACGCCATATTGGAGTATTTATCAGAAGTAGGGGCTATAAAAATCACGTTATTCACCCTACAGCATAAAAAATCGCTTCAAGCGGCTTCGCTATACATTTTCAGCGGCATTTCCGACAATTTATAGGCAGGGGCTGTAAAGTCGGTACACAAATAATAATATATTGCCGTGTAGCAAATAAGGGCGTTTGGTTTTATGATAGCAAGCAAATTACAACAGTCGATCGTGGTGCACGGAAAACGGTAATCAAACCAGCGCCGCTCGGTCCTAGAGGGCGTGGTACACGTCATAAGAGATAGCGTTTGTTTAAAAATGGTCCTTGTGTGCCTACTGCATTTTTGTTAAAAGTAGCAACCGTTTCCACAATAATCCGTACTAGTACTCATCATTTATAGACGTCCACTACTGGATATAGGTCTTTCCCAAGCACCGCAACTTCGACCGGTTCTGTGCTTCCCGCACCCAACGGATTCCTGCGGCCTTCACAAGGTCATCGGTCCACCTTGTGGGAGGCCTTCCAACGCTACGTCTTCCGGTACGCGATCGCCACTCTAGAACTTTCAAACAATGTGCCCTGCCCACTGCCACTTAAATTTGGCAAATCTTCGGGATATGTCAGTAACCTTGGGTCTCCTGTGGATCCCTTAATTTCTGATTCGATCACGTAGGGAAACTCCAAGTATAGCCCTCTCCATTACCCTTTAGGTGTCTTTTAGGCTTCTATTATGGTTCATGGGTGAGCCCCAGGTGATGCCAGCCCCAGGCGAACGACCGCGTTTCAGTGCCACAGGTCATCACTGGAAACACGCATTGGTCAAAGAGTTACGTCTTGAGGTGTTGCGGTATGTGGGACGAGAAGAGATTGCTTAGCTTCCCGAACACTGCCCAGCCGAGTCGAATTCGACGATTGACCTCTTTCTCGAAGTTGAACCTACCTAACTGGACAGTTTTCCCTAAGTTAACATACTCGTCCAAAACTTCGAGTGTAGTGTCTCCGATCTTCGTGAGAGTGGGTGTTATATGGGTATTTGCAACTACTGATACTCACCCGCCCGTAAATATGGTACATCAAGCTTTAGAAAAACTTCGATATTCACACTTTTCACTTAGCATGCATGTGTCATGTCTGTCACCTGTGCGACAGACTCTTTCTAACCCCTGGCAGACACACAGCGACTAAAGTCGTTGCGTGTGTACAGACGCCAGCACATCAAGCTACTACAATCTGTCAGATTTCTTTAATAGATTTTCGACTTTATTGCTAAAGAGTTAGGTTCAAGGTTGATTTGGAAAATCTGATAGTTTCGGGTAGGTTGACCTGCTGGCGTCCGTACATAGCATAAGCTTGGTGATATTTTCGCCCAGATAAGTACGTAAGTTTACGATTAAAGAAGGAAACATACAAACTAAGTAATAACTAGTAGCAGCCAGTCCCGTTACTTAAGTACTTGCTTATATATATGCTTATACAAACGAGCAAACATCGTAAAACCAACAAAGTAAAAAGCTTATAACTTAAAATTGGTTCTCACTACATGGTTGTTGCAGCGCTGTCTGCAATGCGGGGAATTATGGCCCTCGGTCATAGCAAGTACGGACTCATTCGATCCGATCCTGATGTAATCTGCCTCCAAATTGCTACAGTCGGGAAAAACAACACTTGGGCTGGAAACAGTGATGTAAACTTGTAATTAAGGAAGTATTTTGTAGAGGGATCGCTGTTTGAATGGTCGGGAATGATTTGGTTGTACAGACGCCAGTAGGTCAAGCTACCCGAAAGTGTCAAATTTTCCCAATCAACTTTGAACCTTAATGCTGTAGTGATAAAGTTGTAAATCTATTAAAGAAATTTGACAGATTGTAGTAGCTTGATGTGCTGGCGTCTGTACGTCGACTAAAGTATGAATAATATTTAAGTTTTTTTTCTGGGGTTAATTAAACGTCCACACAGCCTGGGCTATGAACATAACTACTACCTTAGCATAACATAATCAGCCTATAATGTTACCACTGCTGGGAACATTCTCAGGCCTTCGCTCTTCGAGAGGGAGTGGGCTATAACCCACCATGCGGCCCCGGTGCGGGTTGTTGGATGTCACATGTCTTCGAATATTTGTTTCTAGGACATGCCGGTTTCCTTACGATGTTTTCCTCACGGTTTTGAGAACAGTGGTGATGAAATAATTTACACAAAATAAAGCGTCTGTCTGGGTTCGAACCTACGACCTAGAATTCGTAAGTCGCGGCCATTTCCACTGGGCCACCACTGCTAGCACCTTGCTGCCTGTCTATTATTTTTTATCAGGGCATGAGCTATTCGGAGTTTTGAGTTTGTGCCAATATGATTATAAATTTATTTATTTATTTTTACTTCAAAACACAAACTTCAGTGTAGACCTGGCTCTTGTACTAGGAGTTCCTATACCAGAAGAGCCAGAAATTATAGAAGAATACTATTCTTCTACGCCATATTTTTAGTGTATTTATAGTTAATTAAAACAGATATTCCCATCACATAGTTATTCACATAATTTTACTCAACAAATTAAGTGGCGCAATAAATTAAACCTCGCCCAAATTAGATTTCGGCAGCCAATAAAAAAGAAAATTCTTTCAAATCATAACGGAAGATGGCAACATTCTCAAAGTTAATTCAATGTAGGTAATTTCCAAAGGAAAATGTAACCTTTATTTATTCACATTAGGTATACAATTACTAAGAGGTAAGATTATTTTACCGTGAAAGATAATCTTTGCTTCTATATATTTCATCTTCCTCGTGTGTTTAGTGAGTGAATGATGAGATTAAAATATGCTTACGTTACTACATTTCTTTTGTTACGTTAAGAATTTCTTAATGTAAGTAAATAAAAGGTTAGTTCGCTGAGTTATTGCTTGGGGTATTTGCTAAAGTACTATTAATGTATAATAGAAAAACCAAGTTTACATTTTAAGGGGGATACGCTCAGGTAGCCTGCGAAATTCATATTAACTTACTTTTTGCAATTTGCAAGTCATCGTCAGGTTGTATGTTGATTAAAATATAATTTGTGAAAAATATGGCTTTATAGAATTATAATTATTAGAATCAGCAACACAACTCTTTTAAGTTAGAATTGGCCTCAAATGTCATGTTTTTATGAAATAGTCATTCAATAGGGTAATATTATTATGATCTTGGAGAATTATAATCATAAAAATTATCAATACATGTATTGATATTTTTTATGATTATAATTCTATAAATAAATATTTGTTACGCCCCCCAAAAACATGTAGATCAACATACAACACACTACATATACACACAAACACATACATACTGACCTGCAAATTGCAAAAAAGGTAAGAAAATTTAATTTCGCGGTTTACCCTGACATTTTCGCCTTAATATTCAACATGAACATAAAACTTTGTTCGAGTACAGATTAAGGCAAATTCAGCAATGTGCGCTACTTTAAATACGTGCACGTATTTAAAGTAAGCAGCCGATCTTTCCTGTAAAAATCTCACCGTGAAATGATTCGTATTTCTTTCTCTTACGAACCGTAACGACTACCAAATATCCAAGAATGACAGCCAGGACCAACGGCATAACGTGCTTTCCGATTCACTTGATATGTAAAGATGGTTACCCATCCACGGACCAACTGCGGCAAGCGTAGCTTAACCTGATCGACTGACCCGTGCGGCTGTTATTACTTAGTTACAGCTCCTCACAATAATATCGTCACGTTAGAAATGATACAAACCCCCAATTAAACTGAACGCGATGCTCTTCGTAACCTTGTTTAAGAGCTGTCAGTATCAAAACTGTTGTGGAATATTTCGTTTCATTGATGAAATTAGCCCTTTTTTTTTTTTTTTTTTGGGTGGGAAATCATCATATGACCCCTCCCGCTCTGGGCGGAGCGGAAGGGAGTGTCAGACTTTTACTGACTAAAACCCACCCGTGTTCCTTCAGTTGCCTGTGCCAAGGGCCACGGTACCTCTTTCGAATATCCCGCAGCCCTGGCGGCATCGGCCCTAGAGGGCCCCGTCAGTTCGTGCTGACATCTCTTTGAGGCGCGCGTGGAACACAACGCGCCGTCGACCATGAAATTAGCCCTAAGGCTCCATCACACACTATTCCGGTTGTAAACTAATGTGGCGACTGTGCCGCCCCAATTAGTACCGCTATGAGTTGTATAATGTAATGTATACCAATGACTGTAATGCTGGCGGCAAACCACAAGGCAAATGGCCACGTGCCGTCGGAATAATGTGGAAGTGCCTTTTACATAAGTAGCAAAAACGAGTAAACTATGTACATTCTACTAGTTTAAAAAATATTCATAATTGACGCGCAAACTGTAACTATGAATTCAGCTCATGATTTTAGACTCCATGTAGAATTTTGTTTGTTGTTCATCAAAAGAAAAATCTGAAGGCCAATTCTCGTAATTGAAAACGTTCAAAATCTAGTCGCAGTCTCATCTCGGTGACAAAGAAATGTCAACAGTGTATTGTATGTTTAATAATAATAATAAAATAATAATTAATGGACACAATCCACCAATGAGAATGTCATGCGCTCATACTATCCCCATAGTATGACTACAGAGGGGGGAAAAAATCTGACCGCGTACCGTGTTCGGATGCTCTCTCTTTTTCTCTAAGGAGGGTTCAGAATCATGTACTGAATTCAAGGTAACAAGTTGCGCGTCGATGTCCCTGCCACCCTGTATTTGATTTGATAATAACGATAAAACGTGCCATACAAAAAGAATTTCAGCAAAAAATAACATACAAAGAAACATTAAAAAGCAACAAGAGTAGGGGAGCAAATCGTTCTTTAATTATAAAGCATAACAAAGAACACAGTACTCAAAGTGAGGCTCAAATGTGATGCGTGTCTGGGGGCGAAAGTTCGCAAGTATCCGATTTAACACGCTCACAACTGCTTTTGTGCTTCAGATAATGTTTAAAGGCTTTGTCTTCAAGAGATGGTGGGGGAAATTATGTAGCTGCATACTGTTAGGCCGTGCCTTTACGAAGGGTTTTTGAAAAAGGTAAACTGTCTTACTTAAATAATAATATGTATATTAAACTTATTCATAAAAAGGACTAAAAAGTTAAAAATAATTTAAACCCGATAAGAAATAAATAAAAGCGTGTTACATTTTGATGGAAAATTAAAGAACATTTAGAACACAATGTAACACGTTTTTATTTATTTCATAACAGGTTTAAATTATTTTTAACTTTTTAGTCCTTTTTATTAATAAGTAATAATTTAAGCTTGTTTAAAAAAAAAAATTCTTTTTATTTTATTTTTAACTTTTTAGTATTTTTGATGCGCGATTGACTATGGCGAAGTTCGTAGCGCGTAGCAGTGTTTTTCCATTATATGCGTTTACAACACTTAAGCTACCTGTTCATCCCTGGTTAATTTAGTCCCTGGTTATCATCTAGCACCAAAGTACTCGTCAAGACGAATCAAACGAGCCCAAACTCAATGGGGTTATGTCGTTTAATTACCGAGTTCCTATGGCTATCTTCCAGCTCCATCATCAGATCAGCTCCATGTCATAATAATTTTGCATTGTCATCCGATTTACACATGCATGCAAAATTTCAGCTCAATCGGTTGAAGATATCTGCTTCAAGATTGAGTTGCAAGAGTCCACCCGAACAAACATAGTTACATACATAGAGTAAGTACATCGCAAGTTAAATAAAAGCTTGTAATAAAAAAGAAAATGGAAATTACAAGAATTAGGAATTAGAATGACGGAGAGAAACTGGTCTAAGTGTCCTCAGAATTGGGCGATGACGGTAGGCCCTTACTTGAGGTTGGAATGCTGAGAAGTGCAGGATGTACTTCTCTTAATTATTTATTTTTAATTTGCTAGCAAGTCAGAGTTATAACAGTACGATTGACTTTGAAACTTTATATAATGAAGTATCAATAGTATGACAGTCATAATAGGAATCCAATCCTTTAAGAAGGAGTCCAGCTCGTCCCGCCATCTGTTTCTGGGCCTGCCGTGCAGTCGTTTCCTGCCATTGGGGATATAGCACCTCATAATAGCTTTTTAAATATTATTGACGTGTTAAAGTGTTTGTAAGATTATTTCCAAATATAAATATAATTTACTAACCTCTGTCCGTGACTTCATCCGCGTGAAATGTTTTGTTCCCGTTCTCATTCCGTCGCATCGCATCGCATCGCCTACCCGCCCTGCTACTTCGTGTTCTCTCAGCGTTCTTTCTGACCTTTTGGAACGAAGTTCCTTATCGCGCGTTGCGAAAGGGGGCTAGACGGAAAAAATTAAGACCAAAAGTTGGAACGACACTTTTTGCTATAGTTGTAAGCCGTGCGGCGTGCGCGTGTTTCTCTGTCTGTCTGTCTCTCTCTCTCTCTCTCTCTCTTATAGAAAGCAAGCCAGTTTTTTTGTCTGTGTTTTTTTATTTGTTAATAATAAAAGAATATTATTATAACTTAAAAAAAATATATTACAATTCCTTCACTAATTAATCGAAAGGAACTTCGTTCCATCCGGGTGTCCCTTGACACCTCTCAAGATTTTTTAATTTTTGCTCGGCTCCTAAGGGTCTTAACGTTATGTTTAAGGGTGAAGCCTTCTTCAAGAATTGGGCTATCAAATTCCAGAAATTAGCGGGTTCAATCAAACAAACAACAAAATAAACAAACAAACTTGGTATATTTATAGATTATTAACCAAATTCCACCTCCATTACTGAAAGAATCGAGTTACAATCTCAGAGTAAAAGGAGTTTTCTTTTATAAAATCCTTATTTTCTCTCCATCAAACGTAACGCGGAAAACCTTCGCGATTCGACCTAATAAAAACGTTGATGGACCCAAAGTATTTTCAGACAGAACACTTGTAACCATTCCATTGATGGAGTGGCTCTCATTTTAATTTGGTGTAAAAAAAAATATTTTTAAGGTATCGTACCGAAAGAGGGGAAAAGGGAGCCAATAAGAGCTCAATTGTCACTACATAATTAGCCTATAGGTAATCTTCCCAATGCTGGAACACAGCCCTCCTCTCTGTGACAGGGAGCAGCACAACTGTCACTAATGAGACACAATTACTTTTTCTATTGTTACCGAACTTTATAAGCTTGCCTAACAGACGAGGGGATAGCTAAATCTACGACGTATGCACATCGGTATGTCTGTCTGTCACAAGATATATTTGGAACTTGCAAGAAGGTAAATTACTTACATCTCTTTTGGGGTACGGAATCTTTTAGTGGGCGAGTCCGACTCGTATTTCCCCGTTTTATACATGATTATAAGGTACGAAAATGTATCAGCTAATAATATTATAAAATTGGTACAAAAATGATACAACTTTTGACGTCATCAGCCCCTGTCAAAAGTTTTCGTTCGTTAATGATCATTTCATTTTGGAAATAGAAACTCGTTTACTTTATAAATAGAAAACAAATGAATGACGGAATTTGTTTACAGTATCTGTTTTTGGTTAGAAAATGTATTTCGGTTTAAACTATTCGGAATTTAAACATAAAACAATTGACGGTAGAATTTGTCTGTATTTCTGTAACTAGGCGTAAATGAGGCACCAATAACAACAGTTTATTTGTTTTCATTTGCAAACAAACTTCACCCTTTCGATTGACCTCCTTGAAGACCACTGCTCCCAAAACGGTGAAGGAAAACATCGTGAGGAAACCGGCATGACCTAGAACCAAAAAATCTAACACGTGACGTGACTTCCACCAACCCGCACTGGGCCCGTTTGGTGGATTATAACCCACTTTCTCTCATAGAGACGCCTGTGTCCCAGCAGTGGGAACATTAAAGGCTGATTATGCTTGTGCGTTGGAGCTGAGTTTTAAGTAAAATCTGTTTTCATACCACTTGCTCAAAAAAGTGACATTCTATGCCACAAAAAGCGAACATAACAATAGTCATTTTTAATCTGTTAAAAACAGGGAAAGAAAATTGTACTGAATTTCATTCATCCTCTAGGGGGAGAATGTGATTTAAATTTGGAATACTTACCGAAATTTATACTGAACTACATCTGTGTTTACACCATTGAGTTTGTATATAAAGCATTATACATCTTTTTGAAAAAGGAATACGCATTTATTATGCAGTTATGATTATTAAATAAAATTACGAAAACCGACGAGGCCGTATGAGCTTGATGCCTTTGCTTTTCCAACAAAAAAATATTAGTCTAGGAATTTGCCGCATTTTTGTTTTCTTCAAATACATAAACGTTAAGTTTATTTTTTCGCAAATGGTATGAAAAGTACAGTATTTTCCTCGGTGATAAAGCTGTCTTAGTCTTGGGTGAACTTAAATCCCTCGCTACACTCAGGACTCGTCTTAAATCCCTCGCTTCGCTCGTGATTTAAGTATTTAACACCCTCGCTACGCTCGGGAGTAAGTCATCACCCGCGACAGAAGACACTGCTTTATCCCCTTGGTTAATAAATCTACTATTATCAGGGCACATTCCACCAAACTTTTATACGAAGAATAAGTCTTATACTGAGAATAAATTTTGAAGTTTTGACAGTTTCTCCATACTAGAACTGTCAGATGTCAATTTAATACCGCGGATAAAAGATATCTGACTTTGGTAAAATCAGCCCTAAGTCAGCGAATATTGTCATGTGATTTGTCATTACAGTATTTATTTCGATATAATAGATCAATTTCAAATCCTATCCTGCCCTCTGTGTCAAAACAACATTCAGTCAAAGTGACATCTGCGCTGCTACCGACGCCGACGACGCCATGGAAGAGGCGAAGGTTTGGGCCAAAAACATCTAAAATACAGATGTGCCAGCGACACGAAGAAGAATCGATCAAACACTAGCTGCGCCCTGCGGTTTCACCCGCATAAGTTTCGATCCCGTGGGAATATCGGGATAAAAATTACCCTATGTGTTAATCTTGGTTATAAACTATTTGTGTGCCAAATTTCATCCAAATCCGTTCTGTAGTTTTTGCGTGAAAGAGTAACAAACATCCATCCATCCATACAAACTTTCGCGTTTATAATATTAGTAAGATTTCTAGTCTAAGTCCATGGGGTCCAACCTAGTAACTGGGTTGTAGAAGTCAGATAGGCAGTCGCTACATGTAAAATACTGGTATTCAGCTGCACCCGGTTAGACTGAAAGCCGACCCCAACATAGTTGAACAAAAAACACAACATAGTGGAAAAAGCTAGGCAGATGATGAGTCCATCTCTAGTCTAGTACATAAATATTTTATACTCGAGTAAGATTTAATAAATCCCTTATCAATTATACGTACATCTAAAGCGCTTTCTAAGATTTAACACATAGACACACACAATATAGAAACTTCTCATCTCGTGTTAGCTCTAACGTCATTTAAATACCGTCTGAGCATCTCAGGAATTTCTATCGTTCAAGGCAACTCTATTAATTCTGATAACATAAATAGCACTCTAAAGACATGCCTAATAATTCATTTCATTTATTCAATAACAACACATATTGTATCTGAATGTTTACAAATAAAAAGTTAAAAATAAAATTCAACCAAAATGATCTTAACACAGGTAATAAAAAAAAAATGTTCATAATAACGAATTAAAAATAGAAATTATATAAGTACTTACATGAAGTGACGTATACAAGGTGGCAGGGACATCGACGCGCAAACTGTAACCATGAATTCAGCACGTGATACTAGACCAAGAGGTAGAAATATGTCGTCGGTTATCAAAAAAAAAACTGTTTCATAAAAAAGTGCAAGACCTACCCGGCCAAAATGTATTGAACAGCAATATTTTTTTTAAATAGCGGACGGAAACATGACAGGTTTAGAATCATGTAGGTAATGAATCCATGGTTGTGCCTGCCGATGTCCCTGCCATCCTGTAGGTATACTCGCCACTTTAAATTATAATTTACTTTATTATGTCTCAATTTGCAGCAGACTCAAAACAGAATGAGCACCAGCCTTAAATCTTGTTAATTGCTTTTATCATATCATATCATACTAAATTCAACTTAGTTGCTAAACGGCCAATGTTTACATTTACGTGGGAAAATATGTACATATTACTATTTTCAAATTGACTTTAATAATTTTATCTATGCTATAGAGTTGTTCATAATATCAGATAATTTACCTTACATTGCCACTTAATCAGTTATCTACTTTAGAGCAATGTATTCTATGTTGATTTTTGAGTGACCATTTGTAACAAAAAGGTCCTAATAAGGTTTTGGTTGCAATGGAATTTGAACTTTGTTTAGTATGATATTTAGTTGGTTGTTTCATAACTTGAAAATTCTGGCTCTAATAGAGGTACTAAAGTTAAATAATATTGCGGGTAGCTTTATAATATCAGTTAGTAATAATAACGGAAATACCAGGAAACTAGGCCAATGATACTTTACTAGAATAAACTAATTGGTATGCAACAATTTTGAGTTTGTTATGTAGCACGATGTAAATTTATTTTTGCGATGTAAGTTTTTCTTTCAATTCATAACTTCGATTGATAATTTTAAATTACGGCTCGCGGCTAAATAATAATAATATCCCTGGACATTTCACACAGCGCCATCTAGTCCCAAGCTAAGCAACCTAATGCTTGTGTTATGGTAACAAGATGGCTGATAAACTACTTATATACATTTTTTTTTGTAAATACATACATATTATAGATAGAAAAATACCCAGACTCAGAACAAATACATGTAGGACTTACAAATATTTGTTCTGTGCGGCAATCGAACCCGCGACACGCAACGCAGCAGTCCGATCGCTCAGCCACTGCGCTAACCGTGTTGTCATAATAACAGCTGTGCACATGCCGATCGAAGGTTACGCTAAGCTTGTTGTGGTCGGTTCGTGGATAGGTGACCATCTTTTACCTGTCGCGAAACCTTCGTGGAAGCCCAAAAGTCTGATAACCAGTTGTGGAGGTTAGATTGGCCAGCGGGCTCAGCTGCATCCGGTTAGTTAGGCAGCCAACCCGTACATAGTTGGGAAAAGGCTAGACAGATTGATTGAATGATTGAGGTACATATCGTAAGGTAAAATGTTTGCGAAATACAGTAGATAATCACCAAAACTTTTGCCACAATTAACCAACAAAATACAGACTTAAATACTTTTTCAAATCACCTTTAGCTAATTATCGACCATAATGACTAAACTTTTAAAACCGCTCCAACATCACAATTTTGAACGTAAACTACAATTGATCGGAATCACGGCGCAACTTCGCGGCCAGACTTGGTAAATAAAAAAAAGTTGGAATCAAAATGGCGGCAGTTTAATGCCCACTCAAACAATGCGCGAAGTCTAATGGAAGCCACTGAATTTTAATCCAGATCGAGCGACCTCCAACATCCGCGGCCTCTAGGGTAGAGTGCAACAGATGAATTATGAATTTTTTATCTTGATTTTGTGCTGATCGGGGGCTTATAGGCTTTGTCGGCTTCTGTTGATTGGGCAAAGTTTTGTATACATTAACTTGGCTGTCTCGTCACGATGATTGCTTTAAGAATAAACATAAACCCATGCCTTCTTCTCATGGAGTAAGGCAGAAACTACAGAACGCACTTAGCGATAAGACCGCCCATTGTGTCACCCTTTGTAAAATTGTATATATTTATGTTCTGTAATTTGTATGGTGTACAATAAAGATTATTCTATTCTATTCTAACGCCACCTACTGCGATCCTTATACATATACTCCTTTTGCTTCTGAAAGTTCTGAAGAAAACAGAACATTGCTTTATGAATGTTTTATTGTTTACTAGCTGCTGCCCGCGACGTCGTCTGCGTGAAGGCTCTACAGCACCAAAAATACCTAAGATGCCAGTGTCGCTATAGCCTTATAAATAAACAACTTTTAAAATAGCATTAAAATATAAGTTTTTTTGCAAGCGAAGCCAGTGAAGAGAGTTATATGGGAATCCTGCTGAGTTCAGTCATAAGATGTGACTGAAGGAAATAGAGAAAATAATGCAGGAATATATTCCAGGACACAAAACATACCTTACAACACTTCCCTATAAACTACGTTGGTAGTTATGCTGCCAGGAGCCAAAATGTAAAGAGAGTCAGGACGGTGACGCGGGAGCAAGCGACGTACAGTTGGCCGTGTGAGATTCAACTCGTCCTGAGGTCGACACCCACTGCCTTCAGTGTCTGCCCCTGCGACTTATTGATGGTCATCGCGAAGCAAACACTCACGGGGAACTGTACGCGCTTGAACAAGAACGGGAAATTATGAGGTATGAGGGAAATGCGTGGTATAAATACTGCCTCGCCGACGCCACAATCCGTAAGAATTTCCCCCTCAATGGTGTGTCTGTGGAGCGAGATGACTTTAAGGCGGGTCCCGTTACACAACTTCGGAGGAGATAGGTTCCGAAGAAGCATAATCGAGACACCGACCTTCACCTTGATGGTATGCGCTGGAAGTCCACTTGCTGACAGGGAGTTCAGAAATTTCACGGGATAATGTGTGGCGTTATCTTGCTCGACAACAGTGTTTATCGAGATATAGACACTTCATTCCCCTCAATTTCCGAGAGAATGCATTCGTTAATTGCTGCAGCCCGATCATTTTTGGGCGTCAAAATGGCCATGCTCACACACCCAAGAATTCTGCTGGTGCGGTATACGACTGATGTCCCCGTACATACAGCGAATGAGTTCTTCTAAGCTGGATACCACTCTACCGAGAGACTCTGGAAGAACCACCTGTCCACCTCTCTCTTCTGGTATAGTGCCTTCGCCAAGAAGGAGATCAAAGAATTCTTGAGCACGTGCATTGCCGAGCTCTCATATTAATGGTCAAGCGCAGCGTACGAACTCGTGACCACAACGAAGATCGTTTCAACGAAGCATTCACCTCGTCAGCCCTCGATCCCCGCGTCACCACGGGAAGCGTTTGCCGGAAATCACCACTGAACAGAACTGTGACACCACCCATCAAATGTTCGTTCCTGTGGATGTCCTGCAGGGTTCTGTCCACGGCCTCAACTGCCTTCCTATTGGCCATCGTACACTCATCCCATATGATCAGAGAGCAATCCTTGAGCACGTGTCCCTTATCGCTGTTACGTGACACAACACAAACAGGCATTTCGGCGCTCTCTAAATCGATGGGAATTTTAAACATGGCATGTGCTGTCTTGCCACCCGGAAGCAGTGTGGCTGGGTGAATATTTCATTTCGTGCATATTATGATCTTTTGTAGAATAGTCAAATAAATGTGCCTAATCATTTTCATTATATGTTTTTATTAAAGTGTTTAATGATGATAAGTGAAATATAACAAAGGGACAGTAATCAGACCTTTAATTTTTAAGTTATTGACGTTTGTTTTTTTTGAAGGAACGGTAATGAGATTGAAGGCAAACGGAAATTAGATATATATTTATGGTAATGAGGTAGAAAAAATGGTAATTAACAATACAACAACAGTTTGATAAATCAGCCTTTAATTTCAATAAAACAAACCTATAAATTAACTTCAAAATAGGTACGATCGCCAAAGGAGATAAGTAAACAGGGTCGTCGGATATAGTTGAAGTTTAGTAAGAAACCGATGGTTCTATGTTTTATGTTATGGGTTTGGTTTCCGCACTTAGTCCTTCAGGTGGACCATTGTGCGTGGGCCATGGCGGCCGTCGGTGGTTATTCCAACCAGCCCACCTCCCTCTAGAAGCTTATTAGGTCTCCTGGTCTGTCGAGAACATCTGTGTAGGATCTGGGTATCCCGAGGGTTTCTGATCTAATCTGGGTGACGCCTGTGCACTCAAAGAGCACATGCGCAACGGTTTCATCAGCCTCCATGCAAGCTCTGCACAGGGGGCTGTCCGTTATGCCTATCGTATGGAAGTGTTTGTTCAGTGAGCAGTGTCCCGTGATGGTCCCCGTCACCAGGCGCAGGCCTTTCCTGTCCAGCTGTAGCAATCTTTTGGTTAGCTTGCCATCTAAAGATGGCATGGCTGCCTTAGACTGCCTGCAGCCCGGTGACGAGGACCACCAGTTCTCTGCCTGTGTGTGGGTGTGCTTCTGTAGCCACCTGCGTAGTTGATTGAAGGGGATGGGCCCGACTGGTTCCGGTCCATAGACTGACGTGCTGGATGCCCTTCTGGCCAGCTCGTCAGCCGCGTCGTTACCTAGTGATCCACTGTGTCCTTTTATCCATTGTAGTGTCACTGTGTTGCGGTTCGATGCAGTTACCTGTTCAAGGGCCAAGTGACATTCTAGTATAAGATTTGATGTGATGCATCCCTTCTTTAGGGATTGGAGGACTGATGCGCTGTCAGAGAGAATACGAATATGGGTGTCCGTAACTCTCCTGGCTGTTATGGCATGGGCCGCTTGTATTATACCCACACACTCGGCTTGGTAAACCGTGTTGAGCATTCCTAGCGGGGTGGATATGTTTATGTTGAGGTCGTGTGAGAAGACTCCGATTCCAGTTCCGCAGTCGGTCTTTGATCCATCAGTGTAAACTCTCAGCTCTCCTGGGCCTGAGTAGTAGCACTGCTCCTCTTTAAGCACTACGTTGTAATGCTTTTGGAAGCAGTATTGCTTAGGGGCTTTGTCGCAGGGTGATGCCATCATTGGCTGCCGTTTGATCGCCTCGTCCTTTAGGCGTATGTGCTTGATCCTTGCGTCTTTGCTTAGGGTTCCTGATAGATGGAGCCTGAAGGCAGACAGGGCCGCCTCCTCTCTCACGATGAGGTGTAGGGGAGGCAGTCCAAGTATGGCCTGTAGGACAGCGGTGGGTGCAGTTCTCATGCAGCTTGTGATTGCCACACAAGCAAATCGCTGCAGCGTTAAGAGATCTCTTTGGACTGTGCTCAGGTCTGTTCTGGGCCACCAGACTGTCTCCTGGCTCTTGGGGTCATATCGCCTATTGACAGATTTTTTTCTTCTTCTTTTCTTTTTAGGTATCTTTGGTGTTCTTTTTCTTTTTGTAAAGCATAAAGGACAGGGTCTGATTTAATATTTTCATATCTTTTTCTGCGTGCTATTTTTGCCCTTTCTAGTATTTCTTCTGTTGTCGTTCATCGTCGAGGTATTATGGTCTAAAAAAAATATATTAGTTTATATGGAGATATATATGACGAAGGACAAACAAACGTAAGTAAAAACGTAAACGTAAAAAAGGATAGTGCCTTTTAGTCCGTTATTAATTAAATTAATAAGGCTTGTGCATTTTATCGTACTTGTTTTACTTTGAAAAATATAAATAAATAAATATCGTGTGCTGGTAACCAAAGACAACTAATAAGATTGCGAAATATATTGTAAGTATTCGTTATATCCCATATAAGACAAGTAAGGAAAAATGCAGTGTTTACAGAATTAAATCACAGAATATAATCATTACCGTTCGTTATTTCTCATTACCATTCGAATCCAGAAGAACGGTAATCGATGGTAATTAGCAGAATGGTAATTAGATTCATAAATATTTTCAATAAATTACCGTTATTTGGAACAGGTACAGCATTGTTAAGTTTATCATTGGAAAAAGAGACTTATACCGAATGCATCTGGAAAATAATCATTTGATAAAAATAAATACAACTACCTTTCATAACACGAACGGTATGCAGAAATATTCCGAACCACGTTACTTTTCGGACAGGAGAACTTTAATTTACGTAGCTAAAATCACTCTTTCACGCATGTGTTGGGGTCGGTGGCTGAGCGTTGTCTGCCGTCGAATATATTGTGCGAAGCGCGGTGCACAGAGACGCGTAAATATTAAAATATCGGATCGAGTATACCATCGAATGGTAATTATGGGAAAGTGTAGGGACATTTTTCAAAGTGATATGAAACCGCTCAAATATGTTCTTCGTATACAATAAATCGTCTCTGAATAGATTAACTATCCTGCTATCCTTATAACTAATAAAAATGTCGTTCTTCAAACACAGTTTTTAACAGGATGTGACAATTAACTAAAATCTGGTAAAAGGGACACAGATGGTAATTAGATTTTAGATACTTTGTTATAAATTTAGTGCATTTCTAATAAAAAAAAAGATGTTCTAAGGAGTGTGCCTAATAGAACACAAAGTTAACTATACAAAAACAACGTTAGGTTCAAATTCTTTCAGCGTTTCATTTATTCTTTATCGTCTGCCGTGTAATATGCACGAAATGAAATATTCACCCGGCTGCGATTTCCGACGACGCTACAGCAATAGCAATTTTGCCTTGCCTCCTGACCTCTGCAAGTATGCCAGTGGTAACAAATGTTTTTCCTGTTCCACCAGGAGCATCCAAGAAAAACATTTTACCCTGGTTTTACCCAACGCTTTCAAGGCCGGTGTCATAAATTTGTTTTTGCTCTGAAGAGAACAAAGCGACATGGTCATTTCGTATGGTGATCATTTCGCCCGGATCGTAATTTGTCTCAGCGTTATACTCCCGATTTCCACGGTCTTGATGCGGTGATGATGGCAAACAGATGACGCATGCGGCTGGGACTGTCACTGACGCTCGCCTCTGCGAGGGTGTCATCCCAATTTTGGTCACCGTCGAGAAGGTAACGTGCTACGCAGGCTGCGCGGTAAGTGGGATACTCCACGCCATCAAATGTCCTCGTGTAACATGAAGGCGAGGTGCCTTAGGTCATACGTAAGGGATCTCGCAAACTGGTCGACTTCACAGAGCGTGTTTTTTTAAATTGTCTTCCTCAACTCTGCTCAAGATTTTGAGGGTTTTGTTGGAACTTGAATTTGTCGAAACGAACTATACGATACAACTTTTATGAAGAAAATGCACATTACCATGTATGAATTTTAAGAGTAACTAACTACTAACCTCGCCAACATGATCAAATTTAAATTATTAATTTCCAAAAAGTGTTAACATGTAACTTGATTTGATTTTTATGAAAAATCATAGATGGCGCTGCTTTAAAATTTTCATTATACTACTAACATTCATTAAACTATGTTTCTCTGCCCAAGTTACTTAAATGGCGTAGTTTTTATAGTGTAAAGCTAGATAATAGCATGGCTTACTCAAAAACAACATTTAAATATGCGTCGTTAGATTACACGCTGTCACAGAATACGTAAGAAAAATAAAGATTCACAGCTCCTCCCCCGTAGGTGATAGCGTGATAATATGTAGAATTAATGTTGACCCGACCTATTAGTAATATTCATGCAAAATTTGAAGTAAATCCATGCAGTACTTTTTGAGTTTAGCCCGGACATACATACAGACAAACAGATAAACAGACAAACAGACAAAAATTCTAAAAACTATATTTTTGGCTTCGATATCGATTGTAGATCACGCCCCAAGTATTCTTTTAAAAAAATATTCAATGTACAGTTTTGACTTTCCTACGATTTTATTATATGTATAGATTCATATGGAGTCTTCGAAACCCAACTTATTCAAGATAAATCTTCGATCACCAATAAATGTTTTAGATACTTTTTCATCTCATTATTGATGGATAAGAATGAACAAACTATCAACCAGTCTAGCCTTTTCCCAACTATGTTAGGGTCGGCTTCCAGTCTAACCAGATGCAACTGAATACCAGTATCTTACATGGAGCGGCTGCCTATCTGACATCCACAACCCAGTTATTGGGTAATACGGTATCCCTTGGTAAGACTGGCTGTCAAACTTTCACGATTCACGAATGACACCCGGGACCTGTCCTTGTAATTGTGTCAACTAAATGAATCACTTGGTAGTGAGTCGCAATGTGTAATCTCAAACTCGACTGCCTATCTGACGTCCACAACCCAGTTGAAGGATATAAAGGATGAACAGCTATATCTACAAACATAAAGATGAAATACCGATTTTTTTAAGTGAAAACTTCTTTAGCGGCGTTTTGTTGTGACAGGTAAAAAAGTTAAACTCGCGTCAGGACACGTGACCTGATCGAAAATTTGTAAGACGGAGGAAGAGTAGACCAGCATTCCAAAATATCAAAAAAGCACAGCGTTAATATTCAAGTTTTCACTTCTCGGCACTCCCGGAGTGCAACCCGTTGTTTTTTTCTTTTAAGTGTTGCTACTCCCTCGCTTTTTTCATAGCCCTGTCTTATAGCGAAAAGTTGGTAACCCAGGACTTATCGTACAAAGTCAGAACTCTGATTCCCTCATAATAAATCCGGATCATAATCCTAGCCCAGGGAGTAGAACAAACATCTAGCTGTTACTGGATACACCCGCGGCTTTGCCCAAACAAACTGTTTATTCACAAGTTTGTTTAAACCTACATTTAGTTCTTATAGGGGCGTTTTACACCAAACTTTTATACCTAGAATAAGTCTTATACTGATAATATTATTTTTTTAGGTTTTTCTATACTAGAACTGTCAAACGTCAATTTTATTCCACGGATAAAAGATATCTGGCTTTGGTAAAATCAACCCTTAATGTAACAGATTTTGTACGGTACACAGGCACACAGGTAGATGTAACATCCGGGAAAATTGCGAAAAACTTACTTGCAGTAGCCATGCTTTTAATTTTAACAGTTCGACAACATCCGCTGCGTCATTTACATTGTTGAGCAGACGAAATTTTCAAACATATAAGGTAATGGATTACCACATTCCTTCAAGATCCTTCCGATTGCGATTGGAAATGTATTTTACAATTTATTGGTATGCAGTATTAACGTATAAAATAACTTTTATTTGTAATTAGTTAGTTGCGACAGTTAGTCGTAACATAATTATGTATCTCAATGTAGCCGCACAAGTAAATAATTTAATGACTTTGAGCCGCACTGAAACTCGGCAAACCGGACTAATTAACTGAATACTGAAAGCCTGATAGTCACTGATTAGTAAACCAGCTATGAAATCTCAAGTCAGTTTGTTGTGAGTATTGTACATACCAAAATAATAACAACCAATGAAATAATTAGACCGGGGATTTGATTAGTAACATATCAAATTAGCAATAATTTGTTATGAATAAATGGTTACCGTACATAATTTAAAAAGCTGGTAGTCTTAAATAATATATGCACAATCAAATATCTTGAGTTAACACACGAGGTTGTTGACACGTGGAATGTAAGCTCGACTGTCATTGTGCCGATTGTCGTATCGGCCAATGGCCTGATGGCCGAAAGCTTCGATCAACATATATCTAAGCTCTCGTTAGGCGGTTGGATCAAGGGGCTGAATCAGAAGGCAGTATTTCTGGATACGGCTCGCATTGTGAGGAGGCTTCTGTCTCTGGAGCCCTAACCACCGGTAGCTTAGACCGTGCTCCCGACACCGGTGAATACTTTTTTTTAAATATTTTAAATGTATTTTTTATACTTATTTTTATATATTTTAAGAAATATTTAAAAATGTAATAAAATAACATAACTTAATAAATAAATGACATAACATGTACAAGTATATATATAAAAAAGGAGAGGTAATAATAAGAGCATCAAAAAGACGTTCGCATCGCCTGGGAACAATCGGTGAAAATACAAAATTAAAGTAGGTATACGTCGACTTAGACACATCCTCTTTTTGAAGTTAGTTAAAAATAACAAAAAAATATATATAAAACCTCTAAAAACCAGGCATGACTATAAAAAGCGAGCTAAACAATTCCGAAGAGGGCTACTTAAAACAAGTTCGTATAGAATTAACTATGCTAATGTTAGCTGCATATGAGCCGACCTGACCTGTTTATGTAAAGTACTGATGTCCATATACATACGTGTATATGTGTGCTATGCAGCTACGACTAGATTCGGGCCAGGGTCGCCTTTTTGCTGCAAAAGATAAAGATTGGCCGGAGAACGGAAGCTTTAATATCAGGGTTGATTTTGTATGGATCTTTTGTACAAAATGTGTGTGTGTTTTGTGTGTGTGCAATACCTACGCGGTCAAAATTTATGGAACAACATTATTTTAATAACTGACGAAAAATTTCGACGCTATGGGGTCTAAACTCATGTGCCGAATCCATGGTTACTGTTTGCGCGTCGATGTCCCTGCCACCCTGTATATGCTGCCACAAATTATGACATAATTATATTTGTCGTCATATGTTAATGAATGAATCATGCAATCAGATATTACTGCCGAGCTGTTCATAGTTATATATTTATGCTCATGACTCATCTGCCTAGCCTTTTCCCAACTATGTTGGGGTCAGCTTCCAGTCTAACCAGATGCAACTAAATACCAGTATTTTACGTGGAGCGACTGCCTATCTGACCTCCACAACCCAGTTACTGGGTAATACGATACCCCTTGGTACGACTGGTTGTCAGACTTTCAAGGTTCTGACGACCCGTAACGCCTGTCAAAGATCCACGAAAGACAGCCGGGACCAACATCACGGAGCACGGAGGGGTCTTGGTATGTAAAGATGGTCACCCATCCACGGACCAACCGCGGCAAGCGTAGCTTAACCTGATCGTTCGGTCCTTGCGGCTGTTATTACTTAGCCACAAGCCCCTTTATGCTCATTATTCATATTTATAAATATATATTTGTGTCAAGAACTTCATCCATATTGAGCTCTTTGGATATTTCCAAAGAGCTCAATAAATATTTCAACAAGGACATAATTCAAAGTAAACTTTGGCAATACTCGTAAGCGGCCTTTTTTCACTTTATCTGTTAATTATCGCCGTAACTGAAAGTCAGGACTTTGACGAACTTTCCTAACTTCGATAAAAAGTTGGAACAGCTTCGTACATCTAAGAAATATTTATGGATTGATAAAAATCTTTCCAGCTTGATTAATATATAACATTTTGGCGACATTGGATTAATGAGCGAAATCTAGGTGTGCTTATAGGCAGGTACACCTCTGCCTTACCCTTCAGCCCATACAGACTTGATGTTATGTAGTAGTAGTAGTACAGCTACTTGTGAAGGAACTCTTCCAAAGAAGTACTAACAATACGTATGTATTATTTCTGCCACCAAGAAACTTTGTTTTGTGTCGGTTTCTAAGATAGCGTGTGTGAATGTAGTTTGTGTAAGTAATTACAGTCATATTATGGAACTTTAGGATAGTGACCATCTGTGTCTATGCCTATTACAAAAGTCCATAGGGTTCGGTCAACACTAACAATCAAGGCCATAATTTTAATGTAACTGACAGAGCGACATATAATTATGTCAAAAATTGTCATTTTCGTAGCAGGTACTTTGCAGAAAACCTGTGAAACAACTTGTTAAATTGTCGGACTGTTGAATTGTCGCTAAAAGAAAAATATATTTATTTGTCACAGAAACAAGAGCACACACAAAGATTGAATAGGACCCAGGTGCTGTTACGCAGACGAAGATAAAAATATTTTTCTTCATCTGAGTGCCTGCAAAATACATTTTCAAAATGATTTACTCAGAATTCAGTGCCCAATCGATTCCTTAAATCCCCCTCTACCTGTGTAGGCTTGAGTTACGACGGGATAGCAACAAGAATTCTTGAACAATTGAATTTCCGAGAGCCGGAGAAAATCTCACTCGTTATACAATAATGGATTTCAATTTGTTTTCTCAATGCAGACTGCGATTGGTATTATGTACTGAACAAGGTAAAATATTAATGCAATCCACTTGATATCTTTACTGAATTGTAGCTCAAATTGTTCAGTTGGATGAAATTGCGGTATTTCCAGTTTTAATATCGGAAAACGTTTTAATAAATATTCATTTTATGAAAATAAAGATATGGATACTGGATATGAGTCCGTGTTTGTGGTGTTCAATTTTGAAATAATTGTTGGCTTGGATCTATAGGTTGGCAGAGAAATCGTCGCGCAATCTGTAACCATGAATGCAACACATGATTGTAGACTGCCTAGCGTAGTACAAATTTGCTCTTTCATAGAAAAGTGCCTAAGCGGTCGAAATGTATGGAACAGCATTTTTTTTTTGTAATAACCGGTGAAATATTTCAACGTCCCCTGCGTTGAAAGTTTTCGTTCAGAATTATTTATTTATTTTAGTACATAGAGGACTTACAGCTAATAAAAACAAACACAAAAGGAAATCATAGTCACCCGAAAGCCAATTACAAATCCTCACGTATAGACTTACAATAATAATTTATGGTGTGAGCACAAAACAAAAAACACATCGTCTAAATTGAAGTAAGAAGCAATATAAATACTTATTTTGGAATTATATGCCTAAAATAACAGAGAAAATAATAAAATAACAAAAATAAACAATATAACCTACCGCTACATGAAAAATTTGAGGCTTAAACACCTTCTGACCGAATTCACACTCATTGTGAATGGATCAAAATCATATTCCTTGCATATGTCATTGAAACTACTGCTTGCGCGCACAAAGTAACTGCAGTGCGATTCTGTAACCATCTCACCGTGAAAACTTAGGTGAAGTGAGCGTGGAGTGAGCTGTCATTCCAAATAATGCTAGGGATTGACACTACTGAAAACTCACATCAAGCTCACTTCACTTGAGTTTTCACGGTGAGATTCTTACAGAATCGACCGGCTGTTCTGCCTATAATTCGAAGATGTACGAGGTACACGTATGGGTGCATTATGTACTGAATCCATGGTAACAGGTTGCGCGTCAATGTCGCTGCCACCCTGTATAAGCGGTCATAACTTTGAGCTCCGTCTAATGCACTAACACCTCAAGCATAATATCAATAAGAAAGTTTAGGAACAGTCACGAGCACCAATATGTCAACACTTGGCAATTTACAATTGCGATTTTTTCGAGAAATAACGAATGCAACGTTGAAATACGACACATTACATAAACCTATGGGTTCTAAAATGCTATGTTCGTAACAACATAAAAGTTCATTCAAAAATAAAGGAGTAAATCGCTTTTGAATAAGGCCGAGTGTATACATACTTTTATTCGTGACTGAACACTGAAAAATATGCCACCACAATAACGTAAATTGCAATACTCCGTAGACGTATGAAGGTTTTCGATATTGGAAAACAGATTATGGAGTAGGCAGGACCACTGGCAAGACGCAGTGATGATAGCTGGAGTGAGGCCTTGACCGAGTGGCGTCCAAGGACTGGAAGACAAAGTCAGCGGTCTTCCGGCGGCAAGATGGGCGGACATATTGTTACCATCGTGGGTAAAACCTGGGGGCCTACTCCGAAGTGCAAAGTGCGAATGTTCGGATCGGACCGACACATGGCCGAACCGAATATTATGGAAAAATGCGAAAAAAGTTCGGATCGGCTCAGTTGGGTCGGGACCATAGTCAATATTCGAAAGAGTGTAGGAGTGTAGGATCGGAACCGACCGAACCAAATAGTAACTTCGTAGCAGGAAACGGCCGAACGTTCGGCCGATACTACTTCGGAGTAGACCCCCTGGATACAGACGGCTCAGGAGCATGGCATGAGAAAAGAGAGGCCAATGCTCAGCAGTGAGTGAAGTGGGGTTGTGGATGATGATGATGGTAACGTGAAGTCGCGTCGTATCCTGCATGTCCAGTTGTCTGCACGCAGGGCTGGGCAAAATACATGCTTTGCTTTAATTGAATTACAAAATACAGTATCGCAAGTAATTAAAATACAAAATATATTTAAGTAAGGTATTTGAAATACAAAATACGGTATGTTAACTATTTTTAATTGAAATACAAATTACATTAAACCATTATGAATTGACATCTTAGCTTGACATTGACAATTCGACGTAAATTTTTTTGCATTTTGTTGGCCAATTTTGACGTACAGTGTACATAACAGGTGCAGTGTTGCCAACTCTAATAGCTGCTTTACCATCATTGCACTCTCGCCTCGCACTCACACTCACGATCGCTAAATGAAGGTTACATGTATTTTAATGTTAAAATGTATTTTGAAGCCTCAAGTATTCGAAATACTAATTACAAAATACTTCGCCGTCAGGTATTTGAAATACGAATTACAAATTACATTTTAAGGAAGCAATTGAAATACAAATATCAAATACGTATTTGTATTTCAATTACGTATTTTAATTACAAGTAATTCAAATACTGCCCAACCCTGTCTGCACGTAACAGAAACTAAAAAAAATCTATCGACAGCGACACGCTAGGAAGAAGTTTTATTTACGTAAAAGATCATAGACTATTAATCATCCTTTACAACCAACATCTATACAGTTGTGTAAGCTCTCATAGTCTTAACTAATGAGATAATTATATCTCAAACAAAGGAACAAAACAAAAGAGAATCTCGTATCTAACCAGCAAAATGCTCAACAAACAAGTCAATCAGATGTACAGTGAAACAAGTTGTAACAACACTCACTAACTCTTAGCACAAACGTTGCGGATTTAACGCAATTCCACCAAATACTATAATTAAGCCGAGCACTCGCCGCACTGTGGAAACACGGAGTAGGCACGAATGGAGTGTCAATGTACAGTGATTGGTCAAGCGCGTAAACCTCGCCGGTATCTAATTTTGATACTTGTGGAAGATTCTTGACTTTTGTTTCTAGGATGGTTTATGCATTGCTCTTCGTAGGTATATATACCTAGACTTTTATTATGAACGATTCATGATACAATGTCGATTTAAGGCACAAAAAAGTGTAAAGCATTGTGCAATAACCAATATCACCCAGTTTGACCACTTACCTCACTTAATTCACTCAGCCTATCACAGTGCACTGCTGGATATAGGCCTTACCCAGGCTGTGCCACAACATCCTGTCCTCGCCTTCTCTACACGCTTTTGAAGCATAAAAAAATTATAGCAAAATATATAATTATAAAATAATTATAGCACAAAAGTATCATAGCAAAATTACAATCGTAAAACAAAACTGACACCACCCTTGTCTCATAAAATGGCGTAAATTGCCAAAGCAAAGTATTTGATTAGCACTCCATTTCCATAACTTCGCAATGGACACTCGTTTTAGACGCCAGATTATCCCTATGAAGGGAGATTTGCTAAATTCCTCCCGAGCAGAGTTATTCGAGCGCTGAAATGTGTACAACAGCTGACGGTGGAGCTTAATTCTTGAAGGCTCTTTTTATGTTAGCGGCAATATTGGCTGGTTGGGATTTTGGCAACATCGCTGTGGCTTTTAGAGGATTTGGGAACCGTTAATTAGCCTTTGCATGCACAGTACATAGGTGACACTGCCAAATAATTATCTTTACGTTATGTATATATTAATAAACAAGTTCAAACAACATACTTTGAAATTAATTATTAATCCTGAACGATATGCCTAGTCGTACTCAATAATAATACAATTGACTTGATTGAATAGCTTCTGCCCGCGACTCCGTCCGCATGAAATTTTTCGCTTCCCCGACCTACATATCCCGCCTTATCGCATCGCACCTTGTAAATACCATCTATGTAACACATATGGAATTCAATAAAGATTTGAGTATTGAGCATAGCGTCGCCTGCCCGCGCTATTACTTTGTTTTCGCTTCAAACTCAAACCATTTATTTCAATTAAACCAGCTTAGCTGTTTTTTCTGTCTATTTTTATTTTTGCTCAGTTCCTAAGCGGTCCTAGCGTGATTTTGCGGTCCTAGTGTTGTTTTGTCATTGCCACCAGACGCGGTCCGAGGGGGGGGGGAAGTCGTGGGGGTCATGACCTCCAAATCATTCAAGCTGTCGAGAGTCTGCATGATTTACTAGTCTTACTAACTTACTACATGGTGAACCAAAATCTCTTCAAGGCGAGAGTGAATAGGCTTCTTCTGGGCAAGCTCGTTCCACCGTAGATATCATCCCTGCCTCTGGGCTGGATTGAGGTCAAGAGTGAGCCCATTGTCAATTTTTTTTTAAATCTTGGGCTGCGACCGCGCCTGATTGCCACGTCGATTTCCATCAGGGCTCTAATTCACTATGACCACTTAACGATTGCTTACTTCGAAACCACGTCAATTCTTAAGTTAATCACGACATATGTTAATAACGTATTCTGTATGACACAACCATAGTATAAAGTATACTATGACACAACGAACGAAACCTCGCGAAACGAACGTGAAGTTGGCTCGGGGATTAATAATTACCTACCTACATAATTGGGGCCCTGGTTCCATAATGATTCCAAAAGGAAATACTTCCACTTTTAAGATTCTCGATTCTTCCTATTCTTTATAGATTTTATTATTATAATTTTACAGCACTTTCAAACTTCTACCCTCGATTTTATCTTTAATGATCAGACGATTATACGGGCTTCAATAATATTAGTCAAGGTTATCCTAAATCTAAAAGCCACCATCTTGGTCTTTGTTTTACACGATAATTGCGCCGATTACATTGAAATTTTGAACAATTAAGTTATTATAGCTACTTGAAATCGGTGACCTACTGTTTTTAGGTTTACACGAGTTTGTAATAATTGAGCAATTTCTTTTTACCCTCGGATTTTATTTTAGAATGTTTTATTCTTATAGTATTTGGTTCACCGCTAGTTTCCCCTGGCACTTGGTATGGTATAAAGTATAGAATCTACATATTAAAAAAACCGCTTTTTATAACGTTGTCCCACACTAGGAATTTCTCCCGTATCGTGGGTGCGTTTACAAACATTTAAACTCACATACACAAAGAGCCAGACCCGGAACAACTATGTACTTGTAGGTCATACAAATATTTGTTCCGTGCGGGAATCGAACCCGCGACACACAGAGCAGCAGTCAATCGCTTAACCACTGCGCCAACAGTGCCGTCGTGCCGTCGCGTTGCCAGGTTCTAGGGGAATTATCCATTTATTTATTTATATATACTTTATTGTACACCACAAACATACATCAAAGACTACAAAATATACAATGGGCGGCCTAATCGCTTTCTGCGGTCTCTTCCAGGCAACCTTGGATTGGACAGTGATTTTCCTGGACATAAAATGGCTCTGTCGTTGGTCCAATATTATGTATAGAATACACTAAAATATATACACTGATATATGTATGTGACGACGCGAGCGTGGGCGTTGCGATAACAGGGCCATCATCATCATTTCTTGGTACGAGTTCCATGAGGAAGGTGGATACTCGGGCAAACCAGTAAAACGTAGGTAGAAGCACAAATCACAATCACGTTTATTTGATAATTTTGCAATGAGTCAATGACTTTATGAATAATGAGAAACAAAGGCTTGTACGGTGAACGTGACAGTTTCGATCGTATGCTCTCAACTATAAAGGCGTCAGCTACCGCAAATCGAATGCCGCCCTTTTTCAAATCGACTCTGTCCACGTATAGAAATGGCGCGAAATTATAGCGCCCCCTAACGGCGTTCACTGTACTAACCGATCAACCAATGAGAATTAAGTTACAGTTTGACCAATATTACGAAATCAACGGGTAGTAGTGTTTTGTTTTGTTTTGGGTGTGTATTTTGTGTACCACAATAAACGATTTGAATTTGAATATTTTGATAATGTTGTAGTCTTGAAATTGATTGCGACGACATATACATATCCAAAATTATAGATACATAAATACATTCATACTAAATATACAGGATGGCAGGAACATCGACGCGCAAACTGTAACCATGGTAAGCCCATGAGTTTAGAGTTAGACCCCATAGCGTCGAAATTTTTCGTCGGTTATTGAAAAAAAATATTGCTGTTCCATACATTTTGAACGCGTAGGTATTGCACTTTTCTATGAAACAGAAGATTTTTTTTTTTTTTTGATAATCGACGAAAAATTTCGCCGCTATGGGGTCTAGTATCATGTGCTGAATCCATGGTTACAGTTTGCGCGTCGATGTCCCTGCCACCCTGTATAAGCAACGAAAATAAAAGAAGACTGTATACTCACGTATTACATAACATAACACCACCTGTAACCCCGAAGGGTAAGGCAGGGGTGTGCCTTTAATATACTCACATATCGCCGGTTACGTGCGAGCCTATTGCCATCAACCGCGCAAAAATCCAGACTCGAGGCTGCAGCACAAACTGACGGGGTCCGCTAGGGGCCGATGCATGCCAGGGCCGGGGGTTGTTCGAAAGAGATACCGTGGCCCCAACTGAAGGAACACGGGTGGGTTTTAGTCAGTAGAAGTCTGACACGCCCTTCCGCTCAGCCCAGAGCGGGAGAGGACATTTGATGATTTCCCACCCAAAAAAAAAGGCTACTTTTGAGAAATTCTTGCCCGACCTTATGCGCAGCAGTTATAGCGCATTACATTATTAAAAAATATTGCCATTTTCTTAGACCAAAACAGTATTTTTATACCAATATGGACTGACTTTTCAATCGACAGTACGAATAATTGACGTCTGACGGTTTCTGTATGGATGAATTGTCGAAAATTCAAAATTATTCCTTCGATAAAATTATCTGGCGTTGGAAAAATCAGCCCTTACAAAACAAAAGAATGCAGCATAATCTTCGCTCACATTCAAAATAAAAATAAAGTAGGTACAGACGCCAGCAGGTCAACCTACCCGAAACTGTCAAATTTTTCCAATCAACCTTGAACCTTAACACTTTAGCGATAAAGTTGAAAATCTATTAAAGAAATTTGACAGATTGTAGTAGCTTGATATGCTGGCGTCTGTACACCACTGCCCCAGTTGTTTTTTTTTTCTATTTACAGATAGCAAATTAGATCTCTGTAGGGCCCTCTGAAACATAAGTGGCGTGCGCGGTGCATAGGCACTACAAATTGTGTATGCTCTATTCATTCGTTTTAAACTCTTTGCGTTACAACCGAGCTCTGCAGTCGACAACTCAAGAGCGCGGGCGGTACGACAGCTTTTTTTATTTGTGATTCATGGTGTGTTGTTTTTATTGTAGCTAGTGCTAATTAGTTTTTAATTAAATTTGGTAATGCCTTTTAGAAATATCAACTCAATTTCAAATAAGTTTTTTTGTTACTGAATCCAAAGCTTATTATCTTGTATACCTACCTTGTTGTTATAAGGGAGGGGCTTGTGGCTAAGTAATATCGATCAGGTTAAGCTACGCTTGCCGCGGTCAGTCCGTGGATGGGTGACCATCTTTACATTCCAAGACCCCTCCGTGCCTCGGAAAACACGTTAAACCGTTGGTCTCGGCTGTCATTCGTGGTTTTTTGACAGTCGTCACGGGTCGACAGAAGCCCGAAAGTCTGACAATCAGTCTTACCAAGGGGTTTCGTATTACCCATGTAACTGGGTTGTGGAGGTCATATGGATGGAGGTAAAATACTAGTATTCAGCTGCATCCGGTTAGACTGGAAGCCGACCCCAACATAATTGGGAAAAGGCTAGGCATTGAATAATATTTTCAATTGAAACTGTCCCACAGAACACCCGACTTTATCCCGCTTGTCCTACTTGTCCCGCAAACTTTAGCTCATTTGTAAGACGTCAATAAAACTTTTCTGTCCATTGTAACTTGAAAATGAGTAAATAACGAAACCTAATTAGCATTAAAAATAATTACATTAAAATAATTAGCATTAGTAACCCAACAATAGACATTTAGTGATTGATCAATTTACAGGTACTTCCAAACATTTTAAACTTCAGTGCGACGTCAAACTGTTTTTTTCTCGTTACAGCGAGCTATGTAGTCTACAGATCAAGAGCGCTAGCAGCACGAACGTTTTTTTTTTAATATAATACTTTATTTGTGGTTCATTGTGTTTCTGTTGCTAATTAGTACAAAAGTGTAAATGCCCGTTGATTATTTCCCTTCCTTTTTATAATACATATAATTATTTTAAGACTGTTAGCTTTTTATAGTAATAAGTCTAAGTAAATAAAAAAAATATTCTTTTATAAAATGAATTCAATTTCAAACATTTCTTTGTTACTGAATCTATATTTTTTCCAATTGTAACTTGTAGTCCAGTTAATAATGATACTTGTAAAAGTATAAAAAAAGTCCCAGCAGAAATCATAAATTGTTGTTTCCTTCAGCGATATGTCCCAATTAGATAGCCCGATCCGGAAGTTGGGTAGCTCTCTAGAAATCCGACTTAAGTTATTTCATGATTTATCGATGTGGAAGAATTTTCAAACTAACTCATTAATTATTTTTAATGTGACGTGGAAACTTTCAATAAAAGGCTTGGAGGCTATTAAAAAGCTAGCTGCGCCCCACGGTTTCACCCGCATAAGTCTCGACCCCGTGCGAATATGACGGCACGGTTGGCGCAGTGGTTAAGCGATTGACTGCTGCGCTGCGTGTCGCGGGTTCGATTCCCGCACGGAACAAATATTTGTATGACCTACATGTATTTGTTCCGAGTCTGGTTGTTTTTCTATCTATAATATGTATGTATTTACAAAAAAAAAAATGTATATAAGTAGTTTATCAGCCATCTTGTTACCATAACACAAGCATTAGGTTGCTTAGCTTGGGACTAGATGGCGCTGTGTGAAATGTCCAGGGATATTTATTTATTTATTTATTTATTTAATATCGAGATAAAATTCTTATTCCAGGTCAGGGTCTTCCCTTGTGCTAAATTTCACTCAAAATCGTTCAGCCGTTTTAGCTTGAAAGCGTTACAAACAAACATACAAAAAATCAAAACTTTTCTCTTTAGTTAAGACAACAGATTCTTTTGCAACCTCATCCAAACCCATTAGACATAAAATCCTCGCTTATACCGCGCGCTATTATCCTCAAGAAAACTTTAAATAAGTACCGTATAGCAATATAAATAAGTTGAAATCTTCAGGAAACTTTGATAAAGCTATTCCGAATGTCTAATTAAGCCATAAATGTCGACCCCTCTCCTCGCTGGGAATTAATGTTCTAAAAGTTCCATGTAATGGAACAGAATATCAAAATTTTACATACCAGAGACTTGTTTATTAACTCTTGACTAGCGATTTGCCTGTGACTTTGTCCGCGTGGATTACACCGCATTTTTATCTTAAAACATCCAACCTTAAGTGGGAGGGGCCCGCACACGTTTCACGAATGCACCCGGAGCGATGAGCAAAAATCGTCACTCACTGGACGTCTCAGGGAGGACATCGCCGTCGAGGTAAGCCACGGCGAAGGTGGTTCGACGATGTGGTAACATCTGCAAGGCCAATATAGCCAGAGATCGCACAAGAGGTTTGGAAGAAACAAGGGCTTTGCTCAGCAGTGGGATACGATATAGGCTAAAAAAAAAGGCTCACTTATTTTCATAAGTTTTTTATAACTTGCTTTGTTAGTTAACTACCTACCTACCTATTAAGGTATTGGTCAAATCTTGCAAGCTGAACTAAAACCACTTCCTTTTATCCTCATCATCATCAGCCTACAGCAGTCCACTGCTGGACATAGGCCTCTCCTATTGCACGCCATTCAACTCGATTTTCGGCAACTCCCATTCAGCTGCTACCAGCCATCCTGCGAAGATCGTCGCTCCACCTAGCCTGAGGGCTTCCTACTTTACGTTCACCGATTCGCGGACTCCACTTAACATGTCTACCCCCGTTGTTGGTTCTAATATGGCCGGCCGATTGCCCCTTCAGCTTGCTTACTCTGTGAGCTACTTTGGTTCTCTGCCGGATCACCTCGTTGCGGATACGATCCCTCAGAGATACGCCAAGCATAACCCGTTCCATATCTCGCTGAACGACCTTGAATTTATGCACCAGCTGTACCGTGAGTGTCCTCTTATCCTATGGCGTTGAAATGTTACATGTTGATTCAGTTTCAAAAACAATGCGTTATTTTTATGATGGCTAAATAATGGCTAAATAATAACAGCCGCACAGGTCGATCGATCAGGTTAAGCTACGCTTGCCGCGGTTGGTCTGTGGATGGGTGACCATCTTTACATACCGAGACCCGTCCGTGCCACGGAAAGCACGTTAAGCCGTTGGTCCCGGCTGTCATTCGTGGATCTTTGACAGTCGTTACGGGTAGTCAGCAGCCCGAAAGTCTGACAACCAGTCTTACCAAGGGGTATCGTATTACCCAGTAACTGGGTTGTGGAGGTCAGATAGGCAGTCGCTCCATGTAAAATACTGGTACTCAGCTGCATCCGGTTAGACTGGAAGCCGATCCCAACATAGTTGGGAAAAGGCTAGGCAGATGATAAACTCAAAAGTAGTAAATAAAACTACTTTAATATTGTTTTAAAAGCTTGAGGCGTGAAAATCCTTCTTACATTTTAAGATAAGCCTCAAGCTTTTAAGAAAATATGAAAGTTCTTTGTAAACTGAGATTGTATAGGTTGTGTGGGTTGTTCTTTGTATTGTTGTTGTGTTGTATTGTTGCGTCTTGTACTGTGTGGTTGCACTTTTTAGTTGATTAAAAGCTTGTTTTTAAAAAGGTTTTTACTTAAATTTTATTTAAACTATTCCCTACTGCCTCGTTGGTTTAGCGGTCGCAGCGCTACTGCATGAGCATGAGGTTCGATTCCCGGCGGCGCGTTATTGGATTTTTTCATCTGGAATTTCTTAGTAGCAGCCCGGAGCTTGGTTGGGCCTTGTTGATAGCGATAGGCTCGCATCTTATTACATGGGTAAAATAGCTGACAAAATGTGGGTTTGCTGTAGATACGCCTCTGTGTAAACCCGGGAATACAGGCGTATTGTTATCTTCTATACACATAATAAAATAGTATCGAAGAATTTTTTTCCTGTTTGTCTGGATGTATGTTTCGATTTGGCGTATAAACGGCTGAACGGATTTGGATGAAATTTGGTACACAGATAGTTTATAACCAGGATTAACACAAAGGGTACTTTTGATCCCAGTAGTACGTTTCCGTGTGATATTTGTCGCCATCCACGTGGACGAAGCCGTAGTCAAAAGATTATTATGATACTTGTAAAAAGCATGCCTATATCTTTCCTCAAGGTTCAAGCTATCTACTCACCAAGTTTCATTTTAATCCGTACACCGGTTCAGCCGTGATAACGATACAAACAAACAGACACAAAGACAGATTCGCAATCAAAATAATTATTATGGAAGGGTTAATAATATTACAGATATATCCATCAGCTCCAGTTTCGTCCATTAAACAATTAAAATGTCTAACTTTCCTAATAATCCTTCCTGTAACTATGTGTAATATGATTCTCTTCATACGCTTCAGCGTCGTGTAACTTTTACTGGGGATGTGTTCTCTTGGGGGTGGGCCGATTTGTAGCTTCGATAACGATACATGATTTGGTAAATTAATATCGTCATATTTAGATTATTTTGTAAAAGTACATATGTTATTTTCCTGATAACATTAATGTTTATTCCTTCTGTGTATAAAAGAGATTTGCCCTGAACAAGAAAAATAACAAGCGCATATTTAATTTATAACACCTTTGCCAAGCATGAGCTTTGTATGGTCACCCACGCATGTGACACATGCCTTAGGCTAAAACACCTGAAGTATAAAAAAATGCAAATGCATTTTTGCGCTACAGATGCAGCTCATCCTACGCACTGTCTAGACGCGTCTTAGAGCAAATGCGCGCTTGTCTGGGGTATTTCTTAAATAGGCGATAACTTTTATGTCATTCTCTCTGTTAATCATTACGATGACTAAAGAATCTACCACAAAACGCGGAAGAAAAAAAAAGCTTTAGTTTATTTCAAGACCAGCAACGCCCCGCGGTTCCACCCGCATCAATTTTGATCCCGAAACAATATCGGATTAAAGTATCATATGTGTTAATCCTAATTATAAACTATCTGTGTACCATATTTCATTCAACTTCGTTCAGTAGGTTTTGCATGAAAGAATAACAAACATCCATCCATCCTCACAAACTTTCGCGTTTATAATATTATTAGCGGACCCGGCAGACGTCGTCCTGCCCGGAAAAGCAGTACCAACACTGGGTTCAACTGTATTTTCAAACCATCCAGGAATATACTCACAAAATTTCATCCAAATCGGTCCAGCCGTTTAGGAGGAGTTAGGTGACAAACACACGTTCAGAATAATTAATAATAATAATAATAATATCCCTGGACATTTCACACAGCGCCATCTAGTCCCAAGCTAAGCAACCTAATGCTTGTGTTATGGTAACAAGATGGCTGATAAACTACTTATATACATTTTTTTTTTGTAAATACATACATATCTACATATTATAGATAGAAAAACACCCAGACTCGGAACAAATACATGTAGGTCATACAAATATTTGTTCCGTGCGGGAATCGAACCCGCGACACGCAGCGTAGCAGTCAATCGCTTAACCACTGCGCCAACCGTGCCGTCAATTATATATATTAAGAAGATTTCCTCATTCCTTACCAAAACCAATACATGGACATATAGGTAGGATATAGGTACCTACACATAGGTACGTATACTCGTATCTAGCGTGTCGGTACCATTAGCAAAGTTCCAGAACCTTGTGTACAAGTAGTTTGTTTCGAGTTAACCATTCCACACTGAGTTAAGATTTCTGTAGGGTAGTTTGTTCAAATGTGTGCCGGAATGTGGGTCTTTGTTTAGCTTAACGAGATATTTGAAAATAATTGAATGTAGCTCGTGATGTGACTTCACATAGTCGCTTTGTCAACGTTTTTTAAATTTGTTAGAGGAAAAATACACAAAGGTTTTTGATGCAGTTCTAAAAGAGTTGGAAAACAAAAAAGTATTAATTATCTTAATGGTTTCGTATTTTTCTTCTAACAAAGGCGTATTTTTGTTCTTTTACTATTTTAAAAATATCGCAACTGGGTAGTCTAGAAATATCTGTTAATCTGAACTAATAATTATTATAAAGACAAAAGATTTGATTTGTTCGGTTTGTTTGTTCCACTTTTACGCTAAAATCGCTGAACGGAATTGGATGAAACATTGCACATGGGTAAACCATGACATGGATTAGGACATAATATACTTTTTATCCCGTTATTCCCGCGGGATCGAGACTTATGCGGGTGAATCCGCGAGGTGCAGCTAGTGAGTGATCAAACTGAAAGGAAAAATGGAGCTTTCGAAATATTCTAAGAACTAAACAACTGTTCTTGAAATAAAATTACACGGCCATTTATTTTTTCAGGTAATTTCCCGATATTCACATTAATATTGCTTTTTCATTTTGTTTCTGTCGTTTTTCAGAACAAACCCGCCAGGTACCCACATTACACTCCGATTTTTTTTTTAAATCATCATGACGTTATTCCTTGCAGTGTAAAACCTGCCTCCAGACTAACAGAGCGCTGCTGAATTGGTAATTGTTCTTGTACATGGAGCAACTGCCGACCTGACTTCCACGACCTAGTTACTGGGTAACACAATTCCCATAGGCTACGTACGCACTGACTGTTTTCTTAGTTAGTAGGGCCTTTGGATACACGCTACGCGACTAGCGAAGACGTCAAGCGCGCAGTGCGGCCGCTTGCGAAAATTCTAGAGCATTCGTTTCACTTCGGAACTCGCAAAGTGACCCGACTTACGAGTCGTGTGTATGAACCCAGACAGGCGCTTTACTTTGTGTAAATAATTTCATCACCATTGCTCTCAAAACGGTGAAGGAAAACATTGTGAAAACCGGCATGTCATAGAACCAAAAAATCGAACACATGTGACATCTATCAATCCGCACTGGGCCCGCCCCGTGGTGGATTACATCCCACTCCCTCTCGAAGAGAGAAGGCCTGTGTCCCAGCAGTGGGAACATAATAGGCTGATTATGTAAGGTGACTCGCTAGGCTCTAGGCGCTGAGCAATCCTACTGTCAGTGCGTACGTGCATGCCAAGGAATATTTACTTAGTTTAGATCGTAGGTATTGTTCTTATCATTTTGTTTTCAAATAGTTCCCAACAAATAAAACCGAATAGTGAAAATAGGCATGGTACACATGGTAGGGCCGCGTATTTCGTAGCCGCCAAAAGCAACGTCTGCTCGTTAAAACACTCCTAACTAATTTGTTCAACAGATGTGAATGTGGGGGCTTCACGACTGTGGGTAATAAGCTTTATTTTTGTTCGCTGACAACCCACGTTGTGTCGAGTGACGTCATTATATAGTAATGAGGAAATTATTGTGTGTTTGACTATGGACTTTTGATAATTAGAAATAAATTGTATGTTTCAAACTATCCATTACGTATTGGTATGCAATGAAAGCTCTAATTATTGTCCTGCAAGCTACGAATCCTGCGAGGCAATGGTTAGTAACACGTAGTTTTGGATATGTGATTGTTTTAATCTTTAAGAGGGTCTTGTGGCTAAGTAATATCAGCCGGACGGGTCGATCGATCAGGTTAAGCTATAATGCTTCCCGCGGTTGGACCATGGATGGGTAACCATCTTTACATACCAAGACCCCTCTGTGCCTCGGAAAGCACATTGAGCCTTTGGTCTTGGCTGTCATTCGTGGATCTTTGACAGTCGTTACGGGTCGTCAGAAGCCCGAAAGTCTGACAACTAGTCTTACCAAGGGGTATCGTATTACACATTAACTGGGTTATGGAGATCAGATAGGCTCTCCATGTGAAATACTGGTGTCCAGCTGCATCAGGTTAGACTGGAAGTCAATCGCAACATAATCAAAATCAAAAGTCATTTATTTAGGCTGAGAATCAGCACTTTTCGATCGTCAAAATTGCAAAAGACAGTCCCCCAAAAACGCCCGCCCTTCACCACTTCCTAGTGCTATCACTGGGAAGAAGAAGTGGCGCAACAAACTCCCCAGCAGCACAGCTGTCTGTTCAGTTAGAAAATAGTTGATTGTATACAATACTAGGAACCTATGTTCATAATTAACATTACAAGACCAGAACATAAAATTAAATTATTTGCCATATGTCAGCTAGCCACGCCAATATACCAACAAATATAATATATATATATATAAATATAATAGTTGGGAAAAGGCTAGGCAGATGATGATGATTGTTTTAATGGGTGTGATTAGAATGATAACAAGTACCCCACTGCAAAGCTATATTAAAAGATGCATTTATTCTCATGCAAAGGAGGAAGCCATGCATGTACTTTCAATTTTAGACCTTATTGGTCTAAAATTAGACAAAAAAAGGATAAGCATAAGCATCATCCGCCAATAATGTTCCCATTACTGGGACACAGGCCTCCTCTCTGTGAGAGGGAGTGGACCGTAATTCACCACGCGGGAATGTCACATGTCCTCGAATTTTTGGTTCTAGGACATGCCGGTTTCCTCACGATATTTTCCTTCACCGTTTTGAGAGCAGTGGTGATGAAATAATTTACACAAAGTAAAGCGCCTGTCAGGGTTTGAACTCATGGGTAGCGGGATCGTCCGAAAGGGTTACCGCTGCCCTGGAACATAAAGGGCTAAGGAAGGAACACGGGTGGGTTTTAGTCAGTAAGAGTCCGACACTCCCTTCTGCTCCACCCAGAGCGGGAGGGGTCATTTGATGATTTCCCAACATGAAAAAAAAAAAAAAAAGGGTTTGAACTCATGACCTACAACTCGTAGGCCGCAACCGTTATGGGGCACGACTGCTCACATAAAGGATGTAATGATAAAACAGCGTGTTAAAATAAAAGATGTTTTCACATTCAAAACAGCAAAAAAATCTTGTTAGCAAACAGGTTCAATAACTAACTTAATACTTACCTCAAACCCTTAAACCTTCGATACATTGCAACTTTGCTATAACATACTTTTTGCTCTGCACTAACTTTCAACTTCAGATGCGTAAAGTGTTTCAAACTGCAAAGGATGCCTATCGTGGGAAGTAAACTAAGTTATAATATGTTTTCAAACTACCTAGCAAAACCGCTTGCAAGTGGTAAGGACTTATGCAAGTTTAAGGGTGAACTTGTGCAAGTATGAAACTAATACATCATGCATGTAACTGAAAGTGTTACATCAGAAATACATACATCAGATAGCAACAAATAAAAATCAAATAGAAATTGTAAGGTCCGATGTAATTAGCAGCAAAGTATGTGTGTGTGTTAGCTTTCTAAGCAGTGGGGCAGTCGTCTTTTTTATTTTTTTGGTGGGAAATCATCAAATAACTTCTCCCGCTCTGGGCGTAGCGGGAGGGTGTGTCAGACTTTTACTGACAGCACAGGCAACTGAAGGAACACGGGTGGGTTTTACCCACCCGTGTTCCTTCAGTTGCCTGTGCCAGGGGCCACGGTATCTCTTTCGAACAACCCGCGACGTGAGTCAATCGCCTCAGTCGGCAATATATTTTTTCTAAAATAATGTAATATTAAAATTATTTGATGGACTCTAGTGCAGATTGATTGTATGGTAAACATATTCAACACTGAATTTCTTAACTCTAAACTCCTATGTAATGTTTTTAAGAACAACACCAAAAAAAAAACATTATTTATCTACTATATAATCGCGACATAATATTCGCCAAAAATGTAAACAAATATGAGTTTATGGAAAAATAACTTAAATTTCTACACAATAAAGTTCAGTTTACGCTACAACTTCAAACATTTTTATAACTTTTTTAATAGTGCTAGTCACTCTGAAATCAACTTAATTGTCATTAAAATAAAGCTGATATTCGTTTAACTTCAATTAACGTCAATTTGAACGTAAATAAAATTTGAATATACGTATATATTATCATTCTATTATCATCCCTACACTATAAATAAAAATATGAACTGTTATTTCGTGGAGTACGTACTTTGAGAAAATGTAGTGGTTAGTCATCATCATTTTCTTGCCCTCATCCCAATTTATTTGGGGTCGGCGCAACATGTCTGTAGTGGTATCTACTACGCCACATGCGAAAAACGCGTCATACTGACGTCACGCAAATCCTGCATCTCGCAAGCAGAGTTTACCGCGCAATTAGCATACATACAAACTTCCCGACATCGATCGTTGGGCAATGGCCCGCCAGACACAACACTCGTCTGGTCGGAGGATCCTCCCTTTTCTATGGAGGGTGAGTGAACTTTACACTCTGTTTCTGCCTCTATAATATGTCTTTTTCTTCCATACTTTTCTACGAGTATTAGTCGTCATCTCAGTAGTCACCCCCATATATAAGTTTAATGTTAAGTTATTTCTGTTTATTTTTAATATACTATCTTTTGTTTTATCTTACAAAATAAGAAAACTAAAAAAAAAGAAACTAAAGTACCTTTTAACCAAAACTCTCATTACGACACTACGAGTATCAACATTCATTAAAGAAATTAATCCCGAAAGCAATATAAAAAACGGGTTGCACTCCGGGAGTGCCGGCAGAAGTGAAAATTTGAATAATAACGTTGTGCATTTTTGATACTTTGGAATGCGGTCTACTCTCCCTCCGTCTTACGATTTTTCGATCGGTTATCACAAAATTCCGTACACCAATCATAACATACAGTTCAAGGAACCCATCTCGATTCCATTGAGTATTCATTCGATTCGATGCAATTCATGGAATCGAGAGAATCCCAACTCGATCGGCTCGTAATTCTATAGTAGCTATCATCTGTTCTCCCGGAGGTGCTGTAAATCGATACTGCTCTTGTATGAATAATAAGATACCTGGAACTATACAGACCTGGTTAACAGCCTATATACCTTTGTTTACTGTCTGGTAACTGATAAAGGATTTTATTTCTGTAAGTTGGCTTAAACACTTTACACGCCAATCATATATTAAAAACTAGATGAGGTCGGCGTTTCCTATCTGACTAGTTTGAAAAGAAATTCCAAAACCAACTCAGAGGTCACAGTCTCTTTTAAAGTCCAGACATAATCTTGGTCAGATTATGTGAATGATTGATGTCTAAAATGGTATTTTGACGTATGAACCAAATAGATTTGAGTGGCATGTCAGTGCTGAGCTATCCTACTAGTCAGTGCACGCATTTGTCAATATTATCGGCTATACCGAATCCGCGCCGTGATCTGTTATACAGGTGTTCCTAGTGCAGACACCAGTCTCTCACAAACTAATAAATAATAAATAAATATCCCTGGACATTTTCACACAGCGCCATCTAGTCCCAAGCTAAGTAACCTAATGCTTGTGTTATGGTAACAAGATGGCTGATAAACTACTTTTATACATTTTTTTTTTGTAAATACATACATATTATAGATAGAAAAACACCCAGACTCAGAACAAATACATGTAGGACTTACAAATATTTGTTCTGTGCGGGAATCGAACCCGCGACACGCAGCGCAGCAGTCCGATCGCTCAGCCACTGCGCTAACCGTGTTGTCACGTAGTTAAGCTTGTTCTAAGTAACATTATGCCATTATTTGTGATGAGACTTGAACAAAACACGTCAATTGTATAAGTAAATTTTCCTGCAGTAAATACGTAAGAGGAAACGCTATTGTGACAATTGTTTAAGTCTTGTTCATATGCTATTCTTTAAGTTATGTAGTCAAAGAAAGATTTATAAAATTGAATAGTTTTTATTATGTACACCTTTGTACACCATACCCCATCATGCACATACCTCTATGTATCTATAAAGCGTTTAAAAAATAATTATATAGAAATCCGCGTAGCATCTCGTAACGCTACGAGCAGGGCTACGCAGCTACGGCGTAGACACGCACTACGCTACACCAAGCTCTTTGTACCAACCATAACAACCTGCCACCACCATATTCAACCTGTCTTGTTTGTTTAATTATACTATGGTCAATTATTTTTATCTGTCTGTTATTTAATTTATATAGATGTCGAGGTAGTTGTTGTTTATAATATTAATTACAAGACCTCTCTCTCTCTACTACGAAACACTGAACTTTTTTTCTATTTCATGCGTATACAAGCTGTTGTTTTGCATCCTCGTCAAATTTCAGAAGGCTGCTAGGAAAGACATAAATAATCAAATAAAATTACGATCCCTGGTAAATAATGAATACATACTTTTTTAAGTTATTTAAGTTTGACAGTATTTCAAAATACACCGCGTTATTGTATCGTAAAAGCGGCCGAGTTTTTATGTGTGTGTAAAAGGGCAGTTACAGTGCGGTCTCAGACAGGCCGCGTTTTAATATGCGTGTCCCACAAACGTTTCCAAAAATTTGAAAAAAAAAATACCTACTTATTTTATTATTGATTCATGTCGAGAATCAGTAGCATAGTTACCTCCTTGAATTTGACGAGGTTGCAAAACAACACCTTGTATAACGATTCATTTCATAACTAAAATTATCCTTTCTTCTAATCATTATTTAAAGTTCATTTTCATAAAATTATTTAAACAACTTCCTATTCTTCTTCTTAGTGTGTCATGGCAATCTAGATTGAGTCGGCCCCGAATTTGACTAAGAGTTTGACACCTTCAATAGAGTCCGTTCCTATTTTATTATACTTATACCTACAAGCTTGGCTTGTGGCTAAGTAATAACAGCCGCAAGAGGGGCTTATGGCTAAGTAATAACAGCCGCACGGGTCAATCGATCAGGTTAAGCTACGCTTGCCGAGGTTGCTCCGTGGATGGGTGACCATCTTCACATACCAAAACCCCTCCGTGCCTCGAAAAGCACGTTAAGCCGTTGGTCCCGGCTGTCATTCGTGGATCTTTGGCAGTCGTTACGGGTCGTCAATAGCCCGAAAGTCTGACAACCAGTTTTACCAGGGGGTATCGTATTACCCAGTAACTGGGTTGTTGAGGTCTGATAGGCTGTCGCTCCATGTAAAATACTGGTATTCAGCTGCATCCGGTTAGACTGGAAGCTGACCCCAACATAGTTGGGAAAAGGCTAGGCAGATGATGCCCTAGCCCTACAAGCTTGAATTTTATTTTATTTTATTTATTGACGGATAACAAACAGCTACAATATAAAATATGACATGTTATAAAAATAATATAAGGAGTGTTAACCATATTGTGGCCCACTACATTATCCACATATTACAAACAAAAGTCGTATTAAATGAGCAATAAAATGAATTAATAATTATTACATCAATTAATTATATTATTTAACAAAATAAGAGGAAGTCCACCATTGAAAAGGATCTTTGTAATGAAGGCTTTCCTATTGAGCAGACGAGATTAATTTAAAATTGCTCGACGAAACAGGAATATTAAGTATGGCCGATGATTGTATCCCTCGTTTCGTTATGGAAAATTTAAATCAATTCCCCAAAATGCTCGTTAAATAAATTAAAATTAATGTTTCATTTCGTTAAAATAAATTGTACTGATGAAACAACTTGTCAATTAAAGGAAGTGTGTATGCAAATTGAGTGGATGAAACATTCTGATTCTTGTGATATATGAATTATAAAGGGTATTTTAATTAATTTGTGTGTAATGGTTATAGTAGGGTACTAATTGTTTGTTTTAAAACAGTATAAAATTAAGGGTAAGATCGAACGACGAGTGAATAATAACAGACACTGAATCAAAACCATACCACAACAAATATTAGGAACTACAAAACATTGATTTTATTTGCGTCTACATCTATGCATTATACAGGATGAAATTGAAAACTTGCGACAAATCGAAATAGGAGGTTGCAGTAACTGTTACATAATCATAATAATATTGTAATTTCTAAAAATCTTTAAAAAAAAATCGTGTAATTATCGTCTTAGATAGTGAAAACTAAGTTATTGTCTTCAAGTACACACGAATTATCATTAATTACCGTCATTTCAGTTTTTTTTTTCTTCAAAATTATCAAAAAATGAGTATCAATTTAAATTTAGTTAAAATATCAATTTTAGCGCGCGCCCGATAAGCAATCCATTCATCGTTGAGTTCAAACCGTGAAGCAAGTTGGCAACTAGCGGTATTTACTTAATTTTGAACGTACCTACGAAATAAAGAGCGCGCGACGACGCGCGACGTTGCGAATCGCTCACCTACGCGCACGTAGTACGTGCATACCTTTCTAACATGCTCTAAATTTACTTTATAGCACGCAGAATTAGATATTTTAATTAGTCGCACCTATTCAATTTCATCCTGTATATTATGTAAATTAAAGTCGATTTTCGTGTCTGTTTATATGACCGCGTTGTTCTTCTAAACTCCGCAATGACTTTTGATGTGGTTTTATCATCATTTAGAGAAATTAGTCCGGAAGGCATAAAGGTTCCGGATACATTCTCTTCCCACATTAATATTCAACATACCTACATATAATAAGGAAGTGTCAATGTTTTGTCAACTCGTAAAAATCTAGCGAAGCGAAAGCAAAAGTTTACGAAACCCGAACCATAAAACAAAAACAAAAGTCTACTACAATAATAATCATTAAAAATAATATGCCTCCTACCGTAACAGTATCCCTTATACCCTCAGTAAAGGTCCTATGTTAAGATATAGCATACCGTCGCCACGTCCTTCTCATGTTTACAACCGACATCAAAAGTATGGTCGACGTGCCGTGAAAATACAACAGCCTATAGACGAACGTGATAAGAATGATAAGGTCCTATCTCTGTGTATTGTAATCCTTATCACGTTGACTGTGAATAGACACCTTTAGGTACGATTTGGAGGGAGTGTAAAATGGAATGTCACCACCCGACATTCTTCAATGCGAAAAATTAAATAGAATACTCCACTTTTTTTTTAAACCTAATTTGCTGTCATATGTCAGGTTAGACGTTGTGTGTGATTGGTTGGCGAAAATAACAACATGTTTGTGACCGATAACACAATATGAGATTTGACGAAAAAAATCCATTTGTCTCCTCGTATTACGAGATGTAGCGTTTCGATTCAAAGTATTTTGCAAATGCCGTGCGGACAAATTAACTGGGTCAGCGATTACAACTAGGATTCCCATTTCTTTTGAAAACTGCAGATAAAAAACCAAAAATTAAAAAAAAACGGGTTGCACTCCGGGATGGAACAAGCTCGTGTTTGCATAGAATGTTCCCTTTCTCTCATGAAAAAAGAACAAAAAAGTCGTCATCTGCCTAGCTTTTTCCCAACTATGTTGGGGTCGGCTTCCAGTCTAACCGGATGCAACTGAATACCAGTACTTTACATAGAACGACTAACTATCTGACCTCCAAAACCCAGTAACTGTACGGGATATTACGGGGTAAGACTGGTTGTCAGACTTTCGGGCTTCTGACGACCCGTAACAACTGTTAAAGATCCACGAATGACAGCCGGGACCAACAGCTTAACGTGCTTTCCGTGGCACAGAGGGGTCTTGGTATGTAAAGATGGTCACCCATTCACGGACCAACCGCGGCAAGCGTTGCTTAACGTGATCGATCGACCCGTGCGGCTGTTATTACTTAGCCACAAGCACCTCTTAGAAATGAACAAAAAAGTAGGTACGGTGCTATTTTATTGTGCCAAGAAACATTTTCTCTTTCCCTTTCAAGTTAACACACACACCCTCGAGACCAGCAGCTGTTTCTTAGACCAATGTATACAGGATCGTCTTCAAAAGTACTGACAACGTGTCATGGAAATATCGAACCAACATAACGTGTTAAGAATAGTAAGGGACACTCGATACCATCCATCTTTATCATTTTACGCACGCACTGTGGTTCCCATCTAACAATAGGCCTTTTTCCTGTGAGTGGTAATAGGTGTCACATCCTCACTAATATATACGGTAGACTGTTCGTCTGCGAAGTGTTCAGGCTTAAATTGCTAAAGCTATTTTGAATGTTGTAGGTCTAGACGAAGTTATGGCGACTTTAAAAACAAAATGGGGTGCATTAAAATAAGGCTTAAGGACATTTTGGCGTATCACCTTATTTTGAATTGCGTCATCATCATCTTCACAGCCGAAAGACGAGAAGATAATATTTTGAACTAGCTATTGCCCGCGACATCGTCTGCGATCCAGGACGAAAAGTAGCCTATGTCCTTCGCCAGGCCATCGTCTACCTTTATGCCAGGACATCATCTGCGCTTCATACATTTTTGGTCCAAATGTGAAAGTGCCGGCCAAAAGAAAAAAGTGGATTATTCTGATAGTAATGGTCCACCTAAACATTTCTTATTTGGGCACCAAAGCTGTAGAACCACTGTACTTGGTATTATTTGAGTTCCAAAGGTCTGTCTTTTCGTATGTTTTCGATTAAATGAATTAATTAAAACAAATTAAATGGTGACGCTGCTGGTGATGGCGCCAAACAAGTGACAGAATTCTGGGCCGAGTGAGTGTATTTAGATTGCTATCGACACGCTACGAAGAAGAAGAAGAGAATGAAATATCTATCCAAATCCGTTCAGTCGTTTTAGCGTGAAAGCGTAACAAACAATCAAACTTACTTTCGCATTAGGAAGTAAGGAAGTATTAAAGATACAAGAAAAAAACCAAAAGAACTGATAATTGGTTGATAATTCGTCGACTTCGACGTCGTTAGTTTCCTATTGTTCCACACAATCTGTACACTTCATTTTCTTAAATTTCAAAGTCTCATTTAACCGACCGACCGTTTCTTTTACCGACTTCAAAAAAGGAGGAGGGTCTCAATTCGACAGTATTTTTTTTTATGTTTCTTTCCTCAGATCTCGGTTATTTATAAGCCGACTTGCAAAATACTTTTTTATTTGTAAGGATAATAATATACTTTCAGATTGTTACCATAGAACACAAACACAACTTAAAAGTGAAAATTAAAACATCAGTGGCAAACAACGAAAATGGGAACCCAACGACACCCACTTCCAAGATTAAAGTTATTTTTCACTATGTAGTGTCTTTTTTGGAAGTCGGTTGTGTTTTTTTTGCAAAAAAGTTTTTATACCCATAATCTCTTGCAGACAAAGCCTTTAAACATTGTCTGAAGTAACAAAAGCAGTTGTGAGCGTGTTAAATCGGGTACTTGCGAACTTTCGCTCCCAGACACGCATCGCATTTAAACCTCACTTTGAGTACTCTGTGTTCTTTACTATGCTTTATAATTAAACGCTTTTCTCCCCTACGATGGTTGCTTTTGATGGTTTTTGTGAGTTATTTTTGGCTGTTCTTTCTCTTATGTGGAATGGTTTATCGTTTTTTTTTTGAACGCAGGGTTACGTTACTCATCATTTGCCTAGCCTTAGGTATCCCAGCTGTGTTGGGGTCGGCTTCCAGTCTAACCGGATGCAGCTAAGTACCAGCATTTTACATGGAGTGACGACCCGTAACGACGGCCAATAATCCACGAACGACAGCCGGGACCAACGGATTAACGTGCTTTCTAAGGCACGGTACGTAAAGAAGGTCACCTATCCACGGACAAACCGAGGCAAGCGTAGCTTAACCTGATCGATCGACCCGTGCGGCTGTTATTACTTAGCCACGAGCCCCTTGCAGGGATTACGTTACTATCAAATCAAATATATGTCGGAGTCATTCCTTTGACTATTCGGAACGTCAGCGCCATCTCGTGGCGCTGGACAGAGTCTAGCCTGAGTTCGTGGTGGGAGCGACAGCTACAAAAAACGGTGTGAGCAGAGCTCTCGAGATCATCGAAACATTAGGCATCGTACGAACAACATGTGCATAGAAACTGTCAGCGTTCCATATCGTTGAGTTGTGTGTGTGTGTATTCGCTATTGTGAGTGACTAGTTCGTAAATTATAATCTGATTTGAACTGCAAACTGTTTCTCTATTGTGCTCCAACCAACACTACCCATAGTACGTCCACAGTAATTAAAATATGCCTGATGCTAACGAGAGACAGACATACCATCTCCGACATAATATAATAAGCTCCCGAAAGCCTTATGTCAATCCTGTTGAAAGTCGTTGTAGACATACGAAACGCTTTGAAAGCGATTGCCACTGTCTAGAGCTAGACCCTCTGTGCTCCAATAACTATTATAAGTCAGCGTAAACTTGCCATATATTCTAGTGATCATTTGGTGCAACAACCTCTTCTCATACGCAGAAGAAATGAGCACGTTAGCTCAAATCGTTTGATTTCTGACTAATAATGAGCTGTTTTCTTTTACTGTAACTGTAAAGGTGAACAAGAAAACGAAACAAATAAATAATAAATAAAAAACGTGTGGGGTCGGGGTACCCCTGGCAGCAACGAAGTTCAAAATGAAAATCCAAGATAACGGCTGCGGCTTACGGCTTCTGCACCCTCGAAAACCATGAAAACTATGTCTTTCTTTCTATAAAATATAAAACAGTCACATAGAGGAGGCATAACGCTTATTCGTTACGTGATGATTTCTACCAGTTTACTCCTACGTTCCAAAAACAGGCAACTTATGAAGAAAAGTGTAAAATCTAATTTTACAAGGAACAAACAAAGCCCAACAAAAATAAGCAAGTCTTTCTAACAATATTAACAACAGAATCTCACATCTAACCTTAAGGAACTCCTCTTATTTGTAAATACACATAACTTAAATATACGAGATCTTTTAGCCACGCTGTGACAAAAAAGGGTTAACATCATAATTTGATAGAGGCTTTGTAGAATGGTTTGTGCTGGAAATGCTTTCTTTTGATGTTACTTCTGGTTATGTAAAAGACGTGAAATGTTTTGTGGTGAACTTGAGTCGAAAGCTTGAGCGGAACAACTGACATCAATGAACAAGAAAGGCATTTTCATTTAGAGCGAATTTCACCAATGAAACTGAAGACGATCAGCACATCTAAACCGCGCTCAAGAGCTGTCAGTGTCATAATTGTAGTGGAATAAATAAATAACACTGAAAACTCTGGAACGTGGATTAAATGTGCTGTTTTCGTTCAATTTCACTCATAAAATTCACCCATTGAAAAACCTAAAGCAAAAGGTCAATTTCCGTAATTAAAAACGTTCAGACTCTAGTCGCAATCTCATCTCAGCGACAATCAATGTCAAAAATGTAGGGAAATTGGAGGTATTTATGACAGATTGAGACTGAGATCAGACGTTCTTAAAATCACAAGAATAGGCTAGATGCCTAAAAAAATCTAATTAGTCCGTCAGTTAGATTATCAATAAATATTGGACCCGTATTTTTTGTTTTGTCAATTATATAAAAAATGATGAAAATATCGCCCGTTAAAGTTCCGCATAACATCACGCCTTGCTACACGTGACACTTTTTAGCAAGGCGTGACGTCACGACCCCCTACTCCCAAATTTTGACGCGCTTTATCTTTGTCATTTTTTGTTTGATTGACAAAAGAAAAAATACGTGTCCATTATTTTTCGATAATCTCACTGACGGATTAAATATAGTAATAATATATCATTTTTTTACCTAGGCAACTACCCTATTGCCCCTCTGGTTGCGTTCAATTTCATTAGTGAAATTCACCGTTCGACTTTATCAAGTCTTAACATAAAAAAACCTAAAACAAAATATCTAGTCTATTACAAAAAATTCAGCCAGTATCACGCAGAACTGCCTCAACATCTTTCAAGACCATTAAACGCTTATAAAGAAAACTAGAAAACGCCGCGTAAAACAAAACAATGTTATGTACATTTCTATATGATCTTTAACGGCCTTCTGAACGATTCTATTACTAAAGAGTGTAGCAGATAGCTGGCTCGTTCAGTGTAATGGTTATTTTTATTACCCTATTTAGAGTGAGCAGTGTATTGCTTATTTAAACTTATACTTATTTTGTTAAGTAACGATCATATGTGCCAGAAAGTGGTGCTCTATTTTTAGCGCTGTTTTATTTTTCTGTCCATTAAGTAAACCGTTTTTTGACACATGGAACTAGTGATTGCAGCAACACAAAATACATTGATTGATACACGTACGGTATTATAATGTCTGTAAGAAGCCATAAATAAGATAATTCAATAAGGTACGGCAGTTTATATAATTTATTTTATTACGCATTTTAATGTCAACTTTTACGTAATCTGGAATATGTACGTTCTAAAACAGCTGTCAAAAAACGATTAACCCAATGAACAGGGTATAATGTAGAAATAGATAAAAACTTTTTTGCAAAAAAACTACCGACTTCTTAAGTTTTTATTTTTCACTTTTAAGTTGTAATTTTTACCAATAGTTTTGGTTTAAAAACCAAAACCGAACCAAAACTGAACCGTTTTTGATGAAATTTCTATAGGACCAATCTGAAAAAATATCCTTACAAATAAAAAAAGAATTTTGCAAATTGGCTTGTAAATAACTGATTTCTGAGGTAACAAACATAAAAAATAAAAAAATACAGCCGAATTGAGAACCTCCTCCTTTTTTTAAGTCGTTTTTTAAAATTTAGTCTCTGTCGCTCATACGTGGTACACATGCTGGCATAGGTACCTATGTTAGGAGACTAAATAAATTACAGAGAATGAAGAGAGATAAATTAAAGAGACTGTCGTGTGACAATCTCTTTCTGGGTACTTTAGACAACAAACCCCCACACAAAGGTGACCGTAAGTGGGCGATAAAGTGCGTGGATAATCCAATGACGGGTCGATGACATTATCACTCCTGTTGGAAAGTCGTGGACAAAATTGGCGCGAAATAAGAAAGAATGACATAAAAGGCCCTTGTCCAAAGAGCTTACTACGTCTGCAGTGGGACAAAGGCTTTGAGTGATAACAATGAAAGTATAAATAAAGAAACTTAAGCCCTCTTTGCCCGCGTGGTGGTCACAAATTATTCCAGGGAACCGTATTACCGAGATAATAATATCTTACATCCTAACCCAGGTTATGGTCTATCCCTGTGCCAAAATTCATTGAAATCCGTTCAGCTGCTAAGGCGTGAAAAGACAGCCAGACAGAGTTACTTTAGCATTTATAATATTACACATATTAAGGCACAGACGAACAAAGGATAGAGCCAGCTGGAACGGTTTAGAGGAGGCTTTCACCGCAAAAGACGGCCCTTACACCTAACAACACTAACCAATAGTATTTAAGTACAAAACTAACATTACTAACAAATAAATAAATAAGGACTACATGTACCTAAGGGATAAAATAAAGCTAATAAATATTACATACATAAATTTACACCTTCTTCCCTTGGGGTACGCAGAAATTACAGAACGCCACCTTCTACGACTCTTGCAAATTCTTTTTGCCTCATTTACGTTGATACATCTTCATCTTACGCACGCCGGTTGCGGGTAGGTATATTTTTTTTTTTTTTTTGAAGATGGGAAATCATCAAATGGTTCCTCCCGCTGTGGGTGGAGCAGAAGGGAGTGTCAGACTCTTACTGACTAAAACCCACCCGTGTTCCTTCCTTAGCCCTTTATGTTCCAGGGCAGCGGTAACCCTTTCGGACGATCCCGCTACCCTAGGTATAATATTAGTAGGATTATTTATGGGCCATAATAAAAAAAGCATTGTCAATTATTTGTCATTGTGGTGATTGGCACAAGAAAAGAGAGGATTATGCCCAGTAGTGGGTGAAATCGGGCTGTAGTGATGATGATTTGCATGAATTTTGACCCCCATTTACCCAAAATCACTTGTACACCCACCAATTTACCACCTAAATTCAAATTTTATTTATGTTTCAAATTGACGTTATTTTAAGTTAAACAAATATCAACTTTATATTAATGGTTTTTAAGTTGATTTCAGAGTGACTAGCACTATTGGAAAAGTTAGAAAAATGTTTGAAGTTGTAGCGTAAACTGAACTTTATTGTGTAGGAATTAAAGTTATTTTTCCATATACTCATATTTGTTTACATTTATGGCGAATAAATCGCGAATGCAGACTACGTAATATGTACACATTGTGGAATGTAATAAACAAATGAGTATTGAATATGTTGTTGGAAAATGATAAGACAGTCATTTAGGTAGAACAGTGGTGACAGTGTTAATGGCCACGTCTTACGAGTTGTAGGTCGTAGGTTCGAACCCAGACAGGCGCTTTGCTTTGTGTAAATTACTTCATCACCACTGCTCTCTTAACGGTGAAGGAAAACATTGTGAGGAAACCGGCATGTCTTAGAACCAAAAATTCGAAGACATTATACCAACCCTCAATGGGCCCGCGTGATAGATCACGGCCCACTCCCTCTCACCGAGAGAAGGCCTGTGTCCCATCAGTGGGAACATTTTAGGCTGATTATGCAATCCTTACGATTAGGTAGAATAAACATAATACCTTAAGCTGATATGACACGGGCATGCAGCTGAGTTTCGGGAATATCTCTCCCAAGAGCGATGTTAAGAGATTATTATCACGCGGTCTACAGCCACTGTAAGCCTGCAGTGTATTATATATTCTACACTTTAAGTGGTTGTTAAATAAATAATTACATACTTTGTCTGGGCATGTGCATTACAGCAAAGTTTCACAAAACCCGCCTTTGTGCATAAAACTACTAGTGCACTGAAAACTAAAGGCCATTTAGTAATATATTTTTTGATGGAGACACACACACAGACAGCACCTGTCTCAAGCATAGTAATAGGGCTTTATTTAAAATAAAAAAAAACGCGGTTTCACTCATATCTTAACGAAACTACTTTGTGAATCAGCACCCTAATTGCGTAACACCCTATCAATCTTAAGTTGAAGGTAATAGCTAATCCATTGCTTCATATGATCGAAAAATTTGTCTGCTCAACAACGTAAATAACGCAATGAATGTTGTTGAACTGTCAAAATCAAACCCATCGCTACTGTTAGTGTGTTACGCAATTGCCCCGCAGGATAAAAGTATTCAATGTTTTAATGCAGTTCATAGTCCATCCATGTCATAAATTTCATCCAACTCCATTCACCCGATAGATTAAGAGTGATTGATGAACAAACATCCAAACTTTCATATTTATAATTTTCTAGCAGAATTTTAATGCAATTTCCGTGTCTCGCCGACAAATGGGCTTTGTATAATTAAGTGCGAACTCATTAACGTAATTATAACGAGGTCGCAAATTAAAAAAAATGGGACTTTCTGTCATTTTGGCTATAAAAGTTAAGCAGACAATGAACATGAACGAGTTTATTGACCTGCACCCTAACAAAAACAGTCTGCTTCTTATAGTAGGGTAAAGAAATAAATACTTTTATATCTGAATATGAAACACACATTTAAGCCCTCTAAGCAGTTTAGAAAGAAGTTTAAACGAACTTTATAACTAAAACCTAGATTGAACTACATATACTGCGTTCGCGATATAGTTTCCAAACATGTAAACACATGTCATAAAGATCAGTTTGCGCTACAATTTTAAACATTCCTACAACTTTTTCAATTGTCTAGTCATTCTGAAATCTACTTAATTTACATTCTGATATATGAATAATATGATATATGATGAATACAGACCAACCACGGCAAGCGTAGCTTAACCTGATCGATCGACCTATCAGTGACAACCACAATACCAACTGTTGTAATAGGACACGATTAAAGATCCTTGCAAGGACCATCCTGTCTCAGAGGCATGATTTAACTGTCTACGCACCCAAATTAATCAGATATGGAAACAGGAAAATAGAAAAGGAATTCTATGACCTTTCCTATTAAGTCAGCAAGTATTTTCATGAAATTGTTTACGTGGAAACAAAAGATTTCTCGTCTACCTTAGATTTTTTTTTTATTTGTTATTTTTTCCGAAGAGTACCTACATCTTAAATAAACTTAAAAACGGAAGACACGGTATGCTCTACGATTTTTGTTGTTTTTATGCGTAGTTATATACAAAATCTAAAATGATTGAGTTGTATCGACATGCGCTGTTTAGACGATGGTACGCGTGTGTCTGAGTGCAACTGCGTCTATTGGACTTGGTTCAGTAGGACCTCCCGCTGTGATCAAGTAACGTATCTTCCGTTTTAAGATTCAGTTTTTTTACATACTCATATTCTGGGCTTATGTGCTTTATGAGTTCAAATAACTGTGTACAAATGTTCAAATGTAACTTTATATATTCAACATTTTATATGATGGGGTTATGTAAACAAAGGCCTCTGGCTTTCAGACTTCTTAACATCATTTCTGTGTAAATACTTTCAGGAAAGTTTGCAGAAATATTCACTTCAACTTAGTTATTTTTTGGCTGTATGCAAGGTCTACTTTGGCATAATATTATGAGTAGCTGAACCTCTGTTGAGTTACAAAACCTCTAAGAAAGAAAAACACAAAATTATCGGCTTGTGCTTAAATTAATTAACAAAAGAGACTTTAAGAGTAACAGAAATAGGGTGCAAAGTTGCTTACTCAAACTTAAATTTAGTTTTCACTATGCCTTCGAAGAATCGTTGACCTCTTGCAATTATTCTTCATAACACACAAGTTCAATCGAAACCATTACTTGTTGAAACAAACAATGTATCTAATAAAAATGCACGCGAAACAAGCTGAAATAAATCTTAGAAGAAACGCAATAACGTCTAACCACAAAACATGTAACTACAGAAGGCCGGGTCTATAAAACGAGTGAAAACATAGATGCGTATGTAAGGCGATCTCAAAAGGCTCATTTCCAGTCCCTTCACAGTTATTTAGCCTCTGACAGTAGCAAGCTTATTGTAACGAGAACAAAGATCACTTCGATTTTGACTGTGATGCAAAATCAGAGGTAAAATTAATGTGAATGGGCTATACATTAGCAATCGTTAAAAACTGTCACTTTTGGACTGTCGTTTGATCACATAACTATAACTGTAGGTACTCGTACAGACGCCAGCATATCAAGCTCCTACAATCTGTCTTTCTTTAATAGATTTTCAACTTTATTGATGGCATTAAGGTTCAAGGTTGATTGGGAAAATTTGACAGTTTCGGGTAGCTTGATGTGCTGGCGTCTGTACAAGCGTCTATTGACGCGTAGCCAAAATCGGAACTCTCGCCGCCATCTTGTTCTTTCAATATATTTCATTGACATTTCACAAAACAAACGCACAAATTACCCACAGTGCCACTCTAACAACGTCATTCAACCGAAAGATCCTTGTAGCTACTTGAACTGAACAATTCGTGGGTTGTCGAGCACTCTGGATACGGGAATAAATAATACACGTAACAACGTATAAGCACAAATATAATGACTGTCTAAAATCTTAGAACAAACTGAACTACCTTCAATATTTTATAATAAACAATATCTATCTGTTGATCTATTTTTCTCTATGACAGTGCTGCCAATGTCGACAATTCTTCCAATGTCAGATGTGATATGAGAAAACGTGCGGGGAAAAATAACAAAAATTCTACATTCACTTCTATTACCTTAATAAATGGTTGAATTCAATGTGAAACTTGTTGACGAGCAATTTACCCACAATAACTTATTAATACTTACATTACAGAGCTAAACTCACAACTTAACAAATGATACGTGACTGTACAGTCACGAGCACCAATATGTCAACACTTGGCAACTTGCAATTGCGATTTTTTCGTGAAATACCGATTGCAACGTTGAAATACGACACATTACATAAACCTATGGGTTAGAAAATGCTATGTTTGTAACAATATAAAATTTCCTTTAAAAAATAAAGGAGTAAATCGCTTTTGAATAAAGTCGAGTGTATACATACTTTTGTTCGTGACTGTACGTGACTGCGGTATTAGTTTTTGGGTGATTGAATAATGTCACCCAAAAACTAATACCAGTCACGTAAGTAGACACGTGTCTATGTGTGCGTGCGTAATTTAGGACCGACCTTCTGCACCCATCTGTTTTGGGACCTAACTGTGGGCACTCGATCTCATTTGAGAAACATTTACGACTTCACGAGTTTTCGGACAAAATTATTATCTCGTATTTACGGTGTGAACTGTACGGTTAGTGGAGATTCGTTTTATGATGCCCATGATGCCTGAAATGCCCAGCGGATGGAAAAAAGGGGAGTTTTATGGGCAAACACTTTTGGCCTCGAATGGCTCGCGAGGTTTTATTACGCGAATCGTAAATTCCAGTGGGCATTGGAGTTTATTTCTTGATTTGTTGTTGATTTTAAGAGCGCAGTGTTTAAGTATCGTATAAATAATTTTGTAGGCCGAAAATAATTACATTTCTGCATTTAAAGTAATAAATCCCTACAATATATTGTAACTAGCAGCGCCCCGCGGTTTCGCCCGCATAAATGTCGATCCCAGGATAAAAAGTATCCTATGTGTTATTCTGATGTATAAGCTATATTACTGTAAGGATGAAACCTTACAGTTTCATTTCGTTCAGTAGTTTTTGCGTGGGAGTAACAAATATCCATGCTCACAAACTTTCGCGTTAGGTTACTAGGATAGTAGGATTTTTTTTCTTCCCTTTCTTCTTCAATCATTCATTTAGTTGACATATACTATAATTACAAGGACAGGTCCCGACTGTCATTCGTGGATCTTTGACAGTCGTTACGCTTCGTCAGAAGCCCGAAAGTCTAACAACCAGTCTTACCAAGGGGTACAGTATTTCCCAGTAGCTGGGTTGAGGAGGTCAGATAGGCCGTCGCTCCATGTAAAATACTGGTACTCAGCTGAATCCGGTTAGACTGAAAGCTGATCGTAACATAGTTGGGAAAAGGCTGGGCAGATGATGATGATGAGTTACAAGGAGACACATGCCTATGAAAAAGGAACAAACTTATCTTCCCACTACCCACCAAGTGAACAAGAACAACACAGACTATTTATAGCATACATTCTGCCAACAAATCGTGATCTTCTACCGTCGTCTGACGTACTACGAAACCTTTGTATAAAGGGTGATACACCTGCTCGGGATGGCATGATTCAATACAGTCAGGCGGCAAAATCAAATATACATATGTAGACATAGGTATGGTCGGCAAAGGGGTGCTAAGTAATAACAGCCGCTCGAGTCGATCGATCAGGTTAAGCTACGCTTGGCACGGTTGGTCCGTTGATGGGTGACCATCTTTACATACCAAGACCCCTCCATGCCTCGGATAGCACGTTAAGCCGTTGGTCCCGGCTGTTATTCCTGAATCATTGACAGTCGTTACGGGTCGTCAGAAGACCGAAAGTCTGACAACCAGTCTTACCAAGGGCATCGTATTACCCAGTAACTGGGTTGTGGAGGTCAGAAAGGCGCTCCATGTAAAATACTGGTATCTAGCTGCATCCGGTTAGACTGGAAGCCGACGAATGGACGGACGCGGACGATCTAAAGACTGTGGCTGGGACAGACTGGATGCGGAACGCGGAGGACAGGGTGTTGTGACGCAGCCTGGGAGAGGCTTATGTCCAGCAGTGGACTGCAATATTATGCTGAGTTGATTGACTGATAGTAATAGCTGGTATTGCTTCATGTTTTCTTAATTTAAGTGTGCGTGTGCTCGTGAGTGGACTTATACAGGGTGACTAGTAATTTGACGTATTCCATGCACCCTATAAAGCTAGGCGAAAATTCATGGAATTCGAGAAAACCCAATTTTTATGTATTCTTGAAATTTTCCCAGAATGAATTAATGATTTCGTTTTTTTTTTTTAAATCTCCGAAACTCGAGTTTTGTTTACAAACAGATTTTTTGTAGGATTTAAAATGATAAGAGTAATCTATAAAAAACAAAGTTTGACTTTGATGCAGCATGGTACGGGATTCCATACATTCATGAGCATTTTCCTTGTGAGATAAAATGTCAAAGTTCATGTAGGTACGTAGATCATTTTTGAAAATGGTAAATAAACTTTTTTATATAACTTTCAACTGTTTGATGTTTTACAAAATTTTGTTGCATCGAAAGTTGTGTTAAAGTATTATATTTACCCAGTGGAATTCTAGGCTTATACGATTATATAGGAGTGATGTAAGAGCAAAAAAACTACTAGTCTTGGGATTGTTGTAAGCCTAGTTTTTGCTGGTTGGGATGGCAACGAAGTTAGTCCCGGCTGTCATTCGTGGATCTTTGACAGTCGTTACGGGTAGTCAGAAGCCCGAAAGTCTGACAACCAGTCTTACCAAGGGGTATCGTATTACCCAGTAACTGGGTTGTGGAGGTCAGATAGGCAGTTGCTCCATGTAAAATACTGGTATTCAGCTGCATCCGGTTAGACTGGAAGCCGACCCCAACATAGTTGGGAAAAGGCTAGGCAGATGATGAATGGCAACGAAGTCTATTTGAATTGAGAGTTTAGAGAAAAGTGATATTTAGTGACCAATTCTGAGTTTTTTTTTTTAATATGTCGGATTCATTCGTTTGACTATTAGGAACGCTAGCGCCAACTCGTGGCGCTAGACAGTGTCTAGCCTGAGTTCGTGGGGATGGACGGAGAGCTACAGCTACAAAAACAGTGTGAGCAGAGCTCTCGGAGAACTGCAACCGTTTTACTATTATGCTATAACCAATACTACCCATAGTACGCCCACAGTAATTAAAATGTTCCTGATGTTAACGAGAGACAGACCTACCATCTCCGACAAATACATAAAAATTGGATATTCTCGAATTCCATGACGTTTTGCCTAGGCTTTATAGGGTGCTTAAATGTTGCAAATCGGTCACACTATCAGGTCCTGGAAGAAATTTGTCAAATTACAAGTAACCCTGTATAATAAACATAATATTATGTTCTTAACTTTCACATTATTAGTATCCCAGTTTGTAATTTCTCACTGCAGGGGAAATACCCCGGCTTATACAAAGAAGGGACGAGCAGTGCTAAGCTCGCTTATCAGACTATTAAGTCAGACCAGCAAGGCTATAAAAGGCTATATATACGTATAAAAGTGATTCCGTTAACCTATTACAAAATAAACAATTTTATTTTATTTCAATTCATATTTTCCTTACGATATTTTAATTCAAAAATAACCAACCACAAATGTTTCTGTATACTATTGCATAAATAAAAATCTCAAATTATAATATTTCAAAAACATAAAACAATAAAATTAAATGTCCACCCCTGTATAATCATTTGCCGCCAAAGAAAGAAAATAAAGACATTAAAAGATGCCAACATCTAACAAAATAAATGAAGAGCCAAAACCTGAACATTTCTCAAGGTATAAAGCCAAGACCCGATACTCGTATATAGAGGCACTAGGAAACTCGTATTTATAGGCACTAGGAAAATCTCTCTGTAAGTGCCGTGAGCTCGACAAAGGGAAACCTAAAAAAATGTTATCCTTTACCGTTCGCCGATCGTCAACACAAAGGGTGTTAGAGCGAGCACAACTGGTAACGTTAGGGGTGAGGTACGAGACTGCCTTTTTACTTCTCGATAAAATAGTAGCGTTAAATGTTTTTTAAAGCATATCGTGCATGGGGACAATTTTTGTGTGTTTGAGTATGGACTTTTCATAATTAGAAATAAATTGTATGTTTCAAACTATCCATTACGTATTGGTATGCAATGAAAACTCTATTATTGTCCTGCGAGCTACGAATCCTCCTGCGAGGCATTGGTTAGTAACACTGTAGTTTTGGATATGTGATTGTTTTAATGTTTAAGAAGGGCTCGTGGCTAAGTAATAACAGCCGCACGGGTCGATCGATCAGGTCAAGATAAGCTTGCCACGGTTACGTGGATGAGTCAGATGAGTGACCATCTTTACATACGGAAACCTCTCCGTGCTTCGGAAAGCACGTTAAGACGTTGGTCCCGGCTGTCATTCTTGGATCTTTGACAGTCGTTACGGGTCGTCAGCAGCCTGACCACCAGTCTTACCAAGGGATATCGTACCAGTAACTGGGTTGTGAACCAGATATTCAACTACATCCATTAGTTGGAAAAAGGCGAGGCAGATGTTTTCTTAAATATACGATGATTTGTATAAATGCCTTTTTCTTTTAAAAATATATTTTGAAGTTAAGTTGAATTATTTCAAAAAGAAACAACAACAAAAAACAAATTAAAAAAAAAGAAAATCTACAAAAAGAAAGAAACCAGTTTATATGTATATTCAAAACAGGAAAAAATAACAAATGCTGAAAAATAAATCTCTAAACTGAAAAGATTTCTCACGGGTAGCACGCAGCTAAAGTAGCGAAAAAATTGCTGACGTAGTTTGGGGGTCTATTCTGTCACCAACATAAAATAACAGGTGAGATTTTGAAACTATACATACACACACTATACATACATACATAATCTGCCTATAATTTTCCCACTGCTGGGACACATGCCTCCTCCCAGTAAGAGGAGTGGGCCGTAATCCACCACGTGGACCCGGTGTGGTTTGGTAGATGTCACATGTCTTCGAATTTTTGGTTCTAGCCCTAGGACATGCCCGTTTTCCTTCACCGTTTCGAGAGGGGGGCGGTGAAATTATTTACACAAAGTAAAGCGCCTGCTTGGGTTCGAACCCGTGACCTACAACTCGTAAGTCGGGGACTTTACCTCTTGGCCTATACCTACCTATACTAACTATATACAGGTTGACAGGGAAACTCGACGTATTCCTTGAAAGGGGTTATACTAGAGGTCATTAGCAACTTTAGTCCAGTCAACTAGGGGTCACAACTAGATGGTAAAAACATAAAAAAATGATATTAAAGACCTTTTATTTCCGAGATTGAAAAAAATCGAAGAACCCACACAGCTCGGTAACCATCCAGTTTTTGTTAATAATGAAAAAAAAAACTAGTATAACGCCGTGTTTAATCTACGTTTCAATAGATACAGCATTCAATTTAAAAACCAAGCTAGTCTTAATAGAAGTTTTGAGGGTTATAAATAACGAATACACCACTAACCCATACAGATGCATAATCAACCTTTTTTTTTTTCAGGATGGGAAATCATCAAATGACCCCTCCCGCTCTGGGTGGAGCAGAAAGGAGTGTCAGACTCTTACTGTCTAAAACCCACCCGTGTTCCTTCCTTAGCCCTTTATGTTCCAGGGCAGCGGTAACCCTTTCGGACGATCCCGCTACCCTGGCAAGCTGCATAATCAGCCTAAGTGTATCAACCTGCACTGGGCTCGCGTGGTAGATTACATTAACCCATGGTAATTAATAATTACTAGTCTCTTCGAATTTATATACACATTTCTAAAACATTCTTATCGACTCTTTCAGTTTCCTCGCTGACATCTCACTTGGCTACTGATTTCTCCGAATCAATATTATTTCTCATCGAATAACTAAGTTTGCAGTTGCTGCTAACTATCCCCACTCTTGAAGCAGCTGTCTTGACCATGCCCCTCGTTCCGTCCAACTTCTTTAATCTTCTAACAGTCGTATATTTTATCATAATAATTTATAATAATAATAATTTATTTAATAAAAACGATTTCAAAAGGTGTACATTTATCCAGGAGTGGCAAATTTCCCAAACATTTATAGTGCCTAAAAATAAACTACAACTATTTTTTTTAAATTACAGGTGCAAGTAATGATAGTTCGGAATTCGAGTGTAAAGTAGCGACTCACCCGAACTAGGTTTAATTCAAACATGTGTTTCAGGCCATCACTTTACATTTGGGAATTAATTTTATAAATAAAACTGGTGTATAAAAATAATTATTTAACAACTCTGCGAAAAAGCACAATAGTACATTAATACTAAGCCTATTTAAACATACAAAAGTAAATACTTACTTATCATCCTTTTACTAACTTTTACTTCCTTCCCTTCCCTACTGACACCCCTCTTAGCTGTCCTTATTTCCTCTACAAAATCCACGTTATTCACCAGTGTCCTATCGAATACTTTCAGAATAACTATCGTCAAAGGCGCAGCTTTTACCGGATGTCATGGAGGGACCGCATGTGGTTATGAGCGCCAGCTTCCCCTCTCCCGGCTCAAAAGCTGTCCACATGTGACGTCAGAGTACACTATACTATGTAAGCTTGCAGTAAATGATGCTTTTGTTAGAAGATAGTATACGGATAGATAGAAAGTGCTTTATTTTGTAGCATAAGAGTAGAGTAGATACAGTGTATCGTGATATTGGTTTCGATTTCGGTAGCAAGAAACTGTTTTTGAATTTTAGAAGTGGTAAAGTAATAGGTATTGGAAGTTTTAGGAGACCTTTTGATTGATGGCTATATAAAATACACTCTCAGTGATGTTGTTTTAAGAATTCCAAACTTCGTCACCTTTTTTCACTGCCAAGACATCACTTTTACTATTTCAGGGCCTCTAATCTTCAACAGGTAGGTATTTCCGTGTTATTTTTGACAGAACTTAGGGTATATACGACAATATTGTCATGTCTACATCACTAGAGCTTATCAACTAGAATAGTATCATATCATCTGCCTAACTCCAATCTAACCGGATGCAGCTGAATACCAGTATTTTACATGGAGCGACTGCCTGTCTGACCTCCACAACCCAGTTACTGAGTAATACGATATCCCTTGGAAAGACTGGTTGCCAGACTTTCAGGCTTGTGACGACCCGTAACGACTGTCAAAGATCTACGAATGACAGCCGGGACCAACGGCTTAACGTGCTTTCCGAGGCACGGACGGGTCTTGGTATGTAAAGATAGTCACCCATAGTTAAAAACTTAATAGTTTATAACTTAATAAAACAGGTTTAAAATGACTGATTTACATTTTTTTTAATTTTACCAAATCTGGATCAAAAAACATAAAAAAAAATATTCTCACATAATATATCTGTCCAATAAAATATGGTTTTAATTTGTATGTTCTGGCGGCTCGCACAAAGTACAAAGTACGTAATGATCGAATTTTAATGAAGTATGCTTCATTAATGAAAAGAAGGAATGTATGATGGCATGTTAATTATTCCGTCCGTAGTTTTCACATTGTACCTACATATTCTGTTGTAAGCATTCTCAAACTCAAACTCTTTATTATGTGTACATTTCTGCATTCATTCTGGAGAGGCTTGTCCGTGGATGGGTGACCATCTTTACATATCAAGTGCATCGGAAATCACGTTATGCCGTTGGTCTCGGCCATGATATCCGTGGTCCCGGCTGTCATCGTAGATCTTTGACAGTCATTACGGGTCGTCAGAAGCCCGATAGTTTTAGAACCAAGAGGTATCATTTTACCCATTAACTGCGCTGTGGAGGTTAGATAGGCAGTCGCTCCATGTAAAACACTGGTATTCAGCTGCATCCGGTGAGACTGGAAGCCGCTCCAACATAGTTGGGAAAAGGCAGGCAGATGAGATGAATACTTTCATAATAATATGCTTTTAGTTAAAAGCTGTTATTTTGACATTACAAACTGACACTTCAATTTTATTTATTTGTAGCGGTATCTACAACGCCACATGCGAACAACGCGTCATACTGACGTCACGCAAATCCTGCATCTCGCAAGCAGAGTTTACCGCGCAGTTTGCATAGATACAATTTCCCAACATCAATCGTTGGGCAATAGCCCGCCAGACACAACACCCGTCTGGTTGGAGGATCCTCCCTTTTCTATGGATGATGAGTGAACTTTACACCCTGTTCCTCATGCCACCAAATATTTTTATTTATATGTATAGATTTTAATATCTAAGGAAATAATCCGTCAAAACGAACTGTATCGTCACATTTATCTTTGAACAGCGCTCACATAAGCTACATTTCAAATACAACCACTCACGAAATTTCAAATACAAAACATGTTTTTGAACTTTTCAACAACATGTTTTGAATCCATACGATAAACTTTTTCGCCGAAACCCTCAAGTCTGCAACGTAAGTAATCCTACAAGTGTGATTTTCCGACCGCTCTGCAATTTTCCGCGTCACTATACCGAGATCCAAGACCTCCATCTTGCAACTCCCAAGTTGGAATATCTTTTACATTTTCTACGCGATATATTCTTACTAATATTATAAATGCGAAAGTAAGTTTGTTTGTATGTTTGTTACCTTTTCACGCCTAATCCACTGAACTGATCATCATTAAATTTTGCATATACGTTGTCAAGGGTATAAAAAAGGATATCCACACACCTTTCATTTAGAAAAAAAATGTGTTCCCGAGGAAAAGAATAATAACTTTCGACGGTCACCATTGCTTTAGGACGCTAGATGGCGCTACGTGTCTTTCGAATCATGATTGAAATATGACCCGAATTTGAGCAGTATTCTAACAAAAAGTACTAGGCTTGCATGAATACAAGATAGAATTTCAATCATTAATTCATTAGTATTGCAGCGGTATCTACAACGCCACATGCGAACAACGCGTCATACTGACGTCACGCAAATCCTGCATCTCGCAAGCAGAGTTTACCGCGCAATTAGCATAGATACAATTTCCCAAAATCAATCGTTGGGCAATAGCCCGCCAGACACAACACCCGTCTGGTCGGAGGATCCTCTCTTTTCTATGGAGGATAAGTGAACTTTACACCCTGTTCCTCATACCTCTAAACTGGTGACCCCGAGTATGAACGTCAGCGCAGCCTTCGTGCAAATCACTCCCGCAAGCTAAGAGCGGCGAGTCACCCAGCCAGCCAGCATACACGGCTTCAACGGGTATCCTGACCACCAGCATGCAGCGTCCGCGCATACCTGGTCATCACCCTCAGCCTCATCAGCAACTTTGGCACAGCACACTGCACCTTCGGCCGGTCAACAAGCAGAGCACCCTATCCTGGTCGACGCAGCAGCCAGCCTCAACCCGGCGCTGTACGACATCCGACGCACTGGAGTATAACGCAGCGCCACCCCGACTCACTGGGGACATCTCCGCAGACAGTTCCGACTCACCGTGAACTATGCGACAATCAGTTCCGACTCACTGGAACCTCAGCTGGCCTGGCAATCGTCGCAAGATACAAGACTCAGCCCACTATCGACCTCCGGTCTCCGGAGGGGAGTGATGTAGCGGGAGTGATGGTTGTAGATACCGCTACAGTATTATGCTTTTAATAGGATTTGGATGAAACTTGGCACACAAATAGTTTATTATAACATAGATTAACACATAGGATACTTTTTATCCCGGTAATACGTTTCCGTGGAATAATTTCTCACCTCCATGCGGGCTAAGCCGCGGGCAAAAACTAGTATCTTAATAAAATTAGAATATCTGTCCCTGTCTGAAGGTTGTGAGATAGAGCTTTCGATAGCCGAATGCTTTGCTATAAATAAGGAAAAGTTCTGTAGTTATTCAACATCTAGCAGATTTTAGAAGATGCTAGAAAAGTAAGGTCAACTGCTTTTGGTTCTAAGCAAGATTTATTTTCGTGTTATTTTTGCCAGATTATTTTCGTGTTATGTTTGCTATCGACACGCCAAGATGAAGCAAGGTAAGAATAAAATTAACCCGAAACAATGATTGTGGTAGACTGGAGACACGGGCTCAAGCTAAGCCAAAGCATTGCAGCTTAGGACTGTGATGGGAAGAGTAGGTACAGTCTCTCGTCAATATTATCTGACCCACCCTAAAAACAAACGAATTTGGACCCTCTGGCTGTTAAGGTTTATTCAATTTATATGAGCTTAACAGACAAGTGCTCGAGGACTCGGTGAACAAATACAATAACAATACAGACACGCAAATTTGATCTTTATAACGTTAGCATTAGGTTATATGTTATAACTACTTGTTCTAATATAATTAGTGTAATAGCTTATTTTAATGATTGCGTTCAAGTAATTCTGGTTTCGTAGTCTGTGTAAGACTGAGAAAATCAAGGTGCGAGATCAAATCCTGCGACGATGATATTGTTTTGCTTTCAATTTAGAATTTATTCCAAAACTATTTCTTGTATTATTATAAAGAACTATAGACGGATAATCTTCAAATATAAACTTAATTTAATTAATTAATTTTATAAGATAGGCACAAAACAAGTAAGAATGGTGGAATTGCAGACGCTAATAGCAGTAGCAAAGAAATAATGATGATAATTATTGGCAAGATCTACATCAACTCAATAAAAATTACATTTACAGATTCACCCCTGAGAACTACCGTAGGTCAATCTACCCAGCCTTTCCCAACTGTGTTGTGATCGGCTTCCAGTCTATCCGGATGCAGGTAACTACCCGTATTTTACATGAAGCGACTGCCTATCTGACCTCCACAACCCTCTCTTTTTCCTCATGTCGCTGGCACGACTTTATTTTAGATCTTGTTGGCCCATAGCTTCGCCACTTCCACGGCGTCGTCTGTGGCTGCGCAGAGGGCACTTTTACTACATGTTTTGGGACACAGAGGTGGTGTGATAAGAGGTGGGGCATGCAGTTACTGGTACAACACAGTTAATGGGTAACACGATATGCCTTGGTAAGACTGATAGCTACGGTATACCCTGTCCATTAGGTCAACCGTTTGTTGACAGCTGTCTTAAAACGTACATATTCCAGATTACGTAAAAGGTAACTTTAAAATGCGTAATAAAATAAATACATAAACTGCCTTATCTTATGGAAATATCTTATTTGTGGCTTCTTACAGACATTATAATACTGTACGTGTATCTATCAATGTATTGTGTGTTGCTGCAGTCACTAGTTCCATCTGTCAAAAAATGGTTTACCTAATGGACAGGGTATAGGTATCTTCCAAAAAATAAAACCCAAACGTTACAATAGGCTCACTGAGAGCTTAAGTCTTTGCAGCCTAATGAATATTCAAGAAATCAATACATAACATCGAAGTGATCAGCCTCCATTTTATTTTTACTTTATAAAAAGGAAAAGCCTTATCGGATTCCACAATCGAGAAGCATTTAATTAAATTCATTCCTGTAATACTGTTCACTAAGGGGCAGAGAATATTCGATATTCCATAATCGAGAATCGGAATTACACAGTAAAAACGATACAAAATAAATAATTGCGGGTAGGGTGGCCATTTAAAAAATAAAGGCCTGGTTTTGTTGTATTCTGTATTTACAGTAGTGTGCGTCTTTCGGGTTTTGGGTCATCGCATTACAATTGTTTCGGGCCCAACTTATTTTCATCCTTCTTTGTCTTTCCTTTTCACCATTGCTTTGTCTTAAGGTACGTCCACATTACAGCTGCACCATAATCACTCTATAATGTTCCCACTGCTGGGACACAGGCCTCATAGCAATAAGCTCCCTCTCTATTACGTTGGATTTAAACATAAATGTGTATGTACTGGAGGTACACCTCTGATTAACTCTTCAGTAAATACAGGCGTGATGTTATTTTATGTTAAAAATAGGATTATTTCAGTCTGACAACCCTATTAGCGCCACACCTCAGGCAATGGCGATAAAATTCGCGCAATATTGTCGATATAATAAATACGCTTAATTGATGGAGGCAATTACTTTTAGTGGGTAGATACCGTACCTATCTCACTGTACAAAATAAACGTCATTAGGGGAGGTCAACCACTCATTCAATATACTTAACACGATACCAAAAAAATGCTGTGTGAATTTGACAATACAGGATGGTAGACACATCGACGCGCAGACAGTAACTGTAAATTCCGCACATGATTGAAAAACGACGAAAAACTGACGAAAATTTTCTACGTGCCGTAGAAATTCCTATGGGGTCTAGAATAATGTGCTGAATTCATGGTTACAGGTTGCACGTCAATGTCCCTGCTACTGTGTGTGTGCTTGCCATCGACACGCTACAGAGAAGAAAACTCGTGTGATCACTTTGCTTTTTCTCATAGTTCCGGATTCCACCCTGAACTCATGGGAGTTCATGGGACCAAGAACTGAGTTCTACGAAAATATACCCAGAATTCTCTGCCCATAGCCCCAGAGCGCTCAATCATAAAGTTATCAAACAAGTTAACACTTGTTTGAAAACTTTACTCCATAAAATCTAATACAATAAATTATACTACGCTGACTTCGTAAAAGGTCATTTAATTTTTGTTTTAAATCTCATTAATATTTATTTATTTATTTCATGCGACGCAGGCCCATAGGAAATACATATTTTTACTATAAAACTTCACTTCACAAGCTTGTTCTTGCGCTGTTCTGTGGTACTTGTCCGCGGAAGCGACGGAACACCAGTCCTGCGGCCAGAAGTTTTCTTCCATGACGACGGGCAGATGGCAATTCGGTACGCGCACTACGAACGCCTTGAAGTTGACGTTGCGGTGCGACTCTAGTAACTGCACCCTCGGCGTGTACCTCGTCTTCTGGCGCACGTACTCCACAATTTCCTCCGCCTTAGTGGTTTAGTGTAGGCGGGAGATATACACCGGCGCCGCGGCGGTGTGTTCGACTTTGCGGCACGCAAGCTGACTTCGGGTTCCGTAGGAGCTTTGCCGCAGCGGTTCTTGTTTTGTGCGCTTCCTCCTTTGCACCCTCACAAAACCATCATCATCGCCAAATATGATCCGGGCCTCCAATGGAACGCAAAATTAAAATATTTCTCAAACAGGCCCGACTTCAAACGAATTGCTCGGAGATCACGGAGCTTAATACGGCAAACAGACACGTCAAACTTATAACACCCCGTCGTTTTTGCGTCGGGGTTTAAAAATTGCTCGGGGTTACGTTGATAAATTATTCTTTCATGCCACTAACTGCCTAAATACAAGGTTAAGTTAGTTTTGGAAGTTGTTAGATCATCGAATTATGTGCCAACAACAACCACCAAACACTTCAATAAATTGAACTTCATAGATTAGGTTTTTGTTTTATGTACTTTGAGAGCGAAATAAACTATTGTTATGATTATTTTGAAGAGAAAAGACTCATTGACGTTGACCCATCTTCACATATGGTGGACAAACATGGTCTTTGACAAATCAGCAGTGGTCCACCGTCAAGATAATATACTTCTTTATCGCACTCTATCCGTTCTTCTCTTTTCGAAGTCTGTTTAAAATGCCTGAATATCTATTTACGGTTCACAATTTTTACATTTATTTATGTAATTTAATTTCAGATTTTCTCTTGAGCTCATGTTAAATTCATTCGCGATCCACTTGGGACACTTCGCTTGAGCTCAACCATTTTTTACCTTTTCATACCTTTTTTTTCGTTTCCACACAACATTTATTATTAAACTAGCTTATGTCCGCGACTTCGTCCGCGTGAAATTTCGGTCGCCGACCTACCGCGTTGCAGCCCACCCGCGCTGTTACTACGTTTTCGCTTATCGTTATTTCTGACTATTTTCTTTTTGCTCGGCTCCTAAGGCTGTAAACCTATAACCTTACTCAAGAATTGGTATATCCAAGGCAAAAGGAATTTTTCAAATCCGACTTGTAGTTCCAGATATTAGCGCGTTCAAACAAAGAAACAAAGTCTTCAGCTTTATTATTAGTATAGGTAGATAGACTAAGTTTGAATATCGCACCCCCGGTGCGACACTGTCACTTTTGCAAAAAATGCAAAAATGAGTTAAATATCTAAAAATGATCCTAAAGTACCCCTTTACTTGGTGCAATAACGTTACGTTTTTAGTACGCATAGTTTCCGTATGAGGGCGTGAGTTTCATTGCCGTTTTGGCTTGTTTTGGTGAGGTGTCAAAGTTTAAAATGCTTCTCCTGAAAAACTACATTTTTGCATAAGTGACAGTGTCGCTCCGGGGGTGCGATATAATCTAAAATAATATTTTTTTTGTAAAAACAGCAAAGAGATCAGAATACACACACACACACACACAGAACACTTGGGATTTGTACAATGTTTATTTATTTTCATGTCAGAATGATCATACCTATATTTTCGTTTATTAACTCAAAATGATTCTTTCATTTGTCGTATTTGTATTCCCCTATGGGATACATTCATTGTTTGCCATTAAAGGTAAGGCTCCAATATAAGATCTATTATTGACTTTGCCAGACTAAAATCATTACCCACCTAGTTATCCTAAGCAATATTATTGGACTCGTAAGTCTAGCGAGGGCTTGAGTTTACATTGTTGCTAGAAAAAAATGTCGTGTAGCGACAAGAAAGACAGTAGTTACATCAAAGAAAGGTAAGTAAAAAATTCAATTAAAGATTTATTTACCAGATAAGGATGGAGATGAAATGGCAGTGGTGTGTATAATGTGGTGGGGTGTATGGGTGCAGATGGAGACCGATGCGAGGCAGGTGCAGGTGAGGGCAGATAGTAACAAGGTAATACAACACAACTTACGTTTATCTTTCCCAACGTGGCTAAATAATAACAGCCGCACAGGTTTATCGATCAGGTTAAGCTACGCTTGCCGCGGTTGGTATGTGGATGGGTGACCATCTTTACATACCGAGACCCCTCCGTGCCTCGGAAAGAACGTTAAGGCGTTGGTCCCGGCTGTCATTCGTGGATCTTTTACAGTCGTTACGGGTAGTCAGGAGCCCGAAAGTCTGACAATCGGTCTCACACTCGTATTACCCAGTTACTGGGTTTTGGAGGTCAGATAGGCAGTCGTTCCGTGTAAAATGCTGGCATTCGGTTAGACTGGAAGCCAACCCCAACATAGTTGGAAAAAACCCAACATAGTTGGTAGTTTGTTGGTTTTTTTTTTTTTTTTATGATGATGATTTTTAGGTAGGTACCTTTTATTATTTTGTACCAAAATTATCCAACGCGGGACACTTATTTATGAAGCCCACGTACTAATTGGTATTCAGACAACGTTACCTTGGATTAAGTTGACACGCAGGTAAATAAAATGTAAATGTTTTAACAAAATATAATTCAATATTATATTTTTACTTTTTCCGGCCGACCCGCAGCGAAAATGAACTCAGACTGGGAAAATTGAATTTAAAATGAGCTTCAGTCGATGGAATTACTTTTCTACGGATTAAATTCATATTCATTTTTAGTAGGCATGTTTGATTTGGTAAAGCTGTCTTCTCACGTATTGCCACGAACTACTTATAAGTATGAGAATCAGTGTGTCATGCCGTGGTTAAAATAAAAACATTATTAACCAGGTGGCCAGCAAGGCTGACTGCCAAGAGTGCAGCTGTCGGACCCTTAATAAAACTGTTTGGCATTTCATCAAGCAGGCAGCAATCTTTCGCTTGTCTACTACATAAAATAACTGCAAACTGAGATCAGTGATCACCAATCCGAACTCAATCGTTACTTTTTCTAATTTATATGTATATATTAATAAAATATATAAACAATATTAATAAAATAGGGTTATATATGCAGACGACACCTGTCTCTTTTACTTTCACAAATCAATTCATAACCTTATAAAGGACGCTTGATCTACTAAACGAATGGTTAAAGTACAACCTTGTTACAATTAATACGTCGAAAACCTCATTCATGATTTTTATCACTAAAAATAAGCGAATACCGGACTTATCGCCTCTTAAAATAAAAAACGAAATAATAAAACGATCAACCAACGAAAAATATCTTGGATTAAGGGTAGATGAAAAACTAACTTGGAAATTACACATTGACCATCTCAAAAGTTATTATCATAATATAATAAATTAAAATCGTTATTGGGAGCATTACGTAAAGTAGCAAACTGTATTCCAAATAAAGTGCGCACTTTGATTTATTAGTCGTTAGTCAAATCGCATCTAGAATATTTGATTGAGATATGGGGATCCGCAGCAGTAACTAATTTAAAGTCACTTCAAAGAGTTCAAAATAAAATAATTAAAACTCTGATCCATTATCATCATCTCACTCCAACAAAGAGCCTAAGGAAAAAACTAAACTATTAAATATTAGACAGCTATACATTTACTGCGCTTGCACTCATATTAAAAACATAACTACAAACTCAATACAAACTAACATACAACTAAAGAAAAAAACAATGCCATATAACCTGAGAAATAGATATAAAAACAAACTTGAAGTCATTAGCGTACGCACTATGTAATTACGGTAGAAAGACCATATTTTTTGAAGAAGCACAGCTGTTCAATGGATTGCCCGACGATATCAAAGAGTGCGATAACGTGAATATACTTAGAAATAAGCTTAAGAAACATGTATGTACTTTGTAGCTTCTAATACTCTGAAGGAAATTGAATTGTTTTGTACTATATTATCATACTTACTACTTTCTATCTCATTATAAGCGGACTGTAAGTTCTTATGAGAAATAAAATTCTTTAAATCGAAACGTGAAGATGAAGGCCAGTTTTCCTTATAGCGGCCATTGGAATTGCGATAAGCCGTTGGTCCCGGCTGTCATTCGTGGATCTTTGACAGTCGTTACGGGTCGTCAGAAGCCCGAAAGTCTGACACCCAGTCTTCCCAAGGGGTTTTGTATTACCCAGTAACTGGGTTGTGGAGGTCAGATAGGCAGTCGCCCCATGTAAAATACTGGTATTCAGCTGCTCCCGGTTAGGACTGGAAGCCAACCCCAACATAATTGGAAAAATGCTAGGCAGATGATGAGCGGCCATTGGAAGGTCTTTCTTTATTTTCCTTCACTTCACACTCTCAGGGCCAATTTTTCAATCTTCAGGTAACTTCTCTCTTTTCTTCCTATCTTATGAATAAAAATCGTGGTTTTACAGCTTTCATATAGAAAATATGTCAAACCTTTATTATTCTAAATATATATTCTTCAGATAAAAATTCTCTGACGATTGAAAAATCGGCCCTAACTCATGTATTACATAAGGTAAGCTTATTGACATTAGGCACAAATCTATGATGCCGATAGATTCAGCCACTTTACAACATAAACTACTTAATACGATTTAAAAAGCATATAGCACCATTTCTCAGTGAAACTTAGTGTGAAACAACTCAAGTTGGGGTGTGTGCTTGTCTACTAGCTTGTCTACAGTGACTGCGAAGATAACAAATGAAAGTTGTTTAGAGCATGTCACGATCACTGCGACGCGACTTGCGGAGCGACGGACGGGAACAGAGCCCTAATTCACTGTGACCAATTAACGATTCCATACTTCGAAACCACTTCAATTAAGCAATTGAAATGGTTTCGAAGTATGGAATCAATGCAATGCAGATGTCGTAATAAAGTGCTTACCTTATCACGACATCTGCTATTAACGTATTCTCTATGACACAATGGCATGGTTTGAATTGTCAAAATACATACATATTGTCCGTATGGTTGACATTGCGATTCCTTGCCGTAAACAAAACGTGTCTTGTTTACGTCGTTAATATTGACGTGGTTTGCACGTCATGTGGTAAGATTTTGCGGGGAATAAATACAGAATTGGGGCCCACGTGACGTGCGCGCGTGTCGTTTGACGCAAGTTGCGTCGTAAGTCGCATCGCTCAATGCCATAAACGGGGCCTTAGAGCGAGGAGGTTACATTGTTCCGTGATTGCATACCTGTTCAGAGTGACTATACGGTATACTAGACACTAGCAGGGCTGATATAATAGTCTATGTTCTTGTCGATTTGCTGTCTCCACAACAAAGACAATGTAGAGTCATCATCTGCCTAGCCTTTTCCCAACTATGTTGGGGTCGGCTTCCAGTCTAACCGGATGCAGCTGAATACCAGTATTTTACATGGAGCGACTGCCTATCTGACCTCCACAATCCAGTTACTGGGTAATACGATACCCCTAACAAACACAATGTAACATGATAACAAAGACAATGTAGAGTATCGTAAGTAATAGCGTAGCGCGACAAGACAGCTATCGGATATGTATATCCCGGATATATTAACCGGATAATATTTCATCTCGAAGAGAGGGGGCCTGTGTCCCAGCAGTGGGAACATTTACAATATTTACATAGTTACTTTGCGTTCACCTTAGACCGTTAACCTTAGACAATAATGATTTTAATGTGACAAAAATATGGTTTACATATTTAGATAATGGTCTGAAATGGCAAACACGCAGTGCTGAGCAATGGCGGAAATCTTCTTTCTCTGTTAGTTTTAATGTTGGTCTGGCAGTTTGAGTACTTTATGCAGCCTACCCAAATGTCCTTTCTTTGGTATTGTTCGTCGAGTCGTTGAGCTCCTCAAGTTCTGAGTTGAGCTACACGATTGCTGGCAAATGCTTGCACTGACTGAACTGTTACACTCAGGTTGGAGTTCTGTCCCTTCAGGTGTACCTCAAGGCTCCATTTTGCGTGCTCTGTTATTTATATTGTTCATTGCAGATATCAAACAACGCTTTCGTCATTCGCATATTTTCTGCTTCTGTTTGATCAACATGTAAATAGCATAGTTACAAAGGCATCCAAAACTCTTGGATTTATACTACTTACCACGGCCGGTTTCCGATCTCTTAAACCGGTTAAAATCTTATATTGTTCTTTCGTGCGCAACCATTTAGAATACGCGTCTCAGGATTGGAACCCGCAGTATCAAACTTATAAATCCCGTATTGAAGGCGTCCAAAGAAAATTTCTACGTTGTCTAGATTATAAGGCTCAACAATACTCAGTTGACTACGAGCACCGCTGCAGATGGTAACATTTCCTTCCTCTGGAGATGAGGCATTATATTGGAGACATGGGTTTACTGTTGGGTATCGCAAATAGCCACATTGACTGTCCTGAACTCGTTGCTAATCTGTCATTACGCACGAATCTGATAGGATTACGTCAACGGTCAATATTAAATGTACCTTACGCAATGACTAATTATATTATAGGCGGAATGTTTTCACAATAAGAAGTGCACTTAGTGTCAATAGGCTTCCTTATCGACTTGTTTTGCACCAGTGTATCGACCTTATGACGGCTTTTGGCACAGTAATTTTTCTACTTATCTACTCTTAACTAATTATATTACTTGTATGTATGTACTTTCTTTTTATCGACATTTTTCTCTAAATATGAGTGGAGGCTTGTTATTAGCAATTTTTTAATATTACATTTTTTATGTCATTGGTTTGTTAGTCTGTAAGCCTTCTTTAAAATAAAAAAAATAAATAAAAATAAATCTGTGTAGTACTGTCCTCAAAAGACCATTATCAGACATCAATCTACATGGTCTTCACATGATCTGATCCGAATACATTTGGACTTTAAAAAAGACTGTGACCTCTGATTTTGTATCGGCCTTTCTTCTCAGAGTAGTCAGATAGGATACGCCTAGCTTATTTTTATTTTTTATAAAATGACGTGGAAAACTGATTCCGAAATCCTATTTACAGAATAAATAATTTCATCGTCAATGCATCTCATTGTATCTGTGGATGCAATCACAATAGGACTGTACCCTGCTATGAGAGAAAAATGTACAAAATTCTTAAGACACATAGAAAGAAAGAAGAAAGAAATTAAAGATAGAAATTATTTGCGGTAAACATGACGCAAAAAAGAACATAAAAAAAAACAATAAGAAATGTTGACATGCGTCACATTCACGCAAAACGGCTATCACTCAACATTATGCTGCGACCCTATGCAAGACAGAGCCCCAGCGCTGATTTTCAGCGACAGCCAGCGCCGACGTAATGACGTCGTCCGATGCAGCAAACAATTATTCATCAACAATTATTAAAACAATTATTTTTATTTTTAAAGCAAACAGTTATTAGGACGCTGTAACGTTTACGCTTTATGTAGTGGCAACATTTCGAAACGTCCTGTTTGATGTACTTACGCGCACCCAACATGCACCAAACAAATTATGATGAAAGGAATTACAAAATGGCCAACGATGAAATGTGTTATGCAAAAGTTTGTCAGTGAATTTGAAAGATAAGATGGACCGGATAAAAAGACAAAACCTTGGATACTGGAGGGTGACCCGACATGCCACATATATATACAAAGAGCTTAGAGATATATTTCGATCTATCGTTCTAGATATTTACCGAAGCCTTAAATGAAACCATTGTCTTCTAAATCACACTACATTATACCCACTTTCGCCAAATAAATCTCATGTCAAAAACCTTTGTTTAGCTAAAATGATAATAATTAATGTACGCGTCAGTTCGCGTCCTTACGCATGTCATTTTATATTCAGCCACGTCTCGCTGCTAATAACGTGGAAATGACCTATTTCCTCTCACATTCGATGTTTTCTTCGAAGTAGGTTATGTTGTTTTAAGGGAGTAGTCATAACAGACGTCTGAGGCGCGCGCTCAGAACGCTGCGTTTCGGACGCTCTATAAAATTGTATGAATTTTTATGCAACGAATTACAACTAGCGCTGCCGTCTATAGGGAGCGCGTGAACGCGGCGTTCTGAGCGCGCTCCTCGGACGTCTGTTATGACTACTCCCTTAGTGTGTTGGAGTTTACGACATTTTGTTTAAGAAATAACTATACAGGGTGTTATTGACAGCCCTCCGCAAACTGATAGGGTGGCTTCAATACATCATATTAAGATGACCGGTACATGTAATTTTTTCAGGAACATTAAGGGAATCCAAAAAACCAGATTTGTTTTATTACCTCACACGCAACGTATCGTTACCGTGGCAAAACGCACGTAGCGGACGGCAGCGCAGCGAGCTTGAGCGAGGCTGTTTGCAGCTGTTTTATTTACATAAATGGAGTGTTGCATACAGAGAACGTAATTTTACATTGAAATAAAGGAATATCAGCAGAAAAAACGGAATAATTTTTTTTTTCCTGAGAAAATTTCCAGTGGGATACGATTCAGAATAAGGAGCTGAATCAATCCTGTGTTTTTGTGGAGGGCTGTCAATAACACCCTGTATACCGTTTTGTTGTGTTGTATTGTAACTTTATTATAACGTTCACGCCTGTTTTTCCCGAAGGGTAAGGCAGAGGTGTAGGTAATTACTTCGCCAGTTGTGTTTAAGTCCCAAGTTATGGGGGGCGAGCCTATTGTCATCCACCGCACACAAATCCAGTCTTCAGGCTGCTACTGAGAAATTACTGATGGAAAAATCTGATAACCGTTACCGTTATACAAGGTGTTGTTTTGCAACCTCGTCAAATTCAAGGAGGTAACGGTAAAAATGCTACTGATTCTCGACATGAATCAATAATAAAATAAGTAGGTATTTTATTTTTCAAATTTTCGGAAACGTTCGTGGGACACGCATATTAAAACGCGGCCTGTCTGAGACCGCACTGTAACTGCCCTTTTACGCACACATAAAAACGCGGCCGCTTTTACGACACAATAACGCGATTCTGTTCTTTGAAAGTGGTGTATTTTGAAATACTGTCAAACTTAAAAAACTAAAAAAAGTATGTATTCATTATTTACCAGGGATCATAATTTTATTTGATTATTTATGTCTTTCCTAGCAGCCTCCTGAAATTTGACGAGGATACAAAACAACAGCTTGTATAGAGAAGTTTCAATTATCACGTCGCAGTGACCTAACGCCAGAAAGTTTATAATTCCGATTTTTAAGCGACTCTTTGAGATCAGTGGTAGCCCAGTAGTATCAACCCTGACTTACGAGTAAGTCGTGAGTTTGCCAGGCAGGCACTTTACTTTGTGTATTTAATTTCATCACCACTGCTCTCAAAACGGTGTAGGCAACATCGTGAGCAACGTCGGCTTGTCTTAGAACCAGAAATTCGAAGACATGTGGCCTCCACCACCCCGCACTGGGCCCGCGTTGTGGGTTATGGCCTCATAGAGTGGAGGCTTGTGTACATTTGGAACATTATAGGCCAAGTTTGCAAGCGACTCTTTCAGGGTGCAGTTACTTACCGGCCCTATTTTGTTATAGAAAGTAACAAAATAGGGCCGGTATGACAACAACATAAATCACAGCGTTCCTCATTAGTGCTGGCGATTTCAGACCAATAAGACGGACGTGGTGTTCCGTCTCTTCCACGGACAAGTGCCACAGAACAACACCCTAATTGCGTAACACACAATCAATCGGAATCAGAATCATTTTGAAGCAAATCGCTAATCCATTGCTTCATAAGTTCGAAAAATTTGTCTGCTCAACACATAAATAACGCAATGAATGTTGTTGAACTGTCAAAATGAAACCGATTACGATTGACTGTGTGGTACGCAATTAGGGTGCAGCTCAAGAACAAGCTAGTAATGTGAAGTTTTATAATAAAAATATGTATGTTTAGGTTAAAGTATTTATATCTATCGATTCTCTTTTCCTTACCATGTTTGCTAAAGTCAGTAACAGTGTCTTTGACTCATTTAGAAAGCTAAATTAATCAAACATTGAACAACGCTGTGATCTCGCTCATTATCTGCCAAAAGTGGCATCTTGACATCACATACCACTTCACAGATCACTTAATGTAAGGTGTATTACACAATTAGCTACTATAGCTACAATTAGTTATTTTATTTCTTTCCGTTATCCTACTAACATTGACCTTTGCCCATAAACTCTACAGTCAATTGAACTCCATGAAATTAAGTTTCGCAGTTGGTAAGCACTTCATCTGCACACAATGCACGAGACTTTTGGATTTTCAGCATTTTGCCTAGCTGGATATAATAAATCCACTGGTTCAATTTACGTAGAGATTAAGAAACTTCAATGTTTACCAAACATTATTCAGGCTTTTAAAGATTTAAATAGAGTCTCGTATTGTTTGCTTACAAAAGATGAATGTTAACCGAGCTAATCTGATTAACTAGAAATTCACTTAGCACATGCTTCTATTAACAAAAGCCAGGTTGGTTTTATTATTCATTCAAAATGGCTTTCTTGAATATTTAAGTAATCCGAACACTATATCATAATTGTAATACAATGTTTACGTAGCCGTTTTCGCTTGAAACTGGATAACTTCATTATAATTTCAAAACGATGCGAAATATGTAATTACTTACGACTATCTTCTGCTTCATTCGTTTTAGCACGAGCAACGCTACAATACCTCATATCATAGTAAAAAGATCAGGAGGGGCTTGTGGCTAAGTAATAACAGCCGCAGGGGTCGATCGATCAAGTTAAGCTACGCTTGCCGCGGTCGGTCCGTGGATGGGTGACCATCTTCACATTACTAAGACCCCTCCGTGCCTCGGAAAGCACGTTAAGCCGTTGGTAACGGCTGTCATTCGTGGATCTTTTACGTCGTCGTTACGGGTCGTTAGTAGCCCGAAAGTCTGATCTGTCTGATCTTAACAAGGGGTATTGTATTACCCAGTAACTGTGTTGTGGAGGTCAGATAGGCAGCCGCTCCATGTAAAATACTGGTATTCAGCTGCATCCGGTTAGACTGGAAGCCGACCCCAACATAGTTGGAAAAAGGTTAGGCAGATGATGATCATAGTAAATAGATTAGCCAAACATCAAAGTTGAAGCCGGTGTACACGTAACTGCCCTTATACAGGGTCATTTTTTTTTTTTGGAACGATGTTCCTTATCGCGCGTTGCGAAAGGGGGCTAGACGGAAAAAATTAAGACCAAAAGTTGGAACGACACTTTTTGCTATTGTTGCAAGCCGTGCGGCGTGCGCGTGTTTCTCTGTCTGTTTCTCTCTCTCTCTCTTTGAACTTCGTTCCACCCGGGTGTCCCTTGACACCTCTCAAGTTTTTTTAAAATTAAATAAGCTGGTGAAACTCCGCAAACGTGATGGGTCATCATCATCATCATTTCAGCCGAAAGACGTCCACTGCTGGACATAGGCCTCCCCCGAGCACCTCCACTTCGACCGGTTCCGTGCTTCTCGCATCCAACGAGTTCCTGCGGCTTTAACAAGGTCGTCGGTCCACCTTGTGGGAGGGTGGACGTGATCGATATCGATCTCTAAATATCCTACTAATATTATAAATGCGAAAGTTTGTAAGGATGGATGGATGTTTGTTACTTTTTCACGCAAAAAGTACTGAACGGATTTGGATGAAATTTGGTACATAGATAGTTTATAACCAGGAATAACACATTGGATACTTTTCATCCCAATAAGTAAAAACTGTTAGGTTTTCGATTTACGTATAAAAAACAGAAGCGTAATAAACCATTTCGTATACATGAATAGAATATACTCATAATATCCCCGTATGTACTCAGTGTTAAGAAATATCAAGGATTTTCTCATGACTAGGATTTTCAAATACCTTTACCAATATTTATTTTTACGCTAACAAAACACATTCAACGAAAGATTCTTGTTTTCGCTATAGATTTGGATTTAGAGTATAAAGAAAATATTCCCGATGATCTGCTAATAGTACTTATCTAAATCTGGGTATTAAAATACCGATACCATAATACTCTTAGCGATAAGATCGCCCATTGTGTCACCCTTTATAAAATTTCTATATTTATGTCTGTATTTTAATAAAGAGTACCTATTCTATTGGTTATTTTTCGTTTTTTTACTGTTTTTTTTTTTTTCATTTTTTTTACTAAAACCCGATGACTGATTTGCACCGAAATAAGATAACTGACACTTTATGTTTGAACAGAATCAAATTATCAATAGTTTATTTATTGATAGATAACTTTATTTATCCTATTCGACAGAAGCGTCCTGTCAATGAACTGTCAATTATACGTGTCGTTTTGCATCCCAGCGATAGCACTAGGAAGTGGTGAAGGGCGGGCGTTTTTGGGGGACTGTCTTTTGTAATTTTGACGTTCGAAAAGTGCTGATTCTCAGCCTAATTTGAATAAATGACTTTTGAATTTGATTTTGAACAGCTTGTATACCAAAATTAATCCCGCCTCGTATCTATTGCTAAACATAACTGATACGCGTAACGTGCCTATATTTTATCACTATCAGCGGCTACACGCACCTGTCAAGGTACAACTAGTACCGAAACAGGCACTTAAGGACCCACCACACAACAATCCACCTTAAAATAAAGACAATAGGGTGGAATATAAGTTGGAGAGGCTCATAGAATTACCAAAGTTAATGGCTAACACGGAGAAATGTCGAAAAACAGATTGTAAGAAATTTATCAGTGTCCTCGTTCCCGTGTGTGGGTTGCCAGCGATCACTCAAGTGGTTACGTGGTTACAGCTGGGATTATGGTAATGGGGGAACAGGGGTTCATATTTTTAATAGGAATGTTCATTTAGTTTAGTGGGTACAGGTACACTTCCGCATAACCCTTTGGGGAATACTGGCATGATGTTATGTTATGTTAATAATGAGGGTTAAATATGAGGAGGGCCAAATCATATAGATAGGTATATACGAAGGAAGGTATAATATAAATGTAAGTCAAACGTTTTTCAGTTTAGGTAAGTTGAGAATTTTGTAAATTGGCCCCACAAATCGAAGCGCTCAAATCTAAACAATAAACCACTGCACTAATCTGGTCGTACATAATCATTTGTCTTAAACAAAAAACACAATGTTTTGAGTACAGTCACGAGCACCAATATGGCAACACTTGGCAACTTTCAATTGCGATTTTTTCGTGAAATATCGAATGCAACGTTGAAATACGACACATTATATAAACCTATGGGTTCGAAAATGCTATGGTCGTAACAACATAAAATTTCATTCAAAAATAAAGGAGTAAATCGCTTTTGAAAAAAGCAGAGTGTATACATACTTTTGCTCGTGACTGTACATATTAGATTGAAAAAATAAAACAAAACCAGCCAGCCAGCTAATCAGCCTATTAGAAGGGTCAATGTTCCCACTGCTGGGGCTCAAGCTTCCTCTATGTGAAATAAGGCTGTAATACGGGCCCAGTGACAGTTGTGGATGTCATTTCTTCGACTTAAATGGTTACGCACACAGTGCAGCCGGCAGTCGTCTTCCCCACGCCGGCGCCCTAGCAACAACTTGTGTGCTGAATAGATTATGTTAGAAACGTCACTGTGCTAATTTATAGTCAACAAGTAGACTAGAGTAGTAGACTTTATTTCTAACTTTTTCAAATCATGATATCACAGGTTCCAACACGCAGGTTACCCCTGAATGTTTTTCTCTTGAATCATAAGTTTTAACAAACTTATTCCTGTCTGGCTGTTTGTGTATGTGAGTTTAAATAATTTGAAATTCATAGTGTGAAAAAAAAAAGAAAATTCAAAAGTGCCAGTAATTGGTTTATTTGAAATAAATGCTTTGAGTTTGAGTGTGAAAAGCAGTAAGGTTAGAGCTGTATATTTACTTGATAGTTTTGAATTAACTTTATTAGCAGTTACATTAAAAATATTTAAATTATATTTTACTAAATTCCAATTATTTCTTTTCATTTTATTTCCTCCTATATCCTCAAAACCCAATGCAAAACTAAAATATTTATTTCCCATCCCAGCCATCTTTCGCAAGATATTTCACCCCGACTAAGCCCCAGTCAGCCACATTCGGATCATAATCCTGCAGCTGTTAGAACAATCTCGGGGAGGGTAGAGTAGGTAGGTACCTATACTACCGGGGGTAGCATGGGTGCTAAATAATTACAGATCATCCGGATTCGCTCGCGGTCGTGGTTTTGATCGATTGGAGTTGTGATTGAAACATAAATGTGGAAGATACAATACGTTCCTATTAAGTTGTTTTTTTTTTTCATGCTTAATGGGGTGATTTTAGTCATAATGGCCAGTAGTATAAATAGATCAGAGAAAAATCGTACTTACTGCAAGTTACAATCTGTTTGCTAAAGAGCGATTATCTATTGCATTTTATTCCTTCATCTACTTATGGTTATTAATGACTCAATCTAAATACGCTGCTACGAAGAGTGTCTTCAGTCATGGTCCGGTTATTTTGTGTAACTGTGTCATCGACGAGCTAGATATTATTATTTTGAAAGTAGGTAGGTATTTGGGTCCCTTTAAAGTTAATTTCTCATCTTTACCTACATGAAAATCACCAAAATGCCTCAGTTTACCACATCTCGATTATAATATGCAAACCATTACGAGCATTTACAGGATTAAAAACGCTTTTATGAATGAAACAGCAACCCATTCACACCCAAAATAACGACAAACTCCATACAATAGAGAACAAAATTAATCAAATTGCCATCGTTTCTAAAAACAGTTACCGAATCTAAATTATTTCCGTTCCGAGTAACGAAACAGTACCGAAATGATCCCTAAACAATAGCAGGATGAATATTTACGGTTTATTCATGAGTCGATGAGCGAATTTAACTGCGGACTGGTGATAAGGTTGAAAGGGATATGGACACAATACTAATCTTCATATTATGTTTTAGGGACAAAAGGTTTGTTGTCAAATCGGAGAAAGAATATGATTTGACGGATTTAATTAGTATTCTGCTTTTGAAAGTTTTGTGTTCGAGATTTAAATGTTTTGCTTTTAATTGCGATGTCTTGCGTTTCATGCCAATTATTTATTGAAAACAACAATCCACAACGAGTATAAATTTATTATACTTTCTTAGTTTATTGAATACCTAACTAAGCTTATAAGTGATTAATGAAGTAATAAAATAGCCTCCATGAGCGACAATACTTAGATCTATCATGGTACACTGCTTCAAGGATCTTTTTGAGCTCGAATGGCGTTGACAGGGGGCGCCATTGGTAAAAATGTGTAATTGTTTTGTGAAATATCACTTGCAATGTATTAAAATAACAACATGGCGGCGTTAGTTCCGATTTTGGCCACGCGTCAACATAACTATGTAGCGCTTGGCCTCAGACTTTAGACATGCTATCCTTCTGTCAAGCCAATATTTTAAAGAGGGTATGAGCTATTCACATGATTTACGTCGTATGTTGCTGATAAATACCAAATGAAAAGGGAAAAAAAGTTTTCTTTATCAGAAAATTCGTTTTTTATATTTTTGCGTCATACATTTTCCACATGTGTGCGTTCTTCACACGCAGTTACGGAATATGGAAATGATGATGACGATGTTACTTCCGTCTCCTTCGCGGGTTATATCGTAATTAAAATGCCCCACAAAAGTAGCTATGAAGAGAGAAAAAATACGTGTATTCGAGGTTAAGAATTTCTTTAGCTTGTCATGTAAAAATAATGGGTAGGCTACGTAATAAAGTAAGTAAATTCTCAAAAGGAAAAAGTTAGTCCTAGGAAAACAATAAAGCAGTGATTTAGTGGAACATATATAAAGAGAGTGAATAACTGTACAAACAATATAAAGACATAGTATAAAGAGAGATTTTCTAAAAACCTTCACGTAAAGAGCTTTATCAACTTCAAAATGGCGTGTAAATTTACATGTGCGAGATTACCTCGTGTCCTAACACATAGGCGCACATACGCGCGACGATCGTTTCTATTAGGACACGGACTTTACTTGTTGTTTTGCAATTTAAAAACACACGCTTTCCGTTGAAATTGGACTCCCTGCCAACTCTAGTTTAAAACCGTTAAATCAATCTTTTCCACCTACAAAAATATTATCCGTTTATAAAACTGACGGCGAATAAATCGGAGTTCAGTGTTGTTCGGATACGATTCACGCATGTAATAACAAAAACTTTTCAAATGTGACAATCGATCAATCCGGTATATTTAGAGCACATTGATAATGTATGGAGGCAATGTTTTTTAAATGGGTTCGAATAAATAAGTATGTATGTATCCCTATAAGTATACCTATACCTACAGAACCCTAATATAGTTTTAAAAAGGTATTGGGTAGGCCACATACATGTCGTTTAGGAAGAGATTTTATATTTTAAAAATGATTCTAAGAATTCTTCCAGAACTTTGCTTAGTTGAGCATTAACTTATTCTATAAACGACTGCATTAGACTGAAAAGTTCCATTTCCTTCGCCAAGATATCCAGATTCCATTTGCAATAAATATGACGGTTACGAAAAAGCAAAACTCGTTTGAAATTCGAACAGCGAATTTTACAGTAAATTAAGCATGGCATTTACGTTCGGAAACAGGGTTACAATCTGGCAGCGCGGGCGGAAGCATTAAGAAACTAAAAAAGTATAACGAAACAGAATATCTGAGCGGACCGATCTCTGGGCGTTTACTGCCCGACGTTCGGCCAAACACGTAAATCTGCATTTATATCGGAATACGGGATATTGTTTTGAATCCCGAAAATTTCTTACAAGCAATATTTTGCACAATACTTAATTAGCTTGCGCGTAATTTCCCTTGAACAAATCTGATACATAAAACTTTTACGATGCACAGTACTTGTTGCATTTCATCATAAAACCTTACCTAACTAGGTAGATTTAGTTGTGCCGATTGGATACGAAAATAGTCATTCAAATTATTTTATTATTTTCGTAAACTTTGAGGCGAAAAAAGGATTGACATTGGCTGTCACTGAAATCATTTGCATCTAAAACAGACAGAACAAAAACCAAGCAACTAGAATCAGTCTTCAACAAGTGCTTACAAACTAGATTCACAAAGGATTTCACTTTAAAAAATTATCTTTACTAAATGCTACCAGAAATGCTAAAGTCTCAGATAGACTAGTAGCTTTGAATCCTTCATAAATCCTTCTTGTTTTAACAAGCCTTAGTAAGTAGGTACCAAGTAATCAATCAATTCCATTTGTGTTATCTTGATCTACCCACATTAAGGGACACGAATGTGCGTATGTTTGTGCGTTGATAGAGTTGTCACTATCTGTACTTGACTATTATAATAATTATAGGAACTTACTTATTTGTAAATAATAACAGTGGTGGCTAGTTTTGAAGTGTAGTTAAGGACTCATTTGTGCCTAACTATCACATGTCTAATTGGTAGATACTTGAAGATACCACTTTATTAAAATAAGTAAGGGTACCTTTGGTAATTAAAAAAAAAACATCAAAATAACGACCAACATATAAGTAAGCAAATACTTACCTCAGCAAATTTAATTTCCGAAAAAAAAACATGTTACTCAAAAATTTCATCTTTATCATATTTCTTATAAACCTCTTACGAGTCAACTGTGAAAGCGCTAAAATGTGATCAAGTCCCCGTCGCCAACTCATAAACTCGATTTACATCAGGTTTGCCTACAAAATATTTCAAGGAATATTAGCTATTAGGTACTCGTATAATTTCAACCCGGAGTTTATGTTACTCTCGGCCGCTGCTTACGAAAGACTCAGGTGATAACGTACCCATTTTTAATACATAGGTAAGTTCAAATCGTCCCCTACCTAACTCCATTATTTTTCATTCAAAGGCTTAATTAAAGAGGGCAAAATTGGTTGTGAATTTATCGGAACGAAAAATATTGTACCCTTCTTGTAAGCGTAGTTTTGACACGATTTGTAGAAAGCTTTTTTTTAATATTTTGATATTATGTATATGATAATCAAATTGATGATGATGTCGATGGTCCTGGCTGTCATTCGTTGATCTTTGACAGTCGCCAGGAGCCCAAAAGTCTGACAAAGAGTCTTACCAAGGGCTTTCGTATTACCCAGTAACTGGGTTGTGGAGGTCAGATAGGCAGTCGCTCCATGTAAAATACTGGTACTCAGCTGCATCCGGTTAGACTGGAAACCGACCCCAGCATGGTTGGGAAATGGCTAGGCAGATGTATGATAATAATCAAATAGAGATGCAGATCAACAGATTTTTGCCTTTTTACATGTGAATAGGTACTCGACTTTAAAAATTAATTAAGATTTAAAAGGTTTTTTCAATTTCATTTGTAGATAATAAGGAAAAGCAGTTTTCGTTTAATAAAAAAGTACTGATTTATTTGACATCAATGAATTTGTGTGAAAAATTAAAAAAAAAAATATTTGACTCCAATTTGGGAGTCAAATAATTTCTTTGCAAGACCAAAATTCGTCAGAGTTCCTCAAAAATAATATTTATTACGTTTCGAATTCATGAATAATTCTTTGCAGGTGCCCATGTTAGCTTTGAAAAACTTTTTATTTGTCTGGTCTACAGTAAAATATATTCAACTAGCTTCGCCCCGCGGTTTCACCCACATAAGTTTCGATCCCGTGGAAATATCGGGATAAAAATACCTTATATGTTAATCCTTGTTACAAACCATCTGTGTGCCAAATTTCATCCAAATCCGTTTTGTAGTTTTTGCGTGAAAGAGTAGCAAATATCCATCCATCCATCCATAGTCGTACAAACACGTTTATAATATTAGTAAGATTCAAATCCAATAAACTGATTTACTTTTTACCTTAACAAAAAGTTACTGTGCTACGAAAAATATTGCACAAATCTTTCCAAGGAAAACTAATGTATGAATACAACATAAATCGGATTACCGAATGCCTGCGTTTTAACCAGATTTTCTTAGCTTGACGGTAAAAAATACATTTCCCGACGATTTATTTAACAGCAACTTTATTACGCCGCAGGCTTGACGTATCGCATAATTAATCAATGGTACCCTCAGTGATGCGCTGCAATCTTTCGTATTCGAGACGGCCGATCCCTACGTTTTACATGAATAATCGGGTGCCTTTGAATCGAGTGTCGAACGAGTCATTATCTAATCAGATTATCTGTGATCCGACAAAAGTCAAGTGATTGGCTATCGAAAAGGTTTGTTACTTTACCTTTGCGCTTTGTTTTCTTTTTGCTTGCGTAAAAACCTTTGGTTTTTCTAGTCAACAGCTGAATTCTAGTCAACAGTACCTACTGGTTAAGCAAGTTTTCTATTTTATATATTAGGTCCTATTTGATATGTATCTCTGTCAGTTTGTAATTCAAAATACACCTCTTATCACCGTACTATCAGAGCTGCCATGTAATATACGACGAACATAAATTTTAATAAATCCAACACCAACAAACACTCCAACACTTCAGTGGCGTCACATCCCTAAACAACAGTGACGCAGCTATTGGTGTACACAGGAAGGCATTTAAGGACTCACACTGATCCATAAAAGTCAAATTTTATATTGGGTCGCATGAAAAATAGTGGGATTTAGTGTCGAAAAATTGGGTGACTCTACTGATAACAAAGATTATCTACGTAAACGTTTGTTTTAAATACAATAGAAAGTTTTTGTGGTTCATGTTCTTCAGTAGACGATGATACGACAGTCTATTTATATTTCTGCACTAGCTTATGATTAAATTGTATAGGAAAAAAACTTGAGAGGTGTCAAGGGACACCCGGATGGAACGAAGTTCACAGACAGACAGAGAAACATGCGACGCCGCACAGCTTACAATAGCTTACTATAGCAAAAAGTGTCGTGACAACTTTTCGTAAGAATTTTTTCCGTCTAGCCCCCTTTCACAACGCGCGATAAGGAACTTCGTTCCAATAAAAATCTACTATAAATCAATTTACGTTGTTGAGCAGATAATTTATTATGTAGCTCTGCGACGACGTAGCTGCGTAGCGGATAATCTACGCATCGGCTACGGCGTAGCACTCGTAGCGATTATGTCGTGACAACTTTTCGTAAGAATTTTTTCCCGTCTAGCCCCCTTTCACAACGCGCGATAAGGAACTTCGTTCCAATATAAGAACCAATTGTATACACAAACTTAAGATAGTTTCAAAGGATAAAATATATTATCCAACTGTATAAATAAACTTACCGAACATAGTTCTGAAGGTAAAAAGTAATTGCAATAATAAATCTAGACAATACTGAATAACAAGACAGTTGTAACAAAGTCTCGATACAGCCTACAAAAGTAATAAAGTTATCAAATGGCTGCTGCTATGAGAGTGAATTTATTGATATAACTTAGTAGTTATCGCTGCCTGTGCCTTATGGATTTATTCGACAAAATGTTTTTCTTGATAACCAATACTTTTCAAGATTTTCCATAGTCTAGCCGTGAAATGAATAAACCTTTCGTTTCCATTGCCATTCGGTGTTTAATTCATACTCATATTCATTTATTTGCGTTGTGTTTAATTAGTAATTATCTAATACATTATATTGCGTAAATGATGAAAATAAACCATCAAAATTAAAATGAAAAGTAGTTTGGATTTTTTTTTGTGCCGGTATCCAATCCACTCTTGGGCAAAGGCAATAATGTAAATAAACATTAAAAAAATCTCGTTAGTTTGTTAATTTCGTAATGGGAGTCATATTAACCAGTTAGGAAAATTCATAAAAGGCAAAGATTCAGCATCTCCCAAAACAAAGGAGTGGTTAAATCAGAAAGTATAGTAATGTGCAATTCATTTTGCTAGCAATAACTTAAACATGAACCCGAGTCGGGCCAAAACTAAGAAGTAAATAAAAAACTAAATGGACAAGAAGACTCAAGGATATTATAAAGCTAACAAGTTTCTAAAAGCTGTTGTTAAGTGGTAAATTCGGAAAGAGAAGAAATAAACAACGTATTCTCAACAAAAAAGTCCCGCGTTGGGCGCCAAAGTAAAAAAGATGTTTTATTTTTCAACTGTAGGAAAACTCACAAGAAAATAGAAAAATAGGTATAAGAGACACAGAAAATAAGGTAAAATAATAAGTTTACCATTTTCGCTAGGTGCTTAACATAGTCCCGTGTTGGGCGGCAATAGAAAAATTTGCATGTTAAAAAATAAAAGAGTGAGGCTAGACGATGATAAAATTCTTAAGGTTAACCTTCACTAAGATAAGAGAAATCACAAAGATTTTCAAGCTGCATAATTTTATTCTTATGCATAAAATTTTACTTTATATACAGAAAAAGCTTTTACTTTATATCAACTTTAGTGCTACTAACATTTTCCCGCTTATGATTAGTATTCTATCTTGTTTCTTAGTAACGTTCAACCTTATGACAGCTACCAGCTCGAAAACCAGCACGCGCCAAAATAAGGGACGTTAATTTTACCATCAATTTATCTCAATAACCTTGGCAAGGGATCCCAGAACGTCGGAGCTCGGGTTTCATGAAACAGACGGCCTGCTGTGAACATCATACATAAGTAAATAGTTAATAAAGCTCCGGCGGGCCACATGTGCCATAGAGACCCTATTCAAAGATATTGTGTACTTTTATACTTTCTATAAGAAGGAACAGAAATAGAACTGGGTTCTACGCTCATGCCTGCGAGTGTGACCTTTGGGGGTAGTTATCTGCGTGGTTTGTTTATATTACTAGAAGCTTCACTCTGTCTTGTATGCTTGAGTTAATCTGGAAGGCAACTGAGTAGATTTCCTCCTTTATTTTAGGTTTTCGGGACGTAAAGTGTTGGATATACCTAGATCCCAAGCAGCCCTTAGAATGAAATATTATCTATATTATCCCTCTTGTATACATAAGTAAAGCCTGGTTGCCTGGTTCAAACCCAGACGGGCTTTACTTTGTGTAAATTATTTCATCACCACTGCTCTCAAAACGGTGAAGGAAAACATCGTGAGGAAACCGGCAAGTCCTAGAACCAGAAATTCGAAGACGTTAAATCTGCCAACCCGCACTGGGCCCGCGTGGTGGATTATGGCCCACTCCCTTTCACCGAGAGGAGGCCTGTACCCCAGCCGTGGGAACGTATGCTGACGTAGGCTGATTATGTTACGTATACATAAGTATCAATTAATTTAATTTCCAGTTTCTGAATAAATGCGAAAATACGTATTTTCGAAAATCTACTCTCTGGCGTTTGTATAAAAGCTTACACAGCCACAATCCTGGGGTCCCACACAGCACGTAAGCATCTGCAGTAGAAATAATCTCGTCTCGAAAATGCGGCGTAAACATGCTACGTTGACGTTTGAGCTCTGGTGGTATGTGGGTATCTGGTGGATTAAATGACCTGAGTAATTGATTGATGAACCACGCTAGTAGATACGCTTGCAAGCCGGCGGGGTAGGTAGTACTATTTTTACTTTCTTTTTTTATAGATAACTAAAGTAGTAACTTGTTTTCCGGGCGCATTACGAGGTGATTTTTCCTGAGGTATTTTATGGGGGCGATGCGGCCGCTATTTTATTATCGTAATAAAATATTTAGCTAAATGAATTCGTGTAGGTGTTTGTGGTTCTTCACTGTGCGTTTTATTTTTTTTACTATTTAGGGAGCTGCATTTTGACGTGAGTAAATTATAAATAATAAATAAATATAAATAAATATCCCTGGACATTTCACACAGCGCCATCTAGTCCCAAGCTAAGCAACCTAATGCTTGTGTTATGGTAACAAGATGGCTGATAAACTACTTATATACATTTTTTTTTGTAAATACATACATATTATAGATAGAAAAACACCCAGACTCGGAACAAATACATGTAGGTCATACAAATATTTGTTCCGTGCGGGAATCGAACCCGCGACTCGCAGCGCAGCAGTCAATCGCCCAACCATGCCGTCTAAACATTACACTACAGATTAGCTTAACCATAATCAGCCTGTAACTTTCCCACCGCTGGGACACAGGCGGCCTCTTTGTGAAAGGGAGTGGGCCGTCATCCAACACGCGGGCCCAGTGCGGGTTGATAGATGTCACATGTGTTTTGGTTCTAGGACATTTGGCGATGCGGCAGTTATTTTATTACTGTAACAAATTTAGCGAAATACCTAGTAAATTCGTATAGGTGTTCGTGGTTCTTCTCTTGGTGTCTTTTTAACTATTTAGGTAACTAGCTATATTTTGACGTGGGTACATTCCACTACGGATTAAGCGTTTTCTATAACTAACGGGGAAAAGAGATAACCTTTTCGAAATAAAGTCTGCAGATTTCTTATTTCGCAGATTACACCATGATCTAAGCTATGGGGGGCAATATAATAAACAAAAGAAGCCTACCCCACGCAGGGTATACATAAACTGTCAACACAAACAACTCATTTCGCCGCTATACTTAATGCTTAAGCGTTGTTTCCACGTTGCATAATAACAAATACTGCCTTGTATTAACGGATATGACAATAACCTGGCGCACAACGAGCTATTAAACGCACGACATGTGGCTTTATGACTGTCTTGTATAATATTCGTGCTGCGGGGGGTATACATAACGGCCGGGTGTGAACAAACATGTACAATTATAAAAGGATGGCAAGGTCCGTCATTGACACGAACATATTAACAAAGTTTTGTGATAAAGTGGGATGTTACACACGCTGTGTCAGAGACTATTGATGCTACGACGCCTACGAGGCTACGGCGTAGTCATGCAGAGGGATGTTTGTGGCCCAGAGGTCGAAGCTCCCACCGTTGGCTACACCCGTTTGTTATGGAACAATTTTAACCTCGCCCAACAACCTACCGGCGTAATTTCGACAGTTTGGTGACGGTAGGGGGACATGGGAGTCCTGTCACAACAATCGAATTGTAAAACGCGAGACGCATCTGTCATGAGTGATAGCGGGGAATGCGTTGTTGGTAAAGTCAATGTAACAGCGTCGGTTAGACTTGCTTTACATTGATCGAATGCTTCTAGTGCCTCTGGAGTCCATTGTATTTCAGTTTTTTCTTCGAGCCAATAAGGTATTTGTTCAACCGAGCTTGATGTTGGGCTGCTTGTGGTATGTTGTTCCGGTAAAAATTAATCATGCCTGAAAATCTTCGTAACTCTTGTACTGTACAGTTTTTGGTATTGGGTATTTTGTGATTGCTTCGACCTTATCCTGTAATGGTTTGATACCGTCTTTTGTGATCTAATATCCGAGGAATTCTACTTGCGGTTTGCCTAGTACGCATTTGGCTTGATTTATTGCGATGCCATGTTCGTCTAACCGTTTGAACACTTCTTGTAAATGTCGTCGGTGTTCGCTCATGGATGATGACGTCACTAAAATATCGTCTATATACACTAAAATAAAGTTGAGTCCCGCTAAGACTGTGTTCAAGAATCTGACCTGCGTTTCGTAGTCCGAACGGCATTCTCGGAAATCGAGTAGACCGAACGGGGTGATTACTGGAGTCTTTTCCACATCTTATGCTGGGATCTGGTTATAAGCCCTTTTTAAATCGATCGTTGAGTATATCTATATACTGGTTCCTGGTAATAGGTATGTGAAGTCTAGTACTCTCGGAATCGGGTATCTATCCGGTACAGTGATCGCGTTCAATCTCCTGTAATCACCACATAACTCGCCGTTTTTCTTTGTTGTCACGTGCAAAGGGCTTCCCCACGGGAAGGAAGGCCTGCCTAACCCTATCTCTAGCATATGTTCTATCTCTTTCTTCACTCTTAGGTATTTGTCCTCCGGCAAAGGTCTTGACTTGGAGTGAACAGGGTGTCCGTTGGTGATGATTTGATGAACTACGTCGTGCTTCGGTTGTGATTGAGCGTCAGGTTTCAAAATGTTCGGGTAATCTGCTAAAATTTCTGCATAATCTTCGGTTAAATTTGCGGTCCGAAGTGTTGGTGTGCTTGACTTCATTAACTTTGCGTTTCTCTGAGGTCCAGTCGTTCCATCTATTAAGCGTTTATTCCGAATATCCACCAAAATGTTATTTTTCTCTAGAAAATCGGCACCCAGTATTAATGTCAGCCACGATGAAAGTCCAACGATACGGCCGTCTCATATTCAGATTTAACGTCAGCGTTTTGTCGCTGTATGCCTTAATTTGCGTTCCGTATTTTATATATGTCGTCTGTTTTTAAACGGTTTCCTCTTCTTGGTATTGCTGAAATATTAGCGCCAGTATCAACCAAAAAACGAAACCCACATTTGCGGTAAGTAACGCAAAGGCGGTTTGAAGGTATGATAGCGCTGACGACCGCCTCTGTCAACGCTGAACTCAGCTTTCCGATGGCTTTTTCCAATTGCATGGCTTCTCACAGTTCCTGGCTCGATTCCTGTACCGAAAGTGATATCTGCATATCCAATTGGGACTGTCGGGTGTAATCCTCGTCCTCGAGCGGGTTCTTGAGCGAGACTGGCTTCGATTACTTCTATAATTACGACGTCCGTTGTTGTATGAGTTGGACTTCAAAGCTGCTATTTCCATGGTTAGCTTACTCATTTGATTAACTATCTCAACCATAATTTGTGTTTGACCGCTTGATATTTCCGACAATTTACCTGATCTTCCAAAATTTCCGCTTGGGCTCATGTCTTTGATAACTATGTGCCTCTTGTAAACCAAATCAGGGAGATCCACTTGTGGAAGGCTGTGCAGTGCAGTTATCACGACACAGAAAAATCACGAGAAACACTTTTTAAATCGCGGCGTCTGTTAGTGCTGTTCGATATCGGGGTCACCAGATGTAAGTGTACCTACTGTGTACGTGTTTATTGTGAGTCATGTAAATAAAACAACTGTTTTTGGTGAGCGCTAGTGCATGACTAAAATGTATAATTATTTATTTCACTATTATAATATTTGACCTACATACAAACGTTTGTTGACGATGCACCACAAGTACATAACTTCTTACAATTTCAGAACGATACCTTTACAAAATGCTTACCAACTTAAGTCCTGAAAACGTCCTACAAGGTATCGTTTAGTTTCGATTTTCGTTAAAACGAAAAGTAGAAAACAATTACGTTTAAAAGAATAGGTACGCCTCGTATGTACTCAGTGTTATAAACCCTAAGGATTTTCTAACACTCATGACGATTTTCATATTTTTAATGGGGATATTAATTATGAGAGTTACAGATCATTAGAATGATACTTATGAACCGAAGGAAAAAGGTTAATGACTGCCCAAGAGGATTAAATACTTTAGTTCAGGTGGAAACATGCAGGACTTTCTATAATCAACCTTTTGCAAGTTCAAACGCAGGAACCTAAGCAATTGATCGGGTCGTAATTTAAGTGTACGCTTTTCTAGAAGGATTACAGCAGGAGTTCGTTATACTGCTGTATAATGTGCATACTGGTGCAGCAATCTCTACCCTACCCACAATCCTATCCAAAGTATCAAATGCTTGATTCTTTAGCTGATTATGTTTGCTCTTTTCTTCAACAACAATAACAATAATTATTTTTGAGGAACTCCGAATTTTGGTGTTGTAAATAATTTGACACCAAATAGTTTTTTCTTGTATTAAACGAGAATAACACCCCAATTGCGTAACACACTATCAATCTTAATCTAATTCATTTTGAACGATATTGCTAATCCATTGCTTCATATGTTCGAAAAATGTGTCTGCTCGACAACGTAAAGAACGCAATGAACGTTGTTGAACTGTCAAAACGACACCCATTGCTACTGATAGTGTGTTACGCAATTACCACGCTGCTTTTCCTTATTATCTACTTATGACATTGAAAAAGCCGCGCTTTTTTATAGGTAAACGTACCTACTTACCTATCAAAAGGCAAAAATCTGTTGATTTGTATCTCAATTGGATTATCATAATAATAAAATCATAAAAAGACTTTCTAAAAATTGTGTTGAAATTACGGTTCCAAGAAGGGGTAAAATATTTTGCGTTCCGAGAAATTCCCAAGATTTTTTTTGCCCTCTTTAAGCCTTTGAACGAAAAATCATGGAGTTAGGGGACGATTTGAACTTACCTATGAATTCAGAGTGGGTAGATTATCACTTGAGTCTGCCGAAAGACTCTGAGAGTAATAAAAACTCCGGCTTGAAATTATACGAGTACCTAATAGCTAATATTCCTTGAAATATTTTGTAGGCTTATGAGTTGGCGACGGGGACTTAGTCACATTTGATCGCTTACACAGTTGACTCGTAAGATGTTTATAACTAATATGATGACGAAGGAATTTTTGAGTAGAACTTCTTTTTTTTTTTGTTGTAAGTACTTCGTTTATATTTTGGTCGTTTTTATTTGTTGGTATTTTTTTTTTTACTTACCAAAGGTGAAACCCTCACTTCTATAAAGTTGTATCGCCAAGTACCTACCAATTAGATATTCGATAGATAAGCACAAAAAAAACTAGCCACCACTGTTATTATTTACGAATAAGTTAGTTCCTAAAATTATTGTAATAGTCAAATACAAATAATGACAACTCTATCAACGCACAAACATACACACAGCCGTGTCCCTAAATGTGGGTTGATCAAGATAACACGCAAATGGAAATGATTGATCACTGGTACTTTCTAAGGCTTGTTCAAACAAGAAGGATTTATGAAGGATTTAAAGCTACAAGTCTCCAGGTCTTCAGCGTTTCTGATAGCATTTAATAAAGAGAATTTCTTAAAGTAGAATCTTTTATGAATCTAGTTTGTAATTCTAGTTGCTTCGTTTTTGTTCTGTCCGTTTTAGATGTTAGACAATGATTTTAGTCTCAGCCAATTGCCATCTTAAACATCAACGTCTGCAACAAAAAAAGAAGGAATTTGAATGAATTATTTCGTATCAAATCGATACAATACGAAGTCGGTAAGTTTTTATTAAAATATCTACTCATTAATTTGTGCCGACAAAAATGAAACAAGTCCTGCAACATTAATGGTTCAAACTTTCAGGATTGTTCGAGGCAAGTCACGCCCAAACCAAGTATTGGGAAAAATATTGACTGAAAGATAATTTCTGCATTCAAAACAATATTCTGTATTCCGATATGAATGCAGCTTTACGTGGTTGGCCGAACAGTGGGGCAGTAAACCCCCAGAGATCGCTCCGCTCAGATATTCCGTTTCGTTATACTTTGTTAATTTTTTAATGCTTCCGCCGCGCTGACAGATTGTAACCCTGTTTCCGAACGCAACGCAGCCATGTTTAATTTACTGTCAAATTCGCTGTTCGAATTTCAAAAAAGTTTTGCTCATCCGTAACCGTCATATTTATTGCAAATGGAATCTGGATATCTTGGCAAAGGAAATGGAATTTTTCAGTCTAATGCAGTCGTTTAGAGAATAAGTTAATGCTCAACTAAGCGTAGTTCTGGAATAAGTTTTAGAATCTTTTCTAAAATTTAAAAGCCTCTTCCTATTCGCCATGTATGTAGCCTAACCAATACATGTTTTAAACCATAATGGGGCGTATGTAGTTATAGGTATACTTACATATTTAGGGATACCTACTTATTTATTTCAAACCCATTTAAAAACATTGCATCCAAACATTTTCAATGTGCTCTAAATATACTGGATTGATTGATTGTCAATCGTTGCTGTCATTTGTCACTTATTTGTTTGTCATACCGTAAGGTGCAATGAAGCGTTTTGTTTCACAGAAAAAAATGAATGCGACGACTTTTTTTTTACACTAATATCTATATATATAAAATTCAAAGTCCTGACTGACTGACTGACTGACTGATTGACTGACTGACTGACTGACTGACTGACTGACTGATAGATCAACGCACAGCCTAAACCGCTGGTCCTAGAGACATGAAATTTGGAGGGTGTGTTCTTCGTGAAGAGCAGGCATCCACTAAGAAAGGATTTTTTGAAATTCCACCCCTAAGAGGGTGAAAAGGGGGGAATTCGTTTGTATGAAAAATCTTATTCCTTGAGTTAATAAACTTGAAACTTGGCACGAATACTTATCTAAATAAATTATGAAGATTGTCATTTTTTTTTCTTCTAAACTACCCCCTAATTAGGGATTGGGGGGTTTCAAAGTTTGTATGGAAGAATTTTAGCGCGCAGTCCGATTTACTCGAAACTCAGTATTTATACCTAATATTGAAAGTAAAGAATAATGTGTATCAGGGTTTTTGAAAATCTACCCCTGACGGGTTGAAATGGGGTAGTCAATTTTTCAGGGGAGGATTTTACTGCATGGCTTGATTAACTCGAAAAATAGTATATATAATCTTTGAGTCAAGTTATGAATACATCCCAAACGATTTTTTTTAAATTCCCCCCTTGTGGGGGGTGAAAAGCGGGGATACAGTTTATATGAAAAATCTTCTTCATTAGGTTAATAAACTTGAAACTTTTCAAGAAAACTCGCCTAAGTGAGTAATAAATTTTATCCTTATAAGTTTTTCAAAACTACCCCTCAATGGGGGATATAAGGGTGTTGAAGTTGGCGTGGAATAATTTGAATGCGCGGTCCGATTAACTCGAAACTCAGTGTTTATACTTAAGACCTAAAATAAAGAGTAACATCAACATGTATCAGGGTTTTTCGAAAATCTACTCCTTAACGGGTTGAAAGGGGTAGTTAATTTTACAAGGGAGGATTATAATGCGTGGCTTGATTAATTCGAAAATTGGTATAAATAATCTTTGAATCAAGTTATGAATAATCCCAAACGATTATTCAAAATTCCACCCCTGTGGGGGTGAAAAACGGGGGATACAGTTTATATGAAAAAATCTTATTCATTTAATTAATAAACTTGAAACTTGGTAAGAATACTTGCCTATTGCCTAAGTAAGTAATAAAGTTTATCATTATAAGTTTTTCAAAACTACCCCTCAAAGGGGGATATAGGGGTATTGAAGTTTCTGTGGAATAATTTGAATTCGCGGTCCGATTAACTCGAAACTCAGTGTTTATACTTAAGACCAAAAATAAAGAGTAACATGTATCAGGGTTTTTCGAAAATCTACTCCTTAACGGGTTGAAAGGGGTAGTTAATTTTACAAGGGAGAATTATAATGCGTGGCTTGATTAATTCGAAAATTGGTATAAATAATCTTTGAATCAAGTTATGAATACATCCCAAACGATTTTTTTTAAATTCCCCCCTTGTGGGGGTGAAAAGCGTGGGATACAGTTTATTTGAAAAATCTTATTCATTTAGTTAATAAACTTGAAATTTGCCTAAGTAAGTAATAAAAAGTTTATCATTATAAGTTTTTCATAACTACCCCTCAAAGGGGGATATAGGGGTGTTAAGTTTGTGTGGAAGAAATTGAATGCGCGGTCCAAGTAACTCGAAACTCAGTATTGATACTTTTGACAGAAAATAATCTATACTTATAATAAATCTGTAGAAGTGAAAATTCTGTACATTGAAAATATCAAAAAAATAATTTACAGGGGGTGTTACTAGACCGACACCGAACGCAAAAATGTGATTAAAAAAAATTTTGTCTGTCTGTCTGTCTGTCGGTCTGTCTGTCTGTCTGTCTGTCTGTCTGTCTGTTTGTTCAGGCATCACGCAAAAACTACCGGTTCGATTACGATGAAACTTGGTATAATTATTCTTTAATATCTTGGGCACCACACTGGGTACTTTTTATCCCGGAAAAGTATATACAATAAAAAACAAACTTAATTTTGCGGTTCGATCCCTATACCCGGTTACCACTGTCTGTACTGTACCAACCGCAAATACTAAGTTTGTCGTAGGTTGGGTTACCCGCAGTGGAGTTCATTTTTATTCCTTTTAGTTTTTAGAGTTATTTAGGTTTATTTTTATATGAGTCGTAGGTATAGATTTTAATTTTAAAGTATAGGTAGTATATTTGATAGTGTACGTAGTGACCGTAGGTTATTTTATAATACTGTTAGGTAGGATTAGTCATTCGTATAGATATTAGTTTTTAGGGATTTTGCTTATTTATTGAGTTTAGATTAGTTATCATCAGAAATAGGTTTATTTAGGTAGGTAATTAATTTTCTGTTATTGAGTTTTTTTTTAAATTAGGTAGGTACTTAGGTAAAGATATCATATAGGTACCCTCTTAATCACCACTAATGAGACACAATTGGTTTTCTACTGTAATTAGCCACAAAGGGCCCGCGAGATAGATGGCATTCTGGGAAAGCACATACATTTTATCCTGTTAGCACGTTCCCGTGGGATAATTTCCGACATCCACGCGGGCGAAGCCGCGGGCAGAAGCTAGTTTAGTATAAAGAGATAAAGTTCGTAAGTACTCTGGAAGTACTGATCCGATTTCAAAAAATATTTCATTGGTAGGAAGCTACACTGATGCCGAGTATTTTATAGTGTAGTTGAGTACAAATCGGGCAGAAGCTAGTCACTTATATAAGGACACGAGGTAATCTCGCACATGTAAACACGCCATTTTGAAGCTGATAAAGCTCTTTAAGTGAAGGTTTTAAATCTCTCTGTGTACTGTGCCTTTTATGTTGTTTGTACGGTTATTTACTCTCTTAATATTTGTTGAATTAACCACTGCTTTTTTTGTTTTTTCATTAAAAACTTTTGCCTTTAAGAATTTACTTACTTTATTACGTAGCCTCTGCCCATTATTTTTATATGACCAGCTAGGAAAATTCCTAACCTCGAATACACGTATTATCTCGCTTCATAGCTACTTTTATAGGACAATTAAATTACGATATAACTTACGAAAGTGACGCATTGTGTACTTTAGTTATTTTCATAGTGTAATGTCGGACGGTATTCTATTGTGGGGAAATGCCGCTGATATTCAGACTATCTTTGTTTTGCAGAAGCGAGCTGTTCGATCAATTTATAAATTAAGTCCGAGACACTCTCTCAGAGACAAATTTAAAGAGATTAATGTTATGACTGTGCCTTCTCAGTATATTTATGTAAATCTTTTATATGCCCAATTGCCCATAAAAATATAAAATTGTTTAAAAAATACAGTGATATCCATGATATAAATACCAGGAACAAACACAAATTTGTTGTACCTACAACAAGACTCAAGAAAATAGATGGCTCGTTCAGATGCCAATGTATACGCTTCTACAATAAAGTTCCAAGCCCCGTTCAAGATCTAAGGCTTAATAAATTCAAATCATTCATTAAACGTAAGTTGTGCCAGAAAGCCTTTTATACGCCACGATAGTGGCGATAAGACCCCTCTTTGAGGAGTGGCTAGAGAGGCGTCACGGCGTTCTCACTTACCGCCTGACGCAGGTCCTCTCCGGACACGGATGTTTCGGAAGGTTCCTGCACATCATCAAGCGGGAGGAGACGCCCGGGTGTCATCACTGCGAGGATCGCCCAGGGGACACGGTGGAGCATACGGTGGAGGTCTGCCCCGTTTGGGCGGCCCACAGTGTATTATAGAGACCATTTTTCGGACATCAGTTTTTTATTAGAAATACAGATATAATTAGTCATTTAAAACGTCAGAGTAGAACTCCCGAGTGACAAATATGCATAATTTTGTAGATTTTTTATTTTTAAATCTCACAAATTTTCGTCTGGATAAAGTTTAAAAAAAATGTACACCTAAAACTAATTGCAATAAAAAGTAATTAATTAGGTAGATCAAAAGTGTATTTTAAGATTCATTTTATAGAGCTTAAAATAATCGCGTAAGTTGCGTAGAACCGGAGAAATCATATTTTTTTAATTTTAAGTTTTTATTTTTTTTCTCAAGTAATCCGCTATTTTAGGAAAAGATATTAATACTAAAATTCAGATCTGTTATTCTTCTATTACTCACAAAAAAACTATGTCCTAATCTCGTGGAGTCTAGGTACTACAGGCGATTTTAGTTTTATCCGGATTTTTCCTCATTAGGGTTGTCACTCTTTTAATTAATTAAATATCCGGATATGAATAAAACTGACAATAAAATTGGTGTTAGTTTATTTCAGTGATACGTTTTATGCGGCATGGGAAGGGGTCCACCCTCGGAAGGCATTTTGCTAAAACCCCATGTCGATGCATGTAACGTTGAGGAACTTATTTTAATTTAACTTAATATTTGAATTGTACTTATTTTTATTTTTTTAACTTTTCATTACGGACGCTTTTAACGTTCTGCATCGTTCTCACATGCATAATTTATAACATAAATGATGTAACCAATACTTTGTAACCATATATTGATTTAAAAGAGTGTCCATGGAGTTTCTTGCCCGTTCTTCTCCATAGGTACGGTACCTATGGAGAAGCGTAGGTACCTAAGGTACCTACGCTTTGGAATGGGCAACTAGCTTCATTTTTCTGACTGACCGACCCCTTGACAATTCAAAAATGCCTGTAATTGGTTTAATTGAAATAAATACTTTGAGTTTGAGTTTGAGTTTGAACGGGGGTGAGGCATCATGGAGCCGTACCAGACCCATGATGCTACTTTGCGTCAGCAGAATCTGACCCGCTCTGCTGGGGGATGTCCTTCTGGGCTCCGACCAGAGGACTTTATGCTAGGAGGGCATGTGGGCGCCAACCCTCAAGCTGGTCAGCGAAAGGCATTTGAAGCTGTGGATACCGCCGCAGCCGGCTCTCTTCATCCTCCGGGAGTGTCCGCAAGTTCACAAGGAGATGAACTCAGAAAAACATTAACTCGATTGGACGTTTTTAAAATGTTTACAAAGAATACAGCCTTAGAATTTAGCCTTAGTTTTGAAAAGAAATTTAATATATTAGTTTTAACAAATCCTAAAAAAATAACCTACATAATTTTCTTTAAAAAAAAAGTGGTCCCATCGGATAAAGTGACAACCCTAAAAAAAACGAATTTTTGACTATAACTTCTAAACTCCACGACATTAGGATGTGATTTTTTTGTGAGTAATAGAAGAATAACAGATGTGAATTTTACTATAAATATCTTTTCCTAAAACAGTGGATTACTTGAGAAAAAAAATAAAAACAAAAAAGTGAAAAATAAATATTTCTCTTGCTGTAAGAAACTCACGCAATTCGTTAAAGCTCTATAAAATGAAGCTTAAAAGACACTTTTAAACTACTTAATAAATTATTTTTTATTCCAATTAGTTTTTGGTGTAGATTTTTTTTAAACTTTATCCGGATGAAAATTTATGATATTTCAAAAAAAAAAATCTACTTGATTAAGCATATTTGTCACTCGGGAGTTCTACTCTGACGTTTTAAATGACTAATTATATCTGTATTTCTAATAAAAAACTGATGTCCGAAAAATGGTCTCTATAATACACTGGCGGCCGTGTCCTCGTAGAGGCGATCGGCAACGGTGGCGACCTCTCGGGTCCGGCCCTGGTTCAAGCCATGGTCCGGGGCGAGAGGGAGTGGGAGACAGTCACCTCCTTCTGCGAACCAGTCATGCTAGCGATGGAGGTGGCGGGATGGCTGAGTGAGAGAACCTCACGCCTCAGCCGCCGCGGGAGACGCTCCGCGCGTCTGTAGGCGCGGGCCTGCGGGCGGAGAGTAATGGGTAGCTCACCGTCCGATCAAGCCCAGGCCCGTACCGGACGGCGCGTACGTGTTCCACGCGCGCCTCAAAGAGATGTCAGCATAAATGACGGGGCCAGATAGGGCCGAAGCCTGCCAGGGTAGCGAGTCGTCCGAAAGGGTTTGCGCTGCCCTGGAACATAAAGGGCTAAGGAAGGAACACGGGTGGGTTTTAGTTATTAAGAGTCTGACACGTCATTTGATGATTTCCCGCAAAAAAAAAAAGTTTGTACAAACCTACTTACAAAATAAAATCATTTATCATTTTCATATTCCATAACTGCGTGTGAAAAGGCACATATGTAGGAAATGTATGACGAAAAAATATTAAAACATTATGAGAAACGAATTTTCTGATAAAGAAAACGGTTTTTCCCTTTTTATTTGGTATTTATCAGCTACTTAGTGTGCTTACACACAAGCGACACGCATCGACGACAGAGGCAACAGCGAGACAACATACCGCTCGTGTATTTCAGCACCATACCTACTCAAATAGGTACACGAGCGACGTGTGCAGGCGACACGCGTCGACGCGGTGACGGTTGCAGTTGCCTGTCGTGGACGCGTGTCACTCCTTTGTATGCTCACTTACGATGTAAATCACATGTAGCTCATACCCTCTTTAAAAGATTAGCCTGAAGGTGGTAGCATGTCTAAACTCTAAGGACAAGATCGTTACTCATAGCGCTACAAAGTTATGTTGGCGCGTGACCAAAATCGGAACTAACGCCGCCATCTTGTTATTGTAATACATTGCAAGTGACATTTCACAAAACAATTACTTTACCGAGAGAGAATATTTTATTATTTCATTCATCTTTTATAAGCTTAGATAGGTATTCCATAAAGTACGTATTAGATTGCTGTTTTCGATAAATAATTGGCATGAAACGCAAGCGATTTCGTACCCCTTCACAAGTAAAAGCAAAACATTTATACCTCGAACACAAATCATTCAAAGGCAACATCATATTGTTTCTCCGATTTGACAACAAACCTTTTGTCCCTAAAACATAATGTGAAGATCAGTATCGTGTCCATATCCGTTTTAACCTTATCACCAGTCCGCAGTTAAATTCGCTCGTCGACTCATGAATAAACCGTAGGTAAATATTCATCCTGCTATTGTTTAGGGATCATTTCGATACTGTTTCGTTGCTCGGAACGGAAATAATTTAGATCCGGTTACTGTTTTTAGAAACGATGGCAATTTGATTAATTTTGTTTTGTATTGAATGGAGTTTGTCGTTATTTTTGGGGTGAATGGGTTGCTGTTTCATTTATAAAAGCGTTTTTAATCCTGTAAATGCTACGAGCATTTAGACAAACGGTTGGCATTTTATAAAAAGGTAAAGGAGTTTGGTGAAATGAGGCATTTTTGTGGTTTTGATGTCGGTATAGAATGGAAAATTAACTTTTCACACCACCTGCTCGAAAATGTCAAATTATATGTCAAGCAACCTTAACCTAAAGTGAGTCATTAGTGGCCGGGGGCTCAGCCGGTCAATAATGTTGTACTGGATTTCATTATGACCCGCTGGTCAATAATGTGATTTGAATTTGGAATCTCACATGCTCAGCTAAATTGGCAGTATAGTAGTACTAACAAACACCCTTCGGTGCCAGAAAGAGGAAAGCTATTCTCGATACGCTTTTTTTTTTTTTTTCGATACCCTTACTACGCTTGGATGATATTCTCGATTTCCTACAAAATCATAACGACTGCTTCTTCATATCGTTACCATGTTTTCGAAGACATAATATTGTAAGAATAATAAGATAACTACGAACCATTTTTTAAAAGGAATGGAATAACATTAAATATGTTATTCTTACTGTTTGTTTATTTAATAAATACTTTGTTTTCGTACTATGGCTATTATTTTGTCACAGTAGGTGTAAAAAGTAGAGTATCCTCCTCTGGGCTAAAGGTGTCTTTGCCTTGGGCTAGCTTGAATCCCTCGCTGCATTCAGGATTCTTGTATTAACTCCCTCGCTTCGCTCGTGAGTTAAATGCCGAATCCTTCATTGCGCTCGAGATTCAATATGACGCCCGTGACATAAGACACAACTTTAGCCCCTCGGTGCATAATCTACTATTAAACTTTATTCCAAACTAGCGGACCCGGCAGACCGTCCTGCCCGAAAAAGCAGCGCCACCTACCCGGTCCCATTGTGTATACAAACCTTGTGATTGACAATAACAAACACAAAAAGAAGAATTATCCAATTTGGTGCAGTCGATCGGAAGTTATGCGCGTAGGTACATACGTTTCGGTGATTCATTTTTATAAACAACTGATACCTACCTTCTTTCAAAATAATAATAAATCTAGTCCTTGGATCAGACAGTTACTCACAATAACCGAATCATGACTGAAGACACTCTTCGTAGCAGCGTATCTATAACCGTAACTGAATGAAAGAAAAAATGCGATAGGTCCTCTAGCAAACAACTTAGAAATTGTAGATGATTTTTCTCTGTGCTTCTTACACTACTGGCCATTATGACTAAAATCAACCCATCAAGCAAGAGATAATAGGAACGTATTGTAATACAATACGTTCCTATTAAGTTGTTTTTTTTCTACATAAATGTGGACGATACAATAATTGTATCGTCCACATTTATGTTTCAATCACAACTCCAATCGATCAAAACCACGACCGCGAGCGAATCGGGATGATCTGTAATTATTTAGCACCCATTCTACCCCCGGCAGTATAGGTACCTACCTACTCTACCCTCCCCGAGATTGTTCTAACAGCTGCAGGATTATGATCCGAATGGGGCTGACTGGGGCTTATTGGGGTTGAAATATCTAGCGAAAGATGGCTGTGTTGGGAAATAAATAATTTTTTGGTTTTGCATTGAGTTTTCATGATATGTGAGGACATAAAACGAGATGAAATAATTAGCATTTAGCAATATATTATTGAAATATTTGTAAGTGTTGCAAATATAAAGCAAATTATCTATACAGTCTTCATTTATATTCGTTGCTTATATATTTAGTGTTTATGTATCTATTATTTAGGACATGTGTACCTATTTTAGTGTATTTTATACTTAATATTTGCACCAACGACAGCTCCATTTTATATCCAGGGGGCCTACTCCGAAGTAGTATCGGCCGAATGTTCGGCCGTTTCCTGCTACAAAGTTACTATTTGGTTCGGTCGGTTCCGATCCTACACTTCTACACTCTTTCGAATATTGACTATAATCCCGACCCAACTGAGCCGATCTGAACTTTTTTCGCATTTTTCAATAATATTCGGTTCGGCCATGTGTCGATCCGATCCGAACATTCACACTTTGCACTTCGGAGTAGGCCCCCTGGCAAATCACTGTCCCTTCCAAGGTTACCTGGAAGAGGTCGCAGAACACTTTCTGTTACACGAACGGTTGGCATTTTATAAAAAGGTAATCGAGATTTGGTGAAATGAGGCATTTTGGTGGTTTTGATGTGGGTATAGAATGGGCGGCCTTATCACTATAAGGCCGCCTATTGTTTATTTTGTAGTGTTTGATTTATTTTTTGTCATATTATTTTTTTGTGGTGTACAGTCAACAGCAAAAGTAGATGATCAAAATCAGAAATTCAATACTAAAAAACGGAGTTAGCAGCTATATGGCAGCTGTACTACCTAGTAGTAAATATTTGGTATAATTTACAATCACATACTTTTGAATCACTTCGACGCCACACAGTTCTGACGCGAACTCTGTTCATTAGTATTGAATTTCTGATTTTGATCATCTACTTTTGCTGTTGACTGTACGATAAAGTATAAATATACCTATCACGTCTGCGGAATTTCACCAGCTAATTTAATTTGACCCTGTCTATGGGCAATTACTCCGGCTCCAACTTTGGTGTTTGGCTGATCTGTTTACTATGATATGAGGTATTATATAATAGTATTGCTCGTGCTGAAAAAATGAAGCAGAAGATAAATAACTAGGTATTTTACATCATACTGTTGCGCGCCACAATTAATACCTGGTACATGGTGACATTAGTTACCACTAACGCCATCTAGTATCAAATAGTAGAACTAATTTACCACTAGCGTCCTCTAGTATCGAGTAAAAGAATGAATAGATCTTTCTAGAAATTTCGATACTAGAACTATCGACATCTGGTCAGTCGGGGCCGGTATGTACTCAAACATTCTAGATGTTTCTACAATAGAAGGTTCTGGAACTATCTGCGGCACTATATAAGGCCGGGATTAACCGCGACCAGTCAGACTTGGATCAGCGATACATGCGAATACATCGAAAGCGATGTTCAAGTGCGACAGAGCAATCGTGTTTTATAATAAGTGTCTTTGAGTTGTTATTAGTGTTGTCTAAGTAAAGTGCAATTTTTGGTCATTTATATCGGCAGTTTTTATTGTCACGAACCCGAAACTCGTAACAATACTAAATTATAATCAAGTTATCCACTTTCGCAGAGAAGTGGCGGCCCAGTGGTAACGGCCGTCATTTATGAGTTTTAATTAGCGTGTTCGAACCCAAGCAGGCACTTTGTGTAAATTATTTCATCACCATTGTTCTCAAAACGGTGAAGGAAAACATCGTGAGAAAACCGGTATGTCCTAGAACGAAAAAAAAACTTGAGAGGTGTCAAGGGACACCCGGATGGAACGAAGCGAAGAAATATTAACTGGCTTGCTTTCTATAAGAGAGAGAGACAGACAGAGAAACACGCGCACGCCGCACGGCTTACAACTATAGCAAAAAGTGTCGTTCCAACTTTTGGTCTTAATTTTTTCCGTCTAGCCCCCTTTCGCAACGCGCGATAAGGAACTTCGTTCCAAAAACTTCGTAGACATGTGACATCTACCAACCCGTACTGGGCCCGCGTGGTTGATTATGGCTCGCTCCCTCTGAAAGAGAGGAGGCCTGTGTTCCAGCAGTAGGAGCATTATAGGCTGATTATGCTTTATCCACTTTCAAGTGAAAACAGCTACGTAATTAAATATTGTATTAAAACTATGACATAAAGTTCAGCTTACTTTAAATATTCAAGAAAGCCATTTTAAATTAACAATAAAACCAACCTGGCTTTTGTTAATAGAAACAAGTGCTAAGTGAATTTCTAGCGGTTTCCATCTGTCTTTTATAAACAAACAATGCGAGACTCTATTTAAATCTTTAAAAGCCTGAATAATATTCAGTAAACTTTAAAGTTTATCACTACGTAAATTAAACCAGCGGAATGGACCAGCTAGACAAAATGCTGAAAATCCTGAAGTCTCTTGCATTGTGTGCAGATAAAGTGCTTACCAACTTAATTTAATAGAGTTGGTTGGGTTAATTTTAGGTTATACTAACTTTTTAAACAGTTTGCCTGGGATATATGTACCTAATTATGTTAAACAACTTTGAATAAGTGATGTTCACCTTCAAAATAATATCGTGCCATACCTAGTGGTATGGAATGTGAAGAGGACACTTTTGGCAGAGAAAGATCGAGATCACAGCGTTGCTAATAAGTGCTGGCTTTGTTTCATTTAGCTTTTTAAATTATTCAAAGACACTGTTACTGACTCTAAGGAAAAGAGAATCGTCTCATTGGTCTGTAATCACCAGCACTATTAAGCAACGCAGTGATTTATGTAGTTCACATATACAAAACGGAATGGGACAGGCAAGTTATTGCACCCTGAAAGAGTCGCTTAAGAATCGGAATTTTAAGCCTTCAGGCGTTAAGTCATTGCGACATGATAATTTCATCTTCTGTATACACCGTTGAATGATCGTTTTAATCCTTAAAAGGGGTCATTGTACTCATCATTATGAACAACTTTTACTACGGGACCAACCCTAAAATCGTGAAACAAAAAATTCTGTTGACCCATACATTATATGTCGAGTTATGCGAACATAAATCTGTGGATCAACGGATTTTTTTTTCACGATTTCAGGGTTGTTCTCGTATTAAAAGTTGTTCATAATGATGAGTACAATGACCCCTTTTAAGGATTAAAACGATCATTTAACGGTGTATAACGGTACTGGTTGTCAGATTTTTCGAATTTTTCGATCAAGAATTTCTGAGTAGCAGCCCGGAGTCTAGATTTGTGGGCGGTGGATGACAATAAGCTTGTCCCCCATAACATGGGACTTAAACACAACTGGCGAAGTAATTACACCTCTGCCTTACCCTTCGGGAATAACGGACAGCCCCCTGTGCAGAGCTTGCATGGAGGCTGATGAGACCGCCGCGCACGTGCTCTTTGAGTGCACAAGCGTCACCCAGATTAGGTCGGAAACCCTCGGAACACCCAGATCTTACACAGATGTTCTCAACAGACCAGGAGACCTAATAAGCTTCTGGAGGGAGGTGGGCTGGTTGGAATAACCACCGACGGCCGCCATGGCCCACCAATGGTCCATTTGAAGGACTAAGTGCGGAAACCAAACCCGTAACATAGAACATACCCTTCGGGAAAAACAGGCGTGAACGTTATATTAAAGTTACAATACAACACAACAAAACGGTATATAGTTATTTCATAAACAAAATGTCGTCAACTCCGACACCCTTTGAACAACATAACCTACTTCAAAGAAAACATCGAATGTGAGAGGAAATAAGTCATTTCCACGTTATTAAAGCACAGCGAGACGTGCCTGAGTATAAAATGACACGCGTAAGGAAGCGAACTGACGTGTACATTAATTATTATCATTTTAGCTTAACAAAGGTTTTTGACATGAGATTTGTTCGCCTAAAATGGGTGTAATGGTTTTTACTAAATATCGTGGAATATTTATACAGGAAGATTTTTAATTAATTTGCAATATTTTAGTCCAAGAATCTAATTGAGGTACAAATAATAACTAATACTAGTAAAGTGTTCAAATATAATAACTAAAGATTTCTCAAAATGAAAAAAAATACGCCCCAACACCGCACATTCATTATTTGCGTGGGACAATAGAACGAAATATGTGTCTTAGAACTTTTTGTAACACTAGCCTGTTTTTCTCCTATTGCAAGGCACAGGCTTCTTCTCATTGCATCTATATACATCTGGATCTATATACAGTGAGCATTGATTACCGCCATTGCTTAGCACTGCGTGTTTGCAATTCAGTCAAGATAGCACATCTTTAACAATTAATCTGTTTTTGCTAAAGATGACTGTGATCTCTCACAGTAAAATCAATAATGTCTAAGGTTAGCTATGAACGCAACTATGTCAATACCGGTTAGTTAAATGGTATAGCTGTCTGATCGCTACGCTATTACTAACGAAACTCTACATTGTATTTGCTGTGCAGACAGGAAACCGACAAGAATAGTGTTACATAGACCATTATATCATTTCTGCTAGTATCTAGTACACCGTATAGCCACTCTACACAGGTATGCAATCACGGAACAATGTAGGCTCCTCGCTCTAACTAAGGCCCCGTTCACGGCCTTGAGCGATGCGACTAACGACGCAACTTGCGGCAAGCGACAAGCGCGCACGTCACCTGATTGCAGTGCGATTCTGTAACCATCTCACTGTGAAAACTTAAACTTAGGGATTGACACTACTGACAGCTCACTCTAAGCTCATTTCACCTAACTTTTCACGGTGAGATTTTTACAGAATCGATCGGCTGTCCTTCCGCAAGTCGCGTCGCAGTGCGTGACATGCTCTAAACAACTTCTTTCATTTGTTTTCTCCACAGTCACTGTCACAAGATGCGTGTCGCTTTAGCGTGTAGTGCGTGGCCGTGGGGTAAAGCTATGGTTAAGAAGAGCGTTTCCGTTATATTTATAACGGACGTTATAAAAATCTGTCATTTTCACCAGTATTTGACATTTAGGTGTCAAAAAAGTATTGAAAATTAGTAGTAGTAGTATTTGAACATTACGGCCAGTGGCGGTCACTGCTCTTCTAGTAAACCGTTAGCGAGCCATGAGCAGCGAGTGTGTAGTTCGGATAGTTTGATCGCTGAGGTAAGAGCGAGTGCGCGACGAGTAGAATGACTGCCTAATCTCTTCTTGATATGTGTATGTTCCTAGCAAGAGTCTCTCAGTGAAGGCGCTGAGCGAGTTATTTCTTTGATAGCTCTTGATGCTGCGACAAACTCGTGGAGGAAGAGTTCTAACCGGCAATATGAACAGTTAGTGATCAACTATTAAGTAATGTATGTATCTCTATTACTTACAGACACGGGATATAAATCTTTTGTATGTTTCTTGAGTGAAATAGTCGATAGCTAGTCGCCTCCTCGTCGGCGGCAGTACAGGTGCCTAAGGCCCCGAAACTCGTAGCTAACGGGTTAATTGTGACGTCGGCTCCTCTCGCCTCTCTGCTTATAATTAATCACAGGCCGACGGTAGACAAGCTCCGTATAATGTTGTTATCGTTCTGGCACACGCCCCAACTTGAGTTGTTTCACACTAAGTTTCACTGAGAAATGGTGCGATATGCTTTTTAAATCATATTAAGTAGGCAGTTTGTTTTATAAATTGGGAAGAAAAATAGTGGTTGTATCTGTCGGTGCTTAGATTTGTGCCTGATGGCAATATAACCTTATACATGAGTTAGGGCCCATTTTTCAATCGTGAGATAACTTTTAACTAAAGAATCAATATGACGGTTTGACATATTTTCCTGAAGATTGAAAAATCGGCCCTGAGAGTGTGAAGTGAAGAAAAATAAAGAAAGACCTTCCAATGGCCGCTATAACAGCTAAAGGAAAACTGGTCTTCATCTTCACGTTTGACTCTCGGATTGGTGATCACAGTTAGCAGTTATTTTATTTAGTAGACAAGAAGATAATTGCTGCCTGTGTTAGATATGTTCTTTTAATATAATTATAATTTTGGAATATTGTTTATTGAATAATGGAATCTGTCACATTTACGAAGCTTGGGACCAACTTAGTAGTATCTAAGTTGACTTGATATTGTGTTTACAAAAAACAACAGTTTTAACTTGTAAAAAACACTTTAATGTTATTACTATAAATTATTAATTAATATTTGATTATCCTTGTAGTATATCTTAGATTTTATATTGCTATTTTAATATAATAGGTTGTTTCAAATGATTGGTACAATACTGTCAGTTGATGTTGATATACTTTTTGATGGTGTCTAAGAATCAAGAATCGACTCTTATTAAATTGATTAATTACCTTATAATGTTTTAAAATGGTTTCACTATATAAGATTTGTTTATTATTACCTGTGTTAGAAGATATTAAACCAAAATATATGATGATCTGTGATTGGTTCAAAATGGCGGTAGATGTTTTACGTAAAAGACGTTGGTAGTGTATAAAATGGATTGTAACGACGTTATCGATATAGTTGCTTGGAAGATGTTCAGTTGGTTGGCTCTAGTGCCATTATTATGTGGAATATATTGACCAGATGTCACGTAAGTTAATTAGTTTCATATTATACCTTAATTATTGCTTATTATGAAAATGTTGTTGTGTAAGTCATATTATGGCCAATACTCCTAGCTATTGTTATTATGTTGCTATTATTTTGAATTCTCTTGGACCGTTGTCCAAGAGATAGAATAAATTGTTTTTAAAGATAACGATAATTTATGATAACCTAAGAAATGTATTGATAGAATACTTTGTTACTGTTTCCATGGAGTTTCTTGTCCTTCTTCTCCATGATGACCTAGTTTTGCGAACGGACGACTAGTTTTCTGATTAATTACTGACAAGCCTAAAATTAAAATAAATGTTTAGCCTTGTCTGTCTGTGCTTTATTTCATAAAACCCTTTCCTACAAACCATATTCAATGATAACTTTCATACACAGTAAATAACTAACTAGTAACCATCCTGATATTTAAAGCTTGTTATTTGGATAATATGTAGGTACATATACTTATAGTTTATACCTATACTAAAAAAATCTATCACCTGCTTGATATCATGCCAAACAGTGTCCCGCGTTGGATAATTTTGGTACAGAATAATAAAAGTTACCTAAGTACAGACGCCAACACATCAAGCTACCCGAAACTGTCAAATCCCAATCAACCTTGAACCTAATGATTTAGCGATAAAGTCGAAATTCTATTAAAGTAATTTGACAGATGGTAGTAGCTTGATGTGCTGGCGTTTGTACTTAAAATATGATTTGGAAGAGATCGTTACAATTTTTTACTCAAGCCCTAGACTTGGTCTCTTAGACCAATATTGTAATGAACATTTGCTTACGATAAATACCTGGGTAGTTGGAATCTTTAAGCGTTTCGATTTCAGTCAGGCAAATGTCCCTTCAGACTATGAGAGTAAAGGAACAGAGAGTGCACGTGTGTTTACGTACACACTTGTGCACTACAATATGTCCTGCGTACCTGGCTAATTGGCCACCGTGACCGAAATCGGTCGGGAGGCTATTACATCCCTCTTCGCAAATACGCCGTACTCCATAGACGTCTTAGCATCAATATCGCTTCAACGCATCGTATAACATCTCACTTTATCACAAATATTTGATAATATGTTCGTGTCAATGACGGACCTTGCCATCCTTTTATAAATTGTATAATTATGTTTGTTCACACCCGGCCGTTATGTATACCCCCGCAGCACAAATGCTATAATATACAAGACACTGTCATAAAGCGACATGTCGTGCGTTTAATAGCTCGTTGTGCGACTGACGGCGTAATATACGCCAGGTTATTGTCATACCCGCTAATACAAGGGCTAATACAAGGGTTATTTGTTATTATGCAACGTGGAAACAACGCTTAAGCATTAAGTATAGCGACGAAATGAGTTGTTTGTGTTGACAGTTTAGGTTTACCCTGCGTGGGGTAGGGTTGTTTTGTTTATTATATTGAATAGCCTAGATCATGGTGTTATCTGCTAAATGAGGAATCTGCAGACATTACTTTGAAAAGGTAGGTAATACCTTTTCCCAGTTTGCTATTAAAATACTTAATCTGTAGTGTAATCTCTACTTACCTTAATAGTAAAAAAAACGCCAAGAGAAGAACCACGAACACCTACACGAATTCACTAGCTAGCTAAACATATTGTAAACAAAAATAGAATAGCTACAGCATCGCTCCTTAAAAACCTCGGAAAAAATCACCTTGTAATGCGCCCGGAAAACAAGTTACAAAGTACTTTAGTTAACCATAAAAAGTAAGAAAAAGTAGGAGTACCTACGCTGCCGGATTGCAAGCAACCTACTGGCGTGGTCCATTATTCAATTACTCGGTTCATTTAATCCATACCACCAGAGCTCAAACATCAACGTTGCATGTTTACGCCGCATTTTCGAGACGTGATTTTTTCTAGCTTATAGGATGTTTTTCCATAATTAAAAGGTAGCTTTCGTACAGTGTGAGAGCCCGGGAGTGCAGCTGTGTAAGATCTTATACAAACGCCAGAGGGTAGAATTTCGAAAAAAGTTTTTTTGCTTTTATTCAGCAACTGTATACTTATACAAGAGGGATACTAAAGACATTATTTAATTCTAAAGCCTGCTGCTTTGTATCTATATCTAATTACTTTTACGCCCCGAAAAAACCTACAACAAAGGGGAAAATCTACTCAGTTGCCTTCCAGATTAACTCAAGCATACAAGACAGAGTGAAGCTTCTAGTAATATAAACAAACCGCGCAGATAACTACCTCCAAAGGTCACACTCGCAGGCATGAGCGTAGAACCCAGTTCTATTTCTGTTCCTATTTATAGAAAGTATAAAAGTACACAATATCTTTGAATAGGGTCTCTATGGCACATATGGCCCGCCGGAGTTTCATTAACTATTTACTTATGTATGATGTTCACAGCAGGCCGTCTGTTTCATGAAGAGCTCCGACGTTCTGGGATCCCTTGTCAAGGTTATTGAGATAAATTGACGGTAAAATTAACGTCCCTTATTTTGGTACTTGCTAGTTTTCGAGCTGTTAAAAGGTTGAATGTTATTAAGAAACAAGATAGAATACTAATCGTAAGTGGAAAAATGTTGGTAGCACAAATGTTGAAATAACGTAAAAGCTTTTTCTGTATACATCAGTAAATTTTTATAGGCATAAGAATAAAATTACGCAGCTTGAAAATCTTTGTAAAATTTCTTATCTTAGTTCACCGCAACAATTTTATAACATTATCGTCTTGCCTCATTATTTTCTTAAGTTTTTCTTTAAGCATGAAAGGTTCTATTGCCGCCCAACACGGGACTATGTTAAGCACCTAGAGACAGCGTTAAAACTTGTTCATTTTCTTAATTTCCTGCGTCTCTTGTACTTATTTTTCTATTTTCTCCTGAGTTTAACTGAAACATTTAAAACATTTTCTTTCTTCGGCGCCCAACGCGGGACTACATGTTGAAACGAATACGTGGTTTATTTCTTCTCTTACCGAATTTATCACTTAACGACAGCTTTGAGAAACTTGTTAACTTTATCATATCCTGGAATCTTCTTTTTTCAATTACTTTTTAGTTTTGGCGCCCGACATCGCGTTAATGCGATGGGCATTAACAAATTCAATTAAACACCGAATGGTTATGGAAACGAAAGTCTTCAATTCATTTCTTCACGTATTTGTTACGACACGAGACAACGGAAAATTTTGAAAAAGTATTGGTTATCATCAAAAGAAATTTGTCGAATAAATCCCCAAGGCACAGGTGGCGATAACTACTAAGTTATATCAATAAATTCACTTTCATGGCAGCAGCCATTTGATAACTTTATTATTTTTGTAGGCTGTATCGAGTTCTATTGTTACAACTGTCTTGTTCTTCAGTACTGTCTAGATTTATACTTGCAATTACTTTTGAACTCAGAACCATTTTAAGTTTGTGTATACAGTTGGTGATTATGTTTTTCCTATACAACATTAATTATAAGTTATTGTAGGAATAGAAGTAGACTGTCGTTTCATCGTCTTCTGAAAAACATGTACCAAATCAGTCTTTTTTTAGATAAAAACATTGTATTGTGTTTAAAACAAACGTATAGGTACGTAGATAATCTTTATTATTTATCAGTAGTCGAGCTACCCAATTTTTCACCGCATTATTTTCGACAATAAATCCCACTATTTTTCACGCGACCAAATATGAAATTTGACTTTTATGGGCCAGTGTGAGCCCTTAAATGCCTCCTGTGTATAACAATGGCCGCGTCACTTTTGTTTAGGGGTGTGACGCCACTGAAGTTTAATTCAGGATTTATTAAAATTTATGTTCGTGGTATATTATAGGGTAGATCTGATAGCAGGGTGATAAGAGGTGTTGGACTTCCCGTTGTTAAATCCTGAATTACAAACCAACAGAGATACATATCAAATAGTCAGTGGTGTTAACTAGAATTCGGCTTTTAATTCCGGAAACACAAAGGTTTTTACGCAAGCGAAAAGCAAACAAAGCGCTAAGGTAACAAAGGTTTTCGATAGGCAATCACTTGACTTTTGTCGGTATCACAGATAATCCGATCAGCTAATAACTCGTTCGACACTCGATTCAAAGACACCCGATTATTCATATAAAACTTGTATTCATGTAGATTTTATTATTCATGTAGGGATCGATCGTCTCGAATACGATTGCAGCGCAACTCTGAGGGTACCATTGATTAATTACGCGATATGTCGACGTTATAAAGTTGCTGTTAAATAAATCGTCGAAAAATATATTTTTTAAAGTCAAGCTAAGAAAATCTGGTTAAAACGCAGGCATTCGGTTATCCGATTTATGTTGTAGCATAACTCGTGTCGGTAATCCGATTACGTCAGCCGCCAGCATACAGGTAGCGGGATTGACAAATTTGACACATCTTTCGTAAATAAGTTTTCCTGGTGATCCGGAAATCACATTAAAGTTTTCTTCGGAAAGATTTGTGCAATCTTTTTCGTAGCACAGTAACTTTCTGGTATGGTACAAAGGGCAAAAAGAAAATCAGTTTATTGGATTTGGATTGAATATATTTTACTGTAGACCAGTTAAAGAAAACGTTTCTCAAAAGCTACACATGGGCATCTACGAAGAATTATTCATGAATTCGAAACGGAACAAATATTATTTTTAGTCATACAATTAATTTATTATTCATTGATATCAAATAATTCAATACTTTTTTATTAAGGGAGAACTGCTTTTCCTTATTATCTACTTATGAAATTGAAAAAGCTCAAGTACCTGCTTACCAGTCAAAAGGCTAAAATCTGTTGATCTACATAGGTATATCAGTGCAGTGGTGATTGCGCAGTCGATTTTCAACGCACTGTTTAGCGCCGAGAGTCGTAATCTAACAGTGTGTTGTTTGGACATGTAGGGACACTGCACTCTGTTGGATTCTCAAATCTCGCCTCAATACCGAGAGTTGAAAATCACGTGCGCGGTATAAACTTGGGCTAATACCGGGTTCACACGGTTCGAGTTTAGTTGAACAACTTTTGTAGTTTGTTGACACGGAACATTTTTGATTGAAAGTCTATTCAGACGGTTCAAATCGCTTTCGACTTTGATCAATTTTAGTTGTGATCAACTAAAATAGCACCTTGTGAACCAGGTAAAATAGGGAAGCCATAAGTAAAGATCGTATGAAGTATATACGTAACAATAAAGACAACACTGTGAATTCTATTCTAGACGTGTTGTTACAAATGCATGAACATTTTATTGTAGCACAGTTTATCTTTTTTCCTTTTCAGAACAGAAAGTGCATACTGAAGTCGCGCAAGTTTGATGAAGTAAGAAATCCGAATTCTGAATGGTAAGCTACGAGTAGGACAATGATTTTAAAATTAACAATATAGTCTATCTTTCGAATTAAAAAGATAAATGTTAATTTCCACATTATTGCAATACCGAAGAACTCATTTATTCTACAAATTAGCAACTAAAAAACTTTTCATTTTGTTGACAGATATTTACTAAGCTTACCATACCCACACACACACCCCTACGGACCAGGTTAAATCCACAGCAACACACACACATACACACACAAATACTTCTTATAATTTCCTTTTAAGTATCAATAAATACATCAGAATTATTATGCAATTATAATATTTTTTAAACCGTGTCAAATCCACTAAAGTACACTCTCGTCTTTCAAGATACAGGATTTTCCTAGTTTGAAGGACAGGGGTGTTACTTATTCATCTATCATAGTCATACCCATGGTCATCCTTTATGGAAACAATACTGATGTGATTACTTATCTACTTACTTAAAATAAAGAAGTAGCCTCATGGCCTGGCCCGTCCGCCATCATCGAAAAGGGTTTCTAATTTCCATAATATTCAGAAAAGTGGCAAAAAAGATAAAATTGAACCAAAATAAAATAAAAAGAAATCTCTGAAAACCTTGTAGGTAAAATATGCCAGAAGTAAATAACACTATCTCGTGAGATTAATGAGAGAGGATGGACAGAAAGCTACCTATAATTTTATGAAATGGACCGAAATTGCAAATGAATGGCGACATGGAGCGACGATAAAAAGAAAAGCAGGCAAAGGTATTACGACTTTTTATTCCTATTTGCTACGAGAAACAGAATGTAGCGAACGTCCAATGTGACCTTTTTTATTTGAAAATGCAACAGAATTATCGGATCGAGAGAGCATTTCATTCATTTTTTTTTAAGATCTCGACGACCACATTGTGTTTATGGAAATTTTATTGAATTTAAAATGAAGTTCTGCATGTAGATATCGAATGAAAAGGATTCGAAACAGTTGCTGAGGAAAATGGACAAAGGGATAATGAAATAATGAATAGGTAATATGAGTGGAAAGAACAAAAAAGAAGTTACTCACACAGACATTTAATTAAGTTGGTACATACGTTCATTCATATTTAATAATTAATTAATTTAATGTTTCGTGTTTCGTAATTTAAATTACTTACTTTTGTATAGAATCAAGTTCATTTAAGTAAATGAACAGACAGATGTGCTGCTAAGGAGTTTTTTGCGCCAAACTCCCTAGCAGCACATCTGTCTGTTCATTTACTTAAATTCAATATGTTTAAAATTAAACATATTGAAATTACTTCTAATTTAAAGTTTGGAAAGTAGAGTTAGGTACCTACATTACGTTTACGTACATTACGTTACGTTTAAACGTTATTATTATTATTAAACGTTATTATTATTACATAACTATACTACCTACACTTATGCTTATGCTTGTCGTTGCTCCTCAAGCCCCTACTCGGCTTAGGCTAACATTTTATATGTTAGCCTAAACCAACCATATGAATTAAATAAAAAGTCAATTATTCAAACTAGGCTGAGAAACAGCATTTTTAGAACGTCAACATTAAATAAGACAGTCCCTCAAAACACCCGCCCTTCACCACTAACTAACAAAATAAAAAAAACTCGCCTGAAATAAATAAATAAATAACGGCACGGTTGGCGCAGTGGTTAAGCGATTGACTGCTGCGCTGCGTGTCGCGGGTTCGATTCCCGCACGGAACAAATATTTGTATGACCTACATGTATTTGTTCCGAGTCTGGGTGTTTTTCTATCTATAATATGTATGTATTTACAAAAAAAAAAATGTATATAAGTAGTTTATCAGCCATCTTGTTACCATAACACAAGCATTAGGTTGCTTAGCTTGGGACTAGATGGCGCTGTGTGAAATGTCAAAAAAAAAATCTACTTAATCACCGCTTCATAAATATGAAACGGTGATTAAGTAGATATTATTTTAACAAATAGATAAGTATAAAATGTCAAAAGAGCTTTGGAAACCATCATCTACATAGGTAAGTACCTATATGTATTTTTATTACATTCAATTTTGAATGGTGTAGGTAGGCCTACGTGACCACTAAGGCAGACAGGAATTTTGGCGGGCGCTTATAGTGGGAACTCTGTCCGCCTACTGACCTCAGGGAACGGCGCACAGTGGTCACTTGCTGCCTTGCACACTTGCACAGTTAAGTTTCGGGCAGACCCCTTTAGTTTACAGTCTCCAGCGATGCCCTAACAGGCATTACACAGGGGTTTCGGCTCGGTCTTTTGAGAGGTAAAGGTTCCCCATCTATGTGCAGATGGTTATTTTAGCGCGGTGGTTTTAACGAAATAAAAATGCCACATCCCCCGGTCTTATCTCCAAAGTCAGGGCGCCTTTTGAAGGGTTCCCGAAAACAAAAAAAAATCCTACGTGGCCACACGACATCGTGAAACAGTTATCGGAATAGGTAGGTAGCAAGCGCATTAACTTATAGGTACCAAAATACCACAAATTCCTTCTGCGAAAAATAATAAACAGATCGGACAATGCGTTAGCAGACACCAAGGTAGGTACATGCGCGCCTATAAAATATTATCCGCCAACACATTCCAAGTAGACATCCATTGTTCCTTGAACAAACAGTCTTGGCGCACAATACGAGTAGATCTTACAGGTATGGATCGCCCTGGCATAGCGGAAACACTTCGTGTGTAGGTGGTACAGTCGATCTTTATTGTGGCGCAATATCTTGCAAGGAACTACTTTAAGAATAAGTTCTTATGACGGCTCCCCTTTTGTAGGTCAGCAGAGTCTTGGGCGTAGAACAACACTATTACTTACCTACCTATTATGTATGATTGTTGTTCAGTCTTTTTGTGAGGATAGGCACCTTTCTGTCTGGATATGTAGGTACCTATGTAGGGAGAGAGGGGCTTGTGGCTAAGTAATAACAGCCGCACGGGTCGATCGATCAGGTTAAGCTACGCTTGCCGCGACGGTACCCGTAGATGGGCTACCATCTGGGCACGTTGCGGGACGGTACTGACTTTTTCAAATTATGCGATATGACAGTAAAATTGTCCATACAAGTTCCGACCACTGCTTTATCCGTACCGCCCTAGAGCAATACTAAAGAATAATATACGATGACAGTACTTTCATAGCCGTATTGATGTGGTATGACAGTAAAAACGGGTTTCCTTGTTCCTCTATACAACATTTCGCTGTAATGCCCGTACCTCAGTTCAGATGAGGTTAAAATTGTAGGGCGGTGCCCGTACTGTCATTTTGGAGGGAACTTAATGATCCAACACACACGCCACCACCAGCGAGACATTTGAGTGCGCATGACATACTCTCAGCCGCCAGGGCACATTCAAGTCAATGAAAGACCTACCCAGTAAATGGTAGCTTTATAGAAAGTACATACCTAGTGCTCACATAATGTTCCGGGGCGTATGATATCCAGTAGGTAGAACCAAAACCGGTCTGGTTGAACGTATCAGAAAATCCGAACAAAATAATGCTTTACGAGTATTAAAAACGAAACGGAAACTTAGCTAGACTGTAGGTTCTACACTAGGTAGGGGCTACTTACCTACTTTAATACTTTGCGGGCCACAACGCCTCCAAACGTAAGTATAAGAAATAAGAAAAAAACTTTGAACTTTCTAGAATATTCTATCTTTCTTTAAATCTCCTATTGTGTCCGTGTAGTCAACCGAATAACATGGTAGGCCTAGTTTCAAGGTGATTTGTTTCCACAATCTATAAACTATTAATAAAGCTGATCGGTCTTATTACAAAAAATTGCTTAAGTACTGGTTTAAACCAAGACTAAAAAGTCTAGGATTGTGACGGTATTAAGATTAGTACCAGGATCAAAATGTGTCCTGATTACAAAACGAAGACTATCTGAGGATCTGTTAGTACCAAAGAAGGTCCATGGTTCAAATAATATCCACAGATAAGAAATAAAAATGGCATTCTTTCATTCGTTCGTACAGGATTTATTTGAAGCAACGTTCTGTTTCTCTAAATATTGATATTATAATAACACTTGAAATGATTTAATAATTATTTATCAGTACAAAAATATGTCATAAATGGTTCTTTGTTTGGATTACAATATAATGAACAAGAACAACTTGTACTTTTGACGCGCTGTTTATAATCAAGTTGTTATATTTTTAACACCTCTAGCGTGAAATGGAGCGAATTACATTCGGCGACAGCCCGCGTCATTTGAGGCGAATGTTTATCTTTTGAAGAAACAAATAATACAATTCTTATTTTTATTCGATAGGGTTTGTTCGTGAGTGGATGTGTCCGATTATGCCTCGTAATAGGCAACGAAACCGTTGGTTGCTTCATTAAACTAAAACACCTCTCCATCGTCTTCCGGGTATATATGGCTGCTGTTATACCTCTCTTCTTGTGGTGTTGTGGGGTTACGCAATGGTGTAAATAAATATGGAGTGCAGTGATAGCCACAGCCACCGAATAATATTCCAGATAAAGCGCCAGCCTCTAACCTCTGTTTCAATCTACATCCTCGGAATATTCTGGAGTCATGTTCCACGTCATCTGGTAACAATGTCCATGATTTTCAGGCCAGCATCACAAACCGCCTGAATAGTGACCGCATATTAGATCTTTAGACTCGTCTCTGTTATTTTAATATGACAAATAAAACAATAATATTGGGATATTATTTGGATTTTATTTAATGTAATGTTAGCATTGACCAAGGGTACTTACTTCATGGCGAGCCCAGTTGTGTAAGTGTTGGGTTTGGATCCTTGCGGAATAAGTGGACTGTATTATCAATAAGGAACTGGTTTACATAATACAATAATGTTACAAAATAATATAATAATACCGACAGCGTTATTTCGTTGTTACGCGGGTGCGCGTGTGTCCTATGCGTAAACCACTTGCACTTCAGGACTCAATGGGCATCCTCGAGGGTCGTGAAGTAAATCTTCACGTAAAACATCCACAATTTTTTCCCGAAAACGTTTTGTGAACCTATACTTATATTTAAAATCTTCGTCGCTCAATTTAATAAGGATTTACATGATGACGACATCTGTAAGGTCGCCGAGACGTCTCCAGCATAACCAAATCCATCAAATCAATTATAACAATATCCATTTTTGACGATTTGTAAATAAAAAGACACAATAATAATCAAAGCTAACCTCAAATAAATTAGTACCGATGTCAAATCCATGGTTAAACTAGGGGTCTCGGCGGACTAACTTTAGTACCTTAGTTAGTTCAAGAACTAGTGATAAACTTCATTTTGTAATAACGTTTTATTTAGTCATGGTTTAAACCTAGTAACAATCCCAGTACTAAATTTAGATCGTGTTTTGGAATAAGACGGGATGAGTTTGTTTGTTATTTTGTTTGTTTGTATGAACGCGCTAATCTCTGGAACTACCAGTCGGATTTGAAAAAATATTTTTCATTTAATAGCCCAATTCTTGAGGGAGGCTATAGGCTATTTAACTGGCTGACAAAAGGAAAACCAAGTAATAGCCCAGGTAGGCGACGCGATGCGACAGGATTGAACGGGGGACAAGAAATTTCACGCAGTCGAAGTCGCGGGCAGTACCTAGTGTTTTATAACAAAACAAAAAAAAAACACCAATTATCACCTAGGTACCCATACATACAGTTACTGTGGTGCTCTTTAATCGAAAAGTGTTGACAAAGAATTCCAATAATACCTAACACGTCGAATTTACCGTGCGCCCTGACAAAAACTCTTTACAAGAATGTAGAACACGGAAATAATGTTAGCAGGCGCTTGATGAAAATGATTAATGACATCGGATAATGTCGCATTGGTGCTCAACTGGAGCGACACGCACTATCTGTATATATAGATTGTGCCTAAATTGTTAAACACCTAGTTCTAAATCTGAAAAAAAAACCTAAAAGTAGATGAGCTAACTGATACGTAGATCGATTCATAATATAGAAGTTAGCTGTTGTGAATGGATCTGTGTCAGTTAGCTCTTCTTTTTAGGGTTTCGCATCCAAGGGTGCCAACGAGACCGTATTACTAAGCCTCCGCTGTCCGTCTGTCCGCCTGTCTGTTAGCAAGCTGTCTCATGAACCCATTGATGTCAATGCATGAACCGTAATAGGTAGACAGTTGAAATTTTCAGTGTGTATTTCTAATAATTGCCGCTATAACAACAAATAATAAAAATAAAATAAAGTAAAAAAATAAACCGCTTTTTAAATACAAATTAGCAGGATGAAAAATAGCCTATGTCCTTCTCCCTTCCTCATCCTCTCTTTTAAATTTCCTTTCCCTTCTTTTAAATGTCGCAGCATCATGCTGAGATAGAAGCCTTTTGGCCTCGTATAGGACTTACTGTTTCATTTTTCTTTTTGTTACTTTTTCATATATATTATTTTGGTTTTTTATTTTTGACTGTGTTTAGTTTAGTTTGGGATCTTCCTGTACGAGTCGAAATAAATACTTTTTCTTTCTTTCTCCATGTGAAAGTTTGTTCTAAATATGCATTACACTGCACGACGACGCTAAGGATTTAGACACGCGTATGAACTCTAGGGTGCCTGTAGTATCTATAGGAGTATCATTTCGGAAGACGATGATACGAAGTTGGTGAAGCAGAAGTAGCCAGTCGAGCTATCGGGCAACAGACTTCGGCAGTAAGTCGGCTAAACTCAAATTCCGTGCTGCGATTGAGAAATTCCTAATGAAAAACTCAATAACACTGTACGGCTAACGGACCTGGGCTAGGAATCCAGAACACACTACGCTTAGTAGCGAAAGGTAGACCAACGAGACAGTTTGCATAATCAGCCTATAATGTTCCCACTGCTGGGACACAGGCCTCCTCTCTTCGAGAGGGAGTGGGCCAAAATTACCACACGGGCCCAGTGCGGGTTGGTAGATTTCACATAATTATCTTCGATTTTTTGGTTCTAAGACAGCATAACAGCATAATCAGCCTACTGTTGACTGTTCCCGCTGCTGGGATACAACCCTCCCCTCGGTGAAAGGTAGTGGGCCCGAAATCCACCACGCGGGCCCAGTGCGAGTTGGTAGATGTCACATGTCTTCGAATTTTTAGTTCTTGGACAGGAGAGTTTTTTTCCAGCCAAATATGGTATATTTCGGTTATTACGGATACGCGGAAACGCATGACCGAGAATCCATCCTTTCCATTTATCCAACTAGGCCTAGGGTAGAATCTCGGACATGCGTTTCCGCGTATCCACTATAAGGTGGATTTTTGGGGTGGATAAACGGAATAACCGGTACTTTTTTTGTCATATGAAGTTTTGACTAGAGGAGGCCAAACTTACAAAATAATTATTGTTAGAAGAACTACAAATAAAACTATATTTGATATTAAGAACATCGTTATTATTGCCTTATAAAGAAGAATATGGGAACTAAAATAGTAATATAGAAAATGAGTTATAAGGACTGTAACTCCTGCCTCAAAAAACCTAATATTTAACTAGTTTAAATCCATATCAATTTGGCTCCACACTTTGGCTAGTAATAAATACATGCCTTATAACATATTTATAGCAGAACCAAATAAAAATGTATAATTTCAACATGTAATAAATTCTATTGGTTTTAACATCAAAGTATATTTTGAAATATTATGCAACAGTATCTAAATTGTCACTTTTATGGCATATACACAGTGTTAGGACTTAACAGTATTACTCTTCCATCTCATAGAATCCTAACAATTATTTAAAGTCATTCATCCAATTCATACATTCTTCCAAAGTGTGGCAGTACATTTAAGTATAACGCATAATTATAACTTCTCAGTCAATAAGAAGTACCCTATTCTTGTCAACTCTCACGTTGGGAGCACTCCTCAGTTTCTTTATAAACTTATCAGCTATGCGGTCATCCACTTCCCTGCCAGTAGCTTCACTGTATTCTCCCAAAACCTTCTTCTGCAAACGTTTGAAGGGTACTTCATTACCTTTCTTCTCCAAAACAGATAGGATTACCGCATGCCAGTTGAATTTGTCTTCGCTGACTGCTAATTCTCCAATTTTGGCAACATTTTGGTCATGGAGACAAATACTCTCTTCAGCTTCTTCCTCAGTCCTACTTTTCTTCTTTTGAGTTTTTCCTGTAGTAGCTACAACTGTTTCAACGGGTTCTGCCCCATTTTCAAGAGCTTCTTGATTTCCATTAACACTATTAACAGTATCCTGTCTCTTGCGTTTTTTGTTTTTGCCATTTTTACCTTCGGTAATATTTTCATCGCCGTTCATTGATTCAGTTCTATTCTTCTTCTTTTTACCTTTCTTGCTTTCTGCTTCTTCTTCTACTTCTTCAGGAAGTGGTGCTGCAGCACTCTGGAGCTCAGCTTCGTATTTTTTGTGTTTCTTCTCTTCTTTCCTTTGTTTTTTAGATAGTTTCTTTTTGCCAACTACCTCTACTTCACCTTTCTGTTCGGCCTCACCATTTTGTTCTGCATCTCCATTCTGTTCTTCCGTATCATCTGCTGTACTATTCTCTTCAGATTTCTCATTTTTCTCCTCAATAGTACCATTTTGTAGTTTTTCATCTTCAGCAACAGATTCATCTTTCTTTTGATTTTGATTTCTATTATTGGCATTGGATAAGGCAGTCAGTTTTACAGAGATCAAGTCCCAGGCTTGGTCAATGTCTTTTGGGTTTGTCTTTTGTCCACAAACATTCTTAACAAAGTTAATGAATTTGGGTTTCTTGCGTGGGGTGTTGTTGTGTTTGGTGATGGTCTCAATAATCCTGAGTACATTTCTCGGTGCACTCTGTTGTTCATCTAGGACTGAGGTTAACATTTCCACCCATGTATTCTGTTTCTTCTCACCTTTTTTCTCTTTGGAAACAAATCCTTTTCCAGAGTAGCGTTCCTCTTCTGTTATACACTTTATGTGTGATTCATAGTCCTTACCACTGGAAACAAAATTCATGACTTAATTTAATCTGATATAACAATTAAAATGGATTAGATAAGATATCAGAAGCATTGAGATGAACTACAGAATATCAAAACACAAACTAAACAGTTTGTTTTCAACAGCGATAGTATCTTGTCATATTGCCAAAACAGGCATACTTTAAAAAAGATATTAGCTTGTTTATGCCAATATCACACGAATAATGTCAATGACATAATTAAATTAACAGACTATAAACTTTCCACAAAGAATTGTATTATAAAAGAGGTTTTTATGAAATATGACGACTACGGTGGATACTTTGTTAATAATCACTACATGTATACGTAATTTGTTTCTTGATTGGCAACAACAACATGGCATCCTATGTATAGTTCTATTTATAGCACAACTTATATCAAAAAGACAATCTATTCGATCGAACCACTATGTTTACATAAAAAACGCGGTCACGTAAACAAATATCTTGCGGTAATTATGTGTTCCATACTCACTGAAAGTCTTTAAAACAATCCATACAAGACAAGTTGGGATTTCTATTTCTGCATACTATCAAATAATGTTTCTCGACCTTAGGTTTTGTCACAGACTCCCCGCAATAACCACACGTGAATACAACCATTGCAATAATTAAATAAAACACGTGTTTTTAGAACGGAATTGTTTTGAATACAAATATTATAACCTGCAAAGAAAATGGGTGTGTTAACTGGAGTAAATATGAATTACTGAATAACAATGAGGCGTCAACGATAAGATTATTGAATTATATCAACGTACTTTTTATCAAAGTATTCTACGGAAATTAAGAATTAGCTACGATTTTGTGAAACTTTTCTCAAAATTGTCAAACTATCAAATGTCAAAACTTTGTTCTTTTTTTTCGATTTGACATAAATTCTGCGCGTTCCATCGTCCACGACTTAAATATGAATATTGAAGATTAGATTAGTACCGTAAAACGGGGTGAATAGGGATGCAGGGGTGAATCGGGACGAAACTTCAAATTGGGAAATAATATAGTTCGTTGCCAGAAAATACTCTAATGGGTTTACAGCTTTTTAATTAAAGATTAAGTGTCCTTGTTAGCAACTAACTATATTATTTTAAAGTACAGACGCCAGCACATCAAGCTACTACAATCTGTCAGATTTCTTTAATAGATTTTCGACTTTATTCCTAAAGCATTAGGTTCAATGTTGATTGGGAAAATCTGACAGTTTCGGGTAGGTTGACCTGCTGGCGTCCGTACATACGTACAAATCCATTTTAAAGTTTCGTCCCGATTCACCACTGCATCCCTATTCACCCCGTTTTACCAATAGTTGAAATTATAAATAATATTGAAATTATCAAAATAAAAATAAGACCTACAAACTGTGCAAACCAATTTAATGAGATGCTAGTCTAACTACTACAGTACTACATGGCACTACATAGCACTAATTAGTCTGTGCTTGGAGCCTTGGACTCCACTCTAACTAATATGAAACCGAGCCGAAACGCGTTGCCGTAGTAATATTTCAGGGAACTAAGAAGTTTACAAGTTCATTGTGATTGCTTGTAGTTCGTGCCTTCGAGGACTACTATCTTAACTGCCGTGGACCTCACTGGTCACGAAGTCCAGTCAACAGTTTTTTTTTCTATGCTGGGATAATGGTAAATCAGTAAATGCCAAATGGTAACACTGATGGGCATCAATCAAATTGGTTTTGTCTGTTTGCGGCTGGGGTGTGTCCAAAATTAATCATTTTAACGAAAATTCAACATGAAATAGTGCTTTGCTGACAGAAAAATCCGATAATATTAGCAGATATGGATATTTACTTTATTTTAGCACTCCTATCCATTTCAATTGGTAAGTTAGTTCACTTAAAAAACTTCGTAACAAAGTTTCGACAACTATTTATTTACAAGTGGAATTCCTGTTGTTAGTAGAATTTTCATCAGGATAACATTCAATTGAATGGAAGTTGTGTATATAATAATTGCCAATTCACAATGTTATAGAATACCAAACACCGTAGCTTCAAGACTGTGAAACAGCAGGGTTTGCTCTATTACTATGGTTATAGTATTTTCTACATATGCACAGAATAGGCAGCTTAGTTAGAATTAAAATAGCTGTTTGTGCTATTTCATACGTAGGATATTTTTTTGTGTTCATTAGAATGATAAATGATTTTATTTCTGTAGTACAAACACTACACATCCATCATAAAACAAAAAAAAAAACTAGATGCGGTCAGCATTACCTATCTGACTAGAGAAGAAAGGTCGAAACAAACTCAGAGGTCACAGTCTGGTTTAAAATCCAGACATAATCTTGGTGAAGACTAGGTCAAATGTCAATATGTCCTTATATTTATTTATAAATTCATAATTGCATGTTTGAATAGCAATAGGGTGACAATAGTAAAAATTCTCATAAAATTACAATGAACATATTTTGGTGGTGAAACTTATTTTAGGACCTCTTTTTAAATATTTTTTTCCCAGGTTCAGCAACGGCCAGAATCTACGGCAGTGAAAATGTAATCAATGGCATAGGTAAGAAACCTAAAGTGGAAGGACAGGACATGATAACTTGGTGCACCACATCACTACTAGAGACCGAGAAATGTGAGAAACTGTCCAAGTCTGTTCTACAAGACAAGGGACTGTTTGGAAAGGATTTTATAGAGCTGCAGTGTAAGAGGGTGAGTTTCTTTTGTTTTTTTGAAGGTACAGAACTAGGATGTGAGAGATAATAAAGCTATAGAAAGAGAGACTGTGACACAAGTACAGCCATATTCAAACTTTATGGTGGCTCAGAACATGAGGCGAGTCGTTGCGCAGTAACGAATTAACCTGTCAGTGGGGGTTACGGGTGAGATACTGTGCAGCAAGTAGCACACTTTAGAGCTGCTAACAAGTATGAATTGGGCTGTTAAGTTAGTAATGAACAATGTTCTAATGAGCAGAACTTTTTCAATCACTTAACAATTTAATATACTTATGGCTGGGTACTATTATATTTTAGTAATAAAATAGACCCATGTACAAAGGAGCAGTAAGGGTGGCTATAGAGTGGAATTTTTGTAACAGCTCTAACTTTGCTAAGTTTGCTGTTTGTTTGTTTGCTTTGGTTGTTTGCTTTTTTAAGTTTGTTTAGTTTAGTTTAGTTTTAGTTTTTAACTAAGTTAGAGCTGTTACAAAAAATCTCCTAAGCCCGTAAAACAAGTAAATAAATTGCACCATTAATATTTGTAATCAAAATCAAAATATTTTATTTCACATAAACCTACATGGGCACATAAGAAACGTCAGAAGCTAGGTGCATGGTTCCAATTAGTTGTTTCCTATGGAGAAGCGTCGCCAGCAAGAAACTCCACGGTTACTCTTTTAAAAAATAATGGGCTTTTACAATGTTTTATTTATTTAAACTTTTCGCACAAAAAGGTACAAAGGCGGACTTAATGCCTTAGGCATGACTCTACTAGTCAACCAAGGGTGGTGGTTTTGAATGTTTTCAAATTATAGTAGGTAGTGTAGGCCTGTAATTTTTTTTTTTCGCTTTCCTAGTTTTGGTATAAATTGGTTATAATTTAAAAAAAGTAAAGTTTATTATTTGGAAAGAACCCTTGTTTAGTCCAAGAAATGATCCAAGATTGTCTTAATAGACTCCAAACAATTGCTCATTTTCTTTCATGGCTTAATCAGCAGAACACAAAAAACGTTTCACTTTCAATAGGATTATTATAACGCATTTACTTAATTATTTTTGCAGGCTTTTGACACAGAAGAATGTATGACATGGGTGGACCGAGGTGAAGCCTCATTGCTTGGTCTTGATGCTGGTGAAGTATATGTTGCAGGCAGATACCACTCTCTAGTTCCTATTTTACAGGAGGTATGATTATAAATAATTTTATTCCTTCAATGGTTATTTTGTTCCGTAAATGTATGTCTGTTTGTTTGGGCTAATTTCTAAAATGGCTGGACCGATTTTGATAAAATTTCTTATAGAGATGTTTTGAACCCTGAGGAAGACAAAGGCTACATTTTATCGACATATCATGTCGGTGAAGCAGTGGGTGGTGACTAAAAATAACGTCCGAACGGCGTCCGAATAACTGTTTGCTTTAAAAATATATATATATATTTTTTTTTTTTTTTTGTAATAAATAATTAAATAATAATATAAAATAATTGTTGTAATACTTGTTGATGAATAATTGTTTGCTGCACCGGGCGACGTCATTACGTCGGCGCCGGCTGTCGCTGAAAACCAGCGCTGGGGCTCCGTCTTGCATAGGGTCGCAGCATAATGCTGAGCGATAGCCGTTTTGCGTGGATGTGACGCATGTCAACCATTTCTTATTGTTTTTTTTTTCTTTATTTGTTTTTATGTTCTTTTTTGCGTCATGTTTACCGCAAATAAACGTATTTTCTTTCTTTCTTTTCTTTGTTTCTAAAGTATGAGAGAGGACACTTTCTATAATAGAGGTCTAACCTAGCTCAGAAAACATTCATACATGTGGCCTTATTTTAAAATAACATCACGCCTGTAATCCCCGAACGGTTAGCCAGAGGAGTACCTATAGTTTACCCAAATTTTGCAAATTATATTCTTAAGTCCCATATAATAGAGTGCTAGCCTATTGCCATCAACACAAATCTAGACTCCAGGCTGCTAATGAGAAATACCAGATGGAACACTTTGCCCGATCCGGGAATCGAACCCAGGAGCTCATGCTCAGCAGTAGCGCTTGTGACCACTAGACCAACGAGCCAGTTAAATATTATGTATTCTCTATTTCTATCAACAGTTATACGGGCGTGGGGAGCCTTACCAATACTCAGTTGCAGTAGTCCGTAAAGGCGCCCTGCCTAACGTACAGTCTGGTTATGGACTTGGTGCATTGCGAGGGACGAAGGCCTGCTTTCCGGGCGTCGGAGCGCTGGCGGGATGGGTGATGCCGATACATGTTGTAAGTTCTTAGACTATTTGAAGGCTATCTTATTATTGGTATTCAAACCAGGTACCCAGGTACCATCCGGTATTGTTCGTCGAATCGTTGAGCTCCTTAAGTTTTGAGTTGAGCAGCACGATATCTGACAAATGCGTGCACTGACTGGACAGGTCCACTCAATCTGTGTGGTTCTATTCTCAAAACACCAGCTCAGACATCACTCTACATGGTCTTCACATGATCTGACCAAGATTATGTCTGGACTTTAAAAGAGACTGTGACCTCTGAGTTTCTTTCGGCCTTTCTTCTCAGAGTAGTTGGATAGGAAACGCCGACCTCATCTAGTTTTTAAAATATGATTGACGTGTAAAAGTGTTTGTGCAAACCTGCTTATAGAAATAAAATCATTTATCCGTGAGACGGTCAGTAACATCAAGGCGTTGCCGGCCTTCCTTGATCCTTGAGCTGGGGTGGATCTAATAATCGATTTTACTACCCGTACGCAAAAATACGCGCATTGACGTAGAGTTGCGGACACAGCCCGTATTACCTATTACGTATTTGTATTCAAAGTCAAATTGTTTGTTAAAGGCACTTTTGAATGTCAAATTTTACAAGAAAATAGAATTGATTTTAGTTGCCTACAGGCTACAAAAGGTAGTTTCGTAGAGAGAAAAACGGGCAAGAACTCCAAGGACACTCTTTAAATTCAAAATATTGTTGACAGAATTTTTTATGTTCATAGAAAAGTAATTGATAGGCAGAACATCATCACCCTCCTCGTGGCCTTAAGCCCAGGTACGCAAGGGCGATATTTTCTCGCCGCGATTATTTTGAACGCACTGGATTTTCAACTGCAACTGTTAGGCACGGAGAGTTGAAAATTCAACAGTGTGAATTTTCGACGCGCTAGGATGCGGTCTGTTGCATTTTCAACGCTTGGTTCAATACCGAGAGTTGGAAATCCAGTGCGCGATAAAATCCCGCCGCGATATTTTTACGTCTGTGGGCTAACACACAGAACATAAAGGGAAGAAAACTGCCCATCTTTGTACATTAAATATTATTCCTATCTTACAATAACTAAGATTAAAACCTTTTTACAGCTAATGCAAGAAGGTGGGCTAAAAATAACAGACTGCAACAACCACGTCAAATCTGCGATAGAGTTCTTTGGCGACTCGTGCGCGCCCAACTCACTGAAAGACATGTACAATCCTATTGGTGATAATTCTGACAAGTAAGTGTTATATTCCCTGTTTTCTTGGGCCTATTTAGTAATAATCATTATCATCCGCCAGCCCTATACGCAACTTTTGGGTTTCAGTGCAACAAGGTGAGGTTGCATATCAATATTTTAGAGTTAATGCTAAGAAATAATTGAATATTTGCCGATTAAATAGCATTACAAAATTAAATGGCAGTACGAGGGGCAATTCTCGTAATTTTAAGAACGTTCACGTTCACAGTCTGATCTCAGTTTCAATCTGTCAAAAATACCTCTAATTTACCTACATTTTTGTCAAGTTTTTGGGATTGATTGTCGCTTAGATGAGATTGCGGCTAGATTTTGAACGTTTTTAATTACGGGAATTGGCCTTTTGATGGTCGATGTGGCCGAAAGATTCTGGAGTGGCGACCGCGTACCGGAAGACATAGCGTTGGAAGGCGGCCCACAAGGTGGACCGATGACCTGGTGAAGGCCGCAGGAATCCCCTGGATGCGAGAAGCACAGAACCGGTCGATATGACGGTACTTGGGGGAAGCCCATGTCCAGCAGTGGACGTTTTTCGGCTGATAGGATGATGCTGAAGAGCTTTTACTTCCTTTATTCAAAAACCCTTCTTCCACAGACTATGCAAGCTATGCACCGGTGGTGCAGGCATCCGCTGCACTCTCGCAGACCCTTTCGCGGGCTACGAAGGAGCCCTACGTTGTCTGATCGCTAACAACTCTGGCGACATCGCCTTTGTTCGCGACACGACTGTCCAACATGCTCTACTGTCGCATCAAATACTTGGTTAGTACAATAATAACTGCAGGTTATTCATTCTTCTTAGCGTATCGATGGCAAAAAGTTCAAACATCTTTGGCCCAAAGTTCAGCTGCGCGAACTCCGCTCACTGACGCCGTCTTAAGATCATCAAGTGCACAGGTGACAGGGCTTGCGGCGCGGGATGGAAGGTGGGCCATTGTTTGTGGGGAGGTGCCCCATATGCACTTAAGATCTGAGCCGTCCGTGAAACCCCATCTGTGAAGATTGTCTTTGCTACGGCTGACTTGGGTTCGAAGTCTATTAACAAATTTCCAAGTCGGCTACGGTAATGCGTGAGGGTCCATTCTCAGGACTTGGCCTCATGACCAGGCCGCGGTCGCTATAAACCGTTTGTTCAAAGATTGAATAATATTTATAAAATAACTAGTATTCGTTTCTCTGTAGGTGGAGTTACAGAGGACCAGTTCGAGCTGATCTGTCGCGACGGCTCCCGTCGTCCGGTCACAGACTCTGAGAACTGCAACTGGGGCCGCGTGCCCGCTGACGCTATCGTCACCAGCAGTGCCGTGTCTAGGGAACAGAGGAAGAAGTAAGTCATTGATGCTATGAAAGATGTTCTTTTTAGAGATGAAAGGGAAAAAAGCGCATGCACCTATGCTGTCTCCGACAAATAATATTAGCCTTCTGCAAGTAAACAAATTGTTATTCTGAACTGGAAATGAAATGACTGAAATGTTGCATGCCAAATGGTGAAATATGGCTAAGCTTTAATGTATTATAACACCTATTAAGTATTACCCATATTTGTAAAGTAAATGGCTATTCTATTCTGGCGACCCGCCCCCTTCTCACTGGTTTTACGTCTTGGCAAACATCGAGATTTTCTTATTATAAGTATTTGAAAATCCACTGTGTAGTTTAGAAGAATTAGCATGTGCACAGAAAAGAGGAGACACGAAAAGCAACATTATTTTTATTAAAAAAACAAAAAAAAAAAACATTCGTATTATTGTCTCCACATTGTATGTAAATTTTTAAATGAAAACAATGTAGGTACATTGCCAAAATCTATATCTGACCACCGGTAGGACTATTCCTGCTTGCAGCGCATATTATTAGTTGATCTAAAAAGGATCCTCTTTTGTTTACTTACGGACGCAGCCAGGCGCGCTCCGAGGGGGGGGTCGTGGTGGTCAGGACCCCCCAAAAAATTTAAGCTGTCGAGAGTCTGCATGATTTACTTGCCTTACTAACTTACTACTTGGTGACCTCCCCCAAAATGTTGGGCTGCGACCGCGCCTGGACGCCGCTGTGGTCATCATGTGCATGGCAATAGTACTTACTATTTTCATGATTGTTTTTACAAAGTAATCTTTGCCTTACAGATACCAAAACCTCTTCCAAGTGATGTTCCAACTATACGGCGAGCCGAACCCTCTAAACCGAAACTATAATAACATCACGAATGCGTTCCAAAATGGTGCCCCGTTTAATCCATACTCGACTACTGAGGCTTCGCGCTATCCTTTTGACTCGTTCAACAGAGATAAGTTTGGTAATAACAACTTGAATAGCAGGCAGAATGAGTATGAGGAGGATATGAATAATAAGTAAGTATATTTTGTCACATTTACATGCTTTGTATAATGAATTAATGATATTTATTTCTATAAATAGGTTCACAAAAGCACTTAAAAATAAAATCTAGACGAGTTCAGTATTTCCTATTCAACTATACTACTCTCGAGAAGAAAGACCGAAACAAAGTCAGAGGTCACACTGTCACAGTCTCTTTTAAAATCCAGACATATTCTTGGTTAAGCCAAGTAAAGCCAGCAACTCATCATCTGCCTAGCCTTTTCCCAACTATGATGGGTTCGGCTTTCAGTCTAACCGGATGCAGCTGAATACTAGTATTTTACATGGAGCGACTGCCTATCTGACCTCCACAACTCAAATACGATACCCCTTGGTAAGACTAGTTGTCAGATTTACTTAGGGCTTCTGACGACTATAGAAGATCCATGAATGACAGCCGGGACCAACGGCTTTACGTGATTTCCGAGGCTCGGTATGTAAAGATGGTCACCCATCCACGGACTGACCGCGGCAATCGTAGCTTAACCTAATCGATCAACCCGTGCGGCTGTTATTATTTGGTCACAAGCCCCTCTGTCCCGTAACGACTGTAAACGATCCATGAATGACAGCCGGGACAACGTCTTAACGTGCTTTCCGACACAGGGGAGGTTGATATGTAAAGATGCGTCACCCATCCACGGACCAACTAGACCTAATAAATAATGCCCGAATCCTCAAACGACACAACTGTAAGACGTTTTAGAAAGCCATTCTGTCGCTTCAGTAAACTTTAAAATGACAAAGACACACATAAGACACAATTAACATTGCGTTGCATTTTATATTTAGACGGTAAGGCTGGTAAATCCCTACTTCAACCACTCTACGTAGGAAAACACTTAATTAAATAACTTTATAAAGGCCCCAATTCCCTTGTTCACCAACTAAACTAAATTTAAGTTCAGTGGATCTTTTTCTTTCTATTTCATTAAGAAAAGGACACAACATAAATATTAGTTTAGTCCTTTCAAATTAAGATACTCCATAGACAGTTTAGACGTGATTACAAACAGGGCTACTAAAAATAGGTCAATTTACGTCAGGCGCTAACTAATTTGACAGGACTAAACTAATATTTATCTTCTGTCCTTTTCTTAATGAAATAGAAAAAACAAGATGCACTGAACTTAAATTTAGTTTAGTTTGCGAACAAGGGAATCGGTGCCAATGCCTAGATGTTACACTTCATTTTATTTTGTACAGAGCAAGTACTATGCCGCCTTTCAAGATGCGCGTGGACTCATCGGGACAACCTATTGAAGCAGTGTTCCAACTCTTCAGATCCAATGAAACTACGGATTTGTTATTACAGGTAAGTTCAAAGCTGCAATAAATAGGTCATATTTATATTATAATCTATTTGATTATAATTAGCATGGTGTAATTTGTACCCAATCTCGATTACAATCACTTTCGCGATTTAGCTTCCACAAATGGAATCAAATATGTTTTTGGACAAACAACTTTAAGACTCACAGATAAAGTTTTCAGTCGGTATTATGAGCTTTTCAGCTTTGCACGTGTTACTGTGACAAATAAACCTATTTTTCTTTAACTTTCTTTCAATATTACTAGTCGTTCTAAAATCAACTCAATTTAAACTGGCACAAAGTTGATATTTGTTTCAAGTGGATAACATGAATTGGAGACAAGGATTTGAATAGACTGTACACAAAAGCAGTAGATTATTCCATTTGTTTATTCATCAAATACTGAAACTGACAAAAACCTCAAGCCGTTAATGAAAAATTCTTCAGCGACTTCTTGACTACCTCAAACCAAAAATAACTTCCAAATCTTCTCCCCAGGACGCAACAGTAAACTTCCGCATACTAAAAGAAGAGGAACAGGCAGCCAAACACATCCTTAACAACAAATTCGTAGGAGAACAGGCAGAGAAGGCGGTGCTCGCTATCAGAGACTGTCCCATCAAGCGAGCAACATTATGCGTCACCAGTGATCCGGAGATGGACAAGTGTCTCAAGATGAGGGTAAGTACATCTACTTGTGATGAGTATAGTGTAGGGGCTATAAAATGGTATTATTAAAACTATAAAATGTACAGTACTATTAATCGTGGCCAGTTCAGCAATGAGTTTTTGTTCTTGATCATTTATCTAGACTAGACTATTCTTGGTTGTATTAATAAAGCCATCATAGCTTCTAATTGACGTTTTTATAATATTTTCCCTCGTTTTACATTAATTGAACCTTATCTAACACGTCGCCCGCATTCCAGGTGGCACTGAAGGCAGCCTTCCTGTCGCCCACGCTGGTGTGCTGGCGCGGCCACAGCACGCGGCACTGCGAGCGCGCCGTGGCGGAGGGCGCGGCCGACTTCGCGCTGTTCGACGCGGCCGACATGCTGCACGCGGCCTACACGCACCGACTGGTGCCCTTCATGCAGGAGGTAACATAACACCATACAGTAAACCACAAAAAGGTGTGCGCTTCGGTAATCTCCGTGTTTCACGAATTAGCACAGAGAAACCCCCCACAAAGGCAAACCTTCTAAGTTCTGTACTCCCGCGCTTTGTAGTAGTGCAGCTAAAATTGCGTTTGTATGTAGTTTTCTCTCTGTCAGTCTACTCCGGTGACAGATCGTCACCTGGCACTCAAAAAATTTAAAAAGTTTTTGGAATTGCATATAGTTGTTAATCTACAATGTTGTAATCACAGCCTTATATTAGATCTCATCATCGCGTGTTCATATTTCCGAAGATAGCCGATGATTCCCGAAGGTCATACTTTTCATGAAGATATCTATACCTACCATCTACGTAAATCTAAAGTCAAGGACATTGAAGTGTATCCAGAATGAGGTGATCCAGCAGATAACCAAAGTAATTGACATAACCCACTGAAAAAGAAAATATATGGATCGAATTAAGAATCTCCTTTTTTTAAGTCTGTTAAAATATAAATATAGAAGTTCCTCCGATACAGCTAGCTGCCTTTCATTTTCAAAGACTATTTAAAGAAATAATAACCTCCTCTGATTCCTTAGATATACTCAAGCGGTGACAACTGGTACTACGCAGTGGCAGTAGCAAAGGAACAAGACCCAGACACGGATCTGACGTACTTACGTGGCAAGAATACCTGTCACACTGGGTTAGGAAGAGCTGCTGGATGGGTGTTCCCGCTTGCTTACCTTATATCTAATGGATGGATCAGGTAAAAAGTTTTTTATTCTACTGTCACACTGTCTACACTATTTGTGCGATGTTCGCAATTCAAGGTGACGCGAAATATATTCATTATGTCTCAGTTTTTAAATGAAAATTCGATTCACCAGTATAGAGGTATGAGGAACAGGGTGTAAAGTTCACTCAACCTCCATAGAAAAGGGACCTCCGACCTGACGGGTGTTGTGTCTGGTGGGCACCTGCCCGATGATTCATGTCGGGCCGTTGTATATATGCTAATTGCGCGGTAAACTCTGCTTGCGAGATGCAGGATTTTGCGTGACGTCAGTATGTCGCGTAGTTCTCATGTGGCGACGTAGATACCGCTACACCAGAGGGGCAATTCTCGTAATTTTAAGAACGTTCAGTCTGATCTCAGTCTCAAACTGTCATTTTGACAGGTTTTTGAAATTTTTTTGTCGCCGAGATGAGACTGCGACTAGATTTTGAACGTTTTAAATTATGATAATAAATTGGTCTTCAGCTTTTGTATAAAAATCTTCATTTATATCAACAAAATTGTCTATACAGGTCATACAGTTGCGACGGCGCACACGCTGCAGCCGAATACTTCACGAAATCCTGCGCGCCCGGAGCTCTCAGCTCTGAATACGTTGACTCCGGAACAGTACCGCACGACAACCTGTGCCATCTGTGTCATGGTGCTTCCTACAGGTAAAGATTTATATTGAGCTGCAGTAACCGCGTAACCGTGCCGCCGTGCGTTCATTTTGTAGATAGGATTCCAGGGCCCCAATTCTGTGTTATTTCCCGTGAAATCACGTGCAAACCACGTCAATATCGTGTCTTATACATAATAGGAATCGAAATGTCAACCGTACGGACAACATGTACGGTATTTTGACAGTTCAAAGCACGCCATTGTGTCATAGAGAATACGTTAATAGCAGATGTCGTGATCAATAAAAGAATTGGCGTGATTTCGAAGTAAGGAATCGTTAAGTAGTCGTAGTGATTAGGGCCCAGAAAGTGTTAAAATCGTTACCGTACTACTTTTTACTTATTTCATAATAGTTATTGCTTTATTTTGAGAATTTATTAACGATGAATAATCCGTCTTCCATTCTCTCATCTGACGATCAATACCATGAAATGAAAAGCTGAAATTCCTTCTAGGTGTATTCTCTATATCTAAGTGTAGTATCTATAATGTCACCTTTTCTTGCTGAACGATATACGTTCGTTTCAACGGTAAGGGGCCCACGAGCAACTTTTGTCTCCGCAACGAATTTGTCTCTCACATCAAGTCTACACGTTTGTATGAAAGTGCGCCCATGTAGCGACGCTACAGCTGGGAGACTTTATTTTTGTCCGCGGGTTTGGAGACAGGCCGGCGACGCAACTGTCACCCGACCGAATATACAGAGAATTACCGATTATACAAAAAAAAAATCAGTTTCATAGAAAAGTGCAATACCTACGCGGTCAAAATGTAAGGAACAGCAATATTTTTTTTTAATAACCGACGAAAAATTTCGACGCTATGGGGTCTAAACTCACGTGTTGAATCCATGGTTACAGTTTGCGCGTCGATGTCCCTGCCACTCTGTATAGGTTGTAATGCAAGTGCGTTCACGGCGACAAAAAAGTTGCCGGCCAGCCAGTTGCCGTTCAAAATTGTACGAAAAAAGTGTGCTGCTGTCGCTCTCGTGTGCACATCGTCCAAATCTCGACGAGGAGACAAAAAACGAGCTGGGCAACTAGTAGCTCGTGGGCGCCCTACCTATAACTAGCTGGCAGAAACAGTTCATTTATACATGACAAATGACACACATGGTCGAAAACTTTCGTAGAATAGGACGTGTGGTGCAACAGGGTTATTTAGGCTACTAATCTTTCAGAAGAACTAGACATTTTCTATATTCATAACAAAACAGACGGTGTCGTCGCGACGCAAGTGAAGACTACTTCGGTCACGTGGGCGCAGTACGATGCATGGTAGAAGGGGGCGGTGACGTCGCCTTCGTGCGTCACTCGGCTCCTGCCGAAGTTTCGGCGGGGAGACGTCGTGAATGGTGGGCGAGGGATCTACTGCCTGATGACTTGCAGCTACTTTGTCCTGATGGTAACTATTGTCATCTGTTTAGCCTTTTTTCCAACTATATTAAGGTCGGCTTCCAGTCTAACGGTGCAGCTGAATATACCGATAAGTATAGTCGACCTCGTTATAGCTATACCACTTTTGACAACAGTTCCTAGAAAACTGAAACTTCACTAAGGTTGAAATTATCTAACATAAGACAGAACCCTGTTGTTTTATGGCGTGCAATTGACATTCAACCTTTTATGAAAATCATTACGAGGTCGATAATACAAAAGAGTTTATCACATAAGTGCTCTCAACAGCTTCGTACGGAATACCCACGTGGCTCTGCTAAAATTTCTATAATGAATTATCTTTAATTACTGTAATTGGTTTTAAACCGTTTTAATTAAAGTAATAAATAAATAATGGCAACACGATAAAGGCGTTATTTTGATATTAGATCGAGGTCTACTCTAACTGACTATTATTATTGTTGTTACAAGCTGACATCACATTCATCATTACTTTCCCACCAAAACTAATCAACCCATTATCCTCAGGTACTCGCGCAAAGATGCATGAATACAAGCACTGCAATCTAGGCAAGGTTCCCGGATCAGTACTGATGGGTAGAGCAAACCATACCGAGTTGGATACCTTCTCTAATCTTATGGTGTATGCTCAGCAGTTCTATGGGGCTGTCACTACTGATGAGTTCAGGTAAATAGCATTTGTTTTGATAGCTTTGACATATAGATAGTTCCCATAAAAATAAGCCTAGGACCCCTACACTACCAGACTTCTAAATCGAGCCACCAAGTCATTTATTTTGCAAATATGGGTAATACATAGTAGGTTTCCCAGTTACTGGGTTATAAGATACCCCTTAGTAAGACTGGTTGTCAGACTTTCGGGCTTCTGATGAACCGTAAAGGCTGTCAAAGATCAACGAATGACAGCCGGGACTATCAGCTTAACGTGCTTTCTGAGGCACCGAGGGGTCTCGGTATGTAAAAAAAGATGATCACCCATCCACGGACCGACCGCGGCAAGCGTAGCTTAATACGTAGCCAGGAGCCCCCACTTATGTAGGTATATTGACAAGGAGGAGGAATTCTAAACTGTTCCAACAAGTTTTACAAAACAAACACTAAATCAAACCTTTTCACAGTTTCTCCATGTTCTACTCCTTGCCACCGTACTCCGACCTAATCTTCAGCGACGTGGCAGTACGCCTAAAGCCTTTGCCACACAGCAAGCGATCAGCGGAAATAGTCGCCGGCCCCGCGCTTATTCGAGCGGCGAGGATCGTGTCCTGCGATGCTCCACAAGCGTCGTACTATGTCGCTTCTGACCCCGACTTTTTATCACACGCTTATAGCAACGGTGTGGTCGGGCATTTACTAGCGATAGCACTGTTTGTAGTTGCGATCTTGAGATAATTAAGTTTTTGATGTATGGAGTAGTGAGGGAATGGAATGTCTATTTGCGGTATGCAGGAACATAATAAGGTCTCTATACACGTTTCAAATAACAAGATATCACGCCTGAACCCCTTAAAAGGGAGGTAAATAGTAAACCAATTATAGTAGCATTAGCAAACGTATTATTATGATAGGCCGCACAATATTGAGATTAGCACAACATAAATACGCTACTCGCGAATTTAAAATAAGTTATTATATTTTTTAGTGTTGGCACTCCATTTTTTCACTAGCCCATGTTAGTTCGTAAGCAATAGTTATGATTTTATAAGACAATCAATTCCTGAGGGACTTAATTTAGATTTGATCTATGATGAGTTGATGATATTATATTTTGACCTGATATAGAATAAGCAATTTTTGTAAAATGTTGCAGCTTTTAGAAATGTACATCCATCCAAATGTGTGCCTAGATTACCTAGATGTTATTTTTAAGCATTTATATTCTACCGTCCAAGTGAATCTCTAGCTTTATGTATATTTTTATTAAATCAAATATTTTATTTACACAAAATAATTTTATCTGAGGAATAATTTTGAATTTTTGACAGTTCTTCCAATCAACATCTGTCAGACGTCAATTTTATTCCATGAATAAAAATTATCTGTCGATTGATAAATCAGCCCTTAAAGATGTGGCTGTTAGTTTGAACCCCTGATTGGCCAATCCGGCTCTCAATAACTTGTGTTACTGTGAGGTAATATAATTTTATCTCTACAGCCGACTGCTTTATGACGCGTATTATTAAACTAGCTTTTAGAAACTTACATCCGTCCAAATGTCTGCCTAGATTACCTAGATATTATTATTTTTTTCTACTGTCTATGTGTATATTTTTAATAAATCAAATATTTTTAACACAATACATTTTTTTATTTACACCTTCTACAATAACCGTTTATGGTGATAACATTCAAATCCTTTAGGTAATACATCGAAATCTTTAAAAATCATTCTCAAGTCAGTTCTTCGACAGACTTCCCTGATAGATTTACGTTCACATTCGCCATTTGTATCGATTCTTCTTGCATGTTCCCGCCATTTTCCAAATATACAATTAGATTTCGCCAATTCACCGTTTATTAAAGGTACCAGGCCAGTGCATTTTGGTGTGAACTTTGCACATAAGTATAAAGCTTTCCATGATAAATATCTAAAGTGATTGATACAATACACAAACAAAAAATCACTAGGCTTGTTCTTCATTAACATTTCTATCATAGAATTACTCAATTTCACAGCTACCCTCTTTTTGTAAAGTGATAGAAAATTCTTCATTTCTTCCTCATTGCATAGTACAGCCAATATTGTGCACAATTTGTTAGCTGACAAACAAAAAGTGGTAAATACATGCCTCCATATTAGATCTTCATTATTATAGTTTAAGTTAAAGATGTGGCTGTTAATTTGAATCCCTGATTGCCCAATCCGGCTCTCAATAAACTTGTGTATTTCAGAAAATCCACTTGTGAATGCAATTTTGTAGCACATTTGTCCAGCAAATATGTTACTGGCTCTACTAACTTGCATTGTTGATGTGTTGTAACAATATCCAAGGAAAAACATATCTTCACTTTGCTTTATACTCTCATGGGGAAAATTCACCACAGTTTTTTCATAATTCACATTTCTATAATTTGACAATGCTTCCAAAAATGAAGAAGCATCGTCTAAAGAGTCTGTGATGTATAAGTAATCATCAACAACTCTGATAAATAATTTTACTTGATTTTCAGTTGTTTTGAAATGCTCAGAAAAATATAGTTCATCCAAATATGTGTAATACAGTTCAGATAGTGCCGGAGAGTATTTGTACCCTTGAACCAATCCTTCTTTCCATTCATATACTGTTGATCCAGCACGGATTAAGATAGGCTTTCGCAACTCTATTACTAAATCTCGGTATTGCTGGGCGATTTTCTTCTTTATATTCATACACTTTTCAGCCTTCTGGCAATTCATATGTTTCTCTGATAATATTTTTGATAACTTCTCTCTATTTATGGAACCAAAAGCATTGCTGAGATCAGTTTTAATGAAGTAAAGCTTTGGCTTATTTGCAGTGAGCCATTTAGCATGCAATGTTTTGTACTGATTTTCTAGTTTTATAAGCGGCCTACCAGTTAATAATCTTAAAAACCTCAATCTGTCCTTAATTTTATATTTTTCAGAAATACTAAGCGAGTCATTTTTGTAACAAACTATTGGTCTGCAATCATTATTTGGCTTCAAAGTTAGGTATAACTTAGGAATATCTTTTTTTAACATTTTCAATTTCCTTCTATCGGCCAGGCTGTGATTTCTCTTGGACTTTTTACCCATTGAATAAGGTTCACATTTCAGCATCACTTTAGTGAATATCATTTTGGAAACTTGCTTGTCATAAAAACTTTGCCACTGATTTTTCCAAAAATAATAAAGTTTATTTTCGTTCGCATCCAGTTTGCATGTGGTAACATAAAAGTTTAAACAAATCATTGATGACAATACATATTTCAATATCCATAATATAATTTTCAACAGTGTACTCCGTGCACTAGTATTTGAAAGACTTTTCCATGGTGATATTTCCAAGTCCCATCTTGCAATCATTTTTTCAAGTATAAAATGTTGGCGTTTCATGCTGTAAACAACAGTCCGAACCAAATTCTTGAATATTTTACTATTTTGATTACTACCAAAAAAGTTTCTTGGGCATATTTCGCTTAATGCTTTCCAACTATTATTAAAAATAAATTCTTTGCTTATTGGGTGTAAGTGTGGAATATCATCCACAGAAAAGAAATCCTTGAAATCTAATTTGGATTTACTCTTCAGGTTTGTTTTAAGAGTGGATAAAATATTTATAAAATCAGGTGGCAAAGCACTCACCATGGTACCATCTTCAATTACAAGTTTATAGAAAGTTTCTTCATTTTCGTTTTTGAATATGTTCCATTTTAATACATTTTCAAATGACCTCACATTTTGTTTATTTGCAAAATATTGGGATAAACAAACTGGGTTATCCATAGTGTCATTTAAATAAAAGTTTCTTCTTAAAATGTGGATTATTTGTTAAAATTAATCTCAAATTGCTTTGCTTGCATTGTATTTTGAAATTTCCGGCAACTTGTTACGACATGTTTGCGCGTGCGTGAATGAAATTACGTTCGGTTTTAGTCGTAGTTTTGCATTTATTGCATTTATAGGGAATGTAAATGAATAAAACAACATCGTAAAAGTAACATTCACTTCTTAAAATCAATGGTTTCAAAAAACTAATAAAATCAAAATATTCAATAAAAATAGATCTTCAAAAAGTTATCAAGTTCTGTTAGCGGAACGGAACGTAGCACAAATTTTCGTTCGCGGCAAAAATATTATTAGCTTTGGCTTGCTTTGATTGGCCAACATCCAATAAACCAAAACTCATTCGTTTTTTAGGTGTAATAAAACTATAATATCTGACATTCGTTTTCTTATCAATTATTAATGTCTTGTCCTAATTAAAGCTGACTATACACTGCACGAATCCTGACTCCTGTCCCGTTTCGGAAGCGCCTGCCGCCGCAAAGAGTAATTAATATTATAATAATTTCCTTTTTAGTTACTATACTCTATGATAATAATACGTACGCCTACGCGCCCCCGATTGCACCCGAACACACGAATCTCCGCCGCGCCCGCCGGCTCGGTCGGTTTCGGTACTACCCTAATATAAAAATGTACTCTGTGCTCGGTACTAGGTCCCATTCACAGAACATAATATATACCCTATGGACTGGAAATACCTACAAAAAAAGGGTGTATACCTACAACTCATATTGTCGCATAAAATGGCTGCCATTGCTAGGGTTGTGTCAATCAAGGAACAACTGTTATCTCGTTGTTACTATAACGAGTAACGATACTTTATACGAGTTTTACTAGTTATCACGTTTGGATCACGATAGACTTTGGTGCTGTGAAGTGTGAACCACAGGCCGGACCTAGCTAGGTCACTCGGACCGAATAAGACGCAAGATTATTTATGTTAACATCACAGAATATACGGATATCGTTTCAGCGGAGGAACTAGTTTCGGAAACTATTACGGTAAGTCGGCAACGGTACAACACTATTCCATTATGACATCTGTTTGTAAACAAACGAATGAATTAACAAATATAATAAAAAGGCCTGTTATATGGAAATGAACCCAAATATCAATACTTTAGCCATAAATTCATGATCGCGTTACAATTGTATCATCGATTGTGTATTATTGTATGTATTAATGCATAAAAACCGGCTACTAACCTGTGCAAAGACAATTGAGGTTGATTTTCATTCTTTCTTGCACCACACTTCACAATACAACACACAGGCATGTTGAACTTCTGTTTTCCAACATTTACATACAGTTTTAAAAGACAAAATCCTCGTAATTTTCTCGCAAATCTCAATAATACAAAAAACAAACAACCATTTGACAGCCAAACTACCATGAAACTCGTAGCCTAAGATGGCTGCTACGGCACTACAACTGTCACTACGTCAAGACAAAATGTTGCCATAATTAGCAACAACTTAAAATATAGTTGTCTCTTTTATCAAATAAGATTATCTCACTAGAAAGAATTCTCATTCTTCATTCAAAAATGATTCAGAATTTGAAATATCGTTATGTCTCCATAACGATATTTCAAATTCTGAATCATTTTTCACTCATATTTGTATAAGCAAATGTATGTACAGAATAGCGCGGCATCTCCATGTTTTTCCTATCTCAATGACCCTAACGGGGTCCCATGGTCCCATTGGACCTCAGATTAACCACTGACAATCTGACATTAACCTTGGAAAGTTGGAATTAGTTATCTCATATCTGTGGTTGGAACCACAGACAGTTGGAACATTGAGATAGGAAAAAGTCAATGGGTTGGAATGACGTATGTCAAAACCCTTAATGTTTATGTAAATATCACAGAGTACAGTACATTATATTGTAAAATTTACTAAGTCAAACTTAGTAAGTCTATTAACTAAAAAGTAACCCATCAAATCTTATGAATGTGCGTTAATTAAGACAGTCGGATAAAAAACTCATATGTTAACGCCATTAAATATTTCATATTTAGCGCGCAAGTTTATTAATTTACCGAATTTACCTAAATAAATAAAATCCAAGTTAATAGTTCTATGAATGTGAATAAACGAGATCACTTGCCAAAGTATAAATGCGAATTCCAAATCGAGTAGTTCTATTTAGTCAACATTTTGTTAGCCGCAAACGAGTAAAATTAGAAACCAAAAACATTCTCCTTTTATGGCAGTCGGGTAAAACAGCTGTTCATTCATGGAGGTAAAATGTACTCTAAGCAAAGAGATATAAGATAGTAATTATTTTAATGGCTTTGACTCTATGGCACAATGTCTCTGCGGTTCTGCCAAAAGTAGATTTGTTTCGTTACGTTGTGTAAAAGTACCCTAATAATAATCGTAAGTTATATTATCCGACAGTATACTTGATTGCACCTATTTTGTACAAATTGACTTTTCAAGCTGGAAGAACCATTTCTATGTCAATGGGAAGAACAACAAGTGACAGTACGTCAGTACTTATCCTTATCTATGAGTGACAGTTAGAGATGGGCTTAAACGTTAAAAAAAAATAACACTGCTAAATGCTAATGCTAAAAATAATTAACAGTTAAAATTAGCAGTTATTTTCAGCAACTGTTAAATTTTGGTCACAGACGTATAAAGAGTGAGTTTATACGTCATTAATTCTCATTTCCTTCATACTTTTCACAGGCTTATTTTTAGCAACTGTTAAATTTAGTCACAGACAGATTTTTATCACCTAATTAATTCTCATTTCCTTCATACTTTTCACAGGCTTAGGACTGTCAACTTTTTCTGTTGGCGTATTTATAATGAGAATCAATTTATTTACAACGATTTCTTTTTTTTTTCATATGTTTTTTTTAGTATTCGTAATTTTTATATAATAGTCTTATCACAGACGAAGGCTCAAGGCTGATACCAGATATTATTTTGTTGTGACTGCTAAATTTAACAGCTATCTCAGAACTTATTTAACAGGTGTTGACACTAAAAAACACAGACGAAGGCTAAAGGCTGATACCAGATATTATTTTGTTGTGACTGCTAAATTTAACAGCTATCTCAGAACTTATTTAACAGGTGTTGACACTAAAAAAATTTAGCAGTGTTAATTTAGCAGCTTATTAATTTTAGACCCATCTCTAGTGACAGTGTTCAAAAATGCCTAAAACAGTGGTCAGCGATTTAGTGAAAACTTTCGTAAGTAGCGTACACGCGGTGCTTCCAGAAAATCTCATTAAAAAGTTTGTGAAATACAATCCTACGAGTCAGCAGTTAAGTATAGATGGAGAAAAAATCAACTTACGTAATAGAAATGTACATTTGGTCGGTAGCGGAAAAGCCGTGCAAAACATGGCTAAAGAAGTTGAAAAAATCTTGAGTTCGAAAATTAAATACGGAATTATAAGCATTCCTGCGGGAAGTTTAAGTCATAGACCATCGAATCCGAATATATTCTATTACGAAGGAGCACTGAACAATCTACCTGATGTCAAGGCTCTGAACACAGCTAAAAAAATTCGAGACCATATTACCAAGCTTGGAAATGATGATTTACTCTTGGTTTTATTATCTGGTGGCGGTTCTGCCCTCATGCCTTTACCTAAACCTCCTATTACTCTAGATGAAAAAACTACACTAATTAAGAAATTAGCAAATGCAGGTGCAGACATAAAGGAGCTAAATACTGTAAGAAAAAGGATTTCAGACTTGAAAGGAGGCCAGTTGGCAATAAAGGCACAACCAGCTGAAGTAATTTCTTTGGTTCTTTCTGATATTGTTGGAGACCCATTGGACTTAATAGCCAGTGGGCCAACTACTGAAAACGAAGATGACCCTGCTCAAGCCATCAATATAATTAAGAAATTCAAACTAATGGACCAACTTCCGGAATCAATCAAAACAGTTCTGAATGATACCAAGAAAATAGAGGAATTTCCAAGAAAGAATGTGAAAAATTATATAATAGGATCAAACAAAATAAGCATAGGTGCTGCTGTAGATGAAGCAAGAAGATTAAGTTATTTACCCATCCCTTTGTCTGATGTAGTCACTGGAGAAGTGAAAGAAATTGCTTCTGGATATGCCAAACTGACAAAACTTTTTTGTGAATATATAGAAGGAAATTTGAGTTTAGATGATTTCAAACAGCAACTTCAGTCTTGCAATGTTCCAGGGATTGATTCAAAAGTTTTAGAACATTTGTGTATACACATAGCATTATATATTACTCCATTAGATAAAGACCTTTGTATAATCCTTGGTGGAGAAACCACAGTCAATGTGAAGGGTTCAGGAAAAGGCGGTAGAAATCAACAACTTGCTTTAGAGTTCTCAAATTGTCTCCATAATGCAAAAGATGATTTTGACAAGTTTGATGTTCACTTCCTAAGTGCTGGGACCGATGGAATTGATGGCCCAACAGATGCTGCTGGTGCTATAGGGTATCTAGATTTAATTTCCGATGCTAGAAAACAAAATTTGGACCCCCATAAGTACCTGGCTGAGAATGATACCTACAATTTCTATAAGAAGTTCCAAAATGGTTTTTTCCATGTCATTACTGGCCATACACATACCAATGTGATGGACATTCATTTGATAATCATAAGATATAAAAGATTTCATGGAAGGACTTGGGCACAGCCTTTATCCGAATAGAAATAAAAATAAACTTTTCTCAATTATTAATTTGTTTTATTATCATGAAGATGGCTTCAGAAACAGGCCAAGTTTGTCTTTCTTTACTTCCATTTGCTTAAGCTTGGCTGAAGCTAGAACAGCCTTCTGGCATAGACCTGCAAACTTGTCCTTTTTCTTTTTATTGTTGTTTATTACTTTAGGTTTCTCCTTGGTGGCCAGAGCATTCTTTTTGTTCTGCAATGAGAACACATCCAGTGCATTGGCATAAACATTGATTTCTGTCTTTTTAACTGGACGAGTCTTCTTTGTAAGTGGCTTTTGTAAAGTTTTAGGGACTTCAGTTTCTATTATTTTTGTTTTGTCATTTTGTCCAGTGTTTTCTGGTTTTATGACTTGTTTCTGTGGCTTTATTGAAGGAATAATTGTACTGTGTTTACAGAATGTACAGATTTGCTCCTAAAACAAGAAAACAATATTTTAGAAAAACATAACACCACAACTTGCTTTCACGAAGGGTTGGGCAGAGATGTACCTAAACACCCACATTTTGCAGAATTAAGTTTTAAGTCCCATGTAATAGCGGGCGAGCCTATCATTGACCGGGCACAAATTCGGACTCCGATATTAGGCATATAATACAAGAAAACTAAACTGTTACAAAGATACTTTTTTAATGTTGACTGAATCTTTATCCTGTAACAACAATGAATTATATTGTATTTTAAAAAAAAACTACAAGACTAAGGATACTCACTACATTGTTACTGCGCAACAAGTCTTGTTTGCGTCTGACATATTCTTTCTTGCTTTCTTTTGTTTTACGAGATTTTAGTCTCAGCTTTTGCCTCTTAGTTAATTTGATCGACTTTACCTGTAAGTAAATACACATTAAAGTGCCTGTCTGTTTCTGCTACCTGCACCCTAATTGCATAACACACTATCAATCACAATCTGAATTATTTTGAAGAATATTGCTAATCCATTGCTTCATATGTTCGAAAAATTTGTCTGCTCAAAAACGTAAATAACGCAATGAATGTTGTTATAACATTAACAACTTCTGGCAGTTTGTTTTAACTGCCAAAATGTAAACCATTGCTACTGATAGTGTGATACGCAATTACCCCACTGTTACTTCGGCCAGATTGAAAATTGTAATAAGCCAGCAGGTAAAAAAATAAAATAATTATCTACGATATTTCTTACGTTGATCACAGTATTTTTTTTCCATTCAATACAACAGTTTGGACATCTTATCTTTGCAGAAAAGTATTTGTCAGGAAGGCCATATCCTCTTGTGATATCTTTACAGCGCATTCTGGAAAGTAAGTACATACATTTTAATTGTCACCTAAAGTTACCTAAAAAGCCTCACATATCGTTTTCTGACTTACAAGTAATAACTTTTCAGTAAAGTTTTAGTTTCATCATTTTCAGAAGATACCGCTGCAGCAATGTTAAATAAAAAACCAACTTGGCCTTCCGCCATTATAATGGTTCACGGTTTCGTATAATTATTAGGAATTATTTCACGAAGCTTTCTGAAATATCCACCACAAACTTTTCTAATTTGAGGTTATAATGGTTCAGTAATCCATTCTGTGATAAATAACAGATTACGTATTTGCGCTCTTTTTATAATAGTGAAAATCTGAATCATATATCTCAGCTGCTCGTTAGTAAATTAACTTACGATAGTGGTATATTACTAATGAACCACGTCTGTTTACATTAAATGTAGCCGTATCTTATCTTATCAACAACAATCAGTCAACCCCTTTTTTTTTTTTTTTTTTTTTTCCTTCGCCCTTCTTGGGCAGGCTAAGGTCTTGGACCATACCGCCTCGTCTTCAGTCTATAGTGTTCTTCTTGACTAAAAGTAAGGCCAAAGCCTCGTCTTCAGTTACATCCTTCTTGTTCAAAAATAAGTAAGGCCGAAGCCACGTCTTTAGTTTACCAGTCAACCCCTTTTCCGAAGTTCCTGACATATTAGTTTTCGTTCAGAAAGGAGTTACTTACGACTTTGGAGCATGTTGTTACATTTTCAATAATATCACGATACCGTGGTAATATTGATCGTATAATAGTCCGTATCACGGTAACGTGATAATATCACATATTATTCGGAAATCTTAAATCGGAGCGATACTCAGGGGACGTGTGGCTTCAATATTATTGAAGTGCAAGCGCATCGAGATATTTCTTCTGTCAGTATTCGCTATATCGCAAGTATTATTGATTCATGATTTATTTCGGATTTATTTTTAATCTTGTACGAAACACTACTTTATTCTAGTATTTTTAACTGCGTACTGATGATGATATTATTGACTATATAGTAGCCCCCCTTTCAATACTTGCGATATCGCGATATTAGGATCGTGATAATATTGACAAATGTAACATCCCCGACTATGTGGTTTATGAATCTTTACTCTGTCGGAAACACTTTACTTCTCTACCATCTCATTTCAGCATTTCGTTATTATTTTATTTCAAATCTGGTGTTTAAGATCTCCAGTGTTTCCGGACGACCAAACAAAACTCCCGCCAAAATGCCAAATGACTGCTGTCAAAATTGAAAAATGCGACTGATTGTGTACTTCACGCGCTTCGCGCAATTTTGGTAAAAGTTATCTAAAATTTATTTCAATAAATTAGTAATTAACTATTACCTCTACTTGTTACTTCATATTATTTCCAATATACATACGTTATTTAGCAAGCCTACCTGTGTTTATTGTATGTATGGCGGACTGACCGTAAGTCCGTAACCGACGCACTCGAGAACAAGTGAAGTGAAAACTGTGTAATTAACGTGTTTCTTTGTTATGTGTATTGATTATGTATTAATGAGTATTCTCTACGTGGAGTGGATTAATTTAAGATATTTGTGATCATTGAGTACCTTTTACTTTAAAAAATGGATGTCGCCGACACCTACGCTACACAAAGCCAAGTCAAAGACGAGGTTGGAGTTCGTTGCCAAAAGCTTTTTCAGGATTTCTTAGAAGAGTGAGTACAAATATATGTTCACCATTATTAATATATTGGTTTCACTTATAATTTCAACTACTTTCTTTGTTTCCAACACCATAGAGGTTATAATGCCACTTCGTTTTTTCCACACAGGTTCAAAGAAGACAATGAGCTGAAATACGAGAAAAACGCCAAAGAGCTCCTCAAACCCGAACTAAGCACCCTAGAAGTCAGTTTCGATGATGTGGAGAAGTACAACCAAAATCTTGCAACCACAATAATTGAAGAATATTACCGAATATACCCATTTTTGAATCATGCTATATTGAATTATGTCTTGAGCCTTGCTGATAGTGGTATGAAGAAGGATTTGCAAGACAAGGAGTGTTATGTGTCGTTTGTTGATGTGCCGACTAGGCATAAAGTTAGGGAGCTGACTACGGCAAAGATTGGCACGTTGATAAGAATCTCTGGACAGATTGTGAGAACCCACCCTGTGCATCCCGAGCTGGTCTTGGGCAATTTTGTCTGTTTGGATTGTCAGACAGTTATTAAAAATGTTGAGCAGCAATTTAAGGTGCTAATATAACTCCTTTCCTTCCGTTTATAATTTACGAATATATAACTCCTACAGCATATTTAAAATCAATTAGTAAAATTTAATAAAATAAAACTTATAAATTTTAGAACTTAGCTGTTTTGCTTGTGATAGTTATTATTATGTGTTAATTACATAGCAAAAAGTCTGAAAACAAAAAACAACAAACACTTGAATTTATATATCCTCCTAAATAATTATATTTATCTTGTTTTCTATGATTCCAGTACACAATCCCAGCAATCTGTCGTAACCCCGTGTGTGCCAACAGACGTCGCTTCATGCTGGACACAGACAAGTCTGTGTTTGTTGACTTCCAAAAAGTCCGCATTCAGGAGACACAAGCTGAGTTGCCGAGGGGTTGCATCCCTCGTTCTCTTGAAGTTATATTGAGGGCTGAAGCTGTGGAGTCCGTGCAGGTAAGAATGATAATAATAATTTTAAAAAATTTGAGAATTTTTCTTATTCATGTTTGTCTTTAACCCTCTCTTAATTTTTAAGAAATTAAAAAAAAAAAAAATGTTTGTCTTTACTGAAAATGATAACATGTACCTATTTCCAATGATTTGAGCTAAGAGACTGTTATCCAAACTAACTGAGAGCACAAAAAAAATGCTTTCACTTTGTGTACTGTTAGTGTGTGTATGTTAGTGTTAGCGGAGGTGGTGCTGAAGAGCATAGTGCACACTTAAAGTAACTAAAGAATTCAGTAAAAATAACAACTGACAATCCTATTTATTTCATCCTCTACAAATCTAATATTTTTCTATCCCCTTACAGGCTGGAGACCGCTACGATTTCACTGGTACCCTCATAGTAGTCCCAGATGTAGGATCTCTATCATTACCAGGAGCTAAGGCTGAGCTGACCACCAGGACAAGACAAGGCAATGAAGGACAGATGGAGGGCATCAAGGGCCTGAAAGCTTTGGGAGTCAGAGAACTGCATTACAAGTAAGTTCTATTAAACAATGGGTTTCTCTTCGGATTAGTACTACTACTTAAAGTGGAATCCTGACTTGGATTCCCAGTTATGGAATGTATTATTGCATTATTCTTGTAGCAAATTTTTACTAATACCCCAGATTTTTTACTAGTACCCAGTTAGTGGCCATAGATTTATCTTTCATTACAGTATTTTTTATCTCACGAAGCGACACGCGCGTTACTTGTGGTAACTAAGTGTACAAACACGCTGTGAATGTGTGCGTGAAGACAAATACCGTCAGCACATAACACACACACTTCCGGCTTCACCATTGTCTCGGACGGTACCAAGAGCTCCTGCGGTTACACCCACATTCACAACGTGTTTGTACACTTGGTAAACTCAAGTAAAGGGATTGTCGCTTCGTGGGATAAAAATACCGTAAATGGGACTTAGAAAACGATACTGGTGAAATGTACTATTCACCTACGTCTTACATACAGTTAGGTAATAATTAAAAAATAACAATGCATTTGGTTATGGGTTTGCTTTACTTCAATGGCTTCCGTAAGTAAGCTTAATTAAAACTTCTATCACCCACAATATGGACCAGTTACTTATCAGTATTATTGGTGTAAAATTGATCCATTGTAGCAGTTACGGTTCATGATCAAGTAATGAACATTTATGGGCGTATTTTATGTTATGAGCATGCTGCTTACTAAGTCGAGAAATTATGTGGCTTGTGTTAACAAAGGTCTACACAATGAAAACATAAGCCCACACTAGAGGGCTAATTCTCGTAATTTAAAATGTTCAAAACCTAGTAGCAGTCTCATCTCGGCAACAAACAAATGTCAAAATGTAGGGAAATTAGACGTATTTTTGACATATTGAGACTGAGATCAGACTGAGAATGTTCTTAAAATTATGAGAATTGCTCCTCTGTTTTCCTCAGAGGTTGGAAGAGTTACACAGTGTATGGTACTCCCATATTTCACCAGTTATTTTTTAAGTTCTATGTAATAGAGGGCTAGTCTATTCAAATTTGCCAACAAAGCATCACTACATATTATGAAACAAAGTCCCTCCGCTGCGTCTGTCTGTTTGTTTGAACGCGGTAAACTCAAAAACTCCCGAACGGATTTCCATACGGTTTTCACAAATGGATGGAGTGATTGATGAGGAATGTTTAGGTGTATAATTCATTAAATTTATAAATTGTCTGAAATATGACGATGATTGTTGAAGATGTCGGAAAAAAACATGCTGACTGGAAGCTTTACTGGCGTGTCGCGTCAATCAATAGAAGTTACATGAAAACAATGTATGAATGGGATATTTTCCGACATCCACGCGAGTAGCCGCTGGCAAAAGCTAGTCTATAATAATAGACATCAAAACTCAAACAACGATATTACTGAGAATTTCCAAATGAAACAATATTCAATACAGTTTTATAATTGTACTTAATTATCACTGTAACCATTTCTCTCATCAACAGAACAGCGTTCTTAGCATGCAGTGTGCAAGCAATATCGCGAAGGTTTGGAGCTGCTGACATGGCGACTGATGACCTGACCACCGAGGATATGAGGAAGCAAATGACTGACAAAGAGTGGGACAAGGTAAGTCAGTTCCAAGACAGCTCCTGTGGACAGTCGTCACACTAAAGTTTCCTAGGCCTCCATCGGCGGCGACGCAACAAATCCACAATAAAATCACCTTTAAAAAAAAAAACGACATCTTTACATACAACTTGTCCATAATATGAGCAGCAATTTCTTTCGTAAACTATTTGAGCATATGCTCAAATAATAAATGCTTGCTTTGCGGAAACATGATGGGATTCTCAAGCATCTAAATTACAATCCTCGAAAAGTCGAAATTACTAAAATCTTCCTTAATTTTAAGCCGACGTACAAACGGGCACTTTTTTAACGGGACTTTTTAACACGCACTGGATTTTCAACGCCTATTCTTGGAATTCTAGTGCCCGGTTAAAAAACATCTATTAATAAACCTTTTCCTTATCACCAGGTATACGAGATGTCCCGCGACCGTAATCTTTACAACAATCTGATCACAAGTCTGTTCCCGAGCATCCACGGCAACAATGAGGTGAAGAGGGGAATACTACTCATGTTGTTTGGTGGAGTCGCTAAGACTACTATTGAAGGTAAGGTTTTATAGTAATCTATCTAATTACATGCTAAATATACAGTGGAGTATGGGCAGATAATAGAATACTCGAAATCGGATTTAAGTGATCCAGAATGATGTAGTAGATTTTTCATATTTTTTGTAACCCTCCAGATAGGATTAGGGGCTGTTCATTTATTACGTAAGACGATTTGAGGGGGGGGGAGGGGGTCGAAGCAAGTCTTATTTTTTCTTACGTGGGGGCGGGAGGGGTTTAGACAGTTCTTACGTAAGATCACAAAAAAATATGTGTGGTCATACATAAAAAAAAAAAATATATATACACGTCGAATTGAGAACCTCCTCCGTTTTTTTTCGTCGGTTAAAAGTAAACAAAAATCATAAGTTTTTAATTTATTGCAATTTTTTCTTCTTTGCAATGTCTTTAGATACTGATCTAAGTCAAAGATCGTAAGATTAAAAAGGAGGGGGGTTCATCCAAGTCTTATTTTTCGATAATTGCGTAAGTAACTTACTTACGCAATTAGGGTACTGGAGTTTCAATAGAATAAGAGGCAAGCTTATACTGGTATTATTACCATTGACGTGCATTATTGTACTAAATAATTTTTTTCGTACTTACTGATAATTCGTAACCCTTCCACCAGGCACAACCCTCCGAGGCGACATAAACGTGTGCATAGTCGGCGACCCGAGTACCGCCAAGTCTCAACTACTGAAGCAAGTGAGCGAAATAAGTCCGCGCGCCGTGTACACTAGCGGCAAAGCTTCTTCTGCAGCTGGTCTCACCGCTGCCGTCGTTAAGGTATATATAACATAACATTACGCCTGTAATCTCCAAAGGGGTAAACAGAGGTTGGCTGGTGGGCCATTTGCCACTGAAGAACCACTGTTTTCATAATAATTCTCATTATGTACACAGGACGAGGAATCATTCGACTTTGTAATAGAAGCGGGCGCTCTGATGTTAGCTGATAACGGCGTGTGCTGCATCGACGAGTTCGATAAGATGGACCTCGTCGACCAGGTGGCCATCCACGAGGCCATGGAACAGCAGACTATATCTATTGCCAAGGTATGTATTGTAGAAGAGTTTGTAGGGTCTGAATGCAACACCAATAATTAAAAAATAAAACTTCTTATGAAAACAAAGACAGAAAGAAAAGATCATTTATTTACTAAAAAAAGACTTAGCCTAGGCAACATTAGTGTTGTTTTAATCTTACTAATATTATAAACGTGAAAGTTTGTATGGATGGATGTTTGTTACTTTTTCACGCAAAAACTATTGAACGAATTTGGACGAAATTTAGTTTATAACCAGGATTAACACATTAAATACTGTTTATACCGATATTCCCACGGGATCGAAACGAATGCGGGGGAACTGCGGGGTGCAGCTAGTTTATACAGCTAAGGAGTGGAACCGTCTGTCTGCGTCTGCATTCCCGAGTTCATACAACCCGAATCTCTTCAAGGCGAGAGTGAATAGGCTTCTTCTGGGCAAGCTCGTTCCACCGTAGATCTCATCCCTGCCTCTGGGCTGGATTGAGGTCAAGAGTGAGCCCATTGTCAATAAAAAAATCCTTTTCTTTCTAGGCTGGAGTGCGAGCAACTCTAAACGCACGCACATCAATCCTTGCTGCTGCCAACCCAATCGGCGGCCGCTACGACAGAGCGAAGTCCCTACAACAGAACGTGGCGCTTAGCGCTCCCATCATGTCCAGATTCGACCTGTTCTTCATACTAATAGGTACGTTGATAATGATTTTATTTATGTAAGTAGGTTTGTAGGTCTGTCTGAGGGATTGAATCCGCAACGAGGTGATCCGGCAGAGACCCAAAGTTGTCGACATAGCTCACAGAATAAGCAAGCTGAAGTAGCAATGGGCCGACCATATTAGCCGTAGTAGATCTATGTCTGAAATGGTCGTTCTTTTATTATTTGACAAGCATCAGACAGCATCTTTATTGACAGTACATAGCATTATTAGTAGTAATGCCAGAAAGAAATGGACCTATTTGGCGCCATCGTGAGGTATTTATATCATAGTTAGGCAGACATCAGAGAAATGACTTTTAATTTTGAAATGTGTGTTTATTGTACAAACACACATTTCAAAATCAAAAGTCATTTATTCAAAATAGGCTGAGAATCAGCACTTCGAACGTCAAATGACAAAAGACAGTCCTTCAAAACGCCCGCCGTTCACCACTTCCTAGTGCTTTCGCTGGGAAGAAGAACTGGCGCAAAAAACTCCCCAGTAACACAGCTGTCTGTTCGTAATAGGAGGCGATTCTATTACAAACTAGATTTTTCCCGCGACTTCGTCCGCGTAAAGCAACTTTCTTAAAAAAAAAATCCTTAGGAACCTTCTACAAAGTATTAGAAAACTTAAAAAAAAAAGATGGATGAAATCGGTAAAGTCGTTCTCAAGTTATGACGTGACCAAGGGACATAGGGATTCATTTTTATATAATATAGATAACCAGTCACAAATCCAGGCTTGTGAGGTTTTCGTATAAGAAACCCCAATAACAATTAGCTTGAGTATGATTCCTGCATACTCAAGAGACGCTGCATTCACTTGAGACCACCAGAAGATCAATGAGGCAGTCATGCATAACACGCCTGGGACACAGACCTTCTCTCAGTGAGAGGGAGGCAGTCCAGGCAGGTGTCTTAAGTCGACACGATAAAACAAAATAAAATAATTTTTCTCAACTCGTACTTCAAGTAACAACACTACCAGCGGTCATATAAACCCCCAACTAATCCATCAAATCTTTTTAATTTAGCACGTTAAGATGTTGGTCCCGGCTGTCAGCTGTGGGTCTATGACAGTCATCAGTAGCCCGAAAGTCTGACAACCAGTCTTACCAAGGGGTATCGTATTGCCCAGTAACTGGGTTGTGGTTAGATAGGCATTCTCTCCATGTAAAATACTGGTATTCAGCTGCATCTGGTTAGACTGGAATCCGACCCCAACATAGTCGGGAAAATGCTAGGTAGATGATGATGATGATAATATCGATACTCATCACGTCTGCAGAGTTTCGCTAGCTAATTTAATTTGACCTTGTATTTAATTTTCTTCCACTGACTGCGCCTAAACGTTCTCTCTTTCTAACAGACGAGAGCAGCGAGATGGTAGACTATGCTATAGCCAGGAAGATCGTCGATCTGCATTGTAATAAGGAGGAAGCGTACGACTGTGTCTACACGAGGGAAGATCTGCTGAGATACATCGCGTTCTCGAGGTCTTTCAAGCCTATTATTACTGAGGTAAGTTTATGGTTATTTGTCCTTAATTTTATAACTATCTGCACTGCACATTTTCTTTTTGTAGAGAAATGGTCCTCATCACTTTGGGAATTTAATTCTTGTAATTCGGACTGGAGATTTCCAGCATGCAGCACGCGCATGTTCTAATTAATGCTAGATACTTCAGAACAGCATGATGGAAATCTTCATTATTGGATTTCCTTTGGATGTTGCAGATCTTTGATTCTTTGAGTCAAGTAAATTCACTGGAAACCACGAATATGTTAAAATTCTTACTTTTTTGGTATTTTTTTTTACATGGTTGCTTTCTAGCCATTTCTTACACAAACGCTCTCAGCTGGAACAACTATCTGTTTTTCCATACTCGCAACCCGTAGTAAATTGTACCAACCAAGTTATAAATATACAAGCCGTGGTGGCCCCAATGGGATTTCCTTATCGCAAAAATTACGAGTTAGTTTAATTAGATGCATTTACAAAAACTTCCTTAGTGCTCACCTTCGTTATAAGAGGAGCTCTTGTGCAAAATTTCCATGCTTCTTTGTCTAACAGTAAAGAGTTAATTATCAAGTTGTCCCTGCTTACCGTTCTCACGTGCCCACCAGGACGCCGGCAAGCTGCTGGTGGAGTACTACACGCTGCTGCGCCAGCGCGACGGCGGCGCGGGCGGCGCGTGGCGCATCACGGTGCGCCAGCTGGAGTCGCTGCTGCGCCTGGGCGAGGCCATGGCCAAGATGCACTGCAGCGGCCACGTCACGCCGCAGCACGTGCACGAGGCCTACAGGTACACATGACATTAAGCTGGAGTCGCTGCTGCGCCTGGGCGAGGCCATGGCCAAGATGCACTGCAGCGGCCACGTCACGCCGCAGCACGTGCACGAGGCCTACAGGTACACATGACATTAAGCTGGAGTCGCTGCTGCGCCTGGGCGAGGCCATGGCCAAGATGCACTGCAGCGGCCACGTCACGCCGCAGCACGTGCACGAGGCCTACAGGTACACATGACATTAAGCTGGAGTCGCTGCTGCGCCTGGGCGAGGCCATGGCCAAGATGCACTGCAGCGGCCACGTCACGCCGCAGCACGTGCACGAGGCCTACAGGTACACATGACATTAAGCTGGAGTCGCTGCTGCGCCTGGGCGAGGCCATGGCCAAGATGCACTGCAGCGGCCACGTCACGCCGCAGCACGTGCACGAGGCCTACAGGTACACATGACATTAAGCTGGAGTCGCTGCTGCGCCTGGGCGAGGCCATGGCCAAGATGCACTGCAGCGGCCACGTCACGCCGCAGCACGTGCACGAGGCCTACAGGTACACATGACATTAAGCTGGAGTCGCTGCTGCGCCTGGGCGAGGCCATGGCCAAGATGCACTGCAGCGGCCACGTCACGCCGCAGCACGTGCACGAGGCCTACAGGTACACATGACATTAAGCTGGAGTCGCTGCTGCGCCTGGGCGAGGCCATGGCCAAGATGCACTGCAGCGGCCACGTCACGCCGCAGCACGTGCACGAGGCCTACAGGTACACATGACATTAAGCTGGAGTCGCTGCTGCGCCTGGGCGAGGCCATGGCCAAGATGCACTGCAGCGGCCACGTCACGCCGCAGCACGTGCACGAGGCCTACAGGTACACATGACATTAAGCTGGAGTCGCTGCTGCGCCTGGGCGAGGCCATGGCCAAGATGCACTGCAGCGGCCACGTCACGCCGCAGCACGTGCACGAGGCCTACAGGTACACATGACATTAAGCTGGAGTCGCTGCTGCGCCTGGGCGAGGCCATGGCCAAGATGCACTGCAGCGGCCACGTCACGCCGCAGCACGTGCACGAGGCCTACAGGTACACATGACATTAAGCTGGAGTCGCTGCTGCGCCTGGGCGAGGCCATGGCCAAGATGCACTGCAGCGGCCACGTCACGCCGCAGCACGTGCACGAGGCCTACAGGTACACATGACATTAAGCTGGAGTCGCTGCTGCGCCTGGGCGAGGCCATGGCCAAGATGCACTGCAGCGGCCACGTCACGCCGCAGCACGTGCACGAGGCCTACAGGTACACATGACATTAAGCTGGAGTCGCTGCTGCGCCTGGGCGAGGCCATGGCCAAGATGCACTGCAGCGGCCACGTCACGCCGCAGCACGTGCACGAGGCCTACAGGTACACATGACATTAAGCTGGAGTCGCTGCTGCGCCTGGGCGAGGCCATGGCCAAGATGCACTGCAGCGGCCACGTCACGCCGCAGCACGTGCACGAGGCCTACAGGTACACATGACATTAAGCTGGAGTCGCTGCTGCGCCTGGGCGAGGCCATGGCCAAGATGCACTGCAGCGGCCACGTCACGCCGCAGCACGTGCACGAGGCCTACAGGTACACATGACATTAAGCTGGAGTCGCTGCTGCGCCTGGGCGAGGCCATGGCCAAGATGCACTGCAGCGGCCACGTCACGCCGCAGCACGTGCACGAGGCCTACAGGTACACATGACATTAAGCTGGAGTCGCTGCTGCGCCTGGGCGAGGCCATGGCCAAGATGCACTGCAGCGGCCACGTCACGCCGCAGCACGTGCACGAGGCCTACAGGTACACATGACATTAAGCTGGAGTCGCTGCTGCGCCTGGGCGAGGCCATGGCCAAGATGCACTGCAGCGGCCACGTCACGCCGCAGCACGTGCACGAGGCCTACAGGTACACATGACATTAAGCTGGAGTCGCTGCTGCGCCTGGGCGAGGCCATGGCCAAGATGCACTGCAGCGGCCACGTCACGCCGCAGCACGTGCACGAGGCCTACAGGTACACATGACATTAAGCTGGAGTCGCTGCTGCGCCTGGGCGAGGCCATGGCCAAGATGCACTGCAGCGGCCACGTCACGCCGCAGCACGTGCACGAGGCCTACAGGTACACATGACATTAAGCCTGTATTTTTCTCGAAGAAATAAATGTATGGTACACCCTTATTTCGCGAGACAAGCCCCATGTGTGAAGGGACGAGCCCTTTGCCATCAACCAGACATAAATCCACAGTACGTGAAACTAAGAATTTTCTAATCGAAAATTCAATCAACACCCTGACCTGCGAAATGCACTCAAGGCCTCAGGAATTGCGCTAGTAAGGCCACGTACCCTGTGTAAAAATATTGCGGCAGGGTTTTATCGCGCACTGAATTTTCAACTCTCGGTTTGGAGCCGAGCATTGAGAATGCAACAGAGCGCATCCCAGCTCACCAAAAAAAAAAAACACTGTTGGATTTTCGACTCTCGGCGCTAAGCAGTGCGTTGGAAATCCCGTGCGTATAATTAACTTTATTTGGACTTACAATATTTTACAAACATAATATGGGTTACGTTAATTTAAATAAGGTTTATCTTGATTCGCCAAAATTAGTAAAACATCTGGATAAACAAGCCAAATGATCAAGCAACTATGTCCTTTTGCAAAATGCAATATTTACTGTTGGCTTCATTCATTAGTGGGAGTTTCAAGATTTAACAAACATTCCAGATTGCTGAACAAATCCATCATCAGAGTGGAACAGCCTGACATCCACTTGGATGAAGATGATCCTCAGTATGAACCCAGCATGGATGTAGACCAAGAAATTCCCAACGGTGGCACTAACGGTGGTAAGTTTGATGTGTTTACTTTTTATATCATTATGCCTCTTTCTCTTCTTGGCTTGACTTCGAAAAAAAAAGTAAAGAAGAGAGAGAGAGAGAGAGAGAAGAAAGGATTACTGCTGTTGGATATAGAAGACCTCTCCAATTCCATCACCAATTAAATAGTCACTCTAATATCATTTCCATCTCTTGATAGGTTCCTGTTAACTTATCTGACACATACTTTATAGGCATTGTCTTCATACTGATAGATAATGCCTATACAGTTTAATTGAATAAATACCAAAAACCTTGTGGTATTAAATTCGCATCATGTTCCTCAACAAAAGATGCTTCACGACTTTACTTTCATAATTCAATTTTATTTTGTTCATACAATAATATGCAAATTCTTTTTAGTTTGCATATTACATACACAATTTAATTTCTATGGTGAAATAAAAGTTACCACTAGACATTCAATTACTAACTTTTTTTTTTTTGTGACCAAAGTTTATAATAAATTACCAAATAGTTTTTAAATTCTTAACTTTAGGAAATTTAAAGCTGAATTATTCGATTATCTCTATTATACAAGCTAAAATTTAAAATAATAATCATCTTCCTGCCCTTATCCCATGTTACTTGGGGTCGGCGCAACACGTTTTCTTCTTCCATTCTCCTCTGTCAGCCGTCACGCTATCATTCACTCCCTTCTCTTTCATATCATTCCTCACACAATCCATCCATCTTTTCTTCGGCCTTCCTCTCCCTCTCCATCCATCAACATTTATATTCATCACTCTTTTAGTCACATGCGTTTCGTCCCTTCTCATCACATGCCCATACCAAGCCAAGCGATTTCCTTTCAACTTTTCTGTCACTGGCGCCACTTTCAAACTTCCTCTTATATACTCTAATAATAAAAAATTAAAAAAATCTTTTCAGATACCCCAGTGAATGGCGACTCAGCTCCTAAAAAGAAACTGACGCTGTCGTTCGAAGAGTACAAATCATTGAGCGATATGCTGGTCGTGTTCATGAGGAAAGAAGAAGTGGAAGCTGAAACGAGAGGTATGTTACATTTGGTATTGTATTGATATATACGTAAGCATCATGCCTGTATTCGCCGAAGGGATAGCCGTGCGTTAACAGCACGTCCATCATAATTTTTTTAAATTGAAATTGTGCCTTTAATTCGCAGCAGCAAAAGCCATTTTCGTGTTTCCGCCGTGAGGTTCACTGTACATTTACATTTTGCCAATTATGCCTAATGTATTTATTTTATTTATGGTTTCACACACGTCCACTACACACTTACAAACCACTGTACACACGGCTACACATCAAGCTATGCAAAACCAGCATTGGCTGACCGTTCATTGTGAGAAAATATCATACAAAGTGAGGCCAAGACAAACTGGTTTTGTATAGCTTGACGTGTAGCCGTGTGTACACTTAAAAAAAGACTCGTGACATCTTTGTGGTTTAATGATTAGGAACTATAATTGAGTTATAGTTGAGTTTTAGTTATAGTTGAGTTCGAAACTAAACGGGAACTCCCCGAATTCCCATAACCAAATGAACTTGTCATCCGAAAGTAATAATATTCATTAGAGGGATTCAGGTTCCTATATAAAATTATACCAAAATAAGAAATTGTTTTCAAATATTATTATTATTTCTCAGGAGAAGAAAGTGCTGGCATGCACAAGAGTGCGGTCGTGAGCTGGTATCTAGAACAGCTGGTTGGACAGGGTCAGATCGAAAATGAAGATGAACTACTCGAGAGAAAGACCTTGGTGGAGAAGGTCATTGACAGGCTCATGTACCATGTAAGTTTAATATTTAAGAATATCGCATACACATAACATCATCCCTGTAATCTCCAAAGGGTTAGGCACCAGGTGTATGTACAGACGTCAGCACATCAAGCTACTACAATCTGTCAAATTTCTATAGTAGATTTTCAACTATTTTATCGCTAAAACATTAGGTTAATGGTTGATTGGGAAAATTTGTCAGTTTCGGGTAGCTTGATGTGCTGGCGTACCTACACCACTGCCTAAATGTTGATGTTCTCTCTCTCTCTCGATCTCTGGTGTGGTACACCCATATTTTGTCAGTTATGTTTATTGCCATCTAACAGGCACCAAATCGAGACTCGAGTCTGATACTGAGAAATTCCTGATGGAAAAACCCGATAGCACTTTTCCCGAACTGGGAATCGAACCCAGAACGACGTGCTTAGCAGTAGAGCTTCCGTCCCGAACTGGGAATCGAACCCAGAACGTCGAGCTTAGCAGTAGCGCTTGCGACTGCTAGACCAGTGAAGCCAAGAATATTTATTTCAATAAACCAATTTACAAGTTCTTTTGCTTAGACTAAGTTAGCTCCCGCTTAGGGCAAATTTTTCCAACGCCAGATAATTTTATCCGAGGAATAATTTTGAAATTTTGACAGTTATTTCATACAAAATCAGTCAGACGTCAATTCTATTCCACGAATAAATTTTTTCCGTCGATTGAAAAGTCAGCCCTAAGTGTAATTAGTAATTCTTCGTATTTAAGGGCAACTGGGCGTATGATAAGCCTTTTGATTTTGTTCTTATATTCCTGTGACATCTGGATTGACTGCAATATTTGTTTCTGCTTTCAGGATCAAGTTATAATCCCACTTTCGACCACGGGCCTCAAAGCGTCGCAGAGATCATCAGATCAAGAAGTAGAAGACGATCCCCTACTAGTAGTTCATCCAAACTATGTTGTTGATACATAGACATTCCGAGATTAAGCCCATCTTTTTTAATTTAATAAAGTTTTTTAATCAAATATTTACATTTGTTTTTTTTGAAGACGATAAATTCGAAAGTTTGTATGTTACCTTTTCACATCTAAACTGTTGAACAGATTTCGATAAAATATGGCAAGGATGGCATCGCTACTTTTTGTCCTGGTAGCACGTTATCTTAGGATAATTTCCGATATCCACGCGGGCAAAAGCCACCATAATTATAATGAACCGCTATCGTTGACATCGAAACTCGTTGAAAGAATGTGATAGCATCAAAGGCTTGTGAAGGTCGTTTTAGAAGACAAAACGAAAATAGAATCGGAACAAGGGCATTATTCACCTGTACTTCTTGTATGGATAGACCAATGAAAGGATGCTTCATCCCTGTATACACAAAATATTTTGGTAAAGTAAAATTTTCCCAATCAACCTTAAACCTTGATGCTTTAACGATAAAGTCGAAAATCTATTAAAGCAATTTGACAGATTGTAGTAGCTTGTGCTGGCGTCTACAGCACACCACACGCAAAGCCGTCACAATCGCCACAGGTATTAGTATGCACATTTATGGACTTGAAGTTGTAATTTTTTTAATTGAAACGCATACATTATTTATATGATAGTTATTTATTAGCATTATATACACCACTTCCAGACATACTGATAAGCTGATATATAACATCTTATTAATCAAAATTCAATGATTATTCAACAAAGAAGTTTTTCTATCTTCTCATCAGTTTCGGTATCAATTTTCTCTTTGACAGCAATCACAACATCCTTAGCTGCATCTTCATCCAGATCAATAACTTCTGTGACATCCACGTTTTTAAATTTCTTCATACATTTAACATTAATTGTAACTTCAGGCGCAGTTGGCAATATAGGTGGTCGGATGAAAACGGAATCAGTTCTTGGCAGTTTTGTTACAGTTATCTCATTAGGCAATTCATTGGATAAGATCATTGGCCATGTGAACAAAACATAGAAGCGTTCAAGAACCTGATCTAAGAGTTCCTTCAATAATATGTTACGCCTGCAGAGAACATGTAGGTTTATAGACTCACTGTATGGACCGTTTGCCATTACACATGCCATTATGGCTCTAGCACCGGTAATGGTTGCCAGTTGTGGAGGGAACACATACTTTCGCTGATTTAGCTTTCGTATGCCTTGAAAAAGCGTAGGAGTTCCCCAAACATTAGGAGCGTCTTTAACCTTTATAGGTTGGTTGGAGGGCTTCCGAGAATAGGATTTCACTTTAACTAATGAAACATCTTGATTACTATCTCCTAAGGACGGATAATCTTCTTCGTAGGCGCTGTCTATATAAACAGACTCGTCTAGGCGTGCGTTTAAAAATATTATATTTTTGCGCAGGTTTGTAATGTTTAGGTCTGCCATTGATACAACATGGTCAGGACCTAAAACTAAATTATTGACTGAATTTTTCTTTGATTCCGCTTCTTTTTCTTTCACTATACAATTCACAAGGTATACAACAATAGCATCATTTAAATCTTTGTGAGTAGACTCTTCAGAAAGCTTCTTTTTCTTAGCTCTCTTTTGGCATGTTGTAATTAAAGAATTTTTTAAATTCTCTACTGCCTCTATCAGGTTTCCGCTGGCTTCCCCATGATTCAAACGTCGCGCGCCTCGTCGTGGTGCATGCTCCAAATCTAAATTAGGATGTTTTGTCATCCATTTAACTAAAGTAATATATCTAGATCTAACTTTTGTTCTTGTTATGTTTGGAAAAAATTGGGCAGCTGTTGAAAAGTTCATGTTAGACTCTTGGTTCGCCAGCAATTGAATAAGTTTTTTGTCGTCTTCAACAGTCCATACAGTTGACACTCTCATTCTGTTCAACACTTGATATCTGGCACGTATCTGGATCATAGATCGGCCGGGTAAATAAGAAGTCATCCTCCTAAAATTCTCTCCAAATCTTTGCACACAGTTAAGAATAACCGCATCTTCCTCAGGGAGAAACCTGCCTTTCCTTTGTTCAATGAGTCTCATATACTTATTATAGATTTGGATTTTAGTTCGGTTTTCCATTGCTGCAGCTATTTTCCCCCAGGGAATGTAAAAGTCTTCTTTGAAATATTCTATCAATCTTTTAAGGTATGTTATCTCCTCATTAGTCCATTTCTTTCCAGTAAAAGAGCTGGTCATATTCGTCCGATAGTATACAAAACACTGATACCCAGTCCTGCCAGTATTTAGATTGCGAGCAATTTTATCCCAGTCCTGTTTACCATGTTGACAAGCAACTCTCTGTAATATTGCATGTTCACTTTTGCTCCAACTGTTTTTGCTAATCGAAGGATGAAAGAATAACTTCCAGAAAGATTGATACTCTTGTGCTGTGTGCCTCCTATTTAATTTGTTTGCTAACATGTCCCAGTCATACTCCTGATCTATCGGAAGAGCTACTTTATACAAAGGCAATTTACTTACTCTATCAATTTCCTTTCTAAGGGCCATTATTTCTCTTTCCACTTTTGTTGATTTACTTTCGCGTTGTAAGATAGCAATTTTCTTGAACAGCTCATTTTTACTAATATCTATTGACATTTTGTGCATCATGTTAACAAAGTGAGACTTGTCTCTTACTGTCCAGCCAGGTGATGAAACGACTAAGGAGAAATCATACATCTGAGATTTTGCCAATTTAGCATCATCATTATCTGGAGCCGGAAAGTTCTGGCTGTCCTTAAAGTAGGGTCTACCACAATTGATGTAGCGGAAAGTTTCATTTTTATCATTGTTTGTAGCGCTACCTTGAACAATTTTCAGTTTCTCCCGGCACTCATTGAGCCGTGAGGCGAGATCTCTCTCCAGTCTCTTCATCTTTTCGTCTAATAATTTATTTGCCGACAACGCTACATCTATTTGAGCTAGTGCTGCTGATGATTCACTGCTTCGAATGGGACTATGTTTTCCTTGGGTCATCGTCTGGCTACGCCTCCCCAAACCGAGTAAGGCGTCGTCATTGTCTATCAGCGCATGACACTGGCCTATGTTATCAGCATCGAATATCGAATCCTCATCGCTGTGGACTTCCGAGTCGGTCTCAGAGTCCAACTCGATGTCGTCAATTTCCATGCTTCTTTTTTCTGTTCTGAACTTCTTAAGGTCGTGAATAAATAAATAACTCACTCAGACGATAGAAATTGTCTAGAATTCTAGATTATCCTTTTTACAAGTTGTTTTAGAGAGTACAGGAATCGTAGGTAGAGTGAATCTCAGCAAATTAGCACGGTTGAAGATCCAAAAAGTGATTCCAGACAATTTACTTCAACATCAACTCGCCAATGTATATCTAAGCTTAATCATTTTAATCAATCAATCATATCAAAATATCAAACAGATGAGATTGAATTAAAAACAAATCTTGATTTTACCATTTTACCACAGATTTTGACCACAGAACACTAATACCCTAAGCCGGATTTTGACCATCCACAGTGGTAGATTTTTACTTTGACCATAGATTTTCATAAAAGACCACAGATTACTATTCTATTCTATTTTTCTCTATGGCAATGGTGCACTATTATAGAAAGACGTTTTGAGTTTGACTCGGCCATTGACATAGAAAAGTATGGACTGGAAATACCTACAAAAAAAGGGTGCATACCTACAACTCATATTGTCGCATAAAATGGCTGCCATTGCTAGGGTTGTGTCAATCAAGGAACAACTGTTATCTCGTTGTTACTATAACGAGTAACGATACTATATACGAGTTTTACTAGTTATCACGTTTGGATCACGATGGATTTTGGTGCTGTGAAGTGTGAACCACAGGCCGGACCTAGCTAGGTCACTCGGACCGAATAAGACGCAAGATTATTTATGTTAACATCGCAGAATATACTGATATCGTTCCAGCGGAGGAACTAGTTTCGGAAACTATTACGGTAAGTCGGCAACGGTACAACACTATTCCATTATGACATCTGTTTGTAAACAAACGAATGAATTAACAAATATAATAAAAAGGCCTGTTATATGGAAATGAACCCAAATATCAATAGTTTAGCCATAAATTCATGATCGCGTTACAATTGTATCATCGATTGTGTATTATTGTATGTATTAATGCATGAAAACCGGCTACTAACCTGTGCAACTACAATTGAGGTTGATTTTCATTCTTTCTTGCACCACACTTCACAATACAACACACAGGCATGTTGAACTTCTGTTTTCCAACATTTACATGCAGTTTTAAAAGGTAAAATCCTCGTAATTTTCTCGCAAATCTCAATAATACAAAAAACAAACACCATTTGACAGCAAAACTACCACGAAACTCGTCACCTAAGATGGCTGCTACGGCACTTCATTGACATAGAAAAGTATGGACTGGAAATACCTACAAAAAAAGGGTGCATACCTACAACTCATATTGTCTCATAAAATGGCTGCCATTGCTAGGGTTGTGTCTATCAAGGAACAACTGTTATCTCGTTGTTACTATAACGAGTAACGATACTATATACGAGTTTTACTAGTTATCACGTTTGGATCACGATGGATTTTGGTGCTGTGAAGTGTGAACCACAGGCCGGACCTAGCTAGGTCACTCGGACCGAATAAGACGCAAAATTATTTATGTTAACATCGCAGAATATACGGATATCGTTTCAGCAGAGGAACTAGTTCCGGAAACTAATACGGTAAGTCGGCAACGGTACAACACTATTCCATTATGACATCTGTTTGTAAACAAACGAATGAATTAACAAATATAATAAAAAGGCCTGTTATATGGAAATGAGCCCAAATATCAATACTTTAGCCATAAATTCATGATCGCGTTACAATTGTATCATCGATTGTGTACTATTGTATGTATTAATGCATGAAAACCGGCTATAACCTGTGCAAAGTCAATTGAGGTTGATTTTCATTCTTTCTTGCACCACACTTCACAATACAACACACAGGCACGTTGCACTTCTGTTTTCCAACATTCACATGCAGTTTTAAAAGGTAAAATCCTCGTAATTTTCTCGCAAATCTCAATAATACAAAAACAAACAACCATTTGACAGCAAAACTACCACGAAACTCGTCGCATAAGATGGCTGCTACGGCACTTACCTACAACTGTCACTACGTCAAGACAAAAAGTTGCCATAATTAGCAACAACTTAAAATATAGTTGTCTCTTTTATCAAATAAGATTATCTCACTAGAAAGAATGAGACATAACGATATTTCAAATTCTGAATCATATTTCACTCATATTTGTATAAGCAAATGTATGTATAGACTAACGCGGCATCTCCATGTTTTTCCTATCTCAATGCGGCACTTACCTACAACTGTCACTACGTCAAGACAAAATGTTGCCATAATTAGCAACAACTTAAAATATAGTTGTCTCTTTTATCAAATGAGATTATCTTACTAGAAAGAATGAGACATAACGATATTTCAAATTCTGAATCATATTTCACTCATATTTGTATAAGCAAATGTATGTATAGAATAACGCGGCATCTCCATGTTATTTCCTATCTCAATGGACTCGGCTCGGACCTTAGTCAAATATTTTCTTATCTTATATTTTCTAATCTCAACGTATAAACTGTCAAATTAAAAAAAAAAAAAAAGTATAAACTGTCACTGTCATTGTAAGTTCTGTTGCAATTGTCATTATTTTTGTTTTGTAAACAAAGACACGGGGGCCTCGGCTAATAATTTATTTGTTTGAATTAAAAACTAAAGTAAAAGATTTGCTACAAATAGACAACACTATGGGTGAACCGGGTATTATAAAAAAACTGAGTGAAGAAGTAGTTAATCGGATAGCCGCCGGAGAAATTGTTCAGAGGCCCTCTAATGCTTTAAAAGAGTTGATTGAAAACAGGTTATTCTTGCATACATTGCCTAATCTAACTTTTTAAATAAAATGATAATCATACTGTTTATATTCTATATAATTCTTCATCTTTTTCTATTACAGTTTGGATGCTAAAGCTACCAATATTGTGATAACTGTTAAAGCCGGCGGATTAAAGTATTTGCAGGTATTTGTATTTTACCCATCTATTAACCGTAACATATTTAAATCATATACAGTGCGGCAGGGATATCGACGCGTAAACTGTATCTATGAATTCATGATTCAAGATGTTGGATGTTGATATTATTATTTGATTATAAAAAAAAAATTAGCTGTTCCATACATTTTGACCGCATGTATTGCAGTATTCTATGAAACAGCAGTTTTTTTTTTTTATAGCTGACAACAAATTTCTATGCTAGGTTCAGATTCGTGTATGTGAGTCCATGGTTACAGTTTGAGTGTCAATGTCTCCGCCACTTGTATAATATACTTATATAGTTTTGTTATGCAAACTATAAAAATGTAATAACATCCAGATTCAAGATAATGGCACGGGTATTAGAAGTGAAGACCTTGAGATAGTCTGTGAGAGGTTCACCACGTCAAAACTGCGTGAATATGAGGATCTAAAAGAAATGAGCACGTATGGTTTTCGAGGTGAAGCCCTGGCTAGTATCAGTCACATCGCTCATCTTACTATACTTACTAAGACCGCTGCTGGCAAATGCGCTTACAAGTAAGTATGAAGTTTAAAATTCTTAAAACTTGATATTTATGACATAACTACTTTCATTGAAATTTTAATGACATAAAGAGAGAGGACAGAATAGGAAAACAAAAAATATGGTTTTTAGTAACTTAATGAAAACCCAAGTTGGGTTTGGAATATGTTAAGAACAATGTTACTTAAAATGAATTAACTACTTAAATATACATATACATACATATTTTTCACAAAAAGGGCTTTGAAGGTCCGTGGCATACCTACTGTCCGCCATTCTTTTGCCGCCATTTTGATTTTTTTCCCAAATGGCGGCCACGCGTGTTGCCTATTTATATCGATAGCTGACATCAATACAAACAGAAAACATAATAATACTAAACCCTGTAGTGTCGCATTTAGCTTAATATAAAAGCTTTCGCTTAGTAGTCATTACTAAAATGATTACTTTAACCCTTCGTATACTACCCTTACTAGAACGTAGATCTACGCGAGACACAATGGCTTTTTAATTGTGTCTGTAATTACGGCATTCAACAGGTTAAACATTCAGAGTGATTATTTCAAACACCAATGCAACAAGATGTACGCAAGTTCAAAAAATATGGTTGTCACATGATTTGGTCCCAGTATGTTTTCTGTTTGCATTGATGTCAGCTATCCATTTATATAGGTATCAGACGTGACCGCCATATAAACAAAACTTGAGAGGTGTCAAGGGACACCCGGATGGAACGAAGTTCAAAGAGAGAGAGAGAGAGAGACAGACAGACAGAAAAACACGCGCACGCCGCACGGCTTACAAATAGAGCAAAAAGTGTCGTTCCAACTTTTGGTCTTAATTTTTTCCGTCTAGCCCCCTTTCGCAACGCGCGATAAGGAACTTCGTTCCAAAAACAAAATGGCGGGCAGTAGGTATGCCAAGTGCAAGGCTCCATATAAAAATCTTCAATCCCTTTTCCAGAGCATCCTACGAAAATGGAAAACTTAAGGCTCCAATGAAACCATGTGCAGGCAACAATGGTACCCAAATAACAGTTGAAGATCTGTTCTACAATGTGATAGCCCGCAAGAAGTCTCTACGAAGCCCTACAGAGGAGTACACGCATATAATGGAAGTGGTTGGAGGGTATGCAATACATAATAGCCACGTCGGGTTCACTTTGAAAAAGTTTGGGGAGAACACTGACTTGAAAACACCTATGAATTCTTCTGTCATTGAGAATGTTCGGATTGTGAGTACCTATATATTTGAAAACACGTGAATGTGTACACGTGAGTGTGTAAATATGGATACGAATTAATGTCGCGCAAGCGCCGCACCACAACCGCACCGTCGCGGCGACGCTGCGTGTACAAGTAGTGCGGCGGCGCGGCGGTGCAGCGGTTGGGCGCATGCGCGATATTCATTCGTACACACAAACATGCGGTCCTATACCGATGACCGACCCTTTGACAATTCAAAAGTACCTGTAATTGGTTTAGTTGAATTAAATGATTTGAGTTTGAGTTTGAGTCCGGCGCCGATGCGGCTCCGACGTCATGTGCAGTCACGAGCAAAAGTATGTATACACTTGGTTTTTTTCAAAAGCGATTTACTGCTTTTGAAAAAAACCTTTTTTTTATGAAATTTTATGTTGTTGAACATATAGCATTTCGAACCCATAGGCTTATGTAATGTTTCGTATTTCAACGTTGCATTTGTTATTTCATTGAAAGTTGCCAAGTGTTGACATATTGGTGCTCGTGACAATAAAATAAAATACTGGCGGGCCGCATCGCAACGCAAAACAGTAGCCGCGAAAATACGCCTGGCGAGCGATCCACCAGTGCGCTGCGGCCCGGTGCGGCCCACCGGTGCGGTTCAGACAAAATTTACTAAAGTGTTGCAGGAGGAATGCGTTCCGATGCGGCATAGCCCGTCCAAATGTGCGCGAGCCTTTAGTGTGTAAACTTCGTCGTGGTGTCCCACAAAAACTCTGAAGAATTTCATTCAATTACAAGCATGTTCAATTTTGCTTAGTTGACAGGAGATAAGCAATTGATTGATATTAGTTAATAGCTCATAATTTACCCTTCCAGATGTATTCTGTGCCATATTTCTACAAATGATTAAAGGAATTCTATCTACATTATTCGCAGATCCATGGCAACGCAATAGCTCGCGAATTAATGGAGATAGAGCTACAGGAGCCGACACTGAAGCTATCTCTACGCGGATGTATCACCAACGTCAACTATTCACATAAGAAGGGCACCATACTGCTGTTCATCAATCATAGGCTCGTGGACTCGCTGTGTAAGACCTCTCATTACTGAAGTTTTGAAGGGAAGACGCGTCTTCTACAAAGGGTTTAATAAGACCGGCCGCTCAGGCTCACCAGACGGCATGGCACGGCAAAGCATTAACATTTCTATGGCGAACCGTTCCTCGGCATATCGCAGCATCCCGCGGTATGCTCAAGTCCCGTTGTTACGATATCTACGAAATGTGTGTGCTAAGGGTAAGAAAATCATAATTATTCTGCTTTATCCCAATTTATTTGGGGTCGACGCAACATGTCTTTTTCTTCCATACTTCTCTATTAGCCACCATCTCGGTAAGTAAGTAGTCACCCCCTTTCTAACCTTATCATCATTCATACTGAAAACTTTCCTCACGGCATTTTGTTTTTTGCTAAGGGTACGAAAACAAAATTCTAAATAATTTTCCCTTACGAAAATCCTTTGCCATGCCATGCCGCGCCGTGCCGCCTGGCGAGCGCGAGTGGAGGCGGAGGTGGAGGGCGGATAGAGGTGTAATGGTTACATGTTCTATATAATAGCGTTTGTACAGTCACGAACAAAAGTATGTATACACTCGGCTTTATTCAAAAGCGATTTACTCCTTTATTTTTGAATGAAATTTTATGTTGTTACGAACATAGCATTTTCGAACCCATAGGTTTATGTAATGTGTCGTATTTCAACGTTGCATTCGTTATTTCACGAAAAAATCACAATTGAAAGTTGCCAAGTGTTGACATATTGGTGCTCGTAACTGTACCTATTGCCGTTAACCAGTATAAAAATCTGAGAGATGCGTCACTACTACAAATTGATGAAGCTACAGCCTTAAAGTCGACGCTGGGCCAGATTGGGTGCGAAGACGGAGAACCGGATGTTTTTCTAGGGAGATGCCTAGCTGAGGACTGCAATCAAATTGAAAGTCATGTTTGTCTCTGTTGTATATATTATTTCATCGTTTTTTATGTTTTATTTCAGCTATCAAAAAAGCTGTCGATTCTATTTACTCGACATATTTACCGAAAAATTCACACGCATTTGTCTACCTCAGTCTAGAATTAGGTAAGTTTAGGTAAGGTAACTTTTTATCGTTTTCTTACAAAACAGTGCATTTGAAATTGGTCCTTACATTACATACCGAGACCCCTCTGTGCCTTTTTTTTTTTCAGGATGGGAAATCATCAAATGACTCCTCCCGCTCTGGGTGGAGCAGAAGGGAGTGTCAGACTCTTACTGACTAAAACCCACCCGTGTTCCTTCCTTAGCCCTTTATGTTCCAGGGCAGCGGTAACCCTTTCGGACGATCCCACTACCCTGGCACCCCTCTGTGCCTTAAAGCACGTTAAGCCGTTGGTCCCGGCACTTGTACACGGCACGGTTTCTTTACGGTACCGCGTTTATCGTAAAGAAACGCAATATGCGCCGTAGAAACAACGGGCGCGTCAAAAAAAGGTTCCACAGTAACCATACAACAATGACGACCGTGCCTACACATGGCGTAAAAATCGCGCCGTAGAAAAATCGCGCCGTAGAAAAATCGCGCCATAGAAAAATCGCGCCGTAGAAAAATTGTGTCGTAGTTTTTCACGGCAAGAAAAACGTGTTCCGATTAGACTGGCAGCTGACCCCAACACAGTTAGGACAAGCCTAGGTAGATTATGATGTTCCCTTTTCTTTCTTTTTTCTTTTTTTATAGATCCAAGAAACGTAGATGTAAACGTGCATCCAACTAAACATGAGGTGCAGTTTCTGTACGAAGAGCAAATCATAGAGAAGATCAAATCTTGTATAGAGAGCAAGCTGTTGAGCTGTAACTCTACAAGAGTTATGTATACGCAGGTACGTTCCTATATTCACTACACAATTGGCAGGTGCTCTGAAAATAACTGTTATTTTAGTAATCTTTAGTTATTACTAAAAGAAGAGTTTTATTTATTTTTATTTTATTTTACCATTTATGTACACACATATACAAACAGACATTGAAAAACAGAACAGAAAAAATAGGTACAGAGGTGATGCTTATTTCATAAGAAATCTCTTCCAGCATTTCAGTTTTCAGTTTTTTGTTACTTTTCAATTTAGTAAAGTACTCCAAGTACTAAAATTTTAAAACGAATATGTGATAATTTTTAGATGGTATGAGGCTATAGTTTCTAAATAGCCTGGGATAGTGACGAATTATCCATCTTTTAAATTTTCTTTTCTGGATTATTTAGAACCTCTGTCCCTGTAGACTCTATTTTTTGACATCTAAGCCCATACCAACCAACCATCAACTAACCAATCAATCAATCAACCATCGTCCATCTTATTATGAGTATATTTTTTATTCCAGGCGCGTTTACCAGGCGCTACGATGGTCGAAGAAATCGTCAAAAAGACAACTGATACTGCTAAACCAAACCCTAGCTATATGGTGCGAGTCAACTCGGACGTACAGAAAATAGAGAAATTCTTTCCCACAGTTACGAAACCTAATGAAACGGTTGTTAACGATACTGAAATGAATTTAGAAGAAGAGAAAAATGAAGGAAATATGACTACAGTACCTAAAATAGTCATTGAGACTGCACAAGACGACGAGATTCTAGAAAATTCGATCGTAGAAGAACCTAAAAATGAAAATAAAGAAATATATAAAACTCACACAGCTTTAGACCAAGCAAACTTAAGTTATATAGATCCAAAGGAATCGTTTAAAACAAGAACATTTAAGTATGAGAGAATTGAAACTAAGTTGACTAGTGTAAAACAACTAAGGTTGGGTGTAGAAAAACAGTGTAATACTAATTTGAGGGAAATATTAGCGAATTTGATCTTTATCGCTTGTATAGACTGTCATAAGTCCCTGATACAACATTCTACGAAGTTGTATTTGTGTGACACTACTCGATTTGCGTAAGTACTAACCATTTTTAGGGGTTGAGGGTGCCAATGGAACCCTTTTGCTAAGTCTCCGCTGTCCGTCCGTCCGTCTGTCACAGAGCTGTACTTTCAGACCAAAACTGTACTAATATCTATTGCAAAAAAAATGATTATGATTTTAGAGGTATGAGGAAGTTCATTCATCCTCCATAGAAAAGGGAGGATTCTCCGACCAGACGAGTGTTGTGTCTGGCGGGCAACTGCCCGATGAATCATGTTGGGCTGTTGTATATATGCTAATTGCGCGGAAGATTCTGCTTGCGCGATGCAGGATTTTGCGTGACGTCAGAATGACGCGTAGTTCGCATGTGGCGTTGTAGACACCGCTACATGATTATCATGTTTTGACTCACCACATAGTTTATTTTTTGGATATATTTGCCGGCTACTGACTATAGAAGGTTTTATAAAAAGAGGTTTTATTCCTTTTCAGAGAAGAACTATTTTACGAGACAATGCTGTATGACTTCCAGAACTTTGGTCTAATTAAGTTGTCCAGTCCATTGCCTTTGGAAGAGTTGTTTGTGCTCGGACTTAACTCACAGGAGAATGAGTGGGATCCAGAATTAGGTGCGTAATTTTACGATAAGTCACGCTTTGATAGGCACAATAACCATAATCAGCCTGTAATGTTACCACTGCTGGGACACAGGCCTCCTTTCTGTGAGAGGGAGTGGGCCGTAATCCACCACGCGGGGCCAGTGCGGGTTGGTAGATGTCTTAGAATTTTTGGTTCTAGGACATGTCGGTTTCCTCACGATGTTTTCGTTCACCGTTTTCTTTGACAGGTGGTATTGACCATTTTCCGCACTGGTACTAATTGTTCTTAGCGTAGCGACCTGGTACTTGTTGCAGGCCTGTACTGTCCTCTCATATCTTTTAACACTGCAATTTAGAAATATTCTAAAACTTAATTATTTTTAAAAGAGTCAATAATAATAATCGTTTATTTATAAAAAGGGAATACATTTACATTTAATACCTTAACAATTAAAAAATAGCGCACAGTTGCTAATTTGCCTGAACTAGGTTGAACCTGTGCTTCAGGCTAGAAAGTGCTTAAATACTTAATGAAATAAATTAACAATAAATATAACGTAAAAACTAAATTTAAAAACTTAGGTAAATAAAAGTAAAATAGCATGTTAGTAGTTTTATTTGCAGACAATAAGTAGGTCTTCTGTCTGTGCATAATCGATGGTTATGTAAATAATTTCATATAATTTGTCAATTATCAATTAACTAAGACTATCGCAGTCCACTGTTGGACATAGGCCTCTCCCATACTGTGCCACAACTCCCTGTCCTCCATCTTCCGCATCCAGAAAAGAATAACCGTGGAGTTTCTTGCCGGCTCTTCTCCATAGGAAATGACTAAATGGAACCGTGCACCTAGCTTCTGACGTTTCATAAGTGCCCATGTAGGTTAGAAATAAAATCAGGTAACATTTTTGTACGTCTGTTTGCTCCGGCTAATCTCCGAAACGGCTGTACCGATTTTGACGGGACTTTCAGTGGCAGATAGCTGATGTTGTAAGGAGTAACTTTGGCTAGAATATGAGTTAGCGCAAAATAAAATCCCATGAAATCTATAATAGGACTTACTGAAATAAAAAATGAAAAAGTGGCGCAACAAATTGCCCGCAACTATAGCATATCCTTTATGTTGTTTCAGGTGAAATGAGGGACATGGCCGAACAGATGGCAGAGCTATTGATGAACAAGCGTAATATGTTATACGAGTACTTCTCGCTGGAAATCAATGGCAATGGGGAACTGTTGTCATTGCCTCTACTGTTAGGTATGTATACTATGTATTCAACTATGCCATTAATGTCCCATTGCTGGGCAAATGCCTCCCTACTCTTCTTCCACCTCTCTCTGTACCAATCTTTATGAAAGGAGTCTAGTTCATCCCGCCATCTTCGTCTGGGCCTGTCGCGATGTCGTTTGCCATTAAGCGGGGCCCACTGGGTCCTAAGTTTGGCCCATGGATCGTTTGACATGCGGCAGATGTGTCCAGCCCAATTCCATTTAAGCTTTCTGAGTGACATCAGTTATTTTAGTGATAGAACGGATTGTTGTATTCTTAACCCGGTTCACAAGTTTAAACCCAGAATACTCAGTTCCATATAGCTCTCTGGCAAACCTCGAGCGTGGACCTCTGCTGAATTCTCAAAGACCATGTTTGAGAACCATACGTGAGGATAAGAAGAATATACCTACATGTCGATGAGTCCTCTCTTGAGGGATAGCGGAAGATCGCCCTTCATTAGGTCTTTCATGGCCCAATAGCTCTTCCAGGAATTTTCGGTGCGTCTTTCAACTTCTTTGTTTTGTCTTGCCTGGAAAGAGACTATTTGACCAAGATAGATCGATACTCATCGACTTATTCAACCTCCCCACCCGACACGGTGATCCTGTAATGCACTGTTCGTCATCAACTTGGTCTTTGACATATTCATTTGAAGTCCGACCTCTAGGCTTGCCGTGCTGAGATCTTCTAGCATCTGAGTCAGCTCGGAGACCTAATACGAAAAAAGGACAATATGTCGGCAAAAGGAGAGTCCAACCATAATGCCATTTTCTGCCCAGCCTGCTGCCAGCTTTCTGAAGACTTCCTCCAGAATGGCCGTGAAAAATTTCGGCCCCTTATAAAATTTTAATGAAATGCGGCACCAACCGACGCGTATGCACTATACAAGTGCACCCAAGGACAAACCCTGGTTGGTGTAGGACTATTGCAGGATATGGAAACAAAGATATTGGAATATGAGTTTGGATGGCTAAAGTGGAATGCAGGTTACCTTTTTTCCGTGGCGAAATCCTAATGGAAAATCGTTATGTCGGACTCCAACAGACTAAAACACCGCTGTTCCTTTTACTACCATAAGTCAGGGGCCCGGGAGATACATGTACACCGCCGCTCCACTGACCGGTATCAGCCCGCCATGCCCAGCGGGCCCCATCACCAAGTGCGGTCGCCTGTCCTCCCATAAAGGCGCGCATGCAACACTGCGTAAAAACAATCGACAACAACAACAACAACAGTTCTCAACATAAAATTAGTAAAAACGAATTGTATCTGCCTAGGGTAATTTAGGAACAGTCACACACTGAACTTCTAGAATGCAAAGCTAATCGACTTTTTTACACCGTACAAACTATAGTTTTTTCTTGTTACAGATGGTCACACACCTTTCATGGGCGCTCTCCCTACTTACCTCGTACGCCTAGTCACCGAAGTGAACTGGGACAGCGAAAAGGACTGCTTCGACACCTTCAGCCGGCAAACAGCCATATTCTACTCACAGCCAAACCCAGACACCACCCCAGAAAGCGTGAAATCTGAGCAATGGAGACAGGAACATGTCCTGTTCCCAGCTATAAGGCGAAATTTCCTCCCGCCTACCAGTTTTGTTCATAATGGCGCAGTATTGCAGATTGTTAGCCTAAATGATCTTTATAAAGTATTTGAAAGATGTTAATTGTTAAGAGAAATAAAATGGTTATGATGTTAATAAGTGTTTTTTTTTAAACTTAAAATCATCACAAATTATTGGTCCGTACATTATATATTATTTGCAAGTTTCTGCCCGCGGCTTCGCCAGCGTGGATGTCGGAAATTATCCCACGGGAACATGCTACCGGGTCAAAGAGTAGCCTATATGTTACTCCATAACATCAGCTACTTGCCAGTGAAAGTATAGTCAAAATCGGCCGAGCGGTTTTTGAGATAAGTCTAAAAAACAGACAGACACAATGAAAAACAAATGTTTTTAGGGTTCCGAACCTCTTATAGGATCACTTTGTTGTCCGTCCGTCCGTCTGTCTGTCAAGACCCTTTTAAGAAAGGGCTTGACTAGTAGATGCTATACATTATGACAAATTTCAAATCCAAGATGGCCACCACCACAAAATGGTGAATTACAAAAAACCTGATTAAATACCAAATTACTTGAATCTTAAAACGCAAGAAAATAAAAGAAATGAAATAATAAGGAGTCCCTACAAAAAGCATGAAATAAAAAATTTAATTAAAAATTAAAAAAAACACCCGACAGCGTGAAACACTATAAAAAAAAAAAACCTTGAAATTATGACCCTACGTAAGTAGGTATGTATATATATACGTACCTATTTTATAGGGTTTCACGTTGTCGGGGGTTTTTTAAATTTTTAATTTAATTCTTTTTCAGGAACGCGTGGAGGTATCAAGCTGGAATTTATATCAAATACTCAGGTCTACTGACCCTTGGAGCTGTGAAAAAGTCATAAGCCAACGCAATCAAAAGATACAGCTGTTTATGCCGCAAATTTTCGACACTCGCAAGGGAATCAAAACCTACAGGGTAGTTCCCGTGAACTCAGAATCTTGAAATTTGGTACGAAGCAACGTCTTATAGCACAGATAAAGGAAAAATTGCGAAAACCGTAAATTTTTTGTTACATACCTACAAATTTGTACGGAACCCTCGGTGCGTGAGTCCGATTCTTACTTGACCGGTTTTTTGTTATAAGTAGCGTATATACTTTCACATGCATTTAGAAAACCGCTGTTATTTTGATATTACAAACAGACACTTAAATTTTATTTATTTTGTATAGATATCTACACTAATAAAAAAGCCGAAGAGTTTGTTCGTTTGAACGCGCTAATCTCTGGAACTACCAGTCGGATTTGAAAAAATCTTATTGCATTGGAGAACACAATTCTTGAGGAAGGATATAGACTACTTATCATCACGCTAGGATCGTAAAAAGCCGAGCAAAAACAAAAGAAGTCAGCGAAAACGAAGTAATAGCGTGGGCAGGCGATGCGATGCGACGGGGCAGGTTGGGGCAGAAATATTACACGGACGAAGTCGCAGGCAAAAGCTAGTAATAAAATATACACAATTTTAATAAGTTTACATAAAAAAAGCAATGTTTTTCACTCTCCTGTTGAAATATACAAAAGTATTCCTACAACCTCGATAGATGGCGTTGCCCTGTTTAAATGCGCGCTATGGTTTCGTTACCGCGATTTAGTTGGGTCGCGGAGCTGGCTGTCGTAAAATTGCGTTCAGACAAACAGACAGACTAGGGAATAACTAGCTCTGCCCGCGGATTTCATCCGTGATACATTTTTGGAAGGTTGCGATCTTAGGATTAGCAACTTTATTAAAACGTAGTAATTAAGTAGAATAAAATTAAACTATTGCTATAATAGGTAGTTTATTTTATTGTTCGTCCATGTTCTGTTAGTAATAATATATGTATTTACACAGTAATTTAAGATTTGTGATTACATTTATTATCTTTGCAATTGTGTTTTTGGCTGGTGTGCCTTGCATTCTTATCTTCTATACTAATAATAAAAGCTGATGACTTTGATTGAACGCGATAATCTCTGGAACGGATTTGAAAAATTATTATTGTATTTGGGTAGCCCAATTCTTAAGGAAAGTTATAGGCTATTTAACATCACGCTACGACCCCTAAAAGTTATAAAGAACGCTAAGCGAAAGCGGCCATGCGACGCGATGGGGTGGGTCGGGGAAACAAGAAAGGGGTTCGAACCCCTTTCACACGGACGAAGTCTCGGCAGGAGCATAAATAAATAAAATAGTATAACCTTGTTTCATTTCTTATTACTAGCTTTTATTTAACTTGCCTTGTTAGTTAGGATGTATGGGTCAAATCTTGCAAGCTGAATTATTAAGACCACTTCCTCTTATCCTACGGAGTTGAAAGTTTACATGTTGATTCTGTTTCGAAGACAATGCATTTTTATGAGGCATGACCTGATTTAACAACCAGCCCCAGCAGTCTCGTCATTCATAGGCGATCGCTTTACGACCGAATTCGGTCGCAAAGTCCCGGATGGACAGGTGTAATGTATGGAGTGACAGGACTTTGCGACCGAATTCGGTCGTAAAGCGATCGCTATGAATGTCGAGACTGCTGGGGCTGGATTGGCTCCAGACGAAGGAACTCCATAACGGTCATCGGTACAGACACGAAATTTAATATACCTACGCATTCAATTATGATAGCTCGTTCTAAAGTTTACCATGACCTGCACCCTAATTGCGTAACACACGATCAATCGGAATCTGAATAATTTTGAAGCAGATGGCTAATCCATTGCTTCATAAGTTCGAAAATTTGTCTGCTCAACACGTAAATAACGCAATAAATGTTATTGAACTGTCAAAATGAAACCGATTCAGATTGATCGTGTGTTACGCAATTTGGGTGCTGGCTGCCGCACCCACTCAGGATTGGCTCCAGTCGAGGGAGCTCCTCAGTAGTCAACAGCAGAGACACTAAACTCTGTTATACAATAGAATACTCTACACACACACACACACACCCCCACATTCATTACACACACACACACATCATTATACACATCACATCATCATTTATACACATTCATTTATGATGCCCGTTCTAAAGTCCACCATGATCTGGCTGCTGAACTCTTCAACGGTCAACAGCAGATAGAAAATTTTGCTATACCTACGCATTCAATTGTTATAGTCCGTTCTAAAGTTCACAATGGCCTTTCTGTTGCACCCAGGATTGGTTGGCTGCGACTGATCTCTCTCCGGTCGTGGCGGATTGCCATTCCATCGGACTATGAGAGTGAGGGAAGAGGAAGTGCACCTGTGTCGTCACGCACACTTGTGCACTATATCTCCCACGCCGAAAGCTAGTCTCCGTTGAGATTCGCTGCCGTGGCCGAAATAGGTCTGGAGGACTTTAACCAGAAGGCTCCCAGCTTCCCAGGTATGGTCGAGTACAAAAAACTGACTCTCGGCTTCGTTAAGTCTCTTTTTACACCCGTTATAATCCTACTAATATTATAAACGCGAAAGTTTGTATGGATGGATGGATGTTTGTTACTCTTTCACGCAAAAACTTCTGAACGGATTTGGATGAAATTTGGCACACAAATAGTTTATAACCAAGATTAACGCATAGGATACTTTTTATCCCGATATTCCCACGGGATCGAAACTTATGCGGGTGAAACCGCGGGGCGCAGCTAGTTACCTAGAAGGTAAAGTAGTTAAAGGTATTATACTTACGTCGCTTAAGGGTTCCCGCAGCGCCAGCACAGCATACCGAGCCAGGACGATAGGATGACGCAAGAGTATCGACACACGTTGAAATAAAGACATGCCGTCCGGCCTCTTGCCATCATCGTCGCGTGCCAAACTATTAGGTTCTATTCTAATACAGCTGGAACGCCGACAGTGACATAAGTTGCATACAAGAAAGGACAAAAATAAAAGAAATATTACGAATTAACGTTATGTATTAAAAATATTCGCATTAGTTAAATTACAAGGCAAATGATACATTGCGCATTATAAACCGATTGATTACATTCTTAAATATATTTCACTATCATAAACACACTACATACATTCATACACACAATATTAATAACTATTTGTGAAACATAGTGTTATACATCCACTCTTACTAAGACGGTTGATTTTTGACTTTATCTTGGACGTTACATTGGTGAAGAAAAAACATTGTGGGAAAACCTGGGCTTATAGTTTAATTTAATAATACCTGCTTCCGCCCACGTGGTATGTCGATAAAAACCTCTGTCCTTCCCCAGGGTTCAAAGTATCCCCATACAATCAATATGAGTCCAGCCGTTTCGGAGATCAGCCGGAACAAACAGTTTTTTTTTTAAGTACAGACGCCAGCACATCAAGCTACTACAATCTGTTAAATTTCTTTAATAGATTTTCAACTTTATCTCTAAAGCATTAAGGGTCAAGGTTGATTGGGAAAATTTGATAGTTTCGAGTAGCTTGACCTGCACCTTAAATATTTTCATATGTATTAGTAATAAAAAGCTCTTATTATGACATTAAAAAACAGACACTACAATTTTATTTATTTGTATAGTTAAGGTCGCATTCGACCAAACTTTTATACATAGAATAAGTCTTATACAGAGAACAAATTTTGAATTTTTGACAGTTTTTCCATACTAGAACTGTCAGATGTCAATTTTATTCCACGGATAAAAGTTATCTGGCGTTGGAAAAATCAGCCCTTAGTCTGAAATCACCAACCCGTCTTGAGCAAGCGTGGTGATCAATGATCTTGCCTTCTCTGTATAAGAAGAGTCCTTTGCCCTGTAGTAAAAAAGTAAAGTAAAAAAAAAAGTAAAAATTCATTTATTTTCCACACTAATCAAAACACAATGTAGTGGCACAATAAGAGGCTGGTGTTATTACTCTAGAACGATGCTGTGAGATTTCATACATATCTCGTCTCAAATATACTTGCACAAGTATATTGTTACGTGTGTTGACTTCCAACACACGTAATTATATACTCGCGCAATTTTTAGTCGCGTGTTTTTGAAGTTTCGATTCCGAACGTGCGTTTGCGCAAGTTTAATTGCATCATATAAATCAAGATTTCCTCTGGAGTTTAATACAGGCCTTCTTTGTTTGCGAATGTAATAAAAACGTCATGATTTTTATGTCTTTATTCGATTGCATAGTGCCTGAAGTTGAATTTGTTTTTAATAAATATAAATAGATTCACTCATTTTGTTAGTCACATAATATCAAGAAGGCAAATTACAAATGCGTTTTTAAATGCATTATCCTAACGACTACCTATTTACATTTTTGTGAACACACAATATAAAATGAGGATATAATAATGTAATTACATAATTTATTTTTTTGGAAGTTCGATTTTTTTTTTAAATTACTTTCTATTTTACTCCAATATTCCTAGCGTAAGCTATTAAAAAATCTCAATGGTCTAACATTATCGACCCAATACATAAAAAATGGAAGAGAATTTGCGTGAAATGATCTGCCAGATACGTTAACCGCAACATATCCGGTGTGTAACAGGCTATACGTACTTTCCTCGAACTTTTGTAGTGTGTATCTTTAGTTACTGGCTCAAACCGTGTAACGGATCAGCCGTTCGTTACGCTTGCATGCCGATCGAACATCAACCAATGTTATCAAAAGAGTTCTCTAAACGCTGTTCATAAACCCGAAAATGTTGTCAGTTTAATTCATCTAGACGACATCATTTTTCCGAAAGCTATTTGCTGTCGGGAAACAGGGGAAACTGTCATTTTGGATTCAAGGAATGGTTGTTAATAGCCACGCAGTTCAGTTATTAGTTGCGAGACTGTTGACATGGTTTTATAATTCAGGGTAACATCAAATTAGCTAGGGAAACTCCGCAGTCGTGATGGGTATGGCTAATAACAAAAATAAATTGTGATGTTTTTTTTGTTGTGGGGTTATTGACCGCAGTTTGTGTAGTCACTTGAAATATCAGAGTTTTTTTTCGTGTGTTAACATCACATACGTAATGGGTATATCTAAATACGATAAAACCAAATAAAACTGATTTTCTCTGGTCATACTTAGTAACAACACTACCAGCGGTCGTCGACGTTGTCGAAAACATATTTTATTTATCGTGTTTAGATATCAATACCCAGCACGTCTGCAGAGTATAGCTAGCTAATTTAATTTCACCCCGTATAACTAAATGCCCTCACAAAAAATTGGAAGTTATTAATCATTTATTGCAGCGTATGTTTACGCAGCAGATAATACTTAGTAACATTTTCATTTATCAATATTTATTTGCAAGTAGTGATGACTATTAAAATCTCTTTTTATATTGAACAGGAAGAATCAACTTTAAAGCTATTATTTTCACATTCATAGGTATCAAAATAAATACAAAAGACAACTACACACAAACCTAAACGTAATACTCAACGAAACGCTTTCACAATATCACTTTTTACAATCGACAATGAATAATAGTAAACTTCTAAAATATTGCTTCAATTATTGCTAAAACATTGAACTTGGAAGATATATATTTAAAGTGGGACTGGGCTGGCCACGTCTGCCGTATGCCCAATAAGCTGTGGGCCAAAATAACCACCACGTGGAGCCCTGACACAGCTAGAAGATGGCGGGAAGAGCTGGACGAAACAAACGACCAGTGGTCTACTTTAGCCCTGAATCGAAAGAGCTGGAAGTCATGGGCTTTGCCCAGCAGTGGGATGGTCCAGGCTAACAGTAACAGTAATTACACGAGATGCTGCCCATCATCTTGGCGCCATTTTGAAGTAACGTTTGATGAAAGTGACTTGTTTCATAAGACGAAGAAGGATCTGGTTATCGCAAAAATACCGCTGACGAGTTTCGATGGCCAGTTGTGCAAATAGTTGGATTTTTCTGTTAAGGTGCATCCCTACAGCGACATTCAGTCAGTCAGTAAAATTATCATGGTAAACCAAAGTAGTCGAAAGGGCAGTGACCGTTATATTTTCAGCAGTGGGAACATTATAGGCTCCTTGATTATGACAAATAACATAACATTACGCCTTGTTTCCCCAAAGGTTTAGGCAGTGGTGTACATATCCATAGGGACACCCATGTTCCACCAGTTATGTTTAAGACCCATGTGTGGCCATCAACCGGGCACATATCCAGCCTCTGGGCTGCTACTGAGAAATTCCTAAGGGAAAACCTAGGAATTAATTAATTAACACTTTGCTCGACTTAGGAATCGAACCCATGACCTCATCAGGTCAGCAGTAGCGCTTGCGACCAGTAGACGAACGACGCAGTCAATGATGATATGACCAATTAAATAGTCACATTACATAAAACTTACTATGATTCAACATTGGACTTGACAAGAAGTAGATCACAGACATAGATTGTGTAAAAGATCAAAAAATGCTAGGAAAGAAAGTGTTTTTTTGACGCGCTGGGATGTGCTCTGTAGGATTCTTAACAGCCCGCCGCGAATTTTTTATAAGTCCATGTGAACGTGGGCTAAAGTACTGGTATTCAACCGCATCTGATTAGACTGGAAGCTGACCCCAAATTAGTAGTGTAAAGGCTAGGCAGATGATGGTGAAGGGTAGGAGAAGAATGGCTTGAGGAAACAGTCAAGTTTGAGTAAAAGCACTTTAAAATGTCCCTATTATAGTAGTCACAACATATAAATGAGTGTTAGTCGTCATTATAAGTGATGTAAGCATTGAGATAGTCTCCGGGCGCGTCGTATGCTGTTAACTTGTTCGGAGGCGGCAAAATAAGAGGGGTCGACATTCCGGCTGTTTCTAACTCCTGGAAAAAAGAAAACAATTAAATCAATGAGATGAAAATACTAATGATAAAGCTGTCTTTCGGGATAAGACAGATTAGATTATGGGAATTCATTTCAATTTCTTATAATGGTGTGCCCATGTCTGGTGGCGAGCGCTACAGGAACGTGGGAGGGGGGCGTGTTCCCGTTCCCACTGAGGCCGATCACCGAAACGAGGACCGAAAGCCGATCTTAACACGAATAATTAACATAATTAGGAAAAACGACAATATGATGAGCCCAGGGAAATTTAGGAACAGTCACAAGCATAAATATATTACAATGGAGAGCTCAGCCATAATATCTGCAGGCCAATTCTCGTAATTTAAAACAATCAAAATCTAGTCGCATGCTCACCTCGGCGACAAACAAATGTCAAAAATTTGTCAAAATTTAGGGAAATTAGAAGTATTTTTTTTGACAGATTGAGACTGAGATAAGACTGTGAACGTTTTTAAAATTACGAGAATTGCCCCTCTGATGTCATGATTCATTCATTAATGTCTGCTGTCAAATTGATGACAAAAATATGTGATCGTTTGTGGAAAGCATATACAAGTGGCAGCACAAATATGTCACATCGAAGGAACACCATAACTATCTGAGGAGCAAAAATATAGGATGCTGCATCGGCTTCAAATATACAAAGTTGATACGACAGAGGGGTTTTCCTTTAAACTGCCTAACTGGTATTCTATGTACCATTTTCAAGCTCTGTACCAAAAATCAATTAAATAGGAGCAGTAGTTTAGTCGCAAATGATTTTTTAAGTATTTGCACAGTTTGATCACGATGTATCTTTCCTAACAGCTGATTATGTCTAACCATTCATAGGTCATGCACCTTACAACGATAAAGACGATGCCACTTCGTTACCTAGGTATCTAAGGTCAGTCAAATTTATTTACAAAGGGTGGGTGCGTTTTATTCTGATTTGTAAGCCATTTAGTTTGTTTGAAAGAAATATTTTCTCATTTTTGGCGCTATTTATTTTTATGCCGTATCGAATTAATACTAAACACGTATAGTATACGTAGTGTAATTTAATGCTCCTCTGTCATATCAACTCTGTATGTGTCTCCTCTTAGAATGCAGGTGAGGCTTTAACCACTGGGCTATCAAGACATTAGCGTCAACATCATGAAATAAAACTATGAAGACAATTACCTTGCGTCGCTTCCGATTCTTCTTATTCCAGGGCGCGTAGGGTATCTTGAGGTGAACAGTCTGTATGTGAAGCTTGACGGCACTGCTTTGAGTGAAGCGACGGTTGCAGTGCTGGCATTGATATCGTTTCTCACCGGTGTGGACCTGTAACGTTTAATAAAGTTCCGAATTGATAAGGTAACCTATTGAGGTTGCCTTTTTGGCTGTCAATGGGTCTAAGGTTGTAAAATGCAAAACCATGTCAGTGTAAGACACACATAACACATAAGCAGCCTATAATTTTCCACTGCTGGGACACAGGCTTCCTCTCCGTGAAAGGAAGTGGGCCATAATCCACTACGCGAACCGTGGGTTGGTAGATCACATGTCTTCGAATTTTCGATTCGAGGACACGCCGGTTTCGTCACGATGCTCTCCTTCACCGTTTTGCAATGCAGGACAGGGTCAGTTAATTTAGTCCGGAAATGTTAAACTGGGACTAAAAAAATTTGGACTGGTTCGAAAACTGTTGGACGGGGTGATAAGACTGGGTCTGTGAAAAGTTAAACTGCGGCTGATTTTGTTGAAATGACACTTTAAAAAATTAAACTGTGCCCTGACTGGGGTTAGAAATGTATTTAAAAAGTATACTTACGACAAGATGTCTGTCTCTATTGCTGGGCATGTTGAACCGACGGTCGCAGTGCGGACATCCATACGGCTTCTCATTCGTGTGTGTCCGCATGTGGACTATGAGGTTCGCGTATTGCTGGAAACAATATAGAAAGAATTTTCATAAGTCAACATGAGCGAAATAAATACGTAGGCTAAGCAGATGATTATGCCCTTAAACGTCCATATTGGATATAGGATCGACTTGTCAGGATTATGCTAATGTCACACAGCTAGTTTAGAAATAAAGATGAGCTATTCAGCAAGGGTAAGACAATTAATTTAAATATTGACATTCTTCTACTTCTTAGCGTATCGATGGCAAAAAGTTTAAATAGCTTTGGACTAAAATTCAAATGCGCGAACTCCGCTCACTGACGCCGTCATAAGATCATCAAGTGCACAGATGACAGGGCTTGCGGCGCGGGATGGAAGGCCATTGTTTGTGGGGAGGTGCCGCATATGCACTTTTATTACGTCTCCCCCAGAGGGGTAATTTTCGTAATTTTAAGAACGTTCACAGTCTGAACTCAGTCTTAATCTGTCAAAAAATACTTCTAATTTCCCTACATTTTGACAAGTTTTTGACATTTGTTTGTCGCTGAGATGAGACTGCGACTAGATTTTGAACGTTTTAAATTACGAGAATTGGCCTTCTGATATTTAGTGTCCAGCAAAATGTTAGTTTGACACGTCGTTGATTTTCGTTCCAAAAACTAAGTATAAGTGTAGGTAAACTGGCATCCTCCAAATCCAAATGCCAAATCTACATGAGGATTGGCATTTGGATTTGGACCACGACCGCTCTGACAAGAGTGTTACGAAGAAAAAGAGAATAGTATTGTTGTGTACCCTGGTGGTGTGTCCGCAGACGTCGCACATGTAGCGCTTGAGGTACTCGGTGTCGGGGTGTTCCGACTCGTAGTGCTTGCGGGCTTGCACATCGTTGGATAGGAACTTGCCGCACTGAAACATATTATTAACTCATCATTCATCATTCTCCCGCCCTTATCCCAATTTATTTGGGGTCGGCGCAACATGTTCTTTTTCTTCCATACTTGTATATTAGTCGTAATCTCGGTAGTTCAATAAACATATTGGAACGAAGTTCCTTATCGCGCGTTGCGAAAGGGGGCTAGACGGAAAAAATTAAGACTAAAAGTTGGAACGACACTTTTTGCTATAGTTGTAAGCCGTGCGGCGTGCGCGTGTTTCTCTGTCTGTCTCTCTCTCTTATAGAAAGCAAGCCAGTTATACTTCGTTACATCCGGGTGTCCCTTGAAACCTCTCAAGTTATTAACTATCACGTTTAATTCACACAAGCCTAAAAGGTTACTTAGGGAGTTTCACCATTGAAACTGAGCGTTCAGAGAGAGGGATATTGACACTGTCAGCATCAATTGATATGTATCTATGTCCATCACGGTGAAGGAAAACACCGTGAGGAAAGTTTTTTTTCTTGCCTACGCTGTCCCAGTCTTGGGCAAAGGCATCGCTCCACTCCATCTTTCGCGAGCTGGCGCGTCCTCCTTCCAGTTTTTTATAAGTTTGAAATCACCAATCCGCCTTGAGAAAGCGTGGTGATCAATGCTCGTGCCTCCTCTGTATAAGAGGCTTCTGCCCTGCAGTTGGACAGTCACAGACTGGTGTTATGTATAGTTACCACTTCACAGGTGCTGGAGGTGGTGAGGCCGTTGTTGACGATCTCGGAGCACGCGCCGCGCCGCGGGCGGCCGCGCGCGCGAGGCTCCTCCGTCTTGCTGCGGCGGGACGGCTTGATAGAACTGTTTAGACACGAAATATACACGTAACAAAGGCATAAAAAAGTTAGGAACGAGACTAACGGACAATGCACAGGCTAAGCCGGTGGTCCTTATTAGGGTTCCGTACCCAAAGGGTAAAAACGGGACCCTATTACTAAGACTTCGGTGTCTGTCCGTCTGTCACCAGGCTGTATCTCAAGAACCGCGACAGCTAGACAGTTGAAATTTTCACAAATTATGTATTTCTGTTGCCGCTATAACAACACAAAATAAAATAAATATTTAAGGGGGGCTCCCATATAACAGACGTGATTTTTATAGATAATGGTACGGAACCCTTCGTGCGCGAGTCCGACTCGCACTTGGTTGGTTTTTTATGTATGGCATCTCGCAGTTCAACCTATGAGGTTGTCGTCTGTTTAACCGGGCTTGCCAGTGGATGCCTTAATAAGCTAAGGCCTTCAGCCAGGGTTTAAAAAGCTTAAAAACTATGCGACTACTCGCTAAGGGCACCCCCTGTGGGTACGGACCTCAGCTTAGGGCGTCGCTAGGAGAGGGCAGCAAGGGACAGGCTGCATCAGAGCCAGTGGTCCTAGAGATTTGATTCTTTAAGTACTCTAGTACTCCCCGCAGCCCTGGTGTAATATCAAAGTAAACCGAGGGCTTTAAGAGGGTTAGGCTATTTCTTCATCGCAACCTATAACGACAACCAACACGTACGTACAGGCGGCCTATACATTTGAATGTCGGCTGTCGAAGGTCGAGTGGAGAGACGACCATTTAAATGTGTCGGCTGCCAAATCGGACCGATATGTCGGTTGTCGTTAGCGCTCGCGATGAACAAACGGCCTAAGTGTCTAAACACACTATGCCGAACGTACGCGACCGAAGTTCCGCGGCTGATTTTACGTTCCAACGTATTCAGCTGATATGACACACCATAAGCATAATAAAAGCAAATAAGTAGGCCAACTCAAGCCCCGAGCGAGCGATAATAGCCTAAACTCGTAGGGCTGTCACTTGTACTTTATTCAATCGTCAAAAATGCATAGTGAATCTCTATACAAAACAATGTTCCCCTGTAGGGTAAGCATCAAGGACCTTTAATACAAAGTTTTTTTTAAATTATTTTTTCTACACACGGCTACACATCAAGCTATGCAAAACCAGTATTAGCTGACCGTTCATTGTGAGAAAATATCATACAAAGTGAGGCCAAGACAAACTGGTTTTGTATAGCTTGACGTGTAGCCGTGTGTAAGTACATTTTTTTTCATTGCCTACGTCATCTTATCTGTTTAGTTATTTGAAAAATTACGATCGAAATATGACTAATAAAAACGTGGTTTTACTGAATCATGTATTTATTCAAATAAAATGAAATGATTATGAAGTCTTTGTAGTTAAAGGAGGTAGGTAGGTACACGTACAAATTATTTATTACGAGCAGCAGAGCAGCGGCGAAGCGTACGCGGGCGCGGGCGATATTACCGGCGTCACAGCCACGACTGGCGCACCTTTAGCAGCGATAAATTTTGTCAGTGTGTGCGTGCGACGACGCATACGTACGAGCGCGCTCACATACAAACCGTGCGCGGTGCGAATGTATGAAGATGTCGTACTTGTTTGCTTTTACTATGCCATAAGTGCCGAACTTACGCGGCAGAAATTCAGTTGCGCAACGGTCTACGTTTTAATGACACAACAAAGCACGTGCATCTCGTGCGCAGACAGAGGCGAAATAAACACTACGGGTACGGGCGGACACGCGGGGCGCGGGCGGGGGCATGCCTGCCTCCCGCTGCTCCCCGCTTCCGATCTTCGTCGGCAATCGAACCGAACTTAGGTCGCGTATAATGTGTGTTCTACAGAATACGTTGCCGCCGAATTGCCGCTGAACTTACGCCCGACCGAAGTTCGGCTGTACGCTATAACGCAACGTAATTTCGGCATAATGTGTCGCCAGTAATTCAAATAGCATTGCAGGCGTAATCATGCCGAACTTCGGTCGCGTATCCTCGGCATAGTGTGTTTAGATACTTAGAGTCAAACATTCCTTTGTCTTCAGAGAAAGTTACCCAAGAGTTCAGGACTTAATATAGTTTTAGCAGCCTTCTCACTTATTTATATGCTAGTTCGGTATGTAGTAACTGGATTAGGCTATATTTTATTGTGTTCAAATACACTTTTTTAGACATTTCTCGGGACCCGCACCCTAATTGCGTAGCACACGATCAATCGGAATCAGTTTCATTTTGACAGTTCAACAACATTCATTGCGTTATTTACGTATTGAGCAGACAAATTTTTCGAACTTATGAAGCAATGGATTAGCAATTTGCTTCAAAATGATTCAGATTACGAATGATCGTGTGTTACGCAATTAGGGTGCTGGTCCCGGACCTTTGGAAGGCGAACGAGGGGCCGAAGCCAACTCGCAGAGGCGCGTTAGACGTTTTCAATGAAATGAGGCACCAACCGACGATTATCCCTGTATACACGTTATTATTATTAAAGTTTTATTTAAACCCACGCATTTCTCATGGACTAAAAGGGGATTGAAGATTTTTATATGGAGCCTGGCATACCTGCAGTGGCCGCCATTTTATTTTTATTTATTTTTTTCAAAATGGCGGTCGCGCTTAAATCCCAATGGCGGGCAGTAGGTATGCCACGGACTTTCAAAGCTTTCTAAAAGTCTGTTTCATACTTACAGATTAGTAGTAGCGTGTTTGTAGGAGCTGCCGAGATGCGTGGTGAAGGCTGCGAAGGACATGAACTGTATCTCGCAGTCCGCGCAGTAGTGAGGGTCGGCCGTGTTCAACACTATCTTAGTACTTTGTTCTATCTCCTGCAAAATAAGAGAAAAAAACTTTTTTTAACCAAGATTTTAGGAAAACAAATAAGGCACGTTTTGTAAGGGTTTTTGTGCTAATACCTCATTTGCAAAACAGCAGAAGTTGCAGTATCTAAAACATTTTTGTTCCATTTTGATATTGTGTCGACATATGACGTTTTTTTTTTTGTTAGCGTGCACTGTTGGGTAAATGCCTCCCCCAAATCCGTCCGGGAACTCTTTTCCCGCGCCACCTCGACAATTATTCTATTTTATTTTTTTAGTCAAAAAGTGTAAACCCTCTGCGTAATTAGAACTTTGATCCGATTACAGCGCGTTTTTTGTTACTGGACAAAAAACTACAAAACAATAGTTATTAATAATGTTATATATGGTGTAAATCAAATCAATCTGCCTAGCCTTTTCCCAGCTATATTGGGGTCAGCTTCCTATCTGACCGGATGCAGTTGAATACCAGTATTTTATATGGAGCGACTGCCTATGCTGATGCCTATGCTGCCTGACCTCCACAACACATGTACTGGGTAACACGAATCTCTTGGTAAGACTGGTTGTCCGACTTTTAGATTTCCGACTGATTTTTTCTGAAGACTGTCAAAGATCTACGAATGACAGCCGGGACCAACGGTTTAACGTGCTTCGTATCTGTGTCGCCTCGATGTGTAATAGATGGTCATCCATCGACGAACCGACCGCGGCAAGAGAAGCTTAACCTTCGACGCAAGCATAATAAAATGTACACCCAAATGGACACCCTTACCTCTTCAGTATGTGCAATTTGTTTGTGACAATACAGTCCAGAATCGCTCACAAAACTGTGTCCGCAAATAGTGCACAGACACATGGACGGATGCTTTATTCTTATGTGAGTTAGACGCGTTGATGCCTTCCTGTAAAGTGAAACATTCTTCCGTGAAATATTCATTTTTTTATCTCTTTGACAGGTTAAAAAAAATTAGGTTACGCATTCGATGAGGTTGCGAAAAATTAAAAAGAAAAACCAAAGACACTGAGTTCCCTGTACTTACTAAATTATTTTTATTTACTTTTTGGCGCTTTTTTCGAGAAGTTTTGATGTTGGTTGTTACTTAGTATTTTTAATTTTAAAAAAGTATTTTTTTCGTATTCGGATAAGATAAGATAAGAGATAACATTTATTTGTCAAAAAAACACGTGTAGGTTTTACAATGAGGTGGAAAAGGAGAAAAAAGAAGTCTCAACATGTTTTGCCTAGAAAGGCGTACAAATACAATCGAAATAAATTATTCATATTAAAAAGAAGTAGACAATATAAATTGACAAATTCATAATAATAATACAGGATATAAGCTCAAGCCGTGGTAAACATATTAGCCAGCTAACAAGCCACCTTGTTAGCTGGCTAATATGTTTACCACGGCTGTTTGGTGGGTTCATCGCCCAGAATGCGTCCGACGCTCATTTAACCGGTTGAACGACTTAATTACAGAAACAATTACAAAACCAACCATCGCGCATGGATCGAAAAAAACTTTTCTAAGTGTTTTGCAATTTGTAGGTCAGTATCTGAGGGGCAATTCTCGTAATTTTAAGATCGATCACAGTCGGATCTCAGTCTCAATCTGTCAAAATAATCTCTAAATTTTCCTACATTTTTGACATTTGTTTGTCGCCGAGATGAAGCTGCGACTAAGTTTTGAACATTTTAAATTACGGGAATGACCATTAAAATCATCAATGTAACTCGCGAACTACCTTAGCACCACTCCATGAGGCTAATTGAAATAGACTCATGGAGTGCAGCGTATACAATTTTAAAGGGTGTCAACCAAGAAGAAGAAAGAAAGCAAAATGTTGAACAATTTTAGATAAATTAATTATGAACTAAATCTCAATTAAAATAGAGTTGAAAATTGCATGCACGAGATAATTATCGATGGCGTGTGTTCGTTCATGGTATTTTAAACTCTATTTCAGTTGTGATTGAGGTCATTATCAATTGTGATGAGTAAATAAAATAAACTGTAATATAACTTACATGAATTCCCTCTTGCAATGAGGACACTCGTATGTCACATTTTTATGCCATCTATAATGCATATGGGCTTGACCTCTGGAACAAAAACAGAGATGAATTATTATTTTTAATTTTTTTCTATGGCAGTATTGCCGACTGCTGGCAGGCAGTCGGCAATACTGTGAAGTGAAAGGTAACAGACACACCGAGTTACTTTCGCAATTTTTTATTAGATTCTATTACAGATTCTATTGCATCCGTGCGAAGCAGGGGAGGGGGTCGTTAGTAATAAAATAAAATAGAAAATAATTACCTATTACAGCACACATAACTGCACAACTGACACGAGTATTTGAACAAGTGAGTGATGTTCATATGTTTGTAGAGTTTTCGCTGATCTTTGAAGTGGATCTTGCAGATGTCACACTGTAAAGGACCGGATTGTGCCTAAAAATTATAATAGAAAAAATATTTATCAATCAATCAATCAATCATTTATTTTGTTAAACATAGGTATGGTTACAGATATTATATAGTCTAAGATATGTGCACTATGTTTTGCCAATATATGGCGTACAAAATTAACATAACAAGGAATTAATAATAATAATAAGGTACAATCAATAAAGGCATGTCAATAGATTACATTATTTTAAGAAAGAAAAAGCATGTCAAATATAATGAATTAAATAAGTAAGTGTAAATAATAAAATCATAAATGTTTGATTGGCATCATGGCATGTCGCAATCGTCATACTTCTGTTTATCATTAGTAAACTCAGTGATGGAGTAGTAACATCTATCTAAAAGGAATTTAAACAAAGACCTCTTAAAGGATCCCAGACACTCTTTATTTCTAATAGCTGCTGGTATACTATTAAATATTTTTGGGGCCATACCTAGCACATTTGTACCGAAAAATGCGGTTTTGTGAGGGGAACTTGAATAGTATTTCGATAACGGCGAGAGCGCAGTTTTTCAAATAAATGAAGGTTACATCGGACAAACACCCCCATTTCATATATGTACATAGACGGTAAAGTGAGCAAACTAAGTTCCTCAAACAATGGTTTACAACTATCAATCGATTGTAATTTGGTAAACGATCGCAAGCATTTCTTCTGAGCTTTAAAAGCAATGTCTCTGTCAGTGGAGTTGCCCCAGAAAATGATTCCGTACCTAATGCTAGAAGTCACATAAGCATTATAAGCTATTTGTACTGTAATGCGGTTTACCGTTTTTGACAGTTTGTACAGAGCATACGCAAATTGACTAAGCTTCTTATAAAAACATTATTTTGTTAAAAAACTACTAGTTAGTACTAAACAAGGTGCAACTATTATTGCGCGTTTGTGTGAAGTTTTGCCTTTATGGGGTTACCTATTCCGGTCGTAAATCCAAGTTTTTAAAAGATTTATGTAAAAATATTAGTATTTGCCTAAAAAAAAGTTAAATTCTAGATGAATCTAGAATTTTACTTTTTTTTTTCAATTTTGCAATCATGGTAATACGAAATAGGCGAGTTCAAAGTTGTATCAGCTCTATATTAGATCTCGTCATCGCACATTCGTATTTCCGATGAAAGTCGATAATTCCCGAAGTGCATACTTTTCTTGGGATATCTGTAGTTCCTTTATCATGGGTGCGTTATTTTTTTCGTCATAATCAGCCTATATTGTTCCCACTGCTGGGACACAGGCCTTCTCTCTTCGAGAGGGAGTGGACTATAATCTACCACAAGGGCCCAGTGCGGGTTGGTAGATGTCACATGTCTTCAATTTTTTGGTTCTAGAACATGCCGGTTTTCTTACGATGTTTTCCTTTACCGTTTTGAGAGCAGTGGTGACGACATAATTTACACAAAGTAAAGCGCCTGTCTGGGTTCGAACCTGCGACCTACAACTCGTAAGTCGCGGCCGTTACCAGTGGGTCACTACTGCTCTATTTTTTCCATGCAGATATCGAACTAGCGCCACTAGCGATTGCTGCGCTAAATCGAGTACCTCGGGATTCTCAATGCTCGGCTGAACACCTAGAGTTGAAAATCTAGTGCGCGTTAAAAGCCTGCCGCGATATTTTTACGTTAAAACGTGGGTTAACAAAGCATATACTCACAGGATCATGTTTCTTCATATGCTTATTATATGTCACCATCCCTCTAAAACCACGGAAGCACAGATTACACTGATACCTCGCTTCCTGATAGTTCCTTGACTGCTGTCTTTCCTGAACCAACCGGTACTGTTCTTCATGCCCAATAGGAGAGTAGATAAGAAAGTCTTCGGGTAACTTCCTATTCTTTTTGACAGGTTTTATGGTGACCACTCCTTTAACACGCTTGCCTCCCCGTGTCTGCAACCATTTTGGTCGTGACTCGTACCAGTTTGCGTTCTTTTTGCTACCGTTTTGTAAATGAGTCCAGATGTAGTGCTGTTTTGCTGATGATCTGAAAGAAGGTTTTGCTATTTATATGTGGGATTTTTGAACTCAACTTTCTATACAGCAGGGTTGCGTAACATTCATTGCGTAATTTACGTTGTTAAGCAGACAAATTATTCAAACATGGGAAGCAGTGAATTAGCAATACCCGCTGTTATGGAGCAAGATGTTTTTACTCAACTGCGGTTTTTTAGTTGGTATGTTTATTGTATGTTTGTCTGACTGTGTGTTCCCTCCTTGGGTCTGAACGAGCGAACAGATTTTATCAAATGAGGTATCGGGAGAAATAACTCAACTAATACTACTTATGCCTATATTCACTAACACTAGGTGGCATCTAGGATGTTGGATTTTCAACCCTTGACTCAGCCCAGATAGTCCAAAATCCAACAGCGCGCTAGTATTGAGGCATTTTTTTTAAACAGGCATTACATTTTATAATAAAGATTTGAACTAAACTATTTACTTACCGATCAAAACTAACTTCAGTACATTTCCTACACAAGTACTTAAACAGATGTTTATCAGTCATGTGTGTCTTCAGTAAAAATTCGGTTTTATAGTAGTACTGGCAGAGGCTACAGTGGTAGTTGCCGCTCACATGCTGAAACAAATGGAAAATATGCTTTATGTATTAGTATTTATATTAGGTATTTCTGGGCCACACAACACAAAATCAAAGAAATGTCTAGTTTTCTACCTAGACCTTACATTAGTAATAAATAAATAGGTCTCACCTTATCATGCATACGTAAATGTATCTTCATTCGTTCTGCATTATTATAAGCCTTATTGCATATCTCACAATGGTATTTACCCTGAGTGAACATTTTGTACACTTCAATTGCAGCTTTAGCCTCTTTCACAGAAATTGGGACCAATGTGGCATATTCTTCGTCCATATCCGTCCCATCTACAGCCGTATTCTCAACATTAAGTGACAATGACAACTCAGGGAATTTATCAATATCCTGATCACTCTCAAAGTTCTCATTATCCAAAAATGAATCTGGCATTTCAGCGTCTTCTGTTGTACCGCACACGAAGCCACTAGGCTCATCTTTCGAAACTTCATACTCAACCGGTAATTCCGCAGGTTCAGTTTCATCAATATCTATTTTGAATTTTTCTTCATTGAATTCCAATTCACTAGGATCGGTTATTGCATCAAAAGTGAAGTCAGAAGAGACTGTACTGCAGTGAAATACTGCTATGTTCAATTTGGAGGAGTTACACCGATCAATGCGGTTCTGTCTCTTCCACTGGAACGTTACGTTTTCATAATGAGTTTTATCTAGACTCATGAGTGATAGGGGCGGCATAATAGCAAGAAGGTTGCGGTTTACGTTTTCAAGATTCGTTTGGCTAATCTGTAAAGTGGTAATGATCATTATTATTTACTATTATAGATACCATAATTATGTCACATTTTAAAATACTTAAGTAGGTACTAGATAATAAAGGACTTTGTGACCTAAGCCCGCACTTAAGTCACTGTTTTCTGTGACTTAAGTAGTCCATTTTTACACAGAAGTGGTGCGAGTTTAGGTCACACGAGCTATAAAATAGTATGCGTACGTGTGACTTAGTAGTTAGTAGTCTATTAATGCACGCCTTTGGCACCCTCGCCTACTTAAGTCACACTTATCGTAATGTACTATTTTAAAACTATTTGTATAGCTTTAACTGTTGTCAAGCAATTTACCTCTTTGTTTTTGTTCAAAATTTCTTTCAAAGCGTAATGAGCTCGATGGCATCTATCGCGAAACCTTTTGAAGTTTCGCACGACAGCTGCACACTGAAAACATAAATAATCCGGCATGCCATCCCCGTGGGAGGTCTGTAAATAACAAAAGGATATATGTTTAAGAACCAACCGGATCCAAAACCTTAATATTTCAAAAAAAATCATGTTAAACCGTTTATAAACAATGCATACCTGAATACCAGAAATCAAACGGAATTCATCTCGTAATTTATCACTGTTCATGCTAAATAATTTAACATCCGTGCTGAAACACACCAAACACGCTTTGAGATTATACATTTTCCTAATATTTATCTCATTGTCTCATAGAAAACTAATTTTCTGAATAATTACGGCCCCAAGCATTTTGTTTGATTGAGTTGACATTTGACAAAGAAGCTAGCAAAGTGACGTTTGACAGGCGAGCGAGACTGACGTTTTCAACAGGGCTGCCAGTAGAGATACCTTTTTTTTCTTTTGACTTCACAGTTTGTGCATTTCAACAATATCACGTTTAGTTTAAGGAAAATGGAAAGACTCACCAAGGAGAGTATTTTTTATTGTGACGATTTCTCTTGATTCTTAGTACGTAAGGGGCTCTCGCTCTCTTCTTTATCCAATGCTGAGTGTAGGCATCCTGCAATGCACGTCACTCTTCTAACGTAAGGAGCTACAGAGCTCTAAATGTGAGTAATTAGGTATTCTCGAAATTCTGGTATTTCATCAATCAATTAATTTTCATAAATTCTGTCTCTTGCAAACATCATTCAAGCCCATAAATGTACATTTTAAAGCATTGGTCTCCTAGATGCCGTTTAGGAATGTTTTTATGAGTCGGTCGGCCGGACTAGCGTTGAAAAAAGCAGGAAAAATTCCCGTTTCTTTCCAATTCCGTTGTATTTTTCAATGTTTCATTCGAAAGTTTCAAGGCCAGTATATATTTCATGTTTTTTTTTCCAATAAAACCGAAAAAAACCGAAGAATATGAAAGAAACGGGAAACATTTCATGTCTTTTTTTTCAAATGCGTACTCATTTATATATTATTTAATGCTTCTATGCTTTAACTCTTTCCATAATAATACGTAGTATGTACGTATCTACTAACCACCACCTAGTACTAACCTACCAGAGCGACTTAATAAACTTGTTTACGTTCGATCAAATTTACATTTAATTATGCAAGCTAAAAAAGAAGCTGCTTATCGAATTCGAGCTCGAACGGTGAAGCTGACGATTCTTCGGACAGTGAACCTGGGATTGTGGCCGAGAAGAACTAGATGGATCTATTATCCCCTATTATTATTTCCTTTATTTAAAAGTAAACATATCAATTATATTTTTAAATATTAGAATATAAAAAGTATAAAAACATTTAAAAATATAAAAAATAGTAGCCCACCGGTATCGGGAACAGAGTCCAAGCTACCGGCGGTCAGGGCTCCAGAGAGAGGAACCTCCTGACAATGCGAGCCGTGTCCAGAAGTACCGCTTTCTGAATCAAACACAATAGTCCTGTCAGTGATGATGGATCGATCCCAGTACAATGTGATATTTCCATTTTCGAGAACTGGGTCGGGCACATACCTGTAGTACGGCACCTCAGATTCCACAAGGCTGTATTTCAGAGCAAGTTGCTGATTATCCCCTATTATTATTATTACCTATTTATATTCACCTCACGTATGTTTTCTTTCTTTTTTGTTTTGTATTTCACCTATTAAAAAATATTTTAATATCAATAAAACTTGTTTTTTTCATCTTTTCAAAACATCAACCGAAACATTCGAAAGCATCCTGTGTTTCTTTCCAAAGGATTCCTTCTGTTAATTTTTTTAAGTGACATGCGAAAAAAACCACAATTTGTTTTTTTCGTGGAAAAAAACAAATTGTCTACATTGGCTACATCCCCCAATAACGTTAACATGTATGTCAATGGAAAGAGCTTTCAAGGAAAACCTTTGCTACTATAGTTTGACTAAAACCGCTGTACCGCGCCTTCGGTATGTGCGCGGCGAGACGGGGGGGCAGTGCAGGCCGCTCATTCGTCATCGCTCACGGCGTCCCGCCCCCCGCCTCGCCGCGCTTTCCTCCGGCCTCGCCGCGCATACCTAAGGCGCGGTACAGCAGTTTCGGTCAAACTATAACACGACTTTTGCGAATTGTTAAATTCACTCTGTACTGACGCGAGAGTGAATTTAAAAAATGAATAAAATGGCGGACCGGTAGGTTTCCACGGCCCTTCAAAGCTCTTTTGACCTATAGAACAAACCCTGTGAATGGCCGGAGACCCGTTGCAATGAAAAAATAAAAGTGATCGTGAAAGCGGATCCATCGCAAACTACGTCATAATTAGCGGCAGGCTTCGATGAGTAATAAAACAATTTTAATGAAACATATTGTAAAAGTGAAAACGCTCGAAAAATGGGCATATACCGCATGAATTGAGTGAAGCACACCAACAAACGCGCATTGAGTGCTGTTAGATTACTCAATCGTTAGTCATTAACGTGGGGATTTTGAATCGTATCGACTTGTAAAAGTGGATCCTGTACTATACCTAATCGGTAATGCTCATCACATGGTTGAACCCATTGCAAAGTTTGTTTGCATGGGGTACCAAGACGAGAGTAAAAAAAATTAAAAGTCCATATGTTTTTATTTTTTTTACATTTTTTCCGTCGATAAAATTGTTTATATTTTCACCCTTTTTAATATGTGCACTTTATAAAGACTCACACTGCATTATATCTAGACCAAATTTCATTTTAAAAAAACCGGGAGCCGCGCCGTCCTGCGCCTAAAACTTTTAAAAAATTTCATAACGTCAAAATAATATGGGTTTTATAATACAGAGTTATTTTTGAAAGTCGGTTAAAAATATTTAGACTACGCGATCGTAGCATAATGCGCGCTACGCCGTAGCCATGGGCCGTAGCCATAGGCCTTAGCGATGTGGACATTATTTTGTCACCGTAGAGTGCTACGCCGTAGCAGTGCGGTCTACTACGCCAACCGTAGCGGAACGCGACAGAATTCGCAAATCTGCATTGTGCATGTTACTATGAATCGAGGAATTTCATTGAAACAGCAGATTTGAACTCAATAGTGATTTATTTGTCTTAATAGCTGGCATGATTAGCAAATTCTTTTGTTCATATACATCGATGACTTAATTACATCTTGTACAAATCTCAAAATATTCAGACACAGTAAACAAAACAGCGGGCTTGCTACAAAACATCTTTAAATTCAGAATCAAATTGACACAATATCCAAAAAAGCAATTCAGAATTTGAAGAGCAATCTTCCAGACTTTACATAACAAAAGTTGTAGAAGATGTCACATAATATCGGTTATACAACTTCAGTAGGAAAAACTGATGTAAAAAGTCTTTAAATCTGACCATTACGACTTAGCATCTCTCTTGAAAGGTAGGCACAAAAAGCCTAGACGAAAATAAGCAATCGCTCGCTTAATTCCCCAAACAAGAACCAATTGAGTACTTGTCTTTTGGCCCAATGGAGTAAACATTTGCCTTCACTTTCGCAAAGAGAGTACCTATACAACCCGGCAGTGCTTGGGCCGATACATTTATTACTACGTCGGTAAAGTTTGATTCACTTGCTGTTACAGTCCCTTGTTGTAGTACACTGACTTCGCTTTAGGAGATAACTTCAATGATTCTGCCTGAAAAGTTAATTGAAACAAGTTAAAAGTTGTAAAAAATCCCGAAGAGCTGCTGCACCCTCATTGCGTAACACACTGTCGATCTAAATCAGGGGCGTAGCTACCGCTGTATCAGCCGTATCAATTATACGGGGCCCCTGAGCTACAGGGGCCCCCGACGTGACGTGTTAGACGACAAATTTTTTTTAGACATTCGGGACCAACGGCTTAACGTGCTTTCCGAGGCACGGAGGGGTATCGGTACGTTAAGATGGTCACCCATCCACAGACCTACCGCGGCAAGCGTAGCTTAAATCGACTCGTGCGGCTGTTATTACTTAGCCACGAGCCCCTCGCCTTCTAAGTCAGTATTCAATATGCTATATTCTTTATTTTGTAAAAATAATACCCTCTGTAGCTTCACAGTTGGGTAAAAAGGGCCCCCAAAAATATTTGATACAGGGCCCCATTAGGATGAGCTACGCCACTGATCTAAATCTGGAACCATTTTGAATGATATTGCTTAATCCATTGCTTCATAAATGTTCGAAAAATTTGTCTGCTCAAAAACGTAAATAACGCAAACTGTCAAAATTAAAGCCATTGCTACTGATACTGTGCTCAATACTGCAGGGTGTCATAGTACAGACGCCAGCACATCAAGCTACTACAATCTGTCAAATTTCTTTAATAGATTTTCAACTTTATCGCTGAAGTTTTAAGGTTCAAGGTTGATTGGGAAAATTTGACAGTTTCGGGTAGCTTGACCTGCTGGCGTCTGTACCATAAATATCTGAAGTCATAGTTGTTAATGTGCTGTAGTGCTCAGAATTTTGCCCTTATTATGACTGCCCAACAATCTAGACATACTAAATAACTTTTGCTCTTCTTGACATGGAATACTCTCCCACCTAAAACCATCGCCAAGGTGTGCGCCATCGGCAAGGGCATAATCAGCCTGTAATGTTGCCACTACACACAGGTCTCCCTATCTGTAAGAGGGAGTGAGCAGTAATCCACCTATCCAACGCGCGGACCAAGTGCGGGTTGGTAGATGTCACATGTCTTCGAATTTTTGTTTCTAGGACCTGCCGGTTTCCTCTCGACGATTTCAAGTTAAATCCTAAATATTATAAACGCGAAAATTTGTATGGATGGATGGATAATAATAATATAACCAGGATTAACACATAGTATACTTTTTATCCCGATATTCCCTCGGGATTGAAACATATGCGGGTGAAACCGCGGGGCGCAGCTAGTAAATAAATAAATTAACAGAACATTTAAATTTTACCTTTAGATTCGGCTCCAGAGAATCGATGCTCATAGCAGCTTTCTGCTCAAAGAAGGCACAGCCCAATGGCGTCGCGAAGATCACACAAAGACACACCAGTGATATTTGGAAGGGAATTACAGCCAACGGGTAGTGGCAGAACAGCTTTCGTTGAACCGCCAAGTTTGTTACAATTGGCACCAAGGCTAAAAAATAGTATTTAATGCGTTAAAAAATCTTCTGTAGGTCCGGAGCAACCTGGGCCCTAATTCACTATGACCACTTAACGATTCCTTACTTCGAAACCACGTCAGTTCCTTAGCTAATCACGCCAAGCTCGCGTTAATTTCGCGCGGTTTCGTTCATTGTGTCATAGAAAATATGGCCCATAGGCAATCAGCCTCACTACCCCTTGCTGATAAGCTATTAAGGGGATTCACCAAGGTAGCCCGCGAAATTCATACTTGCGTTTTTTGCAGGTCAGTGTCAGGTCAAAATATGCATAATCAGTCTATAATGTTCCCACTGCTGGGACACAGGTCTCCTCTCTGTGAGGAGGGGGCTGTAATTTACCACGCGTGCCCAGTGCGGGTCGGTAGATGTCACATGTCTTTGAATTTTTGGTTCCAGGACATGCCGGTTTCGTCACGATGTTTTCCTTCACCGTTTTGAGAGCAGTGGTGATGAAATAATTTACACAAAGTAAAGCGCCTGTCTGGGTTCGAACCTACGACCTACATCTCGTAAGTCGCGGCCGTTACCACTGGCCCACCACTGTTCTCAAGTCAAAATATGATTCGCCTCAAATGTCATGACTTCATGAGTTCTTAGAGAGTTTATTTATTTATATTTATTTATATATACTTTATTGTACAGACGCCAGCATATCAAGCTACTACAATCTGTCAAATTTCTTTAATAGATTTCAACTTTATCGCTATAGTATTAAGGTTCAAGGTTGATTGGGAAAATTTGACAGTTTCGGGTAGCTTGACCTGCTGGCGTCTGTACACCACTAAAATACAAAGCATAAAAAAAGAGTTGTATTTTTTAATTTAACGTTTACTATTTAAATTCTTATTTTTTCGGTCGCAATATTATTTTGATTAACATTTACAATCTAATACTTATTGACCTGCAAATTGCAAGAAAACGTTACAAAATTTGAATTGGGCGGGCTACTCTCTGTCAGCCGGTCGATTCTGTAAAAATCTCACCGTGAAAACTCAAGTGAAGTGAGCTTGATGTGAGTTATTGTCAGTAATGTCAATCCCTAGCATTATTTGAAATGACAGCTCGTACTCCACGCTCACTTCATCTAAGTTTTCACGGTGAGATGGTTACAGAATCGCACTGCTGTACTCTAACATAACCTTCTTCCTCTTATTCTTTGTAACAGGGGTCAGGTAATGCAGAGTACTGACAGAACTTTAGTATGAAATATTCTTTGGTTCTTGCCGCTAAGGGAGGACTTCTTCTTAGCGTATCGATGGCAAAAAGTTTAAATATTTTTTGCTCACTGACGCAGTCATGAGATCATCAAGTGCACAGATGACAGGGCTTGTGGCGCAAGATGGAAGGTGGGGATACGCGGTATCCACTCCAGCACCCTAATTGCGCAACGTACTATCAAACACAATCTGAATCAATTTGAAGGATATTGGTGTAGCGGTATCTACAACGCCACATGCGAACAACGCATCATACTGACGTCACGCAAATCCTGCATCTCGCAAGCAGAGTTTACCGCGCAATTAGCATAGATACGATTTCCCAACATCAATCGTTGGGCAATTGCCCGCCAGACACAAACACCCGTCTGGTCGGAGGATCCTCCCTTTTCTATGGAGGATGAGTGAACTTTACACCCTGTTCCTCATGCCTCTAAACTGGTGACCCCGAACATGAACGTCAGCGCAGCCTTCGCGCAAACACTTCAGCGTGACGTCATAATCATCACTCCCGCAAGCTTCAGCGGCGAGTCACCCAGCCAGCCAGCATCCACGGCTTCAACGGGTATCCTGACCACCAGCATGCAGCTTTCGCGCATACCTGGTCACCACCCTCAGCCTCATCAGCAACCTTGGCACAGCACACTGCACCTTCGGCCGGTCAACAAGCAGGGCACCCTCTCCTGGTCGACGCAGCAGCCAGCCTCAACCCGGCGCTGTACGACATCCGACGCACTGGAGTATAACGCAGCGCCACCCCGACTCACTGGGGACATCTCCGCAGACAGTTCCGACTCACCGTGAATTATGCGACAGCCGGTTCCGACTCACTGGAACCTCAGCTGGCCTGGCTATCGTCGCAAGATATAAGAATCAATCCACTATCGACCTCCGGTCTCCGGAGGGGAGTGATGTAGCGGTATCTACAACGCCACATGCGAACAACGCGTCATACTGACGTCACGCAAATCCTGCATCTCGCAAGCAGAGTTTACCGCGCAATTAGCATAGATACGATTTCCCAACATCAATCGTTGGGCAATTGCCCGCCAGACACAAACACCCGTCTGGTCGGAGGATCCTCCCTTTTCTATGGAGGATGAGTGAACTTTACACCCTGTTCCTCATGCCTCTAAATTGGTAATCCATTGCTTCATAAGTTCGAAAAAAAATTCTGCTCAACAACATAAATAACGCAATGTATGTTGTTGAACTGTCAAAATAAAATCCATTGCTACTACTGGTAGTTTGTTACGCAATTACCCCGCTGGTCTCGTCTGCTCCACCGGCCATTATTGTATGTATTGTTTGTTGCCGTCCGTCGTTTGAATGCTTAAATAATTAAGTTATACGTACTCATGCCGGGCAGAGCCATGGCGAGTCGGGATATGCACACGAGTAAGATTCCTGTGCGCGCTGCTTTCTTGGAGTCGCCAACTCTTTTGCCCTCCGGGGTAAATACAGGCGTTCCGTTTATTAACTCACTGCAAGAAACGTCAGAATAGAATACTGTTTATGAGACAGCCACACACACACACACACAGACACAGACACAGCCTTTACTTGGAAAAGGCATAGGTACAGACGCCAGCACATCAAGCTACTACAATCTGTCAAAATTCTTTAATAGATTTTCAACTTTATCGCTGAAGCATTAAGGTTCAAGGCTGATTGGGAAAATTTGACAGTTTCGGGTAGCTTGACCTGCTGGCGTCTGTACCTAAATATCGAAAACAAACTACCTCTCAGCATAGCTATTCACAACCATTCGATACGCTTCCGTAACGAATCTAACTTCTCGTAGGAGTCCTCTAAAAGAATGACAGTTGTGAATAAAATCTACGGACCAACAGTCCTTTCACTTACCTACTCTATCACAGTCAAAATCACAGTGACCGTTATTTTCATTACATTATGGTTGCTAGTGGGTAACTAACATTTGCTGTACCAAATTACATACAGACACAAAAACCGACTATAAATAATGTATACGTATAGAATTATAGATACAGGGGGTGGTGGACGCGCAACCTCTTGCCATTTCAGTACATGTAATAGTGAGCAAAAAAAAAAAAAAGAAAAAAATATTCCCAATTTCAAAATCCCCATTTTTCTATGAAACAGTATTTTTTTGTGGTCTACAATCATGTGCTGACTTCATGGTTTCAGTTTGCGCGTTGATCTGATTCCGCCCTGTATAGATATATATATTTCTCCATATATAAAGCAATATACATATATATTATACATACACGGTAATTTATGTCTGGCAATTGAGTAGATAGTTTACCTGCTTCTCATCATGGGGATATTGATGAAATTAGCGCTGCCTACGGCTGCGAAGGGTACCAGCCGCGCGAAAAGTGGGTTCATGCCCTAGAAATCAGTATAAACAATTAGAAAAAAATACCAAAATCTTGACCGATGCAGTGTTTTTCATGCTTACCTTAACTTTACTGTTGAGGTACAGGGCGGTACTTAAAGCCCCTCCACAAGCCGCGCAATAAGACGTAAGTATTTGCCTGTCAACGTCCAAAAACTTTAGTTTCAATAAAGTCATACTAATAAAATACGTGAATAATTTTGAAGGATATTGCTAATCCATTGCTTCATATGTTCGAAAAATTCGTCTCCTCAACAACGTAAATAACGCAATGAATGTTGTTGAACTGTCAAAATGAAACCATTGCTACTGATCATAGTGTGTGTTAAGCAACTACCCCGCCGAACTCCTAAATCGAGCCACCATACAACTCGCATGTGAGGTATTTAAAGGGTATATGCCCAAAGCGGGAGGAGTCATTTGATGATTTCCCATCCTCAAAAAAAAAAAAAAGGGTATACGCACAAGAGCCACCGGCCACAACCACCAGTGGCTGTGGTCTCTTGCTGAGGTGTTACTTGTCACGTACTTCTGTCAGTAGCGGATGGCCGTCACCGGCTCACGTGTACGACGAATCTACAAAACTGCTTGTCGCTGGTCTACCGGTAGCTGTGGCTTTTGGCTCGTTTGCGCCTAGCCTAAAGGCCTAAAACATGACTTCTATACAAAAAGTGCAGGGTCGCTTGATTTAGGAGTCCGAGAGTGTATATTAATTACCACCTAGTAGCTAGTAAGGACGGATGACTACTCAGACGTATCGAATGAAAACGAAAAACTGCGGCAGACGCGGTCATCAAATTATTCGAAAATTTAAGCACCCTACGTTTATATTTTGCTGCGCCCTAGGATAAAAGGGTCATGTCCTATTAAGTTTTACCCTAGTCAGTAACTATGTGAACATTGTGCAAATAAATGTCCAAACAAGCACTCGTCAGATGGCTCATGTCCCAAACAGATATTAAGACCATCATCTGCCCAGCCTATTTTTCCAACTATGTTTGGGTCGGCTGCCATTCTAACCAGATGCAGCTGCATACCAGTATTTTACACGGAGCGACTGCCTATCTGACACGATACTACTTGGTAAGACTGGTTGTCAGACTTTTAGGCTTCTGACGACCAGTAACGACTGTTAATTAAAGATCGACAAATAACAGCCGGGACCAACGGTTTAACGTGCTTTCCGAGGCACTGAGCGGTCTTGGTATGTTAAGATGGTCACCCATACACGGATCGACCCGTGCGGCTGGGTTAGCCACAAACCCCTCCTAATAGTTATACGATTCTGGACCTGAAAATAATGATTATTTTAGGAATAAAGAAAAATCACTGGCAAGTCACTCACTTCGTGGTGATAACTGCGTCACCTGAACGATTCGTGTAATTAACTATCGCGTTAAACGTCTGATTGAACCACTGCCAGAACATAATAGCTGGCTTTGTTTTGTAGAACGTTATCATGCCTGAGAAAAGCAACCAATTTCATTATAAAAACAATTTTGGAACTAAACAAATCTGTGTCATAGACATGTCATGTTGAAGTTAAATTTCATCGCAACCCATTTTTGGGGGATGCGCTAAGGTAGCCTGTGATATTCAATGATACAAACTTGATACTAATCTGCAAAATGCAAAAAAAAAGATAAAAAATTAAATTAGATTTTTCGAAACCTAGAAAAAATATAGAGTTTACATTTACTCACATCCAGTGACGAATGTGTTCATAGGTGCTTGCGCAGACATGCGTCCGATCTTGATCATCTTCTCACCAGTGTCGGGGTGGAATGCACTATCAACGAGATATTTGGTCTCCCAAAGTTTGTCCTCGTCATAACCGTGGGGCATTTTTTTTGTTTTCCTGACGAACATGACAAAAAAACGAATTTATATTGTATAATTATGTGATGTTTGAAAGTAAAGAAACGGAATAGATGAAAGGAAATACATTTATTTAGCACAGACTAAAATACACAATACACCAGATACATAGGTACATCAGATAGCAATAAATAAAAATCAAATAGAAAATTTAAAGTCCGATGTAAGAAATTAGCAGGAAAGTGTGCCTCACGGCTGCACCAAAAAGGCCCAGTTCAGCGAAAATGCCAGACTACTAGTGCCTGATGCTGGTTTTCAAAGTGACTTTAATATGAATGTACAGATATCTCCTGCGGGGTATAATAGCATAACACACTAAGAGTGGCAATGGCTTTCATTTTGACAGTTCAACAACATTCATTGCGTTATTTACGTTGTTGAGCATATACCTAATATTTTTCGAAAAAGTGAAGCAATGGATTAGCAATAAGTATACTTCGATTGTCATTGATCGTGTGTTACGCAATTAGGGTGCTGAGGTAAGGCTAAGTTTCGGTTACAGTTTTAGGTCTTACGGCCGAAGAAACCGAAAATTGTCCAGAAGGTATGTAAGATGAAAGCGGCAGGGTAGCCCGCGAAATACGTTTTTTTGCAATTTGTAGATCAGTGTCATGTTGAATGTTGATTAAAATATGATTTGCGAGCATAACCAATATGACTTTACCGAATTATAATCATTAAAATCATCACTAAGTACAATCATCTAAGTTCAGTTAAAGTTAAAATAGTCATTCAGTACGATTATATCGTACTGAATGACTATTTTCATGAAATATCAATAAAAAATAATAAGAAAAAAATAATAAATGCATGCATAATAATTATGAAAATTTTAATTTCGCGGGCTACCTGTCGCATTCCCCTTAATAATATTAAATGAACGAACTTGTACTCATCCACGATACTCTTGGCATTATCCAGGTCTTCGTCGCTAGCGAAGAAGTTTAATGGGTTTGTAAGCATTATAAAATGCTTGGCGCGGCCCCAGTATGTGCTCTGGTCCCACCGGGGCTGGTCCAAGTCTACCGGGCCTCCCTGCGGCTTCGCCATAGTTTTTTACGGTCCAGGAATTTTAATGGAGAGTGTGGTCGAATACACATCTGTCAAATCAAAGATGACCTGACCAAGTTTCATAAATGACATAAATACCTACCTAATGTGTGATTTTATCATTTCTAACGTGAAGATATTATCGTGGACGTCCACGTGAACGTCACGGAATCACTATAACATGGGGAAGCTGCCATCGACGCGCAAGCTGTTACCAAGGATTCAGTACATGAGTAGCAAGTGATAGCATAAAAAAGTTGCGCGTTGGTATTGCACTTTTCTATGAACAAGCTGATTTTTTATAAATCATAGTGCTGAATTTATGGTTAAAGTTTGCGCGTCGATTTCCCAGAATATATGAAGACGCTTTTAAATTTCAATCCACGTTAAGAAAGAAAGAAAGAATGAAAATGCATTTATTTGCGGCAAACATGACGCATAAAAAAAGGACATAAACACACAAAAAAAAAACAAGTAACGTAACGTGCGTATAACGTTATAACGTGCACGGATTTCCATACATTTTGTGGACGTGGACCTCCATGAAGAAATTATAAAGGCACACAAAGGCTAAAATAGAGGTCTCTACTAGATCTTTCTACTTTCATTGGCCGTTTTCAAGTGATGAACACTATAAATGAACTGGCGGGGTAATTGCGTAAAACACTAACATTAGCAATGGATTTCATTTTGATAGTTAAACAACATTCATTGCGTTATTTACGTTGTTGATCAGACAAATTCTTCGGAAATATGAAGCAATGATTTAGCAATATCCATTAAAATGATTCAGATAGTGATTACAAGTGTATTACGCAATTAGGGTACTGGATAAATCTTAATACGGTGAAGTAGGGTATCGTGAGGAAATAAACATGATGTCCTAGAACGCACGGCCCACTTGGTGGGAATGGGAACCGCTGGCTAGGTTGGCCCATAGATTATAAACTATATGGTTGGCCTGTGTTCCTCCAGTGGGAATATCGGGTGAAAAGTCATGTCACCTACTCACCAGATTTGAACGCGTCTAATCTGTAAAACACGGGTTTTAACGTGTTTTACTCTATTCAGGTTTATAGATAACATCTACAAAGAAATAAGCCTGTTAAACATTTCTATTTTGTAAATACACCGAAATTTTATTTCGAATTTCAAAAGTGACATTAGTTTTTTTGGCAAGAATGATAGGATGTTTCTTGCGTTTTTTCGAACTATAGATAGTGTCTTCTATGATAGAGATCTGAGAATCAAAAGAGGTTTTAAAATCATTTATGGAGTTAGACCTTATAATATGTATTATGCATGCACCTTATAAGGCGGTCCAAGTATCCAACCAACATAAGTAGGTACCTAGGCATTTAAATGTCTTTGGGTCCAAAATTAGACTTACAAAAGGTAACATGCGCTGCTTCTGAAACTTATACCATTTTTGTTTTCGGGGGGAAACCAAAAGTTACCTACCCGGCGATTAACAATATCCCAAGATTAGCAATATTCTTGCAACGGAATGCAATTTCACCTTCAAATATTTCTATAGCCAACCACAATGCAGTGGTGAACCAGTGGTATCGGCCCCGCCTTACGAGTTGTAGGTCGTGAGTTCGAACCCGAGTAGGTACCTATTTTATTTTGTGTATTTAATTTCATCACCACTGCTATCAACACGGTGAAGGAAAACATTGTGAGGAAACTGGCATATATATATGAGCTAGAACCAAAAAATTTAAGACATGCGACATCTGAGGGGCAATTGCGTTCACAGTCTGAAGGCCATTCTCGTAATTTAAAACGTTCAAAATCTAGTCGCAGTCGCATCTCGGCGACCAACAACTGTCAAAAACTTGCTATGCTTTCACGATTCTGACATTCGTAATATTGTATCAATTTATTCGATACTAGCTTCTGCCCGCGGCTTCGCCCGCGTGGATGTCGGAAATTATCCCACGGGAACGTGCTAACAGGATAAAATGTATGTGCTTCCCCAGAATGCCATCTATGTCGTGGGCCCTTTGTGGCTAATTACAATAGAAAACCAATTGTGTCTCATTAGTGGTGATTAAGAGGGTAGGTACCTATATGATATCTTTACCTAAATACCTAACTAATTAAAAAAAAACTCAATAACAGAAAATTAAATACCTACCTACCTAAATAAACCTATTTCTGATAATAACTAATCTAAACTCAATAAATAAGCAAAATCCCTAAAAACTAATATCTATACGAATGACTAAACCTACCTAACAGTATTATAAAATAACCTACGGTCACTACGTACACTATCAAATATACTACCTATACTTTAAAACTAAAATCTATACCTACGACTCATATAAAAATAAACCTAAATAACTCTAAAAACTAAAAGGAATAAAAATGAACTCCACTGCGAGTGACCCAACCTACGACAAACTTAGTATTTGCGGTTGGTACAGTACAGACAGTGGTAATCGGGTATAGGGATCGAACCGCAAAATTAAGTTTGTTTTTTATTGTATATACTTTTCCGGGATAAAAAGTACCCAGTGTGGTGCCCAGGATATTAAAGAATAATTATACCAAGTTTCATCGTAATCGAACCGGTAGTTTTTGTGTGATGCCTGAACAAACAGACAGACAGACAGACAGACAAAAATTTTTTTAATCACATTTTTGGGTTCGGTGTCGGTCAAGTAACACCCCCTGCCATTTATTTTTTGGATATTTTCAATGTACAGAATTTTCACTTCTACAGATTTATTATAAGTATAGATATAGATTACGAAAGTCATAATCGTGATGACACACTCGCTGTCTCACAGTCACAGTTATTTTCCCTCCTTATTTTTCATCACAGACGTAAAAAAAAACTGTCGGAGTTGACAGCTATAACAAATACTTTATATAGGTACCTAGTGATGGGAAAAAAATCGGTTGCTTTCAAAACCGATTCTCGAGAAATAGGGATAGTCTTATTACATGTACTTACGATTTTGTAATATTAGTAATTTACGTCTTACACTGTGTTTCTAAAGCTAGGTACAGACGCCAGCATGTCAAGCTACCCGAAACTGTAAAATTTTCCCAATTAACCTTGAATCTTAATACTTTAGCGATAAAGTTGAAAATCTATTCAAGAAATTTGACAGATTGTAGTAGACTTACCTACATAAACACGCAGTGACTTTAGTCGTCGACGTCTTGCAGGTGATCCCAAATCTGCACACAGATTTTGTCAGCCGACTTATCGTTAGTGATGTCAAAAAATAAACGTGTCACCTTCACCAGGGACTAAAGTCACTGCGTGTGTGTATTAGATGGCAGTTTTAGGCATGTCCTAATGAAAAAAAAAAAGAACAAAAGAGAGTAACATAATATTTATTATCTACAAAAATAAAAACTATTCAAGAAAATGACATATCTGTAAGGGCTGATTTTTCAATCGACCGATAATTTTTATTTGTGGAATAAAATTGACGTCTGACAGTTCTAGTATGGAAAAACTGTTAAAATTCAAAATTATTCCTCCGATAAAGTTATCTGGCGTTGAAAAAATCAGCTCTAAATTTTATTAATAAATACAGGCTTTGTATGGCTACAGCTACGACACATAATTCGACTAACTACATAATAAGAATCTTTGGAAGGGTTGTCCTTGCATTATTGTCAGACCTGACGTATATAGGGCCAAATCGCCCATTTACTAACAATAAGTAATTAATAAAAATAAAAATATTGAAAATAAGCATAGCTAAACTGTTGTATAACACAAGCGTAATAAAAACAAAACTTTTATATCAATATCAACATTAAGCGACTCATAAACACACACAATAAACTTCAAGTTTTGTACAGTCACGAGCAAAAGTATGTATACACTCGGCTTTATTCAAAAGAGATTTACCCCTTTATTTTTTAATGAAATTTTATGTTATTACGAAAATAGCATTTTCGAACCCATAGGTTTATCATTATGTAATGTGTCGTATTTCAACGTTGCATTCGTTATTTCACGAAAAAATCGCAATTGAAAGTTACCAAGTGTTGACATATTGGTGATCGTGACTGTACAGACGCCAGCAGGTCAAACTACCCGAAACTGTCAAATTTTCCCAATCAACCTTGAATTAATACTTTTAGTAATAAAGTTGTAAATGTCCTGGCGTCTTACACGATTTTGGGACAGTCTTTATGTTTTACTTACTTTACAGGTATTGAACATTGAACCTCTACAAAATCTTGGGCCCAGACAAATTGACCCCCAAAGGCCTGCGACCGACTAGACAGATGCAACGTGAAACTATAGTTTATGATAGGCCCTTTGTTATTCAACAAATTCAACAAGTTAAAAATACTTATCTTCTTTACAATATTACAACAAAACGGGTGGTCTTAAAAACTAGACATACATACATAACAAATTAGTATCTCCGTGGCTTTGGGTCGTCAATCTCCCAAGTCGGGGGATTAGTTTCCCAAGACGGACAAGAACCAGCTGAGTAGGTAAATTTTTCTTGTTAAACCTGTAATGATGAGCTCTATAATCACCACTGACTTCGAGTGCTCATTAACTCAACTCAATGGCATTTTTGTGGCCTAAAGAGAATCTACGTCGCCATTGCAATTAAATAGGGAAGAAAGCGCAAAGCTTCGTTTATGTTATTTGACATTTTCCGTGAGTCAAGGGATAGTAGCGAGGGTAGCGGGATCGTCCGAAAGGGTTACCGCTGCCCTGGAACATAAAAGGCTAAGGAAGGAACACGGGTGGGTTTTAGTCAGTAAGAGTCTGACACTCCCTTCTGCTCCACCCAGAGCGGGAGGGGTCATTTGATGATTTCCCATCCTCAAAAAAAAAAGGGATAGTAGCGACATCTATCGCAAAAGTTGATACTTCAGTTCCCCATTGTCTCATGCTTTTTTTAAGGTGGTGATTCAGGTACAGTTTGCAGGTACACATCTGCTCAATTGCTGCTATATGTATGTTCTGTGATTGCTGCTTACAGACCCTTGTTGTAGTACACCGTAGTCGCTTTGGGAGCTAGCTTTAGCGCCTTTTCCTGTCAAAATGGAAAACCGTTAATAATTATTCATTTATATCCTGTGATCCCAAACAGAGAGACAGATTTTAACTTGCAAAAATTCTGAATAAAAAAGAGAGAGAGAGAGACAGACAGAGGAACACGCGCACGTCTCACGGCTTACAACGACCTATAGCAAAAAGTGTCGTTCCAACTTTTGGTCTTAATTTTTTCCGTCTAGCCCCCTTTCGCAACGCGCGATAAGGAACTTCGTTCCAACAATCGGCAGGGTCATTTCGTAACACAGTAACAGTAGCAATCAGCATTTTGACAGTTCCAGAACATTCGATTGCCATTGCATTGCAAATTGTAAATTTTGCGAAGATATGCAAGTTATGCAACAACGAATTAGCAATATCCTTCAAAACTATGCAAATTGTGATTCAAAGTATGTTACGGAAATAGGGTACCGGACAAGTGCGAGTCAGCCACGTTCACAAAGGGTTCCTTACCACCAAAACCAGCGGGCTAATTGCGTAGCACACTAACGGTAGCAATGGGTTAAATTTCATTTTGACTGTTCAACAATATACATTGCGTTGTTTACGTTGTTCAGCAGACACATTTTTCGAACATATGAAGTAATGGATTAGCAAGATCCTTCAGTGTTTCAGATCAGATCAGAAAATTTTAAAGAGAAGTTTAGCTGGCAAAACTTCATATCAATAACGTAAAAACTACTCATAATTTCAAGTAAGTACCAACACTACCACCGCGTTCCTTTGTTAATATTATTTTAATATACGAAACATACTTTTTTTATGGCGTTTCGCAATTCATGCCTCCAGCCAGGGCTTAAAAAACTTAAAAATTAAGCGACTACACGCTAAGGGCACCCCCTGTGAGGTACGGACTTCGTCTTAGGGTGTCGCTGGGAGAGGGCAGCAAGGTACAGTCACGAGCAAAAGTATGTATACACTCGGCTTTATTCAAAAGCGATTTACTCCTTTATTTTTTAATGAAATGTTATGTTGTTACGAACATAGCATTTTCGAACCCAAAGGTTTATGTAATGTGTCATATTTCAACTATGCATTCGTTATTTCACGAAAAAATCGCAATTGAAAGTTGCCAAGTGTTGACATATTGGTGCTCGTGACTGTACAGGCTGCATCGGAATTATACGATACACACTATAACTTCTCTTACCTTTAAGGGTGCCTCTAAACTTGAGATGTTCATGTCGGCTTTCTGGCTAAACAAGGCGCAGCACAATGGCGTAGCGAACGTCGCACAGATGCACACCATAAATAGTTGGAACGGAATGATGGCCTTCGAGTTGGGGCAGAAGATGCACCGTTGAACCGCTGCGTTCGTTAACATTGGCACCAGTGCTGAAAAGTAGGTAATATCTCACTTAAGTGGCCACAGGGAAAATAGAGACTTGAAAGGAAATCGTTGAAGTGAAAAAACAAACGACACGTCTAATTCGCCGTACCGCGCATTGAATTCAAAATAGAAATAAAGGAATTTGTTTATTTGCGATAAACATGACGCAGAGAGAAAACAAACACAAAAAAAAACAAGTTAGAGAAAATACACACAAAACGGCCATCGAGACAGCCGTGAAAAAATGCCGAGAAAAGCGTGTTATTGTGTTCTAAATGTTCTTTAATGTTCCATCAAAATGTAACACGCTTTTCTTTATTTCTTATCAGGTTTAAATTATTTTTAAATTTTTAGTCCTTTTCATTAAATAGTAATAAAAGCTTGTTTTTAAAAAGGTTTTTTTAAAATTTAATATTATTTTTAACTTTTCAGTATTTTTGATGCGAGATTGACTACGGCGTAGTTCGTAGCGCGTAGCAGTGTTTTTCCGTTATATGCGTTTACTGCACTTAAACTACCTGTTCATCTTTAGTCCCTGGTTACCATCTAGCACCAAAGTACTTGTCAAGACGAATCAACCGAGCCCAAACTCTATGGGATTATGTCGTTTAATTACCGAGTTCCTATGGCCATCTTCCAGCTCCATCATCAGACCCTGGTTACCATCGAGCACCAAAGTACTCGTCAAGATGAATCATACGAGCCCGAACTCGATGGGGTTGTGTCGTTTAATTACCGAATTCATAAGGCCATCTTCCAGCTCCATCATCAGACCCTGGTTACCATCTAGCACCAAATTTCTTGTCAAGACGGATCAAACGAGTCCAAACTCGATGGGGTTGTGTCGTTTAACTACCGAGTTCCTATGGCCACCTTCCGGTTCCATCATCAGATCAGCTCCATGTCATAATAATTTTGCATTGTCATCCGATTTACACATGCATGCAAAATTTCAGCTCAATCGGTTGAAGGTATCTGCTTCAAAATTGAGTTGCAGGAGTCCACCCGAACATACATTATATCGCAAGTTAAATAAAATCTTTTTTTTTTTTAATCTTTATTTATTTACAGGGTTTTTTCTATAAAGAATATGTCACCCCGATTATTGAACACAATATAAATAACAAAATAAAAAATAAAATATAACAAACTAACCTACCCGCAACCTTGTACCCATAATAATAATATGATATAGTGTTCTGGCCTCATCTGACAATGGTGAGGCCAGGACGCTACTATAGTAGCCTACATTAAAATTATTTTCAAAAGCTTGACGTCTTTGGACTCCAATACGACTACATTCCGACAAGATGTGATGCACATCTTCTATGATTCCACAGACAGCGCAATTGGGTGAATCAACTTTGCGCATCATAAAACCAAAACTATTGAGAGGAACATGGCCGGATCGGAGTCTCAAAGCTATCACAACTTCTTGCCTATTCATCCTGCCCTCGCTGAACCAAAGTATACGTGGAAGCGATGGCTGAATCGTCCTGTACCAAATACCCTTCGTTAGAGATCTTTTATCAAAATATTCTGACCAGGATTGAATACATCTATCTCTAACTAGGGGTAAAAGTTCAGTATGCCATGGAGGACAAGCATAAAATTCTCCATCAGACGCGGCTTCATTTGCCAAACGATCAACCATCTCATTACCATCGAGTCCAACGTGAGAAGGGATCCACTGCAATACAACCGTTTTATGTTTGGCAACAAGTTCAGTGATGGCCTCTAAGATACTATATGCCAATGGAATCCCCCTGAAAGGTGAAGTACTCGTGCATTTCAACAGATGAAGAAGGGCACTTTTCGAGTCGGTGAAAATAACAAACCGATCATCGTTCAAAGATTTGATGTAAGCCAAAGCTTCAGCGATAGCGATTAACTCCAAGTGCATTATTGATACTTTAGATGAAATACGGAATTTGAAAAAGTTTCCAACTTGCGAATCAAAAAAGGCTGCACCACAATAGTTCTCATGTCTAGAACCGTCCGTATACATACAGTAAAAGCCAGAATATTGTGAATTTAGAGACTTACAACATATTGATCTCAAATTATGTACATGATAATAATGCTTAGGTTTATCAACCGAATCTAAACTAGGCTTTACAATACGTGATAAGTCCACATTGCTGACCCAAGTATCCATGGAGAACATACCAATTTTACTACTGCAGTACATATGTTCTTGCTTTAGGACATCATGAGACATAACTAACAGTGGTTTTTTCTTATTTCTCCAATAAGGATTATTACCACAAAGACCATGAAGCTTATTTAATATGCCTATTAAAGGAAAATCGTAACACTTAGATTTTAAGTAAAACTTACCAGCTAAATATCGGCGGCGAATAAAAAGAGGAGGCAACATCAATTCAGATTCCATCACGTGAATCGGAGTGCTTTTGATGAACCCACCTATTAACCGCAGGCAAATGTTTTGTAATCTGTCCAGTTTGGTTAAATGAGTGTCGGCGCTATTGTCAAGTAAAAAACTACCAAAGTCGATGCGACTACGAATCAGAGAGATATATAACCGTCTTAAGTGGTTGGGATGAACACCCCACCCGGGTCCTACTAAAACCTTAAAAATATTAATCAGTTTAAGAACTCGTTCACGAACCTCATTTATATGTTTCTTCCATCGGAGACCCCTATCTAGCCATAATCCTAAATATTTAACATGGTCTACTAACTCTAAAAAAGTACCGTTTAAACGGATATCTATAGCTGGTCTACGAAAACCTCTACTAAACAAAAAAATTTTACTTTTGGCGGGAGAAATTTCTAAACCTACATGCATTAACATGCTGTTGATTAGATCAAGAGCAGATTGGATCTTGCGTTCGCCCTCACTAACAGAAGAACACTGCACATATATAGCAAAGTCATCCGCATACTGGGATATGCAAATATTGTTCTGTAAACGTTTGCAAATATCCGACGTTATTATATTAAACAATAGTGGGGATAACGGATCACCCTGAGCCAAACCACCACCAGAATATCTATACTTATAATCTATACTTATAATAAGAATGTAAAAAAGTTGTGTCTGTACATTGAATATATTTAAAAAAGAATAATTGAGGGGGGTTAAGAAACAGTAATAGAACACGAATGTAATAAAAAAAGTCTGTCTGTTTGTCTGTTTGTCTGTTTGTCTGTTTATCTGTTTGTCTGTTTGTCTGGTTGTACACGCTAATCTCCGGAACTACTGGACGGATTTGAATGATTTTTTTTTTATTATCTAGCTATTAATCCTGGGCAACATATAGGCTATAATTTATTTTGGAAACTGGAACACCTGATGCAGAACCGCAACAGACCAGCTAAACTATAAGAGTTACATAAATGGCGCCTTAGAAAAAAATGTTGTGTCTGATGGGCATTTTCTGCTGAGAGAATAAAATTGAAGATTCGGAACACCTGATGTGGAACTCTTAGAGCACAGCTAAACTATAATATATATAGGTTTGACATCTTAGCAAAAGTTATTCAGTCTGATGAGTATTTTCTGCTGGGAGAATAAAATTCGAAGATTGAAACATCTGATGTGGAACTCTAAGAGCACAGCTAAACCATAACATATATAGGAATGACATCTTTGCAAAAGTTGTTCAGTCTGATGAGTATTTTCTGCTGGGAGAATAAAATTTGAAGATTGAAACATCTGATGTGGAACTCGGAGAGCACAGCTAAACTATGGCATATACAGACATGACATTTTAACAAAATTTGTTTGGTCTGATGAGCATTTTCCGCCGAGATAATAAAAATCAAGGATCAGGAACATTTGATGTGGAAATCACTTTATACTAATATATTAACATAAGCTGGGAGTACCTCCACGCGGTGAAGGCAGTAACAGTTTGGGACTTCTTTCCGATGACGATGGTAAATCATTAATAACTTGGCTTCACTGGCTAAATCTCCCATTTATATATATATAATAGATATGCCTTTGGGCTTATGTTATTTGAGTGTTTAATTTCATTTTCCATTTATCTTCGAGACACGGTCTACCCGGTAACGCAGGGGAGCAATCACTTAGATCTTAATTGCAAAGTTATTAAAGTACATTAATAACAATAACCATGCCACGAAAGAGGTCAAATCTTTCGCAATGTTCGAAAGGAGCTAAAAGATTGAAGATCATTAGATCCCAAGAATCGAATGAAGAACGCCAGGCAAGACTTGATGCTGTTTGACAACATCAGGCTGTATCTTGCCCCGCGGAAACTTCTTCGGATCGTGAAGCACGACTTAGCGCTGATCGTGAGCGTCATGCATCGTCTCGCGTTTCTGACACTTACACACAAAGAGAATCACGCCTGCGTTCTCAGAGTATTTACGCATCTACATCTAGGTCTCTAGAGACCAGTGAGGATCGTGATGCGCGACTGACCGCTGATCGTGATCGTCATGCATTGTCTCGCGAGTCGGAAACGTTAACGGAAAGAGAATCACGCTTGAGTTTTCAGCGT